>CM076569.1:56261791-57687988 GCA_034641835.2 Pinus albicaulis | reverse complement strand
ATTGAAGAGCCGCAATCATAGAGATAATACAATTTCAATATCGAGATCCTCAAAAGCAAGTAAAAGGTGTGTATTTTTTTTCCGAATTGCATAAGTCTTGTTTGAAGAATCAAGTTGAATTGATTGCAAGGGCATATTGTAGAATAGATATCAGTATTGGATTATAAAATGGCCCCAAAAAAGAATTCAACACCCATTAAGCCTTTGGAAAGCTCTACTATGAATCATGAAGACGAAGAATTGCAACATGATCTATCAAAATTACAAGAGCAAGTGCAACAAATTTCACTCTCGCAAAGAGCAACAAAAAATGAAATGGAAGTTTTGAAGAAAGGCATGGAAGCTAAGATGGATGGCGTGCAAGCTAAGATGGATGGCGTGGAAGCTAAGATGGATGGCATGGAGGTTGGCATGGAATCTAAGATGGATGACATGGAAGCTAAGATCGATGAGAAAATGGAAAACATGAAGAATTTTCTAAAAGCAGACATGGAAGGTTTGACAAAGTTGATACAAGAAAGGTTTCCTAATGGTGAAAAGATAGTAGAAGAACCTCATGATGAGAAGAAAATAAATGTTAATTGTGATTTCATAAACTCTAATGTTGGCGGGAAGAACCACCATATTCCAAAGATGGATATGAGGAAGTTTGATGGAAAGGATCCTGTAACATGGATACTACAGATGGAGCAATATTTTGATTCCATAACGTGCAAAACACACAAAAGGTACGCATTGCAACTTTACATTTAGAACAAAATACATTTGTATGGTATCGATGGCTTTGCTCCCGTAAAAAAATTGTCACTTGGTCAATTTCTATGGAGGAAATGATAGCACATTATGAGGATACAAAGAGCAACACCTTCTTTAGCCAATTGATAAATCTCAAACAAAAGGGTTTAGTGGGGCAGCACATTGAGGACTTCCAAAAATTGAATATAAGGGTAACTGATATTCCAGAGGAACACAGGATTGATATCTTCATAGGTACTCTAAAGGATAACATCCAACATGAAGTTCATGTTTTGGAACCTGATTCATTGGAGAAGGCATTCAGGTTGGCAAGAAAAGTTGAATGTAAAATTATGGCGACAAGGAAGCCTACCACTCAATTCTATAGAGAAGGAAGTGTTGCTACACCTAGATTTCCACTACCTACAAGGTTGACACCACAAAAATTGGAAGAAAAAAGAGCAAATGGGCTTTGCTACAGTTGTGATAGCAAATACACTAAAGGTCATAAGTGTGCTGAAAATAAATTATTTTACATAGATTGTGAAGAAGAAGAAGAAAATGAACAAGAAGAGGATACACACCAGGAACCAGCCATAGAAGAGGAAGAAATGAATCCGACCATATCATGTAATGCACTGGCAGGAATTACCACTCCTCAAACTCTCAAGATAGCAGGACAGATCAAGAAGAAAAAGGTAATAGTGTTGATTGATTCAGTTAGCACCCATAATTTTATTCATTGTAAGGTAGCCAAGGAATTAAATTGTTTCCTATACCCAGCACCAGAATGTCAAGTGATGGTTGCAAATGGAGGAACTATAAATTTCTCTGGAAAATGCCATAATATCAAGCCAACCATGGGGGAATATGTATTGACTAGTCCAATGCTTTCCATTCCTATGGGAGGTGCTGATGTTGTACTAGGAGTACAATGGTTACAATCTTTGGGGACGGTAGCTTTTAATTTCAAGAACTTTTCTTGAAATTTTTTTCAGAAGGAAAGGAAGTTGAATTACGGGGTATTGCGGGGAAGCCAGGAAGGATAATAAGCTCTAATGTCATGACAAAGCTTCTAAAGAAAGAACAGCGAGGCGTAATTGCACAATTATGCTTACTAGAAGTTCCAACATCAAAATCATCTATTTCTGCAGATCTCCAACAAGTCTTGGACAATCATTCCAAGGTGTTTGAAACTCCCAAAGGACTCCCACCTATTCGTGATCATGATCATGCTATTCATTTGATTCCAGGAAGTGTTCCTCCGAACATCAGGCCTTATAGATATCCTTACGTCCAAAAGAGTGAAATTGAACGTATGATTGCAGAAATGTTAGAGGCGGGTATAATTCAACCTAGTCAAAGTTCTTTCTCTGCTCCTGTAGTATTGGTACGCAAGAAGGATGGATCATGGCGAATGTGTCCGGATTATAGGGAGCTCAATAAGCTCACCATTAAAGACAAATTTCCCATTCCTGTGATTGATGAATTATTGGATGAATTACATGGAGCAATTTATTTTACCAAGTTGGATCTTCGTTCAGGATATCATCAAATTAGAATGAAGATCGAAGATATTCCAAAAACAACATTTCGAACTCATGAGGGTCATTATGAATTTTTGGTCATGCCTTTTGGCCTTACCAATGCACCTTCTACATTTCAAGGGTTGATGAATTCCATTTTCAAACCCTCCCTTAGAAAATTTGTGCTAGTATTTTTTGATGATATACTAATCTACAGCAGGTCTTGGAAGGATCATGTTCAACATGTTGACAGGGTGCTCAAACTATTGCAGGAGAAACAATTATATGCACAAACATCCAAATGTTTCTTTGGAGTACAAGAGGTGGAATATCTGGGTCATATTATATCTCACGAGGGTGTTAAAGTAGACCCTAACAAAATTAAAGCCATTAAGGAATGGAAAGTCCCCACTACCATAAAGCAGTTGCGAGGATTTCTCGGGTTAACAGGGTATTATCGCAAGTTTGTTAAGAATTATGGGAGAATAGCAGCACCTCTAACAACATTATTGAAGAAGATGCATTTTCATGGACTCCTGAAGCAACTAAGGCCTTTGAACATCTTAAAGAGGCAATGTGCCTAGCACCGGTCTTAGCTACGCCAGACTTCACAAAAACCTTTATCGTGGAATGTGATGCCTCAGGAAATGGAATTGGTGCAGTTTTAATGCAGGAAGGAAGACCCATTGCTTTTGAAAGTCGTCCAATCAAAGGAAAGTATTTACAGAAACCTATTTATGAGAAGGACATGTTAGCAATACTACATGCACTAAAGAAATGGCGAACTTACCTAATGGGAAGACACTTCAAGGTAAAAACTGATCATGATAGTCTTAAACACTATTTGGAACAAAGACTATCTTCAGAAGAGCAGCAAAAATGGGTCACAAAGATGTTGGGTTATGACTTTGAAATAATCTACAAAAAATGAAAGCTTAATTTTGTTGCAGATGCACTCTCAAGAAAGAATGAAGAGGTGGAAGCATTGCTTTGTGCCATTTCTATTATCCAACCAGATTGGATAACTGAAGCAAGAGATGAATGGAAGAAGGACAAAGATGTATGGACACTCATTCAAAAGTTGCAAGAAGATCCTAGTACATCTGATACATTTAGTTGGAAAAATGATTCCTTATGGTACAAAGATCGCTTATATCTTTGTAAGAATTCCCAACTAAAACAAAAGATTCTTCTGGAATTGCACACTTCTCCTTTAGGAGGACACTCGGGATTTTTAAAAATTTACCACAGGGTGAAGAAATAATTTTTTGGGGATGGCCTTAAATCTGATATTCAAAATTTTTTGGCGGAATGTTTGGTTTTCCAGCAGAATAAAGTGGAGACAATTAAGACCCCGGGACTTCTACAACCTTTATCCATTCCAAGTCAACGTTGGGAGGAGATTTCAATGGATTTTATCACGGGTTTACCTAAGTCCGAAGGAAAGAATGTCATCATGGTGGTAGTTGATAGACTTACCAAGTATGCACACTTTTGTGCATTATCTCATCCATTTAAAGCAAGTACAGTTGCTACTACATTTATGGACAGAATTCAAAAGCTACATGGAAGCCCAAGGGTTATTGTGAGCGACAGAGATCCCATTTTTACTGGAAATTTTTCGACGGAGTTATTTTCTTGTTTGGGTACTCAATTAGCTCATAGCTCATCTTATCATCCTCAATCTGATGGTCAAACTGAGATAGTAAATAAATGTTTGGAAGGATATCTTCGTTGTTTTGTATCTGATAAAAAAACACAATGGGTCAAGTGGTTACCTCTCGCCGAATGGTGGTATAACACTTCCTTCCATACTACAGCAAAAATGACCCCATTTATGGCACTTTATGGATATCATCCACCGTCCATCACATCATCTTTAAGAGAAAATTCTAAGGTTCAAGCAGTGGAATATCACATCGAGCATCAACAAGAAGTTCTCCAACTCTTAAAGGATAACTTAAATTTGGCACAAAATCGAATGAAACAACAGGCAGATCAACATCGCAGCGAGAGAAGTTTTGATGTAGGAGATTGGGTATTTTTACGGCTACAACCATACAAAAAAATGTCCCTCAAGCAAGCTAAGAAGGATAACAAATTATCGCCAAAGTACTATGGTCCTTACAAGGTGTTGCAAAAGATTGGTACTATGGCATACAAATTGGAGCTTCCTGCTTCTTCACGAGTACATCCAGTTTTCCATGTTTCATGCTTAAAGAAGGTTATAGGTGAAAATCTTCCAGTTCAAACAATATTGCCAGAACTTGATGAGGAAGGAAAATCATATTGGAACCTGAAGCGGTCATGGAAACAAGAACTCGACAGCTACGGAATTGATCAATTTCAGAGTATCTCATCAAGTGGAAGAACTTACCCACCGAAGATTCTACATGGGAGGATGAGAATTTTATACAGAAGCACCCGGAGCTACTCAAGCGTTGAGGACAACACTTTTTTGAAGGAGAGGGGCATGTTAGGTCCCTATATCACTAGTATAGTCCCTTATTATTGTTAGTGTAACCCCCTTATTGTTATTATTGTACCCTTGTAACCCCCAATTTGTTATTATTGTGCCCTTAAATTATTATTGTTAGGTTGGCTAGGATTACATTGTGGCCCACTAGGATTACATTATGGCCCCATGGACTCCTATATATAGAAAGGAGGTTTTGTAAATTGTATCATCCAAGAATTGTTCATTTATGTAATGTATTGGAGGTTGCCCCCTCAAAGTGGCTCATTTCTAAGGCGGTGATATCTATTTTCTTCTATTTCTGGAGTTGGTTACACAACAGTCATGGCCGCCGGCTTCTTTGTTTTTTCGCTCAATGGTAGGTATAGATCTTTCTGATACAGATAATCTTCCATCTGCATCTTCCACAGCGGGAATTTTTGGCCGTTAAATTTCTCGACCCTAAATTTACCAGCGTTTGCCATTGCTCCCACTCGAACCAGGAACCCTTCTTTCCTGCGAGTTTATCAGCCAAATATACCTTCGGCTTTGATACCAGTTGTTAGAAAATTATATATTATGGAGCAATGCAACACATAAAATATGCGGAAAATATAAGCACACAAAAAACACATAAAACCAGAGAGACACATATATACGTGGTTCACCTAGTTTGGGCTATGTCCACCTCGAATAGCCAGTCCTTCCTTTCTATTATCCAGCAAAAATGAAGATACAAAACCTACAACAGATCCGCTGTAATATCCTATGTTCTCTCTCACAGTATCCCTCTCTGTTTCTCGCTCCGAGAATACACATACAATACATAGCCGCAATACAATACCCTCATAAAAGCGAGAGGTTGCCTTCTAGGGCAACAAACCCTAAACTAAACATAACTTCTACCGTCAGATCATTTGCCTAATGAACGGCCCAGCTATTAAGAAGGAAATAAAGAAGCTGTTGCAAGCCAAGATCATTGTCCCTTTGAGATACTCTGAATGGGTGGCGAACTTGGTACTGGTAAGAAAGAAGAATGGTGAAATTAGACTCTGTGTGGACTTTCGCAACCTGAACAGAGCCTCACTCAGGGATAACTATCCCCTCCTAAATATGGACCACATCTTGCAAAAGGTGGTGGGATCCTCCCAAATGTCCATGATGGATGGCTTCTCAAGATATAATTAGGTGGAAGTGCCCCTCGAAGACCAGAAGGAGACGACATTCACCACACCTTGGGGAACCTTCATGTACGCCCGAATGCCCTTTGGCCTGATAAATGCCGGTGCTACATTCCAGCGTGTGATGGAATTTTCTTTCATAGGAGAGCAAGATAGGTTTGTGGTGATTTACCTGGACGGCATCACTGTCTTTTCAAAGAGTAATGCTAAACGCATAGAGCACCTTCGAAGAACCTTTGAAAAATTCTGCAGGTATAGCCTGTCTCTGAACCCTCAAAAATCCATGTTTGCCTTGGAGGAAGGAAAGTTGCTGGGGCACATAGTAACTAAGGAGGGAGTGAAGATCGACTCGAAACAGGTAGAGGTGATAGATGGTATTCCCCTACTGATAATAAAAAAAGAGCCACAGGTGTTCCTATGAAGAATAAATTTCCTTAGGAGGTTCACTCCCAACTATGTCGAGATCATCTGAAACATTACTGGGATGCTGAAGAAGAAAAATGAAGTTAGATGGACCCCCAAATCCAGGGACTCCTTCAATAGGATCAAACAAGCCTTTGCAAAAGCTCGAGTGTTGGCCGGTCTAGATTACAGGAAGTCGTTCATGATTTTCTCTTTCGCCCCTCCTCACACTATAGCTACAATACTCTTACAGAAAAATGCCGAGGGGCATGAGCAGCCCATTGCGTTCTTCAGCCAAGTCCTGTGGGATTCCGAGATGATATATGATATCCTGGAGAAGCAAGCTCATGCCCTAATCAAATCACTAAAGGAATTCTGGGTATACGTGTTACAATCAGCCATAACAGCTTATGTATCCACTGTAGCAGTAAATGACATTCTGGTACAGGGTGATAGTGAAGGGAATAGGGGCTAATCATATAGCCAAGATCTAGGAGTACGATTTGGAGATAAAGCCTACTAAACTCATCAAAGGCCAGGGGCTAGCAAAGATCCTATCTGAATCCAACTGTCAAGCTCTAAGAATAAATTTATCGATGACAGTGGGAGAAACACAGGAAGACACAAGCGCACACCAAGGCATAGAATCATCTTCCTAGAAAACACATGTCAAGTACCTCCTATATTCATGGAATTCATATACAGTGGAATATATTTTAAAGCTGAGATGTCCTCCTAAATATGATAGGGCCAAGTACCGCACCTTAAGGCTGAAGTCTCAAAAGTATATTGTGGAAAATGGACGACTTTACTAGAAGGACCTGGCGGGGATCCTACTATTGTGTTTAACAAAATAGGAAGTGGACCAAGTGACAGCTGAATTCCATGAAGGGATATGTGGCAGAAATTATAGCTAGCAATCCACTGCAGTACACAAGATCCCGAGGGCAGGTTTCTTTTGGCCTAAACAGTTTGGTGATGTAAATGCTCGTGTCTGGGCCTGCGAGAAGTGTCAGAAGTTTGCTAAAAATCAAAGGTATGCACCTTTACCGTTGATCCCAGTACATGTTGAAGAAACTTTTAGGTAGTGGGGAATTAATTTCATAGGAGAGATTCACCCGACCTCTAGCAATCAACATCGGTGGCTCCTTACTGCTACAGATTGCTTCACCAAGTGGGTAGAAGATGTGCCCACAATAAATGTTACAGATTCAGTGGTGATCAAGTTCCTGTAGGAGAACATAATAGCCAGGTTTGGATGCCCAACTAACATAGTTACAAATAATTCCCAGGCTTTCAATTCGGCTAAATTTGAAAATTTTTGTCAGCGTTACAACATCTTGCTGGGACACTCCACTACATACTACCCATAGGGAAACAGGTTGACTGAATCCTCTAACA
This sequence comes from Pinus albicaulis, assembly GCA_034641835.2. NCBI lineage: Eukaryota > Viridiplantae > Streptophyta > Pinopsida > Pinales > Pinaceae > Pinus > Pinus albicaulis. Next base: position 57,680,288 of record CM076569.1, on the reverse strand, counting down.
AGACACTGCTGAGGATTTTGAAGAATACCATCATTGAAATCAAAAGAATTGGGATTCTCAGCTCAAGTTCGCACTCTGGGAAAATAACATCGCCACCAAAAGATCCACAGGAAAGTCCCCTTATGAGCTGGTGTATGGCAGAGCCGCGGTCTTCCCAATTCAGCTTGCATTAACGGTGGCTCGATTCTTACAAGAAAGTGAGGAGGAGCCAACTGACCTTGTCTGAAGAATGAATCATTTTGTGGATTTGAATGAAACCTGGGAACATGTAAGCCTCAGACTAGCAGAGTATCAAGAAAAAATGAAAGGCTTATTTGACCAAAGAGCTAAAAATCGAGAAATCCAAGTTGGGGATTTGGTGCTGCGATGGGATATCAGACAAGCAGACAAAGGGAAACATGGGAATTTTGGCCCCCTCTGGTTTGGTCCATTCAGGGTCGCAGAGGAGAAAGGAAATAATACTTGCACGCTGGAGAACTTAGAAGGAGACATGCTTGAGGCGCCCGTAAATGGAAGTTCCTCAAGTTTTACTTTCATTATTGATGAGGGATAATCTAGCTCACTATATATATATCAATTAACTGTACTCCCTTTGGTTTAAATTTCTCCCATTTCATCTTCCATATCATATTTCACTGTTCCCATTTTGTTTCATCCATTGTTTGCATTTTCCATTTCACCTTCCATATCATCCTCCATTTCATTTTCTAGTTTGTGTCCACTTGACCGTTGGTATAAAAATTTGTCTAATCATTGTGCATTTGCGAATCCATGTACCCAATAAAGCAAACGAATTTAGGTCTGCAGGTTATCAATGCACTGAAGAACAACACATTGTCCCTAGATGGAGCCAATGTTGGCCTGTGACCACACACCAAGTGGAGAAGGTGAAAGGAAGGCAAATCCTGACTGTCAAAGAGATTCAAAGGAACCAACCTGCATTTCAATTCAACATAAAGGAGAAAGCATAACTGATAGGGTATAATGGTGAGAAAACTTCATTCCCTCCCTCATTCATCTTGTTTATCCTCTTTACCTTCATTTACCCTCTCTTACCCTTCATTTCCCTTTTCTAAAAGTCCCACACTACATTTCTTCATTTTTGCACCACCGCTCCCTACAAGCCTTAACCTTTACATATTAAAGACTCAAAAAAACTTATCTTGCAGCCGATGTGACTTGGCAGGACCCATCTAACCTTGATACACCACAAAAATCCACATGCAAACCCTCGTATTCTACACTTTCCTTACTTGTTTCCTTTTTGCACTTTGGAATGACTAGTCCATAACATATCGCATATCACACAGTTTAAAACTTACCTCTTAAGCGCCCACAGAGTTTTTGTTTAAGTTGCGATGCATCGGGTCCCACTTTCCCTCCATGTCACTTCCCCACCATCGCACATCGCTCGTCGTAGCTTTTAACAATTACCACCCGTTGCTCCCAGCTAACTTTTGTGACTTGCGATTTGCGGACGTGGTCCCACCACTGCCCGTGCCACCTCACCTCCTCCCCGCACTTCGCCCATCGTAGGTTTTAACACTTAACCTTCGCCTGCCCACACATAAACTTTATGATGTACAATTTTTGGTCGGGTCCCACCTCCCTCCACGTCACTTCCTTTTTCCCCATGCTTCGCACCATTTAGGGCTTACCTCTACTGCTCCATGGTAAAGAATTGCGATTGCGATGCGGCCTGGCTCCGCCGTAATACTCCACTCACCGTGATTAAGCCCTTCCTTCACCACTGTTACCATTCCATTACTTTCACCATTCCCATCCGTTAGCACACATCCCATTACCGCTAAGCCTCTTGCATCTCTCTGTCACTTCCGCTCCACCCCAATACATCCAATGGTCCTTAACATATTTCGGACCCCCCTGGCCTTCGAAATTTAACTATGGGGGGGGGGGTCTGAAATAAGCGGTTTTCATTACCACCCACTCCTCCACGTGCCTTCCTCTCATAATTTCGCACCCCCCTCTCCAATACCGCTTACCACTTGAGACCCCCTCCGAAATTTGGTTCCTTTTTTTGCAATTCAAGACACCGAATGGGCTTTGAATCAGAACATGCAGTTGTGGCTTATGTGGTATGCTCAGGAGATCTCTGCTAAAGAACCAGGTGCGCTCAGTACGAGCGGCCTCCCAATAATGAATTAAATGGAAATCATCAGACTAAGGGAGTGGAGGTCTGAAGGCAATAAATAGAATCGTAAAATGACAATCAGCCTGTACACCTACGACCGCTCCTCGCCATGCCGTCTTGAAGGCTCCCATTATTAGCCTCAATGGGCGACCATGTCCTTTCTGTTTTTGGTTTAATTTGGATGATTTTTCTGGTGAAATCTCAATTTCACCCCATTACTATTTTAATTCTCTCAGTACAGAAGTAATTCCTCAATGTACACTCTGCAAGTTAAGTAGCATGTTTTGATTTCATAGCTATGGGTCGATCATAAATGATCAAGTACCATAGACCCTCCAGGGAAACTCTCTATATATAAATTTATAAAATGAAAGAAGGGTTCCATAATTTTGGAATAATTTTGCTGTAGTTTTGTATGATTGTGCTCCCTGTGCTCTGAGAAACATATTTGGGAGATATGTTTGAACTTAATACAATAAAATGTTGTTATTTGGATTCCAGATGGAGAAAATGAGTAGTATGTATCTATTTTTCTTATGTTATCAGTAATCACTCTTTATGTATAATCATTTGTCATACTATGCTGCTTTGAAGGTCCGTGTAATGTAGCTGCTAGTAGTCTGCAATTTTATTCATGAATTCATGTTTGCATAACGCTCAGGTGTTAACGCTCAGGTATTAATCTTTCCACACTCCCTTAATTTTCTCTCTGCGAACCTCTATTGTTATCCATATCTCATTTATATTCGCTTCCTCTGAGGTCACTGGGGGACAGATTCTTAAATCTCTTAAGCCTGTCTCTTGTGGGTTCATTCTCTATTCTTCCTCTCTACCTCTGCATATTTTTAAGGTTTCTGCTCATTATTTTATACTTGGCTCAATTAAAATCCATAAAGCCTCGCAACCTCTTGAGACCTCTCATAGTTTAGGGAATTCACATGAATCGACTCCAAAGTCTTCTTTGTCCATGAACCACCAAAACCTTTGTTCTCTTATTCCACATTCCGTCAGAGGCATTTATACAATTTTTCACATTTAACCTCTGATTTTAAGATGTCCTAGGCACTGGTATTTTGCAACTCAAGGTTGTATCCATGAGCTACAAAACTCATGACAATGAAAACACTTCACTCTGGACATGTCGTGCTCCTTGCCTTCTTCACCGATCTCAAATTTGGAATAGGATTTCTTTCCCTTCCCCTTATTCGCCATACCATCCAAGGTGAAATTTTCTTCATCATATTCCTTAGATGAAGATCCATCTCTGGTATTCCACCGTAATTCTTCTTGTACCAAATCCGACCAAAGTCGTTCCCAATCTAGCAATTTCTCCCTCCCATTGACAGAGTCCTCATAACTATGCCAACTCTTAGGAAGGCCTAGAAGATTTAGGCTCACCAATTCATCATCTGTGACAGTAATTTAGACACTCCCAATCTCATCTTGACATTGAAAAAACTTTGTTAAATATATCGGAATAGTGTCGCCTTTCTCCATTTCAACTTTCCTGAGATTCTCCTTTAGTGCCAATTTTCTATGATCACTGCTGCTTTGAAATAGATCTGTCAAAGCCTTCCACATTGCATATGGAGTTTCTTTTCCATGGTGACTTGAGACAATGTGATCTCTTACTCCCTCCAGTAAGATCCTCCTCGCCCTTGCAACCTTCTTTTTCCAAGCATCACGATTTGCGACATTTGCTACATTGGGTTTGGGAACATCATTATTAATGAATTATTTCAACCCATTGTCTTCCAGTACTAATTCCATCCTGTCTTTCTAGGCAATATAATTGGAGCTGCCCTCGAGTGCATACTCCAATATCAAGCCATTGAAAGCCATTTCGATCTTGATCTGCCTGTCGCACCAAGATTACTTTTGGAAATTCAAATTCTATTTAGTCAGAAACTTAGCTTCTCCTCCACTATAGTGATTTCCTGTGCTATGATACCATGTAGAATTATATAAAAAATATTTATATCAATGGATTCAATCCTATCAAGAAATGTACTAAAGCTAGATACTGAATCCTTCTAGAAATAAATTGCGTAAAATAAACACGATCACCAATCACAACAAATGCAGAAAGAAAAAAATCAAACCACAACAAAAATATTTTCCTGGGGAAATATTTTTGCTCAAAACTCCTCTATCATATATTTTATATTCCACAAGGAATCATGAAACAATTACAACGCACTCTTCTCACAAGAGTCTCCTGCAATATTCCTATCATCTCACACTGATCCAAACAAAAGTGGGCCAACACTTAGCCAATTCTCAGCTTGTCTTTAGCCTACCTTACTCCCACAATTCCTGATGATTGTAATCCCTATTATTTAGGAATTTCAGCCTTCCTCAACTGCCCTGAGTATCATGGGCATCCTGTGGTGTTTTTACTGCATCTAGGCAGCCTGCTAATATCACAACTGATAGTTAAATTCCCTTTAACCTCTGTCTCAATTGGGTATCCAATGGAATTGACATGCATGAAGCTATTAATAGTAAATCATCAGTTGCATGGAAGATCATTGATTTTGAATTAAATATGATTTAATTCACTTGATCTCTCACTAGTGCAACAAACAGTTACAACTAGTTCAACTGACTTTAACTCACCTAACTGAGTTAGGTGATTACTCATGCATTAAACTCATGCACTTAACTGCAAATTGAACTCTAAAACACATAAAATATCTATGCATGCCTCACCAACCACCCTCAACTCGAAATTCGTGAGCTAACTAAGTTTATCACACTCAGTTAACTATCACAAGTGATCATGAGATAAGATTACATTTTATTGTCCAATTTAATTAAGGTATAATTAAATTTAACACATATCCAATATAATAAATAAATTGAATTTCACACTAATGTATCACTAGGATCCATCACTACACGACCTTTTGTCCCACACTAGTGTAGGTGCTATCATGTTGTTTCTGGATGCCAATTTCATTGTTTCTTGTTGCAAAATTCAACACTAGAGTCATTAGTGTAATTGTTATCCTACCTATCTATAACTCTTTGAAGGACAATCAATACATCTTTTTTGTTATAACCAAGATATGTAAAGACTTTAATCAAGTGTTTTCTCTTATTCTCCTTGTGATCTTACCCAAATATTTTGAAGGCTCTAGTAGCTATGGTTTTGACGACGCCAATATTTTGTGAAGGAAAGTGGTGAGATTTAGAATGAAGGTAGTTTTTTGTGTGGGTATTCTTCTGATGGAACTTATAATCTAAATTTACATAAGGTTTCCTTATTATTAATATATCTAGGAAGTGTATGCAACCCTTCTCTCTAGTTTCCATGGTGAATTTTATATCTATTGAGTTTCTATCAAGGTGTTGCAAGAACTTTGAGAGTTATTATTTCCCATGTTTCTAGATGACATTAGTGTCATTAACGAATCTCTTCCAAATCTTAGGATTTAGGTGGTAGATTTTGAGAGTTAAGCTTTCAAATATTTTCATATGAAGGTTTTCTACTACTAGAGATAGCATCTCCATTGGTCTACTCATAATATTCACACCTAAAGTTGAAGAAAGTAGACATGAGACAAACTTCCACAAGATTTTCTATTTATGGGTTAGTCACCTCTTTAATTATTTGGATAACCTCATTTAGGGGTATTTTTGTGAAGATGGATACTATGTAAAAGTTTATTATGATGTCTTCAAGATTGAACTTCTCATATTTGATTAATTTAACAAATTTATTGTAGTCTTTAATGTATGAGTCACTATGTCCAACTAAGGGGCTTATAGCCTTGGCCACAAATTTGCTAGATGATAGGTTGGAGAAATAATTATGTTTACTATTGGTCTTAATTGAATGCCATCTTTGTGGATTTTAGATATTTGTATATTCTAGAGACTATCTCGCCATTAGGTATCAATATTCTCTTCGTCTAGTCATCAAGGTTAGAGGATAGAATAGCCTTGTTAACTCTTTGATTACTTTTGTGATAAGGTTACTTGTAATATTCTTGTAGATGCCACTCTCAGATATATGCTCTTTCATTTTCTTTTTGTAATATTCAAGGTTCATTACTATTGTAACACCACCCTTATTTTCTTTTAGGATGAAAATGTTAGGATTATCTATGAGGCTTCTTAAATCTATGTGTTCTTCTCTGCTAATATTAATTTTTGGTGTTTTAAGATTCCCCGGGATAACCAAACAATCTTATCTATTACCGTCTTTCATAGTGTCAGTGAGTGTCTGAATACTGTCCTCAATACTAAATATAATTTCTTCTATAGGAATATATTTATGAGTAATATAAATGTTTAATCCTTTCTTGAGTACCTCTTATTTAATGTTATTGAGTGGATATAGTTTGAAAGATTGACCAATTTTCTATCATTTTTGATGTGACCAATGTTTTGATATGTACTCATTTGTGTGATGGTGGGTCCATTGATATATCAATATTATGAGTATTAGACTTCACTTCTAGTATGTGTTGAAAATGCAGCAAGATGATGGAGCTTAGTGAAATGAAGTCGCCTTCACTAAGTGGGCCCGCAGGCAAATTCTGGTGCAAAATCTATTTTTAGACTATGTCTATTTTTAGACATATGGAGCATGGTCTGGGGATTGCAGTTTGAGATTCTTGAAGTATGTGTCATGTTGGTAAAAATAGATGAGACTCTATTTTTGAGGTCAAAGAGGTCGAAGTCTATTTTTAGACTGCCTCTCCTTAAAATAGGGAAGTCAAATATTATTTACCCTTAATAATATTTAGACTATAAACTTCAGTTTACTCTCTTGGAGCACTTCAGTTCGAGCCTTGGAAGTGGCTCATGCATCTGACAGAGGAATCACGTGGTTCCCAAGGGTTTGATGGCATCATGCATGGTTGACTTCAGTTGGACTTCAGTGGCAGAAGTTTGGAGGAGTTAATGAGACAGATAGTGGAGTTGTGTTTTGTTTATTTTAGTTGAACTGATTGAGATTAGTTTTAACTAGCTAATCAATTAGTTATGAGTGGAGTGAATTAAATATTATTTAATTCATTAATTAGTAACTCATTATTCAACTCAAGAACACATCAGTTCACTACAGTGCATGATCAGTTCAGTGGAGACCATTGAAAGAGGTAGATGAAAGGGTGGAGTTAGCTATCAGTGGCGACATCAGTTGTGCATGAGATTTGCACCACACTTGGAGGAATTTCCCATGATGATTGCGCTATCAAGCCAAGGAGATTTGAACCTTGGATCTCTATATAGACAAACCATGATTGCGCAATAGAGGCAAGGCAATTAGTGGTGAGTTTCGAACCAGTAACCTGTTCAAAACCAAGCTAGTTTGTGTGTAACTTGATGAGAAAGTATTGAGTACTTGTGAGGAGTATTGTACTGAGTTTGTTACATGATTTCTCCATTATAATATACACAATAGCTGCGGGGTTTTCAGCTATAAGCTTTCCCCATACATACCGTGTTAATGTGTATGATGATTTGATGTGCTATCGCTTGTTTTATTTCCGCATGTGTGATGATCTGAGTGGAAGAGATTATGTGTTGCATATAAATTCGAATTGTATGTGATCAAGATAGTCTCGGTGGATAATTAATCATTATTCAGCAAATTTCTACATGGTATCGGAGCTATTGAAGCAGAGATTGATCATCACAGTGATTACAAACTTATTTCGGTAGACAGAGTCTGCATGCGGGCCAGGTAGCCTCCGCATTCATCTTTCTTCGGAAAGTGAAAGGTCTGGTAAATGCCCCTTGCAGTCAATCTCTGTGCTAGAAATAATTTGTTCTCACAGATCTAGAGCGGTTGAGCTTTGAGGTGGAATTCAAAATTTTGCAGCAGTTTTGTTTTCTTGGTGCCGGTGTTGAAAATGTCTTTCAATGGTTTGCGACTCGAATATGCTCTTGAAGGCAGTTCGAATTATGTTGCATGGAAGGATCGCATGGAGGCAGTATTAGAAGATAATGGTCTGAAGGAGTTCGTAGATACGGATGTCCAAAAGCCCACTGATCCTGCTGAAGTCGAAGCATGGCAAAAGAAGATGGCGAAATGTCGAAGGATCCCGTTGGAGGGCGTCAAGGATCATATTGTATCCAGCCTGCATGGAAAGGCTACTCCATATTTAATGTGGAAAGCTTTGACGGATCTATTCCAGAGTAAGAGTGACCAAAGGAAGCTGGCACTCAAAGATAAGCTCAGGAACATCAAGATGGAGAAGGGCGACAGTATCGCCAAATACTCACGAAGTTCACTCAATGCAGAGATGAGCTGGGAAGTGTGGGGGTTACTGTCGATGAAGAGGACATGGTCGACCTGGCTCTCCTTGGTCTTCCGAAGGCTTGGCACTCATATCAAGATAGTGTCAATGGTTGGGAGAAGCTGCCGGGATGGGAGCGCCTTTGGGCGGATCTCATGCAGGAGGAGATAAGGAGGACTACTTGAGATGGATCTTCATCAAAGGGAGCTGATGAAGAAAACTGCGCTTTGGTGTCCAAAGCTAAGAAAGGGAAGGGTAAGAAAACCTCTCATTCTGGAGCTAAGGGCAAGAAGCAAGATATGGCGAAAGTGAAATGTTTTCACTGCCATGATCACGGACATTATGCTACCAATTGTCCAAAGAAGAAGAAGAACAAGCAAGCGGGAAGATCTGCAGATGGAGAAGCTTTGGCTTCACAGTTCGAGCTTGACTTTTCACTAATCGCATGCTTGGTTTCAAGTGTGATGGGATCGGTGTGGTTCTTGGACAGCGGTGCGTCATTTCATATGACGGGAGATCGGGAGTTGTTCTCAGATCCGGAGGACAAGGATTTGGGTATGCACATCGAGATGGGCGATGACGGTAGATACAGTGCGACTGGTATCGGTACCGTATCCTTTCAGAGGGAGTCTGGTAAACCCTTTGTACTGAAGGATGTCATGCATGTACCTGGATTGAAGAAGAACTTGATTTCAGTAGCGATGTTGGAGGATAAGGGGTATGATGTGGTCTTCAGCGAAGGAAAAGCCTTCCTGCGCAGTAAGACTACTGGAGAGACCCGGAAGATAGGGGTTCGAACCAAGAACCTTTATCATTTGCAGGTAGATGGCTGCGCAGCAATGGCATGCAAGGCGGGAGAAGTGGTGAGCCGGGATGATGAGGGCGAACTGTGGCACAGGAGATTGGGCCACCTTCACCATGGAGCTTTGAAGATCCCGCAGCAGATTTCTACTGGGCTTCCTAAGGGCACCCTTGCGCAGTCAGATCAGTGCAAGGGGTGTACTTTAGGGAAGTATGTGAAAACCACCTTTCACGAGAAGGATAGTCGCGCCACGACGATCCTTGAGAGAGTTCACACAGACGTGTGTGGTCCTTTCTCAGTTGCTTCGACAGCAAAGCACAGGTATTATGTGTTCTTTGTTGATGATTTCTCTCGAAAGTGCTGGATCTTCTTCATGCAGAAGAAGAGCGATACATTCGCGAAGTTCTGTGAGTTTAAAGCACTGGTCGAGAAGGAGTCGGGGAAGAAGGTGATTGCTCTAAGGAGTGACAACGGTGGTGAATTCATCTCGGCTGAATTCAAGGAGTTCTGCAGCGCAGAAGGGATTCGGAGAGAGCTCATCGCACCCCATAACCCACAGCAGAACGGGGTGGCTGAGCGGAAGAACAGAACGATCGTGGGTGTTGCACGGGCGATGTTGCATGATCAGGGCCTACCCCTTCACTTTTGGGCTGAGGCATGCAATACAGCAGTGTATGTGCAGAACCGTTGTCCTCACAAGGTTCTTGGCATGAGTACACCAGAGGAGGCTTATTCTGGCAAGAGGCCTGATATTTCCCATTTGCGGATTTTCGGATCTCCTGTCTACATGCATGTGACGAAGGATGCAAGAAGGAAGCTGGATCCAACTGCTGAAGTTGGAATATTTGTGGGGTACACCTATACACCTCACAACTATCGGGTGTATGTGCCAGACAGTCGCAAGACTGTTGTGCGACGGGATATAAAATTCCAGGAGGAGAAAGCCATGCAGTGTTCGCTTGAGAGGGAGCTACACTTGCATGCAGATGAGGAGCTGTTAGTTCCCAAGGAGGAGCTTCCGGATGTGGATCAGCCACAAGAGGAGGTTCAGGAGGTGGAAGAAACCACCCAGGCAGCACCAACCATCAGAGGGGGCTTACGCAATCTATCTTTTGGTGACCGTTCGGGATGGGTAGAAGGTTGCAGGTCCCATGCACGACGCGACAAGACAACCACGGACGAAGAGTCCTGACACACGGGCCTGGGAGAACAACAGTGGTTGTGATGGACCCAGCCCCTCTTTGAGGAGGCTGTGTATTGTGAGGCATGGAGCTGATGCGCTTCATACCTAAGAACATGATCCGAGTCGGCCGGGACAAGGCATGGGGAGATGCCCCAATGGTGGGGGAAAACCAGCAGGTCTGGACCTTAATCTACAAAATGAACCAGGCGGGCTGACGCAGAGGGCGAAGGCGGAAGGCGAGATTTGTCGCCCGTGGCTTCTCACAGATCGAGGGGATTGACTATGAGGAGACTTTTGCACCTGCCGCAAGGTACTCTTCCATACGGACGATCCTTGCTCTCTCAGCGCAGATGGGGTGGCACATTCATCAGATGGATGTGAAGACTGCGTTCCTCAATGGAGCTATTGAGGAAGAGGTGTACATAGAGCAGCCTGAAGGTTTTGAGATCTTCAGCAGTGAGTCGCATGTGTGCCGACTCAAGAGAGCACTGTACGGGCTGAAGCAAGCACCTCGTGCTTGGTACACTCGGATAGACAGCTACTTCACCGGGCTTAGATTCTCCAAGAGTGAGGCGGATCCAAACCTGTACCAGATTGTGGTGGAGGGGAAGCTGTTGATCATCGTACTGTATGTAGATGATCTGATTTTGACTGGCGATGAGCAGCTGATACTTTCATGCAAGGAGGATCTTGCACGAGAGTTTGAGATGAAGGACCTGGGCATCCTTCATTATTTCCTGGGATTGGAGATTTGGCAGCGCAGTGGAGGACTGTTTGTTTCTCAGGGCAAGTATGCCCGGGAGATTCTGGAGAGGTTCAACATGCAAGGCTGCAAGCCTGTTGATACCCCTCTTCCTGGTGGATGGAGGAAGGGAGATGCTACTTCGGAGGAGGTAGTGGATGCCACTGTCTATCGACAGTTGGTGGGGTCGCTTATGTATCTGGTCAATACACGACCCGATATATGCTATGCAGTTAACCAGCTTTCGCAAGCCATGGTTAAGCCTACCAAGCTCTTTTGGAAGGCAGGCAAGCATGTATTGCGCTATATTAGAGGCACATCGGGATATGGTTCATGGTACAGACCATGAACGGACGGAGGATGGAGTGGGCTTTAGTTTCACTAATGCGGGTGGGCGGGCGGGGCCAGGAAGAGCACTTACGGAGGAGTTTCGACATTGGGTCGATAACGGTTTCTGAGAATACGACGGAAAGCGAGAGATCGTGGCACTCAGTTCAACGACCGTACATATGGCGGCTAGCTTGGGGCTGCATGAGACTATTTGGATGAGGAAGATCCTCGTTGGATTGTTCAGGTTGCATTTGGAGCCTACAGTGATTTACTGTGATAACCAGAGCTGCATCAAGCTCTCGGCTAATCCGGTATTTCATGATAGGTCCAAACACATCGACATCAGGTACCATCATATCAGAGATTGTGTGTTCAGCGGAGGATCATGATGCTTTCATATGTTCCCACGGAGGATCAGGATGCCGACATCCTGACGAAGGCGCTCACCGGGAGCAAGTTCGAATTCCACAGAGGCAGGATAGGGATTGCAGATAATCCATATCTTGCTGAGAGGGAGTGTTGAGAATGCAGCAAGATGATGGAGCTTAGTGAAATGAAGTCGCCTTCACTAAGTGGCCCCGCAGGCAAATTCTGGCGCAAAGTCTATTTTTAGACTATGTCTATTTTTAGACATACGGAGCATAATTTGGGAATTCTACTTGGAGATTCTTAAAGTATGCGACATGTCGGTAAAAATAGATGAGACCCTTATTTTTAGGACCCAGGCTATTTTTAGACTGATCTCCTAAAAATATGGAAGTCAAATATTAGTTACCCTTAATAATATTTTGACTATAAACAACAGTTTACTCTCTTGGCGCACTTCAGTTTGAGTCATGGAGGTGGCTCATGCAACTGACACAAGGAATCACGTGGTTCCTAGGGTTTGATGGCATCTTGCATGGTTGGCTTCAGTTAGACTTCAGTGGCAGAAGTTTTGGAGGAGTTAACGGGACAGATAGTGGAGTTATGTTCTGTTTGTTTTAGTTGAACTAGTTGGGATTAGTTAACTAACTAATCAACTAGATATGAGTGGAGTAAATTAAATAATATTTAATTTACTAAATATTAACTCATTAGTCAACTCAAGAACACTTCAGTTCACTACAGTGCATGATCAGTTCAGTGGAGACCAGTGGAAGAGGTAGATGAAAGGGTGAGTAAAGCTATCAGTTGGTAGATTTGTTTTGCATGAGATTTGCATTACACTTGGAGGAATTGTCCATGACAATTGCGCAGTCAAGGCAAGGGGATTCGAACCTTGAACCTCTTCATATACAAGCCATGATTGTGCAATAGAGGCAAGGCAGTTAGTGGTGTGTTTTGAACCAGAGACTTGTTCAAAACCAAGCTAGATTGTGAGTAACTTCATGAGAGAGTACTGAGTACTTGTGAGGAGTATTGTACTTTATTGGTTACTTGATTTCTCCATTATAATATACACAATAGCTGCGGGGTTTTCAGCTATAGGCTTTCCCCATACATACTGAGTTAATGTGTGATTGAATTGATGTGAGATTGCTTCTGTTATTTCCGCATGTGACAATTAATTGTAGAAGAAGGTTATGTGTTATGTATGCAATTCGAAATTGATATATGACCAGGTTAATCTTCAGTGAATAAGTGATTTATTCAGCTAATTTCTACATATTCAATGTGGACCGCCTTCGTCCTTACTTCCCACCTCTACTGGACACCTCTGACATTGCAAAACAACTCACACCAACAGAGTTAAACCAAGACTGCATGGAACAGGTCACCACAGATTGTATCATGGACATGCAAATCAAGAACACTTGCCAACAAAAGATCCAACTGTATCGGGTTGTCAAAGCTGGCCAACTCCTACACCAAAGAAAGTGGTTCACCAGGGACCAAGTTTAGTAGAAATTTCCTCATCTCATGGAGGAACTTAACGCAATTGGGACCATTGCTTCCTAAGGGGGGAGGAATGATCCAGGTGGATATTGGTGGTCACCCACCTATTCCACTTGGGGCCCCACCATTGTCTCTTTCAGTTTTTCAGTTTCGGCACAACTTACTATTTTTAGCAGTTTTTCGGGTCCTGAACTTCCGTAGCCGTTTTGAGGCCCTAAACAACATTTTTTGGGAAAACGGAGAGCAACATCGGTCCATGGACCGATGTTACTCACTCAAAATTTGTAGTCCTTGGATAGATATTTCTAATGAGGTATGGTACGCATCAAACGGAGATCGTATGCCAAAGTTACATCCCGGGGAAGTTGAAACACCAATTTACCCAAACGGGGCCCATAGTTTTGGCGCTTCATCTCCTAGGGTTAGGGTTTTTGCTGTTTAGGATTTCCCATTGTTTCTAAATAATAAATAGGCCCTTGAGCCTCATTGTAACTCAGTTCAAAGGCCTGTAGCCACCACATCTCTTCTCAGAGATAGCTACCAACGCCCTAGCTAGTTTTATTTCCATTCTATCTGTAAGCAAATTTAAGTTCTTTGATATTAATGAAATGAAGTGTTATTTCCGCTGCATCTTTGTATATATGGTTATATGTCTATTCTGTTGCGTTCCTGCCTAAATCCGGATCAACAAGATAACAGTAAAGAATCGTTACCCACTCCCAAGGATAGATGATTTATTAGATCAGCTGAAAGATGCTAAATATTTCACTAAGTTAGACTTACGTAGTGGTTATCATCAAGTTAGAATTGCAGAAAGTGACATTTAGAAGACAACATTTAAAACCAAAAAGGGACTCTTTGAGTGGCTTGTTATGCTGTTTGGTTTATGAAATGCACTTGCAACTTTCATGTGGGTAATCGATGATGTCTTACGTCCTTTTATTGATGATTTAATTATTGTCTACTTAGATGACATCTTAATTTTCAGTAAGACCATAGAAGAGCATGTCATGCATGTTAAGAAAGTACTTGATGTTTTGAAGAAAAATCAGTTGTTTCTTAAAATGTCAAAGTGTGAATTTGGACAGACTTCTTTGGTTTATTTGAGACACATAGTAGGAGGATGTGATTTGAGAATTGATTCTTCTAAAGTAGAAGCCATTGTGAATTGGCCTAATCCCAAATCCATTACAGAGGTAAGAAGTTTTTTGGGTGCAGCTCAGTATTGGAGGAAGTTTATTTCTAACTTATCTGCCATAACAGCTCCTATACATGCAGTGACAAGTGTGAAGCATGCTTTCCAATGGGGAGAAAAGCAACAGAAAGATTTCGAGTCTTTGAAAGAGAAGACAAGTTCAACTCTAGTCCTTGAATTATCGGACTTGAGACATCCATTCGAGATTCAGACCAATGCTAGTGATTACACCATGGGTGCAGTTCTCTTACAGCATGGTAAGCATATCTCATTTCATTCTGAGACATTTAATGGTGCTGTTGTGAATTATCCTACATATGATAAGGAGTTGTATGCGTTGGTACAAAGCATCAAAAATTGGAAACACTATTTGATGGGCAAAGAAACAATTGTTCATACCGATCATCAACCTTTATAGTACTTGTAGTCACAAAGTAAATTACAGTAGTCACGACATTTCAGATGGATGGGTTTCCTACAACAATTTCACTTGGTAATAAGGTACAAGAAAGGTATTTTCAATAAAGTTGCTGATATGGTTTCAAGGCCTATTATTAGTGCTACTACTTTACTTAAGAATGATTCTATTGTACATGAGAGCTATATAGAACAATATGCATCAAATGTTGATTTTAAGGATGTGTATGCTAACTTGAGCAAAGGGAATCATGTTGAGGAGAATGATTATCACTTACATAATAATTTGCTATTTCATATGGGAAAGTTATGTATACCACAGGGGGAGAGACTAAGTGTCATGAGAGAATCTCATTCTTCTCTTATTGCTAGACATTTCGGGGTAAGAAAAACGGTGGCACATTTACAGAGTTATTGTTATTGGCCTCACATGGTAGATAATGTTTCACGTTTCATTAAAGGTTGTTCATCATGTGCTACAAACAAGCCTAGAAATAGGAATCTTGGTTTATATACGCCATTTCCGGTACCTTCTAGACCATGGAAAAGTGTTTCTATGGATTTTTTGGGAGGTCTACCATTGTCTAGAAAGCAACATGATTATCTTTATGTAGTAGTTGATAGATTTAGAAAGATGTGTATTCTTATGCCATGTAAGAAATCTATAATTGCTAAATAGACTGCTGATTTATATTGTCAGCATGTATGGGTTCATTATGGCTTGCCTACTTCTATTGTTAGTGACAGGGATTCCATATTTGTTGGGAAGTTGTGGTCCAATTTATGGAAGATGATGGACAACAAATTGAAGAACTGCTTTCCATCCGCAAACAGATGGCCAAACAGAGGTAGTGAACAAAACCATTGTACATATTTTGAGAGGTTATTGCAGCAAGCATCCCAAGCTTTGGGATGAGCATTTGCATTACATTCAACATGCTTACAACTGGGCCAAGCACTCTTCTACAAATACTTCACCTTTTGAAGCATGTTTTGGGTATTTGCCTAAGTCACCTTTAGATTTGATTCTTGAGAAGGATTTTTCCATTGATGGGCATAGTGAAATTGAATAAGCTCGCATGTTCATTGAAATAATTCAGCTAATACATCAACAGGTTCAAGAACAACTTGAAAAAAGTCAAGGCAAGTACAAGGAGAGACATGACAAACACAGAGTTGATCATAAGCTTCAAGAAGGAGATGAGGTATGGCTGCATATTAATAAAAAAAGAATGCAAGGAGAAGGTAAAAAGTTGAAGCCTATTCGTTATGGTCCATTCAAGATCCTTAAACAAGTTGGAAATAATGCTTTTCAACTAGATTTACCTTCATATATGCAAATGTATTCCGTTGTGAATGTGGAAAATTTACGTTTGTATGAACCTCCTTTAATTGTTGATCATGAAAATGAAATTTAGCTGCCATAGAGCATTTCTTGCCAGAATTTTTGGATGAGCTGAAAGAGGATGATATCCTTGACAGAAGGACATGCACTTCAAGGAGGGGAAGTGTTGATTATCTTCAGATTGGTCTTAAAGGCAGTAAACCGAGTAAGGAAAAATGGATGGAGGTGGAAAAAGTGAGGGATCTATACCCTCATCTTCTGAATAGGTAATTGAAGCTTTTGGGGTCCAAAATCTTCCCAATGGGAAGGTGTGATTAGGAGATCATGTCCAAGTGAAAAAAAATGCTCAAAAATGAAAATTATCAGAAATGGTTGCATTCTAAACGAACGGAAAGGCCTCGTCGCTGTGATTTTGGCACCATGAACGGGAGTGAAATCCGATGTCGTATGTGAAAGTTGCTAAGGTTTGAATTCGTCTAGTGATCTCCAAAACATGACTTTTTGACCAAAAGAATTTGTCATTTTCAAAAAAAATTATATGGCAAAAATTTCATTTTTATAAGGTTTTTAGTGGCCTATTAGAGGGTTCCATGTGGCATGCTTGGAGGCTGCCACATGGGCCCAGGCCATAGATTGAAAAGTCTTGTTTAAAAATTTGGTGAAGGCATGAGGGTCGAACCCTTGACCTGACTCCTCGGGCAAGGTTGACCCGATCGGCATGACAGAAGAAACTGTGTTGAATTAGGCGAGTTGGGCGGAGTTCACTAGCAGTCGGGTTGGCTTGAACGAATGTGGGTCACTTTGAATGCATTCGAGCAGTGGCTGAACGTTTGAGTTGAGTCGTGTGTTGAACGACGGAGAATGAGGGTTAATCCCCTACGGAGCCAACCCCTATCCATGCGACTGTCAACAGATAAAATTAAGCGCTATTTTTTTTTTTTTTCGGTGGAAATTAAGGGCACTAGCCCTCGGAGCTAGCCCCGACTCCATGTAATCTTTAGGCTATGACCAAGGGCGCAGTTTTAAAACTTATCCACCAGCGATGACAGCCTGGAGAAACCACATATGAACGCGTTTGTAAACTGACAGTCACATTAAATGTTATCCCTATTTTGGAGCTTGGTTCCACCAAGTTCGCCTATCTGACAAATTTGGAGGAGTTAACTGGAGTTCCTCCAGCTTTGAAGGAGGTTTTCTAGTGCCACTGGGCAAAATATTGTTTGGGTCATAAATTTCTCAATTTTCGACCAAATGAGATGAAATTTTAGTCAATTTTGGCTTTCTTCAACCTTCTGGAGAGTTTGGGATAGGTTGAAGAGCAAACATAGGTGTTATTCAACCATTTTTTCTTCAGGGAAGAGGAAAGAGCCACTAGGGCCATCAGGGAGATGGAGCTGTATTGGGTTGTGATTCACTGTTTGAGGTGAAACAAAAGCCATTTTAAGCTTATTTCTGTCTTCTGAAGTCAAATTCACAGATTTTTTTACCTGTTTAGGCATATTTTTCACTGTGTAACCATTTTGAGAAATTTAATAGAGCAAGGAAATACCATTGGGGAGCCTTGGACTGATAGATGTAGCCCAGGAGGGGTGAACTGCCTCATCATTTTGCGGTGTTATGATATGGTGAAGTTTACTTGCTGTGTATTTCTGCTGTGTTATATTAAACAGTAAATTTAAATAACCAATCCTCACACATAAAACTTAGAAGCATTACCAAAACTACTTTGTTTAACCTGCAAGACATGGAGAACACTTTGCACACTTAATTAAATGGAAATGGATACTTTGCATAGCATTTATAAATAGTTCCATTTTCAGATCATTATTGTACCTAATGATCGAAAAATTCAATGATTACATATTACGTTTGAAGCACGTTGTTGTTGAGATGGCTCCTCCTGTGATGCAATTTTGTCCATTTCTTTGACCATCTCCTTGTACACCTTTTTGGACATTCCTACTGGCATATTTCTGATATCAACCTATTCATCTTTTGAGATTTTCATAATCTTCCTAAAAATGTACATGACAATAAAATATTTAATTTCTACATCGATATATGAAAAGTAAATATAACAAAAGTGATATTTATAAATAATTCTAGACAAAAATTTAAAGGAATATTACTTTTTTCATTCCTTCTTTTTTGTTGTTGTACATTTTTGCTATTAAAAGTTTGACATGTCTCATTGACCAATTCTCTAGAAACTCTTCCTGTAGTTTAGATAAAATTTGGTTCTTGGAATCATTGGATTGATTTTTGTATTGTAAGTGGAAAGAATGTCTATACATTCGTTCCACTAGATCCCTCAAACTTTTGTAAAAGTTTTTCCCCCTTTCGTTAACTTCCAGCACCACTCCAGATGAGCTAAGGAGTAATTCATTTTCATTTGCATGTTCTATTTTTTTTCTTTTCTTAGAACAACATTCATTTTCTAAGTTGTTGGTCCATGTAGAAATTAAACAGATGTGAATTAATAGATTGGTTGACACATGTTATATAATAATTTTAAGTATATTATTAATGATAATTAAAAAAATAAACTCATATTGGATCGATAGTATTTTTTCATTCACCTGATTCATCCTTTTACAATTTTTCCATTAACTTTTTATGATTTTTTGGTCCTAGATCAGAAATAATCATATCGAGCTTCGTAATTTTGTGGCTCTACATGATACACAATAAACAATACATATTAGTTAAACTTACATATAGTTCAAAAATAATATTTTTTATAAATAATTTACAAAGAACTTGCCTTTTTTACTTTTCTTTATGTGTTATCAGTATTTTTGTTACTTGATCTCTTGTCAGTCATTTCTTTATCAATCTAAAACCTGTACCATATCATTTATTAATATATTTATAAATAAATTCTCAACTTTTTAGGTACAAAATAAATCTCAAGGCACCGGTGCGCCTTTCATGGGTTACGCACTGTGGCCGGTGCGTTGGGGTATTAAAAACGCATCACAAAACAATATAATAGATAATACAGTGCATGATCTTTTATAAACACACTGTAAAAACAATGTAACAGACCGTACGGTGCTATCCTTGTAAAATGGAGCAACAATTCCCTATTTCAGATATGGCGCACTGATTTAGAAAAAATATTTTCAATTTTTTTATTACACAGTAGTTGCACGGTGCACTGTATAATACAACGCACTAGTGCGCTAGGGTATGCAGGGCGCACCGATAAAGAAAAATCCATTTTTTCCAAAAAATCACGCAATGAACGAATGGATTGGGATCCAAATATGTAAGTCGTTCCGTGGGTTGGATTTCAATCTAAAATGAAAAACCCTAATTCTGAAATCACAAAAACAGGGAGAAGAAAGGGAAAAAACAAAAAAAATGAAGGGTTTAGGGTAAAAATGGATAAAACTGTAGAAAAAGTAAAAAAATGCAGAAAAAGTAAAAACAATAATCAAATTTAATCACGAGATGGTTTGAAATTCTATAATATAGGGTTTGAATCACCAGAGGTTTGGTTTTAGATTCTATGAATTCTTCTGTTCAAGCATATTTCGCTGCTCCACTGTGCCCTTGTGCTCTCTTGCTCCAGGTCTACCTCCTGCAAATATCTGGTTGAAAATTTTAGCAAAAATAGTGAAATAATGAAAGGTGTTTAGTATTTAAAGAATTATTTTATGAAATTATATTTTCGAAAATATTTTTCCGCCCATTTTTCAAATTGCCGCCTTTTTTTTTCACGTAAAGAAAATAGAGTTGCATTTTTTTTATTTGCGTTTATTCGTGACCAGTGCGGAAGAGTTGTGAAGCACCGGTGTGTCTGAGGAATACGACGCATTGCTGCGTGTTATGATGATAAGTGCACCAGACTGTATAATTTTTTTTTTTTTTGTATGTAAGATCATAATAAAATAATGATAATTCTAAAGTACATGAATTTATTTTCATTATTTTCTAAAATTTATTATGTACAAAAATTCATATTATTCTAGATTTGTTATTTTACAATTATTTGCAAATTTAAAAATTTAAATATTTTAATAAAATCATTTCACATTAATAAAATTAAAATTTTCACATTAATACAATTAAAATTTTACAAATATTTTACATACAATTACAATTACAATTTTAATTTTACATACGATTACATTTACATAGAATTACATTTACAATTACAATTAAAATTTTACAAATATTTTACATACAATTACAATTAAAATTTTACAAATATTTTACATACAATTACAATTACAATTTTAGAATTTCACATACAATTCGAATTTCAATTACAATTACAATTTTACAATTTTTTATATATACAATTACAATTAAAATTACAATTACAATTAAAATTTTACATTAAATATTTTACATACAATTACAATTAAAATTACAATTATAAATACAAAAACAATTTTACAGTTTTACATACAATTAAAATTTAAATTTAAATTACAATCATGACATAATATTTAATAAAATATATCATGGTCATTTAATATTAAATTAATTAATAAACATCATCACGATCTTGATAACCATCGTACAAACATCATATTCGACTGAAAAACACATTCAAACATCAAATAACATTATATATTAACATCATCACAACACAAACATCAAATATACATCTCATGTCAAATAACTCATGCTATCACATATACACATCTATCTGCAAGCTAAACATTAAATGAACATATCTAACATGACCTAACAATATGCACATCATAATGATCACCAACATGTAAATTAAGTACAAC
Organism: Pinus albicaulis; assembly: GCA_034641835.2. Classification (NCBI taxonomy): domain Eukaryota; kingdom Viridiplantae; phylum Streptophyta; class Pinopsida; order Pinales; family Pinaceae; genus Pinus; species Pinus albicaulis. Next base: position 57,659,239 of record CM076569.1, on the reverse strand, counting down.
TGTAACATGAACATAAACTACATGGACCATATATATATATATATATATAACTGAATAATGTTAAAAATATACAACTGTAATATAAATGTCATGGATCATCAGCTGGTGGTAGTACTACAACATCAATAGAAGTACAAGTGGAGGCATTCTCAGTAAATGGTGCAGCCTCGACGGTCGATGGTGGAGCTTGCTCATGATCATGACTAGTACTGATGGATGCATCAACTAGTACTAGTAGTACAACATCAATATAAGCACTAGTAGTGGAGTCCTGCTCAGTCAATAGTGCAGCCTCAACGGTCGATGGTCCAGCCTGCTCATGATCATGATTAGTACTGATGGATGTTGACTAGATGTGGCCGATGGTCCAACCTCATATCCATGATGAATAATAGATGCTGCTAGTGGAGCCTCATGCTCAACAGGCACGGCGCGAGGTGAACGATCATGAGATGATGAGCCACTGCTCGCGGACTGTACATCATGTGTTGTGGCTCGACTACGTCTATAATGTGCAACAGTCCTCCTCAGTTGCGTAACAGCTGTCATAGCTCCTACGACATGTCACATTAGGCTATACATGTCATGTGGCATGCCTCTCCACATCTGTAATAGCCTATCATAAGCCTGTATGTCTCTGTAATGAGCGGGCCTGATGCTCGCCTCAACAAGCAATGCACTGAGTTATTTTCCCAACTCCATCCTATATCTAGTCTCAGGTCAACCATGCCTAGCAAAAGGCGGTACCGGTGCACCAGCAGGAGGATGTCTCTCTGCATCGGCCTTATCCTAATCATGATCCTCAGCATTGGCTATGTCCTGATTATCATCAGGATCCACACCTGGATCATTTGGTGGTTCCGGCATCTCCTCACCATCAAAAGAGCTAATGTCTGCAAAATATATACAAGTACACAACAATAATTAGACAATTTCATTACACAATTTAATAAAAACAAGTTAAAGAACATGTTAGAATAAATATAAATAAAATAGTAATATTACCTCTATCATCTGGCGGCTCATCATCTGTGAAGAGGATGTTGGCACACCCTTGACAATCTAATCCAGCATAAGGACATGGGACCATAATGAAGGGATGCAGCTGATCATCAACACTGGCTAGTAAGTCTAGTGCATCATCCGATATCTTGGCTGGAAACATAGTATCTCCCCTCTTGGGCATCATCTGCCTCCACATGTGCACCCGGGCCTCCAACATCGGCCTACGAGGCTATCGAACAAAACTAGACCTCATCTTTGGAAACATCTCAAAAAATAAACAAAAGGGAATTTTAGCCTCCCTTGTGCATGAGCACAACATCTATCTAAGGCCGTACAAAACTGTCGCAAAAAAATGGCAGACCACCTGACAAGTCGTGGCTCCTGTACTAAAGAATCAACATAATATAAAAGCGAGAAACTAATGCATTGTCCATCACTGGTGTTGTGCGAAATGGTCAAAATGATAAGTGAGAGGCACTGCACGTTCTATCTACTAAATGCACCTATACGTAACTGACCTTCAGGTACCTGAAACTCTGAAGGAGATAGTACATGTGCTCCAATGTATCTCTAGGAGTAAACTAACTGACTCCTTGCTACACAACCCAGTGGAACCTCTGGGAATGAGGGAAAATCCACCCCTCTCCTAGATAGTCCTATAATAAAATAAATATCCTCCTCAGTGGGTGTGTACCACTGGTCAAGACCAACCTAGAAACCCTGTCGGTGGGCATTCCACCTGCGGATAAGATATCTCAAAAAAACACTATGGGCCTTTAGGGAAGTAGCCTCCTCATAGAACTTGAGGAGGCCTACCTATCTTAGGATCCCCTGGGTATCTGTTGTAATAGGGTGAGGTTATGCATCTCTCTCCCTCTCTCGTGCCTCCAACTAGCGAATCATGTCATATTGTTCCGCCTGTTGTTGCTGCTGATGTTCCTCCTCTTCTCTCTGAATCATTGACATATTAAATAATTTTTTTTTTATTAAAACAAACATGTATTTAGGAATATATATATATATATATATATATATATATTATTTTATTTTATTTTTGAAAAAAAAAAACAGACCAGTCGGTGCGCCACAAAAACAGTCACGCAGTGGTTTCGGTGTGGCTTGTGTTTCTAGCGCATCGGTGGCGGTGTACCAAATGAAATACAACGCACCGGCCTCGGTGTAGCTAAATTTTTTTCAAGCACTGTTGACTATATCTGATGTCAAAATAGTGGTGCACTGACTGAAATATACACCCTAGAGCGTATAGTCATGTGAGCGCACTGACTTCCTGACCATTGCATAGTCGATGGTGCAGTCTTTTACTTGGCCACACCGTTGACCCTTTCGGGATGCTGAATGCGGTGCGTTGACACACTCCAGGGCAGTTAATTCCATCAACACATCGTACTACTATTCCCTTGGTCAACAGTGCACTTGGCTAAATGAGTGCACCGCATTTTATTTTTTTAATTTAAAATAATGTGGGGCGCCTTTCGGTACCGCCTCGGGAATGGTGCGGATACCGTTAGTACCGGTGGCGATGCGGCCTGTAAATTTTACAGGCAGCACCGCTATTTGGTGCGAGCCGAACAGCGTGGGTGCACCGTGCGACAATTTTTTTTCTTTCTTTTTTAATGGTTATTTGTAAGGTTATTTCAAATTCTAATCCACTAAAAAGCTTAATTATGGAAAAAATAGAAAAATACCTGTACATTTCGCCGTCGAGGAGGCATATTGGCTAGAAAATTTGCAAAAGAAATTTTTCTCACCGTTTTTCAAAATGAAAGCTAGATATTGGTGGCCAATGCACAACGACAGTGCGTGAAATGGGTGCAATGGGAGCACCGATGTCAGGACGTCTCAGAGAAGGGGAAATGGCACTGGTGCTTGAGAGCTCTAGAGCGCTAAGGAAAGTGAAAAATGCATTTTTTTGGCCGTAATTATTATTTTTTATTTAACCCTATTCCAGTGCACGGGGTTTTATAGGTGCACCGGTATGCTTACTTACAACCACACTGGGCGGTGTCAGATTTGGCACATTGTTTATGATGCACTGGGGCAGTTCCCTAACACCGCACTGGGATGTTTCAGTTTTGGCGCGATGTTTTGATGATGTACTGGGGTGAAATATTCGTAAAGCACCGGTGCGGAATAGTCATAAAGCACTGGTTTTTTTGTCGTAATTTTTTTATTATTTAACAGTATTCTGGTGCGTGCATTTTATAGGCGCACCAGTGCTCTTGGATTAGAATGCACCAAAACGTTTCTATTTTTGTGTGGTGTTTTATGATGCACCGGAACGGAAGAGTTCTGAAGCACCAGTGTGTTACGGTAATAGGACGCCTCGGGCGGGTGTGTACGTCACGCACGGTGTCCGGTGTGCCAATGTTTTGTGCACACTAGGGCTTTCTATGGTAGAGCGCACCGGTAATTGAGAGCTCAGGAGCACTTAAAAAATGAAAAATCTGGGTTTTTTTCCGTAATTTTTTTCTTTATTTTACCCTTTTCTAGTGCGCGTGGTTTATACTAGTTCTGTTTCTTACGAACGCACCGGTCGGTTTGTATTTTGGCGCATTGTTTTATGATGCACCGATGTAGTTTCTTAATACCACATCAAGCGGTTTTGGTTTTGGCCCGATGTTTTATAATGCACCGGCATGGAAGAGTTGTGAAGCACCGGTGCTCTATAATAATACGATGCACTGGGCGGGTGTGTACAAAGTGCACGGTTTTTGGTGTGCCAATGTTTTGTGCGCACCGGTGCTTTTGAGTTTCAAGAGCACTAGTGCGATGTTTAATGATAAGTGCACCGAGTGGAAAACATCCGCAAAACCCTCCGCCTGCCAACCTCCTCTAGTAACCTAGGCTAGAAATGGATGTATGGGGTATTTTTTGTGGGGTTCCTCAAAAACATCGGCTAAAGGGTCTTTTCCTTGTAGTGATATGATCCAAAAAAAATCAAAGTAGATGAAGAGCTTATCAAGAAGAAGAATGCATACATTGTTGCATTAATGAAGCAGTTGAAATTACCTCCCACTAAACATCCACAAACTAAAGAAGTTTTGGAGAATGAAGGTCAAAAAGATGAAATGATGAATCTCATCATTCAGTTTATAGCTCAACTGAAAGAGATGGAGAATGAAATGGATAAATTGGTGTAGGAAAAGAAGGCAAGCATGGAAGCAGTTACAGTTACTACCATTCCCATAGCTTCAACATCTACTTCAGTGGCTACAACGGTCCCCACTACTACAACAATTCCCGTGACAATAGAAGTTTCAGCAACAATAGCAACCCATCCCAATGATGAGGCAGGTAAATTGATTAAAACTATGTAAGACCTGTCAATCCAAACAAATGAGATTATTAGACTTAAGGATCAAGTAAGAAGAGTCTAGAATATGAAAATAAGTTGGTTCAAACCATGTATAAATAAAAAATACAGAAGTCAAACAGATTGACTGACAAAATACAGAAGTTAGAAAAAGAATTGACATTGAAAGAACCACTAGCCCAAGCAAAACAATAGTTGTGGGCCAATATAATTAACTATGTTAATGATATTTGGCCTTCCATCCAAGATATATTTGAACATAAATATTTGATAAAAGAAGCAAGTGAAGCTATTCAGAAAGTCAGAGAAGAACTTGGAAAGAAGCCAGAGGAGGCCATTGAGATTATAAAGTTTCTTAATTCCAAAAACAAGCAAGAATCATAAGAAATTGGGATAAGTGATAGAATAGAAACAATCTTTGAGGTAAAAAAGGTAATTTCCAAGAGGAACCTGATGACACAACTTGAAGATAAGTGTCAAACTATGGAGCTTGCAATAAACAAGTTCATGATCAAATTTGATGTTTTGAGGTAGAAAGGTCTACCTAATCCTTTGGTGATTAATGACATACTGATGAGACATGAATATTATGACAAACATATCAGAGAAGTGGCTAAAGAACATTCCAAAAATTCCTCTATGAAAGGAATTACTACAGGCAAAGTACTCTAGCAGACATTTGAAAATCTCTTTTACCTCCAGCATGAGGTAAATAATCTCTTTATAAACAAGCCTACTTTTGAAAAATACACAGAGGCTGGTGAAATTTACAAGAGGATGGGAAAGATTAAACTTACAGATGAAGAGGCTTGGGAAAAATTGTATGATTTACTGTGAAAGGTAAAAGTAAATCAGGTAACAGAGCAGTCAAGGTTAAAGAGTAACAAAGCAGGCAGATAAATATGAATACAGATGAAAGGAAGAGTTTAAAGATCAAGGACAGAGTTAAAAGATAAATCAGATGATATCCAGCATAAAGATGCAACCAACATGAAAGCAACAATCACAGAGATAAGACAAAAAATATAAAAAAGCAAACAACAAACCAAATAAGCAAGGACAACTTGCATTAGTTACATAGGTGTCTCTATCTTCTTGCATGAAGATATTTTATTTCCTTCAATATATCCAAAATCAATTTTAGGATATTTTGTATTACATTTTGTATAAATACTTCATTCATTCGAAGTATTGAGTGTGGATTCTTGAACATTTCTATAGTTTTAATTAATCTAAAAACCTGAGGGTTTATTGTATCATTTTCAAGTCAACAGACATGAAAAGTAACAAAGGCATTGCATTACAGGATTCATGTATTGAGCCACTTCAGTGAAGTATATTTCATTTTTTCATGTTTTTCCTTAAGTATTCCATAAAATTTCATGTTTTCCAATTTTAAATGTTATAACATGAATATTATTGCAAAAATTGTTTAATTACACTCCGTTCTGAACTGTTATTCATTTAATGTTTTCTTCTGATATCTGGATCTGAGAATCCTTAATTTCTCTCCCATCCCGATTGACCTCTTTCATCTTCCTTCATTATCTGGTTTAAGGAATCCTTAATTTCTCCTTGATCCTGATTGAAAACCACTTCACCATTAAGCGTAAAAGATCTGATTTTGCTCAACTACCTTGCCCTTTGAACACTTCCTTTAGAACTTGATTCTATCCTGTTTTCTTGATACATTGACTCCATAGCCCAATGGAAAATAGATAGGAACCTATCCATCTAAATAAATAATTCCACCAAAAAATCAAAATTAAACCCAATCAATCTTACATAACTGGCCTAAAATCAATTAAAAACAACAAAGTTAAATCATTAAGAGAGAGCCCTCTCTGAGCATTAGGAAGGCTAGATCCTGATCTCAAAAGTAGGTTGATAGTTACCTCTAAAATTTCTTTAAACACACAAAAAAACCCTTGGAAATTATTGGAGTGATAACAGGATCCATTTGGGGATGGAAACTCCTTGGAGGTGTCAAGAACACCGTAGACCAAGTTGCCTTATTTATTAGGCATGGTGTCAAAAATCAAAAGACCAAACTCAAAACTAAAAACTAACTGAAAAATTGAACTGACTTTGACTAAAACAAAAACTCACTGTACTTACAAATCAACAACCAATCAAGGAAATCTTATGGCCTTCACCTCAGGCTCCAAGCTTCGATGATTAGCTCCTTTACACTTCGGCATAAAAGTAAAATGATATGTACAATGATGTTGAGAAACTTTGGAAATTTGATCAAAAGAGGTTGAGCTTGAGAAGCCTACCATTGACTAGTCCTCCTCCATAGTCTTGTCCATCCATTTCCTCCTACAAGTAGGCATGCTTTCCTCTTGAAGCTGAAATCCTGTATGGTCCCTTCCACAAATTCTCGAACTTATTGTGCTTTCTTTTATCTTCATTTTGAGCATTCCAACAGAGGACCACATCACCCATATTGAAGTCATCCGCCTTTGTTTTATGGTCATACACTTTCTTGATTCTTTCTTGAAGCTTAGAAGTGTTTTGAAACACTTCCTCCCTGGTTTGTTTCAAATGAAGCATTTGGTTTATCCGCTGCTGAACATCATTCGGTTCGCTGCCAACTTCCTGTAATATCTTAAGTTGGTGACCCCAATTATGGGAACGACGTTTATGCCATGTGATGTTACATAATAGCCAGGTGTAAGGTGTGGCACACAGTTTGAAGACCACCAACCCACCCTCCACTGACACCCTTAGCATGTTAATCGATTATAATTTGGCATTACATAAGTCATTAATGTCACTTCCTGTTACTTTTCACCTTTAAAGTGTGTATTTTCAATGAAAGCACAAAAGAATTGCAAATTAGAGAAAATAACGTTAAATAATAAAAATAATAAAAATAAATAAATAATTATGATGAGGTCTTTAATTGTACTTTCCAATTTTCGATTTTGTCATTCCAACATCCATATTTTAGTCTTTTTCTTGTGATATTTCCCAATCTTACTTTATTTTTCTAGATTCAAACACTACATTTATCATAGTTGGATTCTTACATTTGTTACTAAGTTTTTTTTTGCAGCCATATGACCAAGAAATAAATTCTCATTAGCAACATCGCGATGTAAAAACTATAATCTTTTACTGAATTTATGTATGGATTTTTTTTCCATGCCGGTAATTCGTAAGAACATTACTTTTGTCATTATGAACCACTCATCTACATGGCTGAAATATTGGGGATGATTGAGAAATGAATTCAACCATTTTAGTAGTGGGTAGTTGTGTGAAATAAGTTACCCATTGTGGAATAGAAAATTTGTTATTTTTGTTATAAGGAAAGGGCACATAAAAATTAGTTAACAGTGACATAATAATTAGAAATTTTATAGAAAGGAAAAAAAGGAAGAACTCATTAGGATTGGGTTATCTTGAAAAAATATTGGGACACTTGTATTGTGGATATTTCATTACTCAAAATTGTGACTCCAACAAATCCTTTCTGGATCTTGGGAAAATTAAATTGGAAAATATGTCAGAAAACCCTCCAAAATGTATAAGAGATAGACTACGACATTTGTTATTACTCTTTTGGAATTACAAGGCAGATAAAGAGTTCAAAAAACCCTATATTTATTTATTGGGTTTGCATGTGTGTAATCATTGATTGAATTGCATAGTAAAGGCCATTGTACAATTGTGGTGATATTTACTTTGTCCATTTTCATTCTTGAGTGATGTGTTTTCTTAACAATATATATGAGTGGATTTTTATAAGTTTATTTTTCCTTTGTAATTTAAAGATATATGTAAGCCTTAAGACATATTTTATCTTAATTGTGTTAGTTTACTTAGTCACAATTGTGTGTGTTGTTTTAAAATATGGAAGTACATAGAAATGTAGAGGATTAAATCAGTGGAATTTTCAACCAAAATTCATGTAGTTAGTTTTATTTATGTTTGTTTTAGCCATGTAATTGATTTAGCTTGTTACAAAGTTGTTATATTGATACTTTTCTGGTAGAAGTTTTATTTGTTGATCAATTAGATGAGGTAAGGTAGTTAATATGCAACTTAAATATACTTGTGAAGATTGTATAACCAAATTTTTGGATATTGTATAAAGGAAAATTTTGTAATTAAATAAGGGCTATTAATTTAGGGATCCAAATGTTAGACATAACCATGGCGAAGATAGAAGATATGAAGGATAATCACTGAATGCATATATTATTCACATGATATACATTTATAATAGATTAGAGTGACTCTTGGATTCATCTTCCAAGGTTCCTGGACTTCCTTTGACTATTCAACTTCCACACCATGACCCTTAGCAGATTAGGTGTCTAACATCCCCCCCTTAATCCGAAGGGGTATGTATGAGTCCAAAAAGAGAGATGTAATACAAAATGTGCAAAATATGCATGGCAACACTAGGATGAATGTGGTCTCTAAAATTTTGGAATAAGGAGGTGGTTTAAGAATGTCCACCAACACTAGAATGCTTAATGTAGTTCCCGAAACTCTTCCAAATATGGCATGAAGCCAAAGTCTTCTGCTAGAGGAAGTGCTCCTAATGCTTTGAAGAGGGAGACCTTCAACCTGGAAAATTGAGGACTGCAACTTGTCAAAAAAGGGAGAACCTCAACCTGAAAAGGGAGGTCTCAAGTTGCAGTAGTTTAAGGATGACCACCAACTCTGGAATGCTTAAAGAAATTCCTGGAAATCTTCCAAAACTAGAAGAAAGTTAAAGTCTTTTGCTAGAGAAAGTGTCCCCAATTCTTTGAAGAGAGAGAAATTAAAACTAAAAAGGAAGGTCTCAACCCTGCATTGATGATTTAAGGCTAACCATCAACCAAAGGCATGCTCAGGCTACAAATCTGAATCTGGTATGGCAGGTTGTGGCTTAGGCTCGCTTGAATTTTTGTGTCTCTCGCTACAAATTTGAATTAGGCAGTAGGTTCAGGTTGTGGCTCAGGCTCGCTTGATGTGGCTTTGAAGCTTTAAGATGACCAACACTCGCCCCCCTGTCAAATACAAGGTGAGATGATGGAGAAAACTCAATTTCAAGACTATTCAATACTTTAGAACAAATTATGTCATATGACTGAAATATATTCTTGGTTGTTGAATCTCATTGCCAAGAAGCGATCCATCCAAGATGAATCTTTTTTCTTGCAAGAGGCTTGTTTCTGAAGCATCTGTATGAATAATGAGTGGTTTTATGACAATTCTCACATGGATGAAGATCAAAACAATGATATTTCATATGGCTAACTCGGTCACAATGTTTTCATTTAACATTTTTTTTTGTTGATGTTGTGGAAGAGTAGAAATATATGGAACATACGTGAACTGTCATGAAGAAACCCAACACTATGGAATTGGATGGGCTTTGAGTAATTTGGAATATGAAAGGACACATCCTTGTCCTATCCAAGTCTAGTTTTGTGTTTCTTATGGATAAGCTCTTCCCAAGATCTGATGATGGGATTGGGAAGTGTATATTGAATTTCTGCTTCATTCTGCAAATATGCTCCTTCATTGGGTACAAGATCAATATTATTTATTTTTTGCTGAGGGGATTCTACCACAATGTTCTGAACAAAAAAAGGTTCATAATGATGACTCCACTGTTCTAATTCTACTCGTTGAAGCTAATATTCAAGCTCCAAAAAATCTAATTTTTCTTATGTATTGTGCAGACACGTTTTAATATCAAAAATAGTTTTCTTGCTAATTTTTACTGTATCATGATCAGTGGAATGTATCATAGTTTTCAAGAACTCTAATACTTCAGTAATTCGAGCCATTTTATCCATAGTCAAAATTAAATTTTTAAAAAACTAATCACAACTATGACCCAATGAGGAAAAGTAACACCCACTCAGAGTATAAAGACAATAATATCCTATGTGCACCAAATAACCTGTGTGCAACCTGCAAGCAAGAATGATTGTAATGCATACAAAATCCATTACATATGCATAACAATTCACTAATAACCAACATATAGAATGCAATAGGTTATGACAATGCAAATGACTAAAATTTCCTCCACAAGAGGCTGCTTTTAATTGTCTAAAAAATACAAATTTAATTTTTGCATGCATATACTTCTCTCTTAGCATTGTTTATCCCGATTTAATGCAATACTAAAATCATCTATGAATGCACTCACAACTAGCGTTTCCTTGTCTTGTAGGTTTCACAGATGAGAAGTCAATTGTTGATTATTTATCTAAAGTTTAAGCTTCAGATGGACGATTCGAGTGGAGTGGATGATAATAAAAAAATTGTTGGGATTATTTATTCCAAGACAAAACACCTATCAATTTCGATTTGATATATAATTTCTTTCGGCGCTCAATGCCTCAATGCATAAAATTGAATGAATGGCGTCAATACTTGAATGAATACCTATGAATACCTTTTCTATTGCATAGAATCACCCATAGTAATTCCTTTTATGCAGGTAGCACTCAAACCATATGCATACACGAGTTTAATCAATGCATACCATAACATACCTTGTATACCATGTATCATAACATACCACTCATGGCAGGGCTATCTATATACAACGTTTAAACCATCCATACATGTCAACGATCAGATGACATACACATAAAGTAGCATATAAGATTCAATAAACTTTACACCATACGGATTGCATGCCAATGAACGAAGTTAAATGCACCAGATTTACCTCAATGTAATGCATATATCTTAAACAAAACTCTAGCATTCACCATTGCATTCCTAAAAGAGATGGGAAGGTTATATTTGCACTATCTTGCACCCATTACATTTTTCAATACGGTGAGAGATTTGTTTCTAATTATTAGTCATGACCATAAGAATATTGCAAACAAGTAAAACAACTTAATTGTTTTAGATGGGGATAGTGGATGGTCGCTGATTTTTTCTTCAAACATTCACATAGCAGTAAGACACAATGGTAATGAGAATATTAGTTGCACCAGACATGTACTTCTTGGTGGAAAAGTAACCCAAGTAATTTTCCAATAATATAAAGAACCAAATTTATTGCTCTCCAAGTTTGTTCACTTATTGCTTGATCATCTCTCATTGAAGCATTAAAATAATGAGGAAAAATGGTATGTTATGGAGCATGTCCATTATAAAACTAGACCGCATTGTTTGAATTCTTCTAAAATTCTTGTGCCGACATTTGTTGGAGATTCAACAACTATGACTCTTGGTTCTCTTAAGATCTAAATTTTGTCTTGGGTTGTACCTTTTCCTCCAAATATAATTGCTCCGGCATGAACCATGCGATGACCAGGAGGTGTTGTAAGTCCAGCAATGAATGAAACAATAGGTTTTTGTGTTTCGATTTCCTAAATAAATGCAGCAGCATCCTCCTCTATGGTTCCTCCAATTTCTCCTATTATAATGATGCCTTCAATTTTAGGATCTTCAAAAAAGCGCTTCAAGAAATCGGCAAATTTGTAGGATTTTTTTTTTTTTTTTTTTTTTTTACTACTATAGAAATGCAGGAATGGTTAGATTAATGCCGAGAGTGGAAGATTAATGTAACGCTAGTTGATAGGACTGTTAGGGAGCTAGAGCCAGGGAGGTGCAAAAATGAGAGTGTTAAAGGTACAAGAGTAGCAAACTGAGGGCATGTAGACCTAGGTATGAGGGAGAACACCAATTTTTCTATTCCAGGTCTGACATGCACAAAAAGGCCATAAAAAAAGTGGCTCAATTGAACGGTGGATTTCAGTACGCAATCAACATGTCATATGTTACGATAAGTATATTAGGGACATAACATGTCAAAGATAGTATATTTTGGCTGCAGTCCTCACTAACAGGGATGGAAGGAATTTATGGAGTGTCAAGTGCGCAAGGAGCGTTATTAGTGAAAAATACCAACACTGAAGAATTTGTGAGGAAAATGGTCAAGTTAGATAGGTAACATGCAAAAAGGGAGAGCGCTCAAATTACACAACAATTTTATTTCCAAGGAGGCCACAAAACTAGTGGCTCAAATTAGAACAGGGTAGGAGTACGCTTCTCTAATACGATGTTATACGGAACCATGGCGAAGACAGAAGATATGAAGGATAAGCATTGAATGCATATACTATTCACATGATTACATTTATAATACATTGGAGTGACTCCTGGATTCAACTTCCAAGGCTCTTGGACTTCCTTTGACTGTTCAACTTCCACACCCATAACCCTTAGCATATTAGGTGTCTAACACCAAAATTGCATATGTAGTGTAGTGTGTTTTAAAAGTTTACAAACATGGATTAAGAAGTAAAGTAGGATTCTGGTATACATTGTTAGAGCATGTCACTTTTTGGTATCATTTTTGAGGAAATGCCAATTTATGAAATCTCCTATTTTGTATTAGCCTAGGAATTCAACGATTATGAATGAGGAGAAAGAGAAAAAAAATTAATAAGGTTCCTTTCTAAGTCTCTGTTGAACCATTTTAATGTTGCATTTGTTATGCCCATTTACCTCTATGTTTTTTCCATTGATTCATAAAAACGTTGCATTTAAAATTCCCATTTACCTCTCTGTTTTTTCAATTGATTCATAAGAAAACATTATGTTTTCTGGTCTTGAAGTTAAAGTTGTAAATACCCCATAGTCAAATTTTCAAAACTAGTGCAAAATTCCATTTCTCTGAAATAGACATTTTCACTCCACACAAGTCTTACCTCCGCACTAGTATTAATACTTAGCATTTTTTTTCATGTATGTTCCAAACGGCTCACACAACCATTCTTCTGCACATGCATGCTTCCACGCTACCCTCTTCCCTACACATTCCTCTCTCCCAGACCTTCCAAACTTCTGCAATCCCATATCTCTACTGATCGTAATATTTCACACAATAGTTTCACGTATTCAGATAAAAAAGGGTATCTTCCCTTCTAAGCCATACTTAGAAACATTATCGAAAGAACTCCTTTTTCACTTTTAAAGGGTTGTTCAAGGTCCATTTAAGAAAACCCAATCTTCAAGATAAAAGGTAGTGATATGGGGTAATATGAATCAAATCCTTCATATTTATATAAGGGACATGCATTCTTTGTACTTGGTCAAATGGAAGTGGAGACATGCCACGATTTTACCTTTGACAAAGATGATTCTATGAGGAAAGTAACCAATCTTCCAATATTTGAGGAATATCATGAAGCAAGGCCTAGAAATCAAGAAGAACCGAAGGATGAGACGATGTCCGATGTTGAAGGACCGATGGACCTTATTGATCCACCTCCTTCAATGAAGAAGATACCATCATGGCTCAGGGACACTCTCAAGGATGTCGAGAGACATATGGCCGCAAGGGGGACATTCTGTGAAAGCTAGAAGCTAAATAGATACCAAGGGTATCTAGTAGCCATGAGTACAATCGTACAATATGAGCCTAGATCTTTCAAGGAAGTCGTAAAGCATCAAGTCTAGAAGGATGCTATGCATGAATAATATGAGTCCATAATGAAGAATGATGTTTGGGAAGTGGTTCCAAGACTGGAGGACAAAGCAGTTGTCACTTCGAAATGGCTCTATAAGATCAAGCATGGATCTAATGAAAGTGCTAAAAATTTCAAGGCAATATTCGTTTCCCAAGGATTCTCTCAAAAGGAAGGCATAGACTATGATGATATATTTTCACTTGTGGTCCGATATACCACCATCCGATCTATCATAGCCCTTGCTGCTATGCAAGGATGTAATCTTCATTAGATGGATGTGAAGACTGCATTTCTTCATGGTACGATAAAGGAAGAAGTGTACATGGAGCAACCTCTGGGGTTCAAAGTCCAATATTGAGACACCCAATTTTTCAGGTTGAAGAAAGCCCTCTATGGGTTGAAGCAAGCACCCAGAGCTTGGTACGAGAGGATAGATAGCTAGCTTATGAAGTCGGACTTCACTGGAAGAGACCTAGTGAGATTTTTATTTCTAAAGGAAAATATATTGTAAAGCTTCTGGAAAGATTTGGAATAGTAGACTGTAAGTCCGTGTCGACATCGATGGAGCTCAACTTTAAGAAGTAACTCTGCTAGGCCCGTGCTAGCAAATCCTACTGAGTATCATCAACTCATAGGGTCCTTGATGTTCTTAGTGAACACCCATCCAGACATATGTTTTGCAGTGAACACTTTGAGTCAACATATGGTTGAACCTCATCACATTCACTGGGTTGGTGCCAAGAATTTGTTGAGATATCTTTGAGGCACCATAAACCATGGGCTAAGATACATTGTCGGGAGCGTGACACTCCATGGATATACTGATGCCAATTGGGCTGGCAGTGTGGTGGATCGTAAGAGCACATCGAGATGCTACTTCACACTTGGGTCTGCTTTGATATCATGGATGAGCAGGAGGCAGAAGTCGGTGGCTTTGAGCACCGCGAAGGCCGAATACATTGCAACGAGTATGGCCTGTTGTGAAGCAGTTTGGTTGCTAAATCTCTTCAATGAGGTGTTTGGACATATGCTAGATACCACCATGATACTCTGTGATAACTAGAGTGGGATTCGGTTGTCCGAGAATCTCATGTTCCATGATCAATCCAAGAATATTGATATTAGGTACCACTTTATCCAAGATATGGTACAGCGAGGCATCGTAAGGCTCGATCATATAGGAACTGATGAGCTGGTCACGAAAATTCTTACAAAGCCCTTGGGGAAGGTCAAGTTCCTAACCTTCCATGAGAATCTTGGTATCGTGGAATGACCCTATGATGAGGGTCCTGTTGGACGATGAGCTCTTGGAGCTTTGAGGGGCTTTGGGGATAGCTTCTCGGAGCTATAAGCACACACGAGACTAGGTTTGTCGAACCTTGTGGTGCTTCTAACCCACCGTTGTGATGATTGAGTTGGTCCACCTCTCATGATCTGTGCCCCATATGCATCCTACCCATTGAGTCGTGGACTCATGGGAAGTACCTCTCATTTGGCCAGTGAGCTGGGAAAATCTAGAGACCAGTAGAAAATATTGATGGATGCATCATATATTGTCGTATTCTCTATGTCTAGGATGGAACGTGTCCAACCACTTGATCTGGGATCAAGTCTAGTGAGGTTTCGAACCTCCAACTGACTTCGGGTCAGGTAAACCAACTTTGGGTTGGTATGAGACTCTTTTTGAGTCCTATAGAGGTTTTAGACCTCTGGGCTGAATATTTCAGCCGGTGTTGGCGAAAAAGGAGGTCTGTGGGCAAGTCCCAGGTTCAAGTTTAAGGCCAACAAGGTTTTCGTAGTAGTCTAGAACAACGCCAGAATTTTCACCTTGCCTAAGGGAGTAGGGCATCTCACCCGAGGCGTTTCGTGGCCTTAATAATATTATAAGTTAGATAATTGATGTTAAGGAGAGATATGAACATAGGCAACAAATATGAGCATTTAGAAGCCACATATATATCAAAACTCTAAGAAGGAGCTATCATTCATTAGGACATGTTCAAAGCGATGAATTAAAATTTTAAACTAGGCATACATTCACCATAACCAAGTAAACATCAATAAACTCATGATATACAACACAACGACAACCCAATTTCATTAACTTAGGTCAAAACAAGATACATGTACTCAGCAGAGCCTATTACAATTCATTTTAGTACAAAAGACTTCACACAGAGCTCTCCTGTAGCTCAGCTTCCTCTCGGTATCTTGCCAGAATCACTCACTAACTAATAAACTGACTATCTGCCTGCCTATTTGTTTCTCGCCAACTAACACTGCCACTACCAGTTCCTCTCTTCTTCTCTTCTGTCAGGTACCAAGTTTGTAGAATGGTCTCCAGTGAATGCATAAAGTTGTGCACCCATAAAGATTCTAGATATCCTTCTTTCCTCCACTTATATTCACAACTACTTAGATGTGCCAGGGGGTCAGAATTCCCTTGGTACATCTCTCTGAATTTCGGTCCTAAAGCTTCAAGGAATCTAGTTCTTAATGCTCTGGCAATATCTTCCCATCGCGAAATAGAGTTGCGATGGGTAGCCCACCACCTTGCTAACATGGACTGTAGTGATACATCCATAAGAGGGACTCTATTTTCTACTAGTACTATTTCTTCCACTTTGGTAATGAATGTATTCACATCATGCATATTTGAAAGAGGTGGATATCCTCTTACCTCTATACCAATCCAATTGACTCCCCGAATGTTGGTGCATCTTCTGGTGTTGATTTCATATCCTCCTTGTTGCCAATCATCCCATGCTACTTCTGACCCTAAGTCGGAACTCTGAACGCTTCTCCAGCTTACTGTCCCTCCTACTGTAGGATTAATATAATCTTCTCTCCTTCATGTCTTCATCTGGTAGAGTTGATCTAGAAGTTGTGTGTCTTCCCTGTCACTAGTAAATTTGGTCAAAATTCTGACACTTTAGTTCCGACACTTTTGACGTATTGTCGGAAATTTCCCCAATTTTTATCAATTTTTCAAATCTCGCACAAAAAGGTCACTATACTGACGTTTGGAGACAAGTGTCGGTATTGCGACACTTATAGATAAGTGTCGGTATTGCGACTTTTAGAGAAAAGTGTCGGTATTGTGAGGGTTTGGAGAAATCCCGCCCACAACTTTCGCTATACCGATGTTTGGAGACAAGTGTCGGTATTGCAACACCTATAGATAAGTGGCGGTATTGCGATGTGTGGAGAAAAGTGTCGGTATTGCGACGATTTGGATAAAAGTGTCGGTATTGCGACGATTTGGATAAAAGTGTCGGTCTTTTGACATTACAGAGTTGCTATATCCGTCGGAAGAGAGTTTCTATATCCATCAGAAGAGCGACGCTTTAAACGTCGAAAGAGCGACGCTTAAAACGTCGGAAGAGGGACGATCCAAAAATTTATATCCGTCGGAAGAGCGACGCTTAAAACGTCGGAAGAGCGACGATCCAAAAATTTATATCCGTCGGAAGAGTGACGCTTGGGTTTCAAAGGGATATCATGTTATATGGGAGTGTATTCTATGGGTGATTTATAGATAAGGTTCTTCCTTACACATTGGAGGTATTCAAAGCACCATTAGAATCAATAAAGAATTCCCTCTATTGTTGGTCTTATTTTCCTATGTGCGAGATAGTACCAAGGGATATGGTGTGCATATTGTGTTTTTTTGATAGGCTCTTCCTATTTTTTTCTATTTTTCAATATTCAAACCTCCCGACCGCAACCAATTGGTTGCTTTGACACCGTTGATCTTGTAACATCTGATCCTACGGTGTAGAGAGGCTGACGATAATAAGGTTTTCTTCCCGGCCATCTCTTTCGGCATTTTGCGTTATTCCACTTAGTTGGATGTTGAGGGTTATGGAGGTATTGAAGGGTTTCTTTTGCAGTTGGTTTCACTAGCTCAGTATGGCCTTCCCTGTTTCTAAAACTCATTACCATGAAGCCCATGTCACATTTTGCCTAAATTTTTCTATCTTTCGATGAGGGTTTACAAGACGGGGTCCCCTTCATTTTTCTGGTATCTCAATTCCTCCTTCCACTAGAGTACTTCTACAATGACTTCAATAACCTACAGTAACTCAACATGGTAGGATCAGGTAATCCACTCAGATGTCTCTTATTACCATTCATTCTTTTCTAGCCACTGTGTTTTATTTTTATTTTGATTAGATAGGTAACTCCAGGTGGTTACATACTCTTTGCAGGGTTGATGGAATTTGCAGACTTTGGGCGGCCACAAGCAAGTTGAAAGGATGCGGATGAAGTCAGCTTTCCCAGGATGCACAATGACATTCCCTAGCAACAGGTACTCATAAAATTACTATAGAGCTTTCAATTCTGTGCGTAATGCCTTCCGGCGATAGTTTATAATACTTCAGGGTTTAAGGGTTTTTAGTGCCGCAGATGAACTGAGCTCCATTCCCTGGCTTGGATGTATTATGGTTTAGTTTTTTATGTTGGAAGCAAATAAGGCTGTCTCTGCGTCGAAAACTTGGAATGATTAATTATTTGGTACTATGTAACGAGAAAGTTTCGCTGAATAGTAACTGCAACTGGGTTGTGAATAGAAAACTAGAACTGGGTTATTTTGTTTCCAATATCCTTAAATGGGTGCTTTTCTGAATGGTAGTTAAATGGTTTTAATCTACTATCGAGGAAAGTGTTTCTTCCTACATGATATTTCCAGCTCTTTCAGGCAGAAAATTTATTTAACTATTGTTCATACGATGTTATTTGATTTTTATTTCGTAGTACTGTTGATTATGATTTCGGGTATATATATAAATAATAATGGATCTCCTCCAGCATGCGAGTAATATCAGTTCTCTCCCATAGTATTAAGGGTTAGGATGAAATATGGAATCTTTTTATGAATTTATGGAACCTAATTGTTCAGTCTATTCCCTATGTTTACATGTTGACACTGTATTTACAAATCTTATGGTTGCACTAGACTGTATCCGGGTGTCCATATGATAGACTCGCTAGGAACTAACCAGTGCAGGTAGCATATGAAAATTCCTAATTGATTTGGGAAATTTTCTCTTCGTTTAGCTCGGTTTCCTTCAAAAAAAATTACTGGAATAACGAGTCATTATATCCATCTGGTCAAATTATTGATGAGTTAGTTTATTTGTGTGTTAATCCTTTTTCTTTCTGTTGGGGTCTCACGTTTTGATAGTTTGGCAAATCAAAAGACAAGGCAACATCAAACCAATCTTTAGAGTTCCAGGATCTAGTCCTCCTGTTCTCAGAGAGGGATCTCTTAAATTTATTTGTTTGCAAAGGTTTGTCTTGTTTGCTTTGAGTATTGGTTTTAGACTAGTTATTAAGTGCAAGTGTTTTTTTGTTTGTTTGTTTGGTTGAAGGAAATAGCAGCACATGAAAGGTCTAGGAAAAATAGGTAGAAAGGAGAAACCACAGATTGATTGGGAAATGGAGTCAAAAAGAAGTTATGACAAACTTATCAATGGATATGGGTTATCAAAGGGAAAATCTAACTTGGCCACAGGATCCTTTGGTTTTGTGAAAGAGATGGACATCAATGATTTGGAAAGAGAGTTTGAATTCTCAACAAAGGGAATTTGAAAACATAACTTGAAAAATAAAGAGGTATTTGATAGACAGGGCTAACCATGAATTCTAAAAACCACACTTTAAGCAAATAATGACTTCAAAACAAATTTTAAAATGAAATCTAAGATTCGGGATCACATCCTATTTCCTCAAAGATTTTATTTCAAATGACTTAGAAAACATAAAAGATTCACTGATAATTGCAGTCATAGAAGAGGGAACACCTAAAAACATCTATGATCACAGCTATAAAGACCTTCAAAACAATTTTTCAAGCAAGGACAAAGGGCATGATAAAAACAGACCTCCTTGACTAACTTAAAACAATGGCACTTCAAAGGGAGACATAAATAACAGCTTTCAAGTGATAGTAGACAAGCAGGGAAAACCATAAATCATGCTGAAACCAACTATTTGAACTATTATAGAAATAAACAAGCATGAGGACTAAAGAGAGAGATGGAAGACTCTAAAATACCTCAGCAGAAGAAAACATAAAACAGTGAAGGATGAACAGTTCTAAGGTGCTTCTAGGAGTCATTTCTTAGACTAAAACTTTTATCCTATAGGAGAAAACATTAAACGGTTCAGAATACTTCACCAACAGCCAAGCTCATGGATCCAATGATAGAGCCTTCTCAAGAAGAAGCATGCAACATCATCATCAAGCTTCCAAGACTTCAGTTTCTTCCTTAACTTCAGATAGACTATTTATTATTTTAGAGAGTTTCAGTATTACAACTAGTGAAAAATCAACCAATCTATATCTCATCTTCTTCAGGATTATTTATAGAAGAAATGAGGAGGTGGAAGAGTTTTAGGATTGAAGTGTAATAAATTCTACACTAAATGCAATTCCTGGTCTCGAAAACCATGCAAGGCATGAGGCAAGAATGCATGGAATTACAACTATGTATCATTTACTCTGTTTATGTCTTATAAGGCTTAAATGGTTAAAAAGATTGAATTCTAGGCCTATTAATCCTTTACAATAAATTCACTGACAATTTTAGGATTTATTCTTTCTTTTGTAATAACTGTTCAAGAGTCTTTATGCAAATATCTTCTGTTTCGGCAATAAGTAGGCCCTCTTTGATTACTTTGAGGCTGCAGGTGGCTCTTTGGTAGCTGGGGGATTCAATTAGCCCCTGATGTGGCAGTGGAGGCTTCTCGAACTGATAGATTTCTTTTTTTCCCTAAAACACATTTAATTTACTTTAGATCTATGTTTTAGGCCTACTTTAGCTTAATATTTGTCTTTCGGTCTTCATACTCTGCTGACTGTGGATCAGGCATTTGATTTTCTGAGTTTATGCCTTGATCCTCTTAAAAACTTTGTTTTGAACTTTAAACCCCGATACTCTTTAATATTTTATCTTCAATGTTGATTTTCTTCAATAAATGGTCTTTGACTATGTCTTTCAACTGTGCTGCAGGTGCGCGAAGGGTTTTCATAATATTACCAAAGTTCATATCGTCATCCATGGCCTTTGATTTCCTTTTAAAACTTATGGAGGAACCTTGAAAACTTGCACAAAACACAGAAAAGTTAATAAAATCCTTGAAGGAATGGGTTAAGGCTGCTTTGGAGGTTAGGATATATTGTGGCCGTCGATTCGTATTAATCGACGATCGAGATTGCTCGATGGGTTGATGGGGAGGCGGTTGGATAAACGGTGGTTGGATTAATTCCGAGCCATTAGATTAGATTGATCAACGGCCAAGATTAATTGAGTTTTTATAATGCAGAGGAGGTAAAACAGAGGAAAATATAATGAAAAAAGGGGGAAAAATCCTTGGCGGAAGGGAAATGGGGTTAAATGAAAATTGGGGTTTCAGAACAATTCTAGGCCGTTGGATTGATTTAGCCAACAAAGATCAACGGCGGAGATTTGTTGATGAAGTCTCTTGAGGAAAGGAGGAGGGCGATGGTCTAATGGCAAGATTAAACTGAGACCGTCAGATCTTATAGATCAATGGCAAAGATTAAAATAATAAAATATAATGCAAATGGGAAAGGTGGTTTCGGTTGTAAAAACCAGTAGTGTCACACGACTTAGAGGCGGTTTTAAAAATTTCTAAAAAAAAACGTGATATGGGTCCCCGTCTGCACGTGTGCACGTGTTGGAGCTTGGATCTCGACCGTCGGATCACAGGAATAGATGGTCAGGATTGATCGATGGGGGAGGTAGGTCCCAAAGGAGTTGGGCCTACTGGGTTACATCTAGACCGCTAGATATTTAGAATGAACGGCTCAGATTTAATCTTAGGGTAAATGAAATGGAATATGAGGCAGGGGTCGAGCAGATATTGGGTAATTGTGGACCGTTGATCTACAGATATCAACGGTGGGTATTCACCGAATGATTAACACTGCGAGGTTTTGTGAAATAATAGAGGAAGCTAGGTTTGATCTGGACCATCAGATCTTGGTGTATGGATGGCCCAGATCTGATTGCCGGACCATCAATTGGAGGAGGGCAGAGGAAGGCGCAATGTTTTTTTGTGATGCAATTACATACGAACCGTCGATCTCAAAACTAAATCGATGATCAAGATTCGATCGTGGAGGCCAAAGGCAGAAGGGCAAGTATTAAAAGAGGAGCGATATGGACCGTCGGATCTGAGCTGGGTAGAGCAGATCAACGGTCGAGATCCAATTGCAGGGTTGCCAATCGGCAGAGGAGAAAGGAAAGCACATAAAAAATCTTGTGATGCGATTACGCTTGGACCATCGGATCAAGGTGATATCGACGGTGGAGATCGCAGTAGAAGCCGATAGAACAAAAGACTCTCGCATCGGAAAATTTACAAAAACAAAGGAAAAAGCACAACCGGGAAGCTCCGATTGCGATTAGAGCATGGTATCGAGCGTGGTTCATATGCAGAGAAAGGGTTAGGGGCTTAAGCCCTTAGTGCAAAAGACTGTTTTTTGGGATTTTTTTAAGGATTTTCAGAGGATTTTTGGGGGTTCCGATAAGGTTTAAAAAGGAGTTTTAAACCTTATTAAGCGGAATTTATGAAGGAAAGGAAGGAAAATGATGGAAATGGAGGAATTTCATGAGGAAAAGGGAATGAAAAATGAAGGTCAAATATGAGTGGAAAAAGGGGTAAAATGATGGAAAATGGGGTTTCTCAGCAGTATTTTTCTTCAGGAAAACAACAGATTTTTTAGTTTTAAAAGGGAAACAACAGTGAAGATTAACTAAAGTATTAGTTATCTTCATAAAATCTTCAAGGATGATAGGTTCTCAAAGGGGAATTATCTCTTGGAGTTTTGAAGAACAAAATTAGCCACCTCTTGGTATAACAGAATTTATCAGTGGCTAACAGTGGCTCCACTTGGGGAAGACAACTGGTTCTTTAGGCATCTAGAACCTCATCTGTGGATCTCTGGCTTTCATTCAACCAGTGCCTTAATCCATTGGGCAACAACCTTTCCCTTTGATGATCTCTGTAGCAATTTAAAACAATGGAATTCTATCAAAACAACATGTCTACCTACCCATTCCTAATGATCCTAACATTTTTTCTTCTTTTCAGAGTGCATTTAATCTGGAAAACTCTCTTCAACAACATTTTATTCTTTTGAAAAGCAAAAAAATAATCTAAGTCTACTCTTATTCCTCCATGAACTCAGATTAAGCAGTTGAGTTCATAAGCTTCTCTACCTATCTACTATCTGTTAGGATTAGACTGTCTAACAAATTTTTATTCTCTAAGTTCTAAAACAAGAAATTTAAAAGCAAACAAGTCAGGATTGAACAGTCTAACTTGTTGTTGATCTATGGCATAAAAAAAAGATGCACATAGATAATTTATTTGCGGAAAATTAAATCAAAATGGTGAAGGCTTAAGATCTAAAAGTATAAGAACATCCTTCTCTTTTCTTCAGCTCTATTTTTTACCTTTGTTTGAGCTATCTTACATTCTTTTTTGGTTCAATTTTTGAGCATATCAGAACCAGTTTATTTCTATCCTTGGCTCAGGATTTAAACAGATTAGAGCCATGCATCTTTTTTAAACTCATAGGTTCAGATTTTTTATCTTATTTGAACCTTTATTTTCTATCCTAATCTACCTAACTGATAAGCCAAGATTAAACTTTTTGCAAAATCTATTTCACTAACCTATCAGCAATAAATTGAAAAACTAATTAGTCATGATTAAACTGTATGACTAACTAGAAGTGTGTTTTTAGGAGTGGAATTTGAGGTTGCACACTTTCAGATATTGTTTCTCTTTTTGGTATGGGGTTGTACCTTTTTTGTTTTATAATCTACCCTCTTTTCTCTTTTCTATTGTTTTTGGATTTTTATTTTTCTAACTTTGAATGCAATGTTTAACAATGATATTTACAATGGAAAATAAAATGCTTTGAAACTCATGACTCTTGGCAGAAGTAATGCTTTAGCATCCTGCCATTGACAGGACCTCCATATAAATCTTCTCCATTCAATTCTTTCAAGAAAAATGCATTGTGACCCCTTTCAGCATGAATAATATAGGGCCCTTTCCACAAGTTCTCAAACTTGCCATGTTTTACCTTCTCTTCCCTTCTTGAATCCCACTTAAGGACAACATTTCCAACTTGGAAATTGTTTTCCTTATTCCTTTTATCAAAGAGTTTCTTGATATTTTCTTAGACTAACTGTGTTCTTTCATATACTTCTTCTCTGTTCTATTGTAAATGAATTGTTTGGTTGATTCTTCTTTGCATATCATTCTCTTCAATCTATACTTCTTGAAGGAGTTTCATGACTGGAACTCCTAATGAAGTGGTAAAGATAGCATCCATGCCATATACCAGCTGATAGGGGGACACATTTATTGATTTCTTTGTAGTTAATCTATCAGCCCATAAGACATGAACCAGTTTACTGTGCCATGACTTTTGATTATACTCCAACAACTTTTTTATGATATTGATGAGGCTCTTGTTGGAGGATTCAGATAATCCATTTCCTTGGGGATAGTAGGCAGTAGAATGGCCCAAGGTAATGTGGTATTTGTGACAAAAATCAACCATTTTCTTGGATTTAAAGGCAACAACATTATCAGTTATGATTTTTCTAGGACAACCAAATATGGATAGGATATTTGTTTCAAGGAACTTGATAATGACAAATTCATTGGAATTCCTAGAGGGTATAGCTTCTATCCACTTGGTAAAGAAGTCAGTGGCAGTGAGGATCCACTGATGTTGGGCTAAGGAAAATGGGTGACTTTCCCCAATGAAGTCCAAGCCCCATTGTTGAAAGGGTGCCTCTACACTGATAGGATGTAACGGTAAGGGAAGGAGTTTTTTTTTGCCATCAAAAATTTGACACTTATGGAAAGACATGACTAAATTCTGAGTATCTGGGAAAAGGGTGGGCCAATAGTGACCAGATCTAAGAATTTTTTTGTTGTGGTCTTCCAGTAGAGGTGTCCTTCACACTCTCCTTCATGCAGCTCATGCATTATTTTTCCTGCATCATCTTTAAGTAAACTTTTAAGCAAAATTCCAACAGCATTTTTCCAACACAATACCCCAACTAGGATGAAATAACTTAAAGCTTTCTGTTTCAAAAATCTAGCTTTAGTTTTAGACAAAAAAGGAGGGGTATTCAAATATAAAAGCACATAAATAATGTCATCATACCAAGGAGAATTGAGAAATGTATCTTTAATGAAAGGGGCAGCGAATTCTTCTATTTCTTCCAACACATCTACCATGTTCATATCTAGTGCCTGGAAGTTTGACTCAGCCATGAGTTTGGCTAATCCCTGCCCTTTAATCAGTTTTGTGGGCCTAATTTCCAAGTCATATTCAAGAACAGTTGCAATCCATTTTCCCCTCTTACCATCAGGGTCTTAACTTACAAAATCCTTGACAACAGTATGTGGAACAAAAGCAATTATGTGAGAGTGTAGAATATAGACCCTAAAGTCTTTTAATGCTTTCACTAATGCTAAGGCTTGCTTCTCCATGATGTTATATTTGAGAGGAGCATCTCTTAAGGCCCTACTAAAGAAGGATATTGGTTGTTCTTGCCCCAAGTAATTCTTTTGAAGTAAAACTGCAGTGATTGTATGCTCAGATGCAAAAGAAAAGATATAAAAGTCTTTGGTGAAATCGGGACTAATCAAGACTAGTGTTTGAGTAAGAGCTTGTTTGACCAGTTTAAATGATTGTCTAGCTGGTAAATTCCATTTTACACCTACATCTTTCTTAAGCATGTTTGTAATGTTTTTTAATAGCTCAACAAGGTTGGGGATAAACCTCCTCAAAAAATTAATCTTTCCAATGAAAGATTGTAATTCTTTGAGGCTTCTTGGATGGTTGATTTGCAATATGCCATCTATCCTTTTAGGGTCTATTTTGATTCCCTATTCTGAAATTATGTGACCAAGAAGTTTACCTTCTTGGAGACCAAAGAGTGTCTTCTTGGGATTCAAAGATAAGCCAAATTTCTTACACTTCTCAAAAACTTTTCTCAAATGAATCAAATGTTCTTCATCAGTTTTTGAGAAAATGGTTATGTCATCAAGGTAAATGATTATGAAATAGCCAATAACTTTAGAGAAGGCTATGTCCATGGCCCTTTGGAAGGTGGCCCATGCATTCATCAATCCGAAATGCATTTTGACATACATAAGGTGCCCCAAGGCGTAGTAAAAGCAGTTTTGATTTGATCACTTGGGAGCAATAACACCTGGTTGTAACCCGAGAACCCATCCAACAGTGATATCATTTTTGACCCAACTACCCTTTGAAGTATATGGTCCATCTTGGGCAAGGGGTATTTTTCTTTTAGAGAGGCTCTATTTAAATTTCTGAAGTCAATACAGAGCCTGATTTCCCCTGTCTTTTTCCTAACAGAAACTAAGTTTGATACCCATTCTGAATATCTAATTGGTACTATAATCCCAGCATCATGCATCTTTTCAATTTCTACCTTAATTAAAGGTAATAAAACATGGTTTATTCTCCTTAGTTTTTGTTTAAAAGGATTTTCATTTTCCTTCAAAGGAATATCGTGCTAAATGATGCTAGTATCATAAGATTTCAAATCTTTGTATCCCCAAGCAAAAACATCTTTAAACTCTTTGAACAACTCTATATATTGCAATTTTATGTGAGTTGGGAGAGTGTTGGATAGTTTAATCATCTTGGGTTCTGCTAGGCTGCCTATGTTATGTTCTTCTACATCTGTTTCCACAGGCTCCATTCTCGGTTCTTTGGCTACATCATTAAAGTCGAAAAGGTGTTCTAAAGGTGTGAGACCTCTTGGAATTGTATCACTCTTGCATTGTAAAACTTCCAAGTCTTCTTGGTTTGTGTTGTTAATTAATTATGCTTCAAAAGGATTCTCATAGTGATTTATATCAACAGAATGCGCTATTTCAACTTCTGGGATTTGTTCAATATACAAAAATTTTTCTTTATGGCTGGTTTCTGATATTGGTATGGAAAAATCAATTTCTGATTTTAAGAAATCATCTATGTGTTTTTCAGAATCAAACACCTGTCAGTGATCTTCGATATCAGGCACTGCAGGCCTGTGTTTTACCTTTACACTAAGTTTTTCATTTATCTCAGGTATTTGGTAGTTGTTGGCATTGAAAGTGAGTTCATTTACTAGATGATTTTGTGCTCTAGGAATAAAAATGAGTTCATGTTTTCAAAGGTCTTTAATAAAACTAGGGTAGCATTTTGATACTCTCTAAGTCTTGGGTTTCTAGCTGAGTATTATCCTTTGATTTGTCTTATAATAAGTTCAGAATCTCCTAAGATTGATATTATTTGGGCTTCTAATTGTTTAAGCAATTGTAAGCCAAGGAGAAGTGCTTCATACTCAACAATATTATTGGTACATGGAAAATCTAGCTTATATGAATAACCCTTATTTGTATTTTGAATCCATACACCTGCCCCTGCACTTATTTTATTACAAGATCCATCAAATTTTATTGTCCAAAGTATATTTGCCTCATTTTCATTTTCTTGTTGCTGTTGATTGGCAATGTTTTGTATCTGATTTGAGGGAAGTTCTGATTGTTCTAGTAAACTGGTTGGGTCTATGTTTTCCTTTTTTTTTTGAGTGATTTCATCTTCATTGTACAAGATAAAAGAATCTAAACTTGATTGAATAGAATAGATTGGAGAGTTGTTTGGTTTATATATGTTACTCACCATGTATTTGATGTGGGATTCCCTATATAATCTTCTGTTTTGGTTAAAAACATGGATGGTGGCATAAGACATGTCCATTTGAAGGCTTCCCTAAAGTTTGGCTCCCCATGATCTTGATAAAAGCATGCCATACTTAGGGGGAATGTCAGCTACAACTATGTCCATTAGTAGACTCTTAGCAGGGACTTGAGATAAGTTAACACATAAATATTTGATTAAACCCAAACATTTGACTCTGCTTGAGTCAAAGGAATACAAATCTTTTTATGGTTTAGTAATTTCTAAGCCTAAGCTTTCCATTACTACCTTGGGCATTAGATTGTGTGAAGCTCCATAATCTAACATGGCATTGTGTAAAATTTTCTCATGTATATTCAAACTAACATAGAAGGGAGGGATAACCCCTTTTTGGTATTTTCCTTCAACTTCTATATCAAACAACAACTCAGGCTTGTCATCTGTCAAGTTTAAGGTGTCAGTATCACTTCCTAAGTTCAAAGCTTTCAAAAATTGGTTTTTGTACACTTCTTGGGTTACTAGTTCAGCTAGAGGGATGGTAATTTTTATCTTTGCAATCTCTCCCTCAAGGTTGAAAGGAACAATTGATTTGGTCATATTTACATCTGTTTTTTCAATTTAATTCCTTTAAGTAATTTTGATTTGCTGAACTTTGTTTGGACTGGTAATTGGGACATTTTTATTAGGTCCACTAGCTGAAGTGCTAGGGATGCTTTGCTCAACATTAGGCTGGCTACTTTTCTCTTTGTTTGAATCTGTTTTCTTAGTCAAAATGTTGGGCTTCTCTGATGTCTTCTTAGGATGACTTTCTGCTTTTTTCTTGACAGCAGTGCTAGTGTTCTTATCTTTTGAATTGTCTATGTTCCCTTTGCTCCTAAGATCATATTGTTTGTGCACCTCCATGATTGCATTTTCAAACCCCAATCTATAATCATCAGAATCTTCATAGGTGTTTGTATTTTGATCAGAGGAGAAGAAACCCTGTTCTTCTTCAGTGAGGAAAACATCATCCTCACTGTCTGATCCAATCGAGTTCACATGACCTTCTCCCAACCTTTCAATGTCCCTATCTTCCTCATATTTATCTACATAGTTTTGTTGGAAGGGAGGTCTAATCTGTTGGTCATTTTATTTTTGATTATCTTGATTGTTTTCTCTTCTATAATTCTGATTTCTATTTCTATTTTGATTGTTTTGAGGTTCTCTTGTTGGCACTCTATCATTCAAGTTGATATTTTCAAGCATCCTCTCCATTACCTTCACTAGGTTATCAATTTTAGTGTCAGAAGTTGAGGTTGAGGGTGCAATGTCATCTTTATAAGTTACCCTCTTCTCTGATCTCAACCTATTTCTTTTCTCAATTATGTTTGATTCTACGCTAACAGCTCCCTTCTGCATGTTTTCTAATGTTAAGTAATCTCTCTCCCTTAGCTGATAGGCCATTTCAGCATCAAAACCTTCAGGGTATCTTACTAAGGCCATGCCTTGGGGAGGTTTCATGTGAGGTGGAAGAGCATCGTAAACACTCTTAAACCTAGTGGAGTAGTCATGAACACTTTCCCCTTGATTTCTTTTGAGACTACTATACTCTGCTAGTATTTGGAGAGGGTTCTTTTTCATTTCCCATTTATTGATGAATGTTTGATGCAAAGCAGGGAGATCATTGATGCTGTTAGGAGGTAAGTTTTTAAAGCACTTCTTTACATATCCTCCTAAACTTTGGGCAGAGATCCTCATCTTAATGGTTTCCTCTTCTATCTCCATGTAATCAAAAGCATCTTCCATCCTATCTACATGATGTTGAGCTGTTGTAGACTCTTTTCCAGTGAAATGAGGAATTTTGGATTGGTACTCATTTGGTAAGGGAAGCAGAGTTTGTGGTAACACTAATGGGGCATACCATTTTTCCATGGCTAGAAAGAAAGGTGGATTTACAAGAGTTAAAGTGGGCTGAAATGGAGTGTTTTAAACAGTATAAGTATGGATTGGAGTGGAAGAAACACTTGGTCCAGCAAACTGGTTTTTAGCAGATTTGTTATGGAAAAGGCTAAAGTGGTGAAGAAGCTGCGAATCAGGAGGAGTGGAAGGTGAGTTTTCTCTACTAAAGCTCTATTGTAAATTTGCAATGTCAAAATCAGTTTGGTTTAAATCACCTTGAGATCTAGTTCTAAAGATGTTCTTTGTATGATGTAAATCAAAGTGTGAATCCTCTAAGACAACAAGGTTTTCAGGGACATATTTTGTTCTTAAGAGGCTCCTATTAGCAGATGATTTTCCAGACTTAGTAGCATGCCACAGAATGCTCTCTAGATTGTCAACTATTAAAGGAGGATTAGGGTCTGGATGAGATCTAGTATTGATCCTATGTGAAGCCAGATTGTTTTTCAAAAATGAGAGAGGTTAAAGTTTTTAGGGACTGTTTTTTGGAAGTTTTACCTCTCACAATGTCTTATATAGTATGGAGCTAGGCTTCTAAATTTCTTCAAGGTTGGTTAACACAGTCCTAAAGAGATCTGGAGACCAAGTTGAGTAATAGGCCTACTGGGGCTAGTGGAGTCGCCGGGTGGAAACTTTTTAGCTTCTATGAAGGTAAAATGTTGGATGGTTCCACCACCATGTTTATTATGAAGCCAAACTGAAATGTTTTTGGGTTTTTCTGAGTTTTTTCGGTCTTATAGGTTATGAGAGTGTCCTAAATCTGATTTAACACTTAGCTAAGGTGTCAAAAACATACAGAGTTCACTCATATGGCTTGGTAACTTATTCCTTCAAGGTTTGATAAGGTTCTATGAGAATCCTAAGGGTTACTTAGTTTGTCACTGATTCAAATAAGTCCTATCATGATTTCCATTATGCTTGGTAGTGCTTGAAGAAATTTACTTATATTGTACTGGACAATGAGTGTTTTATTTTAAAGTTTTTTACTCAGGGTCCCACCATGATCGCCATTATGTTGGGGTCCCATGTTTTGATAGTTTGGAAAATCAAAAGACAAGGCAACATCAAACCAATCTTTAGAGTTCCAGGATCTAGTCCTCCTGTTATCAGAGAGGGATCTCTCAAATTTATTTGTTTTCAAAGGTTTGTCTTGTTTGCTTTGAGTATTGGTTTTAGACTAGTTATTAAGTGAAAGTGTTTGTTTGATTGGTTGAAGGACATAGCAGCACATGAAAGGTCTAGGAAAAATAGGTAGAAAGGAGAAACCACGGATTGATTGGGAAATGGAGTCAAAAAGAAGTTATGAAAAACTTATCAATGGATATGGGTTATCAAAGGGAAAATCTAACTTGGCCATAGGAACCTTTGGTTTTGTGAATGAGATGGACATCAATGATTTGGAAAGAGAGTTTGAATTCTCAACAAAGGGAATTTGAAAGCATAACTTGAACGCTAAAGAGGTATTTGATAGACAGGGCTAACCATGAATTCTACAAACCACACTTTAAGCAAATAATGACTTCAAAACAAATTTTAAAATGAAATCTAAGATTCGGGGAACACCCTATTTCCTCAAAGATTTTATTTCAAATGACTTAGAAAACATAAAGGATTCACTGATAATTACGGTCATAGAAGAGGGAACACCTAAATACATCTATGATCACAACTATAAAGACCTTCAAAACAATTTTTCAAGCAAGGACAAAGGGCATGATCAAAACAGACCTCCTTGACTAACTTAAAACAATGGTACTTCAAATGGAGACTTCAATAACAACTTTCAAGTGATAGTAGACAAGCAGGGAAAACCATAAATCATGCTGAAACCAACTATTTGAAATATTATAGAAATAAACAAGCATGAGGACTAAAGAGAGAGATTGAATACTCTAAAATGCCTCAGCAGAAGAAAACATAAAACAGTGAAGGATGAATAGGTCTAAGGTGCTTCTAGGAGTCATTTCTTAGCCTAAAACTTTCATCCTACTGTAGTAAGCATTTATGGAACAAAATGAAAATAGGAGAAAACATTAAACGGTTTAGAATACTTCACCAACAGCCAAGCTCATGGATCCAATGATAGAAACTTCTCAAGAACAAGCATGCAACATCATCATCAAGCTTCCAAGACTTCAATTTCTTCCCTAACTTCAAACAGACTATTTATTATTTTAGAGAGTTTCAGTATTACAACTAGTGAACAATCAACCAACCTTTATCTCATCTTCTTCAGGATTATTTATAGAAGAAATGAGGAGGTGGAAGAGTTTTAGGATTGAAGTGTAATAAATTCTACACAAAATGAAATTCCTGGCCTTGAAAACCATGCAAGGCATGAGGCAGGAATGCATCAAATTACAACTATGTATCATTTACTCTGTTTATGTCTTATAAGGCTTAAATGGGTAAAAATATTGACTTCGTGGCCTATTCATCCTTTACAATAACTTCACTGACAGTTTTAGGATTTATTCTTTCTTTGGTAATAACTGTTCAGGTGTCTTCATGAAAATATCTTCTGTTTCGGCAATAAGTAGGCCCTCTTTGATTTCTTTGAGGTTGCAGGCGTCTCTTTGGTAGCTGGGGGATTCAATTAGCCTCTGATGTGGCAGTGGAGGCTTCTCAGACTGATAGACTTCTTTGTTTTCCCTAAAACACCTTTAATTTACTTTAGATCTATGTTTTAGGCCTAATTTAGCTTAATATTTGTCTTCCGGTCTTCATACTCTGCTGACTGTGGATTAGGCATTTGATCTTCTGAGTTTATTCCTTGATCCTCTTAAAAACTTTGTTTTGAAATTTAAACCCTGATACTCTTTAATCTTTTATCTTCAATGCTGATTTTCTTCAATAAATGGTCTTTGAATGTGTCTTTCAGCTGTGTTGTAGGTGTGCGAAGGGTTTTCATAATATTACCAAAGTTCATGAAACATGGTAAAAAATGAGTGTTTGAACCCTGTATATTCATGTTCTTTTTTAACAATGGCCTGGGGGATCATCATCCCCGACCTTTTATTTCTTTTTAAAACTTATGGAGGAACCTTGAAAACCTACACAAAACATAGAAAAGTTAAAAGAATCCATGAAGGAATGGGTTAAGGCTGCTTCGGACGTTAGGATAAATCGTGGTCGTCGATTCAGACTAATCGATGATTGAGATTGCTCGATGGGTTGATGGGGAGGTGGTTGGATAAACGGTGGTTGGATTAAGTTCGGGCCGTTAGATCAGATTAATAAATGGCCGAGATTAATTGGGTTTTTATAATGCGGAGGAGGTAAAACGGAGGAAAATATAATGAAAAAAGGGGGAAAAATCCTTGGCGAAAGGGAAATGGGATTAAATAAAAATTGGGGTTTTGGAACAATTCTAGGTTGTTGGATTGATTTAGCCAATAGAGATCAACGGTGGAGATTTGTTGATGAATTCCTCTGGAGGAAAGGTGGAGGGTGATGGTTTAACGACGAGATCAAACTGAGGCCATCAGATCTCAGAGATCAACGTCAGAGATTAAAATAAGAAAATATAGTGCAAATGGGAAAGGTGGTTTCGGTTGTAAAAACCATTGGTGTTGCGTGGCTTAGATGTGGTTTTCAAAATTTCTAAAAAAAATGCGATATGGGTCCCTGGCCGACATGTGTCCTTTAGAAACCGCCCATATCGCGTAATTTTTAGGAATTAACTTTCAGACTCAAAATTACGTGATATGGAGTCTTGGCTATCAGATCAAAGGTGGAGAGATCTAACAATGGAGATGAGAACACGATAAGGTAATTTGCATGGGCATAAGAAGGTGGGTGGGGTCAAGGTGGTTTTTATCTCAACCATCGGATCACAAGAATGGACAGTCAGGATTGATCGATGGGGGAGGTAGGCCCCAAAGGAGTTGGGCCTACCGAGTTACATCTGGACCACTAGATCTTCAGAATGAACAACTCAGATTTAATCTCAGGTTAAATGAAATTGAATATGAGGCAGGGGTCGAGCGGAGATAGGGTAATTGTGGACCGTTGATCTGCAGAGATCAACGATGGGTATTCACCGAATGATTAACACTGCAAGGTTTTGTGAAATAACAAAGGAAGCCAGGTTTGATCTGGACCATCAGATCTTGGTGTATGGACGGCCCAGATCTGATCGCAGGACCATCAATCGGAGGAGGGTGGAGGAAGGTGCAATGGTTTTTTTCGATGCAATTACATATGAACCGTCGATCTCAAAACTAAATCAACGGTCAAGATTCGATCGTGGAGGCCAAAGTGGAAGGGAAAGTATTAAAAGGGGAGCGATATGGACCGTTGGATCTAAGCTCGGTAGAGCAGATCCACGGTTGGGATCTAATCGCAGGGTTTCCAATCGGCAGAGGAGAAAGGAAAGCACATAACAAAATTTGCGATGCGATTACGCGCGGACCGTCGGATCAAGGTGAGATCGACGGTGGAGATCGCGGTGGAAGCCGATAGAACAAAAGACTCTCGCATCGGAAAACTTATAAAAACAAAGGAAAAATCACAACCGGGAAGCTCCAATTGCGATTAGCGCCTAGTCTCGGGCGTGGGTCATATGCGGAGAAAGGGTTAGGGGCTTAGCCGAAAGGGGCTTAAGCCCTTAGCGCAAAAGACTGTTTTTTGGGATTTTTAAAGGATTTTCGGAGGATTTTTTGGGGTTCCGATAAGGTTCAAAAAGGAGTTTTAAACCTTATTAAGGGGAATTTATGAAGTAAAGGAAGGAAAATGAGGGAAATGGAGGAATTTCATGAGGAAAAGGGAATGAAAATGAAGGTCAAATATGAGTGGAAACAGGGGTAAAATTATGGAAAATGGGGTTTCTCAGTAGTCTTTTTCTTTAGAAAAACAACAGATTTTTCAGTTTTAAAAGGGAAACAATAGTGAAGACTAACTAAAGTATTAGTTATCTTCATAAAAATTTCAAGGATGATAGGTTATCAAAGGGGAATTATCTCTTGGAGTTTTTAAGAACAAAATTAGCCACCTCTTGGTATAACAGAATTTATCAGTGGCTAACATTTTCTATACATTGTCACAACCTTGTTATTTAAATCTTGTGGAGAGTATAGATATATATGAATTTGTCCAGATTTGTATCTCTATTATATATCTAATCTATTTCTATGGTAATAGGTGCATATACATATTTTTCCTTTCTAGTTCTTTTTCCAGAGTTTTAGATTCAAGAAGAAACTCCCATACCACACACCATGATATTTACAGTTATATAACTTCCAGATTTTCTTGAAACTAGTACTGAGACCTTATATCTTCCCCACCAATGATATGAATGAAATATGGTTTGCAACAGCAAAAAACTACGTAAAAACTGTGGATGTTAAGGGAAGGAATTGGGGTGGAAAAACTGGGCTAGAAAATTTAATCTGATTTTTTTTCCCCCGGGGATCGTTCATTTAGGTTGTTAAATAAAGAAGGCGAGACCGTCCGCCTATGCAATAAAGATTGAATCCAAGAATGATGATCAGAGGGCTTTCGCCTTTTGCTTGGCATGATCCCTTCCAAGTGATCTTCAGTGACTCAAAGATTCAGGTGATGATAATGTTGCGGCATATTTGATGACTCCTTTCTAGGATGACAACTTTATAAATGTAAGGTAGCAGTATGTCCATTTATATTAGTTGGATTTGTATCACAGATGGTTAATGGCTAAAGATTAAACACATTTTCTTGTTCCATCGGTAGTGGATCGGAGGGATTTGTAGTTGCGCATTCTGTAAATGAGGAGCCATGATATGACTTCGCACACAAAGGTAGATGCTATGGAGATTGGCACGATTATAAAGCTGTGTATGGAATTACAAACTCAACAATATGGATTTTAGATACAAGAAAAAAATTATTCATAAAATTTAAATAAAAAAATTACATTGAAATATTGATTTTTACCCTGCCAGAGAATGTTGAAATATTGATTCTTACCCTACCAGAGAATGTTGAATAGAGCTCCAGCTATGCCAACGCCTACTACAGAACCTTCGTGCTCAAGTTTGAATTAAAAAGCTGGTATGAAATCACCCTTACAGCACAAACTTCATGATACCTTAAGGCACAGATGGAGGGACTCTACTGTATTCCATAAAGAAGAAAGGGATTGGTTCTCAAGTAAGTAAGGCAACCAGAAATATCTCACTGGAAGCAACCAGAAAGCTCTCACTAGAAGCAACCAGAAAGATCTCATGGGAAGAAACTGGTTATTATCAACTATACATGAAGTCAGCTCGTTTATAAACATAATATCCTTGATGAGCGAGCCACGAAGAACTCCTAGCAAGACCAAAGAAAAGGTAGGACTCCAATGAGAGAAAGAAAGGCAGTTGAAGAAGAAATGTTGCTCATGAATGATAGTAGTCCCGTATTCAATACAAAAATATCTAACCAAGAAATAAGACATTTAAGCGAATTCATAGCGGAAGGCAGCGAGTAGTTTGAATTACAAATTGGTTGAACCGTTCCAACTACTTTCACTGATCAAACCTAATCGAACGGCTGCAAATTCTCCAATCATCTAACATATAATCTAATGGCAAATAATGTTGACAAGTAGACTAGAGAAAAGTTGTTTTCATATAAGGACACCTTACGGCGTAAATAATATAGCAAATATATCATTGGTCAAAGAAATAATTAAAGTCCTAAGTTAAAGTTCTAACCTATGCACAAAATTCATAGCACAAATGTTATGTAACTATGGTGTTAAACCTATGTTAGAACCCATATGGTGCACATAATCTAAGTTCGGGCTATGTTATAAACTTTGCAATAAAAACTATGTAATAAAACCCACAGTCTAACTGCGCGGGGAGTCTAACCGCATCAAACTACCGTTGGGATAGGAAATACATATGATCGGGGTTTTAAACAGTTGTTAACGCACAATAGTAGACCGCCAGGGAAATTTTTAATATAAAGTTTATTTTTGGGTTACCATCGGTATTACGACGTTTGGAGATAGACGTCGGTATTGCGACGATTGTAAAAATGTTAGTATTACGACATTAGGAGATATGTTTCGTTAGTGCGACGGTTTGTATATCTCCACTGTTGGCACTTTGGCAATTTACAGTTGAGATGTTGGGCGGGACTTCACTTGGTAAATCCCGCCAAGTCTACGTTGGACTACCGCTCAGAGGGTTTATTCTTGCTGTGAGTAGCTCCTGGGACTCGGCTCCACCTCAACAATTTATGGATATATAATAACCCTTTTTACTTATACATTTTCTTGGGTAATCTCCTTCTATCGGGTTATTTTATTGATTTTTTTTTACTGTGCTTAAAGGATTTCCATCCATCGGACCGGCGCATCGTGGAAAATCTCTTCTCCACAGGTATGAATACGTCTATCCATCTTTTACAAATTTATCTTGGCTACTTCCGCATATTTTAATGCTTGGCTAAATCCTAGCTCTCCATTATAGGTACACAAAAAAAATTTCATTCAGCTCCAATGACTGTCTGTCTCGAACGGAATCTGCTAGTATTTTTTAGGGGTTTTGAAACCCTTTTCTTAGCTCGGCCCTATGGGAAATCCGTCGGCCTCAACGAGCGGTGTTTTGCAGTTTATATGCCTTACCCAAGAACAACACTTTCAACCACGATATTTAAGAGCATGTCTGGGAACAACATGTGGCAAGTATTATCGTGTGTCCTCTCTTAGCATTTTGGATCCAGGTAATTGTTTCTCACATGAAAATATGATATATTGCCTTCTAAATTAAAACTGAGTTTTCCCTACTGGGTCAATATAACTTCATCTAGCCTAGGCCTAGTTTTGTGTTCTTCCTGTTTTTCTGGTCAATATGACTTACGTTCGTGTCTTTTCTTAGACTATGTAGATGATGTAATGGTAGTTTTTTTCATACCTCTAGATCGAAAGAAAGCCATCCTTAGTTAGAACGAGATCCACTCATACGGCCCAAGAAGCGATTCATTTCTTGAGGGGTTTAGGATGCACAAAACACTAGATAAAGAAGGTCATTACCAGAAACCCAAATTTTCTTGCTATCAATGCTGAGAAACAGTTGAAACCCAAGCTTGAGTTCATGAAAACATTAGGCCTCAGTACGGAAGACACCAGAACTGCTTTATTCCTTGCTCTTAGACATTTTAACTGCAGTCTAGAGAAAACCTTGTGCCCTAATATTCTGTATCTTAAAAAATGATTCGGATTAGAGACTGATATCTCCAAGTTTTTCAAAGCGACACCTCGGATTTTACATATGAGGAATGGCCCTGATATTTTGGAAAGGAGATTGGAGCATTGGGCAAGTTTTTGCCTCTCGGAAGATAAGATCAAGGAGCTTGTTGGGAGGTTTTCACACGCACTAAGTGTTTCCATTGATAAGGTGCAGAAGACCATATACTTTTTCATTCATACTGTAGGGCTTCCTGCAAATTTTGTTTTGGCATATCCTCTGGTCCTGAGTTGTAGTTTGGAGCGTAAGATCAAGCCTCATCACAAGCTATTGAAATATCTAAGTGCTATGCAACCTTCCAAGTCTCTTCCTTCCCTTTGTTATGTGGTTTGTTTAACTGAGCAAAGGTTCCTGGAATTTTTTTTGAAATGCAGTCCTCATGCCACGAAGTTGCTTGAAATTTACAGTGGCAATATTATTGATCTTGACACTATCCATTGAGTACAATGCCCTTTTTGAAGAGACTAGAGATTCGAGGATTTTATTTTTGATTTGGTCAGTGTTGGATTGCATTGTGTAGCTCTTATTTGTCAAAGGTGATTCAAGTACGCTAGCTCATGGTTCATTAGTATATTGTGGTTCTTTGTCATCCTTTCATCTCAAATGAGCAATGATTGATAATTAATATAAACAGATGATCATTATGTTGTAAGATGAGCGCCGTGAGTTGTGTCACTTGGCTAAAAATTACTTGATCATTGGTGATACTTTATACCATCGAGGGGTCGCTTCGATCCAAAGACGATGCTTAACTCTCGAAGAAGCTGAGGTTGTGCTAAATGATTGCCATAGTGGATATTGTGGTGGTCATTTATTTGGGCTTGCTACAGCCCAAAAAATCCTGTGTGTTGGATACTTTTGGCCTTCAATTTTCCAAGATTGTATGGATTCGGGCAAATGGTGTCATCTGTGTCAAGTGTATACTCAAAATATGCTTGCTCACCTAGCTTCGCTCTTCCTGGTTGTCACTGTTGGTCCTTTTACAAAGTGGGGTATTGATTATACAACTTGTAACCCACCTTCGGCTAAAGGTCACAAGTACATTATTGTAGCATTAGACTACTTCATGAAGTGGGTCGAGGCTATTCCTACTTTTCGGAATGACGGTGAGACAGTAGCTCGTTTTCTCTTCAATCAAGTTATTGCTCATTTTGGTATTCCTAAATATATTGTCATTGATCATCGTAGTCAGTTTCAGAACAACATGATGGCTGAGCTGGCTCTAAAATTAGGTTTCCGACAAGAGCATTCATCTCTTTATTATCCTCAGGCCAATGGGCAAGTGGAAACCATGAAAAAATCCTTGAATACCATTATTCAGTGGAAAATTGATAAAGCTAGATCTAATTGGCATATCATGTTGTATCCTGCGCTTTGGGCATACCAAATTTCAGTAAAAACTGCAACTGGTTTTACTCCGTTTCAACTAACTTACAGGTTGGAATCAATATTTCCCATAGAGTGTGAGATTCCTTCTGTTGTAGAGCTTCTTCCTGACACTTCTAGTCTTGAAGAATACCTCCTTCATCTGGAACATCTTGATGAGCAGCGTCAATATGCTGCCATGATGAATGAAGCACATAAGAAATGAGTACAAGTTCAGTATGATAAAGTAGTCAAACCTAGGGTTTTCTATGAAGTCGACCTTGTTATGGTTTATGCCTAGGAAAAGCATGCCCTGGGGGCAGGTAAGTTCAAGTCTATGTGGTATGGTCCCTTCATCGTTAAAAAGGTCCTCAAAAAAGGAGCTTATACCTTGGTTGATTTTGAGGGAAATGAGTTGGCGGAGCCTAGAAATGGGCTCTATCTGAAAAGGTATTATGCCTAGGCCTTGGCCTGGCATCTTGATTTTTGTATATATTTTTGTTTTTGTTGTTAAACATATCTGAGTTTTCGGTCTATGAGGTGATGGTGATTTTTTTTGATCTGCTTTGGCAGGTTGTGTTGGATATCATGAGTCATTATGGTTTCGCCGATGGTGCTAGTAGACACACCCGAAACTTAGCTTCCACGGCTTGGGTACTTTATTATCCATTTGGTCAGCTGCTAGTTTCAAGAGGGGTCTGCATTGGTCCTGCTTCCAACAACATAGCAGAATACACTGCATTCATTTATCTACTCTCAGAAGAAATATCTTCAGGTGTTGATTCGTTGGTAGTATTCTTGGACTCCCAGCTAGTGGTGTCGCAGTTGAACAATACATATTGGGTCCGGAATCATTTTTTGTTTTGATTGTTTTTGAGGGTACGTTTGTTACAAAGATCATTTCAATTTATAACATTTATTCATATTCCTTGAGCTGAAAATCGAATGGCAGACTCATTAGCTAATCAACCAATTGACTGGCATATTAATCATTCAATACTTTAATAAATCATCAAAATCATCATACATTTTCACACATTTGTTTCACCGCATCATAAACTGTTGTATATATGTATATATCATCAGAATGTACAAAAAAATATAAAACAAATTGGACCCATATGTCCTACAAAATTAAGGGCTTATGCTCGGTCATGTTCAATATCAAAAATATAGTACAGTCATCCGATAAAATCTATGGTCCTTGCCCAACATTTGTGTTCCTATAGAACACGATCCCAATAGCCACACGGCAGAATAACTGCACCCAGTCTCACGGTTCCCCGAATACCCGTATCTGGATAGCCTCTGGTAGGTCCTCTACTGCATACATAGGCACTTGGCGAGTTAAACTCTCCAAGTTTCTTTGAACAACATGTAGGATTCTACCCGCGTCTTTAGCATTCTCTTCGCCTCTGCGACGTTTGTGCCTTGGGTATCCTTCAGGACAGACTGGTCCCATATCTGTATCATGGTCGTCACATAATGTTGTAAGTCATTCAGAATCCAATCAAAAACATGTTTGTTTTTCATTTTTTACATATATTAAAAAAATCAAAAACAAAATTTGCAATCTCACTGATTTCACCCCATGTTGCGCCGGGTGGAAGGAATAGATCTGGATCATCGCAAAAATCCATCACAGCATAGGGATAACCATCCACTACGATAATATGTTCCTCCCACCATTAGAAGAACTCGTCATCCCATGTAGTTCGGGGAACTTCACTTCCCCCCAATCTCTTCATCAGATCAGCCCACTGGGCTATTCTTGGATCTCTAGGGCTGTTAATGGATGAGATCACTTTGGGTCAAAGCCCTGAAATCTTCTCAAAGAATAATGTCATCAAAATGGTTCCATACTCGAAATGCTTTGTTTTAGCTTTCCAGATGGAGGAAAATTGTTTTTTCATGTTTGTCAGTAGATTTGTACACAAATCAAAGAGGTGAACTAAGAATGCCACAACTATACTCATCTGTGTCCTCGACGCCTGGTGTAAAGAAGTAGATATTCCACCCTGCCGGTGGTGAAAATGAGAATTTTCATATGCAGCTCTGATAAATCTTTGATTGCAATTTGAGTCCCTACTTTTTGAGATCCCTCTACACAATAGATATGGACATAATCATCTACTGTAAGCCCTCCCAAATGCTTGCCGTGCAAATCTACTGGGTCTCCTCTTCGAGAGAGTCCAGTAACAAATTAAATGTCTTCCACCTCTATGTGTATGGGCATTTGGTCAATCATGAAGAAATCTTTCTCCAGTTCCCAATGATTCACCATCATTTCAAGCAACCAGACATTACTTTTCATATTTTTCATTTTGAAGAATTTGAGCAATCCACAGTTTCAGAGGATATTGAGCGAATTTTGATCCCCCATGACTTCTTGGTAAATGGCATTGTGCTCACGCTCCCTCCAAGAAATTTTCATCTTGAAAAATTCATTCAAATTCTCATTAGGTTCATTTTTTCAAATCACGGTCTGCACATACGCGACTTACCTTGTGGACAGTCGCGTATCATATGCGGGTTCGTCCACATGAACCCGCGTATGTGCAAAAATCTCAATAAAAAAAAATCTTTTCTACGGTGAAAAATCAAAATTTTTAACCTATTTATGGATGAAATTGATAACAATGATGAATTTAAAGCTTACCTGACTAATCCAACAAATTTTGACGGCTAATTGCTCATGTTTTGAAGAAAGAGGTTTTTTCTCCAGAGCTCTTTTCTCCAATTCAGCAAAGTAACAATGAACCAAATATGAGGTAAGATGTGTATTTATGCCCAGAAATTGAAATTTTTTTGCAAAATTTCATTATGCTTATTTTTCAAATCTGTATTAAGTTGCATAACCCTGTTGCTTGTAAGTGTTGGGATAGGTATATTTTCAGGTACATTTTGTTGACTTTGAGATTTTTTCCGGTTTTCGAATCCATGACTGCTGACCTGTCATGACAGGTATATGATATTAACTAGCATATAGGTTAGGGAATCCACTTTCTGTTGCATTCTGCATTCTAGCCTCCATTCTGATCACTTTCCATAGGGTCAATCCCATCATGTCATGAGTACTTAACCCATTTTACTCGCTGATTATTTAATCATGACTTGGTGGTAGAGCCTTCTTTTACATTGGCTTCCTAGTTAGTTCCTCGCTAGCACTTGTCGCCCATGCTACACTTTATGTAGGCTTGGGAGTCCTCTTTAGTCCCGCCATGACTTATATGTTGAAGCTCCATTATTATTCTTCTTCATTATCATTTTTCTGGCTATTACCCTAGAGGCTCCCTGGTGTTGTTGAGTTGCATCATTGTATTGCATATTGACTACTTGTTTATCTTGGCCTTCAGCCGGCTTCATTTGGACTCGATGTTTAAGCCATCTTTTGACCTTGACTCTCTG
This sequence comes from Pinus albicaulis, assembly GCA_034641835.2. NCBI lineage: Eukaryota > Viridiplantae > Streptophyta > Pinopsida > Pinales > Pinaceae > Pinus > Pinus albicaulis. The sequence goes on along the minus strand of CM076569.1, from coordinate 57,616,735 downwards.
TACAAAGTTAACCATTGCAAAGAACTTAGTTATCGTGACATGACACCCTTGTTACCCATGGATGGAACACTCCTTTGAGTATCGCTTGCCAGTTTCCACCACCTTGCATTGAGCAAAGGATTGTTCCTATCCCAGGAACTAGTGCATCTATTTCCTGATACTTGTTCTATCCATTGTACCATAGCATTCCTTTATTATTTTTCAGAATTACTATATGAAAAAGACAAAAAAATCAAATATGTTAAAAATATCGGGAACAGGATGTTACTTCATATTTTGATGGCAGTTACAGTATCAGTTTGTCGCCCTTAAACAAAGAACATACCACTATGTATTTTCCTCATTTGAGGTGGTTTTATTTTTGGCCTAGGAAATGCCATAACCTTGTTTCATGAGTCAATTCTCCCCCGGTTGGTTATCTCTTCCAATCATATGGAGAGCTTGTTTTTGCCTCCTGCATACCAGACTTACACAGTGTCATTATTTGCTGCCATGGTCATCATGATTCTTGCTTTTGTTTAAGGGAAGTTAAACCTGAGTCGGCCATTCTGCGGTGTCTCTTGACTTATTTTTTCAGGCCTTCCCGGTATTGTCAGTATCTTGTACTATCACATCAAATGTTTGGTCCTATGCTCATGCTGGTTTGATAATGTCTCCATTGACTTCTTGCTGGTGGGGTTGTCTCTTATCGACTACGACATATTGCTATGAGAGTAAACCTAGTGCCGCACACTGGACCTATTTACATCACTGATAGGTGACCTTGTGCTCAGCATTTGATCATCATTATGGGTCTTTGACGGAGTGATTTTCCTTGTGTTCGACATCAGCATACATTATCACACTTGGGATTCATGCAGTACCTTGATTTCCATTTGACACTATCGGTGGATATCTCGCCTCTTTTTCATCTTTCATTATTGGTTGGTTCAGAGGGTTTCTTCCATGCGCTAGCTTCATCTTGTGCATGTCGGAAACATACTTTGGGTTGGTTCCTTCCAAATCTTGGCCTACAAGTTACACTTGCACTAGACTGATGTGGGATGCCTCAATGCCTTCCTTCCAACAGATATTTTCCCATCGACTCCAACTCATTGCTCTGGGAATAACGTCTAGAGTCTTTTTGTCAATACCTTAGGGTTTGCAATCATCAATGGTAGACTCTTCGCTGTCAACATTGAGGATTCATTACTGCCTCCCGATTAATATATTATTACAATTTTTTGACTTCAACTCATTCATTTGCACTTGTTATATTGTAATAGGGCACCTTGACACTCATTATCATTATCGGTGGGTTGTCTCATGTTTGTAAATGGTATACATTATTGACCGGTAATCAAACGATTTCTCACATGGTCGACTTCAGCTCATTTATTCCCATTGTGTAGAATTGTGCCATGGTGATCGGTGAAGACCTTGGGTTTGCATCAGCATGCTTCAGTTCACTTTTGACAGTTCATCTAGTTTCTGCCAGTGACGTCGTCCACCCTTATATGTTGCAGTTTCAGTATAGCAGCATCTTATATGTTGGCTCCCGAGTTGCGTGATTGTACTATGTTTACCACCTCTTATGATTTGGTACCTGGAGATTCAGTTACTTGTGAGATCAGATATCTATTACAGCATCATTGATCAGTGTTATATATGTGATACTTGGACTTGATTTCGACTTGTACTTCTGGGCAGTGATCAGATGATTCACCATGTACTTTCTATTTTAGCTATACTTGTATACATTTTGGATCTATAGACATACTTTTCTTTCACTGAGCATGGGTATGCCTGCCTCAGACATGAGCTGACTCTATGACTTCTTTCATTGGTTTTTTGGCAAGCTAAAATTTGGTGAAGTCCTCTCTTGTCTTCGCAGGGTTCTTTCTATGCACATAATATATTTCGGCTGTCATGCACCCCTTCTGAATTCATATATTAGGGGGCATCTGTTATAGCATCATTTTCACCCTCATGTGATTAATGATTGTCTCTTTGGCCTTTGTTACCCTTCCCCCCCCAGACTTGAACAACTTCATAAAAAAAAGTGTCTAAAATCCCATACGCGATTATCCCTAGACTTTTCCATGTATATACGCGAGTCCATTCATAATTTTCCACGTATGCCATTTAAATCATTAAAAAATATATAAAACTCCCTATTTTCGAGGCATGGTGATGTTTATTCTCGTAATTCAACCACCCTAGGTCGTGGCCCAACTGTTTTCAACTACTGAAACTACTTTGAGGGAGTATAAAAGCCCCTCATGTGTATGGCCTAAGGGAGAGAGAAAATTATAGATATTATACTCTGTTGGAGCCCTATTTCAAGTCTAATATTCCCGTGCCTCCTACACTTTCTAGGTATATTCAGGAAACCCTTGTTTCCTTGAGATGCTCATCATCCTATATGACATATTGTGTGCACACATCTTGGAAGAATCCTAGTGAGGTGAGGGCTGGACGGATCCAGAGGACGGTCTTCTCGAAGGCTGTGGAAGGATTCAGGTGATCTCTCCACTTTTCTATTATTATACATGCCATTTATAATGGGAAGAACCATCTTGTTCCCGAAATTCATGGGTTTATATCTCTTTATATATGTGTAAAGATCATTAATTAAACATTCGGTATTATACATGAGTTACACTAACATCTAGGAACAATATATGTTGTACAACTAGTGTTTCGTGTTCGTTCTTTCTTGATTTATAGGTTACAAAGCACGAGGAGTTGTTGGGGGTTTTCACCCCGCGGGATCTACATCAAACGTAGGACTTTAGGGTAAGTTCTGTAACTTGTTATATCTAGTTTTCAGTATAAAAGATAGGTTAAGTGAGTCCTTCTTGAATGGTATGCCTCTGATCTGTGAAGGTTTCCGACCCAAAAACATTTAGGGAGTTATTTCCCGAAACATAAATGGCGACTCCACTGGGGATCACATTCTTTTGATTTGCCTTTTGGGTTGTTTCATCTGTCTTGGAGGTTTCCAATAGTTTTAAACACTTTTTCCAGTTCAGTAAATCTTTTTCCAGTTAGACTAAAAACCTGGTCTCTTGATCAGGCTTAACCTTTTTTATTTTTCCTTATTTACTTTTCCATACGCACTTTTTCTTTTGCACAGTCACGTATACACGATGTTTTTGGTAAAGGGACCCGCGTATACGCGAGTTTCCTTTACCACAGTCGTGTATGCACGCTGGTTGCAAAGTTGTTAAAGCGCGTATGCTTGAGTGAAATTTGAAAATTTTGGTTTTAAGCCTTTTTGGTCTTGTCTGCCTATGGTTACTTGTTCCTGTAGTATCTTTGAAGTCTCTGGACTGTGTCTAAGGTGGTTTCATGCATGTTTCTCTCTTAATTGTCTGAAGACCGGCTCATTTGGTGAAATATTTGTTTGTTGTGCTTGCAATTCTGGCTTGAGCACCAAGATCTTTTTCTGAATATTCTTGGTTGTTCTGAGTATTCATGACAGAGAGATTTTGTTCATTTTCTTTTTCCTAAATTTATGTGTTGCTTTTCATTTTGATTTTTGCTTGTTTTTGCGTTTGGTTTTCTTGATTTCATTGACTAGGTCTTGTTGCAATTTTCAAAGAGTCTCTTTTTTATTCTTTGGAGTTTGTGTTTGCCGCAAGTTTATGCTATTGTGCTGAGTTGATTTGTTGGGTTTCTTGTCTTCCTCTTGCTCATACAAGTCCTGCTAAGAGAGTAGCACGGTTGGCTTAGGGCATTTTGTTGAATTGTTGCTTGAAAATAGAAGTTTTCTTGACTCAGTAACTGGATAGTTTCTTGGTATCTTTGAAGTCTCTTTTCTTTATAAAACTCAAAAGCCCAAAAAAAAAAAAATTTGTTTTCCATTGCTTTTGTTTTTTTTTAATGGTTTATTTTCATCTTTTGAAGCTTTGTTGAAGTCTTTATTCTTCAGTTCTTGACTTGATTAGGAAGGGAGTATTCTTTTGATTTAATTCTTTTATGTCAAGTATGTTTTTGGCATCTTTATACATTGAGTTTCTGATTTGGAACTAGCTTTGTTGAATGCCAAAAAGTGATTGAACCTTGGTATCGTTAGAGATTTCTCTTTGATTTTCTAGATCTAGCATCTTGGGATTTGCATACCATTAGTAATTTTCATTAGGCGCACATAAGCATTTTTAGTCTTTTTTGCAACTTTTTGAGGCGTGTGAAGTCTGTTTATCTGGAACCCTATCTTTACAGCAGTAGAGGCAGGGAATCATTTTCTCACTGGTCACCAAGGGAATGTTCCTTTCTCTTCATCAAGTGCTTATCAGGATTTTTCTCCTTTTTCAAATGCGTGGAACCCCTATCAGGGGGTTTCTTCTTCATTCACTACTTCAGTGAAGGGAACTGGTCCGGTTTATAGTAAATCCATGTTGGGAGGGGGTCCTTCTCCAAATGTTGGGTCACAAGGATTTTCCTATGGCCCAACATTTTCTACGAACTCTTTCTAGAAACCTAGTGCCTCATCAAATCCAGGGTATTCTTTTCAGAATATGGGGAATCCATCCTATCAGGGATGGAATTCCCAAGCTCCTCCTTGTTTACCATTTCTGGCAACGTTAAACTTGCCAGATTTGTCGAAATTGACTAATGATCCAATCCAATATAGTCCAGGGTCACCTCTGGTCCCCACCAAACTACCTTCATACATTCCAAAGTTTGAAGGAAAGAATGGAGAGGATCTGGCAGATCACATCACCACTTTCCATCTATGGTGTTCATCAAACTCCCTGATCAATGATTCAATTAGGTTGAGGTTATTTCAGCACACCTTGACTGGAAATGTAGCTAAGTGGTATATTGAGTTAACTCGGGGCAGTTTTTCCACTTTTGGAGATCTGGCTACTATGTTTTTAAATCATTTTCAGTTTCCTGTTCGTTATGATTCTGAGACTGAACTCTTGGCTATTGTTAAGCAGGACAAGGCAACCCACATTTCTGATCATATTCAAGAATGGTGGAGAAGGAAGAGACTCATTAAAGCCTATATTCCAAATGAATTCCTTTTGGAATGGTTTTTGAAATCCTTGCAGCCAGATATTTCGAAGGACGTATCCCTGTCAGGGGTATTTTTGGAGGAACATGATATTTTTAGGGCCCACCAAAAAGAACTAATTTATTCTCAGTCTGGAGTCCTCAATAAAAATTTTCCTGATGCTCCTCACTCCAAATTGGACTTGTCAAAAGCTAAACCTGGTCCTCATGGTGATGGAATTATTGGGTCGATCGATAGCGGTGCAGCTAACCTGCTTAGCCAATTGCAACAGTTGTCCATACAATCTGGTTCTTCAAGTCAGGTTGTACCTTCAGTGCCAACCTCTTCCCAAGCTTTGTCAATAAATATCGTCCAAACTTCAAACCCCAAAGGAAATCAACAATCCAAAGGGAAGAAGAAAGGATGAAATAATAATAAGAAGAAGGGTAACGATGGGAAGGGCAATGCAAATAAATCCAACGAGCATGTTGGTGAGGGTCAAAAGGATAAAAATAAAGTGAAGTTTCCATGCAAGTTATGTACTGGAGATCATATTACTCACCTTTGTCCTAAAATTGAGGATGCACAATGCTTGTTAGCTCAACAGGGATCTTCAAGTTCCCAGGCTGTGTTAACAAACCCTTTTCCCCAAGGGCAACAATTAGTTGTTGGCATGAATAAAAATACTGGGGCTCCCTCTAGAGGCACCCAGAAAGGGAAAACCCCATCAAACATATATATGATGAGTGCTCATGCAGATATCACTACGAGATCTCGTGATTATGGCACAGCTGAGTCTTTGAAAACCAAAGGTGCTCTTGATAGTGTTGAGCCGCTTCACATTACGAGGCCCACTGTTGAGCCCATACCTCGAATGCCAAAAGAATTTACAAACCATACGATGATTAATCCAAATGCCAAGGCAGCCCAGAACTACTCTGTTGTAGAAGATCTAGCGCAGAGACCTTGTGCTATGTCTGATATCGAGGTGCTCCAGTGTTGTCCATCTCAGCGAAGTGCTCTTCTCACTACTATTGGGGCTGTTGATCTGAATAACTCTCTTATGATTACATTTGATATGTCTAATTTTAAAAAGAGACTCCCACATCATATGGTTTTCCATATTAGATCGTCGTTTCGAAAGTTCACTATATTTCAAATGGTCGTCGATGAGGGTGCTTCCAAGTGTGTGATGTCTCTCGCATGCTAGGAGGGGATCGGATCTCCCGTAGTTGTTCCATCAACCACTCTTCTGACTGCGTTTGATGGTCATTCTCACAGGCCTCATGGTATTGTCCCATCTTTTCCCATCTGTGTTGGGGGAAAAAATGTAAATATAGAGGTTGAGATAGTTGATGCAAGCTTGGACTACAACCTTCTGTTGGGGCGAAATTGGATTTATGAGATGGATGTTATTGCATCCTCCTTATTTCGTATTATTTGTTTCCCTCACGAAGGGAGGATTGTCACAGTTGACCAACTGGATTGTTCTCCTATAGACCCGAATGCATCTACTGACTCAACTATCCCTTTGTTGGATAATGCCAAACCGCCTGTTGAGAATCTCGAGGTTGGAATGTATTCTTCTATGACGGGTACTTTTGATATTTCACCTCCTTCCGTTCATATAAATGCAATTTCATCCTCCAGGGATCCTATTCGACGAGAGTTCTTCAGAACTCATTATTTTTCGAACCCTTGGACCTTATGTTCCCCTACCTCCACATTAGCGGAAGGTCAAGTACGTGGAATGCAATTTCTGATGTCTACAACTAAGATTGCTTATAGATCCATTGTTGACTCTGCAGAATCCATTCCAGTTTCTCTTTCACCAGAGGAATTGGAAGGCGATGTGGCCCCGGATTGGACACTTAGTTCTTCTTCCGCCCAGGATTTCCTTGATACCACTCTTCCATCTGAAGAGGCTATCCTGGAAGCTATGACTGGTATAGATAGACCGTGGGATGATTTTCATCATCGATCTTACTTTCTACCAAACTTGAGCGAAGTCGAGTCAATTTTTCCAAGTCCTCAGTCTTTTTGCCCTATTCACCCAGTCCTGAACCCTTTAGCTTTGGCACAGGTATTTTTTGAAGGGAACATGGCTGTGATTTCTCCGACTATCCCGATGAAAATCTCCAGGAATCCCAATGTTATCAAGAATTTTTTCATCGGAGCTGAATGTTCCCCTGAAGAGATTCAAATTTACACTGATCTCTTTAAAGAGTTTAGGGATGTGTTCGCTTGGTATTATGAGGAAATTCCTGGTATAGAGCCATTGTCTAGCATGAGATAAATATCTACAAAAATGCTAAGACTGTGAGGCAAAAGATTCGTCTAATCAACCCTAGGAAGGTTGCAGCTATCAAAGCTGAGGTAGAGAAGTTGCTCAAGGTGGGATTCATTTTCCATGCTTCTTTGACATAGTGGGTTTTGAATCTAGTTCTAGTGGATAAGAAACAAGGGACAATTCCTGTTTGCATTGATTTCAAAGACCTTAATCAAGTATGTCTGAAAGATAATTACCCCACACCATTCATAGATCAGATTATTGATGAGTGTGTTGGTAATGAGATTTTCTCCTTCATGGACGGTTTTTCTGGATATAATAAAATTACTATCCATCCTGAAGATCAGCATAAGACTTCCTTTATTTGTCCCTGGGGTACCTTTTCTTACAAGAAAATGCCTTTCGGTCTTAAAAATGCTGGAGCCACTTTTCAGCGGGCCATGTCATATGCCTTCCACGACATCAAACATATTATCGAGACATACTTGGATGATTTAGTTGCTCGCTCTCATAAGATAATTTATCATCCTTCTCACCTCCATCAAGTATTTGAAAGATGTCGATTTTACAAAATCAGGTTGAATCTGAACAAGTGTGTTTTCGCGGTCACATCTGGTCGGTTGTTGGGATTTATTATGTCTATGGAATGGATTCGGGTAGATCCCTTCAAGGTTGAGGAAATACTTCTATTTCCTCCCCCATCGTTTATTCGTCAACTTCAAAGTCTACAAGGAAAAGCTAATTTTCTGTGAAGATTTATTGTAAATTATGTCGAAATTACAAGAGGATTCATGAGATTATTAAATAAGGGAGTCCCATTTTTGTGGGATGACTTTTCTCAACACTCATTTGATGCTTTGAAAAAAGCATTGAACTCTTCTCCTATACTGAGTCCACCTGATTATAGCACGGATTTCCTCTTGTATCTCGCAGCAGCAGAATCTACTACCGGTATTGTTCTGGTTCAAGAGGATGATGTTCTTGTAGAGCATGTTATACACTACCTTAGTTGAGGCTTGGTAGGACCTGAACTCTGGTATTCTCTGATAGAGAAGCTTTCTTTAGCAGCTATCCATGCTTTACAGCGGCTCAGAAATTATATTCTCCTTCGAAAAACTTATGTTTTGGCAGCAGTTAATCCATTTCAGTTTGTTCTCCGCAGGCGAGTGATTGGGGGAAAATACAATCAATGGATTGTGATTTTGCAGGAATTTGATCTTGAGTTTATGTCTTCCAAGTCCAAGAATCATTAGTTTTCGCAGAATTAATTTCTGAGTTTCCCTGTGGAGAGGAGATAGTTTATGACGAATCCTTTCCGGATGAGCATCTTTTTCTCATCTCTTCATAGGATCCTTGGAATGGGGATCTCATTGTATATCTTCAGGCTGTGAATTTTCCCTCAACTTTTTCGAAAGATGAGTGCCATAAGTTGCATCACCTGGCTAAAAATTACTTGATCATTGGTGATACTTTATACTGTCGACGGGTCGATTTGATCCTAAGACAATGCTTAACTCTCGAAGAAGTTGAGGTTGTGCTGAATGATTTCCATAGTGGAGCTTATGGTGGTCATTTATCTGAGCTTGCTACAACCCAAAAAATCCTACATGCTGGATAAATTTGGCCTTCAATTTTCAAAGATTGTATGGAGTCAGTGAAATGGTGTCATCCGTGTCAAGTGTATACTCGAAAGATGCACGCTCATCCAGCTCCACTCTTCCTAGTTGTCACTGTCAATCCTTTTACAAAGTGGGGTATTGATTATACTACTTGTAACCCACCTTCGGCTAAAGGTCACAAGTACATTATTGTAGCAGTAGACTACTTCACAAAGTGGGTCGAAACTATGCCTAATTTTGGGAATGACGGTGAGACAGTAGCTCTTTTTCTCTTCAATCAAGTTATTTCTTGTTTTGGTATTCCTAAAGAGATTGTAATTGATCATGGCAGTCATTTTTAGAACAGCATGATGGCTAAATTGGCTCTAAAATTAGGTTTCCTGCAAGAGCATTCATCTCCTTATTATCCTCAGGCCAATGGGCAAGTGGAAGCCGTGAAAAAATCCTTGAATACCATTCTTCAATGGACAATTGATAAAGCTAGATCTAATTGGCATATCATGCTATATCCTACCCTTTGGGCATACCGGATGTCAGTAAAAACTGCAACTGGTTTTACTCCGTTTCAACTAGCTTACAAGTTGGAATCAATATTTCCCATCGAGTGTGAGATTCTTTCTCTTAAGTTAGCTATATAGCTTCTTCCTCACACTTCTATTCTTGAAGAACACCTCCTTCATCTGGAACATCTTGATGAGCAACGTCGAGATGCTGCCACGAAGAACGAAGCACATAAGAAACGGGTACAAGTTCAGTACGATAAAGTGGTCAAACCTAGGGTTTTCTCTGAAGGCGACCTTGTTATGGTTTATGCCCAGGAAAAGGATGCCCTGGGGGCAGGTAAGTTCAATTCTATGTGGTATGTTCCCTTCATCGTTAAAAATGTCCTCAAAAAAGGAGCTTATACCTTGGTTGATTTTGAGGGAAATGAGGTAGCGGAGCCCGAAAATGGGCTCTATCTGAAAAGGTATTATGCCTAGGCCTTGTCCTGGCATCTTGCTTTTTGTATATATATATATATTTTTTGTTGTACATATCTTATTTTTCGGTCTATGAGGTGATGGTGATGTTTTTTTATCTTCTTTGGCAGGTTGTGTTGGATATCATGAGTCATTATGGTTTCGTCGATGGTGCTAGTAGACACACCCAGAACTTAGCTTCCACGGCTTGGGTACTTTATTATCCATCTAGTCAGTTGTTAGTTTCAAGAGGGGTTTTCATTGGTCCTGCTTCCAACAACGTAGCAGAATACACTGCAGTCATTTATCTACTCTTAGAAGCAATATCTTTGGGTGTTGATTCGTTGGTAGTATTCTTGGACTCCCAGCTAGTGGTGTCGCAATTGAACAATACATATCGGGTCTGAAATCCTTTTTTGTTTCGATTTTTTTTTAGGGTACGTTTGTTGCAAAGATAATTTCAATTTATAACATTTATTCATATTCCTCGAGTTGACAATCGAATGGCAGACTCATTAGCTAATCAATAAATTGACTTGCATATTAATCATTCAATACTTTAATTAAATCATCAAAATCATCGTACATTTTCACACATTTGTTTCTTCGCATAATAAACCGTTTTATATATGTATATATCATCAAAATGTACAAAAAAATATACAAAAATTTGGACCCATATGTCCTACAAAATTAAGGGCTTATGCCCGATCATGTTTAGCATAAAAAATATAGTACAGTCATTCGATAAAATCTGTGGTCCCTGCCCAACATTTGTGTTCCTATAGAACATGATCACAGTAGCCACACAACGGAATAACTACACCCAGTCTTGGGGTACCCCAACTACCCGTCTCCGGATAGCCTCTGGTAGGTCCTCTACTACATCCATAGGCACTTGGCGAGTTAAACTCTCCAAGTTTCTCTAAACGGCATGTTGGGTTCTACAAGGGTCTTCAGCATCTGCTTCACCTCTGTGACGTTATGCCTTGGGTATCCTTCAGGAAGGAATGGTCCCATATCTGTATCATGGTCGTCACATAATTTTGTAAGTCATTCAGAATCCAATCAAAAACATGTTTGTTTTCATTTTTTACATATATTGAAAAAATTTAAAAAAAAATTGCAGTCTCACCAATTGCACCCCATGCTGCGCTGGGTGGGAGGACTAGATCTGGATCACCACGAAAATCCATCCCAGCATAGGGATAATCATCCACTATGATCATTTGTTCCTCCCACCATTGGAAGAACTCATCATCCCATGTAGTTCGGGGAACTTCACTTCCCCCCAATCTCTTCATCAGATCAGCCCATTGCGCTATTCTTGGATCTCTAGGGTTGTTGATGGATGAGATCACTTTGGGTCGAAGCCCTGGAATATTCTCAAAGAAGAATGTCATAAAAATGGTTCCATACCCTAAATTCTTTGTTTTTGCTTTCCGGATGGAGGAAAATTGTTTTTTCATGTTTGTTAGTAGAGCTGTACACCAATCAAAGAGGTGAACTAAGCATTCCACAACTATACTCATTTGTATCCTTGATGCCTGGTGTAAGGAAGCAGATCCTACCACCCTGTTGATGGTGAAAAGGAGAATTTTCATATGCAGCTCTAATAAATATTTAATTGCAATTTGAGTCCCTAATTTTTGAGATCCCTCTACACAATAGATATGGACATAATCATCTAATGTAAGCCCTCCCAGAGGCTTTCCATGCAAATATACTGGTTCTCCTCTTTGAGAGAGTCCAGTAATAAAGTAAATGTCTTCCACCTCTATGTGTATGGGCATTTGGTCAATCATGAAGAAATATTCCTCCGATTCCCAATGATTCACCAACATTTCAAGCAACCAGACATTACTTTTCATATTTGGCATTTTGAAGAATTTGAGCAATCCACAGTTTCGGAGGATATTGAGCGAATTTTGATCCCCCATGACTTCTTGATCAATGGCACTGTGCTCACACTCCCTCCAAGAAATTTTCATCCTGAAAAAGTCATTCAACTTCTCATTAGGTTCATTTTTTCAAATCACGGTCTACGCATACGCGACTTACCTTGTGGACAATCACGTATCATACATGGGTTCATCCACACAAACTCGTGTATGCGCAGAAAGCTCAATCAAAAAAAATATTTTCTACAGTTAAAAATCAAAATTTTTAACCTATTTATGGATGAAATTGATAACAATGATGAATTTAAATCTTACCTAACTAATCCGACAAAGTCTGATGGCTGATTGCTCCTGTTTTGAAGATAGAGGTTTTTTCTCCAGAGCTCTTTTCTCCAATTCAGCGAAGTAACAATGAACCAAATATGAGGTAAAATGTGTATTTATGCCTAGAAATTGAATTTTTTTTGCAAAATTTAATTATGCTTATTTTTCAAATCTGTATTAAGTTGCATAACCCTGTTGCTTGTAAGTGTTGGGATAGGTATATTTTCAGGTACATTTTGTTGACTTTGAGATTTTTTCCAATTTTCGAATCCATGACCGCTGACCTGTCATGATAGGTACATGATCTTAACTAGCATATAGGTTAGGGAATCCACTTTCTGTTGCATTTTGCATTCTAGCCTCCATTCTAATCACTTGCCATAGGGTCGATCCCATCATGTCATGAGTACTTAACCCATTTCACTCACTGATTATTTAATCATGACTTGGTGGTAGAGCCTTCTTTTACATGGGCTTCCTAGTTAGTTCCTCGCTAGCACTTGTCGCCCATGTTTCACTTTATGTAGGCTTGAGAGTCCTCTTTAGTCTTGCCATGACTTATATGTTGAAGCTTCATTCTTCTTCTTCTTCGTTATCATTTTTCTAGCTATTACCCTAGAGGCTCCCTGGTGTTGTTGAGTTGCATTATTGTATTGCATATTGACTACTTGTTTATCTTGGCCTTCAACCGGCTTCATTTGGACTCAATGTTTAAGCCATCTTTTGACCTTGACTCTATGTACAAATTTAACCATTGCAAAGCACTTAACTATCGCGACTTGACACCCTTGTTACCCATGGATGGAACACTCCTTTGAGTATTTCTTACCAGTTTCTGCCACCTTGCATTGAGCATAGGATTTTTCCTATCCTAGGAACTAGTGCATATGTTTCCCGATAATTGTTCTATCCATTGTACCATAGCATTCTTTTATTATTTTTCAGACTTACTATATGAAAAAGACAAAAAAATAAAATATGTTAAAAAGAGCGAGAACGGGATGTTACTTCATATTTTCATCATTTGGGATGGCTTTAGTTTTGGCCTAGGAAATTCCATAACCTTATTTCACGAGTCAGTTCTACCCCAGTTGGTTATCTCTTCCAATCATATGGAGAGTTTGTTTTTGCCTCCTGCATACCGAACTTATACAGTGTCATTATTTGCTACCATGGTCATCATGAGTCGTGATTTTGTTTAAGGGAAGTTAAACGTGAGTCGGCCATTCTGTTGTGTCTCTTGACTTATTTTTTCAGGCCTTCACGGTCTTGTCAGTATCTTGTACTACCACATCAGATGTTTGGTCCTATGCTCGTGCTAGTTTGAGAAGGTCTCCATTGTGTAGAAATTATATGCACTACGCATGCATATGTCCTAGATTCTCCTGATCACACACTATTTTAACTTCACACACAATACAGAATCTATTCCACTATTGATCATCACATGCGGAAATTAAATCAATTGCAATGCACACATGAAACCATAAAAATTCACACACATTAACACAATTGTTTTAACGGGAAAGCCTGAAGCTAAAAACCCCAACTATCTGTATATAATATATGTCATATAGATCATGTAACAATCCTCACACAAATCTTATCACAAGCTCTCAGTACAATCCAATCGCTACACACTAATCATGCCCGATCTTGCAAATCCATGCACCGATATTTGCTAGCCTCTAGCCTGCCTCTACTGCGCAATCCCTGCTGAAGAATGGCTCTGAATGAACTTGAATCCACCCTATATTGACTACGCAATCCTCATTGGCATCTCCAATGAATGTGTGGTGCAAACAATGCAACACTATATTCACAACTGATAGTGACTCTTGCTCTTTCACCTACCTCTCCACTGGTCTCCACTGAACTGTCCATGCACTATAGTTAACTGATGTATTCTTTAGTTGATTAATGAGTTATTATTTAGTGAATTAATTAACTAATTAATTCACACCACTCTCACTATTGTATCAATCAGTTAGACTAGATACAACTAGTTCAACTGAGTCTAACTGATTTAAACTGAATACAGCTCCACCAACTACTTCTATAACTCCACCAAACTCTGTCACATGAGTTCTAACCGAAGTCCTCCATGCAATAGCTCTAGTAAACCCTCAGGAATAGCATAATTCCTTATGTCAACTGTTGTGCCACATCTGTGCACTTAACTGAAGTGCTCCAAGAGAATAAGATAATGTTTAGAGTCCAAATATTATTAAGAGCTAATAATATTCGACATATCTATTTTTAGATTGGCAATCTAAAAATAGATTCCACCCAATATGTCTAGAAATAGAAGTCCATATATTTTTCCAACTTGATCAACCATCCACAAATAGCATCCTACAACTCATAGAATATGATCAACATGTCTAAAAATAGACTTTGCACCAAAAATCACCTGTGTGGGCCCCACCTAGTTTAGGTGATTATTTTCCAACTAGGATCAGGAATGATGTTTCAATATGCCTCCTTCACTGTTTCTTTTTTCAATATTCAACACTCCCTCTAACCAAGAAAGGACTGTCTTTCCATGCAACATGCAACTCCATGCATTCGCCCTGCAACCTTTGCAAGCGCCATGCAACTCCATGCATCTGCTCTGCAACTCTTCCGAAATTGAAAGGCTCCAAAAAAATCAATCAATCTTAATGCATATATCACAAAATTCTTCGACTTCTGTTGGTACTAACTGCACATGTCTTCAGGAACCACTGCGCTGTTGAAATCTGCACCCATGCACTCTGCACTTGTTGTCAACTCTGAACCGTGCTTTAGTATCCGACACTGTCACTTTGATCTGCCTCCATCAATCAAACTTATCATGCTAGTACTACTCTGTGGGCACCTCGTAGCCATGTTCAATTCATGAGATCCACACCATCTCAATGAATCCTACCCAGAAATCTCCTCTTGGGATTACTTATGCATTTCGCCCGACCTCTCACCTGGTGGTATAGCTGCATGCACTCCCTCTACCCATCTGGCACGAAATTTCTCTGCATGAGTGGTTGCTCCCACTCCATGATCCTAATCTTGTGGCTACTCCACATCCCAAGGTTCACTCTTACCTGCATGCAAATCCTGCTCCCTCTCAAGCTTCAATTGCATGTCTTTCTTGCACTTCCCAACAGTAGGAAGCTCCGTAGAAATCCCATCTACTTCAAGTCTGTAAAGATTCTTGGCTCGAATCCAAACCTTCTTGACTTTTCCTGTTGCTTTGTATCGAAGGAAAACTTTTCCTTCACTAAATACAACATCATACCCTTTATCCTCTAACATTGCGACTGAGATTAAATTCTTCTTTAAACTTGGAACATGCACTACATCTTGTAAAATAATGAGTTTACCTGACTCCCTATGAAAGGTAATGGTACCAATGCCAGTCGCATTGTATCATCCATTGTCGCCCAACTCAACATGCAACTGGAGCTCTTTCTCCACCAAGTCACTCATGAAAAGATTCACATCTCCCATCATGTGAAAGGAAGCACCACTATCAAAGTACCACCCCGATCCCAATGCACTAGACACCATACATGTGATCAATGAGAATTCAAGCTTAAATTTTGAGGTAAGAGCCTTACTAGCTATATCTCCAGCAGCCTGCTTGTTCTTCTTCTTCTGTGGACAATTTGTGGCGAAATGTCCATGTTCGTGACAGTGAAAACACTTCACTTTGGACATGTCATGCTCTTTGCCATCTGCACTGGATTGAGAATGATTTTTCTTCCCCTTCCCTTTCCTCGCTTTGATAGCCAAAGTACAATCCTCTTCATCATAATTATTTGATGAAGAGCCATCCCTGGTACTCTGCCTTATCTCCTCTTGCACAAGATTCGACCAAAGTCGCTCCCATCCTGGAAATTTCTCCCGACCATTGACAGAGTCCTCATAGCTATGCCAACTCTTCAGAAGCCCAAGGAGAGCCAATATCACCAAGTCTTATTCATCCACACTAACTCCTACACTCCCAATCTCATCCCTGCAGTGGACAAACTTTGTCAAGCATACCGGAATAGTGTCATTCTTCTCCATTTTTATTTTCCTGAGCTTGTCTTTAAGCGCTAACTTCCTTTGGTCACTTCTGCTTTGGAACAATTCTGTCAAAGCCTTCCACATCAAAAATAGAGTGGCTTTACCATGAAGTCTAGACACAATGTGATCCTTCACACCTTCCAACAGAATCCTTCGACACCCTGCTACCTTCTTTTGTCATGCGTCAAGTGCGACTACATCGCTAGAACCTGGTTTAGAAATATCTGACGCAAAAATGCTGAAATTCCGCCCAATGAGAGATGGTCAGCTGTGATGTGGCTCTGTAATATTTTGTAGAAATTAGCTGAATAAATCACTTATTCACTGAAGATTAACCCGATCATATATCAATTTCGAATTGCATACATAACACATAACCTTCTTCCACAATTAATTGTCACATGCGGAAATAATATAGAAGCAATCGCACATCAAATCAATCACACATTAACTCAGTATGTATGGGGAAAGCCTATAGCTGAAAACCCCGCAGCTATTGTGTATATTATAATGGAGAAATCATATAACAATCATAGTACAAAAACTCTTCACAAGCTCTCATGCACTACCTCCCATGCTACACACTATCAAGCTAGATCTAGCAAATCACTTGCTCCAATCCTTAGCCACTTGATAGCCAACCTTGATTGCTTGTTTAATGCTAGGTGATGGCCTCCTTATATAGATAAACCACCAGCCTTGACTTTGCAATACTCATAGCTTACTCCACCTATCTATGTGTTGCAAATAGCAACAGTATAGTTACAACTGATAGCTAACTCTACCCTTTCATCTATCTCTTTCACTGGTCTTCACTGAACTGATCATGCACTGTAGTGAACTCAAGTGTTCTTGAGTTGACTAATGAGTTAATATTTAGTAAATTAAATATTATTTAATTTACTCCACTCATATCTAGTTGATTAGTTAGTTAACTAATCCCAACTAGTTCAACTAAAACAAACAGAACACAACTCCACTACTTGTCCCGTTAACTCCTCCAAGACTCCTGCTAATCGAAGTCTAATCGAAGGTAAGCATGCAAGATGCCATCAAACCCTAGAACCACGTGATTCCTTGTGCCGCTGTACGAGCCACCTCCATGACTCAAACCGAAGTGCGCCAAGAGAGTAAATCGTCGTTTATAGTCAAAATATTATTAAGGGTAAATAATATTTGACTTCCATATTTTTAGGAGAGATCACTTAAAAAATAGTCCGGGTCCTGTGTCAGTGGTCTCATCTATTTTTACCGACATGTCGCATCCATCAAGAATCTCCAAGTAGAATTCCCAAATTATGCTCCGTATGTCTAAAAATAGACATAGTCTAAAAATAGACTTTGCGCCAGAATTTGCCTGCGGGCCCACTTAGTGAAGGCGACTTCATTTCACTAAGCTCCATCATCTTGCTGCATTCTCAACATATTTTCCCCTTGGTATACCCATGTGGCTCTTTATCTTCTATTTATTTTATTTATCCATTTCAGAGAAATTGACAAATAAACATATTCGCAACTTTCGAATGTTATATTATATTCCCGACTTATATATATACTATCTCCGAACTTTATATTCAATGTTAGACCTTCGGACTTTATTTTAATACTCCACGCCATTTTAAACAAATGACTTATAATAACCCTTGGCTCCAGGCCCACCTCTATGTCCAATCACCTAATCGAACACTCGTATCGTACTTGGCTATCCTCCGTGCACCTTGGCTAAACTTCGGGCAAGTCCAACGTGCGATCACTGTCCGATGGCCCTCTCCCAAATCAACGGCTCGTACGCATATCGCTTGGCCTCTAGGTATGAATGTTAACGCGCGATGGCGCGCTCTGAAAAGTGATTTTCTGGGGGTCCACCTCGCCACGCGTCAATAGGTCTATGGAATCGCTCGCGTTCAGGAAATACCGCCTATTCACCCAAAAGTGGTGTGATATGGGCAATCTGCCTTGCAAATCCACTTGTGGTTTTGGTACAATAATTAACCAGGGCCACGTCGGGTTTACATTATTCCTTCTTACCCAGTTAACTCAGGTCAATCCTTGGCAGGGTTTCAATTAGTAATAAACGCAATTCTCTTCCAACGGCTTTTCTACACAGACCATGCCTGCAGCGGGGTTATATTCACAGGGTTTGCTCGAATAAATTAAGGGAAACAACAGACAGAGATATGTGGAATTCATACAAGAGCTCAATTATACATGCACATAGTTCATCACTTCACAATTAAACAATCTCTTCACAATTAAGGATTCAAAATGACTCTATGGCAAATGCGCACTGAAATTATTTAATTGGAAGCAATCAACAACACTGAGTTTTATTTCAGAAATCTCTCCTCTACTCTTTCTCTCTCCCTCTATACATCCGAGGGATTACATTTATATACATCAACATATTTCCTTTCGGTTCCTCCGTGCGGACCGTTATGGTAATTCAAGAGCCTAATTACAATTATTCAAAAACTAAAAACATGACAGATGGACTAACCATTCCACTTCTACAACTCTAACTGATCTAATGATACAATCATCTGAGGTATTGACACCTAAGCTATTACAATTCAAATATTTTCAACCCCTACTAGCCACAACATGTGGACAAACCTCGTACATTGTTGGCTAGTGTATAATGCCCCTGCATCAGACTTCCGAGGGCAATCTTCTTCATGCGCTCCTGTCCATGAGCTCTTCCACTGACCTGCCTATCTTCTGCAACATTCCTTCGGTCATCCAAGTGGCATCTTCCTCTGCCTTGTCCTTCCATTTGATCAAGTACTGAAAGTACTCTTGTCCTCTGGTCCTTCTGAATGGTCTTTTATCTAATATCTTCTCTGGTTGTAGTGGTTGCACTGGAGGTAGTTGTTCTCTCCACTTAATCTGTTCCTTGTCTGGTGATCTCTCTTCTGCACCATCATCTTCATACTTGTACAAATCTACAACATTAAAAATGGGATATACTCCAACATCGGAGGTAATTCAATCTCATAAGCATTTGCGTAAACTTTCTAAGTATCTTGCATGGCCCAATATTTTTGAACTTCGCCTTGTTGTATTGCTTCTTTGGGAATCTCTCTCCTTTCTCAAGTGTGCCAAAACTCCGATCTCCTACTTCAAAATGAACTTCTTTTCTTCTCAAGTCCGCCGTGATTTTGTATTTGATGCCGTCGCTTTGTAGTTGTCAAGCTACTTGCTCATGTATGCCTTGGATCTCCAAGAAAAATTCCTCACCATCCGCACTCCTTAGCTCGCCTTTCCCATATTTCTCAATTCCGATATTCCTCTCCGGGGTGCATTCCATAAAAAATATGAAATGGACTTTTCCCTGTGCTCCCGTTTGGTGAATCATTATATGCACACTCTCCCCGAGGCAAAACAGATCCCAACGTTTGGGATGCTCTCCTACAAGACTTCTCAACAAATTTCCCAGACTCCTATTCACCACCTCAGTTTTTCCATCAGTATGAGGATGATAAGCTGAGCTGAAACTCATTTTGGTACCAAGTTTCTTCCATAATGTCCTCCAAAAATGACCCACAAATCTAGTATCTCTGTCTGAAACAATACTCTTGGGCAACCCATGCAATCTAACAACTTCCTTGAAAAACAAGTTAGCAACATGGGTGGCATCACTAGTTTTGTAGCATGGAATAAAATGTGCCATTTTGGAGAATCTGTCCACTAGAAAAAAGATCGCATCATTCCCTCTAAGTCTTCTCTCAAATCCTAGAACAAAATCCATACTCACCATGTCCCAAAGGCTCGTCTGGAATAGGCAAGGAGTGTACAATCTCGCATTTTGGCTCCTTCCTTTAGCATACTACCGTATCTTGCAATTATTCTACAAACTTATCTACTCGCCCTCATCTGGGCCGCAATAGAAGTGACCCGCTGAAGCCATAAGTCTTATCAGTACCAAAGTGTCCGCAAGTCCACCACTATGCTTCTCTTTGATCAAATTTTCTCTCATGGAACATTTTGGTACACACAGTTGGCTTCTTCTGAATAACAAGTCCTCCTGCAGGAAATAATCTAGCCACTGGCTTCTATCTGTTAAAACAGGGTTACTACATGCCTCAAATTCTTCTTTAAAATTTGGATCTGTTTTATACAATTCTTTCAGAAAATCAAACCCTACAACTTCAAAATTTGTTTCTTGAACAAGCATGTGCCTTCTACTCAAAGCATCAGCTACTTTATTGGCTTGACCACTTATATGTTTCAAAACAAAATTAAAGATTTGGAGATACTCAACCCACTTAGCATGCTTATGTTTCAATTTGGGCTGCTGTACAATATACTGCAAAGCATGATTGTCAGAATACAATACAAATTCCCTGGACATCAAGTAATGTCTCCATTTCTTCAGTGCCTGAAAAATGGCATAGAATTCCTTCTCATAAGAGGAATAATTTCTTATGGTGTCATTCAGCTTCTCACTGAAATATGCCACAGGCCTATCATCCTGACTCAACACAGCTCCAATGGCCTCTCCACAGGCATCACACTTTACTTGAAATGGTTTAGTAAAATCAGGTAGAATCAAAACAGGCTTCTCCATTATCTTTTGCTTCAAAACTTTAAAATTTCTTTCTGCTTCAGAAATCCACTTAAATGGTTGTTTTCTCTTCTTTATTGTTTCAATTATGGGTGCATTAATCTTACTGAAGTTCCTTATAAACTTTCTGTAAAAACTGGCAAGTCCATGGAAACTTCTTACCTCAAAGACATTCCTGGGTGAAGGCCACTCCACAATTGCCTTAACCTTTTCTGGGTCCATCTTCAATCCTTCTACAGAAACAAAAAACCCCAAATACACCAACTCTTCCTTCATGAATGAGCATTTCTTCAGATTTATCAGCAGTTTCTCTTGGTGCAGCTTCTTCAAAACATGATTAAGATGCCTCAAATGTTCTTCTTTAGTTTTGTTGAAAACTAATATATCATCCAGATACACTATCAAAAATTTACCAATGAATTCTTTCAACACTTCATTCATAAGTCTCATAAAAGTGCTAGGTGCATTTGAAAAACCAAAAGGCATTACCATCCATTCATACAGTCCTTCATTCGTTTTAAAGGCAGTGTTCCACTCATCACCCTCTCTTATTTTGATCTGATGATATCCACTTTTCAAATCTATCTTTGAAAAATATTTAGCACCACTAAAAAAATCCATTAAATCCTCAATTCTAGGTAAAGGGAATTTGTACCTGATTGTGATCTTATTGATTGCTCTAGAATCAGTACACATCCTCCAGCCTCCATCTTTCTTTGGGCTCAATACTGCTGGTACTACACATGGACTCAAACTTTCTCTAATCATTCCCTTGTCCACCAATTCCTGTACTTCTCTCCTGGTTTCCTCATTTTCTATGGGAGTCATTTTGTAGGCTGCCTTATTTGGTAGATTTGAACTAGGGATAAAATCTATCTGATGGCTGATCTTCCTCACAGGTGGTAGCTCATCAGGTAAATCATCCACAACAATGTCACAATAATTTTCTAACATCTCTTGGATTTCTATTGGCAAATCAGAAATCTTTGTAGAAGTAAGAACTACCTTAGGTTTGCAAACTAAAGAAAAGCTTACCTCTTCTCTCTACCTCGCTGGGCGTATATTCCTTCCCGCCTTAAAGAACATGGCCTTTGGTTTTTTCACTTCCGCCGGATGGCTCTCCTTCTTCCATGGGTATGAATGCATGATGTACCCCATCCTTGAAGAACCTGTAAGTGTTCTTCTTGCTATCATACACTGCTGCTCTGTAAAACTACCAAGGTCTACCCAACAGTATATGACACACATCCATGGGAATTACATCACACATGGCCTTATCATTGTATTTGCCCATTTGCAGCTCTATATCACACCATTCTTTCATAACCAGTCGGTGCCATTTGTGCAGCCAGGACACCCTGTAGGGAGTTGGATTCTCCCTCGTCCCCAACTTTAGCTTCTCTATCACCTTAGTGGAAAACAGATTGTCTGTGTTGCCATTATCAATGACTAGTTGACAACACTTCCCTTGGACTTTGCATATGCTCCTAAACAAAGTCTTCCTTTGTGCAGGCTCAGTGGCCTCTTTGGGTTGCTTCAACAGACCTTATTAACCACCAAGGACTCTCCCTCTCGGGAAGAATTTATTCTTCAATCTCTCGCCTCTTCTTCACTGGGAAACAACATTCCTTGTACCAACACCCACATTCTATGGACACTCATAGTGCTTATGTCCCACTTGCCGACATCTATAGCACCTTAATTCTCTACCCTCTGCCTCCGTCTTTGCCTCCTCTTCCTTTTCCTCTATAAGAACTCCTTCTCCGCCCTTTCATCATCTCCTCCGTAGATGCATTCCGAGGTGAGATACTGTTAGCTCCATCCTCGGGTGTAGCAGGTGTAGCAAGCTCTTCTCTACTGGTGTTGATTTCTTCCTGACGGGAAGGTACCTCTCTTTCGGGCAGATCGTTTCCTCGAGTTTCTCCTCTGCTACTTTCAAGGCCATCCGATAGGCCTAGGTATCTTCCACTATCTTAGGAGACATGATACCAATCTCATCTTGGATCTCCAGCTTGAGACCATTCACATATCTGGCAGTCTTCTCTGGTGTGTCTTGGAATTGCCCAGCTCTTATGCTCACTTTGTAGAATTCCTCTGTGTATTCCTTTACTGTCAGCAACCTCTGTCTCAGGTTCTGCATTTGCTTATACAATTTCAGTTGGTAATCACTAGGCAAGAATATACCTTTTAATTTAGCCATCATTTTGGTCCAGCTCTTGATAGGTTGCTTGCCAACTTTCCTTCTTTCTTCCTGCACTCCATCCCACCAAAGTGCAACATGTCCTTTCAGCTTTGTCACTGCAAACTTGACCCTTTTATATTCACTTATTTCTTCATAATCGAAGCATTTATTCATTTCATTTATCCAATCCACAAGTTCCTTTGGATTTAGTCCCCCTGCATAACTCGACACTTCAATTCTGGGCTTAACTGTAGACCCCAGAATAGTTCTAAGGAGCCTCATGTCAGGAGGAGTCTCAACATTCTCTTCATCTTCTTCTGTTTCAAGTTCACTGATGTCTTCTAGATCTCTACGCTGTCTTTGCTCCATGGCATCCATTCTGGCCTCGACCCTCTGTAACATCCCCAACACCTCTGCGTTGGCAACAGGTCTCCTTTTGCTAGCACCTCTACCAACTCGGATTTCCATGTCAGCAAAAACAACTTCAGACAACAGCTCTAATACCACAAAAGACGCAACAACATTGAAAGTCACCCCAGCGGAGAGATGGTCAACGATAGCCATAGCTCTGTCAAAACTTCCCTTTTATTATCCCACGTGGTTCTTTATCTTCCATTTATTTTATTTATCAATTTCAAAGAAATTGACAAATAAACATACTCACAACTTTCGAATGTTATATTATATTTCCTGGCTTATATGTATATATCTCTGAACCTTTATAACCAAGTTAACCCCTCGCACTTTATTTTAATGCTCCATGCTTTTTAAACAAATGATTTATGATAACCCTTCGCTTCGGGCCCACCTCTACGTCCAATCACCCAATCAAACGCTCGTATCATACTTGGCTATCCTCCGCGCACCTTGGTTAAACTCTAGGTAATTCTAACATGCGATCACCATCCGATGGCCCTCTCCCAAATCAACGGCTCGTACGCATATCACTCAGCCTCCTGGTACGAATGTTAACACGCAATGGCGCGCTCTGAATGGTGGTTTTCCGAGGTTCCACCTTGCCACGCGTCAACAGGTCTATGGAATCGCTCGCGTTCAGGAAATACTGCCTATTCACCCAAAAGCGGTGCGATGTGGGCAATCTGCCCCCGCAAATCCACTTCTTGTGGTTTTGGTACGCACTAACCAGGGCCACATCAGTTACGTTATTCCTTCTTACCCAGCTCAACTCGTGTAATTCCCGCAAGGTTTCAATTAGTAATAAATGCAATTCTCTTTCCCCGACGGCTTTACACAGACCACGCCATTAGCGGGGTTAAATTCACATTTGCTCGAATAAGTTAAGGGAAACAATAGACAGAGATATGTGGGACTCATAAAGAAGTTCAATCATACATGCAAAGATTTCATCACTTCACAATTAAACAATATCTTCACAATTAAGGATTCGAAACGACTCTATGGAAAATGCGCACTGAAATTATTTAATTGGAAGCAATCAACAACACAGAGTTTTATTGCAAAAATCTCTCCTCTACTCTTGCTCTCCCCCATATAAATCCAAGGGATTACATTTATATACATCAACATATGTCCTTTCGGTTCCTCTGTGAGGACTGTTATGGCAATTCAAGAGCCTAATTACAATTATTCAAAAACTAAAAACATGACAGATGGACTAACCATTCGACTTCTACAACTCTAACTGATCTAATAATACAATCAGCTGAGGTATTGACACCTAGCTATTACAATTCAAATATTTTCGACCCCTACTAGCCACAACATGTGGAAAAAACTCCTACATTGCTGGCTAGTGTCTAATGCCCCTGCATCAATACCGCATCTATGAACTCCTTCAACCCATTATCATCCAGCACCACCTCCATCCCGTCCTTCCATGCAATATAATTTGAGCTGCCCTCAAGGGAATACTCCAATCGCAATCTGTTGGAATACATTTCAATGAATGCTCAACTTTGACACCAAGAAAACACCGCAGCAAATTCGAATTCCACCATCACAAAACTCGACCGCTTCAATAATTGCAATTTCTCTGATCAATATCACTCTAATACCATGTAGAAATTATATAAATAATATGTCATATATCCAAGATTCTCCTGATCACGCACTATTTTAACTTCATGCACAATACAGAATCTATTCCACCATTGATCATCACATGCGGAAATTAAATCAATTGCAATGCACACATGAAACCATAAAAATTCACACACATTAACATAGTTGTTTTAACGAGAAAGCCTGAAGCTAAAAACCCCAACTATCTGTATATAATATATGTCATAGAGATCATGTAACAATCCTCATACAAAGCTTATCACAAGCTCTCAGTACAATCCAATCGCTACACACTAATCAGGCCCGATCTTGCAAATCCATGCATCGATCTTTGCCAGCCTTTAGCCTGCCTCTATTGCGCAATACTTGCTGAAGAATAGCTCTAGATTAACTCAAATCCATCCTATATTGACTGCGCAATCCTCATTGGCATCTCCAATGAATGTGCCGTGCAAACAATGCAACACTATAGTCACAACCGATAATCACACTTTCTCTTTCACCTACCTCTCCACTGGTATCCACTGAAACTGTCCATGCACTGTAGTTAACTGATATATTCTTCAATTTATTAATGAGTTATTATTTAGTGAATTAATTAACTAATTAATTCACACCACTCTCACTAGTGTATCAATCAGTTAGACTAGATACAACTAGCTCAACTGAGTCTAACTGAGTTAAACTGAATACAACTCCACCAACTACTTCTATAACTCCACAAAACTCTGTCACATGAGTTCTAACTAAAGTCCTCCATGCAATAACTCCATTAAACCCTTAGGAATAGCATAATTCCTTCTATCAGCTGTTGTGCCACATCTGTGCACTTAACTGAAGTGCTCCATGAGAATAAGATAATGTTTAGAGTCCAAATATTATTAAGAGCTAATAATATTCGACATATCTATTTTTAGATTGGCAATCTAAAAATAGATTCCGCCCAATATGTCTAAAAATATAAGTCCATATATTTTTCCAACTTGATCAAACATCCACAAATAGCATCCTGCAACTCATAGAATATGATCGACATGTCTAAAAATAAACATAGTCTAAAAATAGACTTTGCACCAAAAATCACCTGTGTGGCCCCCACCTAGTTTAGGTGATTATTTTCCAACTAGGATCAGCGATGATTTTTCAGTATGCCTCCTTCACTGTTTCTTGTTGCAATCTTCAACACATTGACTTTTTGCTGGTGGGTTTGTCTCTTATCGACTACGACATATTGCTTTGAGAGTAAACCTAGAGCCACACCCTGACCCTATTTACATCATTGATAGGTAACCTTGTGCTCAGAATTTGATCATCATTATGGGTCTTTGACTGAGTGGTTTTCCTTGTGTTCGACGTCAGCATACATTATCACACTTGGGATTCGTGCAGTACCATGATTTCCATTTGACCCTATCGATGGATATCTCGCCTCTTTGTCGCTTTCATTATTGGTTGGTTCAGAGGGTTTCTTCCATGCGCTAGCTTCATCTTGTGCATGTCGGTAACGTACTTCGGGTTGGTTCCTTCACTCTACTTCATCTGATTCCTTCCAAATATTTTCCTGTGGGTTACACTTGCACTGGACTGATGTGGAATGCTTCAATGCCTTCCTTCCAGCAGATATTTTCCCATAGACTCTGACTCATTGCTCTGGGAATAAGGTCTAGAGTCTTTTTGTCAGTACCTTAGGGTTTGCAGTCATCAGTGGCAGACACTTCTCTGTTGACAATGAGGATTCATTATTTCCTCCTGATTGATAGATTCTTACAAGTGTTCGACTTCAACTCATTCATTCGCACTTGTTAGAATGTACTAGGGCACCTTGACACTCATTATCATTATCAGTGAGTTGTCTCGCATTTGTTAACAGTATACATTATTGACCGGTAATCAAATGATTTCTCACATGGTCGACTTCAGCACATTTATTCCCATTGTGTAGAATTGTTCCATGGTGATCGGTGAAGACCTCAGGTTTGCATCAACATGCTTCGATTCACTTTTGATATTTCATCCAGTTTCTTCCAATGACATCGTCCACCCTTATATGTTTCAGTTTCAGTACATCAACATCTTATATGTTGGCTCCCGAGTTGCGTGATTGTACCATGTGTTCCACCTCTTATTATTTGGTACCTGGAGATTTAGTTACTTGTGAGATCAGATATCTATTACAGCATCATTGATCAGTCTTCTATATGTGATACTTGGACTTGATTTTGACTTGTCCTTCCAGGCAGTGATCAGATGATTCACTATGTACTTTCTAGTTCAGCTATATTTTTATACATTTTGGATCTATAGACATGCTTTTCTTTCACTGAGCATGGGTATGCCCGCCTCAAACATGAGCTGACTCTCTGACTTCTTTCAATGGTTTTTTGGCGGGCTGAAATCTGGTGAAGTCCTCTCTTGTCTTCGCAAGGTTCTTTCTATGCACATAATATATTTCGGCCATCATGTACCCCTTCTGACTTCATATATTAGGGGGCATCTATTATAGCATCATTTTTCACCCTCATGTCTAAAATACCATACGCGATTATGCCTAGACTTTTCTGCGTATATACGCGAGTCCATTCATACTTTTCTGCGTATGCCATTTAAATCATTAAAAATATATAAAATTCCATATTTTCGAGGCAGGGTGATGGTTATTCCCATAACTCAACCACTCCAGCCCGTGGCCTAACTGTTTCCAACTGCTGAAACTACTTTGAGGGAGTATAAAATCCCCTCATGTGTATGGCCTAAGGGAGAGAGAAAATTATAGATATTATACTCTGTTGGAGCCCTATTTCAAGTCTGATATTCCCGTGCCTCCTACACTTCCCAGGTATATTCAGGAAACCCTTTTTTCCTTGAGATGCTCATAATCCTATATGACATCTTGTGTGCACACATCTTGGAAGAATCCTAGTGAGGTGAGGGCTGGACGGATCCAGAGGACGATCTACTCGAAGGCCATGGAAGGATTCAGGTGATCTCTCCACTTTTCTATTATTGTACATGCCATTTATAATGAGAAGAACCATCTTGTTCCCGAAATTCACGTGTTTATATCTCTTTATATATGTGTAAATATCATTAATTAAACATTCAGTAGTATACATGAGTTACACTAACATCTAGGAACAATATATGTTGTACAACTAGTGTTTCGTGTTCGTTCTTTCTTGATTTCTAGGTTACAAAGCATGAGGAGTTGCTGGGGGTTTGCACCCTGCGGGATCTACATCAAACGTAGGACTTTCTGGTAAGTTCTGCAGCTTGTTATATCTAGTTTTAAGTATAAAAGATAGGTTAAGTGAGTCCTTCTTGAATGGTATGCCTCCGATATGTGAAGGTTTCCAACCCAAAAACCTTTAGGGATTTATTTCCTGAAACAGTGTTCCAGTCGTCGAAGTTCCAATGTTTTCTCCTCGCAACCTCGGCCATTTTGTGGCAACGTGTCTTTCCATCAAGCAATGTGTGCACCACACGTTGGGCCTTGTAGGTCATACCGGTTGAATATATTTCAACTTCTCCATTAAATTGGCTATTTGATGTTGTAGTCCTAGTATGGATGGATCTTGTACTGCGCACTCCTCCTCTGAACTCCTACAGGTAACCCACCATAGCTTCTATCTTCATGGCTTGCTTGAGAGCATCCTGAAGGGCACCAATGTTCTATTGTGTCAACGGTGTCCTAGTCAACAGTAGGAGTGCTTTGATGAACTAGTCCCGCTAGTGATTTGGATCGATTGAGTAACTTAGATTTCCAATTGCGTCTTTAAATATTCTCATCAAATCCCAAGCTGTTTCTCCTTCCTGCTGTTTGATTTCCCACAGGTCAAACAATCCTTACTGATTCATCTGAGGAAAATTGAATTCTTGGACAGATTATTTCTTAACATCATCTATTGTTGGGTACTGGTGTGCTTCTGACCATTTAATGAACCAATGCAAAGTTCTTTCTCTTAGTGTGGTTTGAAACTCAATTAACTTGACTGCATCTAGTGTCTATCGAGCTCTCCAAATTGCTTTGCAGAGATACCAGTGTTGCTCTACATCGTTGTTACCTTTTCTAGAAAATTCTGGGTATCAGGTGAATGATCTCACCATCTTTCCTTGTGTTGGTGGTACTAAAACAAAACCTCTACTTCCCAACTGAGATATTGTACTACCAACACTATTGCTAGTAGATATCTATACTATGGATTTAGTACTACTCAACTTGCTAAATTCTCATTACTTAACAAAGAACTTATCAGGTGGATGTCAGAGTACAAGGGGAAGGTTAGGACTAATGCTACTTGCGACTTGGGGAATAGGATTACCTTGTGTTACGGGTGCGGACCTCTCTTGGAATATTTTCTCCATCACAACATACAAATCCACATCAGACTCCTCCTCGGGCACACGTCCTCCTCATTGGAATTCTCTCCATTTTCTCTTTGGATTGGGATCCTATAAACTTGCCTAAATTCCTTAATGGTCCCTCCCATTCCTTGGGATCCCATCTGACCTTCTCTTTCCTCTACCATCTGCGGTGCCTTTTCCTTGTTCTGTCGATTCTTCCCCTACTTCTCAATCTCTTTCATCGCCCTTTCCCGCCACTTCTCAGTAATCTGTAACCTCCGATGTGCTCTCTGCTCTCTCACCCTATTGGAGGTTTTGACATATATATCCCTATTCCCCCCTTTTACTTACTCGTAGCATATTTCCCTCAACTCCTTCCCCCAATACTGGAGGTTTAGGTCTCCATCTCAGGGCTTTGGAGTGACATCAGTCCTTTGTCCACTATTATATCTTTAATCCACAATGGGATTTCTTTCAATAGTTCTCCCTGCAACCCAAATCTACATATGTCTTTGGCTTTTGTAAAATATTGGTAACACTCAGCTACAAACTCTACAATGTACCCCTCCAAGGTAGATTATACCCAAAAATCTATTGCTCGGGTTAGATCTTTATCTAACCGATGGAGTGCTACTAGATCTGTGTGCATCCAATTGCGAAAAAATTTATGCAATCCTCCTGGGAGTTACTTGATCTAAAGTCTCTGCAACCAATTGTAAAGATCTTCGGGAAACTTTCCCTAAAAAATTTCATACATGTCACTCGCAGATTCAGAAAAAAAAAGACTCAATCATTAACAGTCTTTTCCCTCTGCTACTGAAGTTCCGTTTGTTGCGATATGAACTGATATATGTGCTTGTACCACCAATTTCGTAGTTCCTTCTCATAGATCCTCAATACCATGATCTAACTTCTAAATAATTTTTCAGTTCCTAGCAACGGAACCATTTGTTGGCAAAAAATGAGGATTCTAGGCAAGACCTAGGTTCAGGTTTGAGGCCAACAAGGTTTCTGCAGTAGTCTAGAACAGCGCCGACATTTTCACCTTGCTCATGGGAGTAGGGCGTCTCACTTGAGGTCTGTCGTGACCTTAATAAGATTATAAGCTAGATCATTGATGTTAAGAAAATATATGAACACAAGAAACAACTATGAGCATTTAGAAGCCACATATATATCACAACTATAATAATGAGCTATCTTTCATCAAGACATGTTCAGAGCATTGAGTTAAAATTTTAAAATAGGCATACATTCACCATAACCAAGTAAACATCAATCAACTCATGATATATAACACAGCAACAAACCAGTTTCATTAACTTAGATCAAAACAACATACATGTACTCCGCAATGTCTATTACAATTTGGTTCAATACAAAAGACTTCACACAGAGCTCTCTTGCGGCTCTGCTTCCTCTCAGCCTCTCGCCGAACTCACTCACTAACTAAAAAACTAAATGGCTATGTGCCTATTTGTTTCTCACTGAGTGACACTGTCAGTCCTTGCTTCTTTTCCGCTCCACTTCCTCCTACATATTCTTTATCACTAGGATTTCTATTGATTTTTCTTGTCTCCCATCTCTGCCATTTTCATTGTTCTTCTGCCAATGCCCCGCCACCTGTCTTCTATCTTTCTGAAACCGTGACGGCTCCCTATCTACCTTGGTTGTGTTCCTCCACCTGTACTCTATCTCTCCACAACTCCACAAATGTTCTCCCAAAAAATAAAGGCCCCAACAGGCCCCGAACACATGCTATTGACTTGTCCCGAGTCAATCTTTCCCTACCATTGCGGCTTCTGGTGATCTGTCAGCTTTTGATGCTAGCCTAGTTTCTCCTTTTTCTTCGCCCTATTCCAATAAAGGCCCCAAATTGAGAACCTTACTGAATGCTGATGTCCTAAGTTCTGTAAACTCAGTTATTGCTTGTTTCCATTCTTTAATCATTGGCTCTGTTTCAATGATGACCTTGTCATCCTTAGTCGCATCGATCACCTGCGTCAATTTGTTGAAAACTTCCTATATCTTTGGTTCTACTTCAGCTGCCAATTGTTGTATTGCCTCAGCCTTTTTCTTCAAAGGCTTCCTCAGGTCCCTGAGAAGCTGCTTCGTTAACGCTTAGTGTTCTTCAATTACCTGAAGTTTGGTTTCAAACGCATCTGCTTGGTAATATAGTTTTGTTCTCCTGACAGGATCTTTGGATCCTCTGATCTCAAGGAAAAATTTATGGAACTGCTCCAAAATTGGTTGTGCATTCATTTTCAGGGAGTTTGAGCATTCATGAAGTTTCTCCAGTAGGTTATATGCTTCCTTGACCATTGTTCCGAGGGTTTCCTTAGTGTCATGCATTTGTCTCTGCCTCTCTCTTATTTTCTCGACATATACTATGGAGGGATTTGGAAATTCCGGCCAAGCTTAAAGCACCTCCTTCAGTTCTTGGTTTTCTCTACTCAGACTCATGCATGCCATCTTTACTCGAATGGATATTTCAACCATTAAGCATGCCGAAATATCCTCTGGTGTTTTGTTTTCCTGGGCAACGATGGTTCGCCATAGGTCTTTAAAGACCTCTGTTACTTGCTATAGTTTCTTCTGAAGGGTATCCTTCTCACCTCGGAGTTGATTGCGCTCATCAGTAAGTGCAATCACTTATTGTTGCTGCTACTTGAATCTCTGTTAGAGGTAATTATGAAAACCTTTTGCTTGTTGTGTTGTCTTCTAGATGAAATTGAATAGTTGGCTAGCTCCCCAACTCTACAAGTTCTCAGTGCTCAAAATTTCCTGGGTCGGTTGTCTCTCCCTGAGTGGTTTCCCACTGGTGATCGATCTTTCAGAATGTCCCTATGGGGACGTTGGCTGATTTTGTTACGGTCGCTGGGGTTCGGGGACGTGCAGACTAGTGGATGGTATGAACTGTCACAATACTACATTGGTTTGTTGGAAAGGGTTTAGCTCTGTTGGGGTGGGCATTGTATAAGAAGTGAATGACCCTCTCTGGACTAATATATCTAGAAATGTGCCCTGTCCCACCATGGTTTGGTCAACCTTGGGTACTCCAGCCGTACCTGAGTTAACTTCTACCTCGATATCAACATTTTTTATGGTCCCTGGTGGTATTGGATCTGAAATGGTTGCTGAGGTGGACATAGTGTGGGTGGGGTGGTCCTTGGACATGAATGAGGTGTGCGGTGACCAATTATGTGTATGAAGTGGCAATCATGTTTAGATATTCAGGACTGATGATGGATCAAATACAGGTAGCACAGAGGTGGTTTGGGTGGAAACCTCTAGCTCTTCCCTAATTAGTATTCCTATAACCATAGGTTGGGGCTGGTCTTCCCCTATGAGATCAACTACTTGCTTAGGCATCGTGGTTTGTGTTTTCTTTGATGTGGGTGCAGGTACTGGAAGCTTGGTCGCCTTGGTCTTGCAAATTGGAGTGACTGTGGTCAATGAAGGGGAATTGAATGTGGTGGATGGTAGAGTAGTAATGATGGGGTCGGTTGTGGACGGGGATGCAGAATTAAATGGATGAAACTGAGAAAAAATAGCAAATACAATAGATGTGCTTGTAAGAGTTTCTATTACCAGATTGAAGCCTTTTCCCCGTGTGTCGAGCTGGTCCAATAGTGGTCATAGTTGCAGTTGTGAGATCCTCTACACTGCTTCTTCTGGTGTTTCCCTCGGGAGTGCTCTTGGTAGCATTGATTCAAACAGGTAATGTGGGATCCCACTTATGATCTCCATCTCCACTCATGGCCACAAATAAACCTATGTGTGGCAGGCTTCCTCCTCTATTTGGAACTTCAATGACCTCTTAAGGAAAGTAGTTTCATCCATGAAACTTGGTCGGATATAGGTTCTGTTGTGGGTCACCCCAAACCATATCTAGGGAGAGTATCTATCTAGTATACTCCTTGGAACCATTTGTTGGCTCCCAACCACGTCGACCATTTGTGTGTACCATACTATAAAAGCTTCCTCATTGACTTCTTTAGTACTTGTGTCCCCTAATACTCTCCATGGCATGAACCTTAGGGACATTGGTTGGTCATGATTAATTTCTGCGAGCTGTATGATCCCTGGGGGATTCCATTTCCACATTACAAAAGCCATAATCAGATAACCATAGACGAATCACATGGCTCACCTATAGTTGTCTTCACAAGCCTCAAACAACTCATTTAGAAAAAAAGTGCACCATTTTAGCTGTGCCCCTTGAATGCAGTGTTCCGCAACTGAGATTGTGTATAGGGTGCATTCTCCTTTAGTGTAGTGCCTCATTGTCTTCCCAGCTATCAAATAGAAAGAAAATTTTACCACTGGGTTTTTTATGAGGTCGATTTTTTCTCCCTTACCTCCTCTTCTTGTTTCATAATTTTTGTAGCAATCACAATCCCCTGTATTTTTAGCTCTCTTGGACACATTTTGGAAGGTCGTTGAAATATCATCTCCTTCCACTGATAATATTGTAAGTCTTTGTATCTTCTCTGCATGAATCGATATCTCCCTCCCAAGCCATAATGATCCATTTTGAATTATGCTCATCGGGAACTTTGTGCATTTCATTGTTGCTCCTGTCGTCCCAAATACTGGGAGGCTCCTGAGGTGCATGATAGTTGACCTCTGAATACCTTTGAAGTTTGGGTTCATCTTTGCTACTTCGCCTCCTCCCTCCGTTGCATAATTTTCGATGTACACTTGCCTTTTCTGGCTGGGAACTGGTATGAGTCTGTGAAGTTTGTATCTATCAACGAAGCATTATCGTATTTTCCTATAAATGGCTCCATCCTTTGAATACTTCCATCAAGCTCGGGCTCAACGACTGAGGTTGCTACCATTGTCATTTTCCTCCTTCTGTTGTATACTTGAATTACTGTTGTTGGTATTCTGTTGTGAACTTCTGCTGCTGGTCTGCTTCTTCGAATTTCCATTGTTGATTGACTGCTTTGAACTTTTGCTGCTGAAATCGTGCTTGTCGTTATAGCTGTTTCTTTTTCTGATAACTCGAAATTTTTCGGCATTCTGGTGCTTTCTTCGTTCATGTGGGTTAAGTAATGTTACTGGCACTAATGATGTTGATATGACCCCATAACCAATTAATTCTTGTTGTCTTTCCCGCGGCTATAATCGTGCGGTTAGTTACCACAGTGAGGTGTATTCTGACAGTGCTGAAGTTGGCTTCGGGAGCCAGGTAGACATGATGGGTAATAATTATGGCTAAATATGGAAACTTTATTATGGCATGGGGGTTACTAATTTTGACATTTATTTTTTAAATTCGGGTGATCCTAAGGACTGAAAACGGTATGATGGTTCATTATGAGTGAAGGATATTTGACACGCTTAGGCTATTTGACACTATAGAATCTCCCCCCCCCCCCCCCGACCACAGTTGGTTGCAATGTGGTCTCCACATTGTTAGCACCCTATGAATTTTTCGACAAGAAAACAGGGGGCTAAAATGTTTTTTGAGCCTTCAAGGAATGCATCTCCTTCGAAAAAACATCATCCTTGAAGCCTCTTGTGCCTTTTCCCTTTGATAAATCCTCACTACTGTTCCTGGTTTAAAAGCCTCTCTGTGTGAAGAGAATGCCCAGTGGCCTTCATTTTTCCTCTTATTTCAGCCCTATTAAACCTCTGTTTTCATCACTTTTCCCCCTTCTGATTCCCTTTAAACCCTTCAAATATCCTTTTGTTTGGTTTAATATACCCTTATTCTATCTACTGATTCCCTCTTTAGCCTTAAAACCCTCTTTTTTGGCTAAAAACCCATATTTTACCCTATGACAGGCTTAGCCCCTTTCGGCGAGCCCCTTAAACCACTTCCCCTCCATAAGCCCGGGCGTTAAGACCAAGCGCTAGTCCAAAGTGCCAGTCGCATTGAAGAATTGGAGTGGGACATGCTTCCATTGTAAAGCCCAAAGTTCTGATGCGATGGTGTGATAGTCTGTCAGGCTTTGAGTTTTTTTCCACCGTTGATTGAAATAGATCCAACGGTCGTTGCAAGTTCCTTCACTCCCGCATCTCCCTTTCGTCACCCCTCCGATTTCATACCGACCATCGATTCACTATAAATCCGATGGCCCTCGCATCTTCGCTCTGACCACAATTGCAAATTTTAAACTGTGCCACCCTCCGTCCCTCTCGATTGCGACCCTCCAACACGATCCTGGCCATTGAATCCAAAAGAACCAATTGCTAGGATCTGCCCTCATCCTGCCATGTGTCCCCCGATTGGGCTCCTCCGATCCAATTGCAGCTATCGATCTATCATCGATCCGATGGTCCAAAGCCAATCGCTCCATCGCCCATCGGATTCAGGTCCCCCCATCGCTCCCCTCTTGTTAGATCTCAAACGTCCATCTCAGCCTGATCGGACGGTCCACATGCATTTCTCCACCAAACCTCCATTTCACCACATATTTTACCTATTTTCCCTACACCCCCTGTCTCCACAGTGCACCACTATTCCTCCAGGCCTCCATAGCATCTCTTCCGCCACCCCTGGATTTCATAATTGGTTTATTTTACTGTGCAGGGTATACAGAGTGATGAATTCACTCTATTTTCCATAATCACAGTGTTATAGCATCATTTCTCACTTTGACATGATTCATGATTGCTTCATGGCTTTATGGGCACCCATTCCTACAGACTTGGACAAATTCACTTAAAAACAATGGAAAATCCTCCATACGCGACTATGCCCGTGTTTTTCCGCGTGTATACGCGAGTACAGCTAGACTTTTCCGCGTATGCCATTTTAATGATTAAAAAATATATAAAAATCCCTAATTTCGCGCTGGGTTGATGGTTACTCGGGTAGTTCAACCACCCCAGCCCGTGGCCAACTGTTTCCAACTGCTGAAACTACTTGGAGGGACTATAAAAAGCCCTCATGTGTATGGCCTAAGGGAGAGAGAGAATTATTGATATTATACTCTGTTGGTATTCCCTATCCAAGTCTGATTCCCCGTGCCTCCTGGACTTTCCCAGTTCATTATAGGAAACCCTTGTTTCCTTGAGATATACATCCCTTTATATGTTATCTCGTATGCACCAGTTTGGAAGGAGTCTTAGCGAGGCAAGGGTTGGACGGATCCGGACGACGGTCTGCGAAGGCCTTGGAAGGATCAGGTGATCTCTCCACGATTACTTTTGTACGTACTGTTTATAATACAGAAGTATCATGCTGTCCCCGAAATAAACGTGTTAGTGTATGCTTTAATGTATGAAGAATATTTGTTATACAAGCATTCATTATGATTTATTTAATGTTTTATATGAATCACACTAAAATATAGAGTAGAAATATGCTGTACAACTTGTCCTTTGTGCTGGTTTCTTCTTGTATTTCAGGTTAAGGAGGAAGGACGGTTGCAGGGAGTTTGAACTCCACGTGGATCTACTTCAAACGTAGGACCAACGGGTAAACC
Organism: Pinus albicaulis; assembly: GCA_034641835.2. Taxonomy (NCBI): domain Eukaryota; kingdom Viridiplantae; phylum Streptophyta; class Pinopsida; order Pinales; family Pinaceae; genus Pinus; species Pinus albicaulis. The sequence continues at coordinate 57,580,036 of CM076569.1, read as the reverse complement.
TCTCATTCTGCTCTATGTAGTTTTTATGAATGTGCATGATCGTGTGGGTCTCTGTTAAGTAGTACGCCCCTGCTCTGTGGAGGTTGAATCCCAACCAACCTCTAGGGTGTTAAATCCCCGAAACAGAACTGGCGACTCCACCGGGGATCACATTTTTGTGATTCTCCTGTTGGGTTGTTTCAGCTGTTTGGTAGGTTGCCAACAGTTTCTTCTGTCTTTTACAGTCCAGTTTGCTTTCTTGCAGTCAGTCTGAAGTCTTGATATCTTTCCCAGGCTTGTACTTTTTGTTTTTCATTATCTTTCTTTGTATACGCTTTTTTGTTTGCACACAGTCGTGTATACCCGCGAGTTTGTGTAGAAGGAACCGCGTATACGCGAGTTTCCCTCAACACAGACGCGTATACCCGCTTGTTGCATAACTGCAAAGTCGCGTATACCTAGGCTGAGTTTGAAATTTTAAGATTCTGGTGTTTTTGGTATTTTCTGGCTGTGGAGGCCTATGTCTGCAGAGTCTCTGTACTTACTGGAGTGTGACAGAAGTGGTTTCAAGTCTTGTTTCTCTTTCGTTTGTCCGAAAACTGATCTTTTTGGCAAAGTGTCCTTGTTGGTGCTAGCACTCCTGGATTGAGTTCCAAGATCACTTTCTGAGTGTTCTTGGTTGTTCTGCTTTATCAGAACAGAGAGCTTCTGCTCACTGACTCGCTCCTATCTTTGTGTTGTGCTTTGCATTGCGTTCTTTGCTTTGTTTTCGATTGATTTTCTTGGGTTTCATAGGCTAGGGTTTTGTTGCAATTTTCGAAGAACTTTTCTTGTTTCTTTGGAGTTTTGTGTTGCAACGAGTTTGCACTATTTCTCTTGGCTGTTTGATTGAGTTTTTAGTCTTCCATTGCTCTTATTGATCTTGCTATCATTAGCTTTATAAGGTTTGGGGGCATAGTTGAAGTTTATGCTTGGAATTCGGTCTCGTTTTGGCTTGGATTGGGATAGTTGTTCTTGGTTTTTTTGAAGCTCTTGTTTTATAAAACTAAAAAGCCCAAAAACATTTGTTTTTCTTTTTGTTTTTGCATATCAAAAACTCAAAAAACATTGTTTCTTGTTTTTGTTTTTGTTGTTGCGTTTTTCATTTTCGTTTGGCTTCATCTTTTGAGACTTTAGTGAATTTTCTTGCTTCTAGTTTTCAGCTTGATTTTGAGGAGAGGTTGTTTTTTGATTTCTTCTTCTTCTTGTTGAGTATTTTGGTGTCTTATATTAAGAGTTCTTGTTTGCAATAATTGGCTTTCTGGATATCAAAAGATGAGTTAAAACTGAAGGAGCCTTTTGGGAAATTTCACCTTGTTTCAAGAGACTTTTGCATCTTAGAATTTACATGCTAGTGGTCATTTGCATTAGGTGCATTGAATCATTTAGTTAGCTTCTTAGTTTTTGTGAGTGTGAGTTTGTAATTCGAAAATAAAAATACATTTTTTAGTCTCGTAGAACTTATATAGAAATTTCTCTTCATCGAAAGACAAAGAACTGCATGTGCATGTAGTCAGGTTTTTATTAATTTCTTTTGCGTCAGAACATCATTGGTTTCAACTCCATATCCTTGTGACTTAATACAACAGCCCTTAAAATAAGCAATTTAATATAAAATCAACTAGCAAAGTTTTATTAAGTGTCAATCACCAACTAGCTAGGTTGTAGGGCCTTGGAATAGGTGAGAGGAGAGTTAACTCTCCAAGGCCGCTCAAACAAACATAGAAGTTGATTAATTGAGTGAAATCCAACTCCGTGAGGTGGACTGGGAAAGCTCTCATCCGAGACTCAAGCGCGAGGGGAAGTGAAGGTTAAGAAGAGGGATACCCCCCCTCCGATTAGCTGAATCTGACCTCAAGACCGTTCCGCCCAGCTTCTGATACGGATTGGTGACCATAGTTGCTGTTCCTAGGTTCCACACAGGTGACTGCGGGGGGGAATACCCGTGGTACCTGAGGCAGACGTCGCATCACTTTCAGCAGTACTTCTGGGGGGTGCCCTTGCGAAGCTTGGGTGCTTGAGCCGGCAAAGGTTGTTATCAGGAGGTCGGCGTAACTGTTTCTGATACCTTCGCTAGTTGTTATGGGCCCTAATCATCCCAGACTGCTTTCGGAAGGCCCTATACTTCGCTTTCCTGTATTTTGGTGTCCGGTCCTCATCACCCGGAGCGGAAATACTTGGAGGCTGTTTGCTTGGTGTTTCTCAGGGATTTTGATTTTAGTGAGTGCTCTTTGCTCCTAGCTTGCCTAGCTTTTCACTTTTCTTGAGTCTAATATAATAAATCGGTAAAAGTGGCTGATCAAGCGCCTCGACGTTCGAGGAGAATCCGGGGGTTATCTCCCGAGAGTGCAGAGCCTTCTTCGAGAAGGCGTAGGAGCGATTTAGCTGGTGGTTTTCACCCTGTAGAGTCTGACGCTGTGGAGAGAGATCCTCCACTTAGGTCTGAAGGTTTCATTGCTGATTTCGGTGTCGGTTCCGAGAGGAGCGTTCCTCTCACCTCGAGAGTATTGTTTCCTCAGGAAGAAGATTTTCAGATAGAAGATATACCTGAGCCTGCAGCTACAGGTCCATCTCCTCTTCCTCTTGATCATCCGTTTGTTATTCAGTACGTCGGACCGGAGTCCGAGAGACCGCCGGATCTTCCATATCTTTCTTATCTTTCGATGGCCACGACTGGGAACGCGGCTTCTACCGTGAGTGCTGCGGGCATTCAGACCCCTGCTTCTGTCGAGGCAGGGGGTACTCTTGCTCTATCTTCAAGTGCTTCTAGCACTGCTATGTTTGGCTCTGGGTTCACCCAAGCATACGCTTCTCAATCTGGTCCCTTCGTTTCAGGGATGTCCATTGCTGGAATTCCCTCTTTTTCCTTTACCGCCGGTGCAGCTGGATCTACGCCCATGTCTAACATGGCTAGTGGATCAGCTTCGTTTCAGGGTTTCCCCTTTGGGACTGGGCATATTCCTAGTCCCAATCCTTCTTTAGGGTCGTTTCCTTTTACGTCCCAGACCCAAAGTTTTAATCCTTGGGCTCAGGGACCAAGTTCGACTGCTTTTATGGGGTGGAATCCTATGTTTGCAACGTCGGGAGCAGGGAATCAGTTCATCGCGAGTCATCCAGGGAATGCTTCTTTCCCTGCATCGAGTGCTTATCAGTCTTTTTTCCCTTTATCTAATGCATGGAACCCCTATCAGGGGCTTTCCTCTTCAGTCAATACTTCAGCGGGGGGAACTAGCCTGGGTTATGGTAACTCGGCGTGGGGAGGAGGTTCTTCTCCGTTTTCTACGGGTCCTTTCTGGCAGCCTGGTGCCTCATCAAATCCAGGCTATTATTTTCAGAATGTTGGAAATCCATCCCATCAAGGATGGAATTCTCAGGCTCCGCCTCGATTACCATTTCTGGCAACGTTAAACTTGCCAGACTTGGCGAAGTTAACTAATGACCCGATTCGATACAGTCCGGGGTGGCCCCCGGTTCCAACCAAACTTCCTTCAGACATTCCTAAGTTTGAAGGTAAGAATGGTGAAGATCCGGCGGACCACGTCACCACATTCCACTTATGGTGCTCATCGAACTCTCTGATCGATGACTCGATTAGATTGAGATTATTTCAGCGCACCTTAACTGGAAATGCCGCAAAGTGGTATATAGAGCTCACTGGGGGCAGTTTCGCCACATTTGGGGAACTGGCTGTCACTTTTCTTAACCATTTTCAGTTGCCCGTCAGATATGAGGCTGGGACCGAACTCCTGGCTAATTTTAAGCAGGATGAGGCAACTCACATTTCTGATCATATTCGGGAATGGAGGAGAAGGAAGAGGCTTATCAAAGCCCATATTCCAGGTGAGTTCCTTCTCGAGTGGTTTTTGAAATCGCTTCAGTCAGACATTTCAAAGGATGTATCCATGTCAGGGGTATATTCCGAGGAGCAGGCCATCTTTAGGGCCCAACAGTTAGAGTTGATCTATTCTCAGTCTGGCATGCTTTACAAGTATTTTCCCAATGCTCCTCGCTCCAAAGTGGATCTATCGAAACCCAAACCCGGTCCGCATGGTGACGGACTTGTCGGATCGGTCAGTAGTAGTGCAGCCAGCCTGCTTTCTCAATTGCAGCAGTTGTCTTTACAATCTGCTCCTTCTGGTCAGGCTGTGCCTGCTGATTCATCACCTTCCCAGTCTTTGTCCATAAATGTTGTCCAATCTTCTGAACCCAAAGGAAATCAACAATCCGATGGGAAGAAGAAGGGACGTAATAACAAGAAGAAGGGCAAGAATGGGAAGGGCAATGCAAATAAAACCAACGAGCGTGTTGGTGAAGGGCAAAAGGAGAAAAAGAAAGTGAAGTTTCCATGTAAGCTTTGTACTGGAGACCATCTCACACACCTTTGCCCGAAAATTCAGGATGCTCAGTGCCTGTTATCTCAGCAGGGTTCTTCTAGTTCCCAGGCTGTGCTAACAAACCCTTTTCCCCAAGGGCAGCAATTAATTGCTGGCGCGAACCAAAATCTTGGGGCTTCCTCTGGAGGTGCTCAGGAAGGGGAAGTTCCATCGAATATCTTTATGATGAGTGCTCACGTGGATGTCGCTACGAGATCCCGTGATTATGGCGGAGAGGAATCTTCGAAAGCTAAGGAAGTTCCCGATGCTACTGAGCCGCTTCACATCACGAAGCCAACTGTTGAGTCTATGCCTCGGATGCCAAAAGCATCTTCTAAGCGGTCAACGATTAATCCGAACATGAGGGATGCCCAGAACTACTCGATTGTAGAAGATCTGGCGCAGAGTCCTTGTGCTATGTCAGCTTTAGAGGTACTCCAGTCTTGTCCGGCTCAGCGCAGTGCTTTGCTCACTGCCATTGGGGCTATAGATCCGAAAAATTCTCTTCTAATTACCTTTGATATGAAGAATTTTAAGAAGAGACTTCCTCATCATATGGCCTTCCATATTAAATCATCGTATCGGAAGACTAACATCTTTCGCACGGTTGTTGATGAGGGTGCTTCTACTTGCGTGATGTCTTTCGCATGCTGGAAGACACTTGGATCTCCAAAAGTTGCTCCGTCTAGCACTATTCTTACTGCATTCGATGGTCATTCTCACAGACCCCATGGTATTGTCCCGGCTTTGCCCATCTGTGTTGGGGGAAAAACCGTTAACATAGAAGTTGAGGTAGTAGATGCAGCCTTGGACTACAACCTTCTGTTGGGGAGGAACTGGATATATGAAATGGATGCCATTGCATCTTCATTATTTCGAATTGTATGTTTCCCCCACGAAGGGAGGATAGTCACAGTGGATCAACTGGACTGTCCTCCTGTAGACCTGGATGCATCTTCTGACTCATCTGTACCTAAGTTGGATAATACCAAGGCGCCTGTCGAGAATCTGGGAGTTGGAATTTATTCTTCCCTGATGGGTTCTTTTGATCTTCCTCCTCCTAAGGTGTCAATTAATGCTATTTCATCCTCCAAGGCTCCCCTTCGAAGAGAGTTCTTTCGAACTCATTATTTTTCGGACCCTTGGACCTTACCTTCTCCAACTGCCACATTGGAAGAAGGGCAAGTGGGTGGAATGGCATTCCCAATTTCTGCAGCTGAGATTGCATATCAGTCTTTTGTTGACACTGCAGAGTCTGATCCAGCTCCTCTTTCGCCGGAAGAGTTGGATGGTGATGTGGCTCCGGCTTGGACGCTTACTTCTTCTTCTGCCCAGGATTGTCTAGATACCACTCTTCCATCTGAAGAGGCCATCCTGGAAGCAATGACAGGTATAGAGAGACCGTGGGATGACTTGCATCATCGGTCTTACTTCCTACCTGACTTGAGCGAAGTCGAAACAAGCTTTCCAAGTCCTCAGTCTCCTGGACCTGTTCACCCAGTCTTGAGCCCCTTAGCACCAGCACAGGTTTATGCTGAAGGGAACATGGCTGTGATTTCTCCTACTATCCCGGTGAACATCTCCAGGAATCCCATCATTATCGAGAACGTTTTCATTGGAGCTGAATGTTCCCATGAAGAGGTTCAAATCTATACCGAGCTCTTCAAAGAGTATAGGGATGTTTTTGCTTGGTCTTATGAGGAAATTCCTGGCATAGACCCATCTATCGTCCAACATGAGATCAAGACGTATGAAAACGCTAAGCCGGTCAGGCAAAAACTTCGTCCGGTTAATCCTAGGAAGGCAGCAGCTATCAAAGCTGAAGTTGAAAAGCTGCTTAAGGCGGGATTCATTTTCCCAATTCCTCTAACTGAATGGGTTTCAAACCCCGTTCCGGTTGATAAAAAGCAAGGAACGATTCGAGTGTGCATCGATTTCAGAGACCTGAATAAGGCGTGTCCTAAAGATAATTACCCCACACCCTTCATTGATCATATTATTGACGAGTGTGCCGGTAACGAGATTTTCTCCTTCATGGACGGTTTCTCTGGTTATAATCAAATTACTATCCGTCCAGAAGATCAACATAAGACCGCATTTATTTGTCCCCGGGGTACGTTTGCATATAAGAAAATGCCTTTTGGTCTTAAAAATGCTGGAGCTACTTTTCAGCGGGCCATGTCTTACGCCTTCCACGACATCAAGAAAATCATCGAGGCATACTTAGATGATCTAGCAGCTCATTCTCGAAAGAGGATGGATCATCCTGGTCACCTCCGACAAATATTTGAAAGATGTCGTTTTTATAAAATTCGTTTGAATCCGAACAAGTGCGTTTTCGCGGTAACATCCGGTCGGCTGTTGGGATTTATCGTGTCTAGGGAAGGGATAAGGGTAGATCCTTTCAAGGTTGAGGCAATACTTCGGTTGCCTCCCCCGTCTTCAATCCGTCAGCTTCAAAGTCTCCAAGGGAAGTCTAACTTTCTTCGGAGGTTTATCGTTAACTATGCTGAGATTACAAAGGGATATATGAGATTGTTGAAGAAAGGAGTTCCTTTTCTTTGGGACGACTACACTCAACGCTCATTCGATGCCTTGAAAAAGGCATTGACCTCTGCTCCTTTACTGAGTCCACCCGATTATAGCAGAGATTTTATTTTGTATCTGGCTACAACAGAATCTACCATTGGTATGGTTCTGGTTCAGGAGGATGATGCTCTGGCTGAGCATGTTATTTACTACCTTAGTCGAGGACTGGTAGGACCTGAACCGCGATACACCCCGATAGAAAAATTAGCCTTAGCAGCAGTTCATGCTGTGCAGCGACTCCGGCATTATATTATTCTTCGCAAAACTTATGTCTTGGCAGCTGCCAATCCATTTCAGTTTGTCCTCAGTAGGCGAGTGATTGGGGGCAAATATAATAGATGGATTGTGATATTACAGGAATTCGATCTAGAGTTCATGTCTGCCAAATCCAAGAAGTCATTAGTCTTTGCGGAATTGATCTCCGAGTTGCCTTGTGGAGAGGAGATGATCTATGATGAGTCCTTTCCGGACGAACACTTATTTCTAATCTCTCCACAAGATCTTTGGTATGGGGATATCATTGTGTATCTCCAGACTGCGAAGTTTCCCTCTTATTTTTCGAAAGATGAGCGTCGCAAGCTGCGTCACTTAGCTAAAAGTTATCTGATTATTGGTGATGCTTTGTACCGTCGAGGGGTTGATTCAATCCTAAGACGCTGCTTAACTTTCGAAGAAGCTGAGGCCGTGCTCAATGATTCTCACGGTGGAGCTTGTGGGGGTCATTTATCAGGGCTTGCTACAGCCCAAAAGATTTTGCGTGCTGGCTACTTCTGGCCCTCGATTTTCAAAGATTGTATTGAATCGGTCAAGAAGTGTCATCCTTGTCAAGTGTATACTCGAAAAATGCACGCTCATCCAGCTCCGCTTTTTCCAGTCGTTACTGTCGGACCCTTTACAAAGTGGGGTATGGGATTATACTACTTGTAACCCACCTTCGGCAAAAGGTCACAAGTACATTATCGTAGCGGTAGACTACTTTACGAAGTGGGTCGAAGCTATGCCTACTTTTGGGAACGATGGTGAGACTGCAGCTCTTTTCTTCTTCAACCAAGTCATTGCTCGTTTTGGTATACCTAGAGAGATTGTCACTGACCATGGCAGTCACTTTCAGAACAGTATGATGGCTGAGTTGGCTCTTAAATTGGGTTTCCGGCAGGAGCATTCATCTCCATATTATCCTCAGGCCAATGGGCAAGTGGAAGCCGTTAACAAATCCTTGAAGACAATTCTTCAACGGACGATTGATAAACATAGATCCAACTGGCACATTATGCTATATCCTGCACTCTGGGCATACAGGACGTCAGTTAAAACTGCAACTGGCTTTACTCCGTTTCAGTTAGTCCACGGGGTGGAATCCGTATTTCCCATTTGGCTGTTGAGCTTCTTCCTGACACTTCTAGTCTGGCAGAGCGGCTTCTTCATCTGGAACATCTTGATGAGCAACGTCGAGATGCCACCACGTTGAACGAAGCGCATAAAAACAGAGTCAAAGTTCAGTACGATAAGGCGGTTAAGCCTAGGATCTTTTCCGAAGGTGACCTTGTTTTGGTCTATGCCCAAGAAAAAGATGCCTTGGGGGCAGGGAAGTTTAAGTCGATGTGGTATGGCCCCTATATCGTCAAAAAGGTCTTTAAGAAAGGAGCGTATACCTTGGTTGACTTCGAAGGGAACGAGTTGCCGGAGCCCCGAAATGGGCTCTATCTGAAGAAGTATTATGCCTAGGCTTTGGCCTGGCATTTTGCTTTGTATATAGTAGGTTTTTTGCTTTATACATATCTGTTTGATTTTCGATTTTTGATGAGATGGTGATGTTTTTGATCTGCTTTGGCAGGTTGTGTTGATGTCATGAGTCATTTTGGTTTCGCCGATGGTGCCAGTAGACACACCCGGAACTTAGCTTCCGCGGCTTGGGTTCTTCACTATCCTTCCGGTCAGCTGTTGGTATCAAGAGGGGTCTGCATTGGTCCTGCTTCCAATAACGTAGCAGAATACACTGCAGTCATTCATCTACACTCGGAGGCAATATCTTTGGGTGTTGATTCGTTGGTAGTTTTCTTGGACTCCCAGCTGGTGGTGTCGCAGTTGAACAACACTTATCAGGTACGAGATCCAATTTTATTACGATTGTTCTTGAGGGTACGTTTGTTACAAAGGTCATTTCAATTTTTAACATTCATTCATATTCCTCGAGCTGACAATTGGTTTGCTGACTCATTGGCTAATCAAGCTTTAGATTGGCATATTAATCATTCAATACAATAATTTTTAATCATCAAAAACATCATACATTTGATACATTTATCACATCACATCAAATATCGTTGTATATATCATCGGAGTGTCAAAAACTTTACAAAATTTGGATCCATCAATGCCGTACAAAACTTGGGCTTATGCCCCATCATGTTCAGTCTCAAAAAGAATATACAGTCATCTAATATGTAAAATCTGTCTACTCCTGAGGACCCTCCCAAAAGTTGCGTTCCTATAGAACATCACTGCAGTGGCCACACGGCGGAACAGTCTAACCCAGTCTCGGGGTACTCCTACAACCCGTTTTCCGGACCTAAGCTTCGGCAAGTCCTCCACAAAGAGCGTAGACGGCGGGTCAGTTCCTCCAAGTTTCTCTCGCACTTGCCCGGAGTGTCCGTTAGAATCCGTCGTCCGCCCTACCTCTGCGGCGCTCGTGACGTGCTAGGCCCCGTGACGAACACTGGTCCAACATCCGAAACATGATCATTTTTAATTGTCAGTCATTATGAATCCAATCCAAAAACATGTTTGTTTTTCATTTTTCATACATATTTGAAAAATCCAAAAAAAAATCATATAAGTTAAAAATTTTGAAAAAACTTACCGACTGCTCCCCATGCTGCACCGGGTGGAAGTACTAGATCTGGATCTCCTCGGAAATCCATCCCGGCATAGGGATAGTCATCCACTGCGATGATTTGTTCTCTCCACCATAAGAAGAACTCATCGTCCCAGGTAGTTCGGGGTACCTCGCTGCCCCCCAGTCTCTTCATCATGTCTGCCCAACGGGCGATTCTTTGGTCCCGAGGGCTGCTGATAGTTGAGATGACTTTGGGTCTCAAAGATGGAACTCTCTCGAAGAAGAATGTGGTCAAAATGGTTCCATAGCCAAAGTGTTTTGTTTTTGTTTGGCGAATGGAGGTCAGTTGTTGTTTCATGTTCTGTAGCAGGGATGTGCACCAATCATACACATGAATTAAGCACTCTACAGCTATGCTCATGTGCGTCCTGGACGCCTGGTGTAGTGAGGCAGATCCTGCCACTCTGCCGATGGTGAATAGGAGGATCTTTATGTGCAAATCCCTGATATCTCTGATAGCAATCTGTGTGCCAACTTTCTTGGAATTATCTACGCAATAGATTTGGACGTAGTCCTCCACGGTCAACCCTCCCAGGGGCTTTCCGTGCAGATCCACTGGGTCTCCCCTCCTGGAGAGTCCAATGATGAAGTATATATCTTCCACTTCTATGCGTAGTGGCATTTGATCAATGATGAAGCAATCCTGATCTGGCTCCCAGTAATTTACCAGCATTTCAAGCAATCTCACATTACTTTTCATATTGGGCATTTTGAAAAATTTGAATAATCCACAGTTTCGGAGGACATTTTGTGTCGCGCGATCCTGCATGACCTCTTGGTCTATTGCGCTGTGCTCACGTTCCCTCCAAGAGATAGTCATCCTGAAAAATTTCATTAAAATTTGCATTAGAAACTTCTTTTTGAGTTATGGACCTGCGCATACGCGACTTTTCCTGTGCACAGTCGCGTGTATACGCGGCTTCACTTCATTTAACCCGCGTATGCGCAGATACGCATTTTTTAAGAAGGGTTTCTAGGCAAAAATTCACTTAATTTTAATTTTTAAATGGACAAAATGATTAAACAGGATGAATAAGGAGCCTACCTGAAGTTTCGCTGAATTCTGACGGTCGGTTGTTCCTGATTTGACGAAACAAGTTTTTAGCTCCAGAGCTCTTTTTCCAAATCAGCTATGCAATAATGAACCAATTGAGAGGTAATTTGTGTATTTATGGCTAAAAAATTGAAAATTTTTGCAAAAATTTCCTTGTGCTTATTTTTTCGATCTGTCTTATGCTGTATAACTCGATTGCTTGGAAGTGCCCAGTTTGGTATGTTTCAGGTACATTTTGACGATTTCGAGATTTTTCCCGGTTTTCGACCCATGATTTTAGACTCTTCACGGCAGGTATATGATCTTCACTGGCATATAGGTTAGGGAATCACTTTCCGTTGCATCTTGCATTCTAGCCTCCATACTGATCACTTGCCTTAGGGTCGATCCCATCAGGTCATGAGTATTACACCCATTTCACTCGCCGTTTTTTAAATCATGACTCGATGGTAGAGCCTTCCTTTACATGGGCTTCCTAGTTAGTTCCTCGCTATCACTTGTTGCCCATGCTGCTTTTTATGTAGGCTCGGGAGTCCTCTTTAGTCCCGCCATGTCTTATGTGTTGAAGCTTCATTCTTCTTCTTCATCACTTATCATTTTTCCGGCTTTTACCCTAGAGGCTCCCTGGTGTCGCTTAAGTTGTATTACTGCATTGCATATTGGCTACTTGTTTATCCTGGCCTTTAGCCGGCTTCATTTGGACTCAATGTTTAAGCCAACTTTTGACCTTGACTTTCCGTACAAGTTAACCATTGCATGCACTTAGCTATCACGACTTGACACCTTTGTACCCATGGATGGAACGTTCCTCTGAGTATCACTGACCAGTTTTCGCCACCTTGCATTGAGAATAGGATTGTTCCAATCCCCGGAACTAGTGCATCTGCTTTCTTGATACTCGTTCTATCCATTGTACCATAGCATTCTTTTATTCTTTTTCAGGCTTATTATGAAAAAGACAAAAAAAATCAAATATAACAAAAAGAGCGGGAACGGGATGTATCTTCGTTATTTTGATGGCAGTACATAGTCAGTTTGTCGCCCTTGAACAAAGCACATATACTTATATATATTTCCTTCATTTGGGATGGTTCTAGTTTGACCTAGGTTCAACCTTTACCATGTTGCACTTGTCAGTTCTCCCCCGGTTGGTTATCTCTTCCAATCATATGGAGATTTTGTTTTGCCTCCTGCAAGACAGACTTATACAGTGTCACTTTTTTACTGCCATGGTCATCACAGAGTCGTGCTTTTGTTCAAGGGAAGTCTAGCCTGAGTCGGCCATTCTGCGGTGTCTCTTGACTCATTATTCAGTCGGCCTTCCCGGTCTTGTCAATATCATGTTCTATCACATCAGATGTTTTGATCTTCTGCTCGTGCTGGTTTGAGAAGGTCTCCATTGACTTCTTGCCGGCGGGTTTGTCTCTTATCGACTACGACACATCGCTCTGAGAGCAAACCTAGAGCCGCACCTTGGGCCTATTTCCATCATTGATAGGTGACCTCGTGCTCAGCATTTGATCATCATCATGGGTCTTTGACTGAGTGGTTTCCCCTGTGTTCGACGTCAGCACACATTATCACACTTGGGATTCGTGCAGTACCTGGATTTCCATTTGACCCTATCGGTGGATTTCTCGCCTCTGTGTCAGCTTTCATTATTGGTTGGTTCAGAGGGTTTCTTCCGTGCGCTAGCTTCATCTTGTGCACGTCGGAAACGTACTTCGGTTTTGGTTCCATCACTCTCCTTCATCCGATTCCTTCCAAATCTTGGCCTGCGGGTTACACTCGCGCTGGACTGATGTGGGATGCCTTAATGCCTTCCTTCCAGCAGATCTTTTCCCATCGACTCCGACTCATTGCTCTGGGAATAAGGTCTAGAGTCTTTTTGTCAGTACCTTAGGGTTTGCAGTCATCAGTGGCAGACTCTTCGCTATCGACAGAGGGGATTCATCATTGCCTCCTGATTGGTAGATTCTTTCAAGTGTTCGACTTCAACTCATTCATTCACACTTGTCAGATTGTACTGGGGCACCTTGACACTCATTATCATTATCGGTGGGTTGTCTCGCGTTGGTTAACGGAAAACATCATTGCCCGGTAATCCAACGATTTCTCACATGGTCGACTTCAGCTCATTTATTCCCATTGTGTAGAATTGTGCCGTTGTGATCGGTGAAGACCTCGGGTTGTATCAGCATTTCTCGGTTCACTGTTGACATTCCTTTCAGTTTCTGCCAGTGTTGTCGTCCACCCTTATATGTTGCAGTTCAGCACAGCAGCATCTTATATGTTGATCCCCGAGTTGCGTGATTGTACCGTTTGATCCACCTCTTATGATCCGGTACTTGGAGATTCAGTTACTTGATCAGACATCCAGTTGCACTATCTTTGATCAGCTTTCTATATGTGATACTTGGACATTGATTCAGACTTGTATTCCCGGGCCCTGCTCAGATGATTCACTATGTATTTTCAGTTCAGTTATACTTGTATACATGTTGGATCTATTCAGTACTTTCTATCTATATGATGTATTTTTGACTGAGCATGGGTATGCCCGCCTCAGCATGTGTTGACTCTCTGGTTTCTTTCATTGGTTTTTTGCAGGCTGAAATCTGGTGAAGTCCTCTCTTGTCCTTACGAAGTTCTTTCTATGTGCATAATACATTTCGGCCATCATGTACCCCTTCTGACCTCATATATTAGGGGGCATCTGTTATAGCATCATTTCTCACTTTGACATGATTCATGATTGCTTCATGGCTTTATGGGCACCCATTCCTACATACTTGGACAAATTCACTTAAAAACAGTGGAAAATCCTCCATACGCGACTATGCCCGTGTTTTTCCGCGTGTATACGCGAGTACAGCTAGACTTTTCCGCGTATGCCATTTTAATGATTAAAAAATATATAAAAATCCCTAATTTCGCGCTAGGTTGATGGTTACTCAGGTAGTTCAACCACCCCAGCCCGTGGCCAACTGTTTCCAACTGCTGAAACTACTTGGAGGGACTATAAAAAGACCTCATGTGTATGGCCTAAGGGAGAGAGAGAAAGTATTGATATTATACTCTGTTGGTTCCCTATCCAAGTCCGATTCCCCGTGCCTCCTGCACTTTCCCAGTTCATTGTAGGAAACCCTTGTTTCCTTGAGATTTACATCCCTTTATATGTTATCTCGTATGCACCAGTTTGGAAGGAGTCTTAGCGAGGCAAGGGCTGGACGGATCCGGACGACGGTCTGCGAAGGCCTTGGAAGGATCAGGTGATATCTCCACGATTACTTTTGTACGTACTATTTATAATACAGAAGTATCATGCTGTTCCCGAAATAAACGTGTTAGTGTATGCTTTAATGTATGAAGAATATTTGTTATACATGCATTTATTATGATTTATTTAATGTTTTATATGAATCACACTAACATATAGAGTAGAAATATGCTGTACAACTTGTCCTTTGTGCTGGTTTCTTCTTGCATTTCAGGTTAAGGACGAAGGACGGTTGCAGGGAGTTTGAACTCCACGTGGATCTACTTCAAACGTAGGACCAACGGGTAAACCTCTCATTCTGCTCTATGTAGTTTTTATGAATGTGCACACACAGTCACTGTGATTCGGAACACACAGAGACCATTACAGCGATGGCTCAGTGAAACAGTAGAGACAGATTCAACGGATTAAAGCCAGTTAATTGAATAATCAACTCCTAATCCCGTGATCAAAGGATTAAGGGGAAATCTGAAGATTAAAAGAGCACATGAAACGAGCCATATCTGCTCGCAGCATCAACAGTACATTTTCTCATAATTGTACGCCCTTCGACAGAATTTTTCATACCTCCCCGAGCTCCCAAAGGCCATCTCACTGACAGAAAGCTTTCAACGACAGTCAGGACAACAATAATGGAGGTATGTAAGCCCAGAAGACCTTCAGCCACCTTACTTGCTTCAGAATACAAAACAGAGAGCTTTATAGCCAGAAGGAAACTTCAAAGAAACATCAGAGGTCAAATACGACCTGACAAAGACTCCAAACCAGGCCACCAAGTATAGCGCAGAGTTATTAAGCAGAGTGGGTGCGAAACGCCTCCTCCACTCTGTCTTAATAAATCAACTTAATGTGTGTCACCTACCCCTGCTATCCATTTTTCCTATAAATAATCCTAGAGAAAACTTTGTAAAGGGTTGGATTGTGTTATTACGGTTGTAGTTGTAGGGATTCATTTTTTACAGTCAGAAACGGTTTGGGAGAGAGTAGCAGAGTAGTTTGTAATGTAGTAGGCTGGGGGAGAAAGTTGAGACTGTAATTAGCTATTGAGCTCAGTGTATGTGACTGGTTTTGCATCAAATTAATCAAGAAAATTTCATAGGATCGTGGTCTATTACTACCAGTGATGTTTCTCTTTACATTGCTTTATTACATTTTTTCATGTTGTTCATTTCTTCTGGTACGCATCAAAAATCTGACATAGGATTTACCCTCGCATGGTACCCTATGTTTCTACTCTCCCTACCTTTAATGTTTTCTGCTGATAGTGAAATCTGAGGGAAAATTCACGTGGTTTAACCAGTGTAGCAGTCATTTTTCACTGCTAGCTGATGTGTGAACTCGGAGTTTGTTGCTTGGTTGTTCTTGTTTGGGTTCAAGATAGAGGATTTTGGATACCGGGGTTTAGTGTAAACCCTGTCCACTAGGGTCATTTTTCAATAGATTTACCTTTCCAAGATCTCGTGAACCGATGTCGAAGCATTGAAGGTTCAAATTCCTTCTATGATCTCAGGCCTGGGTCTGTGTTTAAATCTTATTGTTTCTCTTTCGAGAGTATGCTGAAGCAGATCTAGATTTAGATGACCTCTGGTCTAATCTCAGGCTGCCCTTTGTGTTTCACCTTTCTCTCCTTATTGTTCCACTCCATCATCTATCTCAAAGATCCTTTAGTATAGATGACGTGCCCTGTGAAAGCCTTGGCTAGTTGTTTGCAAGTAATCTCCTTTCATGACTCCATAGCCCAATGGATGGCACAGCCTTAACCCATCCTCTTTTTCTGAAACTTCCTACTGCTCTGCTCCTTTCTTCCCATTACCTTCTCAGTCTATGATCTCACAACCAACCCGATAACCAACCCAATCATTTTAAACCTCCCCTGTGCTTCATACCTATCCGACACCTCATTTTGAGCTTCAAAGATATATCATTCTTTGTCTTATTGGAGATATCCTTCTCCAGGTCCAGGAGGGCTAGATCCTAGGGCCCCAAAGTGGTTCTGATGTTGTCTCATCTTTTGGTCTTGCCAATCTGGCCAAAACATGGGAGCTCCAACACACATCACAACAGGGACGATTGTTGTTTTGCGTGAATGTGCAGGCTTTCTTCATTGAGGATTCTTACTCTATGTCTCATCTCGATTGCAAGAGAGTTATTGAGTGTATCTACGCTACTTTACCCTATTGATTGCTCTCGGGTGCGAGAGTCATTAATTTTTTTTTTGTGGTGCTTACTCATGATAGGGTTTCAGGTGTGTGCCATTCATCCATCCTTGAAGTACTTCTTCATCTAGTTGCTCCAGTCTGACCACACCTGAGTCTTTTATCTCTATGAAATGATACGATCCCATCTAGTGCATTCTAATTTTCCCTGGGAAATTCTGGAATTCGCTGTCGTAGAGCAGTGCTTTTCCGCCAATAGTGAATGTTTTATGCTTGATGTGACGGTCAAGTCAAGATTTTTGTCTCTCTTTCTGTCCTAATTGATGGAAATCTGCTAGAAATATATCTTCTTCAAGCTCCTGTGGTTCATGGAGGCGTGAAAAGATGGAGTCTTCATCTATCATATGTGTTGTTGAAGCAATTAAGAGGCTTGGTATGATAAACTCAGCTGGTATTACTGCCTCTTTCCCGTATACCAACTAGAATGGAGTCTGATGTTCCAGTCTCTTTATGGTTGTCCTGTATGCCCACAATGTGGTTGGGATCCTTTCATCCCAGTAATCATGATTGGTGTTGCATATCTTTGTTATTCCTTTTTCCAATATTTTGTTGAATGCCTCAATGGTTCCATTCGCTTGAGGGCGGTACGAGATGTTTTTTTTGTGTTGTATCATAAAGTTTTCCCACAGTGATTTAACTGTAGCATTGATGAAATATGTGCCTTGAGCACTTGTTAGACTCCTGGGACAGCCGAATCTGCTAATGATGTTCTTGAAAATAAATATGGCTATTGTGTCTATTGTGCAGTCCATTACAGGTGCCACCTCTTCCCATCTTGTGAGATAATTAGTTGCGGTGATTATATATCTTTATTGTGAGTGTCGTGCCATTGGTGAAGTTGGTCCTATGAAGTCAACAACCCATTTCTCAAATGCCTGCATAGCCCTCACAGGTTGCAGTGGTAACTCATCATGGTTTGACGGTCATAATGTTCTTTGGAAGACATCATATTTTTTCACATATGCTTTGCTATCATTGTGCGTTGTGGGCCTCCATAACCCTACATGCAGTATTTTCCTTGCAGTGGGTTTTGCACTGACATGACCTCCCGCAACCCTGCTGTGACACTCCCACAATATTTCTTCTCTTTCACAATCTAGGGCACATCTTCACAAGATATGATCCAATCCCATTTTGTATAACTGCCCTACAATGAGTTGATATTCATTCTCTTTAACTACTAGATATATTTTTTGAGTTTCTATGTATTTTGATGGGAATTATCCTGAGGTCAAGTATGTCGCTAGCTGTTCTAGATAATCTAGGATGGCTTCTACTCTGAAGACATCGGCATCTGGCAGCTGGTCATCAAGGGATCCCCCATTTTCCCTGTTCTCCAATATTAATAAGTGGTCAGGACCAACGTTTAGCCTTCTTGGTTTTACTATTACTTCAAAACTGAACTCTTGGAATAGTAGGAGCCATCTACAGATTCTGCCTTCAAGTATTGGTTTCTTTACCAGATATTTCAATGTTGAGTGATCTGTGAAGAACTTGAATGTGCCTCCCAATAAGTAGTGACGAAATTTCTGTAGAGAGTATACCATAGCAAGAGCCTCTCGTTCTGTTGTTGTATAATTCCTTTCAACCGTTAACAACTTCCTACTTGCAAAGTACACTAGATGATCTATGGAGGTTTCTCCTGGCTGAGCTAACACTGCTCCCAAAGAAATGCTAGAGGCATCAATATCGACATGAAATTGTTTATCCAAATTGAGATGGGCCAAAATTGGTGCACTTGCTAGTTTCTCTTTCAATGTGTCTAGTGCCTTAGTGCATTCATCGTTCCATATAAATTGTTCTGACTTCTACAACAATTTTTCTAGTGGTGCTGTGATTTTTTTGTAATTGTTGATGAACCTCCTGTAGTATCCTGTGTGTCCCAGTAGTGACCTCAACTGTTTTACAGTCTCTGGTGCTTCTATATTCACTATGACTGCTACCTTCGTTGGATCCACACATACACCTTGTTTGCAAATGACATGTTCGAAAAGGTACTGCAAGGATGCACTTGTTGAGGTTGAGAGAAATTTGAAGTTTTGTGCACCTATCAAACATTATTTTGAGCAGAGTTACATGGTTATTTAGTAGGCTGTAAACTTTCTAATCATCCATGTACACTTCTAGGAACTTATGGATATAGTCTCTGAATGCTGCTATCACTATCCGTCAAAACACAGCTGGTTCATTTTTTAGTCCAAAAGGCATGACATGGTAGGAAAATGATCCCCATTCTATTGTGAAAGTTGTTTTCCTTTTGTCTTCTTCTGTTATTCTCACCTGATGATATCCTGAGAATACATATGTGAATGAGTATGCTTCATTTCCCACTACTTTGTCAAGAACCTCATCGCTAAATGGCGTTGGGAACAGATCATGAATGCATTTGTAATTGAGACTTCTATAGTCCACACATACTCTAATTTCTGATTTCTCCTTTTTACTTTGTATTACAATTGGGATGACCCATTATGCTTCCTCAACTAGAAAAATCAAGCCTGCCTTCAACATTTTTTCTATCTCTGCTTTAACCTTTTCTTTTACTCTCGGATTCAAGCAGTAAGGCCTATGTTTTATTGGCCTCGCATCTGGTTTTAAAATTATGTGCATCTCCCCCAGATATCCTTTGATCCCTTTGAGCTCAGCCATTGAAGATGGGAACAAGTCTTCGTACTCGTGTAGCAGGTCAAATATTTCCTTTGTTGTCTCTGTATCCCAATAATCTCCAGTAGATGCAATCTTGGGCTTCTCCGTGCTTCCAATATTTTGCTTCTTTGTCTTCAAAGGTAACAGTTGGAGTCTCTCTGTAGTTGGTTCTTCTTGTATTTCCTATTCTCCCTCCTTCTCTTCAAAGTATAGATATCGAATATCCTCTAAATCATCATCATCTATCTCTCGATCTATATTTTTACATGTTATTTATTCTTTGGCTTTCTACTCTGATAAAGATATCTCTTCATCCTCCTAAAGCTCCAGAAAGAACAATACTATTTTAATTGCTTGAATTATATCTATAAATTGTTCTGTATCTCCCTTGAAAGAAAAAGATTGTGTAAATGTTTCCGATACTGTTTCCCAGGTACCAGTTCCTCTATTCTTCTCTTCTTTCAGGTACCAAGCTTGTGGAATGGTGTCCAGTGAATGTATAAAGTTGTGCACCCATAAATATTATGGATATCTTTCTTTGCTCCACTTATACTCACAAATACTTAAATGTGCTAGGGGGTCAGAATTCCCTTGGTAATTCCCTCTTAATTGTGGTCCTGAAACTTCATGGAATCTAGTTCTTAATGCTCTTGAAATATATTCCAATTGCGAAAGAGAGTTGTGATGGGTAGCCCACCACCTTAGTGACGTGGATTGTAGTGATACGTCCATAAGAGGGACTCTATGTTCTACTGGTACTTTTTCTTCCACTTTGGTAATGAATGTATTCACAACATGCATATTTGAAAGAGTTTGATATCCTATTACCTTTGTACCATTCCAGTTGACTCCTTGAATTTTGGCGCATCTTCTGGTGTTGATTTCATATCCTCCTTGTTTCCAATCATCCCATGCTACTTTTGACCCTAGGTTGGAACTCTAAACACTTCTCCATCTTACAGTCCCTCCTGCTATAGGATTAATATAATCTTCTCTCCTTCCTACCGTCATCTGGTAGAGTTTATCTAGAAGCTGTGTGTCTTCCCTATTATCAACATTATCTTTGTATCAGGATCCTTGATATGGGTCCAATGGCTGAACTAATTTGACCTCACCATCTTCGAATATCATTAATTCCTTCTTTAAATCAATCACTACATAATTCTGAAAGGCCCAATCTATCTCCAGCAAAGCAGGATAGGGATCCTTGTCTCCCATGATGTTTATTACTTCAAAGTCTGTATAGGTTTTTACTCCCGCAACATCAACTTCGACTTATTCCAACCTTCCTATTGGTACAATACAATATTGATTTTACATTCTGAGTTGTATTGGTGAATATGTTAGCTTTGGTTTCCCTAGTGCTTCCCACGTCTTTCGGGGTATAATTTTGACATCTGATTCGAGATCAAGCATTATATCTTTGATTTGGAATCCCACAACTTGGGTGTTTACATTGAACTCATTTCTAGTCATTATCTTATTTATTCTCACCCTCCTTATGTATTTTTCTGGTGAATTAGCTGAGTCTCTTGGCTCTGCTGCTCCTTGCACGACCATTTCTAGATTTTTCTTTAGTTGTTTCAGCATTGGTCCATTGTTCACAATTTTCAGGAACAACCAGAACCATTCCTATATCAGTGTACTTGTATGGACTCTCTTATCTCCTTCGCTGAATTGTTGTGGAAGTTCCATACTTTTATGTCTCCCTATCTCTGAAAATGTTTCTAATGCTTCTTTAAAATACTGCTTCTATCAGTCTATGCTGAAATATTTCTTTGGAGATGCAGGTTTGATTAGCTTTACCGGGTCCATGTCCTGTGAATCCTCTCCTGATTTCTTCCCTCCCTGCATTACTATAGCTACACTTTGGATGGGCTGAGATTTTGTTATTCTTGGTTCTGCATTATCTAGTTCGGCTCCCCTTTGTCTGGCTCTCTCTTCCCATCTCTTAATCAGCTCTAGGAAATCTTCAATTGCATGTGCATTGACTCTGCATTGAGAGCACCATGGTCTCCTGGGTAGCGGACATTCTCTCGCTATGTGCCCTTCCTGATCACAATTATAGCACCTTAATAGTTATCTTCCTCCAATTCTGCTACCTCTCATTCCTCCTCCTCACCCCCTTGGAGTTTCATTTACTCTATAACATGTCCTGTCCAATCGTTCTACCAATGCATCGAGGGCTCTACATTGCTCCGTATTATGCATTGTAGAGGCACAAAATTCACAGTAGATATTTTTTGGAACATTAGAATATTTTTGCAGAATGGGACACAGTCGTGGAGGTTGACCAATACCTTTACATATTTCGCAGCATTTGGTTTTTTTTTATTCTGTTGATTGGGGAACCCCGTGAAGTGGGGTTGCGGTTGGTATAGTCCTTGAGTATTTATCTGCACAACTCCACCGACTAGTGGGGCCCCCTGTGTTCTGGCCGCTGAAGTTCCAACGTTTTCTCCTCGCAACCTCGGACATTCTGTGGCAACGTGCCCTTCCATCAAGAAATGTGTGTGCCACATGTTGGGCCTTGCAGGTTGTATCGATTGAATATATTTAAACTTCTTCATTAAACTCCTTATTTGATGTTGTATTCCTAGTATGGAGGGATATTGTATTGCGGCTCCTCCTCTAAACTCATGCGGGTAATCTACCATAGATTTTATCTTCATGGCTTGCTCGAGAGCATCTTGAAGGGTACCAATCTTCTGTTGCGTCAGGGGTGTCCTAATAAACGGTAGGAGTGCTTTAATGAACTAGTCCCGCTGGTGATTTGGATCGATTGGGTAACTTAGCTTTCCAATCGCATCTTTAAATATTCTCATCAAATCCCAGGTTGTTTCTCCTTCCCATTTTTTGATTTCCCACAACTCAGACAATCCTTGTTGATTCTTCTGAGGCA
This sequence comes from Pinus albicaulis, assembly GCA_034641835.2. NCBI lineage: Eukaryota > Viridiplantae > Streptophyta > Pinopsida > Pinales > Pinaceae > Pinus > Pinus albicaulis. The sequence goes on along the minus strand of CM076569.1, from coordinate 57,558,062 downwards.
ATTTGAATTCTTGGACAAATTATTTCTTAACATCATCTATTGTTGGTTTTGGTGTGCTTCTGACCATTTAATGAACCAGCGCAAAGCTCTTTATCTCAGTGTGGTTTGAAACTCAATTAACTTGACTACATCTGGTGTCTGTCAAGCTCTCCAAATTGCTTCGCAGAGATACCAGTGATGCTCTACATCGTCGTTAACTTTTCCAGAAAATTATGGGTATCAGGTGAACGATCCCGCCATCTTTCCTTGTGTTGGTGGTACTAAAAAAAAACCTCTACTTCCTGGTTGAGATATTGTACTACAAACACTATTGCTAGTAGATATTTGTACTATGGATTTAGTACTACTCAACTTGCTAAAATCCCGTAACTTAACAAAGAACTTATCAGGTGGATGATAGAGTACCAGGGGAAGGTTACAACTAGTGCTACTTGAAACTTGGGTAATAGGATTTCCTTGCATTATGGGTGCCGACCTCTCTTGGAATAGTTGCTCCATCACAACATACAGCTCCACATCAGAATCCTCCTCACAGCGCGCATCCTCCTCATTGGAATTTTCTCCCATTTATCTTCAGGATGGGCTCCTATAAAATTTCCTAACTTCCTTAATGGTCCCTCCCATCCATTGGGATCCCATATGACCTTCTCTTTCCTCTGTCATCTGCAACACCTTTTCCTTGTTATGTTGATTCTTCCCCTGCTTCTCAATCTCTTTCATTACCCTTTCCCACCACTTCTCAGCAATATGCGCCCTCTGATGTGCTCTCCACTCTCTCAACCTACTAGAGGTTCTGGCATCCATATCCCTATTCCCCCCTTTTTCTTACTCATAGAATCTTTCCATTAACTCCTTCCCCCAGTACTGGAGGTTTAGGTCTCCATCTCAGAGCTTTGGATTGACATCAGTCCCTCTTCCACCATTAGAGCTTTAATCCACAACTGGATTTCTTTCAATAGTTCTCCCTACAACCCAGATCTAAATATGTCTTCGAATTTTGTCAAATATTGGGAACACTCGGCTGCAAACTCTACAATGTACCCCTCCAAGGTAGATTGTACCCAAAAATCTACAGCTCGGGTTAGATATATATCTAACCGATGGAGTGCTGCTATATCTGTGTGCGTCCAATTGTGACAAACTCTACACGATCCTCTTGGGAATGACTTGATCTAAAGTCTCTGCAACCAATTGTAAATATTTTTGGGAAACTTTCCCCAGAAAATTTCATATAGGTGACTTGCAGATTCAGAAAACAGGACTCGATCTTTAACAATATTTTCCCTCTACTGCCGAAGTTACGTTTGTTGCGATATGAACTGATCTATGTGCTTGTACCACCAGTTTCGTAGTTCCTTCTCATAGATCCTCAATACCATGATCTAACTTCTAAATAAGTTTTCAGGTCCTGGCAACGGAACCATTTGTTGGCGAAAAATGAGGTCTCTAGGAAAGACCCAGTTCAGGTTTGAGGCCAACAAAGTTTCTGTAGTAGTCTAGAACAATACCAGCATTTTCACCCTACTCAAGGGAGTAGGGCGTCTCACCCGAGGTGTGTTTTGACCTTAATAAGATTAGAAGCTAGATAATTGATGTTAAAGACATATATGAAGACATGTAACAACTATGAGCATTTAGAAGCCACATATATATCACAACTCTAAGAAGGAGCTATCATTCATGAGGACATGTTCAGAGTGTTGAATTAAAATTTTAAACTAGGCATACATTCACCATAACCAATTAAACATCAATCAACTCATGATATACAACACAACAACAACCCAGTTTCATAAAATTGGATCAAAACAACATACATGTACTCCGCAAAGTCTATTACAATTCGGTTCAGTACAAAAGACTTCACACAGAGCTCTCTTGCGGCTCTACTTCCTCTCGGCCTCTCGCTGAACTCACTCACTAAATAACAAACTGACTGGATGCCTACCTACTTGTTTCTCGCAGACTGACACTGTCAGTCCTTACTTCTTTTCCGCTCTGCTGCCTTCCGCTTCTTCTTTATCACTAGGAGTTCTACTTATTGTTCTTGTCTCCCATATCTTCCATTTGTGTTGTTCTTTTGCCAATGCCCTATCACCTATCTTTTTTATTTCTACAATCGTGACAACTCCCTGTCTACCTTGGTTGCATTCCGCCACTTGTCCTCCAGCTTTCCGCAACTCCAAAACTGTTCTCCCAAAAAACTGTTGGGTGTAGAGCCTGATTATCTTGTTTATTTTGTATCACAACGTTGGACTCCTGTACCTTAATGGGGCGGCAACGCTGCCCATAATTAAATTCTTCCTCGGGGGTCCAGGGGGGGTAGCTGTGACTTTATGGAGGCCCCCCCTAGCGGGGGGTTTCGGGGGCAGCACCCCCGAAGAGAAGAACAGATGTAAAATTGCCTTGTAAAAGTATAGTAATTTCTAGTCAATCTGGGTCATTCATTAGGTGGATGATCTGACGCTAGAAGTTATATTTAGTTTAGGGTTTTTTGCCCTAGAAGGCAACCCTTCGCTTTTATGAGGGTATTTTATTGCGGCTATGGATTGTGTGTGTATTCTTAGAGCGAGAAACAGATAGGGAGACTGTGAGAGAGAACCGAGGATATTACAACAGATCTGCTATACATTGTGTCTCTTCATTTTTGCTAGATAACAGAAAGGAAGGACTGGCTGTTCGGGGTGCACGTAGCCCAAACTAGGTGAACCACATATATTTGTGTCTCTCTGGTTTTATGTGTTTTGTGTTCTTGTGTTTTCCGCATATTTTATATGTTGCATTGCTCTGTAATATTTAATTTTCTAACAACTGGTATCGAAGCCGAAGGTCTATTTGGCTGATAAACTCGCACGAAAGAAGGGTTCCTGGTTTGAGTGGGAGAAATGGCGGAAGATGGTAGGTTTAGGGTCGAGAAATTTAACGGCCAAAACTTTCCACTGTGGAAGATGCAGATGGAATATTATCTGTATCAGAAATATTTGTAACTACCATTGAGCGGAAAAACAAAGAAGCCAACGACTATGATAGACGCAGAATGGGATATTCTCGATAGAAAGGCACCCAGAACAGTACGGTTGTGCCTCGCGACATCGGTAGCCTTCAATATTTCAAAGGAAACAACAACAGAGGGCTTGATTAAGGCGTTGGCGAAACTATATGAAAAACCCTCGGCCTTGTTAGCCCCCCTATGAAATTCTTGGCAAGCAAGCTGGGGGCTGGATTGTTTGGGAGCCTTCAAGGAATTCCTTTCCCCTGAAAGCCCATCCTCCTTGAAGTCTCTGTGTATTGTGCCTAAAATATAGTCCCTCTGCTGATCCATTTCTCAAAAGGCCCATTATTTCCCTTTATGCCTTTGCAAAATATCACTTTCCCCCTATCCCTTTGTTAAAGTCTCCCTATCACCCTCTTAAATTCCCCAAAACCCCCGTCGGATCCTCCATACACCCTTTGTTTCATTCAAATTCACCTTGGTCCTTCTATCGTTTCCCTCCCATAGTCTCAAAATACATCAGAAAGGCTTGAAAAACCCACTTTAAACCTTATATTAAGCCTAGCCCCCTTCTCCGCTAGCCCCGCGCCTTACCGCTCCATATAGCCTAACGTCGTGACCAAGGCTTTTTCCTTGCGGGGGCTCTTCTCCATCTGTAGAGTCAAACTATGGAGCCCCCGTAGTTGACTCCTCGGGATATGGGACAACCCGATCGAACGGTTGTTATTGACTATGGGGGGTCGCTCCAAATTTCCGTGCCCATACACCTTGGCCCCCCGTAGTTCATCTCCGCCGTCAAAATTAATGTATGATCCAACGGTGCAGAGATCATTCGAAATGGTGGTCCCCACCCCGCCTGCGCAGTTTCAGAAGACCGGTGGTTTCATTCTACACCACCCATCCATAGCCAGCGATATTTCTCGCGGACCCAGCGATTCCATACGCTGGGTGACGCGTGTCCGAGTGTACTATTTTGAAAACCACCCATTTCGCGCATTATCTCCCGGACAAAAGCCAGGCAGCGAAATTCACCTCGGCCGTCATATCTTGGAGCCCTCATCCAACGACGCTCATTCGACGAAGCTGTGCACTGTTTAACCCCGCCCCTCGTACCCGCTGGCCCTCCATCCGTCATCCTCCGCCGTTGATCTCTCAGCGATCAACGGTCCAGATTCTTTCCCTGTCGTTAACTGTTTCACGGTCTCCCACTCCCGCCACATCATCATCCCACGTGCACATGCCTTTCCATTGCATATATTAACCCATTCTTCGCGATTTTTAATGTTTTTCACGTAATCTTCCGCTCCGCCGCATGAAACGTCTTCTGGTCCACTGTTCATGGATTTTCCACCATTTTCTGTGTTTTTTTCCCTCATTCCGTCCATTGCACGATCATCTCATCCGTTCACACCACTTCCGTCTCCCCCATCTGTGTTTTCTTGACGAAGTTTGCTGTTCTTGCAGGGTTTTCGAGGAGAAAAGATCACCTTAGCACACAGTGTCTGTCACAATGTCATAGAAATCACAGAGAACCATTGTGCTGCAGATTGAATTTATGGAAAAAGACCAGGGAAGGTGGAGACAGGGATTCCTATTAAATGAACACACTTCAAACCCTGTAAGGAACTTTCCGGCACCATTTAGAGCGCAGTATGGCAGGGTCAGAGAAGAAGGAATGTTTCAGAACGAGGACAAGAGATTAGAGCACTAAAATGAAGGTTTTGGGCCTTAAATCAGCAGTTTAAAAGGCTAAACCCAGTTCAAAGACCCCGAGAATCGATCGGAAGATCCAGAGCACAGTGAGTGTACCATCAGGTTTTTCTTCCACCAGCAGCATGTTTTTCCTTATGAGGTACGGGTCATCCATATCGCCTTTACTCCACAAACATACCCATGAGGAAACTGCCTCCCCAAACCACAGTTCGAGCTATCTGAGCATTGATGCAGCAGACCTCTCAGAAGTTGTTGCCATTTGTTTATTCCCCACAAGTACAACTAGGTATGGCCACCAGAATGCAGCTAAGTCATGTCTAGAGTAAAGAAAGATCTGAAGAAGATCATCCCTGCATATAAAGGCGACTGGCATTAAAGACTCATTAATAATTATTCAAACAGAATGGGCCTCGGCCCTATTTCTCTACTTTGTGTTTAATGATGCATTGAATTTTCACCTACCCCCTCAGTCGATCCCCTGTGTCTCTTTTTCTATAAAGCACAGAAGGAAACTATTGTAAGGGTTGTTGATGAGATATCAGTGAAACGCAAGTATTTTCCTCTTGAGACAAGTTCTCTGTGTAATATTGTAATATAGACTGAGGCTAGATGTATTCAGACTGAATGTTCAAGCTATGGGCTATGATGTACCTGATTGGTGTTGTTTTTAATATGACAAGCATGTTTCTTTGGATCCTGATCTAAAGCAGCTGGTGATGTTTTCCTTTCTCTGTATTTGTGATTGACTTGCTTTCATTTCATCATGATTCTTCAGGCTCGCATCAAAAGTTTGGCATAAGATTTACCCTTGATAGGTACCTTATGTTGCTGCTCTCCCAGCCTTTTATGTTTTCTGCTTATATGTGTATCTGAATGTTGATTTCAATTGGTTTAACCAGTGTAGTGGATGTTATTTCCTGCTCTCTGATGTATGAATCAATGAAATCTGTCTTTAGATGTTCTTGTTGGGTTTAGTTGAATGTGTTGAGAATCCTAGAGGTCTAGAACCTGATCTCTGTCTCTCTAGGAGCTTTCCATCCCAATTAAACCTTTCCAAGATCCCTTGTTCCACCTCTAATTCTGTCCAAGCAGGCCTGGAGTTAAATGACCTCTGGTCTGATCTATAGACAGAGTTGGTTGGTCCTCCTCCTTTCATTTTCAATCCTTAATGTCCCATTCCAAATATCTCCTTCAAGATCCAAATGCTCTAGATGACTAGCCCAACTGAAAGCTTGCACATTGATTACAAATAAATCCTTTCTTGACTCCATAGCCCAATGGCTTTGATTTTCTTTGAGTTATTTGTCTCTGCCTAGCTTCCCCTTTGCTCATCCTTGTCTTCTATTGGACCTTCTTTTCCTGATTCCCTCCAACCAAACCTAAACAATCAAACCAACAACCCTGTGCTTCATAACTAGCCTAAAATCATAACTTAGAGCTTCAAAGACATATCCTTTGACTTGTATAGAGAGATCCCTCTCTGGACCTAGGAGGGCTAGATCCTAAGGTCCCAAAGTGGTTCTATGTTGTCTCATCTTTTGGTCTTACCAACCTGGCCAAAACATGGGAACCCCAACATAATGGCGACTCCGCTGGGGATTTCTGAGTACTTTCATCTTGATACATCTTCAAACCTCAGAAAACCTAGAATCTCTGGTTAGGATGGTAGTAAAACACTTATCCTTCCCATTCCACTTACCTCTTTTGTGTTTTACCCCATACTCTTAGACAGAGCCTGGAAAGGGCCAGGTAGCCTCCGGATCTCATCCTCTTCTTTGAGGTGACATATCTGGTAAATTCCCTCCCAGTCAATCTCTGGTTAGAGTTTGTTGTGTTTAGTGGGATATCCTTGAAATGGGATATTTCATCAGCACTGTGGTGGACAGTGTATCCCCTGAAATACCTTAAACCTTTCCACCTAGCGACTCCATAGCTCCTAAACATTAAAAGACTCCACTGGTGATTAGTAGGCTTGCTAATCATCTTGGTTTCGTATCAGACTCCACTAGGAGACCAGACCCGAAACATAATGAAGACCCCGCTGGGAGACCAACCCTGAGACAATATCAACCACAATAGAAGCAACAAGTAGGGTTAAGCTGCTTAGTTCAAGAACATCATTCTAGCTCACAGAACCATTCATACGAGAGCTTGCCCTGATCCAAACCCACCTGAAATAGTTGATAATCCTGAGAAAATCCTCAAGAGAACACCTGTAAGTAGGAGATCAACTATTTCCAGCAACCTTCATAGAGCTAATTCTACACTAGAAGATCTTGCAGCTCTATTAGACCCTTTCTTCGACCTAAATCTTCAAAACAGAATACCTAGAACTAGGTCATTTAGTGCTTCAGACCAGCCAGACCCTAGGGACAGTGAAACCCCTCCTTCCACACCACCTGATTTTCATTTCCTTCAAAACTTGGGGCTCTCTCACCCTAGATCTGCTCAACAGACTTCTGCCGGTCCAAACGTCCCTGTCATCCAAATACTAGCTGCTCAAGCTAACCCTATACCTCATCAAAACATTAACATGGCAGCTTGGTATGTGCCTTTAGTTCTACCCCAACCCTTGTTACCCTTACCAAATGATTATCAATCAAAAATCCCACACTTCACTGCTAAAGAATCCATCACAGCTCAGCAACATGTAGATAAGATGGAGGATTCTTTTGATTATATGGATATTGATGATGAAACAATCAAAATGAGAATCTTTGCCCAAAGCCTAGGGGGTGATGTAAAGAAATGGTTTAAAGGGTTTCCCCCTAGCAGTATTCAATATCTCCCTGCATTATACCAGACATTCATAAACAAGTGGGAGGTTAGAGAAAACCCTCGCCAGCTCCTAGCAGAATACATGTCCCTTAAGAGGAACGTGGGAGAGAGTGTTCACGATTACACAACTAGATTCAACAGCATTTACAATGTTCTCCCTCCACACATGAAACCACCACAAGGAATGGCCTTGGCTAAATATCCAGATGGGTTTGATGCTGACATGGCCTATGAGCTTAGAGACATAGAATACACCACCCTGGAAGACATGCAGAAAGGAGCCATAACCATAGAAGCAAACCTGATGGAAAAAAGGGCAAGCCTAAAAGCTAAAAAAAGGGTAACATATAGGGATGACAACGTAGCTTCCACGTCTGATCCCAAATATGACAGACTATCCAAAAATGTGGAAGAGCTGCAACAAATGATAAAGAGGATGGTTGTCCAAAACAACAACCAAAACAGAAACTAGAACCAAAACATTAGAAGAAACAATGTTGCCCCCAACAGACAAAGAGAGTCAGATCAACAAATCATTTCCCCATTTCAAGAAAAAAATTTAGACGAAGACGAGGGAATCATTGAAGAATCTGAAGGGAATGCAATAAATATGTTTGAAACAGAGGACTCGGTCCTTAACTGCGATTCAGAAGAAGATCAACCCTCACCTTCATACTGGGATGAGGAATGGTTAGAAACTGAGGATTACAGATTAGGATTTGAAAATTCCATGTTGCAAGTCAGGGAACAATATGAACTTAGGAGCAAGAAAAACCAAGATACTCCTAAAGCCAAGACTCCTGAGATTACAATCAATAAAAAGCCTGACAAAACTTCTAAAGCAACTGCTGAGAATTCCAAATCAGCAGCTGAAAGTTCTGGTAAACATAAGGAGAAGGACAACCAAAACAATGAAAAACGAAGTCAACCAACCAGCGGTACTAGCACTTCAATTAGTACTCCTGATGCAACTGTTCCAAACTTTGTACATAGTGAGAAATCACAGTCTGATTCGGCTACTAAGGCAGTAGCTAATAAAACAGAATTGAGCATTACAAAGGTCCAGTCCACTTTCAATCTAGAGAGTGAGATTGAAAAAATCAAAATCTCTGTACCATTATCTGAGCTGGCCACTCAAGATGTATATAAAGGCCAAATTTTGAAAGCATTGAATCTAGGAGAAACAAATGATTCTGTAAATTTGAATGATGATCAACCATCCTTACTCTTTGGTCCTAAAATTGAAGGAAAGTTTCAAGAAGGGGTAGTTCCACCTTTTTATATCAGTCTCAACATTCATGACAAGATCCTTCATAATGCCATGCATGACTCTGGTGCATCACACAATCTAATGCCTAAGGTAGTGATGGAAAGGCTAGGCATAGAAATTACCAGACCTTACAAAGACTTATACTCATTTGACTCTAGTAGAGTAAAATGCCTAGGCCTAATCAAAGACTTATGTGTGAGCTTGACCCAAATTCCTGCCAAGTGTATGGTCATGGATGTTGTGGTGGCAGATGTGCCACCAAAGTATGGCATGCTGCTATCAAGGTCATGGGGAGCCAAATTGTAAGGAACAATGCAGATGGATGGCTCATATGCCACTATCCCTATATTCGGCCAGCTTAGAAGACTGTATAGAGAATCTCAAATGAAATTCTTGGTCAGTAGCCCCAAGAAACCTGAAAACTCACCATTATACTCTGTACATACAGATCTAGACTCTTTCATTCTCTACAATGACCAATCCTCAGAAGAGCCGAGATCAGATAACGGAGACACAAACGTAGAGCTCATGGATTTCAACATAATGGCTACTCTAGAAGAATACGGTGAAGAGGACCATGGGAAAAATACTGGAAACGTAACTCTGAATGGAACAGAAACAGAACAAAAACAGGAAGCTAGCCACCTCCCTGATCTCCATGCTCATTATGAACCACAAAATGACCCCCCTCTTAGCACAAACCTCTCAACTCAACATGATGGCGAATCCAGCTGTAGGGGAGGGGATGAAGACGAAGTAAACAACGAACCCCCGTGGGAAATGAACTTTGATGGGTCCTGTACTAGGCAAAGTGCTGGAGCAGGAGTGTGGCCACATAACACAGGAGATGATCATGCAGAGAGCCACGCTGTGAACCTGCGTTTTAAATGCACGAATAACATTGCAGAATATGAGGCTCTGATATTGGGCTTAAATCTGTTGAAAAAATTAGGAGCCCATAGGATAGCTGTGAGAGGAGACTCAGAGTTAGTGATCAAACAGGTGAAGGGTGAGTATTCAGTAAAACACCCCAGGCTTAGGGCATACAGGAATGACACTCTAGATCTGCTGAAAACGTTTGTTGAATATGAATTAGTGTTCATTCCTAGGGGTCAAAATGCAATATCAAATGGATTAGCTTGCCTAGCTAGTTCGTATCCTAAGGCCCCAGTTGACCAACAAATTATCATTCAGACCAAATTCAGGCCTGCAATGCCAGACAATGAAAAATATTGGCAGGTCTTTGAAGGAGACAAACAGATCGAAGATTTCCTGGTGGGCAGGAATGAGTTTGAATTTTTGGATTTAGACTCGATCTCTGATGATAGCTTCCCAAGCGAAGATCCCCCAAATGAACAAGAAACTCCCTGTAACATAGAAATAAATTCTTTTTCCGAGCAAACTGGAAATTTTAACGAAAATAGTGAAAATGCAGAAAATGAAGATGTCGAAGTGCTACAGGCCGAAGACAAGAATATACCCAGAGGCCTGGCACCCTTAGAGGACCTTTTTGATTTCGATGATGTAGCAAAGAAGCCCACCATAGAACATGCAGAATAAAATATAGAAGAATGCAACATCGGCACTAAAGACAGAACCAACATGATAAAACTAGCTAAGTCTATACCTGCAAACATGAAGAAAAAATACATTAACTTGTTTAAGGAATTCATTGACGTGTTTGCATGGAGCTATGAAGACTTAAAGGCCTATGACACCAACATCATACAATATAAGATACCACTAAAGGAAAATCAGAAGCCTTTCAGACAAAAAATTCGAAGAATAAATCCAAAACAATTGCCTGCAGTAGAGAAATAGATCAGGAAGATGTATGATGCAGGCATAATAGTCCCTATAAGGTTTTCTGATTGGGTGTCAAACCTAGTGGCTGTAAGGAAGAAAACAGGGGAGATCAGACTATGCATAGACTTCAGAAACCTCAACAGAGCCTCCTTGAAAGACAACTACCCTTTGCCTAGAATGGAACATATCCTACAGAAGGTAGTGGGCTCCAAAAGAATCTCCCTGCTTGATGGTTTTTCAGGATACAACCAGGTTCTGGTACTCCCAGAAGATCAACTCAAAATAGCTTTTACCACTCCATGGGGCGCCTTCATGTATGTGAAAATTCCCTTTGGACTGATGAATGCTGGAGCTACCTTCCAGAGAGCGATGGACATAGCTTTCTCAGAGGAGATAGGACACTTCATATTTATCTACTTGGATGACTTGACTGTCTTTTCTAAAACTGAAGAAGAACACTTGAAACATCTAAGGAAAGTTTTTGAAAAATGTAGAAGGTATGGTCTGTCCCTAAATCCTAAGAAAATTGTTTTTGGGCTGCAAGAAGGTAAACTTCTTGGGCACATTATATCTGAGAAAGGGATCAGGATAGACCCCCAGAGAGTTGAGGGAATACTTCAAATTACACATCCAAGGAACATCAAGGAGTTGCAGTCCTTTATAGGGAAGATCAATTTCCTCAGGAGATTCATTCCTAATCTGGCAGAGTATCTTAGAAAAATGACTGAAATGCTAAAGAAAGATGCAGGAATTAAGTGGACTGTTGAAGCCAAGAAATATTTTGAGTCAGTAAAACTTGCACTCACTCAGGCCCCTATCCTTATCAGCCCTGACTTCTCAAAAGATTTTCTGATCTTTTCATTTGCTTCCCAACACACAATAGCTGCAGTTTTGCTGCAGAAAAATTCAGAAGGTAATGAACAGCCTATAGCCTTCTTCAGTAAGGCCTTAAGAGATGCACCCTTAAAGTACAACATCATGGAAAAGTAGGCCTATGCTCTGATTAAGGCCTTAAAAGACTTTAGGGTGTACATTCTGCATTCTCACACCATTGCTTTCGTGCCAAATATAGTGGTCAAGTATATCTTGTCCCAAGACCCTGATGGGAAAAGGGGCAAATGGATTGCTACTGTCTTAGAGTATGACCTCGAAATTAAACCCACCAAGCTGATCAAAGGTCAAGGCCTGGCCCAATTAATGGCTAAATCAAACCTGCAGGCCCTTTAAATTAATATTATGAATGCCTTAGATGAGCAAGAAGGATTGCCCCATCCAACTGTGGAGGAGCAGTTTCAGAACTCTCCTTGGTATACCGATATCCTTTATGTGCTCACTCACCTCAATGCCCCTCCGGAATTGTCCAAAACAAAGGCCAGAATCATAAAAATCAAAGCTAGAAACTACTGCATTCTGAATGAGAATCTATATTGGAAAAATCCAAATGGCCTTTTGCTGAAATGTTTGTCTGAAACTGAAGCTGAAAGAGTCAAACAAGAATTCCATGTTGGGGAGTGTGGAGGCCACCTGAGTTGGAAAACCACTGCAAATAAGATACTCAGGACTGGTTACTATTGGCCTACACTCTTTAGTGATGTCCATAAAATGATTCTTGCCTGCCACAAATGCCAAATCTTTGAGGGCAAAAGAAAGCTCCTTCCCCTCCCTTTACAACCTATCACCATAGAAGGTCCCTTCATGTAATGGGGCCCAGACTTTATAGGAGAAATTCATCCTGCCTCCTCTGGACAGCATAAATGGATCCTGACTGCCACAGATTACTTCACTAAATGGATAGAAGCTATACCCACTAGGAATGCCACTGACTCTGTCATCATTAGGTTCCTATAAGACTTCATCCTATCTCGTTTTGGCTGTCCAAGGAAAATAATAACTGACAATGCTGCTGCTTTCGGATCCAAAAGAATGGTTGATTTCTGTCACAGGTACAGAATAGCACTTGGACATTCAACTGCCTATTACCCCCAAGGTAATGGCCTAGCTGAATCATCAAATAACAGCCTGGTTACAATCATTAAGAAGCTGCTGGAAGAGAACAAAATATCATGGCATAAAAAGTTGATACATGCCTTGTGGGCAGACAGGCTCACTACAAAGAAATCTATTGGCATGTCACCCTTTCAGCTGGTTTATGGGACAAAAGCAGTTTTTCCTACCAGCCTTGGGATACCGGTGGTAAAGCTAGTCCAAGAGATTCAGGCAGAGGAGGACAACATGATAAGGAGAATTAATGAAACAATCCATCTTCAGCAAACAAGGGAGCAGGTTTATAACAGAGCCATCAGAGTGTAAGAAAACATAAAAAGGCAGTTTGACAAAAGAACCAAAGCTTCAAATTTCAAAATTGGTGACAAGGTTCTAAAATGGGACTCAAGAAGAGAGGACAAAGAAAAACATGGTAAGTTTGACAGTTTGTGGCAAGGTCCATATATCATACAAGCCACTGTGGGTCCTAATGCGTTTTTTCTGCAAGAACTTGATGGCACAGAGTTGTTTTGGGGTCTTGTCAATGGAAGGATTCTCAAGCATTACTTCTATTGATCTTTATTTCCAGTTTCATTTCCATTGTACATACCATTGCAGTTTTACTTTCAGGAAAATAGAAAAAATGTTCCAAAAAACAGAATGAAAAGAGAGGTTCAGACATGCTCAAAACCTGAACCTCTGAAGTGAAAAGCATGGCTCAAACCTGATCAAAATCCAAGCCAAAGGAAGCAGAATAGCTGGTCCTAATAAGCTCAAAATCTGGATCAGCAGCGAAAGAAGAACCAGCTCTAATATGCCCAAAACCAGAGCTGAGGCAAAGAAAAGAGGTGACTCAAATATGCTCAAAACCTGAGTCACAAGAAAGAAAGAAGGATGTTCCAAAATTGCAGAATCCCATGCCTTCACAGTTTTGTCTTCTACAAGTTTCTATCCAGCAAGTCAGACAGGCTAATCCTGACTTGGCTGTTTTAAATTTCATGTCTTAGAATGTAGGTGAAGAAACTTGTTGGACAGTTTAATCCCAGCAGGTAGTAGACTAGGTAGAGAATTATATGAGACCAACAGTCTAATCTGGTCTCATGGAGCAATAAGGGTAGATTTAGAGTAGGTTTGTTTTTGTTTTCAAAATAAAATAATGGAAAGGGTCTGCTAGTTCAAATGCACCCAAGGGAAAATTGTAGAACTGTAGTTTGGGTAGGTAGATTGGTTGGGAAATATTTTGCTGATGTTTCTATCATACTGTGGCAGCTAAAATTTAAGAAGAAGGATGGCTTATGATAGCAGGCATCTGGCCTACTCCAAAGATCATATCTGGTTTCTTGACTCCTCCACGGAGAAGCCATCCCCATGTGGAGCCACTGTTAGCCCCCCTATGAAATTCTTGGCAAGCAAGCTGGGGGCTAGATTGTTTGGGAGCCTTCAAGGAATGCCTTTCCCCTGAAAGCCCATCCTCTTTGAAGTCTATGTGTACTGTGCCTAAAATATAGTCCCTCTTCTGATCCATTTCTCAAAAGGCCCATTATTGCCCTTTATGCCTTTGAAAAATATCACTTTCCCCCTATCCCTTTGTTAAAGTCTCCCTATCACCCTCTTAAATTCCCCAAAACCCCCATCAGATCCTCCATACACCCTTTGTTTCATTCAAATTCACCTTGGTCCTTCTATCGTTGCCCTCCCATAGTCTCAAAATACATCAGAAAGGCTTGAAAAACCCACTTTAAACCTTATATTAAGCCTAGCCCCCTTCTCTGCTAGCCCCGCGCCTTTCTGCTCCATATAGCCTAACGCCATGACCAAGGCTTTTTCCTTGCAGGGGCTCTTCTCCATCCGTAGAGTCAAACTATGGAGCCCCCGTAGTTGACTCCTCGGAATATGGGACAACCCGATCGAACGGTTGTTATTGACTATGGGGGGTCGCTCCAAATATCCGTGCCCGTACACCTTGGCCCCCCGTAGTTCATCTCCGCCGTCCAAATTAATGTATGATCTGACAGTGCGGAGATCGTTCGAAACGGTGGTCCCCACCCCACCTGCGCAGTTTCAGAAGACCGGTGGTTTCATTCCGCACCACCCATCCATAGCCGGCGGTATTTCCCGTGGACCCAGCGATTCCATATGCTGGGTGACGTGTGTCCAAGTGTACTATTTCGAAAACCACCCATTTCACGCATTATCTCCCGGACGAAAGCCGGGCAGCATAATTCACCTCGGCCATCAGATCTTGGAGCCCTCATCCAACGGCGCTCATTCGACGAAGCTATGCACTGTTTAACCCCGCCCCTCGTACCCGCTGGCCCTCCATCCGTCATCCTTCGCCGTTGATCTCTCAGCGATCAACGGTCCAGATTCTTTCCCCGCCGTTGACTGTTTCACGGTCTCCCACTCCCGCCACGTCAGCATCCCACGTGCACATGCCTTTCCGTTGCATATATTGCCCAATTCTTCGCGATTTTTAATGTTTTTCACGTAATCTTCCACTCCGCCGCATGCAACGTCTTCTAGTCCACTGTTCATGGAGTTTCCACCATTTTCCGTGTTTTTTTCCCTCATTCCGTCCACTGCACGATCATCTCATCCGTTCACACCACTTCCGTCTCCCCCATCTGTGTTTTCTTGACGAAGTTTGCTGTTCTTGCAGGGTTTTCAAGGAGAAAAGATCACCTTAGCACACAGTCTCTGTCACGATGTCAGAGAAATCGTAGAGAACCATTGTGCTGCGGATTGAATTTATGGAAAAATACTAGGGAAGGTGGAGACAGGGATTCCTATTAAATGAGCACACTTCAAACCCTATAAGGAACTTTCTGGCACCATTTAGAGTGCAGTATGGCAGGGTCAAAGAAGAAGGAATGTTTCAAAACGAGGACAAGAGATTAGAGCACAAAAATGAAGGTTTCGGGCCTTAAATCAGTAGTTTGAAAGGCTAAGCCTGGTTCGAAGACCCCGAGAATCGATCAGAAGATCCAGAGCACAGTGAGCGTACCATCAGGTTTTTCTTCCACCGGCAGCATGTTTTTCCTTATGAGGTACGAGTCATCCATATCGCCTTTACTCCACAAATGTACACATGAGGAAACTGCCTCCCCAAGCCATAGTTCGAGCTATCTGAGCATTGATGCAACAGACCTCTCAGAAGTTGTTGCCATTTGTTTATTCCCCACAAGTACAACTAGGTATGGCCACCAGAATGCAGCTAAGTCATGTCTGGAGTAAAGAAAGATCTGAAGAAGATCATCCCTGCATATAAAGGCGACTGGCATTAAAGACTCATTAATAATTATTCAAACAGAATGGGCCTCAGCCCTATTTTTCTACTCTATGTTTAATGATGCATTGAATTTTCACTTGCCCCCTCAGTCGATCCCCTGTGTCTCTTTTGCTATAAAGCATAGAAGGAAATTATTGTAAGGGTTGTTGATGAGATATCAGTGAAACGCAAGTATTTTCCTCTTGAGACAAGTTCTCTGTGTAATATTGTAAGATAGACTGAGGCTAGATGTATTCAGACTAAATGTTCAAGCTATGGGCTATGATGTACCTGATTGGTGTTGTTTTTAATATGACAAGCATGTTTCTTTGGATCCTGATCTAAAGCAGCTGGTGATGTTTTCCTTTCTCTGTATTTGTGATTGACTTGCTTTCATTTCATCATGATTCTTCAGGCTCGCATCAGAAGTTTGGCATAAGATTTACCCTTGATAGGTACCTTATGTTGCTGCTCTCCCAGCCTTTTATGTTTTCTGCTTCTATGTGTATCTGAATGTTGATTTCAATTGGTTTAACCAGTGTAGTGGATGTTATTGCCTGCTCTCTGATGTATGAATCAATGAAATCTATGTTTATATGTTCTTGTTGGGTTTAGTTGAATGTGTTGAGAATCCTGGAGGTCTGGAACCTGATCTCTGTCTCTCTAGGAGCTTTCCATCCCAATTAAACCTTTCCAAGATCCCTTGTTCCACCTCTAATTATTTCCAAGCAGGCCTGAAGTTAAATGACCTCTGGTTTGATCTATAGACAGAGTTGGTTGGTCCTCCTCCTTTCATTTTCAATCCTTAATGTCCCATTCCAAATATCTCCTTCAAGATCCAAATGCTCTAGATGACTAGCCCAACTGAAAGCTTGCACATTGATTACAAATAAATCCTTTCTTAACTCCATAGCCCAATGGCTTTGATGTTCTTTGAGTTATTTGTCTCTGCCTAGCTTCCCCTTTGCTCATCCTTGTCTTCTATTGGACCTTATTTTCCTGATTCCCTCCAACCAAACCTAAACAATCAAACCAACAACCCTGTGCTTCATAACTAGCCTAAAATCATAACTTAGAGCTTCAAAGACATATCCTTTGACTTGTATAGAGAGATCCCTCTCTGTACCTAGGAGGGCTAGATCCTAAGGTCCCAAAGTGGTTCTATGTTGTCTCATATTTTGGTCTTATCAACCTGGCCAAAACATGGGAACCCCAACAGGCCTCAAACAAGGTATTTCTTATGAAATGTTTATTTAATATGAAGATGTCGGAAGGTGGATTTGTTGCAGACCATTTAAATGATTTTAATACAGTTACGAGTCAGTTAAGTTCTATAGGGGTAAACTTTGATGATGAATTTAGGGCTCTTTATTTTTGTGCTCATTTCCAGAAAGCTGGAATGGTTTAGTTATGGCCATTAGTAACTCTGTCTCTGGATCTAGTACTTTAAAGTTTGATGATGTTGTCGGTGCTATCCTTAGCGAGGAAATGCGATGGAAAATCTCCAATGAGACATTGGGTAATGCTTTGAATGCAGAGACTAGGGGAAGAATATTTGAAAGAGGAAAGAGCTCAGGATATCGCAGTAAATCAAGGAAAGGCAAATCCAAGTCTAGATCGGGGATAGTGTGCTGGAAATGCGGAAAGAAAGGACACCTAAAGAAAGACTGTAGATCTCGGAAGGGAAAAGAAGGAGATGCACAGCAAGAAAACAATCATGAAGCAAATGTGACAGGTGATGTGTTACAAGATGCTTTGATTCTTTCTTTCGAAAGTGTTATTGATTCTTGGGATGTATATTCAGGGGCCTCATTACATGCCACACCTGATAAGAAATATTTTCATGAATATGTTCAAGGAGATTTTGGACAAGTCTGTTTGGGTGATGATAAACCCTGTAAAATTGTTGCAATGGGTAAAGTTATTGTAAAAAAAAAAATGGAAACCAATGGTTATTAAATGAGGTAAGGCATGTTCCAAATCTGAAGAAAAATCTGATTTCAACAGGGAAGTTAGGCAATGAAGGTTGCGTGACAACTTTCACAGATAAAACTTGGAAGGTCACTAAAGGAGCCCTAGTAATAGAAAAAGGTGAAAAGGTTGGTACATTGTATTTATGAAATGGTATTTTTAACTCTGTTAATGCTTTAACTTCCAAAGGAGAAAATGCAGCATTATGGCATCATAGGCTCGGATGTCACATGAGTGAGAAGGGGATGAAGATTCTTCACTCAAGAAATTTTTTGCCGGGTTTGAAGAATGTTGATTTGGATTTCTGTGAGGACTTCATTTATGGAAAACAGAAGAGAGTCAGATTTCTAAGAGTTGGTAAAGAAAAGAAGAGTGAAAAATTAGAGCTTGTGCATACAGATGTATGGGGACCTGCTCAGGTATCATCACTTGGTGGCTCTCGTTATTATGTTACTTTTATTCATGATGCAACTAGAAAAACATGGATTTATTGTATTCAGAATAAATCTGATGTATTTGATTTTTTCAAGAAATTGAAAGCTTTGGTTGAGATTGAAAGAGGAAAGAAGTTGAAGTGTCTTAGATCAAACAATGGAGGTGAATATTGCAGCGAAGAGTTTGATAGGTACTATGCAGAGCATGGAATTCGCAGAGAGAAGACAGTTCCAAGAACACCACAAGAAAATGGTGTGTCAGAAAGAATGAACAGAACAATCATGGAGCGTGCAAGGTGCATGAGATTTCATGTAGGATTGCCTTTACAATTTTGGGCAGATGTTGTAGATACTGCTGTTTATCTAATAAACAAATGGCCTTCAAGTTCCTTGGATGGTGGTATTCCAGAGGAAGCATGGACAGGTAAAAAGGTAAACTACTCTTTTTTGAAGCCTTTTGGCTGTGAGGCCTTTGTCCATATTAATAAAGAAAACATAACAAAGCTTGAGGAAAAATCAAAGAAATGTACCTTTATTGGATACGGTGTTAATGATTTTGGTTATCGCTTATATGATTATGAAAATCACAAAATCATTAGGATCAAAGATGTAATATTCATAGGTATTTTATAAGAATTAGTTGCAGAGAAACAGGAAAAAGAAAACAAAGAATACACAGTTCTTGATGAGATCACAGAAAAAGTAAAGGTGTCTGAAAATAATAATAATCAACAACAACAGGAACCTCAAACACCTGAAAGTGGTGTTAGAAGATCTACCAGGATAAGTAGACCCTATGAACGATACTCTCTGTCATTATATTATTTATTGTTGACTGATTCCGGTGAACCCGAATGTTATGAAGAAGCAATGCAGGTTGAAAGCAGGAAGAAGTGAGAGCTAGCCATGGAAGAAGAGATGGACTCCTTAATGCATAGCCAGACTTGGGACTTAGACAGGTTGCCTGCAGGTAAAACTACATTGCAGAATAAATGGGTTTACAGGCTGAAGGAAGAAGATGGAGGAAAACAGAGGTACAAAGCTAGACTTTTGGTGAAGGGGTTTGCACAAAAGAAAGGTATTGATTTTGATGAAATATTTTCTCCTGTTGTTAATATGACTTCAATCAGAACTATTTTAAGTCTCGTAGCAGCAAAAGATTTACATCTTGAATAGCTAGATGTAAAGACAACATTTCTCCATGGAGATTTGGAGGAAGAGATCTATATGGAGCAACCAGAAGGATATGAGGTCAAAGGGAAATAAAAAATCGTGTGCAGGCTCAAGAAGAGCTTGTATGGCTTAAAATAGGCTCCAAGGAAGTGGTATATAAAATTTGACAAGTTTATGTCTGAACAAGGTATACTAGATGTCACTCTGATCAATGTGTTTATCTAAAAAGGAAAAATGATAGCAACTATATTATATTGTTATTGTATGTAGATGACATGCTTGTTACAGGGTCTAACATGCAGGAAATAAATGTGCTCAAAAGAAAATTGGAAAATTCATTTGCAATGAAGGATTTGGGAGCTGCAAAACAAATCCTTGGTATGAGAATAACTAGAGACAGGAAAAATTGCAAATTAACACTGTCTCAGAATGAGTACATACAAAAGGTGTTGAAAATATTTATTATGCAGAATGAAAAACCAGTTAGTACACCTTTTGCTAGCCATTTCAAACTTAGTAAGGAGATGTGCCCCAAGACCCAAGAAGAAATGGATTATATGTCTAAAGTTCCATATGCATCAGCAATTGGAAGCTTAATGTATGCAATGGTCTGCACAAGGCCTGATGTTGCACATGCAGTGCGAGTTGTAAGCAGGTACATGAACGATCCAGGAAAAGAACATTGGATGGCAGTGAAATGGATTCTCAGATATTTGAGAGGTACCACAAATCAAGCATTATGCTTTTGTGGTTCAAACATTGCTCTACAGGGATATGTTGATGCTGATATGGTAGGTGACAGAGATAACAGGAGAAGCACTACAGGATATGTATTTACTGTAGGTGGAACAGTTGTCAGTTGGGTTCAAAAATCCAAAGTGTTGTTGCACTTTCAACAACAGAAGCAGAGTATGTTGCTACTACAAAGGCTAGTAAAGAAATGATTTGGTTACAAAGGTTTATGGATGAATTGGGTAAGAAACATGATATGGGCATGTTATACAGTGATAGCCAAAGTTCCATTCATCTTGCAAAGAACTCAACATTTCCTTCCAGGACTAAACACATACAGCTCAAGTACCATTTCATACGGTCAGTATTGGAAGATGGACAGTTGAAGCTGGAAAAGATACACACTAGCCAGAATCCTGCAGATATGATAACAAAAGTTGTAACCAAGGAGAAACTGAGATTATGCTCAGTTTCAATTGGTCTTCAAGGATGACAATAAAGGTGAGAAATAGCCACGTCCAAAGAGGAGTTATTGTCCAGCAAATGAAGCAGCGGTGCAGTTGCTACAATCAGTCTCCAAGTGGGAGATTATTGAGTGTGGAGCTTGATTACCTTGTTTATTTTGTATCACAGCGTTGGACCCCTGTACCTTAATGGGGCGGCAACGCCGCCCATAATTAAATGCTACCTGGGGGGTCCTGGGGGGGCGGCTGCGACTTTATGGAGCCCCACCCCTGGTGGGGGGTTTCGAGGGCAGCGCCCCCAAAGCTAAGAACAGATGTAAAATTGCCTTGTAAAAGTATAGTAATTTCTAGTCAATCTAGGCCATTCATTAGGCAGATGATATGACGGTAGAAGTTATGTTTAGTTTAGGGTTTTTTCCCTAGAAGGCAACCCCTCGCTTTTATGAGGGTATTGTATTGCAGCTATGGATTGTGTCTATATTCTCAGAGCGAGAAAAAGATAGGGAGACTATGAGAGAGAACAGAGGATATTACAGTGGATCTGTTGTAGGTTGTGTCTCTTCATTTTTGTTGGATAATAGAAAGGAAGGACTAGCTGTTTGGGGTGGCAGTAGCCCAAACTGGGTGAACCACGTACATCTGTGTCTCTCTAGTTTTATGTGTTTTGTGTGCTTGTGCCCCAAAAGCTGGGAATGATGTCTTTGTGACTGACCCACTTTTGTTCTGAAATAAAGAAGCCAGCAAAGCAAGTTATGGAAAGATGACGCAAGATGTTTGGATGGCACAGGTGGATGGAGTTCTCCCTAGTTGAGAGGGAGTATTAATTTTGGACAACTAGGTCCAAACTCCATGTTGTGATGCTTAGATGAAGATGCCAATTATTTTATTGGATTCCTCTTTCGAAGAGGTGCAAGATCAATCTAAATATCATCTTGATCCGATGAGTAGAACATTTATTTTGAAATGTAGGCTTGAAGCCCAACGGTTGTGTCACACACCCTCATTGATGGATATATATAGGTCAATGTTGGAGGTCATTTTCACTCATCCATCACATCACATTCTCTCTCATCTGATTGGTTTGATCATCTATTTCGAGTCTCTTCGTCTCACACGTGGGAAAATTGCAGCAAAAAGATTTATGTTTCTGGCCTAGGGCTTTTCAGTGCAGATTTGACCAGCGTTGACTTTTGTTAACACTTGGTCAAAATGACCCCAAACTTGGTCAAAATTTATATTTCCCTAGTCCGCATTTTTTGGCACTGAAATTGAGGTTGACCATTGACTTTGACTGGGCTGCATTGACTTTTTTTTTTTGCTATTTTGCGTTGATTGTTGATTGGGACAACGTTGACTTTCGTTGACTTTTGGTTGACTGTTCTTGTTGTCCGAGAGGGTTGTGTGACACTTTTGGTTGGCTGACCGTATTGAGAATTTTCTAGCTGAAGGATCCTGCTGACCATCGTAACACACCGACACAGATATATTTTTGGCTTGTCTTCTGTCAATATACTGGTATGTTCTATATGCATTTTAATTTCTTGTTTATGTGATTGCTGACTGATATTGGGGATAAAAAGTAAAGTTGCATCAAGCATAGAATATCTGCAAAAATTTACATGGTATCAGAGCATAAACAAGAAAATAAAATGCAGATAGAACATACCAGTAGATCGACAAAAGACAATCCAAAAATATATATGTGTGTCAGAGCTGAGGTGAAGACAAAGTCGAAGTTTGTAGCAATGACCGAAAAAGAGCATGGGCACCTCAAACTATAATGGCTTCAAAGCTGATGATAAATTTACTGGGAAGGAATACTACCATGCCTGGAAGATGAAATTGGATCTTATGTTGGGAGACTAGGATGTCATCGACTATGTGCAAGGTAAAATCCAAGAGCCTCCATCCATTGCACTTGCTGCCACCAAGTCAAAATATAAGAAGGGGGAAATCAAAGCAAAGCTGATAATCAGGCACTCAATTCATAAGAGTCTGATAGCCTACATCTCTGAGCTAGGCACATCCAAGGAGATGTATGACAAGTTGGTCAACATGTTCAAGGCCAACAATGCAAATCAAGTCCTATTCTTTAAGAATCAACTGAAGAATCTGAAGAAAGGCAAGGATGAATATGTCTAATTATATTTTCTGAAGCTAACCGAAATTAGGAATAATATTCTGGCTATTCGGGAGACAATAGTTGATCAAGATATGTTTCTCACTGCACTTGGAATTCTCTCATCCGAATGGTATGTATTCAACACTACCATTCTCAATAACAATGTGATACCTGATTTTGACGAAGTACTATCGAGATGCGTACAAGAAGAGATAAGAATGAAGGAATATGAAAATGAAGGAAATGTTTCCTTCACTGCTCGTGTTAAGAAGAAGACCTTTGGTGGTCTGAGGAACAAAGGAAGAGAAGGGGCCCAGGGAAAGAAAGGCAAATTTTACACATGTCACAAGACCGACCACTGTGCTTGAGAATTCCCTTTCAAGAATGATTCTCCTAATGATGATGACAACAAAAACAAACAGAAGAATGACAATCAAAGGAACAACAGGTTCAAAGGAAAGAGGAAGGCTCCCTCTGGTGGAAATGGGAAACCTTACAAAAGGTCGAGAAATTCCAGGTATGAGGGATCAAATGTTGTTGATGATAAAAGAAATGAATTGATTCTTCTATCTACCCTCTTAGCTGCATCTCCACCTGAAACTATGGATGTTTGGTTCATAGATAGTGGTGCCTCAAGGCACATCACTGGGTTCAAGGAAGCACTTTCTAACATGGTTGATAAGGATGTTAATCTGAAAATTTTCCTTGGAGATAATGCC
Organism: Pinus albicaulis; assembly: GCA_034641835.2. Lineage (NCBI taxonomy): Eukaryota > Viridiplantae > Streptophyta > Pinopsida > Pinales > Pinaceae > Pinus > Pinus albicaulis. The sequence goes on along the minus strand of CM076569.1, from coordinate 57,534,637 downwards.
ACATATCTTGTGAAAGGAACAAGGATTGTGGCCCTCCACTTGTCTCAAGGTCAAGTCCTTCGCTTGCAAGATGCACTATATGTACTTGATTTGAAGAAGAACCTTGTGTCTATTTCATCCATGGAAGACAAAGGTTTCAATGTGGCATTCGTTGATGGGAAGGTGCGTATTTGGAAGAAGAGTTTCAAGGAAGCTATCACGATTGGGTTTAGAGTTTACACACTCTACTAGGTGGAGGAAGTCCACTGGGAACAATGACATGTGATACTATCTAACAGACTGAACTATGGCACCGGAGGTTTGGAAACCTTCACTACAAATCCCTTCATGAAGCAAGTAAGGTGGTCAAGGGGATGCTCGAGTTCACAAATGATCATGAAGTTGTATGTCAGGGTTGTGCCAAAGAAAAGCATATAAGGGGACCTTTCCCCACAAGCGTCACAAAGACATCTGATGTCTTGCAATTGGTACATTTTGAACTATCAGGTATGCTTCCCGTGACATCCTTGGGAGGATGTTCTTCTTATATGACGTTCATAGATGACTTCTCTCGCAAAACTTGGATATAATTCTTGAAGAATAAGGATGAGGCTTTCAGGTGGTTCTATACCTTTAAATATTTGGTGGAAAATTCAACAAGGAAGAAGATTAATATATTGAGGACCGATAATGGCACTGAATATGAGATGAATGAGTTCAAGAAATTTTGCAGAGAAGCTGGCATCAAGAGGGAGAACACAACTGTCTATACTCCTGAGAAGAATGGCATTGCTGAAAGAAAGAACAGGACCATTGTGGAAGCTGCCTGTGACATGCTATGTGACCAAGGTATTCTGAAGTTTCTGTGGGGAGAAGCTACGAACACTGCTGTGTACATACAAAACCGATGCCCACATTCTGCTCTGGACTCCAAAACTCCCGAAGAGCTTTTCTCTGGTAAGAAACCTGACGTCTCACATTTTAGATTTTTTGGAAGTCCTGTTTATTTTCATGTAACGAAGGAGAAGAGGATCAAGCTAGATGCTTATGGGAAGAAGGGAATGTTTGTGGGCTACAACAAAAATTTGAAGGCCTATAAAGTCTATGTGCCTGGTCAAAGGGAAGTGAAGATATGCCACGATGTTACCTTTGATGAAGATGCTTCACTAAGGAAAGTAACCAATCTTCCAAGATCTCAGGAAGATCATGAAGCAAGGCCTGGAAATCAAGAAGAACTGAAGGATGAGACGATGCTTGATGTTGAAGGACTGATGGACCCTATATATCCACCTCCTTCAATGGGGAAGAGACCATCATGGCTCAGGGAAACTCTCAAGGATGCTGAGAGACATATGGCCCCAAGGGGGACATTTCGTGAAAGCAAGAATCCGAATAGATACCAAGGGTATCTAGAAGCCAAGAATACAATCGTATAATCTAAGCCTGGATCTTTTTAGGAAGCTGTAAAGCATCAAGTCAGGAAGGATGCTATGCATGAAGAATATGAGTCCATAATGAAGCATGATGTCTGGGAAGTGGTTCCAAGACCGGAGGATAAAGCAGTTGTCACCTTGAAATGGCTCTATAAGATCAAGAATGGACCTAATGGAAGTTTTGAAAATTTCAAGGAAAGATTCGTTGCCCGAGGCTTCTCTCAAAAGGAAGGCGTATACTATGATGATATATTTGCACCTGTGGCTTGATCTACCACCATCCGATCTATCATAGCCCTTGTTCATATGCAAGGATGGAATCTTCATCAGATGGATGTGAAGACCACATTTCTGCATGGTGCGATAAAGGAAGAAGTGTATGTGGAGCAACCTATGGGGTTTGAAGTCTGGGATCAGGACACCCCTGTTTGTAGGCTGAATAAATCCCTCTATGGGTTGAAGCAAGCACCCAGAGCTTGGTACGAGAGGATAGATAGCTACCTGATGATGCTAGGCTTCACTCATAGTAATGTTGATTTTAACCTTTACTTCAAGGTTGATAAAGAAAAGCCTCTCGTTCTGGTGTTGTATGTGGACGACCTCTTCCTGATAGGTGCTGATCCTCTCATTCATCAGTGTAAGAGGGAGATCGCTATTGAGTTCAAGATGAAGGACCTAGGACTGATGCATCACTTCCTAGGCCTCGAGGTCTGGCAGAGACCTGGCGAGATTTTCCTTTCTCAAGGAAAATATATTGTGAAGCTTCTGGAAAGATTTGGAATCGTGGACTGTAATTCCGTGTCGACACCGATGGAGCTCAAATTTAAGAATTTGAGTGGCAGCGTTGTTGGGCCTGTGCTAGAACATCCTACTGAGTATCGTCAACTCGTAGGGGCCATGATGTTCTTAGTGAACACCCATCCAAACATATGTTTTTCAGTGAACACTTTGAGTCAACATATGGTTGAACCTCATCACATTCATTGGGTTGGTGCCAAGAATCTGTTGAGATATCTTCGGGGCACAATAAACTATGGGCTGAGATACATTGTCAGGAGCATGACACTCCATGGATATACTGATGCTGATGGGGCTGGAAGTGTGGTGGATCGTAAGAGCACATCAGGATGCTGCTTCACACTTGGGTCTGCAATGAGTATGGTCTGTTGTGAAGCAGTTTGGTTGTGAAATCTCTTCAGTGAGTTGTTCGAGCATGTGCTAGATACCACCATTATACTCTGTGATAACCATAGTGGGATTCGATTGTCTGAGAATCCCGTGTTCAATGTTCGATCCAAGAATATTAATATTAGGTACCACTTTCTCCAGGATATGGTACAGCGAGGCGCCGTAAGGCTCGATCATATAGGAACTGATGAACAGGTTGCAGATAATCTCACAAAGCCCTTGGGGAAGGTCAAGTTCCTAACCTTCCATAAGAATCTTGGTATTGTGAAACGACCCTATGCTGAGGGTCCTATTGGACGATGAGCTCTTGGAGCTCTGGGGGGCTTTAGGGATAGCTTCTTAGAGCTATAAGCACACATGGGGCTAGGCTTGCCAAACCTTATGGTGTTTCTGCCCCACTGTTATGATGATTGAGTTGGTTCACCTCTCATGATCTATGCCCCGTATGCATCCTACCCATTGAGTCCCAGACCCATGGGAAGTACCTCTCATTTGGCCAGTGAGGTAGGAAAAGCTAGAGACCAGTAGAAAATACTGATGGACACATTAGAGATTGTCATACTCTCTATGTCTAGGATGGTACATGTCCAACCACTTGATCTGGGATCAAGTCTAGTGAGGTTTCAGACCTCCAACTGACTCCGGTTCAGGTAAACCAACTTCGGGTTGGTATTAAACTCTTTTTGAGTCCTATAGAGGTTTCAGACCTCTGGGCTGAATCTGTCAGTTGGGAATGATGTATTTGTGACTGACCCACTTTTTTTCTAAAATAAAGAAGCCAATAAAGCAAGTAATGGCGAGATGGCGCACGATGTTTGGATGGCACAAGTGGATGGATTTCTCCCTAGTTGAGAGGGAGTGTTAATTTTTTACAACTAGGTCCAAACTCCATGTTGTAATGCTCAAATGAAGATGCCAATATTTTTATTGGATTCCTCTTTCGGAGAGGTGCAAAATCGATCTAAATATCATCTTCATCTGATGAGCAGAACATTTATTTTGAATTTATTCAAAATATGTGCAAGTCGTCCTGAAATGAATTGTAGGCTTGAAGCCCCAATAGTTGTGTCACACACCCTCATTGATGGATATATATAGGTCAACGTTGAAGGTCATTTTCACTCATCCATCACATCACGTTCTCTCTCCTCATCTAATTGGTTTGATCATATGTTTGGAGTCTCTTCTTCTCACACGTGGGAAAATTGCAACAAGAAGATTTATGTTTCTCACCTAGGGTTTTTCAGCGCAGATTTGACTAGCTTTGACTTTGGTCAACGCTTGGTCAAATTGACCCCAAACTTGGTCAAAATTCCAATTTCCCTAGTCCACATTTTTTGGCACTGAAATCAAGGTTGATCGTTGACTTTGACTAGTTTGCGTTGACTTTTTGCTACTGCTAATTTGCGTTGGTCGTTGACTGGGATAACGTTGACTTTCGTTGACTTTTGGTTGACTGATCTTGTTGTCTGAGAGGGTTGTGTGACAATTCTGGTTGGCTGACCGTATTGAGACTTTGTTGGTTGAAGCATCCTGCTGATTGGCGTAATGCACCAACACACATATATATTTTTAACTTGTCTTTTTTCGATCTACTGGTATGTTCTATCTGCATTTTAATTTCTTGTTTATGTGATTGCTAACTGATATTGGGGATATGTAAATTTTTGTAGATGTTCTATGCTAGGATCAATTTTACTTTTCTCACAGCAATCATACAAATAGTTAAGCAAAATGCAGATAGAACATATAAGTGGATCTTACAGAAGACAAATCAGAAACAGGAAAAATGTGGTGGTTCGTTACGGCGGTCAACAGGATGCTTCAACCAGCAAAGTCTCCTTGGTCAGCCAACCCAGCATGTGTCACAACAATCCTCCAATCAGTAAACGAGTCAAACCAAGTCAACTCTAAAAAAGTCAACGTTGTCCTGAAAAAGTCAACGCAGGGCAGCAAGCTAAAAGTCAACGCAGCAGCAGATTGGTCAACCTTTTGACCTCGATTTTTGTGCCAAATAGTACGGCCTTCCGAAATCGAACTTCCCACAAGTTTTTAGCCCAATCGGACCATGCGTTGACCAAAGTCAACGCTGGTCAAACTTTCTTTAAAACCCTAACTGTAGAAAATCGTCCTTCAACTCAGCCGTACTGTTTTTGTCCTTCTTCTCCTTCACACGTGTGGCTGAACTCGTCCTCCAAGAAGCTCGTACTAAATCAGATGAGAGAAGTTGTTGTGAGTTGTGTTGTGTTGAAATGCTCTCCAACTTTGCCTATATTTATATCCATCATTGGGGCGTATGACACATCTGTTGGGGGCGTGCAACCTTAAGGCCGACCTGCACATATAATTTATTAAGAATAATAAATTCAAAATAAATGTTCTGCTCATCAGATTAAGACATATTATATATGGATTTTACACCTCTCCGAAAGAGGATTCCAACAAAAATATTAGCCTCTTAATCTGAGCATCATAACATGGAGTTTGGACCTAGTTGTCCAAATTTAACACTCCCTCTCAACTAGGGAGAACTCCATCCATTAGTGCAATCAAACATCGTGTGTCATCCCGCCGTAACTTGCTTTGCTGGCCTCTTTATTTCAGAACAGAAGTGGGTCAGTCACAAAGACATCATCCCCCGACTGACATAATCAGTCCAGAGGTTCCAAACCTCTATCAAACTCATGAAGAGTATCCAACCAACCCAAAGTTGGTTCCTCTGACCCGAAGTCAGGCAGAGGTCCCAGACCTCACAAAACTTGATCCCAGATCAAGTGGTTGGACCGTGCCATCCTGGATAGAGAGTACGGCAATCTCTGATGCGTCCATCAGTCTTTGCTAATAGTCTCTAGCTTTTCCCACCTCATTGGCCAAATGAGAGGTACTTCCCATGAGCCCTGAACTCAATGGGTAGGATGCATACGGGGCACAGATAAATGAGTGGCGAACCAGCTCAATAATCACAAGGGTGGGGCAGAAGCATTATGAGTGCTTATAACTCCGAGAAGCTATCCCCAAAGCCCCCCAGAGCTCCCAGAGCTCATCGTCCAACAAGACCCACATCATAGGGTCTTTCCACGACACCAAGATTCTCACGGAAGGTTAGGAACTTGACCTTCCCCAGGGGCTTAGTGAGAATATCCGCGACCTGCTCATCAGTTCCTGTATGATCGAGCCTTACGGCGCCTCGCTGTACCATATCCTGGATAAAGTGGTACCTGATATCAATATGCTTGGATCGGTCGTGGAACACAGGATTCTCAGTCATACGAATCCCACTCTGATTATCACAGAGTATCACAGTGGTATCTAGCACATGTCCAAACATCTCACTAAAGAGCTTCCGCAACCAAACTGCTTCACAACAGGCCATACTAGCAGCAATGTATTCGGCCTCCGCGGTGCTCAAAGCCACCGACTTCTGCTTCCTGCTCATCCATGAGATCGAAGCAGAACCAAGATTGAAGCAGCATCCTGATGTGCTCTTACGATCCACCACACTGCCAGCCCAATCGGCATCAGTATATCCACGGAGTGTCACACTCCCGACAGTGTATCTCAGCGCATGGTTTATCGTGCCCCGAAGATATCTCAGAAGATTCTTGGCACCAACCCAGTGAAAGTGATGAGGCTCAACCATCTGTTGACTCAAAGTGTTCACTGCAAAACATATATCTGGACGGGTGTTCACTAAGAACATCAAAGCTCCTACGAGTTGACGATACTCAGTAGGATTGGCCAATACGGGCCCAGCAGCGCTGCCACTCAACTTCTTGAAGTTGAGACACAACTTTAAAGTTGAGTTCCATTGGTGTTGACACGGTCTTGCAGTCTACCATACCAAATCTTTCCAGAAGTTTCACAATGTATTTTCCTTGAGAAAGGAAAATCTCTCCAGGTCTCTGCCAGACCTCTAGGCCTAGGAAGTAGTGCATCAATCCTAGGTCCTTCATCTCGAACTCAGCAGCGAGCTCCCTCTTACATTGATGAATGAGAGGGTCAGCACCTGTCAGGAAGAGGTCGTCCACATACAGCACTAGAATGAGAGGCTTCTCCTGCACAACCTTGAAGTAAAGGTTCGGATCAGCATTACTTCGAGTGAAGCCCAGCTTCATCAAGTAACTATCCATCCTCTCGTACCAAGCTCTGGGTGCTTGTTTTAACCCATAGAGGGCTTTCTTCAACCTGCAGACATGAGTGTCTCGATTCTGAACTTCAAATCCCAGAGGTTGTTCCACATACACCTCTTCCTTTATTGCACCATGCAGAAAAGCGGTCTTGACATCCATCTGATGAAGACTCCATCCTTGCGTAGCAGCAAGGGCTATGATTGATCGGATGGTGGTATATCGTGCCACAGGTGAAAATATGTCATCATAGTCTATTCCTTCCTTTTGAGAGAAGCCACGGGCAACAAATCTTGCCTTGAACTTTTCAGCACTTCCATCAGATCCATGCTTGATCTTGTAGAGCCATTTTGCGGTGACAACTGATTTGTCCTTCGGTCTTGGAACCACATCCCAGACATCATTCTTCATTATGGACTCATATTTTTCGTGCATAGCATCCTTCCAGACTTGATGCTTTACGGCTTCCTCAAAAGATCCAGGTTCAGATTGTACAATAGTACTCATGGCAGCTAGATACCCTTGGTATCTACATGGCTTCTTGCTTTCTCGGAATGTCCCCCTTGGGGCAGCATGACCCTCAGCGTCTTCGAGGGTGTCCCTGAGCCATGATGGTCTCTTTCCCAGTGAAGGTGATGGATCAATAGGGTCCATTGGTCCTTCAATATCAGGCATAGTCTCATCCTGGGTTTCTTCCAGATTTCCAGGCCTTTCTTCATGATTTTCTCCAGATCTAGGAAGATCTACTACTTTCTTCAGGGAAGCATGGCTTATCTCTACTTCCCTTTGACCAGGTACATAGACTCTATATGCCTTAGAAGTCTCACTGTAGCCCACAAACATTCCTTTCTTCCCAGTAGCATCCAACTTACTTCTCTTTTCTTTCGGCACATGAAAATAGACAGGACATCCAAAAATTCTAAAATGTGAGACATCAGGTTTCTTACCAGAGAAAACCTCTTCAGGAGTTTTGGAGTCCAAAGCGGAATGAGGGCATCGGTTTTGAATGTACACAGCAGTATTTGCAGCTTCTCCCCACAGAAACTTTGGTAGACCCTGGTCACATAGCATGGCACGGGCAGCTCCCACAATAGTCCTATTCTGGCGTTCAGCAACACCATTCTGCTCAGGAGTATATGCAGTGGTAGTCTCCCTCTTAATGCCAGCTTCTCTGCAAAAGTCTTTGAACTCATTTGACTCATATTCAATGCCATTGTCAGTCCTCAAAATCTTGATCTTCTTTCCGGTCATATTTTCCACCAAGGCTTTGAAGGTACGGAACCACATGAAAGCCTCATCCTTCTTCTTCAAGAAGTATATCCAGGTTTTGCGAGAGAAGTCATCAGTAAATGTCATGTAGTAAGAACATCCCCCCAGGGATGTCACGGGCAACATACCAGATAGATCAGAATGGACTAGTTGCAATATATCAGATGTCTTTGTGACACTAGAGGGGAAAGGTCCCCTTGTATGTTTTCCTTCAGCACAGCCCTTACATACACCTTCATGATTATTTTCAAAATCAGGCATCCCTGTCACCACCTTCCTTGCTTCGGGAAGGGCTTTGTAATCAAGGCGTCCAAATCTTCGGTGCCATAGTTCGGTTTGTCGGATAGTATCACAAGTCATAGCTCCCAACGGACTCCCTCCAACCTGGTAGAGTGTACCAACTCTAAAACCAATTGAGATAGCTTCCTTGAAGCTCTCCTTCCACACGAGCACCTTTCCATCAGAGAAAGTTACATTGAATCCTTTGTCTTCCATGGCAGATACAGACACAAGGTTCTTCTTCAATTTAGGTACATAGAGTACATCTTGCAAACGTAGGACTTGTCCTTGAGACAAGTGGAGGGTCACAGTCCCTGTCCCTTTCACGGGATATGTGGCATTATCCCCAAGGATAATTTCTAGATTAGTATCCTTTTCAACCATGTCAGAGAGTGCTCCCTTGAATCCGGTGATGTGTCTTGAGGCACCACTATCGATTAGCCAGACATCCATAGTGTCGGGCGGAGATGTAGCAGAGAGAGCAGATACAAGAATATACTCATTTATTTTATCAACAACATTAGACTCCTCATACCTGGTGTTCCTAGACCTTTTAGAAGGTTGATTGTTACCACCAAAGTGAGCCTTCCTCTTTCCTTTGGATTTGTCGTTTCTTCGATTCCCATTCCTTCGGTTGTTGTTGTTATCATCACTATCGGGAGAATCCTTCTTGAAGGGGCATTCTCTAGCATAGTGACCAGGCCTATGGCAGGTGAAACATTTTCCATTCTTCTCTTGAGTCCTTGTTCTTCCTTTGTCCTTAGAACCACCAGAGTTCTTCTTTCGGGTATGAGCACCATAGGCAGCATTTCTGTCATTATCGAATTCCTTCATCCTTGTTTCTTCTTGCATGCATCTAGACAGAAGCTCATCAAAGTTAGGAATGGTATTATTGTTGAGAATGGTAGTTGTGAATACTTGCCATTCATATGGGAGTCCTCCAAGTGTGGTGAGAACCATCTCACGATTAGTTATTGTCTCCCCAATAGCTAGCAGATTGTTCCTTGTTTCGGTCAATTTCAGAAAGAAAGTTTGAATAGACTCATCCCGGCCCTTCTTCATATTCTTCAACTTGTTCTTGAGGAATAGCACTTGGTTCACATTGTTTACCTTGAACATAAGGATCAATTTTTCATACATCTCCTTGGATGTGCCTAGTTCAGATATATAGGCAACCAGACTCTTATGTATGGATTCCCTGATCAACAGCTTTGCTCTGATTTCTCCCTTCTTATACTTGTTTCTAACAGCAGCGGTAGCATTTGATGGAGGTTCTTGAATCTTCCTCGTCACATGATCCAAGAGATCATGATCTTCCAATTTGAGATCTAATATCATCTTCCAGGCATGGAAGTCATCCCTTCCAGTCAGCTTGTCATTCTCCTTGAATTCAAGACTAGTGGAACCCATTTCTTCCGGTGATGATTGCTAAAGATAGAGTTTGTCTTCACCTCACCTCTGATACCATGTAAATTTTTGTAGATGTTCTATGCTAGGAGCAATTTTACTTTTCTCACAGCAATCATACAAATAGTTAAGCAAAATGCAGATAGAACATATAAGTGGATCTTACAGAAGACAAATCAGAAACAGGAAAAATGTGGTGGTACGTTACGGCGGTCAACAGGATGCTTCAACCAGCAAAGTCTCCTTGGTCAGCCAACCCAGCATGTGTCACAACAGTCCTCCAATCAGTAAACGAGTCAACCCAAGTCAACTCCAAAAAAGTCAACGGTGTCCTGAAAAAGTCAACGCAGGGCAGCAAGCTAAAAGTCAACGCAGCAGCAGATTGGTCAACCCTTTGACCTCGATTTCTGTGCCAAGTAGTACGGCCTTCCAAAATCGAACTTCCCACAAGATTTCAGCCCAATCGGACCATGCGTTGACCAAAGTCAACGCTGGTCAAACTTTCTGCAAAACCCTAACTGCAGAAAATCGTCCCTCAACTCAGCCGTACTGTTTTTGTCCTTCTTCTCCTTCACACGTGTGGCTGAACTCGTCCTCCAAGAAGCTCGTACTAAATCAGATGAGAGAAGTTGTTGTGAGTTGTGTTGTGATGAAATGCTCTCCAACTTTTCCTGTATTTATATCCATCATTGGGGCGTGTGACACATCTGCTGGGGGCGTGCAACCTTAAGGCCGACCTGCACATATAATTTATTAAGAATAATAAGTTCAAAATAAATGTTCTGCTCATCGGATTAAGACATATTATATATGGATTTTACACCTCTCCGAAAGAGGATTCCAACAAAAATATTAGCCTCTTAATCTGAGCATCATAACATGGAGTTTGGACCTAGTTGTCCAAATTTAACAGGATAAAAAGTAAATTTTCATCAAGCATAGAAAATCTACAAAACTTTACATAACCTCTATTATCTGAATTGAGCACATCTAAGGAGTCTTTTTGTAGGTTGAAGACTAAGTATGTATGGATCAATTAGGTTTTTTACGCAGTTATGGAAGGTGTTTGAGCATGGAGAAGGTTTTGTAGGGGTTTAATTACTTTCAGAACTCTGCTGCAACTATTTTTATTTGCAGGGTTCACCTCAGGTTTATTTTTCTCACTATGTCATGATTGAGAAAGGATTTATTTTTTCTCTTCAATATGTAATTAAAGTGCTCATATGCTCATGTAAGCTCATTTCAGTTGGAGTATAGGATTTTTGTAAGAGATTCCTTGTGTTGATGCTTTATGTGAGAGTTCTTTGGAGGAGAACATTTTAATGGAGGGGAAATAGCCACATGTTTTCATCAACAAACTTTTATGTACTACCTTTTCTATTAAATATATGGAGTGGTCTAGCTATGTTGGCAAGCCTGGAGATGTAGCCCGGGAGGGGTGAAATCTGTCACCAAATCTTTTTTTATGCTCTTCATGATGCATCTATGAGTTATTCTATATTATGTTGCTTATGTTAAATTTACACGTGAAGACTAACTCATAACTTGAAGAGACATTGGAAAAAATTGTTTTGTGTTAAGACCCATTTTACTTTGGAAAGTGTCAGAACAATCCTTGTTTGTTTTTGGAGAAGAGGAAAGGGAACACCTCCATTTTTAGATCAATTAGTATCAGAGCTAAATCTGAAAAAGTTTCAAGAATGGGAAAAAATATTCTCGAAGAGTTAGAGGAGTAGAATTTGGCTCTTCATATGGAGAATATTGAATTGAGAAGAATGCTAGAGATAGTTGAAGAGGGGAAGAGGTATATGCGCCTTTAGTTGCAGCATGTTCTTGAGGAATAATTCATTGAAATTTCCACTGCTGTGACAACAAAAGAAAACTTCAAAATGAAACCAGTATGTGGTCATGGTTCAAACAATGGTTATGGAATTTATGAGGAAGATGATGCATGTGCATTTTGCAAGCATCTCCAAGATTCGTAACATATTCCAGTTGGTAAGAGTGGGTGGCTAGATTCATCTACAATTTGGCCATCATCAGCGTCATTAGAAGATGAAAATTTGAATGGAAAGTTTAAGGAAGCAATAAGCATTTCAAGTACAATTCATTCTGTTTATGTTCATAACACCTCTTTTGCAACATACCAAAGGCATAAGTATGAAGCTACTTTATAACATGTTTTATGAAGGAGGAGGCCTTGGCATAAATGGCCAAGGGATCACCAATCCAATCATAGTTGAGGAGATACCAAAGTATCAAGGATTGGGATATGGTCAAAGGGAGTTTGGAGAATGCTCTAAACGATTTGAGGCACATCAACCATATGAGGATAAGATGTCACAACCACCTTCTTACAATGTTAATTTATCTCCTAAGCGAGATGAATTCTTTAAGGTACCATGTATATCATCGTCCACTCCACTCTATCAAATTTGCAGCCCTATAGGAAGGTATACTCCTCATGGGTGTTTTCCAATGAATGGTAATTTGGACTATTTGTGGAATCTATATCCTTGTACTTTTTGTGATGCATTTGACCATTTTGTGGATGTCTGTGAGAAACACATGGTAATGGTTAAAAGAATGGATCAGATTCTAGGCATCAAGCTTAATGATTCTCCTTCGCATGAGAGGAATTCTTTGTCAGCAAGCAAGAGAAATTTATTTTGTACCCATTGCAAGATGCATGAGCATGGGAATTAACGATGTTGAAAGTTACATCCAAAGCTTCTTTCTAAGAAGGCAAAAGAGATTGTACCACCTAATGCAAGGGAAGAAATAGGTGGAAATGGGGAATCACAACAATCCTAAGAAACCTTCAAGGAAAAGATGATGCAAAAAGATAACCCGTAAGCCTAGGAGAGGTAGAGATTGGGTAGACTATTTGTAAAGATGCTTTGTAAATTCTGTATTTACTTGTTGTTGTTTACCTATTTGGGTACTTTTTGTAAGTCAAAATTAATTGTCACTATGTGCAACAAGTATGTGTTTTTCATTGATGTTATGTATTGGCTTGTTTATAAGTCCACATGTTCAAGGAATTTTGGAATGTACAAGTTTGACATTCAAGATTGTCTACTAGTTTTTCATGTACTCACTGATGCAAGTATTGGAGATGAAAATTATGTGAATAGAATATTCGTTTTTAAGATTGTACAAGATGACTATGTTTTATAGACAAATCCAATGATATCATTTAAATTTTGCAGCAGTGTACTTTTTATGTACAAGCTCAGTTTAAGGATAGTAAAGCTAGTTTGTGTTGCTTCTGATTTCCAAGATGGAGTCAAGTTTGTGTTCAACATATTAACTTCAAGATGAAGTTGTTTTTGAGTTGTGAAAATATGAGATTAAAGATAATTTTCAGATTCCACTCATTGGTATTTTGTTCCTACAACAATGATAAGAATATTGGATCAATTCTTAATACGATAGTAGGTCTTCATCAAGATGATAGGTGAAATGGCTTGATTAGACCTTGAAGGGCACCAATTGAAAAGTAAGAATTTTGGATTGAGTTTTTGGGTGATTTTGAGTTTCAGTCTCATTATATTTACTATGGAAGTAAACTTTTGGAGTCCAAAATTTCCTAGTGGGGAGGGGTGATCAGGTGATCAAATTTTAGCTCAAAAATGAAAGTGTCTAGAAAGTCTTGAAAATAGTGTCACGTCAAAGTGCTCATCGTTCTGAATCCAACGTCGTTTGTTTCATATCAATCTGAAACTATATGCTCAAGTTATCGTGTGCTGACCGTTTGGACCAACAACTGAAATTTTAGTAGGTTTGTTGACTAGGTGGCCGTATAGCTAAGTCAACATGGTGACTGTGCAAGGTATGAACCAACCACATGCTGAAAATTTTCCTTGTATGATTTTCACACATGATCGAGTTCCATTGGTTGATGGTTTGGTGATTTGAACTAATGGTTGGGTGCCACATGGCCCAGTCATGGGCTACCCCATGGCACCCTAGAGTCATCCAAAATTTTGGTAATAGCAAGACTAAGGCCCGAGAAACCCTGACCTCCTATTCATAGTGATAGTGCCTTATTGTTCAGCCATGTGGTGGTTCTTATAATTTTATGGGTTGAACTTGTATTTGAAGTTTCATTCAACTCTCATTGGGGAAGGGGCTCGACTGCCAGCCTCAACCCCTAGTTGTATCCACACCCATATGTACACATGGTAGAAGGAAGGAGGGGCTCAGGGTTTGGCCTGATCCCCGGTCACCAATATACCCGTATGGCCCAACGATTTCAAGAATACGTTGGAAAAGGGGGACTGACCCTTAGGCTCAACCCCTAGTCACGACTCCAACACATGACCACAATGCAGAGTTTTGGGAACTCAAAGGTAGATGCTATGAATGGGGGGCGAGCCCCAAGTCTTTTAAACCACCCTCCAGACCATGTGTTAGGAATTCAAGGGGCCCAATGGGAAGGGCGGGTTGTTGGATCGACCCTTAGTCTCATGGAACATGATAAGACCACACTCTTTGAGTTTAAGGCCTAGGCCAGTGGGGGTGGGCATTAAGGCCCAGCTTGCAGCCATATGTGTCCATATGGCCTAAATTTTCGGTCTTAAGAAGTCATTGGATAATTGAATCATCCAAAAAAATGCATTGGTGGAGGGCAAAAATGTTGCTTTGTTAGCGAAAAATAGGGCAGATTTGTAGGACGATTAGTCTATTGGTCTGATTTGTAGGACAGTTAACAATAAAACTCATGGAAGAGCTTAAGAGCCATACCTTTTGGATTTTTTGGCCAAATTGAGCTTAAGAAGAGTCGACTTAGGGGTTTTTGGACATTCAGGATCAAATGGTAACCTCTATTTGCTGATTTGAGCACATATAAGGAGTATTTTTTCAGGTTGAAGACCAAGTGTGTATGGATCAATCAGGGTTTTTGAAGCAGTTTTGGAAGGTGCTTGAGCATTGAGAAGGCCTTGTAGGGGTTTTCTTACCTTCAGAACTCTACTGCAATAGCTGTTACTTGTAGGGTTCAGCTCTGGTTTACTTTTCTCACTATGTCATGATTGAGAAAGACTATTTTTTCTCTTCAATGTGGAATTGAAGTGCTCATATGCTCATGTAAGCTCATTTCAGTTGGAGTATAGGATTTTTGTAGGAAATGCCTTTTTTTGTTGCTTTATCTGAGAGTTCTTTGCAGGAGAACATTTCCCTATAGGGGAAATAGCCACATATTTTCATCAACAAAATTTTATGTACTCCCTTTTTTACTGAATATATGGAGTGGTATATCTATGTTGGCAGGCCCAGAGATGTGGCCTAGGAGGGGTGAACTCCGTCACCAAATATTTTGTTATGCTATTCATGATTCTTGTATGATTTATGTGATAT
The DNA here is from genome assembly GCA_034641835.2 of Pinus albicaulis. Taxonomy (NCBI): domain Eukaryota; kingdom Viridiplantae; phylum Streptophyta; class Pinopsida; order Pinales; family Pinaceae; genus Pinus; species Pinus albicaulis. The sequence continues at coordinate 57,519,594 of CM076569.1, read as the reverse complement.
TATGTTGCTTATGTTAATTTTACATGTGAAGACTAACTCCTAACTTGAAAAGACATTGGAAAAACTTGTTTTGTGTCAAGACCCATTTTACTTTGCAAAGCTTCAAAACGGTCTTTGTTTGTTTTTGGAGAAGAGGAAAGGGAACACCTCCTCCATTTTCAGATCATGTTGGCCCCATGTCCATTAGTATAGTCATAAATATTCTCCTTTATGTCAATGATATTGATATTTGGCAAGGAATCCTTATGATCTTGGCAAGCAATTAAGAATACTCCAAGATTTCTATTCCAATATGGGTATGATTGTTAATATTGACAAAACAAAAATCATGTTAATTAAATCCAGATAGAACACACATGATACTTTAATATATGACCACAAAAGCTTGGAGGAATTTCATACAAATATCTTATAATTGATATACATCACAAGCTCAACTAGAATTATAGCATTGAGAAAAGGATAAATGGAGAATGGAAAGCTTATTATGCACTTAAAAATGATTGCAAGAAAGGAAAAATGAAAGTAATATACTATAAGGAGATGATCCACCCAAATTTTGAAAATAAAAAATAGCTTTTTGTTTTGACTAGTGTACGGAAGAAAATAAACATTGCTAAAATAAGAACAAATTCTCATGATATCCCTACTAAAATTGGGCATTGACCAATTTTAAAAACACGATGGGATAAAAGAGTATGTCACATTTATGAGACTAAAGGGTTGAATATGAAAATCACTTTATCTTAAATTGCCCGACTTATACTCACATTTGATTTAAATTTCAAAATACTTGTCACACTACCAACCTTCTTGACATTTTAAGTCAACTAAATTATGGTTATCTTGGCACACTTCTCTTAATGCTTTTTTAACATAGAAATAAAATTTCAAAGAATTTTGAGTAATCCCTTACCTTCTTAATGTTTGATATAATGTTTCAATCTTAATGGACATTAGTCTTCATCATCAACAACATGTTTAGATTGCACATATGTATCTAAATTTTTAAATTTTATGTATTTGTAGATCCATAAACCTGATTAGAAGGCTACACAAAAGACTAAAATTCCCAATGTTGATAAACCAATTTACAATGAACAATATTCACCTTGCAACACAATATTGAATGTTCCGGTAGATCGTGTATAGATTTTTTTATCCATTTTATAATCAAATCCAACTACGTATAAACCAAACACAACAACATTCAATGTTTTTTCATATAGTGGAAAAAGCTATCATAACTCAGTTTTCAAACCAACAGTGGGGACAACCATCATTGGCTGTGATCTACAAATGCAAGTTGACTTATCACTATTATTCAAGGAAAACCACACCACCTATAATTACCCATTGGTGGTCCATAAGACGACAAGCTTTCACTCCTGCTAGATGCCTCTAGGTCTTGGGCCATTAACCTATTTCCTTACACCAAAGGCAGACAAGCTCTTAGCCAAGCATAAGTAATTTTAGTAAATGGTAAATAGTACAATGTTGCATAACAAGGTATCAACCCAATTTACCACATAATCTAACACTCTCCTTTAATGTTGTTGTTTATACATATATGGTATAATGAATCCTTACATGCTTAAAACCCACTACTCATAGCAAGGATAGAAAACATAATCCTACTTTCCATTTTACTTCTGTGGAATATGAATAGTCTAAAGAGACAATTAGACAATTATTTGGTACTTTTACCTATTAGACAATTATTTGGTGCTTTTACCTGCTAGACTGTTATTTGTTATTTTTACAATTTTTTTATTTTGTATTTTGTCTAGTTTATACAATCTAAATGTTTTAGATGTTTTTAAAAAAATGCATCTATTTATATATTCAAAAATTAAATTTAACCAAACATCACAATCTCACCAAGAAATTTCACTAATTTTTCGAAAAAAAACCACCACATTAGAACGTGCCCAACAATGTGGCCATTTCCTGACCTAGCCCTAGGGGTAGGATAGGGTCAAAACCAACAAGTATCCCACCACAGATCAAGTAGTGATGAATACCAATGAAATTATGTCGCAGAGCACAACCAACCTGACTAGTGACCGCCTTACTGTCAGTAGTGTCTAAACCTATGGCAACCATTTAATATCACTTGACACATATTTTATATTGTCTTTGTGGGGGTAATTCATCAGTTATCCGTTAGTAGTCGTAGGAGCAGAGGAGGAGATTAATATGCTCCATTCTCCTTGTCTTCCCAACTCACATCTATGAGTTGGTAAGAGAAATTGTTTATTTAAATTTGAGGTGGTCTCTTTGAGATTTTTTTGGCAAGAGTTGTGCTCAAGGTTTGGATTTTGCAGTATATGCTAGCAGTAGAAGGGTGAGTTTGAGAAGAAGTGATAATGATTGTAAAATTGTTATAAAAGAAATTAGGGATGTTTTGAACGAATATTTAAAGCTAGATAACATAAATATGTGCACAAGTCTTATTAAAGGGAAGAAAAGGTAATATATAAATATAAAGCAAGAGCATTTGTTGCACCTATCTAAATAAGTTCCTAGGAAGTTTTGGATGAAAATTTTAATTCATAAAATTAAAGAAAATGATGTAACTCTCTTGAACAATTGGAATTATGACCTTAAAATCTTTATGAATCCCTTAACACCATGGACTCCATTTTGAGTGTCCCTATAGAGGATGAAATCTTTTTTCTGGAAGACATTGAGTTTGTGGTTAATTGGCTCACAATTGTGAAATCTAAGGACATTAAAGACTATTAAATTGAAATTTATAAAATAAGAGGGTCTATCTGTATCCATCACATACAAAATCTTTTCAACTTGGTAGTGAAGCAAGGCTTCCCTATGCCTTGTACATAGTGCCTCAATTTACTTATCTTGAAAAGTGGGGATGGAATCATTCCCTCTAATTGGATGACCATTATAATTAGCTCCATTTTATCCAAACTATACAAAATTAATTTGGAAAATAATACTAGATTATGGCTGGAAAGCCATAATAAAAGGGTTAAAGGCCAAGTCAGGTTTGGGAGATATCATTCAACTTTGGACCACCTTGTTACTCTCAGGATCATTTCAGAGGGGCGTCTCAATAATAAAAGTAATCTCTTGTGTTGTTTCATTGACTTTCGAAAATATTTTGACACCATTCACATGATTAACATTTCGAAGAGGTTGGAAGAGATAATGGTTCCTCTTGAGTTAAGTGTTGTTGTCACAAGGTTGTATTAGAATGTTATTTTCAAGTTTAGGACCATTGAGGATTGGACAAAGAAATTAATTATAATATTGGAGTCAAGCAAGGGTGTCCCTCGTCCCCTACCCTTTTTTGGAATATACATTGCTAAGCTAGAAGACGTTTGGAAGATGTAGGTTGTGTTGGCCCCACCTCCATCGGTATAGTCATAACTCTTCTCCTTTATGTTGTTGATGTTGATATTTGGCTAGGAGTCCTTATGATCTTGGCAAACAATTAAGGATACTCCAAGATTTCTATTCCAAGATGGGTATGACCGTTAATATTGAAAAATCATAAATCGTGTTAATTTAATCCAGACAAAACACTTGTGATACTTTCATATATGACAACTTTGAGGAAGTTCCTTCATACAAATATCTTGGAATTGATATCCTTCACAAGCTCAACTGAAATTATTATATTGAGGAAAGGATAAATGGAGGATGAAAAACTTATTATGCACTTAAAAACAATTTCAAGTCACAAAAAAATGAAACTAAGATATTATAAGGAGGTGATCCACCCAAATATCAAAAATAAAAAACATCTCTTTGTATTGACTAGTGTAAGTAAAAAAATAAACATTGTTAAAATAAGAACAATGTTTCATGAGCTCCATAGTAAAATTGGGCATTGACCATTTTTGAAAACATGATAAGATAAAAGAGTATGTCACCTTTGTGACACTAAGAGGGTTGAAGATGAAAATTGCATTATCTTATATTGTCTAGCTTATACTCACATTGATTTAATTTTCAACATATTTGTCACACTACTAACCTTCTTGACCTTTTAAATCAACTAAATTACGATGACCTTGGAACACTTCTCTTTTTTTTTTTAGCATAGAAATAAAATTTCAAAGAATTCTGAGTAATGTCTTACCTTCTTAATGTTCAATAGACCACTTCAATCTCAGTGGATATTAGTTATCATCGTCAACAACATGTTTAGATTACACTTATAAGTATCTAAATCTTTAAATTTTATGTATTTGTAAATCCATAAACTTGATTAGAATCTACACAAAAGACCAAAGTTCCCATAAATGTCGATAAACCAATTTACAATGAATAATATTCACTTTGCAACACAACATTGAATGCTACGGTAGATGGTGTATAGATTGTTCGATCCATTGTTTAATCAAATCCAAACACCTATAAACCAAACACAACAACATTTTGTTTTTCTTTATACAATGGGAAAACCTATCATAACTTAGTTGTCAAACCAACAGTGGGGAGAACCATCACTAGCTACTATCTGCAAATGTAGGTTGACTCATCACTATTATTCAAGGAAAACCATGGCACCTGTGATTACCTGCTAGTGGTTTGTAAGGCGGCAAGTCTTCACTTCTGCTAGATGTCACTTGATCATGGGTCGTTAGCTTGTTTTCTTACGTCCAAGAAAAGACGAGCTCTTAGCCAAGCAAAAACAATTTTTTTTTTTTTTTTGTAAACTTGGTAGGACTACATTTTCATCATATCCAATATATCACCTTGATTGGACAAGGAATTGAAATAATGACTTCACATCAAGGAGTGTCTTAACAATGCAGCGAATCACCATCTATTCAAGACCCCATAGACCAAGCAAAAACAATTTTAATAAATAATACAATATTGCATAACCAAATAAATAACATCAACCCAATTTATCATACAATCTAATACTCCACTTTAATGTTATTGTTTATACATATATGATATAGTGACACCCTGCATGCTTAAAAGCCACACTACTCATAGCAAGGATAGAAAACATAATCCTACTTGCCATTTTATTTTGGAAATTTAACTGAACATCACAATCTCACCCAAAAAAATTCCCAAATTTGAGAAAAAGAGAAAAAAAAGGAAGACAAAAAAGAAGAAGAGGAAGAAAGAAATTTCCTAACCCTGCCTTGGGATAGAATAGGGTCAAAACCAACGGGCATCACACCATAGACCAATAGCAACAGCTACCAAATGAAATGATGCCACGGAACGCATCCAGCCTGACCAGTGACCACCTTAGTGTCAGCCGCGCGTAAATCTCTGGCAACCATTTAATCATCACATGACAGATATTTTATATTGTGTTTGTGGGGTAAGGCATTAGTTGTCCGTTGGTTATATTGTGTTTGTGGGGTAAGGCATTAGTTGTCCGTTGGCAGCTGTAGGAGCGGAGGAGGAGATTAATATGCTCCAGTCTCCTGTTCTTCTCACATTGAGCAGGGAAGAGAGATTATTGATTGAAATTTGAGGTGGTCTCTCTGAAATTTGCTTGGCAAGAGTTGTAGTTAAGGTTTGGACTTGCAGTATCTGCTAGCAGCAGCAGATTTCCAGTGAGTCTGAGAAAAAATGGCAGTGGCAGGATTAGGCTGCAAGTATGCATCAGCAGCAGTTGTCTTGGTCCTTGTGATGATAATGATGGGAGCAGCAGAAGTGAAAGCAGCTGCACCCAGTCCCACAATGGAGGCAGGGGCTGCTTCAATGGCCGTCTTTCCCTCTCTATTCGCCGTTCTCATCCCCTTCCTAGCCTCTGTCCTCCTCAATTAAGATTTATAGCAGGCCTGTTTGATCAGATTTTTAGATTATGCAGCCTTTGGCTTCTATGTATTTGTGAGATATAACATTCTTCGTGCAAAAACTATGTAAATTGGGTATTGTTTTTTCCTGGAGGATGGCCAGAGTACTTAGTATAACTATGTAAATTGGGTATTTATTTTTCCTGGAGGATGGCCATAGTACTTGGTATATGTAGTAGAATGATTTCTGACTTCATTGTTTCATCATTCAGGAAATAAGGGGATTTTTCATTGTCCCTATTGTTGTATTTGTATGTTTTGAATTACTATATTTTCCATGCTGGATGATTGCTTCATCATTCAGGAAATAGGGGGATTTTTCATTTTCCTTATTGATGTATTTGTATGTTTTGACTTACTATATTTTCCATTCTGGATGAGTTTAGCAGATTACAACGGTGGTAACATTATTTGGGGTTTCTGTGTTATTGATGAGTTTCTTTGTCCAGAATGTATGACTATTTTTGAAATAAAAATGTAAAGGCGGCGGCACTTCAGATCTGGACGAATAATAACAATTAAATTTATCTATGAAATAGTATAATGAGTGTTTTGAAATGGGAATCTATCTATTTTAATGAGTGTTTTATTAAAATGAAACGATAAATTTGCAGTGTTAGAGTTGTATTTGACCTCTTTCACAAATTACAATAATAAATTTATAGTATTTTCTTTTAAATTAAAATTTCATAATAAAAAAATTGTAGTGTTTTTTTTTTTTTTTAATTAAGATTACATAATTTTTAACATGGTTGGATTTAAATTAAGAAAGTACCGTTCTACTCCCAAAAAAGAAATATCAAATATCATATTTTTCATATTTATGTTAAAAACAAAAATATAACCAATTATTTTTATACATTTTGCCAATGGTGGCTGGATCTACAAATTGTATGAGTATAGATCTCTCTTTAAATTATATGAATAGATTCCCTCTTGTACAGATGAGAACCAACCAGTGGAAGGTTGGAGTAGTTGGAATTGTCCACACTAGTTTCCTATGTTTTGACTGGTTACACAACAAAGAGTGGTTACATTTCTTTTAATAAAAAGAGATGATTATTGGTATTTTGTAAAAAAGAAAGAAATTATTTTTAAGGTTTACGAGGCTAAAAATAATTTATGGGACAGATTGCTTCTCTATCTGATTCTTGTATTTGGCCATTTTCCTATGGAATCTTACAATAAACACTCCGAGTATCTGGACAAACTCTTATCTCAAGCGTTAGGTGCCAGAATATCTGCATACTTATCTCAAGAGTTAGGTGCCAGAATATCTGCATAATTTTCGCTGCTTTTTTTGAAGGCCTCGCATTTTAAAATGAAATGTTTTTTCTGTTTCCACTTTTCCGAAAGAGCAAAAAATACATATTCTCTCCTCCCACATTTCTTTTGGCCTTTTCCAGGGTCTTGTTTCACAAAGGAGTTGATGAATTAGTCCCTAATTGAGCAAAAAGAGTTTTGGATCTCCAAGAAATATTGGCCCCTATGTACGCTTTTTGTTGATGATTATGAGTGGGGTTAAACTCTTCAATGTAGTACTTCTTCTTTCTCTCTAGATTTTTCTCTCTCTTCTTTCTCCCTAACTCTTTCTTTATCTCTATACTGGTTGTGGGACATATGCCCAAGCAAATACCCCATTTACTAAACCATATCCAAGTCTCTTTTTTTTTTTTTTTTTGCACAAAATGTCATTAAACACAACCTTAAGTCATCTACCCTCTTTCATTTGTTCAATATTTTTTAAATACCTTATGACTCGCACCTTAAAAAACAAGACATTGACATCACCATAACACATGTAATAAGAGTAAAAGCTCTTTATATCATGTTAATGAACAACAATGGTTTATATATATAAAGGGAGGAAAAGGTCTTTGTTTGGGAGGGATGTGAAAAACAATGTTAAAAAAAGGGGCACGAAAATCTCTTTGTTTGAGAGGGACGTGAATAACAATGGGAAGAATACTGGGTAATATAATTTAGATCTTGAATCATAGTTGAATGATATGATATTGTTGTTTAAGTGGGAGGAAGTAAATATAAAATAAATATAATAGAAGTATTATGTTCAAAATATTTTATTTCAAGTTTGATAAATAATTTGTTAATATTTTAGTTGATAATATGAAATGTTTTTTCTCAACAATAATTTTAAAATTACTCTAGGTACTAATTAGATGTGGATTTCTAGATGGTATGGTGTGTATGTCTCTTTACCACTAGTAAATGATTTATGCTTTTGTGTGTATTTCAATGACTCAAAGCTTTGAGGTGTCAATTAGATAGGCTTGAGTTTTAAAGTAGATCTTAAGAATGTCATGTGAACAATTTATCGTGTCCTATTTAATGCATGGCGAGCGATATCCACATGGAACACTACCAATTAGTGGCAATGTACCATCTTCACCTTACATGTTGAATGGTCGATATTATGGTATCTAATGGTTAGGTGAAAAGGGTACATAACCACTAATTTAACACATTTATAATGTGTTAGGTGGATACCACTCTTTCTTCTTCTTCTTCTTTTTTATGTATGGTCAAATTTTGGGATAAATTTCCATGTTTGGTTTGAAGGAATGTTGATCAATAAAGATAACATGTATATGTTATGTAGTTAGTTTTCTTAATTACTTTGTGGTTGAGTGAAAAGCTAATTTTTGGAGTAAATTTGAGAAGGATATGAAATGCATGTAGAGGAAATCAACATGTGAAGCTATAGAGCAAAATGAAGAATTCCAAATTCCAAAATCTTCATAGTCACTAACATCATAAATTTTAGTTGTTAATCAAGAGAGGTATTCTAGAATGCATCATTACACAAATCATGGGTATGCAACATGAGTCTTCGATGCAAATAAGTTTGTAAATATTTTGGCATAATTGTTTAACTTAGATAGACCAACAAGGAAAGCTCATAAAGTTAGCATAGTCTAATCATAATATCATTGCATTCAGTAGGTGATAATATTAAACAATTAAGTGACTTGAGATAAGAATTAATAATTTCACATTGCATTAATGAATAAGGTCCACCATATTAAAGTATTTAATCATTTTTAGTTAGTTTTAAACTCATTTTTGTAGTTATTTCTTATTCTAATTGACCTTACTTGCAATTCACATTGATTCAACTCCAAGAAGAAAATTGAAGGAGAATAGAAAGAAATTGGATTGATTATGTTATAAGCGTGAAAGCATGAAAATGAATGAAGCAAATAATGGATAAGATAGTACAAAGAGACAAATAAAATGAAGTAGTGTTCTATTACTACGTTAAAGTTCTATCAATGTTAGTGCATGGAAAGTGATATCCACATGGCACACTACCAACCATTGCTAGTGTGCCCTCTTCACATTACATGTTGAATGATAGATAGTACGGTATCAAATAGTCAAGTGAAAAGGGTACATTGTCAGTGATTTGTAATGTGCTAGGTGGATACCACTTGCCTTTTGTGCATGGTCGAATTCTGGGATAAATCTCAATGTTTGGTTAGAAGGAATGTTCATCAATAAAGATAACATATACATGTTAGATAGCTAGTTTTCTCAATCACTTTGTGCTTGTGTGAAAAGCTATTTTTTCAAGTACATTTGAGAATGATATGAAGTGCATTTAGAGAGCATCAAGATGTGAAGTTATAGATAACGAAATGGAGAATTCCAAATTCCAAAATGTTGATATTCACTAGCATCATAGTTTTTACTTGTTAATCAAGAGTGATATTTGAAATGCATCATTTCACAACTCATGGGTAGGCAACATAAAGTTGAAAATAATGGAGAAAGTTTGTTTCACGGTTTTGTGTGTGTTCTAGATCAGAGTTAGTTCTTATTTTCTAGGATATGGTTTTAACCTCCCTAAATTGAATTTAAACTTACATATTTATTATTTAATGATTAATGACGTAGAGCGTACTGCTTGGGCAGTCTCCAAGTGTAGCTTGCACACCTGTGAGCTGCTAGTTTTCAGTGTGTAAGTTTCATTCTAGTTTGGTCTTTCCATTTTTAACATGGTATCAAAGCTCTTGAGAGCCTTAGTGGCTGAAGATCCATTGTGGCTAAGATTGGAGAGTGTGTAAGCCTTGGTGGTTGGTTCAATTTCCTTTGTGACAGAGCGTTGGAATTTTTGAGGAAGCATGATCAACATTGTTTTTGGGGGTTAAACTTGTGATGATCAGCGCTATATTTTGGGGTTAAACCCGTGATGATCAGCGTTGGATTTTGAGGCCAAACCCGTGCAAATCAGTGTTGGTTTTAGGATTAAAATCCGCTCTGATACACAAAAACTTGCACCAACTTCCACCAACACGACCCATAATCGCAGATCCAATAGGGAATACCTGCGCTGGTGTACTTTTGTTGGTTTTTTAAAAGTGGCCGAGATTGAAAGTATCTATGTTGGTGGTTTTGTCCAATTTTTTTAAGGTTGTCGATTCAAATTGGATCCGTAGTATCCAAATCTGGATTTGTTGAAGGATCTGGAGATAGATCCATAAATTGATTGGTGAAGGATTTAGTGTTGGAGTTGGAGATCAATTGTTGGAGGATCTTGAGGTGGATTCATAGATCGATCTTGTCACAATGAATAATCACATTGTAGAGGTGTATCTTAATGAGAGAAATAATATCGATGGGTCAAATTACGCCAACCGGAATTTCAAGTTTCATACATTGCTTGAGGGTTTGAGTGCGTGGGAAATTACAAAGGGGGATGAAGCAAATCTGACTGCAGCTGGTGGCGCCACAGCCGCCTCAATTCAGGATTGGGAGAAGAGGGAAAATAAAGTGAAGGTGCTATTGAATATGCCCGTAAAAGACAACATAATCCCTCACATCCAAGAATATAAAACCGCTAATGACATTTTGGTGACACTCAAGGATTTGTATGAAACTAAAAATACAAATCACCAGTTGTTTCTGAAGACTAAGATTCTCTCCTTCAGAATGGAGGAGAATTAATTTGTTGTTGTGTTTATCTCACGGATCAAATAACTGAGAGACAAGTTGAGCGGCATAGGGTAGAAAGTGTCCAATGTCTGTTGGATTAATTAGATATTACGATACATTTTGTTTCGCTATTTTGGGGAGGAAAGCGAACGAGAATGAGCAAAAGATATTGGAACATTGATTCAGAAGAGATGATGGAAGTTTCATCCATTATTATGACATCATGGGGATTCAGAATTGTAATATGTCGAAACTGGCCAGGCCTACCAGGTTTGGGAATGAAAATACGGTAGCTTAGATCCTCCTACGACTTACCTTTTCTTCTTGCTTTGGGGCTGGTACACTTACTAGTCTTTGGGGCTACAATTGGGGGTTTGTAGGCTAGCTGAGGTAAGGGCAGCCTTCCCTCTGTTGACCTTCACACGGTTCCAGTCCCATAATAATATAGGTCCACCCCCACCCTCTCCCCAAATTGAGAGCCATGCTTACACTTCCTTGCCCTCGCAAGCTCAAGCAAGCAATAAATTCCTCTCCCGTTGGTCGAGCCCTGCCGGGGGCATCATCACAATTACCTTAAATGGTATGACAACGGATTATCAAATGTTCATTACAAGGATTACAGCGAGGGAGAAAGATCCCACCTTTGAAGAGTTGAAAGGGATTTTGATGCAGCAAGAAGAGAGGTGTATGAATCTAAATCCTCATAATACAGATCTAGCGATGGTGGCAAAGAAATTTTTTTTTAAAGGGAAACCAGGAGGAGGTCAGAAAAATGGTGGTCCATCCCAGAAAATTCCATTTCAAGGTATGTCATATGCTAGAAATGATTTAGGAATTAAGTGTTTTTACTATGCAATAACTAGTCATATTGCTAGAGATTGTGATAAAAAGAAGACCAATGAAACCAAACATAGACACAAGAGGCATACAGGGAATTTTGTTGGTGAAGGTTATAATCGTGATCTTAAATTATTTGTGTCTGATGGTGCTCTTTCTGCTGAGATCGATGAGGTTGAAATTTGGTTTATGGATTCTAGAGCATACACTCATATGACAGGTAATAAACATTGGTATGAAAATTTTAAGGAGACCAGCAATGGTGCTAACATCTACCTTGGAGATGAAAAAGCATATCAAATTAAAGGGTATGGAGATATTCCAGTGATATTTCCTAATGGTAATATTAGGTGCATTGAGAATGTCATGTATGTACCTGGTTTAAAAAATAATTTGATCTTTGTCTCCATATTGCAGATCATAATTTAATGGTATAAATTTCCAAAACTTACTGTGTTATAAAGGATTTGTTGGATCATCAGAAGCCAGCCGCATCAGAAGTAAAAGTTGTAGCCCTTTATGAGTTGAATGCTACAAGCATGTCACATCAAGCTTTAACTCCAATTAATTTGACAACAGAGAATCTTTGGCATCAAAGGTTTCGTCACATCAATATTCCTTGTTTATTGCTTCTACAGAAACAAGGTATGGTTGATGGAATTATTGTTTTAAAGAATTAAATATTTATTGTGAAGGTTGTGCACTTGGGAAAATGCACAGAGATGAATTTCCCTCTAATTTAAATAGGAGAAAGAAAGATATACTCGAACTTGTGCATACTGATATATGTGGACCCATGCAGACATGGTCCTTAGGTGGAGCTTATTATTGAGATTCAACAAGAAAAGTCAACACCCACGCCTAGTGCATTAAGCACCCAGACTAGGGTGGGGCCCACAATGCTATTTTTGGGTGCGTGTCTATTTTGGTTATCCCTTAATTAAGATGGACATTAAATTGTAATCTATTCTCAATTTGGACTTGAATCAGTTAACTGAAAGTGATAAATTCAGTTAGCTATTGAATTTCGAGTTAGAGGTTATTGGTGAGGCATGCAGAGTAATTGTAGTTTTAACAGAGTTCAAAGTGTAGTGGTGCATGAGTTAGTGCAAGTTGTAAATATTTTAACTCATTTAAGTGAGTTAAACTCAGTTGTGCTAGTTTTAACTAAAGATACACTAGTGAGAGATTCAATGAATTAAATATTAATTAATTCGCAATCAGTGACCTCACATGCAACTGAGGATTTACTATTATTAGATGCATGCATGTCAGATTCACTGGAGACCCAGTTGAGTTCTAGGTGAAAGGGAGGTTGACTATCATTTGTAGGATTATTGGCTTGCACACTTAAAACCAAACACCCATTGGAGTGCCCATGATACTTGCACAGTCAAGGCAGGAAATAATTCCTATATTTTAGGGATATTTACCATCAAGGATTGCACAAGCAAGGTAGGTTGTATGGAGGTTGAGAATTGGCTATGTGTTGGTCAGTTTTGCATATGATAGTGTGAGAAAATTAGCTGAGTACTGGAGGGCTCTTGTGAGAAGAGTTTTGTATGGAATTGTTTCATGATCCATGCTTAATATACAATAGAAGATAGTGGGGTATTTAGTTGTAAGCTTTCCTCGAAAATTATCTTTGTTGTGTGTGATTGATCTTTCTCCGTGTTCATGTGATTAGCGATTGTGTGTTTAAATCTGCAAAAGATTTGTAGAAGCGATTCAATATTTAACTTTAGTACATTCATAGTTCTACTAGGAGTAGCTTCTCACGGTAATGGAGGTTTATTCGTTGTCCTACGAACGATGGGGAAGGGGTTGATCTTCTTCCACGATTGCTGATTTATTTTATACAAAAACAAATAAACAAAAAGAGGGTGACACTAAGAAAAAGGTTTACCAAGTAACTGTGAACTACAATGTACTGCCTCAGTAAACCAAGGACTTATTATATGTGCAGGAAATATCCCCGAATGTTGTGTTCGGTGTATCACACGTACAAGGCGGCTGACTCGGTTACCTATGGATGGTAATCAACCTAAATTTGTCCTCCCAAATATACGCGAAGGTACGTGGAGGCCTAATCCATATTAGTGTTGTCTAATGTGAAATTGCACAGTGAGAGCATCCCCTTATACATTTCGTACTAGAACACTGCTCAATATACCTAAAAGTACATGGATGAACTCTGATATACTTACGTACATGGAATGAGGTATCACACTCAGAATGTATTGTAGATAATTAATGACAACTGTTGTGTTTAACAATGTCGGAACATGTCTGCTAACCTAGACCTCTAAATGTTATTGTTAATGTTACAATGCTTCCTTAGATAAATTCAGATAAATTTTATGTTGATCTTAATTATCAGTTTGTCTTTCAGGTTCACCGCGAGATGTATTGAACATTCCTAGAATGTAATTAGAATGATAAGCATTCGTTTTGAATTGATTTTCGACAATGACAAACTAGCTAGTATGGATAGAGAAATCAGATAATTTGCAATCATCAATGAGCACATCTAAATTCAATTTTTCCCTAAACTATTCCTCAAGTAGCACTCACAACCCCTAAATGAAAATGCATGTTTTTCTTTTCAGTTTCCTTTAAGTTTAGATGAACGAAAAAGAAACTAATTCACAAACAATCACTCAAAAATTTCAAGAGAAACGAAGACTGAAATGAAAATTCCTCTTTTCGAAAATAATGAATTGATTAAATGTGAAATTTAACTTTGGAACTATTCACAATGATAAAGAAAACACAAAGAAACATTGATATAACAAATACAAAGTGAGGCAAGAAGAGTAAAGGAAAACTGGTCTCTGGAGGTATCTAGTCACTCAAAACTTCAACAAGAAAACACTAACATGAATTGGAAAAAGACAAAACAGATGGATTTTGATTGGTTAGAGGGAAACACACCCTTGAGTGGGAGACAATGCGTTCCAGAGCACTGTCCCTAAGCCAGAAGTGTTATGCAGAGCATTGTGTCAAGACCAACAATGCATTGGTGCCAGAGGACTCTCTGAGAAAGCAAGCAAACACATTAATTTTCTAACACACATTCATATGACTGAAAATAAGCAGGTAAAGTCTACTAGATGTTGATGGACAAGGACAAAACCACCAGGGATGATCTGTCAATCCCTAGTATGGTCGAATCACACCAAACCAATGGTCTTGTAAGAAAAACCAATAAATAGAGTGCTCTTCCTCGCAAATTTATTTCACGGAAATACAAACATACGAATAAGTATGCCTTCCCTAAGTGGGTGGTTCACTTAAAACAACAGAAAGAAAGATATTTGACTGTTTCCTTAAAGTGAATAGATAAAGGGAGAGAAACCTACTTGTAATCTGTTCGTTTTCCCTCACCTCCCTTCGTCACTTTCGTCGCTCTCAATCCAACTTAACTTGCATTATTGATACCTGCCATGGCAAACAGACGACAAAAAGCAACATAAAGGCAATACGATCTATTCAAATTAAACAAATTTAATTGATTAAACTCATTAATACACATAATACATCATTGATACGTGCATTAGGAAAGGAACAAATGTATTTATTATGAAGTAGAAGGAAGAGTACAACCAGTTGATCAATTAAATTTCACTCATCCATCTTGAGTCCCATCCTCATCACATCCAACATCAAAAATCCTGTAGCATCACAGTACATGCACAATACCTTCAAGATTTGATATCTCACTAGCATAACTCTACTTAACACAAATTCTTTCTCTCTTGTGCACTATGTTCATTGATCTATTTATAAGTAGATGAAGTTGGTTTGACATAAATGAATCATTGAATGGCTTTCCTAAAAATGGATGAAGAGGTTTCCTTGTTCATGGGAATAGGAGGATAAGAGGTTAAATGACTTCATGGGTTCCAAATTCGAGACTAACAGATGAGGTGAAAGCTCGAACAACTTCTAGAAGTCACTAGAAATAGGGAAGATTCCCGAAATCCAATGAAAAATTCGCTCCCAGTCGACCAACGCACTCCAAAGTGGGCCTAGATCTTCTGCAATACAACCTTACATGGGAGTAGATTCTCTGCAAATCAGTTACAATTATTTAGGGGTGCGTTGATGGCTCAATGGAGCACTTCAACTGGCATCTAAGCAGTGAAACTTTCATGAAGGAAGACCACCAATGTGATGACTTGTTTAGGGAATGTAGCAACCAATTTAGAGTATGATAGACCCTAATTACTACCTATCTATGTTTTGGGATGATGCCCAAATCAGCCTGTAATAATCTCACCCACCTTGGAATACAATCTTAGAGTATTCTTAATTTCTTGATAATATCATAAGGATTACTTGCCAAATATCAATATCATTATGGCATAAAGGAGAATATTCATGATTATACTAATGGACATGGGGCCAACTGATCTGAAAATGGAGGAGGTGTTCCCTTTCATCTTCTCCACAAACAAACAAGGACCGTTCTGATGCTTTGCAAAGTAAAATGGGTCTTGACACAAAACATGTTTTTCCAATGTCTCTTCAAATTATGAGTTAATCTTCACATGTAAAATTAACATAAGAAACATAATATTACATAACTCATATAGGCATCATGAAGAGCATAACAAAATATTTGGTGATGGAGTTCACCCCTCTTAGGCTACATCTTTGGGCCTGCCAACATAGCTATACCACTCCATATGTTCAGTAGAAAAGGGACTACATAAAATTTTGTTGATGAAAACATGTGGCTATTTCCCCTACAAGGAATTGTTCTCCTGCAAAGAACTCTTGCATAAAGCAACAACACAAGGCATCTCCAACAAAAATCCTATACTCCAACTAAAATGAGCTTACATAAGTATATGATAATTGTTCCACATTGAAGAGAAAAAATAAAGCCTTTCTCAATCATGACAGTGAGAAAAGTAAACTTGAGTTGAACATTGCAAGTAAGAGTTGTTCTAGTAGAGTTCTGAAGGTAAGAAAACCCCTACAAGGCCTCCTCCATGCTCAAGCACCTTCCAAAACTGCTTCAAAAACCTGATTGATCCATACACACTTGGTCTTCAATCTACAAAAAGACTCCTTATATGTGCTCAAATCAGAAAATAGAGGTTACCATTAGATCCCGAATGTCTAAAAACCCCTAAGTCGACTCTTATTGAGCTCAATTTGGCCAAAAAATTCAAAATACATGACTCTTAAGCTCTTCCATGATTTTTACTATTAATTGTCCTACAAATCAGACCAAAAGACTAATTGTCCTACAAATATGCCCTGTTTTTCGCTAATGGAGCGACATTTTCGCCCTCCACCGATGCATTTTGTTGGATGATTAAATTAGCCAATGACCCCTTAAGACCTAAAATTTAGGCCATATGGACACATATGGCCGCAGGCTAGGCCTTAATGCCCACCCCCACTAGCCTAGCTCTTAAACACCGAGAGTGTGGTCTTATCATGTGTTGTGAGACTGAGGGTTGAGATAACAACCCGCCCTTCCCGTCGAGCCCCTTGACTTCCTGGCGCATGGTCTTGAGGGTGGTCTAAAAGACTTGGGGATAGCCCCCCATTCGTATCACCTACCTTTGAGTGCCAAAAACTCTGCGTTGTGGTCATGTGTTGGAGTTGTGGCTTTTAGCCACTAATAAATTTTGTTATACTAATAAGTGTCTAATTTTGTTCTTCAAAACTTCAAGAGATAATTCCCTTTGAAATCCTATCATATTTGAATTTTTTATGAAGATAACTAATCTTTTAGTTAATCTTCATTGTTATTTCCCTCATAAACCTGAAAAATGCGTTGTTTTCCTAAAGAAAAAGACTGCTGAAAAACCCCATTTTTCATCATTTTTACCCCTCCTTTCATTCATAGAAACCCCATTTTCATCCCCTTTTTCTCCATAAAATCCCTCCATAAGCCTCATTCAACCTTCAAATGCACTCCAAAATCCCTTTTAAAAACCTCATATTTCTCTGTTATTTGGTTTAAAAAAGCCTTCATTCACCTATCGAAACCCTCAATTTCCCTTAAAAACACTATTTTTTAAGCCTAAAACAGTCTTTTTCATATAATGTTTTCTTAAGCCCCCGAGGGCTTATTTCCTTCAGACCTCCGCTTCATAATACCTTAAGCCCCGCAAACGGGCGCTAAAAGTCTAAAAAAACCCTTTCCCAAACCCCTTTTCCTTTGTTTTTCCATTCCCGACATAAAATATTTCAAAATGAATCTGGGTCGTCGATCTCTGCAGATCAACGACCAAAGATGATCGACGACTGAGGTTTGATCGCATCGAAATTTTGAAAGACACGAGGAAAGGAAGGACCCATGCGAACTTGCGATGCGATGAGTCGACTGATCCAACGGTCAATACATAATCACATCACAAATATTAATTGCATCGCAAGTATAAATCGCATCGCAAATATCCATTTTACCCTTTTTTCCTTGGTTATTTGTCTCTCGCCGATGCAATCCCGCTATCAATTCTCCACCGTCGATCTTCTCTATTGTGTCCAGATCCAACAGTGCATATTTCTCCCCGTTCCAAACCCTCCTTTCCGCCTTTTCTCTTCATAGTTAAATCTCCATCGTCGATCTAGCTTTAAGATCGACGACTCTCGCTCCATCGCAAATCGGCAATCGCAATTCCTTTTGTCCGTTCCCTTTTCCCTCCTCCGTCGCAGATCTGCTGATTTAATCCCAGCCGTCAAATCCACAAAAACTGAAGGCTCAGATTAAATCACACTCTGCTCGAAAGCCCTTACCATCGCACCCGTCGATTAAATCTCCACCGTTGATCTCTCTTAGATCTAATGGCCTACGCTCAATCTCATCGACGCATTCCATTATCACTTTGCTCTTTCCTCCCGCCGATTATGATCCTACGAACAAATCTTCGCCATTGATCTTTTAAATTGGACGGTCCACAATGCTTTCACTCCTCACACCTCACCCTTTTCATTTCTCCCCCATCGATAGATCTCGACCGTCTATTCCCATGATCCAACGGTCAGGATCTAAACCGCCACTGACCCTACCCACCTTTTCCGCCCGTGCATCTTACTCTACATTGTGTGTGATCTGCACCGTTGGATCTACTGCCCCTCATCTGACGATTGAAACTCCACATCGCGTAATTTTGCGCCTGAACGTTAATGCCAAAAAATTACGCAAAATGGGCGGTATTAAAAAGACAGGTGTCAAGCAACGAATGATATCGCTTTTTTTTTTAGAAATTTCAAAACCGCCTCAGAGTTGCGCGAAAACCGCTCTGTTTTTCCGCCAAACCACCCTTCCCCGCAGCATTGGCTTTTCAGTTTTTAATCCTGGCCGTTGATTATCAGAATCAGACGGATCTTCTGCAATTTCCCCACCAAGTCATCGCCTATCTCCTTTGCTCCCAAACACTCCGTTCAAAGAATCCCAACCGTTGATAATTCTAGATCAATGGCTCTCATTCATCCTGCGTCCAAACTTCATTTTAACCCCATTTCGCTTCTGCCAAAGGTTTTCCCCCTTTTTATTACATTTTCTTCCATTTCATTATAATGTTACCCCCTCCGCATTATAAACTTCCTAATCAATCTCAGTCGTTGATCAACCTAGATCAAAAGCCCGGACTTAATCTGACCCTCATTCATCCAACTGCCTCCCCATCAACCCCAGCAAGAGATCCTGACCGTTGGCTGATTTCATCCAACGGCCATGATTTATTCTCATGTCCAAAGCGGCCTTTGACCTATTTTCACTCGGTTTTCTTAATTTTTGTTCGTTTTGTGAAGGTTATAAAGGTTTTTCCACTGTTTTCAAATGAAACAAAAGGCCATGGATGACGATCCACAGGCCACCATCCAGGAAAGATAGGGAATCTAAAGGGTTCAACCAACGATTTGTTCATGCCTCATGAGCACTAATGATGTTATAAAACCCTCTGCGCACCCGCAACATAGTAAAACAAAGTCAGAATCCATTATTTAAAGAATATCAGCATTGAAGACAGGAGATCAAAGAGTATCAGGGTTTAAAAGTTTAAATCAGAGTTTTTTAAAAGGTTTAAGGCATAAACTCATAAAATCAAATGCCTGATCCACAGTCAGCAGAGTATGAAGACCTGAAGATGAAGATTAAGCCTAATTAGGCCTAAAACACAGAACAAAGACGGATTTAATGTGTTTTAAGATAAAACAAGGAGATCTATCAGTCTGAGAAGCCTCCACTGCCACATCAGAGGCTAATTGAATCCTCTCCAGCTACCAAAGGAGCCACCTGCAGCCTCAATAAATCAAAAGAAGGCCTAGTTATTGCCAAAACATAAGATATTTGCCTAAAGACAGTTGAAAGCTATTTTAAGCAAAAGAAGATATCTCAACTTGTCAGTGAAGTTATTGTAAGAGATAAATAGGCCTCAAAGTCCACCTTTTTTCCCATTAAGCCTAAAAAAGCAGAAACAGAGTTAATGAAGCAGAGTTGTAAATGAAATACATTCCTGCCTTAGGCCTTGCATGGTTTTCAAGGCTAGGATTTGAATTTAGTGTAGAATTTATTGCACTTCAAACCTAAAACTCTTCCACCTCCTCATTTCTTCTATAAATACTTCTGAAGAAGATGAGAAGTTGTTGTTTGTTCACCAGTTGTAATATTGAAACTCTCTAAAATAATACATAGTCTGTCTGAATTTGAGGAAGAAATTGAAGTCTTGGAAGCCTGATGATGTTGTTGCATGCTTTTTCTTGAGAAGGCTCTATCATTGGATCCATGAGCTTAGATGTTGGTGAAGTATTCTGAACTGTTTAATTTTTTCTCCTGTTTTCATTTTGTTCCATAAATGCTTACTACAGTAGGATGAAAAGTTTAGGCTAAGAAATGACTCCTAGAAGCACCTTATACATGTTCATCCTTCATTGTTTTATGTTTTCTTCTGCTGAGGTATTTTAGAGTCTTTAATCTCTCTCTTTAGTCCTCATGCTTTTTTATTTCTCTAATAGTTAAAATAGTTGGTTTCAGCATGATTTATGGTTTTCCCTGCTTGTCTGCTACCACTTGAAAACTGTTTTTGAAGTCTCCCTTTGAAGTACCACTATTTATAGTTACCTAAGGAGGTCTGTTTTGATCATGCCCTTTGTCCTTGCTTGAACAATTGTTTTAAAGGTCTTTATAGTTGTGGTCATAGATGTTGTCAGGTGTTCCCTCTTCTATGACTGCAATTATCAGTGAATCTTTTATGTTTTCTAAGTCATTTGAAATAAAATCTTTGAGGAAATAGGATGTGCTCCTGAATCTTAGATTTCATTTTAAAAGTTTTTTTGAAGTCATTATTTGCTTAAAGTGTGGTTTGTAAAATTCATGGTTAGCCCTGTCTATCAAATACCTCTTTATTGTTCAAGTTATGTTTTCAAATTCCCTTTGTTGAGAATTCAAACTCTCTTTCCAAATCATTGATGTCCATCTCATTCACAAAACCAAAGGATCTTGTGGCCAAGTTAGATTTTCCCTTTGATATCCCATATCCATTGATAAGTTTGTCATAAAACTCTTCTTGACTCCATTGCCCAATGAATCTGACATTTCTCCTTTCTACCTATCTTGCCTAGACCTTTCATGTTCTGCTATGACATTCAACCAAATAACCAAACAAACACTCGCACTTAATAACTAGTCTAAAATCAATACTTAAATCAAACAAAGACATATCTTTGCAAACAATTTGAGAGATCCCTCTCTGAGAACAGGAGGACTAGATCATGGAACTCTAAATATTGGTTCTGATGTTGCCTTGTCTTTTGGTTAGCCAATCTATCAAAACACATGACCCCAACAGTGACCAGGGGTCGATCCTAGGGGTTAGTCCCCCCTCTCCAGCATCTTCTAGAAATCTCCAGGCCATATGGGTATATCAGTTATCAAGGACTAGGCCAAACCCTGAGCCCCTTCTTCCTTTTTCCTTGTGGACATATGGGTGTGGATACGACTCGGGGCCGAGGCTAGCAACCGGACCCCTTCCCCCAATGAGCGTTGAATAAAAATTCAAATATAATTTTGACCCATAGACTTATAAGAACCACCACATGGCCCAACGATAAGGCAATGTTATTACGAATAGGAGGTCACAAGTTTGAACCTCTCAGGCCTTACTCCTTTCATTACCAAAATTTTGGATGACTCTGGGTGCCACGTGGCAGCCCATGACTGGGCCACATGGCACCCAACCATTGGTCCAAATCACCAAACCATTAACCAATGAAACTCGATCATGTGCGCAAATCATACAAGGAAGCTTGTCAGCTTGTGGTTGGTTCATACCCTGCACAGTCACCATGTTGACTCAGCTATATGGTCACCCAGTCAACAGACCTGCTAAAATTTTAGTTGTTGGTCCAAACAGTTAGCACGTGATAACTTGAGCATACATTTTCGGTTTGATATGAAACAAATGTCATTGGATTCAGAACGACGAGAATTTCAACATGATATCGGTTTCAAGACTTTCTGGGCACTTTCATTTTTGAGCTAAAATTTGATCACCTGATCACACCTCCCCACTAGGAACTTTTGGACTCCAAAAGTTTACTTCCCTAGTAAATATAATGAGACTAAAACTCAAAATCACCCATAAAGTCAATCCAAAATTCTTACTTTTCAATTGGTGCCCTTCAATATCTAATCAAGGCATTTCACCTATCTTATTTATGAGGACCTATTGTCATGTTAAGAATTGAGCCAATATTCTTATCGTTGTTGTGGGAACAAAATACTTATGAGTGGAATCTGAACATTCTCTTTAATCTCATCTTTGCACGGCTCAAAAAAAACTTCATCTTGAAGTTAAATTGTTGAAGACAAAATTGACTCCATCTTGGAAATCAGAAGCAACATAAACTTGCTTTACTATCCTTAAACTGAGCTTGTACATAAAGAGTACATTGCTGAAAAATTTCAATGATATCATTGCATTTGTCTACAAAACATAGTCATCTTGTAAAATCTTAAAGAAAATATCCTATTCATACAATTTTCATCACAAATACTTGCATCGGTGAGTACATGACAAACTTGTAGACAATCTTGAATGTAAAACTTGTACATTCCAAAATTCCTTGAACATGTGGACTTATAAACAAGAAAATACATAACATCAATGAAAAATATATACTTGTTTCACATAGTGACAATTATTTTTTACTTTACAAAAAGTAACCAAATAGGTAAACAACAACAAGTAAATACAATATTTACAAATCAGCTTTACAAACAACCTACCCAATCTATGCCTCTCCTAGGCTTATGGGTTCTCTTTTTGCATCATCTTTGCCTTGAAGGTTGCTTAGAATTGTTGTGATTCCTAGTTTCCACCTCTTTCTTCCCTTGCATTAGGTTACACAATCTCTTTTCCCTTCTTAGAACGAAGCTTTGTGATGCAGGAGCATCCTGCTTGATTTTCATTAAAATATTGTGTAATTAGGGGGTGATGTCTTTTTAATTAATTTATAAATTATTATGCTAATTTTTAATAAATTCAGATAAATATCTGAGTGTGAAGTTTATTGTAAATATTCTCTTAATAAATTGAGGATATGAGTGGAATTTGTTGGATAGATATTTTAGGGATTAGAAATTCCTTAAATGGAACTTAGTTGAGTCAAAGAAGGGATAAAGATATTTTAGGATTTGGTTGAGATTTGTGTGGAGGAAATCATGGATTCAAATCATTCCATAATTATGTATAAAGATGAAGCTTGTGTGAGGATGGAGGACAGAGAGAGACATAGAGTGATAGAGAGAAATGGTGTGGGAGTTTATGTAAAGGGCCGAGAGCCAAGAGGCCAACAATTGTAATATTCGGCCAAGGAAGGGTTTGCATTTGTAATTTTTGGTTGTACTTTATGCAATTATTTAGTTATTATTTGGCTCTCTCTTCATATGTATTTTGAATCAAGTCTAAGTAGACTTTATTGAAGTTTGTGATTGAGGATTTTATATAAAGGAAACACACACTCTATTATTGTGCGCAAGGATTTGTTTTGTGCAGAAACCCTGCATCACTTTGGATGTAACTTTTGACATCGTTCATTTACTGCTCATGCATATTGCAATGGGTACATAAGAAATTTCTCTTGCTTGCTAAAAAAGAAGTCCTCTCATGCGAAGGAGAATCATTATGCTTGATTCCTAGAATTTGATCCATTTTTTTAACCATTACCATGTGTTGCTCACAAACAACCACAAAATGGCCAAAGGCATCACAGAAAGTACAAGGGTAAATATTCCACAAATAGTCCAAATTACCATGCATTGGAAAACACCCATGAGGAGTATACCTTTCTCTAGGGTTGAATCTTTGATAGAGTGGAGTGGACGAAGACATACATGGTCCCTTCAAGCATTCATCTTGCTTAGGAGACAAATTAACATTGTCACAAGGTGGTGGTGATATCTCATCCTCATATGGTTGATATGCCTCAAACCGTTTAGAGCATTCTCCAAACTCCCTTTAACCATATCCCAATCCCTGATACTTTTTTATCTCCTCAACCATGATTGGATTGGTGATCCCTTGGACATTTATGCAAAGACATCCTCCTTCATAAAACATTTTAGAAATTATCTTCATACCTATTCCTTTGGCATGTTTCTCAAATGTTGCAAAAGGGGTGTTACGAACATAAATAGAAGGAATTGTACTTGAAATGATTATTACTTCCTTAAACTTTCCATTCATCTTTTCATCTTCTGATGATGATGATGATGATTTCCAAATTGTAGATGACTCTAGCC
This sequence comes from Pinus albicaulis, assembly GCA_034641835.2. Classification (NCBI taxonomy): domain Eukaryota; kingdom Viridiplantae; phylum Streptophyta; class Pinopsida; order Pinales; family Pinaceae; genus Pinus; species Pinus albicaulis. The sequence continues at coordinate 57,495,231 of CM076569.1, read as the reverse complement.
ACCCACTCTTTCCAACTGGAATATGGTGTGAATCTTGGAGATGCTTGCAAAATGCACATGCATCATCTTCCTCATAAAGTCCATAACCATTGTTTTAACCATGACCACATATTGGTTTCATTTTGGAGTTTTCTTTTGTTGTCACAGGAGTGGAACTTTCAACAACTTGTTCCTCAAGCACATGTTGCAACTAAAGGTGCATATGCATCTTCTCCTCTTAAACTATCTCTAACGTTCTTCTCAATTCAATATTCTCCATATGACGAGCAAAATTCCACTCCTCTAACTCTTGGAGAATATTTGTTCCCATTCTTGTAGCTTGGTCATATTTAGCTTTGATACCAATTAATTTAAAATGGAGTAGGTGTTCCCTTTCTTATTCTCCACAACTAAACAAGGATTGTTCTAACATTTTCGAAAGTAAAATGGGTCTTAACACAAAACATTTTTTCCAATGTTTTTTCAAGTTATGAGTTATTCTTCACATGTAAACTTAACATAAGCAACATAATATCACATAACTCATACATGCATCATGAAGAGCATAAAAAAATATTTGGTGACAGAGTTCACCCCTCTTGGGCTACATCTCCAGGCTTGCCAACATAGCTACACCACTCCATATATTTAATAGAAAATGGAGTACATAAAATTTTGTTTATGAACACATGTGGCTATTTCCCCTACAAGGAAATGGTCTCCTGCAAAGAACTCTCACATAAAGCAACAACACAAGGAATCTCTTACAAAAATATTATACTCCAACTGAAATGAGCTTACATAAGCATATGAGCACTTCAATTCGACATTGAAGAGAAAAAATAAAGCCTTTGTCAATCATGACATAGTGAGAAAAGTAAACCTGAGGTGAAACTTGCAAGTAAAAAATGTTGCAGTAGAGTTTTGAAGGTAATTAAACCCCTACAAGGCCTTCTCCATGCTCAAACACCTTCCATAACTACTTCAAAAACCTAATTGATCCATACATACTTTGTCTTCAACCTAAGAAATACTCCTTATATGTGCTCAAATCAGAAAATAGAGGTTACCATTGGATCCATAATGTCCAAAAACCCCTAAGTGGATTGTTCTTGAGATCTATTTGGCCCAAAACTCCAAAATATATGGCTCTCAATATATTCCATGTGTTTTACTATTAACTGTCCTACAAATAAGACCAACAGCTAACCGTCCTACAAATCCGCCCTTTTTTTCTAAAGGAGTGACATTGTTTCCCTCCTTCGGTGCATTTTTTTTGCAACTAAATTAACTAATGACCCCTTAAGACCGAAAATTTAAGCCATATGGCCACAGTCTAGGCCTTAATTTTTGCCCCCACCGACCTAACCATTAAACATCGTGTGTGTGATCTTATCAGGTGCCACGGGACCGAGGGTCGAGCTAACAACCTGTCCTTCCCGTCAGGCCCCTTGAATTCCTGGCATGTGGTCTTGTGGGTGGTCCAAAATACTTGTGGCTAGCCCCCATTCATAGTACCTACCTCCAAGAGCCAAAAAATTCACGTCATGGTCATGTGTTGGAGTCAGGCCTAAGGGTTAGCCCCCCCTCTCCAACGCCTTCTGGAAATCGTCAGGTCATATGGGTATATTGGTGACTGGGGGTCGGGCGAAACCCTAAGCCCCTCCTCCCTTATTCTCAGTGGACATATGGGTGTGGATACAACTGGGGTTTGAGACTAGCAACCCCACCCCTTCCCCCACCAATTGCGGAACGAAACTTCAAATAGAAGTTTGACACATATAGTTATAAGAATCATCATGTCTCCCAATGGTAAGGTGTTGTTACTACGAATAGGAGGTCGGGGGTTTAAACCCCCTGGGCCTCAATCATTCTATTACCAAAATTTTGGATGACTCTAGGGTGCGACGTTGCAGCCCATTACTGGGCCACATGGCACCCAACCATTGGTCCAAATCACCAAACCATAAACTAATGAAACTTGACCATGTGCACTAATCAGACAGTGACACTTTTCAGCATGTGGTTGGTTCATACCCTGAACATTAGACCATGTTGACTCAGCTGTACGGTCACCCCTAGGCAACATACTTTTTAAAATTCTAGTAGTTGGTACAAACGGTCAGCAAGCGATAACTTGAGCATACAGTGTCGGATTGAGATGAAACAAACGTCATTAGATTTAGAACAAAAAGCACTTCGACTTGATGTCAGTTTCAATAATTTCTAGGAACTTTAATTTTTGAGCTAAAATTTGATCACCTGATCACAACACAACCTACATCTTCCAAACATCTTCTAGCTTATCAATGTATATAACAAAAAAGGGTAGGGGACAAGGGACACCCTTGTTTGACTCCAATATTATAGTTAATTGCTTTGGCTAATCCTATGATCTGGAATTATGCACGAATGCAACAAAATAATGATATAAACATAAACACAGAGATGCAATAGAAATAAAACTTCATTTCATTAATATCAAAGAACTGGAATATGCTTACATACAGAATGGAAATAAACTAGCTCGGGCGATGGTGGCTTATCTCTAAGAAGCGATGTGGCGAATACATGCCTCTGAACTGTGTTCCAATGAAGCTAAAATGCCTATTTATTATTGAGAAACAATCAAAAACCCTTAACATCCAAAAAACTAACCCTAGGAGATGAATCACAAAAATTGTGGGCCCCGTTGGGGTAAATTGGTAAATCCACTTCCCGAGGTCATAAATTTAGCATACTATCTCCGTTTGAAATGCAAAATACCTCCTTAGAAATATCTATCCGAGGAATACAAATTTCGACTGCAAACATTAATTACACACTCATGCTTTCCAATTTTCCAAAAAAATTTCGTTTAGGGCCTCAAAACGGCTCCGGAAGTTCAGGACCCAAAAAATTGCCAGAAATGGTAAATTGTGCTACAATCAAGGAAAATGAAAAAATGAAAGAAAGAATGGTGGGAGTCCAACTGGAATAGGAGGGTTGTCACCAATATCCACTTGAATCAATCCTCCCCCTTAGGAAGCAATGGTCCCCATTGTGTTGAGTGCCTCCATGAGATGGGGAAACTTCTGTTGAACTTGCTTCATGGTGAGCCACTTACCTTGGTGTAGGATTTGGCAAGCTTTGACAACCCGATACAGTTGGATTTTGTGTTGACGAGTGTTCTTGATCTATGTGTCAATGATCTGACTAGTTGTGGCATGTTCAGTGTAGTCGGGGTTTAGCATTGTTGCTATGAGTTGTTCTACAATTTCTGATGTCTAGTAATGGTGGAAAGTATGGCCAAAGACAGTCCACATTAAACATTGGGTGTAGGCCAAGGAATGGTGGAATTTTGGGCTCAAAATAATTGTCTCCCACAACCTTGGTGATGGTGTAAGGCCCATATGGGAGTGGTGTGAGCTTCCAATGGGCTTCGGTAAGGTGTTCTTTCTGCAAATGCAACCAAAATTTGTCGCCCACTTGAAACTTATGTGGCACTCGATTTTGATCATGTCGCTGCTTGTACTTGGCATTGGAATTCTCCAAGATTTTGTGAACCTCATGGTGGATGTGTTGGATGTGATCAATAAATCTGGCTGCTTTGCAGCCTCGGACAATACATGTGTGGATTTTGTCTGTGTAGTTGCATGAGGTATGGCAACATCAATCAGACACAATGGTTAAATCCTAAACCCACTTGAAAGGGATTGTGGCCAGTCGAGCTATGGAGGGCTCTATTATAATTATGTTGCACATAGGGAAGGCTCTCACCCCAAGTTCGTGGATGCTTGTAGTTGTACATGCGGAGTATGTGCACTGTTATCCTCTTGTCAACCTATGTTTGGCCATCAGTCTGGGGATGAAATGCAGTCAACTTGGTGAGCTTGGTGTCCAATAGAGTCCAAAGGCTTGACCAGAATGTGATGAGGAACTTGCTATCATGATCTGATATAATGGTCTGTGAGATCCCAAAATGTTCCCACACTCGTTCAAAGAATATTTTGGCAGTGTCCTTTATTGTAATACTCTTATTGCAGACCACCAATACAACCACATTATAAAATTTGTCCACAACCACAAATGCATAGTCATTACCATGCTTGGTAGAAGGGAGGAAATACATATAGTCCATGGAGATGGATTCCCAAGGTTGGTTAGGAGTAGACATAGGAGTGTACACACCTTTATTCTTAATGGTTATCTTGTCGATGACGCACGCAACGCGGGATATAATATATTTCCAAACATATTGTTGGAGTTTTTGCCAATAAAAGTACTTTTGTAGTATGACCACAGTTTTCTCCACACCAAAGTGTCCTGCGATCTGACAATAGTGCGCCTCCCAAATAATCTTGGCATGCTCGCTTGAAGGAACATAAAGGTGGCCCAGGTAGCATAATAATGCATCCGGGAGGTGGAAACCAGGAATTTTCTTTCCATCAACTCGCATCCGGCATGTGGAGGCGAACTCTAGATCATTTTTTTATAGTTGCATCCATTCAGAGATCTTGTGGCCACAAGATTTGAGAATAGTAGTCGATGTTGCGACTGGGGGCTAACTGAGGTAGTCTGCAACATGATTGGTGCTACCCTTTTTGTATTTAATTTTCAAGTGTAATTTTTGCAAATATGTAGGCCAATTCTGATGGTGATCGTTCTACAACTTCCCTTGTGTTTTTATAAACTGGAGAGGTCAGTGATTGGTGTGGATGATCGTCTCCTTCCATAGAATATAATGTTTACATTTCCAACAAGCCTGCATGATGGAATACATCTCTTTATAGGTGGGGTACTTTCAAATTATATCAGAAAGTGTCTCACTATGATAGGCCACTAGATACACGTATTGGGTGAGGACTGCACCAATAGCATAGTCGAAGGCATCTGTCTCAATTTAAAATGGTTGCAATAAGTATGGAAAAGTGAGTATCGGTGCAGAACAGAGGCAATGCTTCAACTCAAGGATCACCTTTTTTTGGGACTCATACCAGGAAAAATTTGCTTTTGATCTCCCCTTGTTAATCTAACTCAAAGTCCAAGTGATATGGGAGAATCCCAACACGAATCTCCAATAAAAATTTGCGAGGCCCAAAAATATGTGAAGCTCTCTTAGAGTTTTCAAGGCTGCAACTCGGTCATATATGATGTAACTAGGATATTGGACCTAGCTCATGCCAAAGATGCATTTATCCAAATTGGAAAATAGTTTGTGTTTATGCATGATTTCAATGACTTTTCGAATGTGTTTCAAGTGTTCTTCCCAACTCTTGTTGAAGATGAGGATGTCATCAGATAAAAAACAATGAATGAGTTGGTGAAGGGACACAAGATGTCATCCATTAGCCTCATAAAATTAGTATTGGGATTTGTCAACCCAAAGGGCATAACCAACAATTTAAAAAGGCCTTCCTTGGATTTGAAGATGGACTTCCATACATTTGTGGGCTCTATTGGAACTTGGTGATAGCTAGACTTCAGATAAATCTTGCACAAATACTTGGCCCCCTTCAGTTGGTCCAGAAGGTCATTAATCAATGGGATTGGATACCTATTCCTAATAGTGATTTTGTTTAGTGCCCGATAATCATTGCAGAGCCTCCAGGTCCCATCCTTCTTCTGTACAAGTACAATCGGGCTACCACAAGGTGAGGAACTTGGTCAGAAGTTCCCTTTTCACAGCAACTCCTGGATTTTCCTCTTGATCTCTTCATTTTCCAGAATGGAGCGACGATATATCATCCTGTTGGGTAGAGGTGCTATGGGAGTTAGATCGATCTAATTTTTGACATGACAGTGCAAGGGTACCCCTGTGGGTTAGGAGAATATGTCCCAATGTATTCTTGCACGACCTTATCCACATGCTTCTACTACATGGAGGAACCCTTTCCGGGGGTCATGGATGTAGCCACTATCTTCCCCTTACTTTGAGAGCGAATAAAAAAAAAAACAAATTTCCTGGTCTCAGAGATTATGTTATTGAATTTCTTAGCAGATATCAAAGAGATGGTGGTAAGTGGGGATACCTTTAGTATCTTGTATAACTTATTACCCAAGAAAATAATAATAGTGCAAGGCCTCAACTCATACATGTCATTACGCTTCCACAAGTATGGTTGGCCTAATAATACATCAAAAAATTCAAGAGGATCAACATCACAAAATACTGCATTTGTGAAGGGCTTGATGTTGTAGGGAAGGCAACATTGATGGCTGACACAAAGATCTCGTCCTTGGTGAAGCCACCCAATGGTGTATGACTGTGGGTGTGGTGCGGTTGGTAGACCCAATCTTCATAAACTCTGCTGAAATGATGTTCTTTTGGATCCTGTTTTCGACAATGAATTGCATCAGCAAACCCTTCACCCACATATGTGAGTGAAAGAGGCGCTCCCCCTCCTCTGGATCTTTGAGTTCCACCTTTTAGATCTTGGTGGTGGCTATTTTCATAGTGGGTTCTACGTCAATGACCTGCTTAACCTTGTCGGTTCCCTTGTTTGGTTTTGTCTCGGAATCATAGCATGCATCCATCTCTGATTATTTTAGCTGAGCCACCAACGCCTAATTTGTTCGACATTCATTCTTGTTGTGAGTGGGAGTTTTATGGAACTCACACCACATGTCGGTGTCCTTCTTTTCCTTCCTGTCACCCTTGGATTTCAGCTTCGAGGAGTTGCCCTGGGGGGTCCTGGAAGGGTTCAGTCCTTTGCTCTATGGCTTGGGGGTTTCTTTTCTCTCCTTTGGGTTCGCAGATCCAAACTCCTGCTTCTTCTGCTTAAATTTATGCTCAATCTTGGGAACATATCGGTATGTTGCACCAAGCAAGGAGATGTCCAGGAACTCCATCTCCTCTTGAATGTATTTGTGCAAACAACCACGGTACTTGAGCACCATATGTTTCTCAGAATATTTGATACCTAGCTTTTTGTGCAGGGTATGGAAACTTTTTTTCAACTCATACACATCTTAATCCCTTTGTTGTCGCAACATCGTCCATTGTATGTACTTATCATCATAGCTATCGAAAATGTAGTATTGTTCCTTGATGGTGCCTCAGAAAGGATTCCAAGTAGGCATTACTGATAACATTGAGGGTTACATCTCGTGATTCCGCTCACAGTATGTTTCCCACCAGTACTTGACGTGGGGGGCGACTTTCAGGAGTGAAAAAGTAATATTTTCCCTATTGGAAAAATCATGGACCGAAAAATATTCTTCCAATAGATTTAACCATTTATCTACGACATATGCATTTATATGTCCTTCAAATGTGGGAATGTCAAATTGTAATTGTAACTTAAAGGGAGTGGCGCCTCTAGAGTGGTTGTTGGATGAAGATGCATCGCTTGTGGGCATCCGCCGAAGGATCTGGGAAAATTTTTCCATCATCGCATTCCTTTTTTGGTTGATGGCTTCTTCAAGAAATATTTTTGAATGGATCTCTTACTCCCTCGTCTTTATTTTCTTTCACCATCGGAGAGCATTGGGGTTTTTGAGGTTGTTCTTGCAAAGGTTCAAGTAGTTCGAGCCCTAACACCTTATACGTTGACCTTGTTGGGGACATGCAAATAAAAACAAAAAAAGAGCATATCACTATGATACCAATGATAAGGAATTATGCAGGAACGCAAAAAAAATACATATATAAATAGAAACATAGAGATGCAGAAGAAATAAAACTTCATTTCATTAATATCAAAGAACTGAAATATTCTTACATACATAATTGAAATAAACTAGCTCGGGAAATGGTAGCTTATATTTGAGAAGAGATGTGACGGACACATGCTTATGAATTATGTTCCAATGAGACTCAAAGGCCTATTTATTATTGAGAAACAATCTAAAACCCTGAACATCCAAAAACCCAAACATAGGAGATTAATCGCCAAAACAATGGGCCCCATTGGGGTAAATTAGTGCATCAACTTCCCAGGTTCGTAACTTTGGTATACGATCTCCATTTTCCACACACAATATTCGCCTAGTTCTTAGGAATACCTGAAGCATATATGTGGTCCTAACCTGAGGCTCATCCAAATTTTTCTATGGCCTGTTGAAGCATGGTCTAAGGCCCTTTCATTGGAGTTATTTGCTATCGTCTAAGTTCTATTCAGGAAGGATTTTTTACTTCTCTTTAGATTTTATTTCATCCCCCCTTGAAGGATCACCTTGGCACTCTTCAACAGACATTTCTGAGGCTATTTAGACCCTTTTTACGAGGTAGTTTTGGAGACTCGATCTTTGCACAATATTGAGGTACTTTGTCTTCTTATTCTTTTTCTTTTCTGTGGAAAATTTTGTTGGTGATTTTGAGCCCTAATATGAGATTTTATGAGGCATTTCTTGTTGTATCCCTGAGGCCTAAATTCATCCCCAAGGAAGGAGTATGTGGAACTAGCTAAAGGGTACATTCTTTGTAGTTTAAGGTATTTTGGGCTTATATTTACATTTTTCTTGGAATTTTTTTCACTGGTCCGTCATCTTCTGAGGCAGATATCCTTCAACCCCTCTTGAGGACTATACAAGGCACACATGAGGCATCATTTAAATGGCATTTCACTCTTCTTTAAGCACATGTATAACTAGGTTTCTCTAAGGAAAATCGAGACTCTAAGGCTTGAGAAACAAATTATGAGTTGCTAAGGCCATTTTGTGTCCTAAATTAGGTTTCACTAACACTCATTTCAGAGGCCTGATGATATATTTGATTGTGGATCAGTTATGTCAAAATCTTGAAAGATTTAATGAAATCATCATCTTGTGAAAACATAGATCATTTGAGGAAATCTAAATTATCTCCCATCCTTTTCAAATTTGTATCAAGGATAACGTAAGGTATCTTTAGAGAATGTTCAGGGGGATTTCTTGAAGAAATGTTGTTACAATAAGATGAATTAAGTATATTTCTACCCTCTCCTGAGGAAATACCTATAGACAAGTCTCCAAGTAGATCATAGATCCAGTGTGAGGAGTTGTAATATTAAGGTTCTCCTAATTGAGGTATGTTGCAAAGTTTCATGTTGAAAATTAAAGTTTGAAGAGCAAAATCGTGAAGCATTCTTGCATGTATCAGTAGAGGTAGTTTTAAAATAAGATCTTTTGCAGTGACAAGACTATTATACCTTTCCATCTTTGTTGAAAGTTAGATTGGCATGGTGTAGATCCTTGAGTTGAGTGACACACTTTAGGAATTATATTGTAAGGCTTAGTATGCATCTTATACTGCTAGTATAGCAAGGTTGAGTCTGTTGTTGATATTAGTATAGAAAAACATGCCATATTTGTCATATGGACAATAGACAAAGTATGCATGATCCAATTCTGAGAGTCAAGTGATTACAGGAAAGAGTGTTGATTGCCATTGAAAGAGATATAAGTGATGTAACTTGGTGCAATGTGAATTAATGAACTACTGAATGTAATTTTGCATATCAATTTGATTGAGAATGTGATGACCTTATTTAGTCAATCCATGTGTTTATATGTGTGGTAAAATATCTCACTTGATAGTCAACCTACAAGGTTCATGTTTTTATATTGACTCATTATTGATACTTGGGTGTAATGGTTGAGTCACATTACTGTTAGTAATGTTTCTACTATGATTTTGTGTTTATTTGGTTGTTGAGACTACTAAAGTAGTTAGCTGAGTTTATGAGAGTGAATGCATGTGGGTTTGTTTCCACTAAAGTTGACGGTAACATGTATGATTGAGTTTTTATGTATATTGCATAGGATTTACATAAGTGTGTTTCGTTTGTTCATATGTTGATGGAAAGGTTTGATAGTAAAATATGTTGAGCAGAGTTGTTGAGCTAGGATTTGTGAACATATTGGGTCTAGTGTTGTTGAGATATTGCTAAATTCTTGTATAGCATAATTTTTTGCATGCTCGAGGAGAAAAAAAGTGTTTTTATGTTAATATGTTTGTGTATGTTGATAGGGTTTGGTAGTTCACTTGTATATTGTTGATCTGAGCAGTTAAGGTTTGTGACAACAATGGAAATTATAGAATTATTATTGATGGCAGTGGTTGAGAAACATATTCATTTGAATCTATATTCATATTTTATTTTATATCTTAAGGGTGGCAGGGTGGTGCAAGGTGGAGATTGGATTCTTCTGCAGGTTGGAACCTGAGAATACTTCATGGCGGAAGGGTGGTGCCAAGGAAAGTTGGATCTTGTAGGGTTTCAGAGCATTCTTTCAGTTGGAGATGATAAAACCATGTCGTTGGAGCATCCCTCCAGTTGGAATTGGTAAACTATGATGTTGAAGCATCCTTTAAGTTGGAGATGATAAAACCAGGGGTTCAATGCCTCCTTCCAATTGGAGCTAGTAAACCAGGGTTTTGGAGCATACTTTCAGTTGGAGTTGGAAAAAATCGGGGGTTGGAGCTAGTAAAATAGGTTGTAAGGGCATCCCTTTAGTTGGAGCTGGTAAATTAGTGGGTTGGAGCCTCCTTCCTTGCTGCTGAAAAATCTTGGAAGTTGGAGCTTCCAGTTCATGAAATCATTAAAGACCTATATTAAAATAATTATGTGGTTTTTCTCTCAGAAGGGTTTCCACCTAAAAATATCTTTTGTATTATCTTGATGTTGTGCATTATTGAATGGTGTTGTTGGTTCATGTTTTGATGTTATATTAATGTTATTTAATGCCCTGAAGATTAAAAATTAACTAATTGAAGTGAAATGTCAATTCACCCCCCTCTCAATATTTTCAAAAACAACAACACTCAAATCAAGAGGAACCATTACCTCTTCCAAAGGCTAATCCTGGGAATGGTGTTAAAATATTTTTTATAAATTCAATGAAACAACAGAAGAGATTAATTTTATTATTGAGACACTCCTATGCAATGATCCTAAGAGTAATAAGGTGGTCCAAAGCTAATGATATCTCCTAAACCCAACTTGGAATTTAAGTCTTTTATTATAACTTTAAAACCATATTCTAATTTTATTTTTTATCTAGATGGATATTGTGGCCACCCACTTATTCCACCTAGACCTACAATCAGTTTCATTGTATCCTTGTTTATAGCACAATTTACAATTTTTAGCAGTTTTTCAGGTCCTGAACTTTTGGAGTTGTTTTAACCCCTAAATGGAGTTTTTTTGAGGTCTGCAGTAGGCCCATTTGGCCTTTCACAAATATTGTAGTACTCAGATAGATATTTATAACAAAGTATCATATGCGCCAAACAGAGATCATATGACCAAGTTATGACCCTAGGAAGTTGGTTGCCCAACTAACCCCAACGAGACCCACAAACTCTTGGTGTTCCATCCCCTAGGGTTATTTTTTTGGTTGTTTATGGTCTCCCTTTGATTTTAAATAATAAAAAGGCCCTTGAGCCTCATTGTAACACAGTTCAGAGGCATGTAGCCACCACATCTCTTCTCATAGATAAGCTACCATTGCCCGAGCTAGTTTATTTCCATTATGTATGTAAGCATATTTCGGATCCTTGATATTAATGAAATGAGAATTTACTTATGTTGCATCTCTTTTTTTATGTCTATATATGTATTCTGTTGTGTTCCTGCATAAGTCTAGATCAATTTTCCAAAATAATTATGTATATTTAGGATTAAATGGAGCTAATTATAATGGTCATCTAATTAGAGGGAATGACTTTATCCCCAATTTTCAAGATAGGTAAAATGAAGCACTATGTACAAGCTTAGGGAAGCCTTGCTTCACTACCAAGTTGAAGAGCTTGTGTATCAGAGGGTTAAGGATAGGCCTTCTTATTTTATAGATTTCAACTCGATAGCCTTCAATGTCCTTAGCTTTCCTAGTTACGAGCCATTTAACCACAAACTCAATGTCTTCCGGACAAAGATTTCATCCTCTATAGGGACATTCAAAATGTATTACATGGTGTTAGGGGATTCATAAATATTTTTAAGGTAGGATTTCAAATTATTCAAGGGATTTATATTATTTCCTTTAGTTTTATGAATTGGAATTTTCATCCAAAACTTCTTAGGATATGATTTAGATAGGTGAAACATATATAATACCTTTTCTTCATTTTAATAAGATATTTGTACATTTTTATCTCATCAAGCTTTAAAGATTCGTTCAAAGCATCCCTAATTTCTTTTATAATAGTTTTATAGTCATTATCATACCAAGAGTTGATTGTTCTATTATTCTTTCTACATAACACCTCGATAAAGAACATGCTAATGGAAGTGAAAAGGGTTGTAGTAATATTATTATAGAGGTTTTCAATGTTATCCTTATTAGTTAATAATTGTAAATCCTTAGTTATATCATTTAGGAAGACATCAACCTTACTTTATCAAAAAGTAGGGGCCTTTGATTCTCACAATTCTCATGCATGGGGATTTTGTGCATAACAAAGTTTAGAGTTAAGGTTAAAGGTTAATGCTCATTTAAGAGGTCCTTTGAGTTAGTTCGTGTTTTTATGATCTAAAATTAATCATTATCAACAATAATGAAAAATTATATATTGGCTTCATTCAATGCTAATTATTCAATCAAATAACAAGATTGGTTATCTAAGTGGAGTAATAAAGTAGTCCAATGTTGAATGATGTCTCTTAAACACAGGTTGGCCTTTAACTCTTTTAACATCGATTTCTAATCATAGTCTAATATTCTTTTTCAAAATAATTCTATATATTTTGGCTAAAATGGAGCTAATTATAATAGTCATCTAATTAGAGGGAATGATTTTATCCCCATTTTTTAAGATAGGTACAATGAGTTTGTGTGTTCAAGTTGGCTTAGTGAAGCCTTGCTTCACTACCAAATTGAAGAGCTCGTGTATGTGACGGATAAGGATAGGCCCTCTTATTTTATAAAATTCAACTTGATAGCCTTCAATGTCTTCAACATTCCTAATTGTGAGCCACTTAACCTGAATCTCAATGTTTCTGGAGAGAAGATTGCATCCTCTATAGGGACACTCAAAATGTAGTCCATGGTGTTAAGGGATTCATAAATATTTTTAAGGTGGGAATTCTAGTTGTTCAAGGGAATTAGATTATTTCCTGTAGTTTTACGAATTATAATTTTCATTTAGAACTTCATAGGATCTTATTTAAATAGGTACAAGATATACTCTTTCTTTATATTTATATAGTATGTTTTCTTTCTTTCAATAATATCTTTGTACGTATTTATCTTATCAAGCTTTAAAATTTCATTGAGAGCATCCCTACTTGCTTTTATATTAATTTTACACACATTATCATATCAAAGGTTGATTTTTCTATTATTCCTTTTAGATGACACCTCGATAGATAACTTGTTAATGGAAGTGAAGAGGGTTGTAGTAAAATTATGATAGATATTTTCGATGTTATCCTTATAATTTAAGAGGTGTAAATCGTTATTCATATCCTTGGAGAATAGATCAACTTTACTTTTTCAATGTTGAGTAATTTTTCATTGATGTCAAAGCTCAGTTCAAGATAGCATTATGAGCATATTCGGCAGTAGATGATGAGAAAACCAATTATTTGTGAGCGGGAAGCAGTAATCCAATGGACTAAAATCATCACAAATGTTTTTTCATAATGCGTAATGGTCATTGAAGAGACGATAAGATTAGTTTAGTTAATATATGCAGACTTCTAAAGTATATATCTGTCGTTGATAATCAGGTTGAGAAAATCAAGTTCACTGGTTGGATGTCCTGAGAAAGCCCCAAAACCACTAGAATTTCCTTAACAAAGGGTTTTATGGGCTAATATTGAAAATAAGTAATGATGCAGGGATTCTGCTATAAAACGTATCCTTGCGCATAATAAAATGTGTGCTTAACATGGAATCCTCAATTAAATTCTTCGTTAAAACCACATTTAATTCAGCTAAAAACTGTATATAAAGAAGAGAGAGCCAACACAAATAAAATACAGGTATATAATAACACAAGAAAATTCAGATTCAAACAAATTACCTGAATATTACATTTTTCGGCCTCTCGGCTCTCGGCCTTTTCAAAACTCTCACATTGTTTCTCTCTATCTCACTCTGTATTCCTCACTCTGTCCTCCATCCTCACACAAGCTTCATATTTATACATAATTATGAATTAATTCCAATCCATGATTTCATCCACACAAATCTCAACCAAACTCTAAAATAGATTTATCCCTTATTTGACCCAACTAAATTCCATTTAAGGAATTCCTAATCCATAAATTATCTATTCAACTCCATTCCACTCATATTCTTAATTAATTAAGAGAATATTTACAACAATCTTCACACTCATATTTTTCTCTCTTAATTTATTTAAAATGAGCATAATAATTTACAAAATAATTAAAAAGACATCACCCCCATAATTACACAATATTTTAATGAAAATCAAGCAAGATGCTCCTGCATCAAACTCCCCATGTAGAGAAGTTTCCATAGACTCCTGTCTATGAGGTCTGTCACTTTTCTGTAATAATGTGACAACCACAAGTCTTAATAACTTTCTCCCTCCAGGATTCCAAACTCTATTTTGCTGCTGGTCTTTTGAAGTATCAACTCTATTTTGTAAATTTGCATAGAATTTCCAGAATAGTATTTTCAGAATACTATTGATTGTAACTCTTGTTGTTCCATACCACATCATCTTTATTTCGAAAATTACAGACTCATGTAGAAATGCTGATACCCATTCTTCTAGTATCCAAACTATGAAAGAATCTCAAACTAGTTGCACATCAGCATCACTCATTCTATCAACCACATTCCATTGGCCTCTCAACAATTTCTTTCACCAATTCCTCGGAGTAATTCCTTTTTGTCTGATGTTTTCGTCTCCAATTGCGTTGAACACTCAAATTCTTGAATTGAAGAATAACCAAGTTTCTCCTTGATCACAACTATAGTCATTCATTTCTCCTATAGTAACAAATTTCTCATCTAGCGTTGTACCTACATTCATCAACAAACTATTAGTTTTAAAAAGATAAGACCTTTCAGCCTCTTTTAACGCTTCAAGTACCAATATCCCATCAGAGACCTTCTGGATTTCAGCAAATTCTCTTTTGAATTGTTGGCTGCTTTCATCTTGATCCTGCTAGTTCAATACTTATGTTTCCTTTATGTCTCTATTGACATAACTTCCTTGTTGCTCCTGATTTTTCATCTCATCTCCAAATACTTTCTGCTCAATTTCTCTGATTTCAACATCATATTTATTTATGTTTCCTTTTGTACCTACAGCCACATTATTATTTTAAAAGTTATAACATTCACTCAACTCTATAAATGTTAAAAACATTTCATCCCTATCATGCACGGCAACTGCAATCTCTTCTGTATCAGGTTTTGCAAGCATCATCTCCCCTTCAAGTTTCTTAAGCCATCGTTCCAAGAACTCTATTTCCATGTGAAATCTTTCTAGCATTTCATCACAACCTTCATTCCCAGTTTCATTCTTCTTCTGGCAATCCTCCTGAGTTATCCTGGTTTCTGTATCATCACATTGCAAAATTCTGTCAGCAATTTAATTAAACAAATTCATTTGTTTACCTCCTTGGAATATCACTTCGAAATTTTCATTATGCTTCTGCTCCATAATAGCTTCAACTGGTTGTCTTACACCAAACAAGAATTCATTTATGATTTATTCCTGCTGCAACAAATCAGTACCTTCCTCCTCTAAAAGGCATTCTCCTTCATACTTCACCTTAAGAGTTTCATTCATCTCTGTGACAGTTTCTCCATACTATCCACCATCTCCCACACATCCTGCAAACATACATAAACTATGAGATTTAAAAATACAAGGCTTCATAGCCTCATCTGCTTCTCTTGTCAACATATCTTCCAATTTTTCTGAACTATTCCAATAGTTCATGAGATCTTTCTCATTGATCTCTCCACCCAGAATTTCACCCTGTTCTGGGCCATAAATGGAAACTTCCATTTTCAACTCAGCCTCTCTAAGTTCTTCACATCTCAATTGCACATTCATCATCTACTTGAGCTTCCTCAGCTCTTCTGTTAACTATATGTTTACCTGCTATTCCCTTTTCGCGTGTACCCTCTGCCACTTCACTTTCTTCCTCATGGTCCAACCATGTCTCTGGTCTTTATTTCTCTACAACAATTCCATTAATAACTCAAGGTGAATTGTTATCTCATTTTTCTCCCTCTCATACTCTTCATCAGTCAACTGCTTACATATGCCATTTGCCTTGGCATCTTCCTTCTTCTTTCTTCTATTGCGGTCTTTCTCAGAACCTTTGAAATGACTATCACTAGTCATTTTCTCCTCCTTTGTGAACTTCATCTGTTCACGTGTGGATTTCATTCAATCCCCTTTTCAGCAAGCTTTCATACTTGCCATCCAACAATACAAGATCTCTTCCTGTGCTTGACCTCTTGTAGTTCTCTATCTTGGAATCATCTCTGGGCAATTCTCTTGCTCCTCTTTGCTGCAAACTACAACTGCAGTATTTCATGTGTTATAATGACCAAACTCTTTGGGTGTTAGGCTCCACCGATCATTCACCCAGTTACATTCAAACCTTTGACTTGGCTTACAAATCTTTGACTCCAGACTTGACATCACTCTTCATCTTGGATGAAAATTACACCCTCTTGTATAATACTCAATGGTTTAACTTGACTCAAGCTATCCAAATTTTCATTTTACCTTAACATCTGATTTGACTTCAAGGCTTGACCCAATAATTACAATAGTGGATATTTTGACTCTAATTCAAGTTATACAACATACCAATGAACATCCACCCTTAATACATTTTCATGATGTAAAATCTTCACTCTCTCAATTCTCTTGCATACTCCACTCTACCAGTTCTTTCTCAACTCCATTCTTATGAAAATATCATAAGTCTCCAATTATATCATCTCTCTTTATCATTTTATTTTACTCACATGATACTTTATCCTTTAAATTGAAATGAAATCTACTTTTACCAATATTTATTTTATGATGAAAATAAAATAAACCATTTAATTTTCAACATTCAAAATACCTTTTTGAAATGAATGATCATACCTTATGCTCCCTTCAAGGTTATTTAATAAACCTTTTCTTTGTAATTTCAACTCTCCGGATTTCACTCTTCTGTGTCGTCTTTATCGTTGTGAATATTCACATGCTCTTCATACCATAACCTCTTCAACAAGCTCATCATTGTAGTGCAAATAGTTTTTCTGCACTTTCATGCAGCTCCTTCTTGCAGTGATGGTTCTCATGCAACACCGTATCTCTTCAGTGTACAAACCAATTCCTTCATAGGAATTTTCCAAAACTTCCTTTTATCATGGTGGCATCAACATATTTCTCCGTCAGCAAAAAAACACAATTGCACTACCTTCTGAAAAAAACAATGTGAACACTTTCACATGCACCACAAGAAACAATCAATTATGATTTTTAACTCATGGAAATTATAGATACTCCTTTACAAGCTTGCTCCTTCATGTAGATCACAGTTATCATGACCTCAAAACAGTATGCCACAACCATTCTCAAATCATATTTACACATCAATTCTGAGATGGATTTCAATTCCATTCCTTAAACTTTGGTTTGATTTCACTCTTTCATAACATTTACAAAAATATTAACTTCTCGAGTATGGCAAGGGAAATTTAATCATCCAAATTTTAAAATACCTTTAATCAAAAATATTGATCCATTCAATGAGCACTTACCTTGAATCTTCTTGTGGTTGAAATGATCCAACCCCTTTCTCTCATATTCCTGACAAAATTTGGCTCAATTATTTAC
This sequence comes from Pinus albicaulis, assembly GCA_034641835.2. Taxonomy (NCBI): domain Eukaryota; kingdom Viridiplantae; phylum Streptophyta; class Pinopsida; order Pinales; family Pinaceae; genus Pinus; species Pinus albicaulis. The sequence continues at coordinate 57,477,512 of CM076569.1, read as the reverse complement.
TGGCATTCAACATTTACAAGGATAGTATCGCATATTTCATTTCATGAGGAACAATTCAAAATTTGCAAATTACTGGATAATTCTGATATGATCACTGGTGTTGGTGACATAAAATTCAATACGAATATATTGCTAAAAAAAGAATACCAAGAAATTGCTTTGTACTAGAGAAATACTCTACATTTAAGAATATATTCAAGCTACTATAGACTTTATCTCCGGCGGACTCCCAGCTATCCAACTCCAAACTCCACCTGAGCTTTGTCTCCACTAACTCTTGCTCATCGATTTTTTTTTTCAAGTCTTCTTGTATCACTCATTCTACATGTGCTCATCAGATATGTCCTCTCCAAGCTGACTCCACAACAAGTTAAAGCACCACAGATCCACACAGTCTTAATATGACATGCAACTCGTGTTTTTGTTGTAGGTTTTAACCCTGAACATAAATTATCTACACACGAATCTTATAACAGAAAATAAACAATAGCAAGAGCATAAAACATAAAACAAATAAACACAGAGATTTTCCCGTGGATCCCAAATTGGGACGACCAGCTTGATTTTTCATTATATTCCTTTTAGTCTTACAACACATATATATACATGCCGAAGCATACATAAACCCCAATCCATTAACCCTGGATTAGAACATAACCGTAGTTCCCTTGACCAGATCTACAAAATACCAGGAGTCGAAAACCATTGTACCCCAAAAAACCATGTGCAAACTCATGCACAAAACATGGGTGGGTCCGCCTATGATTGGGTCCGCACACCAAAACAATTTTCACTGGGGCGCTGCCCTGGACCCCAACAGTGGGGGCTGCCTCCCCCCTTGTGACCCTCCTGTTGCGCCCGGCGCAACATACAGCGCGTGGGGCTAGTCGTGGAAAGAATATAACACATACCCAACATTCTCCCACTTGTTTTTTTTCTTTCCACAGGGGGCCACAGGAGCGCTTAGTCATTGGGCCAATTCTTCAACACCCATTGTTTCTCTACACCAAGAGGACTTCTAAGTGCTCAAAAACTTCGTCAATGCATCTACAACATTCTTCAGAGTGTCCACCTTTACTAGTAACACCCTTTTAGCCTCAACCATATCTCTAACAAAGTGATATTGAACATCAATGTGCTTTGTCTTTGAATGATAAGCAGGGTTCTTAGCCAATAAAATTGCACTTTAGCTATCACAGTCTATCCTTATAACTTGTTGTACCAACCCCATACTTGAACACAATCTTTGCAACCAAACTGCTTCCTTGCTTGCATGAGTGGCTTCTATGTATTCTTCCTCTGTAGTTGAAAGCGCCACTACAGACTGTCTTTTACTCATCCAACTGACTGCACCTCCAAATAGGTTAAACACATACCCACTTGTAGATCTTCTTTGGTCCAGATCTCTAGCCCAGTCTGCATCAAAAAAACCACAAATGTCCAACATTCTTTCTAATCCTGGTCTTCCTTGGTAGCACAAGCCATAATCACTAGTGCCTCGTAAATATCTGAAAACCCACTTCACTGCTGTCCAATGCTCCTTCCCTGGGTTGGACATAAACCTGCTCAATACTCCCACTGCATGTGCAATGTCTAGTCTAGTACAGACCATTGCATACATCAGGCTACCCACTGCACTTGCATATGGAACACGGGACATATCCTCCTCTTCTTCTTGTTTCTTGGGACACTGTTCAGCAGACAGCTTTGCACCTACAGGAATAGGAACACTCACCGGTTTACTATCCTACATATTGAACCTCTGCAATATAGTCTCGACATACTTCCTCTGGTTTAACTAGAGCTTCCTCTTTGCCCGATCTCTCTTAATTTCCATGCCCAAAATATAGTTTGCAGCACCAAGATCCTTCATGTCAAATTTGGAGAACAGTTGGGTCTTCAAATCTTGGATAATTTCTTTGTCATTTCCAATAAACAACATATCATCCACATACAAGACCAAATAAATAACACGGTCACCAATTAATTTAAAATAAGCATAGTGATCCTCCTTGCTTCTGGTGAAGCCAAGTACCCGTATATAGGTATCAAATTTCTGATACCACATCCTTGGTGATTGTTTTAACCCATACAGAGACTTCTTCAACTTGCATACTAGTTATTTCTTACCCTTCACCATAAAGCCTTAAGGTTGCTTCATGTAGGTCTCCTCTTCTAGATCCCTGTGAAGAAATGTTGTCTTCACATCCATCTGTTCTATCTCAAAATCAAATGCAGCAGCAACAGATAAAAGTAAACTAATAGAAGTAACCTTGGCAACAGGAGAAAAAATATCACCAAAATCAATTCTCGACAATGGGCTTCCTTCCAGCCGGCAACTCCACCAGATCCCATGCCTCATTTTTGTGTAAGGATGCCATTTCATCAACCATGGCCTCCTTCCAGAGTTTTCCATCCTCTGAATCTAATGCCTCCCCGAAAGTTCTGGGATCATCATCAGTTATAGTTAAGGCAAAACCTGAACAAAAAGTAGATGGACTATACCTTTCTGGTTGCCTTCTTTCCCGAACTGATCTTCTCAAAGCTGGGGTTTGTGGCTCTTCCTCTTCTGAATCTTCTTCTGTTGTAGAGTCCGATTCATCCTCATTTAGCTCAAACTCTATCTTCTCAGGTTACTTTGGTAGGAATTCATGTGTAACAACATCTTTCACCTCTCTAAACACCACATCTCGGCTGTACACAACCTTCCTTGTTTCTGGGTTCCAAAGCTTATAACCCTTTAAACCATCCTTATACCCAATAAAGATGCACCTTTCAGATTTATTATCCAACTTGTTCCTTTTCTCCTTTGGAACATGTACATATGCATCACATCCAAATACCCTTAGATGTGAAAGAGAGGGTTTCTTACCAGTCCATACCTCATGTGGAGTCTTATCCTCCAACGCTGATGAAGGTGATTTGTTAACTAAGTAACATGCAGTCTCCAATGCCTCTGCCCAGAATTCTTGTCCTAACCTGGTACCACTGAGCATGCTTCTTGCCTTTTCCATCAGTTTTTTGTTCATTCTTTCTGCAACTCCATTTTGTTGAGGTGTGTATGGAGTAGTCTTCTGTCGTGCTATACCACACTTCTTACAGAACTCTTCAAATTCCTTCTTGCAAAACTCCCCACCATTATCTATCCTCAGTGCCTTTATCTTCTTCCCTGTCTAGTTTTCCACCAGAGCCTTAAATTCTTTAAAATTGTCAAAGACTTCAAATTTATTCCTCAAGAAATATATCCATGTATTCCTTGAGAAGTCATCTATGAATGAAACATAGTACACAGACTTTCCCAGTGATGGAACTGACACAGGCCCAAACACATCATTGTGCACAAGTTCTAATATCTTGTTTGCCCTCTTAGCACCAGAAGGAAAACTCACCCGATTCTGCTTCCCATATACACAATGTTCACAGAAATCGAAATCCAGAGAGCAATTAGACATACCTTCTACCATACCATTTCTATGTAGTATTCGAAGGCCCTTCTCTCCAATATCTCCAAGCCTTTGATGCCATAGCATGGTCTTTTCTCCAAAGACAACTAGGCTTTCTGCTCCTCTTTCAGGAACCACAGAACTGTTACACCCATCAATAACAGTGCTACCTTGTAGCTTGTATAGAATTCCAATCCTAACTCCCCGCATTAATACCAGTGCTCCCCGAACCATCTTGCAAGCATCTTTCTCGAACACTGTTTTTACACCTGCATCATCCATCTTGCTTACAGAAATCAGATTTCTGGCCAATGCAGGAATATGCAGAACACCATGAAGTGTTCTAATCCTTCCACCTTGCAGCTTCAGCTTGACCTTTCCACGTCCGACAATTCTGGCCTTCCTATCATCCCCTAGGAAGACATCACCACCATCATATTTCTCATACTCGCAGAACCACTCCCTATGGGGAGTGAAGTGAAAGGATGCACCTGAGTCAATCAACCATGATTCATGATCTACATGTGTATTTGAAGAAGAAGCCAAATACACATCCCCACCTTCATCCGAGGTGGTTTTTGCCTCTGCAGAAGGAGCTTCATCAGATCCCTTTCCTTTCTCAGAAGCTTTAGATCTACATTCCTTTTTGTAGTGTCCTTCCTTTCCGCATTTCCAGCACACCTTTACAAACTTTCCAGGAGATTTAGATCTCCCTCTAGATTTAGATCTCCCACTCGAAAACTTATTCTTGTTTCTGTTCTGGGACCTTCCTCGTACGTATAAGGCATCTCCATTCTGACCCTCCATATTTCTCCGTCTCATTTCCTCCGACAGCAAGGCTGAGACGATGTCATCAAAATTCTATGCTTCGTTGTTAAGCTACCTATCAAGTAATGTTTGCATCGTCCCACGGAAGTCCGGTAGAGAACACAACAAACTGATGCACTTATCTTCATCCGATATTTTAATATCAAAAAATGACAAATTTCGACTTACCAAGCGCATTGAAGGCGTTCAGGTGCTCTGTCACCAAGTATCCATCCTTCATCCTCAGGTTATACAACTTTTTTTGCAGGAACAACTTATTCACCAGAGACTTAGATTGGTACAAAGTCCCAAGTTTTTCCCACAAATTCTTCGTCGTAGCTTCCCCAGATACATTCAATAATACTGAATCTGAGACACACAACCATATTGTGTTCTTAGCCTTCCGTTCCAGTTTCTTCCAGTCTTCATCTAACATTGTCGTTGGTTTAGTACCTGGATCTACTACGATCCACTGATCTTTATCCACCAGCAGATCCTCCATCTTGAGCTTCCACAACTCAAAACTCTAACCATTAAATTTCTCGATCTCTATCTTTCTGCCGCTCGCCATCTTCTTTCACAGCAATAATCGATCCCGCAGATCTCCCACTGAACAGGGTCTACCTCAGGCCCAAGCAAAAAGCCCTCAGCAGCAAAGGTGTCCCCTTGAAGCCGAAACAACTCTGATACCAAATGTAGGTTTTAACCCTGAATAGAAATTATCTACACACGAATCTTATAACAGAAAATAAACAATAGCGAGAGCATAAAACATAAAACAAATAAACACATATATTTTCCCCTGGATCCCAAATTGGGACGACCAGCTTGATTTTTCATTATATTCCTTTTAGTGTTACAACACATATATATACATGCCAAAGCATACATAAACCCCAACCCATTAACCCTGGATTAGAACATAACTGTAGTTCCCTTGACTGGATCTACAAAATACCAGGGGTCGAAAACCATCGTACCCCCGGACCCCAACAGTGGGGGTTGCCTCCCCCCTTGTGACCCTCCTGCTGCGCCTGGCGCAACGTACAGTGCGTGGGGCTAGTCGTGGAAAGGATATAACACATACCCAACATTTATGTTTTACGCAGTCTTACAATCCCGCATCAAATTTCCGCTCCAACAGTTTACCATGCTACAGCAACTCTTCAAATTTAAGACTGCTAACGCAATATCACTTGCTGGACTGCTAATGCAGATACAAACACGGAGTAGGCATCGTATTTATACAACTGCTAATGCAGAAATGAGTTCCATATCACACTGCTTGCACACCACAACTCCATGGTACCGGCATCAAGGATTTAACACAGCTATTGTAGTCAAGTCTGCATGTCATTCAGTTCTCAGTTTGCCTTACGGAATTATCTCCACAATTCCACAACTAAGACTGTGTTCAAAGTTTGACTACCTCCGCGCTTACTACACAGCAATGGATCTCCAACACCGTCGGCGCAAAAATACCTCTCTATACGCTATACTTATGATGGCTTCTATGCAGCCTTCAATGACAGTTTCATAAGCTTGCCTACGTTGTCCCCAATCCCAGCAATCCACTTACAAAATATTCTACATGCCATTTCACGATTACAGGAGTCTAATACCAAATGATGCAAAGCCCCTGCAACTAAACATAAAAAATGATGCAAAATCTCTACCACAAACCAGAATGTGCTCGAAAAAATAAAGACCAACAGTTCCTTGAATGTTAATTGATACTTTAATAAGCTTCCATTTTCCACCATTTAAACATTAACATATATCGCAGCAAATAAGTTCACCCTGCAAATAGTTAAGACTCCGATTTAAGTATTGTGAAAAGCGATTTCAGTTGAGCATAATAGCAGCTCTCCACGTAGGCTGTTTACGATTGACATTCTCTGCTTTGAACCGACTCTGGTCAATACCTCCTTGCACTTGCAACTCGATGATAGTGTTTATTGCAACTATTTAGTGTATACATTGTGTAGCTCCTCAACACATTCAACCTACTTCCAAAAGCAATCACATATTCAAATCAAACCTCCAGCAATCTATCACACACTAAACTCTAACCTCCAAGACCTCCGATCGCACCTCGCCAGGCATGGATCATCGGCTCCGATACCAAATGATGCAGTGATTCCGCTATAAAATAGATCCTTGCACATAATAAAATGTGTGCTTACTTAACATGAAATCCTCAATTAAATTCTTCATTAAAATCACATTTAATTCAGCTCAAAACTATATATAAAGAAGAGAGATCCAACACAAATAAAATACAGGTATATAATAACACAAGAAAATTCAGATTCAAACCAATTTCCCGAATATTACATTTGTGGGCCTCTCGGCTCTCCGCCTTTTCAAAACTCTCACATCGTTTCTCTCTATCTCTCTCTGTATTCCTCACTCTGTCCTCCATCCTCACACAAGCTTCATATTTATACAAAGCTCCAATCCATGATTTCCTCCACACAAATCTCAACCAAACTCTAAAATAGATTTATCCCTTATTTGACTCAACTAAATTCCATTTAAGGAATTCCTAATCCCTAAATTATCTATCCAACTCCATTCCACTCATATTCTCAATTAATTAAGAGAATATTTACAATAATCCTCACCCTCAAATTTTTCTCTCTTAATTTATTAAAAATGAGCATAATAATTTACAAAATAATCAAAAATACATCACCCCCCTAATTACACAATATTTTAATGAAAACCAAGAAGGATGCTCCTGCATCAAGTAAGAAAGAGAAATTCTAAATTAAAAAAATAAAAATAAAAATAAAAAATAAAAAGAGGAAGGTTGTGTGAGAAACACTTAAAACAATTTCTTGGAAGGTGTTTGTGGGGATTTTTTTAAGGTTGTTAGAAGCCAGTTTTGGACCACTTTAAAGACAGTCCTATAGTAGTAGCTGAAGAAAATTTTTGAGCAGTTTTGTAGATACCCTTTTTTAGCACATTGAAGACCCTTTTGGAAGATGGATCTATAGTAGGAACCTTGAAGCACCTTTTTGGAGGAGTCTTGAAGACATATTGAATATTCCTTGTGCAAATATGAAGATTCATGGAGAATCCTTCAATGAGTCATGAAGTCTTGTTGGAGTTGACCTTGTAATGAGATAGACCCTTAAGTATCTTGAAGGCCATTTGAAGCATTTGCTAAAGTAAATCATGGAGCTATTTTTTAGGCATTGTTGGATCAGTAACATTTTTGAAGAAATAATTCAAGACTTTTGAAGAAAATTTTGGAAGTATTGAGGAAGCGTTGAAGCCACCATGAATAACTGAAGAGAATTGAGAGGGTTGGATCCCAAGAGGATTGGATTCCTCACACAGGGTTGGAACCTTATGAAAAACTAAGCTGGAGCCTAGATTGAGTCTTTAGGATTGGAGTCCTCAAGTAGACAAAAATGGAGCTTGGATCTGTAGTGAGGATTGGAGTCTTCGCCCAAGCTTGGAGCCTTGGAGAAGTTGAAGAATTTATTGTACATAAATATTGTTTCACGCCCCCACCAGTATTTCCAATAATTGGTATCAAGGTTAGTACCTTCAATCACAAACTAACAACTAGAAAGTAGATCCTAAGAACACAAATGGAAAAGTCGAGGAATAAATCCTCCAAACCTTATTAAGATATATTCTCCTTAGTCATGTAATCATATTTAAATTAGGTTGGAAAATATCCCTTGTTTGATGGAACAAACTATGTGGCGTGGAGCTAAATACTGGAGCTCTTTTTTATGGCTTTGGGTTGTGAAGTATGCAAATCAATTGTTATCGGGGACAAAACTATAGATGAGTCAAAATAATACAATAAAAGAGTGATGCAATAAATATTGAGTGGCTTATTATATTCTATAAAAAGAAAGTTTGACCAATTTTCTTCAACTAAATGACTTTGGGAAAAACTACAAAAACTTCATGAAAAAATTAGCTTTATACTAGATCATGTGGAACAAGAGCACAAAGATAATCAAGAACCATATAAGACAACTAAAAACAAAATTGAATACACCAAGAGCAAGGAAAACCTAGAAGATGAAGAAGACTCCCAATAAAAATGAATAAAACGTCAAAGGAGATATTATATCTTCCCTTAAAGAAATAACCAAACTCAAAGAAGAAAATAGAGAACTAAAGAAGCAGATACAAGAATATGAAGGAAAGAACCCAAATCATACAAAGTAAGAAATTTTCCTCCTAAAAGGACAAGTTTTTGAATCCGAAAAAGAAGGAAAAAGAATTGTAATCCAACTAATGGAAAAATATGAAGAGATTAACAAACTTGAAGAAAATGTCATCTCCCTTAAAGTTCAAGTAAGAGAAGAAAATAGAATGGAAGAAGTACAGGAGATTCTTTGAAAATTCCTTGAAATGAAACAACTAGGATTTATTCTTCTAACTGATTAATTATACAGATTATTTGTTATGGAAAATAACAAATAAGTCACACTACAATTCTTCACAATAAAATTACATTGTGAAAAAATAAACTAGAACTCAGAAAACAGATGCATACACAAAATAAAATTGACAACAATATTTTTGGACTAGTTTTGTTGGAAAAAACCCAACTAGGAAAATCAGTGCAGCAGATGAGGGTTTGTTTTATTACAATGCAACAGTAAAATACGATTACAATAATTTGGATGCCTGATTGGAAAATACGAGTACAATGCAGCAGTAAAATACGAGTACAATAACTCATAATAAATGACTAATATCATCTCAATATTAATCCATGTGAGTTTCTAGAACTTTCTCAACTTTCCTTAATTAGTTCCTATTGATTAACTAGTTTCCTAAGTTAGACTCAGGAAAAATTTAAATGATGGTTAATTAATTTAATTAAGTTGTTTCACAAGCTTATCTCGCAAAATATTTTATGGGTTTTGAATATCTTGTGTTACTTAGTCTCTCTAACACAAATCGAGATTAGAACACCTATCTGATGCTACAAAAACTAACAGAGTCAACTGATTGTTGAAGTTTGCAACAAGAAATAGTGAAATTGGCATCAGGAAACAACATCCATGATACTAGTGAAAATTAAGCACCTACACTAGGGTGGGGCCCACATAGGCTATTTTTAGGTGTATGTCTATTTATAGATGTATGGTGCATTTTTATTTATAGAATGCATGTCTATTTATAGATGCATGTATATCTTTATTATCCCTTAATTTAGATGGACATTAAACTATAATCTCTTCTCAATGTGGACTTGGAAATACTTAACTGAAGTGGAAAATCAGTTAGCTAAGTGAATTTCGAGGTAAGTGGTTGGTTGGTGGGACATGCAGGTTGACTTTAATTGTAACTGAGTGATTCGAGTTGTAACGTAGTTGGAAGTCTAGTGGTGAAAAAGTTGTGCAATTTGTAAGTAGTTTAACTCAGTTAAGTGAGTTAAACTCAGTTGTGCTAGTTGTAACTGAAGATACACTAGTGAGAGATCTGTAGGTTTTAACCCTGTATAGAAATTATCTACAAACGAATCTTAAAACAGAAAATAAACAATAGCGAGAGCATAAAACATAAAACAGATAAACACGGAGATTTTCCCCAGGATCCCAAATCGGGACGACGAGCTTGGAGAAATACAAAGCTCGGTTGGTAGCAAAAGGTTATTCCCATGTGCGGGAATTGATTTTGGTGATATTTTTTCTCCTGTTGCCAAAGTCACTTCTATTAGATTACTTTTATTTGTTGCTACTGCATTTTATTTTGAGGTAGAACAGTGAATGTGAAGACAACATTTCTTCATGGGGATCTGGAAGAGGAGATCTACATGAAACAACTTGAAGGCTTTATGGTGAAGAGAAAGAAAGAACTGGTATGCAGGTTAAGGAAGTCTCTGTATGGGTTAAAACATCCTTGGTGACTGTTTTAACCCATACAGAGACTTCTTTAACCTACATACCAGTTATTTCTTTCCCTTCACCATAAACCCTTAAGGTTGTTTCATATAGATCTCTTCTTCTAGATCCCCGTGAAGAAATTTTGTCTTCACATCCATCTGTTCTACCTCAAAATCAAATGCAATAGCAACAGATAAAAGTAATCTAATAGAAGTGACTTTGGCAACAGGAGAAAAAATATCACCAAAATCAATTCCCGGCACTTGGGAATAACCTTTTGCTACCAACCGAGCTTTGTATTTCTCCACCTTGCCTTCTACATTCATCTTCTTCTTAAACACCTATTTTCTCCCGATGGGCTTCCTTCCAGCTGGCAACTCCACCAAATCCCATGCCTCATTTTTATGCAAGGATGCCATTTCATCAACCATGGCCTCCTTCCAGAGTTTTTCATCCTCTCAATCTACTGCCTCCCTGACAATTCTGGGATCATCATCAGTTATAGTTAAGGAAAAACTTGAACAGCAAGTAGATGGACTATACCTTTCTGGTTTCCTTCTTTCTCGAACTGATCTTCTCACAGTTGGAGTTTGTGGCTCTTCCTCTTATGAGTCTTCTTCTGTTGTAGAGTCTGATTCATCCTCCTTTAGCTCAAACTCTATCTTCTCAGTTTCCTTTGGTAGGACTTCATGTTTAACAACATCTTTCACCTCTCTAAACATTAGATTTCGGTTGTACACAACCTTCCTTGTTTCTGGGTTCCAAATCTTGTAACCCTTTAAACCATCCTTATACCAAATAAAGATGCACCTTTCAGATTTATTATCCAACTTGGTCCCTTTCTCCTTTGGTACATGTACATATGCATCACATCCAAATACACTCAGATGTGAAAGAGACGGTTCCTTACCAGTCCATACCTCATGTGGAGTCTTATCCTCCAACCCTGATGAAGGTGATCTGTTAACTAAGTAACATGTAGTCTCCACTACCTCTGCCCAGAATTCTTGTCCTAACCCGGTACCACTGAGCATGCTTCTTGACTTTTCCATCAGCGTTCTGTTCATTCTTTCTGCAACTCTGTTTTGCTGAGGTGTGTGTTGAGTAATATTCTGTCGTGCTATACCACACTTCTTACAAAACTCTTCAAATTCTTTCTTGCAGAACTCCCCACCATTATCTATCCTCAGCACCTTTATCTTCTTTTTTGTCTGGTTTTCCACCAGAGCCTTAAATTATTTAAATCTGTCAAAGACTTCAGATTTATTTCTCAATAAATATATCCATGTATTCCTTTAGAATTCATCTATAAATGAAACATAGTACACAGACTTACCCAGTGATGGAACCAACACAGGTCCAAACACATCACTGTGCACAAGTTCTAATATCTTGTTCGCCCTCTTAGCACCAAAAAGAAAACTCACCTGATTCTGCTTCCCATATACACAGTGTTCACAGAAATCGAAATCCAGAGAGCAATTATACATACCTTCTACCATACCATTTCCATGCAGTATCCAAAGGCCCTTCTCTCCAATATGTCCAAGCCTTTGATGCCATAGCATGGTCTTTTCTCCAGAGACCGCTAGGCTTTTCGCTCCACTTTCAAGAACCACAGAACTATTGCACCCATCAATAACAATGCTGCCCTGAAGATTGTACAAAGTTCCAATCCGAACTCCCCGATTAATACCAATGCTCCCTGAACCATATTACAAGTATCTTTCTCGAACACTATTTACACCTGCATCATCCATCTTTCTTACAGAAATCAGATTTCTGCCCAATGCAAGAATGTGCAGAACACAAGGAAGTGTTCTAAACCTTCCACCTTGCAGCTTCAGCTTGACTTTTCCACATCTGATGATTCTAGCCTTCCTATCATCCCCTAGGAAGACATCACCGCCATTATATTTCTCATACTCGCAGAACCACTCCCTATGGGGAGTGAAGTGAAAGGATGCACCTGAGTCAATCAACCATGACTCATGATCTACATGTGCATTTGAAGAAGAAGCCAAATACACATCCCCACCTTCATCCGAGGTGTTTTTTGCCTCTGCAGAAGGAGCATCATCAGATCCCTTTCCTTTCTCAGGAGCTTTAGATCTGCATGCCTTTTTGTAGTGCCCTTCCTTTCCGCATTTCCAGCACACCTTTACAAACTTTCCAGGAGATTTAGATCTCCCTCTAGATTTAGATCTCCCCCTCAAAAATTTATTCTTGTTTCTGTTCTGGGACCTTCCTCGTACCTATAAGGCATCTCCATTCTAACCCTCCATATTTCTCCGTCTAATTTCCTCTGATAGCAAGGCTGAGACAATGTCATCAAAATTCAAGGTAGTTGTATTGCTACCTATTGCAATAACCAGACTGTCCCACGAGTCTGGTAGAGAACACAATAAACTGATGCACTTATATTCATCTGAGATTTTAATATCAACAGATGACAGCTGCCTTACCACAGTATTGAAGGTGTTCAGATGCTCTATCACTGAGTCTCCATCCTTCATCCTCAGGTTATACAATTTTTCCCATAGGAACAATTTATTCACCAGAGACTTTGATTGGTACAAAGTCCCAAGTTTGTCCCACAAATTCTTCATCGTAGCTTCCCCAGATACATTCAACAGTACTAAATCTGAGACACACAACCATATTTTTCTCTTCGCCTTCCGATCCAACTTCTTCCAATCTTCATCTAACATTGTCGTTGGTTTAGTACCTAGATCTACCGCGATCCATTGATCTTTATTGACCAGCAGGTCCTCCATCTTGATATTCCACAACTCAAAACTCTGACCATTAAATTTCTCAGTCTCTATCTTTCCACTGCTCACCATCTTCTTTCACCACAAGAATCGATCCCAAAGATCTCCCACTGAACAAGGTCTACCACAGGGCCGAGCAAAAAACCCTCAGCAGCAAAGGCGTCCCCTTGAAACCGAAACAACTTCGATACCAAATGTAGGTTTTAACCCTATACAAAAATTATCTACAAGTGAATCTTAAAATATAAAATAAACAATATCGAGAGCATAAAACATAAAACAAATAAACACAGATATTTTCCCCTGGATCCTAAATCGGGACGACCAGCTTGATTTTTCATTATATTCCTTTTAGTGTTACAACACATATATATACATGCCGAAGCATACATAAACCCCAATCCATTACCCTAGATTAGAACATAACCGTAGATCCCTTGACCGGATCTACAAAATACCAAGGGTCGAAAACCATCGTTCCCAAAAACCATGTGCAAACTCATCCACAAAACCATGGGTGGGTCCGCCTATGAGTGGGGATAGTCGTGGAAAGAATATAACACATACCCAACAAAATCAACTAAATTAATTATTCATTAATTCACAATCAGTGGTCTCACATGCAGCTGAAGATTTACTATCATTAATTGCATGCATATCAGATCTAGTAGAGACCTAGTTTAGTTCTAGGTGAAAGGGAAGTAAACTATCAGTTGTGACATTATCCACTTGCACACATGCAAGCACACACACATTGGATGAGCCCATGATATTTACGCAGTCAAGGCAGGCAAGGCATCCATTATTCAGGGTTATTTACCATCAAGGAATGCGCTATGGAGGCAGGTTGTCTGGAGACAGTAAATTGAGCAAGTGATTTGCCAATTTTTGTATGACAGTATGAGACAATTAGCTGATGTACTGAGAGCTCTTGTGATTGGATTTTTGTATGTAATTGTTTCATGGTCCATGATATAATATAAAATAGAATATAGTGGGGTTATTAGCTATAATATTTCCTCAATAAACTATATGTGTTGTGTGTGATTGATCTTTCTTCATGCTTATGTAATTGGCGATTGTGTTTTTAATTCCGCAAATATTTGTAGAAGTGATTCAGTATTTAACTTTAGCATATTGTTCGATTGGGTGAATTCAAGATATACATGCATATTGTATAATTTCTACACTGACAAGAAAGAGGAATATTTTAAGTTAAAAGAAGAGATTGTCTTTCTAAGGAAAGAGGTTGATCAGTTGAACAAGAACTTGAATAGTTCTCAAGTCTTGGAAGAAATCCTAAGTCATCAAAGATCACCACCTGAAAAAAATGGTCTTGGATATGTAGGTGAGTCTTCTAGCAAAAGTGATGCAAACCCTAAAGCACCAAAGAACAAGAATGTGGAGAAGCTTGAAAATTGTGCTATTACCCCTAGTCCCATTAAAAGCAAGGAGAGGAGTCAAAATAACATTAGAATAAAATTTTCTCCAAGAATGTATGTTGATGTTGTCAAAATTTCAAGTAGCAATGAATATCACCAAATAATCTCAAGGCATAAGAACATTCAAGAAGCAGGGGCTTCTAATTCTCACAATTCTCTTGCTTGGGACTTTTGTGCATGACAAAGTTTAGGGTTAAGGTTAAAGGTCAATAATTTAATTCAAGTGTATGGTAATTTAACAGGTTAAAAAAAAATCATACGGTTGGAAACAAGGGTATTTGATATCACATAATCCATGACACTATTATTGATCCCAAGTGTTATCCAAGATAACCATTAGGTTATGTTTTGGTCATGAGTCTAGGTGGTTAGGTCAATTAGGGTTTAATAGGATTTTCAAGTCTTTGATTTTCAAATAATCACATGCATAAAGGTTTTTTAGTTATTTTACAAGGTCATTATGGGTCTTAGTACGAGTCATCATAAAGAAAAAATCCAAAGTTTTATGTCACTCAAGATGATCTGATCGTCATTATGAGTTTGACACTTTTTCAAACTTTCCCAGCAAATCCAGTTCAAACAGGTAAGAATTTGTTGCGAAATTTCCTGACACTTCTGTAGCAAATCTGTCTTCCCCAACACAGTTTTCACTACGAAAGTTAGTTTTTCTGCTAATAGTAGGGTAATTATACAGAGTTTCAAAAAAGGGTATGGTCAGAGGTGGTCAGAGCTTATTGGGTCATGATTGCACCCTTTTGTCTTTATCCATTATTTGCTAAACACGTGCACCATATAGTTGGTGCTTCATTTTGTTACTTTTCACCTTTTTTACAGATTTTTTATCACAAATCTATTCTATTTTCCTCCTTCTGAGCTACTATTGTTGTCTAAACATGGGTATGGTTATCTTTTGTTAGTATGTAGCTATCGTAGGGTAAGCTCTCCCATTTTAAAAATTCAATTTGTTGTCCTTAAACTCTTTTGCAGGGGTCATGAAGTTGCTCACTGTGTGTTGGAGCTATGGCAACTCGAAGGAAACAATATAAAGGAGGGTCTGTGGTGAGGCATGATCCCATGGACATGAGATTGTTGGAAGAAGACCCCACATTCACCCAAGCATTTTCTAGCGTAGGGTGTCTTCAATTCTATTAAAAATTGTAGGGGTAGCATGGGAAAGTTTCAAAGGATTTTTCCATTAACTTCATAGGAACATGATCTAAAGTTGGCATAATGAATTTTCAGTGCCCCTTGACACCATTTCTCAAGCCACAAATATCCCTAGGTCAAGTGAATTATGGTTCAAGGTGTAGAAGTTTAAATTGCAGAATTGTGATGAATTCCTAAAAGAAGAACACAGAGGCATTGATATGGCTTCGGGCATTCCTAGAACTTGCCTTAAAGAGTAATTTTCTAAGTTTATGATGGTTATCCAGAAATACTTCACTTGTGAGGGTAGATTCCACATGGTATATAAATACCATTTCAAATTTTTTTTGCACTTCATGGGCAAACAATACTTAGATATACCTTCCTATTTTTTCTTCGGAAAAAAATTGACAAGGTTCAGGCCAAACCTAATACCAATGGCACATCAATTTTTCATCATGCTCTCATTAAGTTATTAGTGGTTGAAGAGTTAAATAAATTGAAATATATTGGTCCACATTTTTGTTTTTAAGTGGCTATGAAGTTGATGTTTTCACTCCTAGGAAAACACCAAAATCTAAATCTAATACTCGAAGGGAAGACAAGAAATATATAGCAGAGCTTATAACTAACGATGAGGCAGAAATAGAGCCTATTGCAGAGTCTATATAAATTGAAGTTGAGCATGTGAAGAAGCTTGTGGCAGTAGAGAAAATTTATGCAAGCATCCAAGTAAAAACTTATACAAGGAAGATCACTAGAATCCAAAATGAAGGAAGAGCTAAGTTGTCAGATATCTTGGAGTCTATTGAAATTTAAGAAAACCCCATTATGTAGTCTGTTGAGATCAAGGAGGTAGAAACTCAAAAGAAAAGCAAAAGATCCAGGAAGTTGGATTTTTCTCAAGAAGATTCAGGTTTTATCTTCAAGCCCATAAAACCTATCACAAGATCACAGCAGCTGAAAGGAAAGATGCCTAAGCAACCATTAAAGGAAAAACTATCATCAGAAGAAGAGATTACAGAATTACCTCTAGCATAAGTAGAACATGTGAAAAAGATGAAAGGTAAGGAGCATGTTCAAGAGATAGGTGAAGTGGAGATGTTGCAAGAACAATTGAGAGATGCTCAGAGTGAGGTAAAAGAATCAAAATTTCTTTTTTAGGAATTGAAGAAAGACATACCTAAGCAACTGGAATTTACAATGAGGTTGCAGATAGATCTGGAAAGATGTTAAACAGGACATTTCCTTTACACAGGATGATGAAAAACCTATGCAAACGGAACATATGGTTGGCACAATTTGATAGAAGGAGGTTATAGGATCAAGTCAAAGAGTTAGAAGTCCAAATGGAAATGATACAAGCTGAACTTTTGAAGAGAGGCCTCAAATTCATTGTTGTTGCTGATGATGCCCCATGAATATGGTAATACCATCAATTTTTTCTTATTCTATGGCTAATGGTACTATACAGACTTATATAGGCTTTTAGAAGTGTTTTGGAGGCAAAAGAATGATGAAAATGAAAAATCTCATAAACTAGGCACTTTCGTAGCAACTCCCATGCTTAAAGGCTTAATCGAGGCAAACACCAATTAAAAATTCAGAAATATGAAGGCTCAAGCCATATATTTAATTCATTAACCTCAGAAATGACCCTGGAACAATCAGAAAATTCTAATTGCATGCAGAAGGGTGATTTTGGACATTTGCTACTAAATTTTGCTACCAAACTGCTTGTGCTCTGTTTTTCCAGAGTTATGGAGTTTTTATGATTTTTGGTCATTCAATTAGTGAAGAAATGGATAAACCACCAGTCAGGAGCATACACATAATTATCTAATTTTTCAAGGGGGAAACTTAGCAGGTCAACCTCCATGTAGCTGACAGATCATCAAGTTGACTTATGATGCCATCTCATCACTACAGCTCATCATTCCAGCTCAAGCCTACAATTTCTTTATTCCAGTGCATCAGCTATCCTACACCTCAGCAGTTAGTTGGTTTCAATAAGGATGACTAGCAATAGTCTGTTGGATTTTTGTTAAAGTTATTTAATGTTTATAGATTCATTTTTGTATAGAAACTTTGTAAAACATAAAATATCCCCATAAACTCTCTATGTGATGTAGTCCTACTAGAATTAGGTATCTTGGTTAAGGTATCGAGTCTACCCTAGGTGCCAAACTATTAAAAAGTGGCCTTACTCTATAAATGAGGGAGTTTTTCACTTCGAAGGGGCTGATGAATGTTATGAGAGGACTACTATGTAATTTTTATTTATCTAGCTAATATACATTTTGCATCAAATTGTTTTATAACCTGGTATTCTTCCTTGGCTTATGTGTTGTATCTATTCACTTTGTGTATTGTTATCAGTTTCATGGTAGTATGATTACTTGGAATTCATGGTTAAATGCTCCAATTTCCTTCATATTACTGTGCATGCTATAAAAAATTATGTTCCAAGCTAATTTTCCTCAGCTTTCATGAATACAGTTGTTTGTAAATTGAATTTCCTTTGTTGACTCCATGCCAAATGGTAGCTATCATACACTCTTCCACCTGCAAAAAATACATAAAGCATAGACAGACTTAGACAGATGTAATTTGAATTTCATATTGAATATCCCATTGTTTTCCTTGAGAGAGCCCTCTCTGATTGGAACGGCTAACTTCCAATCAAAAGTGGTTTGAAATAGTTATGCTAGATTGATGGTTGAACAACCTAACTACTCCAGCTTAGTGATAACATTTGGGTGCGTTTTTCGGAAGTCAGAAAGCTATATCATCTTGGGTGATTTTTTTCAAAATAACTCAGCTCTTGAAGGTAACAGGAGGTAATAACATTCGAAGGATGTGTTTCTACCTTGGTGACTCCATTTGCATCTTCAACTTAAAGGTGGCTTCCAAGAAGATACATATGAGGAGAAATCTAGACCATGATCCACCAAAGATAGTTGATGATCCAGAGAAAATTCTCAAAGGTGTTGGTAGCTCATCAAAATTAGGTATTCCATATCTTATAAGAGCTTCATATTTACCCTCTAAAAGTGTTGAAAATTTTGAAGACATAGAGATTGAAGAAAAGTTTGAAGAAACTCTATTAGCGCCAACAATCTCCCAGGTTGAGGAGGAAATCGAATGAGGTAACCTCAAACCTCTTTTGGCTTGGTATCTAGCCCTACCAAGCTAGAGAGGGCTCTCTCCATGAAATCACAGTCAAATATTAACTATGAGGGAAATGATTTTAGGCTAGATCTATTAGGCTCAAAGGTTTTGATTTAGGGTTTCTGGGTTGGAACAGCAAGAGTGGAAGTACCATTGGGAAATGGAGTCAAGGTTGGTTTCTTTCTGCAGATTTGAGGCAAAGTAAGTGCCATGTTCAGCCAGATAAATTATATGAAATAAGAGATGGAAAGGAGAATAAATCCCACTACACTATAGGCATCTATCAATGGATGAATCTCCAGTGCAGCTTTAGAATAAATAACACAAAGATAGGTTACAAAACAAAGTATCAAACATGGATGAATTATGTAAAGATAACCATTACCACATAAAAAACATCATCGGTGTGAAAGGAGCATATAACATGGATGAATTCCAACCACTTACTCTTAGAAAATACTAGCAGGAAAACATAATCATGGAAATGATATACAGGAACACATACTGAACATAAGCACCATGAAGAATCTCAAAACAAAGAAGAGAGAAACTCCTGCATTTAATTACATAAAACTATTCAAGGAAAACTACACCGTCCAACAGCCTCTCCCTCTGATTGCCAACCTCTATTACATTGAATTTATAAGATATGTATAGGAATATAGCCCTTATTTAAGATTCAGAGGTTGAAATTATCCAATTCCCCCAAAAGAGCAATCTATTGCATCAAAATCTAGAACTGTATACCAAAAAAAAGACCAACCTACTACAGAAATAGCACTGCAATTATGAATTTGAAAATTCCAACTCATGATAGCTGTGTACAATCTAGAAGAATTTTTTGTAGATCAGTTTGTTATGAGCAAAAACCTCTCTCATTTCCTTGAAATTTTTTTCCGTTTACCCGAGATTTGCATTCAAAAAATTTGTGTCAAACAGGAAAATTTTGAGATCCAAAAATAGGGCTCAAATATTCTCTCGATTCTCCTAATATGTAGCAGCTATGCCAAAATTGAAAAATATTATTGTTTTTTAGCCCGTGCTAAGGAAAAACCTTTTTCAGTTTCCCAAAATTTGCCACCATTTGCTCAGGAAACGCCTCGGAAGTCAACTAGTCACACAGAGAAAATAGGAAATTTTTTTATAAAAAAGTTTGAAAGTGGGTTTATCCCACATGCACTATGGGACGTGAAAATTTGAGGTTTATATAAAATTTTCCACACCATTATATTTTATGTGTAGTGCACCCCTTTTGGCTCCTTCCTGGGCTCTTCCCCTTCGAAACTTAGACCTTGACTTGGAGAAATAAACCATAACCCAACCATCCATTTGACGAAGCCAAAATTTTGAAGGCACCTTTCAGCCATGTCTCTTTCTCTTTTATTATTGCTAATAAGTCCAAATATGTGAAAAATACCTCATAGTATCGCTCATTTGGTCAACCAATTTCACCACAACCTGAAGCACTTGAGTCCACTATAATAATCTCCAAGAAGGAAATGTACATGAAGTAGACCAATAATACTAAAGTATCCCAGCACTTTCAGAACATTGCTTTCCTCCATTGTATAGAAATTTTTTTTGTGAAATTAGCATGTAAAGGATAAAAATATGATATATAATTGGACAAAAATGGTGATTATAAGGATAAAAATTTTGATGACATGGCCGACGCAATATAAATGCGAGAATGGGAAAAAACGATGTGAGGCCAGTGATAATGACAGAGCTTAGGTGAAAACATAGCAAAATAAGGTGGGGTGGGTGGGATGAAAATCCATGTGCTAAAAAACTCTTTTTAGGTATAAATCAGAAAATGAATTAACAAAAAAAAAAATTAGATCTACAAAGGTTATGAATTAACACTACATCTATTGTTTCAAAAGAAGATAGAGAAGGGTTTTGGGAAACTATCACATCATAACTACCATTAGCACATGAATCTTTAGAACACCTAAAAGAACTTTAACCTTTTGATTTCTTGTTTAAAATAAGAGCTATTGTCCCTTTACCTGAGTGGAGTTATTTTGTTTCTGAGTTGAAAATTCATGTGACTCAATTTCCTAACATCATATCCTCTTCCATTACTACTCCTGCTAGTTTGATAGCTACTTCCTCCACTACATTTTTAGCTAGTGTTGTCATTTCCATTATGGCTGGAGTTCCTCCTCCTCCACCTCCTCCTACAGGCCCTGCTATATATGCCCCTCTCTTTTTTCCCACCCCACTCCATGATCTCCCACAAGGGTATTCCACTAGGATAAATAATTTTGGGGGCAAAGAGGGAATTACTACAGAGCAGCATCTTGACAAATTCAATGACTTTATATACCTAGAGGAGGTAGATGATGAAGATGTAAAAATGAGGTTGTTTGTGCAAAGCTTTATTGGTGAAGTGAGAAAGTGGTTTAAATCCTTAACCCCAGGAAGTTTGCATAATTCGGATCAATTGGAGGATAGTTTCCTAAGAAAGTGGGGAAGTAAGGTAAATCATGTGCAAGCCTTGACTGAATATAACAATTTGAAGAAAGCTAGTAATGATTCAGTTCATTTATATCGTCCAAGAATTGTTCATTTATGTAATGTAAAGGAGGTTTCCCCCTCGAAGAGGCTTATTCCTAAGTTGTTGATCTATCTTTTCTTCTATTTTGTGAGTTGGTTGCATAACATTTGGTATCATAGCTTGGGATTCTAGGGTTTCACTTCTTCAAACATGTCATCTTGGAATTTTTGCTATAACATTTTTTATAAGAGGGTTCAGAAGTTGAAATTTTTACCATGTGGAGCCGAAATATTGATGAACTTTGTGTAAAAATTTCAGACCTTGGTTCCGAATATTTTTGTAGATATGACCTATGGAATTTAGGGTTTTTGCAAGCTCAAGAATTTCATCTCAAATAGGTGACCAAGGGAACATCGTCATAAATTTCATTTCAGGCATCCAATTTTAATGATCTAAAAAGTGAAAGTGCATGGATTGTAGTTTTATGTGTATCAATTTCAGAGACTAATGTCAAAAAATTAACACGTGGCACATCGTATAAGTTCTCTCTACTGAACCAATCCATAATTAGGTCATTATGGGAGATCGGTCATAACTTGTCCTTGAAGAATCCAAATTAGTTCCGACCTATCGCATTGGAAAAAAGACTCAGAGGACTACTACAAGACTGAATTTCAAATCTTGGGGATTCAAAATCACAGAGATACATCAGGTTCGATATCGAGCTCCTCAAAAGCAAGAAAAATGTGTGTATTTTTTTAAAACAATTGCATAACTTTTGTTTAAAAAATCAATTTGAAGTGATTTAGAGGGAATATTTAAGCATAGATATCAGTATTGGGTTCTATAATGCCTCCCAAAAATAATTCCACACCCATTAAGCCCTCAGAAATCTCTACTATGATGCATGAAGAGGAAGAAGTGCAATATGATATATCAAAATTACGAGACCAAGTGCAAAAAAAATTTCTCTCGCAAAAAGTAACCAAAAATGAAATGGAAGCTAAGATGGATGGTTTGAATAATGGAATGGAAGCTAAGATGGATGGCATGGAAGCTAAGTGATCAAGAATTCATAAATTTATCTCAAAAGTCAAAGTTACAGGATTGGATTGAAACTAGAATGGTTGCGTAGATATCGTCTTCTTGATTCTAGCATCGTGAATGGTTCAAAAAACCGATGTCGTATGAGGAAGATATTGCGTTCTGGTCGAAATGGAAAACAAGTAAAATTATGATAGTTTGACCAGTTTTGACGGGGACGCATAGTCAGCAAACTGGATGCACAATCAACAAAAAAAGAGAATATTCCTCATAATATTCCTTCCACTGGACCAGCAGATGTAGCCCAGGAGGGGTGTACTGCTTCATCATGCCTTTTGTGTAAATTTCATGTGGTGACTTATTTCTCTGTTTTACACTATTGTTCAATGTTATTTATGCTTTTTTTATGCTTCTAATTCACTAAATCTCATCTATAAATAATGGAAAAAATCCTTAATCCTTATGCAAACTAATGAACCAATTATGCACATGTTTTTCAAACTAAAAGACACTTAGCACAACAAAATTAATACAGTCATTTCAGATCAGATGGTATCATAGCTAGAGCTTCTCTCTGGTGTTGTTTAGTGCAAAGAATTTTTTAACTGTTTGCAAGTTTTAGATGCTTACAAGGCTCAAGCTCAAAAGGGGAGAAGGAAAACTGGTGGAAGCAGGAGGGTCTCAAAAGGAGCCAAAGAAAAGGAGAGCAATATTTCCACAATCTCCACCACCTATTTCGCCTCCTAAAGAAACAAAAGCTCCATTAAGCATGCCTCATGAGGAAGGAGAAATTCATGAAGAAGTTGACCCTAAGGAAGAAGAAAGAGTGTTCAGGAAAGCATTTCTTGACATGATTGAGATGGTTAGAATTCATTATCAAGAAAGGAATGAGAGACTGGAAGGAGAAGGATCTAACCTTCAAAAGGAAGGACAAGGATCTTCAGGAGGTCAACATGATGAAGAAAATTCAAAGAAGGAAAATGGAGGAAATGGAGGAAATGGAGAACCACCATTTTCACCCTCATCATCATCATCATCATCATCTTCTACTTCTTCTTCAGTACATCAGCCACACAAGTCCAAGAGCACTAGTAAATCTCCTTTATTAAAACTTGATGAATTGCCAATGTTTAATGGTGAAGTAAATGCAGACAAGCTAGATAATTGGATTCGAAAATTGGAGGTCTATTTAAGAATACATAACCTTCAAGATGATGATACAAAAATTAAATTAGCTTCTTTGAGAATGGAAGATGGAACACTTGTTTGGTGGGAAGCCAAGACAAAGGAGGAAATCAAGAAACATGGTAAGATTATTTTATCATGGTCAGATTTTATTGCTGTTATTAAACAACGGTTTTATCCATTAGCTCATATGCAGAAATCCATCATGAACTGGTAGAACTTTAGGCAGTTAAAGGGACAAAATGTGCAAGAATACACCCAGGAATTTAGGAGGAGATCTCTTTTATTAGGGGTGGATTTGCAGAGCCAAGACACTTTGCTAAAGTACATAGGAGCATTACAAAGCTACCTAAAACATACTATTCTCATATTTAACCCCACCAGTCTAGATGAAGTTTGTGTTCAGGCCACACATCTAGAAGCTAGAGGGAAGAACATTTCTGAAGAGGGTAGGAAGAAACCTTTTAAGGGTAAAGCCAAGGAAAAGACCTCAAAAGGAAAAAACAAAAAGAATGCATCTATTAATAAAGAGGGATAAAAAGTGACTTGTAAACATTATTCAAAACAAGGCCATGATGAAACTCATTTTTGGAATTTACATCCTGAATTGAGGCCAAAGAAACCCAATAACAAAGGGAAACAAAAAACCGTTGCTACAGCTCAACATAATTTAGGATCTGATTTAGGTGATCAAACTAAAATTACAGCCATGGGATTGAATAATATGAAGGGAAAAGAAATTGAAACTAAGGGCCAATACTAGTACATCAAATTGTCACTTAAATAATCCAAATGAAGAAGAAAGAATAGAATTGTTTCATGTGAGGGTCATATCCAAACATATTAAGAATGACACCTTGTATGACAGTGGGTCACAGGAAAAATTAATCTCTGAATATTTGGTCAAAAAACTTAACCTTGAGACCATACCACATCCAAAACCATATCCATTTTGTTGGATTTGTAAGGATGAAAATCTACAAGTTTCAAAGAAATGTATATTGAGGTTTGCAATCATTGCAAGCTTTTTTGACACGGTTGAATTAGATGTGGTTCTGCTTGACATAATTGGTATTGTATTAGGGAGTCCTTACTTGTATGAAAGGAAAGTGATCTCATATCGCCATGAGAACAAGTATAATTTATTCAAATATGGCAAGGAGTTCATTGTTAGAGCACACCGCAAGAAGACAAACATTGCTTTGGTAAATGTTGGACAACTAAAGAGGCTAGTAAATTCAAGTAAGAATTTTGTTCTTCTTACGATTAAGCCTAAAGCTGATATTAATAATGAATATTTTGAGAGATATGATCCTAAATTGAAATCAGAATTATATGATGTGGTTAATGAGCATCATGAGATGTTTCAGGAGTCAACAGGATTGCCTCCAAAAAGGGAAATTCAACATGAGATTCAGTTGCGACAGGATTGTCATCTTCCAAAAATCGGTATGCATCACATGTTGATAATAGAGAATGGATAAATAAAGAGGAAAATCAAATATATGTTGGATAAATGAATCATAAGGCCAAGCACATCGCCATGCGGTTCACCCATAGTCTTAATACCAAAGAAAGATGGGACATAGCGCATGTGTGTAGATTTTCGAGCTTTGAACAAAATTACGGTAAAAAATTGTTGTACCCACTCCCAAGAATAGATGATTTGCTTCATCATTTGAAAGAAGAAAAATTTTTCACTAAGTTATATTTACAAAGTGGATATCATCAAGTAAGAATTGCAGAAAGTGATATATGGAAAAATGCATTCAAAACCAAACAAGGGCTCTTTGAGTGGCTAGTTATGCCTTTTGGTTTATGTAATGCAACGGAAACTTTCATGTGGGTTATGGATAATGTTTTGCGACCATTCCTTGATGACTTTTTTATTGTGTACTTAGATGACATTTTGATTTTCATCAACACAAGAGAATATCATGTCTTACATGTGAATAGAGTGCTTGCTATTTTAAAGAAAGAGAAATATTTTCTTAAGATGTCAAAATGTGAGTTTGGAAATACTTCTTTGGTATATTTGGGACATATTTAGGAGGAGGATAATTGAGGATTGATCCTTCTAAAGTGGAGGCCATTGTGAATTGGCCGACACTCAAAACAGTTACCAAGGTAAGAAGTTTCTTAGGTGCAACTCAATATTGGAGGAATTTTAATGCTAACTTCTCTTCCATCGCAGCTCGTATGCATGCAGTGACAAGTGTGAAGAAAGGCTTCCAATGGGGAGGCAAACAATAGCAACCTTTCGAAGCTTTAAAATACAAGATCAGTTCAGCTCCAGTCCTCGCATTCCCAAATTTGAGATAGCCATTCGAGATACAAACCAATGCTAGTGATTATTCCATGGGCGCAAGCCTTTTACAACATGGTAAGCCTATTGCATTTCATTCAGAAACTTTTAATGGTGTTGTGACTAATTATCGTACATATGAAAAAGACTATATGAGTTGGTACAAAGTGTCAATAAGTTGAAACACTAGTTGATGGGTAAAGAGACTATTGTACACATTGATCACCAACCATTACAGTACTTGCAATCGCAAAAAAAATTGTAGCAATCAAGACATTTCAAGTGGATGGGATTTCTTCAACAATTTCACTTGGTTATAAGGTACAAAAAAGGTATATTCAATAAAGTTGCAAATATTCTTTCGAGACCAAGCATTAGTGCTTCTACTTTACTCAAAAATGATTATGTTTTACATGAGAGCTACATAGAACAATATGCACATGACATTGATTTTCAAGATGTGTATGCTAGTTTGAGTGAAGGGAATCAAGTTGAAGAAAATATTATCACATGCATAACAATTTGTTGTTTCATTTGGGAAATCTATGTATTCCACAAGGAGAGAGGTTAAGTTTCATGAGAGAAGCTCATTCTTCTCTTATTGTTGGACACTTTGGGGTAAGCAAAACAGTGGCACATCTACATAAGTATTGTTATTGGCCTCGCATGATACTAGTGTGTCACGTTTTATAAGAGGTTGTTCTATGTGTACAACAAGTAATCCTAGTAATATGAATCTTGGATTGTACACGCCACTACCGGTACCATCAAGGCCATGGGAGAGCGTCCCCATGGACTTTGTTGGAGGTCTACCTATGTCAAAAAAGAAACATGATTATCTTCTTGTAGTTGTGGATAGATTCAGTAAAATTTCTATACTTATGCCATGTAAGAAAACCATTACTGCTGAACAAACTTCTGAAATTTATTTTCAAAATGTTTGGGATCATTTTGGATTTCCCACTTCTGTTATTAGTGACATGGATTCCAGGTTCATTAGGAATTTTTGGTTAAATATATGGATAATGATGGACACAAAATTGAAAAATAGTACCACTTTTCATCCACAAACAAATGGACAAACCGAAGTGGTGAACTGAACATTTGTGCATCTATTGAGAGGATATTGTAGCAAACATCCTAAGTTGTGGGAGGAACAACTGCATTACATTTAGCACGCTTACAACCAGGTAAAGCACTCTTCAACACAAACCTCACCTTTTGAAGCATGCTTTGGGTATTTCCCAAAATCGCCATTATACTTCATCTTTGGGAATGATGTTTCACTTGATGGCCATAGTGATATTGATAAGGCTCAAAAGTTCATTTAGAAAATTCAAATGATACATCAACAAGTTCAAGAACAACTTGAGAAAATTTAAAGCAAATACAAAGAGACGCATGACAAACATTGGGTTGATCACAAGTTTCAAGAGGGAGATGAGTTATGGTTGCACATTAGCAAAGAAAGGATGCAAGGGGAAGGTAAAAATCTCAAACCCATTCTCTCTGGTCCTTTCAAGATCATAAAAAAAGTTGGTAATAATGCATTTAACCTTGATTTTCCTTCTTACATGCAAATGTATTCAGTTGTTAATATTGAAAACTTACGCTTGTATGAGCCTCCTTTGATCGATGATTATGGATGATGTTCAGCTACCTTCTATTGAAGATTTCTCGCCAGAATTTCTGGATGAGCTCAAAGAAGATAAAAATTCTTGACAAGAGGATAAGAGCATCAAAGAGGGGAAGTGTTGAATACCTTTGAGTTAGGCTCAAAGGCACTAAACCAAGCAAGGAAAAATTGATGGAGATTGGAAAGGTGAGGTATTTTTACCCTCATCTACTGAACAGACAATCAAGTCTTTTTGGCTCGAAAAGCTTCCCAATGGGGAGGAATGATCAGGAGTTCATAAATTTTGCTCAAAATTCAAATTTATAGGATTGGGTTGAAACTACGATGGTTGTGTAGATCTCGTATTCATGATTATGGTGTCGTGAACGATTCAAAAAACTGATGTCTTATGAGGAAGATATTGTGTTCTGATCGAAATGGCAAACAAGTAAAATTATGACAGTTTGACCAGGTTTGAATGGGATGCACAGTCAGAAAAATGGATGCACAGCCAGCAAAAAAGAGAATATTCCTCGAAATATTCCTTCCACTGGACCAGAAAATATAGCCCAGGAGGGGTGAACCGCTTCATCATGCCTGCTGTGTAAATTTCATGTGGTGAATTATTTCTCTGTTTTACACTATTATTAGTGTTATTTATGCTTTTTTTATGCTTCTAATTCACTAAATCTCATCTACAAATCATGGAAAAACTCCTTAATCCTTATGCAAACTAATGAACCAATTATGTACATGTTTTTAAAACTAAAAGACACTTAGCACAGCAAAACTAATATAGTCATTTCAGATCACTAAGATCAATGGTATAGAAGAAAAATTGAAAGGCAACATGGAAGACATGAAGAATGATCTAAAAGCAGACATGGAAGGTTTGAAGTAAGGTTTGAAAAACTTGCTACAAGAAATGAATCCTAATGGAGAAAAGGTAGTCGATGAAAGTCATGATGAGAAAAAAATAAAAGTTAATCATGATTTCATAGACTCTAATTTTGGATTTAAGACCCACCATATTCCAAAGATCGATATGAGAAATTTTGATGGCAAGGATCCGGTAACATGGATACTACAGATGGAGCAATATTTTGATCTCCATAATGTGCAAAACACATAAAAGGTACGCATTGCAACTTTATATTTAGAACCCAATCATTTTTTATGGTATCGATGGCTTTGTTCTTGTAAACCACTTGTCACTTGGTCAATATTTACGGAGGAAATGATAGAACATTTTGAGGATACAAAAAGAAACACCTTATTTAGCCAATTGATGAATCTCAAACAAAATGGTTCAATGATAGAGCACATCGAGGACTTCCAAAAATTCAATATAAGGGTAAATGATATTCCAGAGGAGCATAGGATTGATGTATTCATAGGGACTTTAAAGGATAACATCTAGCATGAGGTTCACCTTGGAGAACATGATTCATTGGAGAAGGAATTCAGGTTGGAAAGGAAAATTGAAAGAAAAATTATGGCGCAAAAGGAATCCTACTACTCACAACTATAAATATGGAAGTGTTGCTACTCCTAGCCTTCCACAACCTGCAAGTTGACACCACAACAATTGTAATAAAAAAGAGAAAAAGGGCTTTGTTACAGTTGTGATAGAAAATACACTAAAGGTCATAAGTGTGCTAAGAAGAAATTAGTTTACATGGATTGTGAAGAGGAGGAAGAAAAGGAACAAGAAACTTCAAACGAAGAGGATATACACTAGGAACCAACCTTAGATAAAGAAGAAATGAATCTGACCATATCTTGTAATGCATTGGCAAGAATTACCACTCTCAAACTCTCAAGATAGAAGGACATATCAAGAAGAAAAGGGTAATAGTGTTGATTGATTTGGGTAGCACCCATAATTTTATTCATTTTAAGATAGCCAAGGAATTTAATTGCTTCCTATACCCAACACCAGAGTGTCAAGTGATGGTTGCAAATGGAGGAACTATAAATTTCTCTAGAAAGTGTCATAATATCAAGCTAACCATTGGGTAATATGTATTGAATAGCCCAATGCTTTACATTCCAATGTGTGGTGCTGATGTTGTACTAGGAGTTTAATGGTTACAATCTTTGGGTACGATAGCTTTTAATTTTTTAGAAGTTTTCTTGAAAGTTTTTTGGAAAGGAAAGAAAGTTGAATTAAGGCGTATCGCAGGGAAACCAGGAAAAATAATCAGCTCTAATGGCATGACAAAGCTTCCAAAGAAAGAACAACAAGGCGTAATTTCACATTTATGCTCACTAGAGTTTCAAATATGAAAGTCATATTTAGGAGAAAATTCTAGTGTTTAAGTAGTGGAAGATCACATAGAGCATCAACAACAAGTTCTCCAACTCTTAAAGGATAACCTAACTTTGGTGCATAATCGAATGAAACAACAAAAATATCAACACCGCAACAACATTATTTTTTATGTAGGTGACTGGGTGTTTTTACAGCTAAAACCATACAAAAAAATGTCCCTTAAGCAAGATAACAAGGATAATAAATTATCACCAAAGTACTATGGTCCTTACAAGGTGTTGCAAAATATTGTTACTATGGAATACAAATTGAAGCTTCCTACATCTTCCCGAGTGCACCCAATTTTCTATATTTCATGTTTAAATAAGGTTACATATGACAAACTCTTAATTCAAACAATATTGCCAAAACTTGATGAAGAAGGCAAAAATAATATTGGAACCTGAAGCAGTCACAGAAAAAAAGAACTCGACAACTACGAAATTGATCAATTTCAGAGTATCTCATCGAGTGGAAGAACTTAACCGTTGAAGATTCCACATGGGAAGATGAGAATTTTATACAGAAGCATCCAAAACTACTAAAGCATTGAGAACAACACTTGTTTGAAGGAGAGGGGCATGTTAGGTCCCTATAATACTAGTGTAGCCCCTTATTCTTATTGTTAGTGTAGCCCCATTATTTATATTGTTGTGCCCATGTAGTCCTCATATTGTTATTATGGTGCCCCATAGGTGTAGCCTCATTATTGTTATTGTGGTGCCCATGTGGTCCACATATTGTTATATTGTGACCCCTTAGACTCCTATATATATAAAGTAGGTTTTATCATTTGTATCATCCAATAATAGTTCATTTATGTAATGTAAAGGAGGTTTCCCCCTCAAAGAGGCTAATTCCTAAGTTGTAAATCAATATTTTCTTCTATTTTGTGAGTTGGTTGCAAAAAAAAAAACCAAACAGTTAAAATTGTACAAGCCCCAACTCTTGGATATATATGAGAAACAATGGTTTTCCCAACTCATTCCTCAATGCACTCTCTTCCCTCCTCATTCCAATAAAAAAATTTGGCAACTTTCACTCACAAGGGAACAATTCCAGGCTTGGATTGTTGAAATGGCACCCAAAGGGGGCTTCTGATTTAATTTTCCCTCAATTAAATTGGAAGAAAAATTGTAATTTCATCTCCTAACAACTTGTATTAGTTAACTATGTCAGAAATACTGAGTTAGCTTAGGAAATTCGAGTTGAGGGTCAAAGAGGAGGCATGTAGAGTTATCTTGTGATCAGATACAGTTATTTGTGAGTTGTAATTAGTTAACTCAATTAATTGGGTTAAAATCAGTTTAAATAGTTATAACTCAGAGATGAGCTAGTGCGAGGTCTAGTGAATTAAATTTGATTTAATTCACAAGTAGTGATCAATCAGTTAACTGATAATTCGCTATAAATAGTTGTTGCATGTCAGTTCTAAGAAAGGCCCAATTAAGACTGAGATTAAAAGGATGATAATTATCAGTTGTATAATTAGAAAATTGTGCATGTCAATTATAGAGTCATGAGGAAGCCTATGATGCATTGTGCAATAAATTCCAAGGAATTTCCTATTTAATAGGGAAACAATTCCTCCATGAATGTGTGAGCAAGGCTGGTTGAGTAAACGCTGAGAATTGGTTCAGTACTTGACTGATTTTTCCTAGATCAGTGTGAGAGAGTTGGCAGAGTGCAGGAGTTTCTCAATACGGGAAATAGCATTGTATTGTTTCATGGTCTTGACTTTATACAATATATAGATAGTTGGGTTTTAGGAAATGTGATTTCCCCATATACATCTTGTATTGTGAGATTTATTATTTCTTTCTCTTACTTGTTATGTGATTGTGTGATCACGTTTTGTTTCCGCAAATTGTTGAAGGATTCAATATTTTGTTTTAGTACATTACAATATCAGATTGAATCATTTTGATAGATTTTCTACATGATATTAGAGCACCAGGAATCACAATAGAAGAGAATAATAGAGTTTGTTTTGAACAAGTTCAAATTTGCAGATTTATTCTTCAAGACCCAGCAGCAGACCAAGATGTCTTTCAATGGATTAAGACTCAAATATGTCCATAAGGGAAATTCAAATTACATAGCATGGAAGAAAAGGATGGAGGCAGTGCTTGAGGACAATGGACTGAATTTTTTCACAAGCAGTGATATTCCTATGCCTCCAGCATCACATGCTCAACAACTTGATGCATGGAAGAAGAATGTATCAAAGGCGAGAAGAATCTTGTTAGAGGGAGTTCGAGATCATATTATCTCGAGTCTCCACGGGAAGGTGACTCCATATACTATGTGGAAGGCCTTGACAGATTTGTTTCAGAATAGCAGCAACCACACGAAGTTGGCGTTGAAATACAAGCTCAGAATGATCAAAATAGAGAAGGGCGACACGTTCAAAAATACTTGATGAATTTCACTTAGTGTCGGGATGATCTTGGAAGTGTTGGGATTATTGTTGCATCGGATGATTTGGTTAGCCTAGCTCTTCTAGGCCTTCCCAAAAGCTGTAATAGCTACCAAGATTGTGTGAATGGGAGGGAGAAGCTACCAGACTGGGAACGAATATGGTCTGACTTGGTACAAGAAGAGATTCGGCGGAGCACCAAATATGGATCATCATCAAAGAAAAATGATGAGGAGAAGTGTGCCTTCGCTGGAAAAGAAAATAAAGGGAAATGGAAGGTGTTCCATTCCAAATCAGATTCTGGCAAGGCAAGAAAGAAGCGAGACTTGTTAAAGGTGAAATGTTTCAACTGTCATGAGCATGGACACTATGCCACAAATTTTCCATAGAATAATACCAAAAAGAAGGCCTCAAGAGGAGAATAAGGTGAAGCACTTGCTTCACAGTTCGAGTTGGATTTCACTCTCATCGCATGCATGGTGTCATCGGTGATGGGTTCTGCGTGGTACTTGGATAGTGGAGCTTCATTCCATATGATCGGCAGCAAATAATTCTTCAATAGCTTGGAGGAGAAGCATCTCCATATGCACATCGAGATGGGTGACGATGGGAGGTATAGCGCTACCGGTGTAGGTACAGTGAACTTTCATAGGGAGTCAGGTAATCCACTCACATTAAAATATGTCATGTAAGTTCCTGGTTTAAAGAAAAATTTGGTTTATGTTGCCATGTTGGAAGATTGTGGCTATGATGTGATCTTTAGTGAAGGAAAGGTGTTCCTTCGTCATAAAGCCACGGGACAGGCGAACAAGATGGGGGTTCGAGTAAAGAACCTCTACAAACTGGATGTAGAATACTACACAACATTGAGCACGAAAGCAGAGAAGGTGGAGAGTCAAGACATTGGTGAGTTATGGCACAAGAGGTTGGGCCATCTACACCACAGTGCTTTGAAGCTCATGTAGCAGATTTCTCTAGGACTTCCAAAGGGTGCACTTGCGCAAAGATATACATGCAAAGGGTGTACATTGGGGAAGTATACCAAAGCCACCTTTCACGATAAGGAAATACAAGCCAAGGCGATCCTTGAGAGAGTTCACTCAGACGTGTGTGGACCATTCTCAACAGCTTCCACTGCAAAGCACATGTATTGTGTGATTTTTGTTGATGATTTTGCGAGCTCAAGGCACTTGTAGAGAAATATATAAGGAAGAAGGTGAAGGCTCTAAGGAGTGACAATGGTGGAAAATACATCTCTAACGAATTCAAGAACTTTGGTGCCTCAAAAGGAATTCGAAGAGAATTGATAGCACCTCATAACCCATAGCAGAATGGGGTTATATAAAGAAAGAATAAAACTATTGGGAGCAGCATGAGATATGTTTCATGATCAGGGCCTACCATTTCATTTGTGGGTAGAAACATGCAATACAGTAGTATTTGTGCGAAATAGAAGTCCTCATCGGATACTTGGGATGAGTACATCAGAAGAGGATTTTTCAGGTAAGAGACTGGATGTGTCATATTTTAAAAATTTTGGTTCATCTGTTTATTTCCATATAACCAAAGATTCCAAGAAGAAGCTAGAGCCAACAACAGAGTTGGGGATATTTTTGGGGTACATTGATACACCCCACAACTATCAAGTGTATTTTTCATAACATAGGATGGAAGTGTTCAGAAGAGATGTGAAATTCAATGAAGAGAAAGCCATGTGATTGTACCTTGAGAGGGAGCTTTAGTTGCATGTAGTTGAGGAGATCTTGGCTACAAAGGATGAACCTCATGATGTGGAGCAGCCACAAGCAGAGGAATAGATATTGGTAGAAACCACTCATGCAGATCCATCCACTGGAGATGGAAGGAAGCACACCAGAGAGGCTAATAGATTGTTTCTAGATGCGAGAGAGAATGTGGGAACACCCACATCATAGCACATGTAGAGAAGGTCCCCAGAGTGGTACATTGGATACATGGCTCTTATGAGCGAAGGTATTGAGATAGAACCATCCTCTTTTGAGGAATAAGTGCAGCAGCCAGTGTGGGTTGATGGCATGGTTGAGGAGTATGACCCTATTATCGGAAATAGTGCATGGGAAATTGTCCCAAGATCAGTGGGGAAGTCAGTTGTAGGATCCAGGTGGGTCTACAAGGTGAATCAGGCAACAGATGGGACTGTGGAGAAGCACAAGGCTATATTTGTGGCTAGAAGGTTCTCTCACGTGGAGGGGATTGACTATGATGAGACTTTTTCACCAATTTCAAGGTATTCATCTATTAGATCCATCCTTTCACTCTCAGCGCAGATGGGATGGCAGATACATTAGATGGATGTAAAGACAACCTTTCTCGATGGATTTATTAAGGAATAAGTGTACATTGAACAGCCGAAAGGTTTTGAGACCTTATACAGGGAGTCACATGTGTGCAGACTCAAGAGAGCATTGTATGGGTTGAAGCAAGCACCTTGTGCTTGGTACACACTAGGATCGACAATTATTTAACCGGGTTGGCTTCAACAAGAGTGAAGCGGATGCTAACCTATATCATATTGTGGTTGATGGTAAGATTTTGACTATCTTAAATGATCTAATACTGACAGGTTATGAGCAGCTCATAAGGTCTTGTAAATAGGATCTTGCAAGAGAATTTGAGATGAAGGACATAGGGATCTTGCACTATTTCCTGGGATTGGAAATATCGCAACGAGATGGGGAGCTATTTGTATCTCAGGGAAATTATGCCAAGGATATTTTGAGGAAGTTCCACATGGAGGGAAGAAAACCCATGGAGACTCCTCTAGCGGGAAACTGGAGGAAGGAGGATGATACTTCGGGCGAAGTAGTGGATGATATTGTTTACAGGCAACTTGTGGGTTCACTCATGTATTGGTGACACATGACCATACATATGCTACCCGGTTAACCAGTTGATCCAAGCTATGGTTAATCCTACCAATCTCTTTTGGAAGGCAGAAGAGCATGTGTTGAGATACCTCAAAGGCATTACAAAGTATGGGCTATGGTACAGACAGACAGAGGGAGTGAAGCTTCAAGGCTTCACCGGTGCAGATTGGGTAGGGAGTCCATCCGATAGGAAGATCATATGGGGGGCATCTTTAGCATAAAATCATTAGCAGTTTCCTGGTACAACATGAAACAAATATCAGTTGCACTCAGTTCAGCAGAAGCATAGTACATGGTGTCCAATCAAGCAGCATGTGAGGCCATTTGGATGAGGAAGATACTTGTTGGTTTGTTTGGTCGTCAGATGGATCTGACGGTGACACATTATGATAACCATAGTTGCATCAAACTCTCGGTTAATCCAGTATTCCATGACAAGTCCAAGCATATTGATATATGGTATCGCCATCTCAAATATTGTGTGCAGATACGAATTATGTCATTAGAGTACATTCCCACAAAGGAGTAGGATGAAGACATCTTGACAAAGGCACTAGAAAGAAGAAAATTTGAGTTCCATGGAGGCAATATCGAGGTAGAAGATAATCCCTTTATTTTTGAGAGGGAGTGTTGAAATGGCACCCAAAGGGGGCTTTTAACATAATTTTCCCTTAATTAAATTGGAAGACAAATTGTAATTTCATCTCATGACAACTTGTATTAGTTAACTAAGTCAAAAATATTGAGTTAGCTTAGAAAATTCGAGTTGAGGATCAAAGAGGAGGCACGTAGAGTTTTCCCTTGATTTTAGGGGGTCCAGTTACAGTTATTTGTGAGTTTTAATTAGTTAACTCATTTAATTGAGTTAAAATCATTTTAACTAGTTCTAACTGGGAGATGAGCTAGTGAGAGGTCCAATGAATTAAATATGATTTAATTCACAAGTAGTGATCAATCAGTTAACTGATAATTCATTATAAATATTTGTTGCATGTCAGTTCTAAGGAATGCCCAATTGAGACTGAGGTTAAAGGGATGATAACTATTAGTTGTATAATTACAAAATTGTACAGTTCAATTATAGAGTCATGAGGAAGCCTATGATGCATTGTGCAATAAATTCCAAGGTACTTCCTATTTAATAGGGAGAAGATTCCTCCAAGAATGCGTGAGCAAGGCTCGCTGAGCAGAGGTTGAGAATTGGTCAAGTACTTGACTGATTTTTCCTACATCAGTGTGAGACAGTTGGCAGAGTGTAGGAGTTTCTCAGTATAGGAAATAGCATTGTATTGTTTCATGGCCTTGACTTTATACAATATACAGATAGAGAGGTTTTAGGTAGTGTGTTTTACCCAGATACATCTTTTGTTGTGTGATTGGATGTTTCTTTCTCTTACTTGTTATGTGATTGTGTGATCGTGTTTTATTTCCGCAAATTGTAGAAGGATTCAGTATTTTGTTTTAGTACATTACAAGATTAGATTGAATCTTATTGTTATATTTTCTACATGGAATAGTAATCAGGAAGCTCACATATTATTTTTTGATGGAGCATTAAAGAAAAACCCAAGGGTAGAAAGTGCGAGGGGAGGCTACTCCGTGGCTCTAGAGGACAAATAGAATTTGAATTTTCAAGTATCTTAGGAGTAGCAACAAACAACCAAGCGGAGATGCATGCCTTAGTTTAAGTCATTCTTTTGGTCTCCCATTCTCAAATTAGATTCCTCATTATTAGCCTTAAGAACTAAACTGTGAAACACAAAATTGGATCATTTATTCAAGAGAATTCAATTGCTCCTTTCTCAAATTCCAAAAGTACAAGTTAAACATGTCATTCAGAATATCAATTGAAAAGAAGATCACTTGGGAAACCAAACATTAGGTCTAGTCCCTAGAACCATGGTAAAAAAATGGAACTTGTTAAGAGACCCCAATCCTATGATATAAAGTCATGGATTATCAATCAATTGGAAGGTGGTGTATTTCCGTTACATGCTTCGAACATAGCAATTGGGAGATGCAAGTTAATTGTATAACAAAGTGATTCAATGTGAAAAGGGTCTCAATCACGATGACCTATAGATTGTATGTTTGAAGCAAGGATGGATTTACAAGGTCGAACAACAACTACCTATTGAAGTTTGAGCCAAGAAATAGTGAAATTGGCATCTGAAAACAACATGACAGCACCTACACTAAGTGTGGGACCAGGAGGTCCAAGCAGCACCAACACTAGTGTGGGACCACAGGTCTTAGAAGTACCTACACTGGTGTAGGTTAAATTTGGTGCATGTCTATTTTATTTATCCGTTAATTAAGATGGACAATAAAATGTAATCTAATCTCAAAATAACTTGTAATAGTTAACTGAGTGTGATAAACTCAGTTAACTCATGAATTTTGAATTGAGGGTATTTGGTGAGGCATGCAGAGTCATTCTAGTTGTAACAGAGTTTTAAGTGCAGTGGTGCATTACTTAATGCAGGTTGTAATCATTTTAACTCAGTTAAGTGAGTTAAACTCAATTGTGCTAGTTGTAACTATTTGTTGCACTAGTGAGAGATCAATTAAGTTAAATAGTATTTAATTCACAATTAGTGATATCACATGCAACTAAGGATTTACTATTATTAGCTACTTGCATGTCAGTTCCAGTGGAGACCCAGTTGAGACAAAGGTTAAAGGGAAGTTAACTATCAGTTGTGATATTAGTTGACTGCCCAGATGCAATTAAAACACCACAGGATGCCCATGATACTCAGTGAAGTTGAGGAAGGATGAAATTCCTAAAGAATAGGGATTGAATTCATTAGGGATTGCGTGAGCAAGGCAGGTTGAAGACAAGCTAAGAATTGGCTAAGTGTTGGCCCAATTTTTTTCTGAATTAGTGTGAGACGATAGGAAAATTGTAGGAGACCCTTGTGAGAAGAGTGCATTGTAATTGTTTCATGATTCCTTGTGGAATATACAATATATGATAGAGGGGTTTTGAGCAACAATATTTCCCCGGGAAATTATTTGTATTGTGGTTTGATTGATTCTTCTTTGCTTCATGCGATTAACGATTGTGTGTAATTTCTGCAATTGATTTGTAGAAGCAATTCAGTATCTAGCTTTAGTACATTGTTAGATCGGATTGAATCCATTATATACATATTGTTTATATAATTTCTACATGGTATCGGAGTTGTGTTATAGATTTTCTACACTACCATCATGTGAAGGAAGTGGAAGAGATAGGTATCAGCGTCAAATAGTTTTATTCACCTCATGTAAGCTCGACGTGGGAGAATGATGGACCAAAATGGGAAGGCCTATATTAATATATAAAAATTGATATTGCAAACAACTGGAGAATGGCTGAGATGGAATCCTATGAACTACTACAAATTGGATTTAGCCTCAAAATATATCTACTGCAGCATTGGATCTCACCTCCCAAACTAAAAATGCAACTAAGAAGCACTCCTGTGAACTCTAAACTTCGTTCACCAAGGGATGAGATGGGTTTTCATCCACTCTCACCAAATTACCCAAAGGGTTTTTGACCTAGGGCCTACTGAAGCTGAGAACCTGGTTCTCCAAACCTCACCAATCAGAAAATACAAACCAACCAGATATCCCAAATGATTTGCTTCCCTTCATTTTAAAGACTTGATAGATCCCTCTCCAACCTTCTAGAAGAATTTTATTTTATTATTTTCTTTCCA
Organism: Pinus albicaulis; assembly: GCA_034641835.2. Taxonomy (NCBI): domain Eukaryota; kingdom Viridiplantae; phylum Streptophyta; class Pinopsida; order Pinales; family Pinaceae; genus Pinus; species Pinus albicaulis. The sequence goes on along the minus strand of CM076569.1, from coordinate 57,438,858 downwards.
TTCTAGAAGATTCTCCCCTTTACTTTTATTTAAGTCATTTTTTATTTTATTTAAGTCATTTTTCCTTATTTAAGCATTTTCCCCCCTTTTATTTAATTAAGTGACTAATTAAAGTCATTTTTAATCCTGGGAAATGATTAATTGTCCACCATGCTTCCTTCAACCATTGGAAGTTACTTTTCACCACCCCACCTTGTAGATCTCTTCATTCTAGTTCCAACAAGCTATTACACACTAAGGTGCTTCTCTAAATAATCTTCCCCAAATGACACCTTTAGCGAATTTAATTAAAATATTATAATAATACCCTCATTTTATGGGAATCATCAGAATGCAACATAACCAAGAACAAACTTTGTGGAACTGGCCCTAATGATGAAATATAGTGAGAAAAACTCATCGAACCTGTTGTATCTCAAGAAACAATCTCGTGGTTGTGGTAAGGAATCAGTGCTTAAGACATTTTGTAAATGTATGTCACAATTATAATATCAAATGGCCTTTGTTTAACACCTTTGGAATCTAATTATTTAATACACTCAATTCTGATATAATGAAAGCCTTCACAATGCCATAAACTTCTAATATCTGAATGAAATGAAAGGAAGAATTGTAAAGGAAACTTAAAGTGATGTGATGAGAAACAGAATCCATCACTTTTAAGTTTCAGAGGAAATTCATGGAGAGAGAGGAAACTCGAAATAATATTTTGCAAACACAGAATCTATTACTTTAAAGTTTCATCAATATTTTTTTAAGAAAGAAGAGATGAGGTGGAGTGCAAATTAAGGTTGTTTAACTCTTACTCACAATCCTCCAGAGGTCCAAAACTCGAAACCCCTTTTCTTTATTTCTATCTACTTAAATACATCACAGTGGTTCGTAACTCCTGAAATTCTTGAATCTATTCGACTACCTAAATTGTTAAGATTACTTATGCAATCAAACTTGAGAAAAAAAATTAAAACTGGAAATATTGTTTGTTTTGTTGAATCTGATGTTGCCGATGCGTCCTCCCAAAGTGTCGAGATGTCCTTTCTAGTTATGATGTAGCAGCTGCATAGCTTTGTAACGACGCCTCAGTGCCCAACTTGACCCAGTTTTCATGCTTCCAATATGGCCGCTATATGCTCTTTTTCCCAACTCTGCCTATGCCCTTGTGCTTCAAACGTTGTCAATCATATCACCTGCTACCCGACTCCTCCTTTTCTCCTTTAATTTGCGCTAGGTCACTTACTTGAGTTTTTATGCCGCATTCTGCCTATTTCTTCATAAAATGGCGCATAACCACATAAGCCCGCACTTGAAATCCTTTATATTTCATCTTGGAACCACATCGCATCCGTGCCAACATTGCACTTCGCATTTCGCCATCTTTAACTTTTCCTTAGTGTTTATCTTTTAAAACATGCAATGTGTGCTATACGATCGGGTCCCACCTGGCATCACATGTCGCACTTCGATGACTTTATCACTTACCTCCCGCAGTGATCCTTTAAAACTTGTGATTCGCGATTTGCGATCGAGCCCCACCGCATCGCACATTGCACTTCGACGATTATAACACTTACCCTTTGCCCTTAACTTTTAAAACTTCCGATGTGCAGTATGTGGGCCAGGGCCACGTCATCTGCCACGTCGTACTTCGCATTTCGCTGACTTTAACTTTTCCTTAACACTTATCTTTTAAAACCTGTGATGTGCGCTATGTGATCGGGTCCCACCTGGCATCGCATGTCGCACTTCGGTGACTTTATCACTTACCTCTCGCGCCTATCCTTTGAAACTCTTAAGTGTTTAAGGGAAATGCGCCCTTTCTCCACCTTTGGGAAATTAGTTTATTTCCTCCACAATGTAACCCTCCTGAGCTTATCTGATTTTCTGTCACGTTAGTCCCTCTTGAGCCCGACTCGGCCCTATTCGGCGTGCAATGTTTAGAATGTGCCCATCGGTTCGGCTCTTGAACTGTTATGCATGTGAATGAGCCTGACTCGACCCACCTTCACCGCTCATCATGTAATGTTAATTCTTCTATGACACACAAAATTTTACATTTTCTATCATATTTGATTTTTTTGGTGTTTTGAAAAATATTTCAAAGGTAAATGCAAATGAGCCACAACATCTGGTTCCACCTGGGGATAGTGATTTTTTCCACGGAAGCACTAAGAACTGTAGATTAGTGCCTTATCCATTGGGCATGGAGTCAAATATTTCTTGGTGACATATGAACAATGAGCAATCAGGTATTTACAATGGTGGAATGTTGACTTTTAATGCTGGATATAATGCTTCAGATACTGCGTGTTCAAATGCAGTTGTATTGTCTGTCCATCTAGATCTTCCAAAATAAATGTTTTATTTGACCTTGCGTCAGAGATCTTGTATGGACCATACCAGAGAGGGTCAAATTTACTATGCTTCCCCTTTTCTTCTCATCTGGTGTCCCATATTAATACCAAATCTCCTGCTTGAAAGAGAACTTCTTTTGCTTTTCTGTCAAATATAGACTTCATCTTTTCCTGATAAGTAATTAAGTTATGCCTGACTTTGCTTCTGTTTTCACTTGATTCAATTATTTTGTTCAATCTTCTTACCAAAACATTCAGTTCTTCCTGAGCTTCTTGAAGGAAAGAAATCATTGGTTTGGCCAGCTGAGTAGGAAATAGTGCTTTAGTTCCATAAACCAATTCATAGGGAGACTTCCTAGTAGATCTCTTGGTAGTGACTCGAACTACCCAGAGGGAAAACTTCAACTTCATATCCCAATCCTTTTGATTCTCGGTGATTGTTTTCTTCAAGATTCTGACCAATGTCTTATTTGAAGACTATGTGAATCCATTCCCTTGGGGATGATAAGCTATGGAATGTGATAAAATTACATTATATGTTTGACAGAAATTAATGAAACAAGCAGAGTTGAATACCTGAGCATTATCAGTCACAATTTTGACTAGACATTTGAATCTTCTGAAAAAAATTTCCTCCAGAAACTTCAACACCACTTGGTCATTTTCCTTCTTAGTGGGTATTGCTTCAACCCATTTTGTAAAATAATCAATGGCAGTCATAATCCACTTGAACTATCCGCTTGATGGTGGATTGATCTCTCCAATAAAATCCAATCCCCATTTCCTGAAATTTTCTTCAATAAATATTGGGATGAGAGGTAATGGAGCAAGTTTTTTCTTTTCAACAAACAGCTGACACTTCTGACAACTTCTGACCAGTCTATAAACATCTTCAAACAAGGTTTGCCAATAGAAGCCTGACTTAAGGATTTTATGAGAAGTGACCTTCCATCTATAATTTCCTCCACACAGACTTTCATGATATTGTTTGGTGACTTCAATAGATTCTCTTTCGGTCAAACATAATAGAAAAATACCAACAGGGTCTTTCCAGTATAGCTTCGCTTCTACGATAACATATGGCTGAGACTTGAGCTTGAGAGCTCTGTATTTTGTTCTATTCAGTGAAGTTGGACAAGAAAAGAAACACAGGTAGTGCATAGTATCTTTATACCAATCAGAGCACAAAAAATTGTATTGAATACATGTTTTGAACTTGCTTTGACCCTATTCATTTACAGCTCCGTCCATTGGTGCCAAAAGATTAATTCCCAAGGCTTGAAAATTTGTATTTATCAACAACTTTGCTAACACATGTCCCTTGACCAGATTGGTGGGTTTGATGTCAAAATCATCATCTTGGATTTTTTCTATCCACTTCCCCCTTTTTCCTTCAACATCACTTTAGACCAACACGTCTTTCACAGCAGAATTAGGAACATAAGCAGTTATTTTTTGACTGAAACACATAAGTCATGAAGGCTTTCAGTGCTTTGACCAAAGCATATACATGTTTCTCCATAATACTGTATTTGAGTTCAGCATCTCTGAGAACTTTTCCAAAAAATGCAACTGACCGCTCCTTATTGCCTTCATTTTTCTGCAACAACACAGCAACAATAGTAGTGGGGATGCAAATGAGAATACCTAAAAGGATTTTTGGTAGTCTGGGCTAATCAAAACTGGGGCTTCCTACAGTGCTTCCTTTATTCTAACAAATGCATCTCTTGATTCCTTATCCCATTTCACTTCTACATTTTTCTTCAACATATCTGTTATATTTCTCACGATCTCAGCATAATTGGGCACAAACCTCCTCAGAAATTTTATTTTTCCCAGGAATCTCTGGATATCCTTCTTGATTCTGGGTAAAGGAATAGTCTGAATGGCTTCCACCTTTGCTGGGTCAATCTTTACTCCTTTTTTAAAACTATGTGACCCAATAATTTACCTTCTTCTAAGGCAAATAAAGATTTCTTGGGATTTAATGACAGACCAAAATTTCTGCACTTTTGAAAAAAAAATTGCAAATGCTCCAAGTGTTCATCATCTGACCTTGAGAAAACACTTACATCATCCAGATATATAACTACAAACCTATCACCAATCAAGGCTATGTCCATGGCCCTCTGAAATGTTGCACTTGCATTCATAAGGCCAAATGGCATCCTTGCGTACATGAAGGTGCCCCAGGGCGTAGTGAAAGCAGTCTTCTTCTGATCTTATTTTTCTACTACTACCTGATTATACCCAGAAAATCTATCAACCATAGACAACCTGTGAGCTCCTGTCACCTTCTGTAAGACATAATCCATTTTCGTCAAAGGATAACTATATTTTAGAGATGCTCGGTTCAAGTTCCTGAAATCTACACAGAGTCTTATCTCTCCATTCTTTTTTCGTATAGGGACCATATTAGAAACCCAGTCTGAATATCTGAGAGGGAATATAATTTTCGCCTGCAACAATTTCTTCACTTCTTTTTCGATTGGAGCTAACAACATTGGATTGATCTGTCTAAGATTCTGTCTATGTGGGTTGAGTTCTTCCTTCAATGGAATCTTATGCTAAATAATTATTTTTTCATATGCTTTCAAGTCATTATATGACCAGGCAAACACATCCATATATTTCTTAAAAAGATCAATGTATCTTTCTTTGTAGTTTTTGGGAACACCTTTGAACAATTCACTATTTTGGGTTCCTGTTGAGTTCCTGTAGAAATTATATACAATATGCATGTATATATCAATATTCCCCTGATCTCACAATATTTAACTTCTTGCAACATACAGAATCATTCCACTGTTAATCTTTTGTGGAAAATTAATTGCAAACACATGTGAAGCATAAATAAAAACAATCACACATAACACAATTGTTTAACGGGAAAGCTTGAAGTTGAAACCCCAACTATCATATATTATGTATCATGGATATTATGTAACAATCCTCATACAAATCTTAGCACATCAATCTCTCAGTACAATACAATCGTCACACACTAACAAGATGAAATCTGCAAAATCCATGCATCGATTTCTGCCCTCCTGATAGCCTGCCTCCATTGCGCAATCCCTGGTGAAGAATGGCTCTGAATGAATTCGAATTACCCTTGCCTTGACTGCTCAATCCTCATTGGAAACTCCAATGTGTGTGTGATGTAATCAATGCATCACTATAGTCACAACAGATAGTCCATCTTTCCCTTTCACCTACCCCTCCACTGGGTCTCCACTGGAACTGACATGCACTGTAGTTAACTATTGTATTTGTTCAGTTGATTAATGAGTTATTATTTATGAATTAATTAACTAAGTAATTCACTCCACTCTCACTAGTGTATCATTCAATTAGACTAGATACAAATAGCTCAATTGATTCTAACTCACTTTAACTGAGTTAAACTGAATACAACTCCATGAACTACTCTTCCAACTCTGCCATAACTTTGCCACTTCAGTTCTAACTGATTCCTTCGTGCATGAACCACCAGTAAACCCTAGTAATTGCATAATTCCTTCAGCCCACTGATTTACCAAATTTGTTCACTGAAATAAAGAGCTCCAAGAGAATAAGTTGTTCTTTATTGTCGGATTATTATTAAGAGCTAATAATAACCGACATGCATCTATTTTTAGATCGACAATCTATAAATAGACTTCGCCCAATATTATAAAAATAGAATTTAATCTATTTTTCCAATTTGACAAACCATCCATAAATAGCATCTTGCAACTTTTGAAATATGATCACCATGTATAAAAATAGACATAGCCTAAAAATAGACTTGCACCAAAAATAGCCTGCGGGCCCACTTAGTGAAGGCGACTCTTTTCACTAAGCTCATCATATTTTTGAATCTCAACACTCCCTCTCAACAAGATAGGGATTATCCTTCACCCCGATCCTGCCTCTATAGTATTCGAATTTTCTCTTGGTGAGCGCCTTCATCCGAATATCTGCATCATGATCTTCCGTAGGAATGTACTGAAGCAACATAATCTTCCGCTGCACACAATCTCTGATATGATGATACCGGATATCAATATGTTTAGATCTATCATGAAACACAAAATTAATCGAGAGTTTAATCCAACTCTGATTATCACAATGTATCACTGTAGGATCTAAATGTGAACCGAACAAACTGACCAGGATCTTCCTCATCCAGATAGCCTCACATGTAGCTTGACTTGCTGCCATGTATTCTCCTTCCGTTGAACTGAGTGCCACGGATATTTGTTTCCTATTGTACCAAGAAACTATTGTAGATTCGATACTGAAAACCCCTCCTGATGTGCTCTTTCTGTCCATTGGGCTGCCTGCCCAATCTGCATCAATGAAGCCATGCAACTTCACCTCATCTGTCTGTCTGTACCATAAGCCATACTCAGATGTGCCCTTGAGATACCTCAGGACATGCTTGTCTGCCTTCCAAAAGAGCTTGGTAGGCTTAACCATCACTTGTGAAAACTGGTTTACCGCATAGCATATGTCTAGTCTTGTATTAACTAAATACATGAGCGAACCCACCAACTGTTGATAAACAATGGCATCCACTACCTCTGCCAATGTAGCATCCTCTTTCCTCCAATTTCCTAGAAGAGGAGTGTCGATAGGCTTGCAGCCTTGCATGTGAAACTTCTCCATTATCTCCCAGGCATACTTTCCTTGAGACAAAAACAGTTCACCTTCCCGCTGCCATATTTCCAATCCAAGGAAATAATGGAGGTCCAAATCCTTCATCTCAAACTCCTTTGCAAGGTCTGCCTTGCATGAGTGTATCAACTGCTCATCACTCATTAGTATTAAATCATCAACATAAAGAAAAATGATTAAAAGCTTACCCTCCACCACAATTTGGTATAGGTTTTCATCCGCCTCACTCTTGGTGAAGCCAAGTCCGGTGAAATAATTGTTGATCCGTGTGTACCAAGCACGTGGTGCTTGATTCAACCCATACAGCACTATTTTGAGTCTGTAGACATGCGACTGACTACTGTAGATCTCAAATCCTTCAGGCTGCTCAAAGTACACCTCTTCCTCAATGATCCCATTAAGGAACGTAGTCTTCACATCCATCTAATGAATGTGCCAACCCATCTGCGTTGAGAGAGCAAGGATGGTCTGTATGGAAGAATATCGTGTGACAGGTGCAAAGGTTTCTTCATAGTCAATCCCCTCGATCTGTGAGAAGCCCTGGGCAACAAATCTTGCCTTATACTTCTCGACGCTCCCATCAGCAGCTTGCTTTACCTTGTAGATCCATCTTGATCCTACCACTGATTTACCCACCAACCTTGGAAAAATATCCCAAGCACTGTTTCTAACAATGAAGTCATACTCCTCCACCATGGCATCTACCCATGTGGGCTCCTGCACTGCTTCTTCGAAATAAGATGGATACGTCACGATACACTTGCTCATAAGAGCCACGTATCCAATATAAAGGTCAAGTGACTGTGTCTGTCTGCGCTGTGAGTTAGGGACTCCTACATTCTGTGCTGCATCAACCTTCAGTCTCTCAGCTTATGTGGTACGCTTTCTGCCTTGTCTGATGTTTGGTTCTGCATGAGTGGACTCCTCCACTCCATGAATCTCCTCCTGTGGCTGATCCACATCTAGAGGCTCATCTTTGGGAAAAAGAAGTTCCTCCTCTGCATGCAAGTGTAGCTCCCTCTCAAGCGACAACTTCATGGCTTTCACCTCATTGAATTTTATATCCCATCACACCACAGTCATTCGACTATTTGGAAAATACACACGATAATTATGGGGTGTTTCTGTGTACCCCAAAAATATCCTGCAACTTCTCGCAAATAAGCCCAAATTTCTCTCCCCGGCATCCTTTGTCACATGAATGTAAACAGATGAGCCAAAAATATTCAAATGAGAAATATCAGGCTTCTTACCAGTAAAAGCTTCTTCAGGTGTACTCATGCCAAGTACTCTATGAGGACAACAATTTTTTACATAAACTGTAGTGTTGCATGCTTCCGCCCACAAGTGCATCGGTAGGCCCTGGTCATGCAGCATAGCTCGTGCAGCACCCACAATCATTTTGTTCTTCCTCTCCGCGACCCCATTCTGTTGTGGGTTATGAGGCGCTATGAGTTCTCTTCGAATTCCTTCTTTGCTACAGAATTCTTTGAATTCGCCCGAGATATATTCACCACCGTTATCGCTCCATAGAGATTTCACTTGCTTCCCTGACTCCTTCACCACCAATGCTTTAAACTCACAGAACTTTGAGAATGTTTTTCTCTTCTTCTGCATGAAGAAGATCCAGCATCTATGAGAATAGTCATCAACAAAAATAACATATTACATGTGTTTTGTTGTTGAAGCAACCGAGAAAGGTCCACACACGTTTGTGTGAATTCTCTCAAGGATCACCGAAGCACGGTTCTCCTTCTCATGAAAGGTGGTCTTCACAAACTTACCCATAGTAAATCCCTTGCACTGATCTAACTGCGCAAGAGTACCCTTGGGAAGTCCAGTAGAAATCTGCTGCAAAATCTTCAAAGCGCCATGGTGAAGATGGCCCAATCTCCTGTGCCATAATTCGCCCTCATCCCGGCTCACCACTTATTCTGCTTTGCCCATCATTGAATTGCAGCCATCTACCTCCAGCTTGTAGAGATTCTTAACTCGAATCCCTATATTCTTGGTTTGACCTGTTGTTTTATGTCGAAGGAAAGCTTTTCCCTCACTGAAAACAACATCGTAACCTTTGTCTTCCAACATTGCGACCGAGACCAAGTTCTTCTTCAGACCTGGAACATGCATAACATCCTTCAACAAGAATGGATTACAGAACTCCCTCTCAAAGGTAATGGTCCCAATGTCAGTCGCACTATATCGAGCATCGTCACCCATCTCTATATGCATTTGGAGGTCCTTCTCCTCCAGATCACTAAACAACTCCTTGTCTCCCGTCATATGGAAAGACGCACCACTATCAAGATACCACACCGATCTCATTGCGCTTGAAACCAAGCATGCGATCAAAGAGAAATCAAGTTCAAATTGTGAGGCTAAGGCCTCTCCAGCTACAGCTCCAGCAGCCTTCTTGTTCTTATTCTTCTGTGGGAAGTTAGTGGTGAAATTCCCATGTTCGTGACAGTGAAAACACTTCACTTTGGACAAATCCTGCTTCTTGCCTTTAGCTTCGGATTTTGCATTAGGGGAATTTTGAGGTCTAAAATGGGCCTCCTAAGGAAAATGTACAATCAAAATTCACTTTATGAGAACCAATCACAATTTAGGGGATGACATCATCCATAATGGTTGAGATGGCATTGCTTGAGTTAAAGGTACTTACTTGTCACATTCTCAATGGTGGATAAACACTCATGGTTAACCATGGTAGTGCTCTAAGTACTTTTAAAGTCAAAGTAAAGTACTCATAATAAATGTCATTTCACACTTTTTGAATAAAAATATATTATTATCATTTCATATTTCTTGAAAGAAACAATGCATATCCCTATACATTTATTATATTATATTATATTATATCATTTTATATAGTATATTAATTACATGTTATTATACAATTTAAATAATATAAATTTTAATTAATAGCATATAATATAATTACGAATTTATAAATTTATATTTATATTTTATTTTAAGTTATTTAAGTACAAAGGACAAATGCATTAGTTGTTCAATGATAATGACTTTTTCTTGAAAAGATCATTCTTATTTATAGTCACATCAATACAATTTTTTTTATTAATTTTATTTTGGTACAACTTTTGAATTGAATTTAACTATGGTTATATGGATTGTGGTGCAAAAAGTGAATTGCAAATTCATAAATATTATTTTATTGGTTTAGCTATTATTTTATTATTTCCTTACGAGGCCCATTTTAGACCTCAAAATTCCCCTAATGTTTGAAGGGAATTTCTTCCCCTTCCCTTTCCTTGCTTTGGCAGCCAAATCACAATTTTCTTCATCTTCATTCTTCGATGAAGAACCATCCCTAGTACTTCGCCTTATCTCCTCCTACACAAGATCCGACCAAAGTCGCTCCCATCCCGACAGTTTCTCCCGTCCATTGACAGAGTCTTCGTAGCTATGCCAACTCTTTTGAAGCCCAAGGAGAGCTAAGCTCACCAAGTCTTCATCATCAACAGTAACCCCCACACTTCCCAGTTTATCCTTACAATGGACAAACTTTGTGAGATATTTTGGAATACTATCGCCCTTCTCCATTTTTATTTTTCTGAGCTTGTCTTTAAGCGCCAACTTCCTCTGGTCGCTTCTGCTTTGGAACAAATTTGTCAAAGCCTTCCACATTGAAAATGGAGTGACTTTCCCATGAAGGTTGGACACAATATGGTCCTTCACACCTTCCAACAGAATTCTTCTTGTCTTTTCTACCTTCTTTTGCCATGCGTCAAGTCTTGCAGCATCACTAGAATCCGGCATAGGAACATCGCTATTGATGAACTCCTTCAATCCATTATCCTCTAGCACTGCCTCCGTCATGTCCTTCCAGGTTATGTAATTCGAGCTGCCATTAAGGGCATACCCCAATCGCAACCCATTGAAATACATTTCAATGTATACTCAACTTCTGCACCAAGAATTTTCTGCAGCAAATTCAAATTGTCCACCAGCACAAACTTAGCAATTCTTCACAATTGCAATCTTTAAGATTTAACACTGCTTCGATACCATGTAAAAATTATATACAATATGTGTATATATCCAGATTCCCCTGATCTCACAATATTTAACTTCTTGAAAAATACATAATCATTCCACTGTTAATCTTTTGCGGAAGATTAATTGCAAACACATGTGAAGCATAAATAAAAACAGTTGCACATAACACAGTTGTTTAACGGGAAAGCCTAAAGCTGAAAACCCCAACTATCATATATTATGTATCATGGAGATCATGTAACAATACTCATACAAAGCTTAGTACATCAAGCTCTCAGTACAATACAATCGTCACACACTAACAGGATGAAATCTGCAAAATCCATGCACCGATTTCTGCCCTCGTGATAGCCTACCTCCACTACGCAATCCCTGCTGAAGAATGGCTCTGAATGAATTCAAATTACCCTTGCCTTGACTGCACAATCCTCATTGGCAACTCCAATGTGTGTGTGATGCAATCAATGCATAACTATAGTCACAACGGATAGTCCATCTTGCCCTTTCATTTATCTCTCCACTGGGTCTCCACTGGAACTAACATGCAAGTAGTTAACTGTTGTATTTGTTCAGTTGCAAGTGAGTCTCTAGTTGTGAATTAATTAACTAATTAATTAACTCCACTCTCACTAGTGTATCATTCAGTTAGACTAGATACAACTAGCTCAACTAATTCTAACTAATAAAACTCCATGAACTACTCTTCCAACTCTGTCATAACTTTGCCACTTCAGTTCTAACTAATTCCTCCATGAATGAACCACCAGTAAACCCTAGGAATTGCATAATTCCTTCATCCCACTGATTTGCCAAATCTATTCATTGAAATAAAGTGCTCCATAAGTCGTTGCTTATTGTCGCATTATTATTAAGAGCTAATAATAACCGACATGCATCTATTTTTAGATCGACGATCTATAAATAGACTTTGCCCAATATTCTAAAAACAGAATTTAATCTATTTTTCCAACTTGACCAACCATCCACAAATAGCATCCTACAACTTCTGAAATGTGATCACCATGTCTAAAAATAGACTTGCGCCAAAAATAGCCTGCGAGCCCAATTAGTGAAGGTGACTCTTCTCACTAAGCTCATCATCTTGTTGAATCTCAACAGTTCCCAAATTGCAATATTCCATCTCTTCTTTTTTATGTGTTTTCTTTGAATCAACAGCAACATCATTATCATCGAATAATATTTCAAGGGGAACCAACCCTTTGGGAAGCACATTATCTTTCAATTGGATAATTTTCTGTTCACCTATTGACTGCTTAAGGTTTCTTATTTATGATTTCTGCTCTGGTTTTTCTTCCTCTTGGTCTATCTCAACGTCTTTAAAGTTTCCAATCATGGTCAAGAACTGACTTATCTGTTCATCATCGTCAAGCCCCTGCCAATGTTTCACATTATCAGGGATAGAAGTTCTATGCCTAATTTAAATCTCATACCTAACCTTGGATTTATTGGAGGTTTGAAGGCGCTAGATGCAACTTATAACGAATCAGCCAATCTATTCTCCTCCCTCGGAATATACTGAAGATTGAATGCTTCAAAATATTTTTCTACCAGATCCCACACTTCATTCCTATATGATCTCAATGTCGGATGCTTGATTTGAAAATGATTTTTAATCTGCCCTATTATCAATTCAGAGTCACCAAAAATTGAAATACATTGAACTCCCATTTGTTTAGCAACTTGAAGGCTTGAGAGTAAGGCCTCATACTTAGCCACATTGTTTGTTGAATCAAATTCTAGTTTAAAATATAAAGGCATGAGGCTACCTTTTGGTGATATTAGCAAGAATCCAACACTTGTGCCCTCCTTGGAGTAGGCACCATCAAAGTAGCACTTCCAAATCTTCCTTGAGTGCAGCTCATTATTTACAACTGCTGAAGAGAGTTGCTTCCATGTGTCTTCAGCAAATTTTGCATCTTCATGTAGCATGAAACAAGAAATTTCTTATGTTTCTTGACTATAAATGGGGGAATTTCCTGCATCTTTCTTGGAGGTAGTCTTCACAAACCTTGTTTCCCTATACAACCTCCTTTCCTCCCCATTAAAAACTGGAATGATAGCATAAGTGAAATCTAATTTTAGTACACCTCCCAACTTTTCTCCCCAAGATCTTTATAGGAGCATTCCAAACCTGGTTGGGATGTCAGCATCCACTACATCCATGACTATACTCTTCGCTAGGATTTGTGCCAACAAAACTGCTACATCTTTAATTAACCCAACACATTTCCCCTTTTGGAATCAAATGAATACAGATCCCTGTAAGGTTTGGTAATATGCAAGTTAAGTTCCTTCATAACAGAAAATGGCATGAGATTATGGGACACTCCTAAGTCCAACATGCAATTATCTAGAGTATAATCATGAGCAACAGAGAAATATAAGGGTGGAACAGAGGGATCTATTTCTTCTACATGAGGACCAAAGGTGACCACTCACTTTTCTTCTTTAAGTTCATTGTGTCACTTATGCCTTCCCCCTGTGTGAGATTAATAAATTCTGAAATTTCTTTCTTGTAAGCTCGTATTTTGGCTAATTCTAGAAGAGGCACCTGAATTTTAACCTTCTCCAACTCTTTTGTCAAATTGAAAGCATGAGTTTTCTTAATGTTCTTTTCAGGTTCTTCTTCACTCTTTCTAGAATTTGTTGCTTGTTCGGGTACAAGAACAACTCTCTCCAAGATATTACTGTCAACTGATTTGTTCTGGGAAGATTCACCCTACTGCACATTTGTTCTATTAAGTGAATTTACAAGTTGTTTCTTATTACTGACCTGTTTCGTAGGGTCCTTTTGTAGTGGAGTCACCATTGGAGGAGGAATGGAACCTTGTTGTTCAACTTCATTATCCTGCACTCTAGATCTCTTTCTAGACCTCAAATCATACTTTTAATGTAACTTAGCTTGCATGAAATATGTGAATTGCCTACAGTATTCATCCATTTCATCTTGATCAAAAGAAACTTTAGCTTCAGCATATTCTCCCTCGAAATCTTCCTCTTCATCCTCTTCTATTGCATACATAGCAGATACCTGATCCTCGACCTCCCTTTGATCATCTTCTGCTGACTCTCCGGGTGCTGCTTCTATATACAATGGAGCTTGAACCTGGTCTTGATCTCTTCTTTCCCTCTGCAAGATTTGCAGGGGATGTCATCTGAATTGAGGGTTAAACCCCCCTCGGTTTTGTTGTACTTGTATTTGGGAGTTTTTATTTTCCAATTCCATCTTAGCTAGCTTATTTGTCAGATTTTTTATCACCTTTGTCATATCTTAAATTCTTAGATCTTATGATGATTCTTCTTTTGCCTTCCCCTTCTCTTGGGCTGGTTGTTCCCTTTCACCTTTCCAACTGCAGTCATATTAGCTTCAATCTCTAAAGCATCTGTCTATATCTGCTCAAGAGTAGGGGCTCTTCTCTCTCTCAATGTAAATCTAAAATCAGCTTCAAAAGCCCCATCAAAAACTACCTTTGCTCCTACAGGGGGGGCTACATCTCAATAGGTAAACTATTGTACAATTTGTTGAATCTTTTTACAAACTCAGAAATGTTTTCATTAGGCTTTATTTTAATTTCATTAAACTCTCTCAATGAGTAACCATGATCTCTCATCTCTCCCCATCTCTGAGTGAATTGAGTTTCTAACTCTTCCGAGTCATTTATGGAATCATTTGGTAAACCTTTGAACCATTTCCTAGCCTCTCCACTTAGAGATTGCACAAATAGCCTCATCACAACATCAAGATGTTCTACATTTAAATTCTCAGCAAAATTGCAAAACAAGGGTAAATGTTGTTCTACAGTTACTTCATCTTCTCCAGTGAAACGAGGAAGTAATTTGAGGTATTCTTGAGGCATGGCATTCATTGGTTGTGGAAGATTTAGTGGTGCATATCTATCCATTAAGAAAGCTAGTGCTGCCATATTAACAACTTGGTTAACTGCTCCTTGGGTGGTTGAGGTTGATGAACCTGTTGTGAAAGTGAATGAAGGTGGAGGCAAACTGAAATGGGGGTAGGTTGATGGACAATAGCAGAGGGACCATCAACTATATTTGGTTGAGATTGAGTGGAGGTAAAAGAAACAGACTCGGAAGAATGTTCTTCTAACTAAGGTTCTTGAAAATAAATGGGTGTGGAAGGGGTATCTTGTTCCAAGAAAGGGAGTTCCTTGGAAATATCTGCAAACAAAGGGTTATGGGAATTTCTGCCAAGGGCAGGCAATGCAGGATCAAGTATTGAAGGAGTTTTAGGTTTCTGAGCCTTTTTAGAAACAAATATTTCTGGATCTGGCAAAGCTGGGACTCTCTGTTGTGAGGTATCTGACCTCGTGTGAGGCCTTTTGAAAGCCAGAATTTTGAAAATAACAAGCACAACCGAATATTTCCTCCTCATTGAACAACCAGAGGAAATAATGTGAAAAATGCAGGGAAAATAAATTTCATTTCTTCGTCCCCGACAACGGCGCCAAAAAATGTTGTATCTCAAGAAACAATCCCTTGGTTGTGGTAAGGAATCAATACTTAAGACATTTTGTAAATGTATGTCACAATTATAATATCAAATGGCCTTTGTTTAACACCTTTGGAATCTAATTATTTAATACACTCAAGAATCTGATATAATGAAAGCCTTCACAATGCCATAAACTGTTGATATCCGAATGAAATGAAAATAAGAACTGTAAAGGAAACTTGAAGTGATATGTTGAGAAACATAATCTATCACTTTTAAGTTTCAGAGGAAATTCATGGAGAGAGAGGAAACTCAAAATAATATGTTGCAAACACAGAATCTATTACTTTAAAGTTTCATCAAGATTTTGTGAAGAAAGAAGAGATAAGGTGAAGGAGCGCAAATTAAGGTTGTTTAACTCTTACTCACAAATGTAATTAAGAGACCGGCTGCTACATTACTTCACTTTGTCCAAAGGAGAATAAACACAGAGCGAAACTGGAAAGACATATCAATATCAACAATTGCAAGAAACTTGATCTTCTTTCATTTATTTCTCAGAAAATTCAATACCAAATTAACAATCCTCAGGAGGTCCAAAACTCGGAACCCCTTTTATTTATTTCTATCTACTTAAATACATTACAATGGTTCGTAACTCCTAAACTTCTTGAAACTATTCGACTACCTAAACTGTTAAGATTACTTATGCAATCATACTTGAGAAAACAAATTAAAACTGGAAATATTGTTCATTTTGTTAAATCTCATGTTGCTGATGCATCCTCCCGAAGCGCTGAGGTGTCCTTCCTGGTTATTATGCAGTGGTTGCATAGCTCTGTAACGACGACTCAATGCCCGACTTGACCCAGCTATCTGTTGGGAAAAATACTGAGAGGGGGGGTGAATCAGTATTTACTGCATATTCAAAACTTTTTACTTTTCACTCTCTAATACCCATATGCTACTTTCCTTTAGTAAACTCGCGTATACACGCGGATATCCTTCATACAACTCGCGTATTAGCAGAGATCTAAATATGCAGATATTTATTAACTTATTTCTTTGCACTATTCATTCATCTGATGTTATGTTAACAGTAAACATGTGTAGTAACAACAGAATAAACCATCACACAAAGCATCACACATGAACACCAGGATTTTTAGGTGGAAACCCAAGTCGGGAGAAAACCACCACTGCAGCTGCTCAACCTTCAATATTTTATTATAGAGAAAACATCTTACAACATATGTGCTGGTGCAGACTCCTACCAGCACGCAGGCACCCACCTGCGCTCGTTTACCAGCCTCTCCTGGAAGGGAGCTCCAACCCCCTGACTCGTTTACCAGCCTCTCCCGGAAGGGAGCTACGACCCCCTGATCTCGTTTACCAGCCTCACTTGGAAGGGAGCTACAACCCCCTGACTGAAGGCTACAACCCTCAGCACCTCTATGGACCACGTTTCATCAATTTTCACACTGGATCCAAAGCTTCCTTTAGGACACCACTTGCAGACCATGTTTCATCATATTTTCAGACTAGACCCACTCCATACATTTAAGCTCAATCATACATCAAACTGAAACTTATTAATTCAGACAACCCAGAACTGTAGAATACATCATTCACAGATAGCAGTAACACAGCAGAACAGATCAGACATTTCATACCCCTTGCTTCAGCAAACCCTAGTTTTCATACGCGCTTTCCTTTCACTGATGTCGCGTATATACGCGCTTCCGTTCACATAAACCAGCGTATACTTCTGTACATATTACAGATCTAATTTCATTGCGCATACGCGCTTTCTCTTCAGCGAAGCCGCGTATATACGTGCTTCCTCTGCGTCAAACAAGCGTATGGTTCTTCAGATATTTAGGTCATTGCAATTCTTCAGAACAGATACATCACACAGATTTAACCCTTAACTTCAGACAGATGTTCACCTTATCTCAGATCTAATCATTCCATAAATAGATCTAGCAAATACAGATACATTTCAGATCTAGATATCCCGCTTCATCATTTCTTCATAGGTGCATCATAGATTCAGATCTATCATCAAACCTTTACCCTTTCCATACAGATATACTTCCCAGAGAAGTATTCATTCAAGCTCAGACATCTTGCACCCACACTCATGATTTGCACAATGAATTTCTTCTCCTTATATAGGTTTACCCTTTTTCAATACCATGAGCCAAAACCACATTACTTCCGATGGTATTCTTGGACGGGGTCATTTAGACGAATCATTACCCAATACAATGGGTCAATACCATGGTGGTTACCCCTGGTTTTTCACTTTATGAGCGCTTTTGCCCATACGCGACTTGGCACGTTCTTTCCCGCGTGCATACGCGACTTCCCCTAGGCAAATCCGCGTATGCCTAGAGACATACTCTTTTCATCATAGATCTATCACATGATGAATTGCCTTATGTACTCACTGTAGATACATCAGATTTAGTTCATCAAGACATATTCTATCAAGCACAACTTCATCAAGTAAGTTGTCATCATCTTTATCAAGTGGGTTTCCATTCAAGGACAACACTCAGCATCATATTGCTAACAAACATCATTGCATATCAGATTTACATCATTTACCAAGTCCATCAGGTCAAGACTAACTTCATCAGGTGGTTTGCCATCAAGGACAACACATGTCAACAATCTCATGTCTTCATCTTCATTTAGTGGGTTGCCATCAAGGACAACACTCTGCATCATATTGCCAACACTATCATGCTCCCAATAGGGCCGCTATACGCTCTTCTGCCCGACTCTGCCTATGCCCCTGTGCTTCAAACGTTGTCAATCATATCACCTACTACCCGACTCTGCCTCTTCTCCTTTGATCTGCGTTGGGTCACTTTCCCGAGTTTTTCTGCCGCATTCTTCCTATTTCTTCATAAAATGGCGCATAAGCCCAGACTTGAAATCCTTTAGATTTCATCTTAGAACCACATCGCGTGTGTGCCAACATTGCACTTCACATTTCATCGTCTTAACTTTTCCTTAGCGTTTATCTTTTAAAACTTGCGATGTGCACTATGTGATCAGGTCTCACCTAGCATCGCACGTCACACTTCGACGACCTTATCACTTACCTCCTGCAGTGATCCTTTAAAACTTGCGATTCGAGATTTGCGATCGGGCCCCACCGCATCGCACATCACACTTCGGAAATTATAACTTACCCTTCGCCCTTAACTTTTAAAACTTGCGTTGTGCGGTATGCGGGCCAAGGCCATGTCATCTGCCACGTCATCTTGCTACATCGCACTTCGCATTTCACTGACTTTAACTTTTCCTTAACACTTGTCTTCTAAAACCTGTGATGTGCGTTATGCGATAGGGTCCCACCTAGCATCGCACATCGCACTTCGGTGACTTTATCACTTACCTCCGGTGCCTATCCTTTGAAACTCTTAAGTGTTTAAGGGAAATGCGCCCTTTCTCCACCTTTGGGAAATTAGTTTGTTTGCTCCACGGTGTAACCCTCCTGAGCATATCCGGTGTTTTGTCGCGCTGGTCCCTCCTGAGCTTGCGAATGAGCCCGACTCGACCTTGTTCAGTGTGCAATGTTCTGAACGTGCCCATCAGTCCGGCTCTTGAACTTTTCTGCATGTGAATGAGCCCGACTTGACCCACCTTCACCTCTCATCATGTAATGTTAATGTACCAATATATAAATCAAAATTCTTCTATGACACAAAATTTTACATTTTCTATCATATATGCTTTTTTGGTGTTTTGAAAAATATTTCAAAGGTAAATGCAAATGAGCCACAACAGGACCCATTAAAATACTCCAAAAACTCTATGAACCCATTAATGATGTAATCCTCCTCCTATGACCTATTTGTCACACATCCTCGAAATCCATCATAACTGCACAATAAGGGATACCGAAAATGGGGACATTACAAATCCTCCCACCCCAAGATTGCTTTCCCTCAAGCAATCCACATCTGGTAACTGTAGAGGCATCTATACATCGATACTAGGATCCCATACAAACCATTGTGCTACATCATGCCTCTGTGTCACATAATCATGAGTGGATCTCTCAATACCTAGATCCCAAATAAACTGCTCACTCATCCTTCCACCAATATCCACCTGGATCCCAATGCCACCATGGCCAATCATCATCTCCCATGCCCCATGGTCCCAATTGCATTATGCCCATGGCTAAGAATATCCTCCCAATAATCACGGCATAAATAGAATATCAATTGATAATCTCTCGCCAATCCATCTCATGGGAAGGATCGAATGCATGAACACCTAAACATGGAACAAATCTACTATGTTGATGTTGATCCACAAATTCAACCAATAAGAAACACCTAGAAAACTTTTCCCCTCTCTCTTCAGTGTAAAGAGGTGAGTTGATAATGCTACAAGCCCTATTGATGTACTCCTAGAGAGGGCTACTCTGTAACTCCAAAGTATACTCCTCCCACTGCATCGCTAGAGACTTTAGTCATCCCTCAATGCTAGACAACTTGGTCACTGACTCAGCACATACCGCCCTAAGATCCTCAATTTTATTGTTCTATTGCAAGATGGTGCCTCAAACTATCTGGATCTTCTTCTTCATCGCCATCAGATTTGTCCTAAAATGTTGAATCTTCTCCTGGTGACTACCATCTGGGAGTTTTGGGGTTCTGTTGGATGCCTCTACATCTATTTTCACCTCATCAAGGGTTGGCCCCAAAGACGGATGCTCAACTACCTCAACCATGACTCCAACTTAAGTCTTCAACTAGCTCTCTAAAGATGAGTCATCATGCATATTGTGTGTCATCCTCCTCCGCATATTCATGCACTTTTGCATGCTCTTCATATTGGATCATCAACAATGACTTGTCTCTCAAATATTCATGAGTGTATTCCTCTTGGACTTCTTTACAGATGGGATCAATTTGCTACTTATTATTTGCAACCATCAAACATGGATGCACATGTGAGCTGCTATCAACACCTTCACATGATTGCTCATGCTCTTCAAAGGTATCCTTGTGAAAATCAATGGATCATTCATAGTAGAAAAATTATCATCAAAACGATCAGAAGGCAGCAAGTTAGACAGTTTGTTCCCTCCTCCAAATGGCCAACAACCTAGATTGCAATGGCTTGCAGATGGACTCATGATCACTAATAACTCCAACCATGATCTCTAAAATCTTGAGCCTCTTTCCAAAGGTTGGGCTCACGATGTCATGTAATCCATGAAAACTTTCTTCTATCGGTTTGGAAACTTCCCACATAATGTCATCATTGTAAGGGGGCACAAGTGAACTTATCCTTATGACTTCACTAAGACAGGAGGAAACTACAAGTCTTACCTCCTCAGAAGGGTGCTCCAAGAATTTTTGTTGTATTAAGGTAAGCATTGTTAGTTTTAGACCCCAATTTAGAATCCTCAAATCTGATCAGTTTACCTTGGAGAGTTGTGAGTCTAATTTTTCTAGTTTGAGGGCTTTCTCGGTCACCTTCATGTTCTTCAAATCTGACCCAACTGCAAAGAACCAATTTCTTACCTCCCGTTCTATCTGGAAATCTCTTAGCTGCTTTAACTGTAGAAAAGCATGGACTCCTCTTGAGAAGGGTTTGTTGTTTTGTTTTGTTCGCTAAGGTATTGTTGCGTTGACTTAGAAAGTGTTTTAAATACTCCATTTTTACTGCATTAATGCCCACTTAATGTGTAACATAAGACAACAATACAAAGGCCATGACGGTGTCCATAAAAGCTACAGCAATGCAATTGCAAGACACGACCAATCTCCCCACATACATCAGCAATACACTTGTCCAACAAGGATATGAAAATAACAATAATGACCATCACCCTTACATCATTATGACGTATCTTCAAACTTCGAGTAACCAACTCTCTCAGCTCTAACAACAATAACCTCGAAGACAACATTCTCTCTCCCTCTCATCCATACACAGCAAACAAAGTTGATGACAATTACTGACAATAGACTCTCTACAACACCTCGACCCTTACAACTAAAACTGATAACTCCTTACAGTAGCAATAACATGAAAATCTTTGTCTCAATCTTAAGCAATACATATACAATAGACAGAAATTACTCAGCCTTCTACAACAATTAGACTCACCATACAAAATTAATGGACACGCCACAACAACATTAATACAATACAATACTAATATTGTGACAAATACATGCCCACCAGAAATGCATCATGTGACAATCACAGCAATAAAAAAGCAGTAATACACAGGTATACAAGGTCATGACAAGCAAGAGTCAGCGTTTCTGCAACCTCCAACAATTATTAGGTCGACAATACTCTGCACATTACTATACGTCATACATTGGCTTTACTCTCAACCATACATTAGACAACAATATAATCACTCTCCCTTCATTATTTAGAACTATAACAGCATAAACCTCTTAAACATATAGACTCAGCCACATGGATCAGTATACTAGTAGTTCCTAATTATAAGCCCCTGAAAACACATTGTTAGCATATAAAACGCAGAGATGTATCTACTGATGCAACAAGAAGCTACAATTTCACATTAGGAGGAACCATCAATCTTTGTCATACAATGCACCAACAACTCATTCCTCCACCATTGCTCTGCTACTAGTGTCTTTGCCTTTGTCCTTCATGGGCTACTCTGTGCTGGCAGCTACAATCAATCACAAACTTCGATATACCCTTGTCCTTAGCACAAAGTCCATCAGGCTAAATAGGGCACAATCACACACACTTGGACCGAGAGCTTCACTCATCTACGCAACAAGCATCGTAATAGCAGATCTATTCATCAACACACAGCTATACTTGTTCAGTCAATCTTAATCAAACAACTCATATTAAACAATAATTCTGAGCAATTATTCTCAAACATAACCCTAACAAACTACTAGCATATACAATGAATTCGATGTTCTGGTGGCACTGGGCAGTACACAAGTCGTTTGGACAATACACAGTAATACTTTGTTCAGCAATATAAAATCTAGCCCAAACAATACACAGATTATATGCACACAAAGACTCAGCCCAGTTTTCCTATTGCACAGGAGCATCAACGCACTGATACATTCACAATTAAACAAGCAAACACCATCTCGGCTCCGATCCTTGCATATATTCCCTTGATAGTGCGGCTCCAAACAAACATTTCGACTCCCACGACTTCGACCTTGGTGGACAGAGATGCAATTAGTGGACAATTGATTCCACTGCAATTCGTCCAACTCAGTATTGACCCACGATCAGATAGTTTGGCTCTTTGAAATGGCAGCTCGCAGAGTCGCCACAACCAATTCGACGTCGCATCTCGACTTCAGGTTGGACTTCGATGGCGATCTCAGCTCTTGACGCTTGAAAATTTATGTAACTCGGCTCCTTTGTTGTAATGAACAAGTCTCGCCCTTCACTCAGAATATGGTCGCAGCTTCCAACGAAAAATAGGCTCGTAGCTTCTAAGAGATCAAGCTCTCGGCTTCTAGATCAATGGCACTTGAACTCAGCGGCCTTCAAAGAAACGGTATTTGGCTTTCCTACAATAATCTCAGGGTCCTGGAAAGACTGGAACCTCTAAGATGTAAACTCAGCCCTCAGAGTAATAGTCTCGACTACCAAAGAATAATATTCGATTTCCTCAAAGATGATGGGAAATCGACTTGGATTTAGTGAAGTTGTCCTATGCTAATGATAAACCAGTCTTCCATGGATCAGTTCGATTTCATCAAATAGAATTCGGCCTTCAAAGCAACTCGGCCTTGGAAAAATAATACGGCTTCAGCAGCTACAATTGTCTCAAAAAAAACCCTTGAATCTTCGCCCTTCATAATTTTATTGGAGAATTATCTGCAAATAAGCTCCTATTATTGCAGGATACACAGCTCTGATACTACTGTAATATCCCATTTAGATATTTTGGTCACATATATATAAACCTGGTTTGCAAACAATTAGAAAATGGTTGAAACAGAATCCTGCAAACTCGATCTAACTTCAAAATATGTACTGCAACACTGGATCTGACCTCCCAAATTAAAACTACACTTGATAAGCACTCAGTGAATTTTGAATAAATTCACCAAGAGATGGGTTTGCAACACTGGATCTGACCTCCCAAATTAAAACTGCATTTCATAAGCACTCTCTGAATTTTGAATGAATTCAGGGAGAGAAGAGATGGTTCTGGTCCACTCTTACCAAATTACCCAAATTAAAAGTACATCTCATAAGCACTCTTTCTGACTTTTGAATGAATTCACTAAGAGAAGAGAGAGATAGGTTTTCGTCCACTTTTACCAAAGTACCTAAAAGGTTCTCACCAAATTACCTAAAGGGTTTCCGTTCTAGGTTCTACTTAAGCTCATAACCTAGCTCCCAAACCTTCCCAATTAGAGAATACAAACCAGCCAAGATATTTCAAATGATTTGTTTCCTTTCTTTAAAAGACTTGACGGATCCCTCTCCAACCATCTAGAAGCACTTTATTTTATTATTTTCTTTCCATTTTAGAAGATTCTCCCCTAACTTTGTTTTAAGTAATTTTTTTATTTTATTAGAGTCACTTTTCCGCTTCTAGGCTTTCCCCCTAATTAAGCACTTTTTCCCTCTTTTAGTTAATTAAGTGATTAATTAACATCACTTTTAATCCTGAGAAATGATTAATCGCTCATCATGCTTCCTTCGACCATGGAAGTCACTTTTCACCATCTCATCTTGTAGATCTATTCATTCACATTCCAACAAGCTATTACACTAAGGCGTTTTTCCAAATAATCTTCCCCAAATGAGACCTTTAGCAAATTTAATTAAAATATGTTGATAATACCCATGTTTTAGGAGAATCATCACAATGCAAGGGAACCAAGAGTGAACTATGTGGGACTGGCCCTAACGATGAAATATAGTGAGTGAACCTCGCCGAACCCATTAAACTCCTCCAAAAACCTTCTGGTTCTAGGGATGATGTAATCCTTCTCCTGTGACCTGGTTGTCACACATACTAGAAATCCATCCTAACTGTAACATAAGGGAAGCTGAAAATGGAGAAATTATAGCCTCATGGAGGTTGAGACAGTTGAGTTGGTTTTATGTGATAGTATCCCCTGGCCTATGTTGGAATTATTTTTTCTTTCTCTAGGATGTTGTTTCTTATTCCATTGTAATTTCTATCCCAACCTTGGTTTGGAGTGACACATTTGCACCCTAGGTTTGCTAGGGTGAAACAAGGGACACTAGTATGTCAAATCAACGTAAAGATGCCATTTTCTCCACAAACATGGCAACAAACAGGAAGAAACTTGGTGCAGCCCTTGAATTTGTGAGCCTCAAGGAGGAATTACGCATGAAAATTTGCCTTGTGAGTAGAAATGTGGACATATTGAAGGTGCAAATAGGCTCTTTGACCAACATTTTGTCTTCTCACCATTAACAATTGCATGACCTTAACACTGAAATATACCAATTACAAGCACAGTTACAACCCACTGTCAATTCCAAGAATGAGAGATATCAAGGCTTGGGAGCCCAGGCATTTATAGAAAATTCAATGAAAATGGCTCAGAATGGATAATTCAACCTTAACTAGGTAGCTTTAGCAATCAATTTTATTGTCATAGATGATTAGGAAACACTTTTTGTTTCTAATTTTGCTGTATGCCCCGTCAATGTCAATGTGCATTAGATAATTTTTACAAGTTGTATTTTTATTGAGTCAAGATGCTCATTATACCGCACAGTATGAGGGTGATGTGTAATTTCATTCATGTTGGTGGAGTTGACATGTGTCCCTTTTAAAATAAAAATAAAAATAAAATTTATTTAAATTAAAAAGTAATGTCAGCTATAATAAAAATAACATATCATAACCATGGGCATGCATAGCAGTCTCACATTGATGGCATTCACAGGTTGTATACACAGGCGTTGGTTAAAGTATGGACTTCGACAACAAATCGTTTTTACCACTCACGCACTCTGAAAAAAACATAGTTTAGAGATCAGCTCAAAAGTCCTCAATCAATTATTTTCTTAGAAAATCACTCGTGAGTCACCAAATAGACCATGCTCTGCACAAAACCCAGATTGCAGAATTTTTAATTTCATCATCCTTTGACTAGAAATTGAATCTTAAGTTTGATGACAGTTTTCCTCCTACGTGTAGAAATTATACAAGATGCATGTATATTACTGGACTCCCCTGATCTAACAAATTAATCTTATGTTAAATACATAATCCTTCCACTTAATTCTTTGCGGAAATTAAATCGCCAATTGCAAAACACATATGAAGCAAAATCAATCGCACATAAACACAGTTGTTTAACGAGAAAGCTTAGAGCTAAAAACCCCAACTATCATATATTATGTATATCAATGGAACATGTAACAATCTCATACAAAGCTTAGTACATCAAGCTCTTAGTACAATCAACAATCATTACACACTGTCATGCAAAAATTTGCATATCTATGCACCAATTTCTTGCCTCCTGACAGCCTGCCTCCACTGCGCAATCCCTGTTGAAGAAGACCCTTGAATGAATTCGAGTTGGCCTTGCCTTGACTGCGCAATCCTCATTGGCAACTCCAATGTGTGTTGGATGCATTGAATGCATCACTATAGTCACAACAGATAGTCCATCTCACCCTTTCACCTATCTCTCCACTAGGTCTCCACTGGAACTGACATGCAAGTAGTTAACTGTTGTATTTGTTCAGTTGCAAGTGAGTCTCTAGTTGTGAATTAATTAAATAATTAATTCACTAAACTCTCACTAGTGTATCTTCAGCTAGAACTAGATACAACTAGCAAAAATGAGTTTAACTCACTTAACTGAGTTAAACTAAATAATAGCTCACATAAATACTCTTCCAACTCTGTCACAACTTGCCACTATCAGTTATAACTGAGTCCTCCATGCATGAGTCACCAACCACCCTATGAATTGCGTAATTCCTTCAGCACACTGATTTGCCAAATCTTTTCATTGAAATAAAGTGCTCCAAGAGAATAAGTTGATATTTATTGTCAGATTATTATTAAGGGCTAATAATAATCAACATGCATCTATTTTTAGATTAGCGAACTATAAATAGACTTCGCCCAATATTCTAAAAATAGAATCTCATCTATTTTTCCAACTTGATCAACCATCTACAAATAGCCTCCTGCTACTTATAGAATATGCTCACCATATCTAAAAAATAGACATACACCTAAAAATAGCCTGCAGGCCCCACATAGTGAAAGTGCTTAATTTTCACTAAGCTCGTCATCTTGTTGAATCTCAACACTACGAATTTCCCTTCTTCTCTTAGCTTGATATATAGTGCTCTGTATTCTCGAACCTGTAACGTAAATAACTCTTTCCAATACACAATATTTAACGCAAAAGCATTGTGATTAAAATATTAACTGTAATATGGTTCTCCATGTCTATATTTTAGTCTCATTCAAATGTAAAGAACAGAGAGAATACAATGCACGAATTCCTCATTCAATACAGTGATTTCTCTTGGAAATATACTAAAGAATAAAGACCAAATCAATTTCAATCTCCAGATATTAATATGATTATTAACAAACTTCACAAATGCACATGCAATTAACTATCTAATACATACTTACAAATTTGACTTGTTGATTAATAAACATTTGTCCAAGAATGATGCTCAATTAACTATTAACTCCACATGCCACATCCACTTCACACATATTGAGGATCAATTCCCACATATTGATCTCACAGATGTATTAATTTCTATCCATTAACTTCAGTCTCACACAAAGAACAAAACAACATACCCTTCTCCGACACCAAAAGCTTCAAAAAAATGTTCCTTTTTTTCGAAAGTAAAAACAATTGTCCAAGAAATGAGTTCACCGATGTGAATGAATTTCCTCACTCCACAAAATCAGGAAACAAGATCTATTTTTTTAATCTAATTAACTCTAACTCCCTACGAGCTATCAAATCCTATCCTTAACTATTTAAAATTTCTTTTAACTGTATTTTCCTAACTACACTTAACTAAATATCCAAAAAAAATTCACAAATAAAATTTAAATTGTTCTAGCTTTGGCATGTGATCAACCCATCTCCTTTCTATGCTCTTGGTGTGACTTCAATAACTTATCATGTTTATGTGCATGATCCAGATTTATGCAGGAATGCAACAAAATATGGAAATAACCATGAACATAGAGATGCAGTGGAAATAATGCTTCATTTCATTAATATAAAATAACAGAAATGTGCTTACAGACATAATGGAAATAAAATAGCTAGGGTGCTGGTAGCGAATCTCTGAGAAGAGATGTGGCGGCTACAGACCTCTGAACTATGCTACAATGAGGCTCGAGGGCCTATTTATTATGGAGAAACAATGGAGAACTCTAAACATCCAAAAACCTAACCCTAGGAGATGAAGCACCAAAACTATGGGCCCCATTTGGGTAAATTGGTGTTTCAACTTCCCAGGGACATAACTTCGGCATACTATCTCCATTTGGGGCTTCAAAACGGCTCTGGAAGTTTAGGACCCGAAAAAACTGCTAAAAATAGTAAGTTGTGAAAAAACTGAAAGAGACAATGGTGGGGCCCCAAGTAGAATAGGCGAGTGGCCACCAATATCCACCTGGATCATTCCTCCCCCCTTAGGAAGCAACGGTCCCCATTGCATTGAGATCCTCCCTGAGATGAAGCAAATTCTGTTGAACTGGGTATTAGATTTGTTGAAGATATCATGGACCTGTGGGCAGACATTCTAGATGCGTTTAGTAAATTTGGTTGCTTTATCAGCCTCGGATAGTACATGTGTGGATTATGTATGTGTATTTGTAGGAGGTATGGCAACATCAGGCGGTTGTGCGTTGGGGGTCAGATCAATGGAGTGCTTGTCCTAACAGTGTAGAGGAACCTCTGTGAGTGAGGAGAAAATGTCCTCGTATTCCTCCATGAATTTGTCCATCTGTTGCAGTCGTGCAGGGGAGCCCTGTTTCGAGGTTGTGGCCACAATATTCTTCTTTCCCTATGAGCGAATTGTAAGGAAAATAAGTTTCCTAGTTTGGGAAACAATCTTACTGCGTTGTTTTATAGTAGTCAAAGAGATGACAGGAGGCAGTACTACCTCTGGTATCTTGTACAAGTTATTTCCCAAAGTAATAATAACAGCACGAGGCCTAGACTCATACACAGCACGTTGCCTCCACAAGTATGGTTGGCCCAATAATACATCATCTACATCAAGAGGAGCAACGTCACATAATACCTCATCCGTGAATGGATTGATGTTGTACGAAAGGCAGAACTGTTGGCGGATGCGGATATCTCTCCCTGGGTGAAGCCACCCGATGGTATATGGCTGCGGGTGTGCTATGGTCGGTAGGTTGAGCTGCTTCATGACCTCTGCTGAAATGAGGTTCTTTTGGCTTCCGCTATCGACAAGAATTGCAGCAGAGAACCCTTCACCCACATTTGTGAATGGAAGAGGCGCTCCCCCTCCTCTGGATCCTCTGGATCCTCCCTCTGGATATTGGTGGTGGCAAAAATGGCAGTGGGATCCGCATCAATGATCTGCTTCCCTTTGTCATTGTCTTTGTCTGTTTCTGACTCAGGATTAGAAAATGCATCTGATTCGGGTGCCTTTAGTTCGGCCACCAATGACTGTTTGGCCTTACACTCATTTGTGATGTGAGTGGGGTTGTTATGAAATTCACACCACTTCCCTGTGTCCTTATTTTGATTTGTGGTGTTTTTCTGAGTCACACCACTTTGGCCTTGCCCCTTGTTCTTCGGTTCGAGGGCACCTTTCGGATTCGCAGATCCAAAATCTCACTTCTTCTGCTTAAATTTATGCTCGATCTTGGTAGCATAGCGATATGTCGTGCCAAGCGATGTAATATCGAGGAACTCTATTTCCTCCTGAATGTGTTTGTGTAGACAGCCGATGTACTTGAGCACCAAATGTATCTCTGAATCTTTAATACCCAACTTTGTGTGTAGGGTATGGAACAGATTCGTCAGTTCGTGCACATCTTGATCCCTTTGTTGCCGCAGCATGGTCCATTGGATGTATTTGTCCTCATAGCTCCCCATGGGGTAATATTGTTCCTTGATGCCGTCTCGGAACGAATTCCATGTGGGTGTGGCCGAGAACACAGAGGGTTCCCCTTCGTCCTCTTGCTCACAGTAAGTTTCCCACGAGTCTTTGACATGGGGGGCGGCTTTGAGGAGTGCAAAAATAATCTTTTCTCGATCATAGAAATCATGGACTGAGAAATACCCTTCCAGAAAA
Organism: Pinus albicaulis; assembly: GCA_034641835.2. Classification (NCBI taxonomy): domain Eukaryota; kingdom Viridiplantae; phylum Streptophyta; class Pinopsida; order Pinales; family Pinaceae; genus Pinus; species Pinus albicaulis. The sequence continues at coordinate 57,409,014 of CM076569.1, read as the reverse complement.
TTTAACCATCTATCTACGGTGTCTGCATCTATTTTTCCTTCAAAGATAGGAATATCAAAGTTTACCTGTACCTTGAAGGGAGTGGCGCCTCCAGAGTGGTTGTTTGATGCAGATGCGCCATAGGTGGGCAGTCGTTGAAGGATCTGAGCAAAGTTATCCATCATCGCATTCCTTTGTTTCTCAAGGGCCTCCTCGAGCAGTATTTTGATAGGATCTCCTGCTTCCTCATCTTTCTTTTCTTCCGCCATGGGAGGTCGTCGGGGTTTGCGAGGTTGATCTTGCAAGGGTTCAACCAGATCAAGCCCTAAATCCTTATACCCTGACCGTGTTAGGGACATGCAAAGAAAAACAAAGAAATAGCAGATCACTCTGATACCATTGATCCGGATTTATGCAAGAACGCAACAAAATATGGAAATAACCATGAACATAGAGATGCAGCGGAAACAATACTTCATTTCATTGATATCAAATAACAGAAATATGCTTACAGACATAATGGAAATAAAATATCTAGGGTGCTGGTAGCGAATCTCTGAGAAGAGATGTGGCGGCTACAGACCTCTGAACTATGTTACAATGAGGCTCGAGGGCCTATTTATATGGAGAAACAATGGAGAACTCTAAACGTCCAAAAACCTAATGCTAGGAGATGAAGGGCCAAAACTATGGGCCCCGTTTGGGTAAATTGGTGTTTCAAATTCCCAGGGACATAACTTTGACATATTATCTCCATTTGGGGCTTCAAAACGGCTCCGGAAGTTGGACCCAAAAAATTGCTAAAAATAGTAAGTTGTGAAAAAACTGAAAGAGACAATGGTGGGGCCCCAAGTGGAATAGGCAAGTTGCCACCAATATCCACCTGGATCAATGCACGACCTAATGCACCTGCATCACAAATGTGTATTAAGTCTTGTTCAAATATTCTCAGACCCCCGCCGACTTTTTCAAGTATCCTAATCAGAGATGTTTGGCCCTATATATGCAGGAGGCTCTCAAGTTCTGAGTGCATATTCTTCAGCCTCCCATCAGAATAGACCCCACACAGAGGATCACGACATTTTTCAGGGTACTGTCTTCAGACACGGGCACCAAGAGACCGCTCGATACCAGTTCATATCCAAACTCAATATCAGTGACGATCCGTGGAACCTTACCCTGCCACATGAGATATCAGCAACAAATCTGTCTTAGATCCGTTCTTGGGAGACGGACTAGGTCCTTCAGACCTCAAAAGTGCACAAACTCCCCTAGGAAACGATCTAGTGGACAATCTGCACTCTCCATGACCATTCATCGGGCCAACAGTCTTTGATATTGCAACACTAGATCTAACCTCCCTAATTAAAACTACACTTGGTAAGCACTCTCGTGAATTTTGAATGAATTCACCAAGAGATGGGTTTTCGTCCACTCTCACCAAATTACCTAAAGGGTTTTCGTTCTAGGTTCTACTGAAGCTCATAACACTTGATTTTATTATTTTCTTTCCATTTCAGAATATTCTCCCCTAACTTTCTTTTAAGTGATTTTTTATTTTATCAAAGTCATTTTTACCATTGTGGACTTTTTGCCTTTTTTCGTTAATTAAGCGACTAATTAAAGTCACTTTTAATCCTGAGAAATTATTACTTTCCCATCATGCTTCCTCAGCCACTTGAAGTCAATTTTCACCATATCATCTTGTATATCTCTTCGTTCTGGTTCCAACGAGCTATTACACTAAGGTGTTTCTCCAGATAATCTTCCCCAAATGATACCTTTAGCAAATTTAATTAAAATATGTTGATAATACCTATGTTTTAGGAGAATCATGGGAATGCAAGGGAACCAAGAGTGAACTATGCGAAACTGACCCTAACGATGAAATATAGTGAGTGAACCTCGTTGAACCCATTAAACTCCTCCAAAAACATTCTGGTTCCAATGACGATGTAATCCTTCTCCTGTGACCTAGTTGTCACACATCCTAGAAATCCATCCTAACTGTAACATAAGGGAAGCTGAAAATGGAGAAATTATAGCATCATGGAGGTTGAGACAGTTGAGTTGGTTTTATGTGATAGTATCCCCTGGCCTATGTTGGAATTATTTTTTCTTACTCTAGGATGTTGTTTCTTATTCCATTGTAATTTCCAACCCAACCTTAGTTTGGAGTGACACTTTTGCACCCTGGGTTTTCTAGGGCGAAACAAGGGACACTAGTATGTCAAATCAACGTAAAGATGTCAATTTCTCCACAAACATGGTGACAAACAGGAAGAAACTTGGTTCAGCCCTTGAATTTGTGAGCCTCGAGGAGGAATTACGCATGAAAATTTGCCTTGTGAGTAGAAATGTGGACATATTTAAGGTGCAAATAGGCTCTTTGACCAACATTTTTTCTTCTCACCATTAACAATTGCATGACCTCAACATTGAAATATACCAATTACAAGCACAGTTACAATCCACTATCAAGTCCAAGCATGAGAGATATCAAGGCTTGGGAGCCGAGGCATCTTTAGAAAATTCAATGAAAATGGCTCAGAGTGGATAATTTGACCTTAACCAGGTAGCTTCAGCAATCAATTTTATTTTCATAGATGATTAGGAAACACTTTTTGTTTCCTTATTGAGTCAAGAGGTGAGGCTCATTATACTGCCCAGTATGAGGGTGATGTGTAATTTCATTCATGTTCAACGTGGAGTTGACACATGTCCCTTTTAAAATAAAAATAAAAAAATATTCTTTAAATTAAAAAGTAATGTCAGCTATAATAAAAATTAAAAAAACAAGTATACTTATTTGGTTAAAAGTATTATAAAACATAGTCCAACTATAATTGTGTTTCCTTTATTGGTTGTTGATATTACAACCCAATACAAAGGAGATATGGCAAAAATATTTCACTCCCATTCTAAAATATAAATAAAATATTTCTATGTCCATATAAAATAAGATTATTTTATATCAACTTTTAAAGTTCTTTTAAACTAATTAAAACAAAAAAACAAATAAAGTTGGTATTATTTATATTTTCATGTTTCAATTGGATCCATAATTAAACCATTTTAATATCCATGTTAACTAACTTATTTTATGTTGATATTACAACCCAATACAAAAGAGATATGGAAAAAATATTTCACTCCCATTCTAAAATATAAATAAAATATTTCTATGTCCATATAAAATAAGATTATTTTACATCAACTTTTAAAGTTCTTTTAAACTAATTAAAACAAAAAACAAATAAAGTTGGTATTATTTATATTTTCAAATTTCAATTGGATCCATAACTAAACCATTTTAATATCCATGTTAACTAACTTATTTTAATAACAAATTTAGAAAGAAAAAAAAAATACACGTATATGTATATGAATAGCATTAAAATATTTCAATGGGCAAAGATAAAAAGTAATTGAAAGTAAAAAATTAAATTCTTTCCTTATAACAGTAATAAGAGGGAGATGTGTAATTTACCCGATCGGGGTGTGAGCCGGTGTAGTGGTCTCGGTGGGATCCGAGTCAAGGACAGATTAATAATGAAGGAAACAACAAGGTGGGCGGGTGACGGCCCTCATTTATCTCCCTACATGCGAAAGGTGATGATGAGCGATATTAAGAGTTTTGGGAGGTGTTAGGGTCCCGTGATTTAGAAGATTGGTAGACAAAATGTACAGGGTAACATGAAACCAGTATTTGGAGTCCTAGGACCTAGCCTTCCTGAACTCAAAGAGGGCTCTCTCTATTGTATGCAAAGGATGTGAACTTGTTTGCTTTAGATGGTCGATTTTAGGCTAGTTTTTAAGTGCGGGGTTTTTTATTTGTTTTGGTTGGGTAAGATGATCTAGCATAATAAATGGAATGAGTAAATCTTCAAATCATTGGGCAATGGAGTCTATAAAAGTCATGAAAGGTTCATCAATAGATCGGGCAGCATCACAGGGAAAATCTAACTTGGTCAATGGATCTTCAAGGTCTTAAAGGGAAATGAGATGGACATCAATTGTGAGAATAAAAGTAAGGTAAATGGAAATTAAGGATCCTCTATCATGTAGTTTTAACAAGAAGGGACTCAAATATCATAAGCATAAAGAGGCAATTAATAGACAGGGAAAACCATAAATTCTTTGATTCAACTTAAGCAGATAATTATTCAAGACAAACATTCCAATGAAATATAGAAGGCGAGAAACTCATTTAACTTATATTGAATTCACCTTCAAGGACAGAAAACATTCAAGACACGCATATAACTGTAATCAGAGAAGAGGGAATGCCTAAACATCTTTGAATATAGCTATGAATATCTCTAAAACAATTATTTAAGCAAGTACAAAGGGTATGATCAAAACAAAACCTCTTTATTAGACCTGAGTAATGGTACTTTAGAGAGAGACTTCAAGAACAGTGTTTTAGTGACATAAAACAAGCAGGACTAGCCATAAATCATCTTTGATACCTACTGTATTAAACAATTCATGAAATAAACAAGCTTAGGGGATCTAGAGAGCAATTAAGAATTCTCTAAAATTTCCTAGTAGAGGAAAACAAAGACAGTGAAGAACAAACAGAGCTAAGGTGCCTTTGAAAACATTTCTTAGTCTAAATCCTTTGTTCTATTGCAGTATAGAAAGATGGAAACATAATGAAACAGGAAAAAACAATAACAGAAAAGAAGCACTTCACCATAAACCAAGCTCAGGGATCCTGTAAGCAAGCCTTCCTCCATCAACAAATAGATCAAGGCATTCACAAGTTCCAAGACATCAATTTCTTTTTAACCTCCAAATACTATATATTACTTCAAAGAGTCATCAAATGCCAACAAGATAATGAGCTCAAATGCAGTATTTATCTGCAAATGAGGAGGTGAAGCTAAGTCTTAGGGTTTGGGTATCATTTATTACAGAGTAAATGAATTATCTGCCATGAAGACCATGCAAGGCTCAAGGCAGGAATATCTGAAGATACTTCTCTGAATAATAACTCCTATCTTAACTGCTTAGGGAATATAGGGGAAATGTTTGACTTTAAGGTCTTTTTAATAACTTTACAATAACTGCTTGGCAGATAGAAAATATCTCCGACTGAGTTCAATAACTGTTTAATGCTTTATTGAAGGAAACAAAGCATTAGGTGGCAAAAATATCCCTGAAAGAAGTAACTATAAGTAGGTGCAGTTAATTCGAATCTGCTTTAGGTTAATCTGCCATCTGTTTCATCTTTAAACTATGTATTAGTCCTTTGAACTTTGATTTAACCTTTATAAACTGTATCACTGTATTTTCCTTTTTTTCTGCCTTTATAACTTAATTCTTTTGATTAACCTTTATTTCTTAAATCTTTATATGTCTGTCTTTGCTACCTTTAATATCTATGTTTGTGCTAACCCTTATGATTTGTCTTTGACCTGTAATTAGCCTTCTCGACCTTTCCTGTTGTTTTTCTTCATTTTGTCTCTGTCTCTCTTTTATTGATGCAAGGAGGCATTATTTCATTTGCTGGAGGGTTTAATAACCATAGACAATCGTGTTTCGCCGATGATTATCTTTGACAGAGGGTCTCTGGTCCCTTTAATTTGATTAAATCCATGGACCGTCACCCAGGGCTTCATCCATCATTAATGGACCATCGAAATGCATTTATATGCAGATCTGCCATTAAACTTGCACAGAAGACAAACAATTAATTTAAAACCATGCGAGGGGGAGGTTTACTACATTTTCTGAGGTTCTCGAGCTGTCGGAGGGCGAAAATGGAGAATTGGGGTCTTGGTTCCGTAGGCGGAACCAGCAGGGAAATTCAAACGGAAGAGGCGGTTTGAATTAGGGCGCAAATAGATAAGTGGTTTTCAGAAAACCGGAGGTTGTTTTCACACGTCAGAGGGGTGGTAAACGGTTTTTAGGGGCGACAATGCAATGCCATTGGGCATTTTCCGCATGGTAGGGCGAAACCGCCCATTTCGCGTGGGTCACAAAACGTTAACCCCGGCACCACTTTATTTTCAATATACAATTCGGATCATCGAATCTCGGGGAATGAGATTGACAGAAATCGCACATTGGGGAGCGAAGGGCATGTTTGGAGGTGGAGCCCAGAGACAAGTGGCGAATTATGAGTGGGTGCGGGTTTTGTTGAAAGCGGGGCCCAAAGTTTTAATAAATCAAGCGAATGTGCTTGATTTATAAGGTTTATAGAGGGTTTATAAAATGGAAAGAGCGGAGGCGTTACTTACATAGGGGAGGGGCTTATAGATAGGCGGAGGTCGAGATCATATGGGGGCAAGGGGCTAGGGCTTTAGATAAAAAAGGGCTTAGGCCTATATATTATAAGGGCGGGTTTTTAACATAAAATCAGGGCTTTTATACAAAAATAAAAAGAGACCCGATAGGCTTAAGTTTTGGTTTTAAACAATGTAAAAGGGGACTTTTACATCGTTTAATATAAACAAAGAAAAGTGAAGAATAGGGGTGTCCATCATGAGTTTTTAGGAAAGGGAAAAAATGGGTTTTTCAGAGAGAAAAAAGAAAAAAAAAAAAAAAGAGTTGAATGAGAGAGTGGGTAGGGAGAGTGAGAAATGAGGTTAATAAGGCCAAAATGAAGTCCTTTTGGAGCAGTGAGGTGAACTTTAGAAGGCAGAGAGGGAAGAATATAGTGAAACAGTTTGATTTAGGATAATGAAGACAGTGAGATTTCTAAAACACAATATTTCACAAATCTTGTTTTCAGAAATCTATGACCACAACTTAGTCATCTCCAGAACAGCAAAAATTATTGATGACTAACAGTGGCTCCACTTGGGGAGGGAAGCTCCCTTACTGGAGGTGTCCAGAACTTTCAAATATCAAATCTCTGAGTTTATGAAGACCAGTTCCCTTTCCATTGAGCAGATTTTTCCTTCTTTTCATTTTGCTGATGTTTCTTTGAAGTTGTGATCTCAACAATCTGAAAAACATAACCACTTCAACTTTATTTCTACCTACCCAACCTACTTGGCCTAACATTTTCTCTTCTTTGAGTGCATTTGAATTTGAAAACTCGACATTCTTTTATTTGAAAACAAAAACAAACTATCTACTTCTATCCTTATTGCTTCCAAGAGTTCAGATTATGCTAGTGAACTCTTTTATTCTCTACCTAGAACATTTTACTATCAAGATTAAGTTGTTTGAAAGATTTGATTCTCTAAACTATTGACATGAAAATTGAAAGCATGGTTCAAATCAGGATTAGTCAATCTGACTTACTATGGTTTGTGGCATTGGAAGAAGCTGCAAACAAACATTATTTTGCAGAAATAGTAACTAGAAAACCAAGGGTTGTAATCTATCATTTTCTATGCATCCTCACCTTTCTCTTTGGTTCAATTTTGAGCATGTGGAACCAGTATCTTTCACTCCTAATCTATATCTTCTGATAATTCAAGCTTGAATAACTTTGACAATCATTTTTACACTAACTTATCAACATAAATTTAAAACATATTCAGTCATGATTAGGCTAGATGACTGAACAAGAACTTCTTTTTGAACAAGTAGTGGCATTTAGGCTTGCACACTTTCAGCAGTACTATTTTTTGCGTATGGGGTTGTACCTCTTTTCAAATATGCCCTCTTTTTTTTCTATTTTTCTAAATTTTTTGTTTTTATGATCTCTTATCATGCAGTGTTATGTATAATGAACAAAAACTTTGAAGCTAGGACTCTTGACAAAAATAGTGTTTGAGCATCTTGCCATTGACAGGACCTCCAAATAACTCTTCCTCATTCAGCCCTTGTAAAAAGAAAGCATTATGACCCCTAATTGAATGAATGATATAAGGCCCTTTCCACAAATTCTCAAATTTACCATATTTACCTTTTTCTTCCCTCCTAGAATCCCATTTAAAAACTGTGTCTCCAATTTCGAAATTATTGGCTTTGGTCCTTCTATCAAATATTTTCTTGATATTTTCTTGTACTGCTTGTGTCCTTTTGTAAACCTTCTCTCTTGTCTGCTATAGATGAATGGTTTGGTTCAGCCTTCTCTGCAGGTCATTTTCTTCTTATTGTACTTCCTAGAGGAGTTTCATGACTGGAACTCCCAAGGATGTTGGGAAGGCTGCATCCATGCCATACACTATTTGATAGGGATACATATTTTTTTTGCCCAAATCCACCTCAGGCTAAAGGAAGGCGGGATTCAGGGTAACACCAAACCACGCTCAGTCTGGTAGCTAGCCCTACCAGAACAGGAGAGGGATCTCTCCGGGTCAATCTCAGGAAAAATGTATCAATAGGGCTTGAGATGACTAAAATGAGTGCTAATTTTAGGATAGGTATATTAATCAAGGAGTTTGGAATGATTTTTAGGGGTTTTTGTTGGAAAAAGGGAAAGGCAATTTTGGGCTTGGGGATGAGGCCAATTTCTTGCAGAGTTCAAGTTGGGGAAGGGAAGGCAATGGCTTTGATGTCTTAGATTCAATGAATGGATAAAAAAGACTGCTGAGAAGCTGAAGAGGGCAAGAAGGTGCAAGGATCCTCTTCAAACTGACGAAAACATGTAAAACTAAACAAAATTTTAAGGTAGAGCACCAGCAAACTAATGAATTCTACCTTAGTTACTCATTTGTTTAATTCAGAAGCAAAGAGAAGGGAAATGGCATACATAAACATTAATGAAACTTACAGATACATGGAGAAAAACATCATCAAAAATCAGAGCCACAAGGATCCCAACAAGTGCTGCAAAACTCTGGTCTTTCCTTTGCCAAAAATATGAAATGAGTATACAATGAGGTGCCAAACTATTCCCAAGTATCCAACCCTAGACCTAGAAAGCGAAATGACTCTTTTTTGACCAAAATACCATCTATGACTGTAAATGACTGAAATCAACTTTAATGAACTTTTGATAAATTTCGACCAAACCCAGCAGGTACAAACATGAGGGAAACTCGTGAAGAGACCCTTCCGTCAGATAATGGCATGCCCCTAACGGAATGCAGATGAATGAGCGGAATGAGACACCTAAAAATGAAATGCAATAAGAGAAATGATCTCTGACGGAGGGATGTAAAGACCGACTCTAACACATACCAATTGATTTCTTGGTGGTTAGTCTATCAGCCCATAGTGCATGTACTAGCTTTCCATGCCATGCTTTTTTATTCTGTTCCAGAAGCTACTTGATAATATTGACCAAGCTTTTGTTAGAAGACTCAGTCAGCCCATTACCTTGAGGGTAATAAGTTGTGGAATGTCCTAATGTGATGTGTTATTTATAACAAAATTAAACCATTCTTTTGGATGTAAAGGCAACAGCATTATTTGTGATGATATTTTTGGGGCAACCAAATCTAGACAGGATGTTAGTCTCAAGAAATTTAATAATGACTGACTCAGTGGAATTTCTAGAGGGGATGGCTTCTATCCACTTGGTAAAGTAATCAGTAGCAGTGAAGATCCACTTATGTTGGGCAAATGAGGTTGGGTGAATCTATCCAATGAAGTCTAAACCCCATTGTTGAAAAGGAGCTTCAAAAGTAATGAGATGCAAAGGCAAAGGTATGATTTTTCTCTTGCCATTAAAAATTTGGCACTTATAGCAAGTCATGACCAATTTGTGGGTATCAGGAAAAAGAGTGGGCCAATAATATCTAGCTCTAAGGATTTTGTTAGCTGTGGTTTTCTAGTAAAGGTGGCCTCCACATTCTCCCTCATGCAGCTCATGCATGATTTTACTTGCATCATCCTCAAGCAAACATTTAAGCAAAATGCCTACAAAATTTTTCCAATATAACACCCCATCTAAAATGCAGAATTTTAAAGCTTTTTGTTTCAGGAATATAGCTTTTGTCCTTGATAAGGAAGGAGGAGCATTAAGATAGAAAAGCACATATAGGATATCAGCATACCAAGATGAATTCATAAATACTTTTTCAACATGAGGAGTTGTGCATTCTACTTGTTCTTCTAACATATCAACCATATTCATATCTAATACTTGGAAATTTGATTCAGCCATCAATTTTGCAAGTCCTTGTCCTTTAACCAGCTTGGTGGGTCTAATTTCTAAATCATATTCTAAGATAACAGCAATCCATTTTCCCCTTTTACCATCAGGGTTTTGATTTAGAATATCCTTGACAACTGTATGTGGGACAAAGGCAATGATATGAGAGTGCAAAATGTAGACTCTGAAATCTTTCAATGCTTTTATCAAGGATAAGGCTTGTTTATCTATGATGTTATACTTTAGTGGAGCATCCCTTAATGTTTTATTGAAAAAGGCTATGGGTTTTTCTTGCCCCATGGTATTCTTTTGCAACAACACTGCAGCAATGGTATGTTCGGATGCAAATGAGAAAATGTAGAAATCTTTGGTAAAATCAGGACTGATAAGAACTAGTGTTTGAGTAAGAGCTTGTTTTACTATTTCAAATGACTGTTTGGCCTTTAAAGTCCATTTCACTCCCATCTCCTTTTTTAGCATGTTTGTAATATTTCTCAAGAGTTTATCAAGGTTGGGGATGAACCTTCTCAAAAAGTTGATCTTCCCAATGAAAGATTGCAATTCCTTGATATTTCTGGGATGGCTGATTTGCAATATGCCTTCAATCCTTTTGGGGTCTACTTTGATTCCTTCTTCAGAGATTATGTGGCCTAGGAGTTTTCCTTCCTGGAGACCAAAAAGTGTTTTCTTGGGATTCAGTAATAGGCCATATTTCCTACATTTCTCAAAAAAAATTCTCAAATGGACTAAGTGCTCTTTATCAGTTTTAGAGTAAACAGTGATGTCATCAAGGTAAATGATTATAAAGTAGCCTATATCTTCTGAAAAATCTGTGTCCATTTCCCTTTGGAAAGTGGCCCCTGCATTCATCAAACCAAATGGCATTTTTACATACATGAATGTACCCCAAGGTGTGGTGAAGGCAGTTTTATGTTGATCACTTGAGAGTACTAGTACTTGGTTGTAGCCCGAAAAACTATCCAGTAGTGATATTCTTTTAGATCCAACCATCTTTTGGAGTATGTGATCCATTTTAGGCAAGGGATAATTATCTTTCAGGGAGGCCTTGTTTAGATTTCTAAAGTCAATGCAAAGCCTAATCTCCCTGGTCTTATTTCTAACTGAAACAAGGTTGGAAACCCACTCTAAGTATCTAAGGGGAACTATGATCCCAGCATCATACATCTTTTTAATCTCTTTCTCAACTAAAGGTAGTAAAGCAGGGTTTATTCTTCTCATTTTTTGTTTGAAAGGCTTTTGATTTTCCTTAAGAGTAATTTTATGTTAAATAATGCTTGGTATCATATGATTTTAGGTCCTTGCACCCCCATGTAAACACATCACCAAACTCTTTGAAAAGTTCAATATATTCCTGTTTTATGTCAAGAGAAAGAGTTTTAGATAGCTTGATCATTTTGGGTTCCTTCATGTTGCCTATGTTATATTCTTCCACATTATTTTCTATAGGCTCCATCTTTGGTTTTTTAGCTACATCATTGAAATCAAAAATCTCATCTAATGGTGTAAGGCCCCTTGGTATAGTATTATCTTTACAATGTAAAACCTCAAGGTCCTTTTGGTCTATTTTGTCAAATAATTCTGCCTTATAAAGATGTTCAAACTGGTTTATATCAGCATCAGAGGACAGCTCTGTTTTGAGGGCTTGTTTTTCAGCAAAACAATCTTCTTCATGACTTGAGCTAGGTGTTGGTACAACAAAATCATTTTTAGATTGCAGAAAATCCTCAATGTGTTTATCACCTTCAAACACTTGCCAATAGTTTTCATTGTCAGGTACTGTAGGCCGATTTTTTACTTTGATAGTGAATTGTTCATTTTCATGGGGTATTTTTCAATTGCTGGCAGCAAAGGCAAGTTCATTTGCCAGGTTATTTTGAGCTCTAGGGATGAAAGTGATTTCATATTTCTCAAAGGTTTTCAGGAGGTCTAGGGCAGCATTCCTATATTCTCTTAATCTTGGATTTTTAGGTGAATACTCCCCTTTTATTTTCCTAATGATTAGCTCTGAATCTCCTTGGACTGATATTTTCTTGGCTCTTATGTTTTTAAGCAAATGTAAGCCAAGGAGGAGGGCTTCATATTATGCAATGTTATTAGTGCATTGGAAATCAAGTTTTTAGGAATGTCCTTTGTTTGTATTATGTATCCATACACCAGCTCTAGAACCAACTTTGCCACAAGAGCCATCAAAGCTCATGTTCCAAAGTGTTTTTGTCTCATATTCATTGTCATGTTGTTGTTCAAGGCTACTAAATTTTGAGTTGTTATGTTCTTCATTTGAGGACAGTTTTGACTGTTCTAGTGGGCTTAATTTTTTCTTATTTTCATTTTCTTGCTCGATGATTTCATCTTCATTGTATAAGATAAATGAATCAAGGTCTAAATGAATGGAATAAACAGGAGTGTTGTTTGGCCTATCCAAGTTGCTTACCATATATTTCATATGAGATTCCCAGTATAATTTTCTTGTTTGCTTAAAGACCGGGATGGTAGTATAAAACATCCATTTGAAGGCTCCCTTGAAGTTTGGCTCCCCATGATCTGGATAAAAGCATGCCATACTTTGGGGGAATGTCAGCAACTACTATGTCCATAACTAGACCCTTAGCAGGGATTTGTGCCAGATTGACAGATAATTTTTTTATTAGACCCAAACATTTGACTATGCTTGAATCAAAAGAATACAGGTCTTTGTAAGGTTTAGTAATTTCTAGGCCTAATCTCTCCATCACCACATTTGGCATGAGGTTGTGAGAGGCACCAGAGTCTAGCATGGCATTGTGCAAGATTTTATCATGTATGTTCAGGCTGACATAGAATGGAGGGACAACTCCTTCTTGGTATTTTCCTTCAACTTTAGGACCAAACAGCAGCTCTGGTTTGTCATCAATTAAGTTTAAAGTGTCATTGTCATGTCCTATATTCAAAGCTTTCAAGATCTGATTTTTATATACATCCTGGGTTACTAGTTCAGCAAGGGGTATGCTAATTTTAATCTTGGCAATTTCTCCCTCAAGGCTGAAAGGTGCTAGTGTTTTTGACATATTTACATTTGTTTTGTCACATATAGTATTTTCAGAGTTTTGATTTGCTGAGTTTTATTAGGACTGTCATTTTGAAAAGATTTTCCAGGGCCACTAGCAGAAGTACTAGGAAAGCTTGGTTCAACACTTTACTGGTTGATTTTGTCTTTGTTCAGATCAGGTTTTTTAGCCATGGTGTTGATACTGTTTGTTGTTTTCTTAGGAGGATTTTCTGGGATTTTCCTAACAACAGTGTCTGTGTTATTATTTTTAGAAGTTTCTTGGTTCTTTTTGCTCCTAAGTTCATGTTGCCTATGGACCTCAATTATGGCACTTTCAAATCTTAATTGGTAATCTTCAGAATCCTCATGGTTGGTTTCAGTTTGGTCTAAGGAAAATAATATTTGTTCTTCTTCAGTGAGAAAAACATCACCCTCACTATCAGATCCTATCAGATTCACATGATTTTCTTCCAACCTTTCGGTCTCCCTTTCTTCTTCGTCTACATAGTTGTCTTGAAAAAGAGGCCTAATTTGTTGGTCATTGTCTCTTTGTCTGTTTAGAGGGGGATATCTTCTGAAATTTGGATTCCTATTTCTATTTTGGGGATTTGTTTGGTTCTCCCTAGGAGGTGCTCTTTCATTTAAGTTTATCATTTCCATCATTCTTTCCATGGTCCTAACAAATTTGTCTACTTTGGCATCGGATGAGGAGGTTGAGGTCATGGTCTCATCTTTGTAAGTGACTTTTTTCTTCGACCTCATCCTAGCTCTTTTTTCAATTAAGTTAGCCTCTGCACTCACAGCCCCTCTTTGCATCTCTTCTAAAGTTGTGGGGTCTCTCTCCCTCAATTGGAATGTCATATCCGGATCAAAGCCTTCTGGAAATTTTACTAATGCTAGGCCTTGTGGTGGTTTCATATGAGGTGGGAGGGAATTATAGGCACTGTTAAACCTGGTACAATAATCTTGTACACTTTCCCCTACATTCCCTTTAATATTGTTATATTCAGAAAGGATTTGGAGGGGGTTTTTCTTGATTTCCCATTTGTTTATAAATGTTTGGTAAAGGGAAGGGAGATCATGTATGGTGTTAGGAGTTAATTCTTTGAACCATTTTTTGGCTTCTCCTCCTAAGCTTTGTGAAAAGATCCTCATTTTAATGGTTTCTTCTTCTATTTCCATGTAATCAAAAACATCATTTATCTTATCTACATGATGTTGGGCAGTGATAGATTCAACTCCTGTGAAATGAGGGACCTTGGATTGGTAATTATTTGGCAAAGGAACCAGAGGTTGAGGTAAAACTAGGGGGGCATACCACGCTTCCATGATGGGAGCAAATGGAATATTTACAAGAGGGTTTGTGAGAGGGAATGTGGGATGAAATGGAGTGTTTTGAACAGTGGATCTGTGGAGGGGTGTGGTGGAAGTACTTGAACCAGCAAACTAATTTTGAGAAAATTTGGTATGGAAAGAGCTAAAGTGATGGAGAAGCTGAAAATCGGGAGGGGTAGAAGGAGAAGCTTCTCTACTAGAACTCTGCTGCAAATCAATGGGCTCAAGGTCAGTCTGGTTAATCTCACTATGTGACTTGGTTCTAAATAGTTTCTTTGTATGGTGCAAGTCAAACTGAGGATCTTGTAAGGCTGTAAGATGTTCAGGAACAGAGCTTGCTCTATGAATAGTCCTAACAGTAGTTAAATTTCCATATTTAGAAGTTTTCCACAAAATATTTCCTGGGTCATCAACTATGGTAGGAGGATTTGGGTCTGGATGATATCTGGTATTGATCCTTTGTGAAGCCAGATTTCAAACTCAAATTTTAGAGAGGATAAAAATTTAGGACTGTTTTTTGGAAGGATAACCTCTCTTAGTGCTTGGTAAACTTACAAAGTATAGGACTAGGCCTGTAAACTTCTCGGGGCTATTTTGACACAATCCTAGGGAAGTCTAATGAGGACTAGTAAAGTAATAGGCCTACTGGAGGCTAGTGGAGTAGCAAGGTGGATTTTTTTAGTTGTTGTGAGGCTATGTGTGTATGGTCCACCACCAATAACTGACAAAAAACCAACCTAGGAATGTTTTTGGGGTTTTCTGAATGTTTTTATGTAGCTTTAAGGCTTGAATGAGTGTCCTACAGCTGAGTCATCACCTTGCTAGGATGGGGAAACAACTAGATTCTACTCATTGGCTATCAGTTTGAGATTTCTATGATTTAAAAAGGGTTTCTGAAGTCCTAAGGAGTACTTAGATTTTCATTAACTCAGAAGGTCCCACCATGATCGCCAGAATGTTAGGGTCCCGTGATTTAGCAGATTGGTAGACCAAATGCACAGGGTAACATGAAACCAGTCTTTGGAGTCCTAGGACCCAGCCTTCCTAGACTCAGAGAGGGCTCTCTCTGTTGAACCCTTGGTTAAACTAAGAGGGGGGGGGGGGTGAATCAGTTTAACACATACATGGACTTTTAAAACTTTTCTCTTAAAACTTATTTACACCTTTACTTCACAATCAACTTAATATGTGAGCAATCTTTATTAGTGAACAGCAAGTATCAAACAGATCTGTTAATGTAACAACAGTCTTAATATGTGAGCAAAAAGTATTAAGCAGATTAGATAAATCACATCAACACATGCACAGAGACACCAGATATAAGTGGAAACCCATAAAGGGAGAAAACCACATCTCATTATTGTTGTGATGCAAAGGCAAGCTCCAACTCCCTCTCACCACTGATTTTCTGTAGGCACCAACCTACAGGAGGCTCCTACCTCAATTCTGCAAGCTACAACTTGCAAGGAAGCTCCAACTCCCATAAATTTTCTGCAGGCACCAACCTACAGGAGGCTCCAACCTCAGTCAGCTACAACTGACATTTTATCAAGCTACAACTTGATGTGGAAGCACCAACTCCCATCTATTTTCTGCAGGCACCAACCTATAGGGGGCTCCTACCTCAGTCAGCTACAACTGACATCTATCCAGCTACAAATTGATAGGGAAGCTCCAACTTCCTTACTCTTTCAAAAGAGAAAAACTTGCTGATTTACCTTGGATATCAGCTCTGTTATGTTCCATCTGCTCTAATGTTCTTCAATTCTCGTATCTGCCCAATATCATCTCTGCATCTTCTCAGACTCTATCAGCTTCTCCTTCTTCTCTGCTCAGCTCCTCCTTCTTCTCTGCCTCACTGCTTCATTTCTGCATTCTCTTCACTCACTCTCTAACCCTCTTATGCATATCAATACGATATTACGTATAGAAATTTCTTGATGACTGTTTGTTTTCCTCTAGGAATTCGAAATGGATGGTCATACCCCTTGGTCTTCTGCCTCCTCATTTATTTTTAGCTCACTCAGAAAAATATAACTGTAGGTACTAATTTTAATATTACAGTGGGATTTTGTTTTCTTCTGGAGACTTTCCAATGCATCACAAACAATAAAAAACAATTACAACATTCACATTTTTGGTTACATAAAGACAATTTTACTTAGCCCATATTCTGGCTTTTGACTTTGCTGGCTTTGCCTTTTCTATTGCTGTTAGATAACTGTTCTTCCTTCTTCTGCTCACTGTCTTCTGCATATTTTCCATTTTTATGTGCTTGTACACCTGTTAAATTCATTCCTGTGCATATTCCTATTCACAGTGATTGTGTGTCTGTTGTATATATATATAGCTGTCTTACAATATATATATAACTGTTGACTTTAAATCTGGGAAAATTCCAATGCTTTGGTTCCCTTCACTGGCAGTTTAAGTAACTGAATGCGGATGCTTTAATATCGCCATGGTCATAAATCCAATATATATGCTCTCTATCAAATTTCAAGCAATTAATGTTCCTTCTCGGCATTATTATTTTGATATTCGAACCTTAGAAACCATAACCCAAATGGTTGGTCTATTCTCCAATACTATGCACAATCTGGGCAACTCACCATAATCTCGATTGACAATTTCAATACTGTGCAGAACCGGTTATAAACCCTCAAGCATATACGATGTTCTTTTTAATTATACTCAACCAATGTTCGTGTCAATTTTAGAAGCTTTTCCCAATCCTCATGATTAATATCGATTTTACAATTTCACCATATGAGGACCTACTCTTAAGAGTATTTAGATTAATTACTTGAATTTCCTTAATCCCAAAATACCAGCCATCAAACATATAATAAACCTTGTAATTTATTACTGTTCTACTGTTATAAAACTCTGCGGAGGCTTACTTTCGAATTGCACTATGGTTATAATCCAAACCTTAAATAAAAGGTCAACCATCAACATTTAAAAAACACATTGGACCCACATCATACATATATTAACTATCGCCCTCATCCAAGGGCTACAAGTCTATCGCGCTACCCTTCGACCATATTAATTCGCAACCTTAATACATCTTTAATATATTCTGGACTTTATTCTATCGTAGAACCTCATAACTAAGGTTCCAACCCGACGCATTAAGGTCAACGCTTATAATTCCGACCGTATACATATACCATTCGGACCTTGGGTAATTATCAATCACCACTATATATTAAAGTCTGGCCCACACCAACATATGACCCATACCTCTATTAACCGTCGACCTGATCGGAGGGTTCATATCCCATCGCGCCACAACATCCAATCCGACGAATATCGCTCGACCAACTTGCACGAACAGTGATGCGCGATGGCGCGCAGTGGAGGGTGGTTTTCCAATTTCGGTCAGGGACACACGTCGATCAATCTATGGAATCGCTCCCAACTCCTCTAATACCGCTCTCCGTATAAGGGTGGTGCGATGAATACCAGAAACCACCATTACTGTTCACAGCGCTCGTTCTGGGTTCTGCTTATTTACACAAGGTTCCGTCCGAATCTCCACGCGAATTTTGATTATTCCTCCAGTTTGTTTTCTCCGTTGATGTTAAGGATAACTTCAGTACCATCGCCAACCATTAACACAACAGCGCATTTATACGGCAGACAAATTATTTCTAATTCTTGAAAGAGTATTACTAACTCTTTCAACAAAACCTTATTTCGACCCGATCTGGATTCATTGTTCGATAAATGATCGTAACAATCCATGCAAGATCCACTCTATAACTGAATATTAGTCCTTTGTAAAAGCCACCTTAAATCTCTTGAACTTGTTTATTATGTCAATTGAATACGAGTGCTCTGTTCAAAACTGGGGATAATTTCAAACATAATTCAAACAGTGAATGCCAACTGATTCAAAGCATATCCAATCTCATTGCATACCATATGGTTCAAAGATGGAATTTAACTCAGAGATCTAGTTCTTATATTTACATGCAGACTTACATGGATTTATTTTATCAACAAACCCCTGTTCTAAGTACTGTGTATGGGACAACATTATACACACTAGTTACAGAGTCTCCCGTAGATACACATGAATTTCTAACTCTGGTCCTTTTCAAGATTAATACTAACCCTGCACTAAATCATCAATTCCTCCACCATATAATCTGCAAACTGTATTAAATAAACCCCTGTATTACACTCCTTCAGACCCTTTCAACTCCACTACTTTGTCTCTAATTCCTTTGTTGCTTATGCTTCAATTCCTATGTTTCTTTTGCTGCCTCTTTGTCCCTTGAATGATGTTTCAGGTGCTCCTCCTTTGTCATCTCCTTTTCCATCAATGACAACATTTCCAACAGTCTCCCCCTTTGGCATTGATGGCAACATACTTCCTCTACTTGCCTTTTAAAAGCCCCTTTTTGTTTTTCCTCCCCCTTTGACATCAATGGCAAAGGGTTGCTCATTTCCTAGTTTTCTTTCTGCATTTCCTCTCTCTGAGTTATGTTTAGGCCCTCTTCTGCTGACTTTGATACCATGCTGCTCCATACTAATGTACAAGACTTGTTGAGAGAACACTTTGGGGATTATTGGACTTGAATATACACTGTAAATTGGTACTATCCAAAGTACAGTCTCCTTTCAGTAGTATAAGGCTAAAAGTGAGGATAATGACACTTTGTAGAACACATTGTACCAGCTTTATCTAATCAGGGATGCATCACTGGATTAACCTAAAATACTGAGAATGCTTCAAATATACTTCAGTCTCTATCTGATGTAGTGTGCCAATACATTTCTGTTGGGGCAGATTGTGGATAGAATATGTCTTCTTCTGCAATACTCACTATGAGATTAGGCAATATCTTTCAATATGAGAGGCCAAATGACTTTTACTGCTTGCACACTGTATTTTCAAAATAAACCCTTCAATGTACTGGTCAGTTTCACTTATCAACCATGTAGATTTATTAATGACATAATGGAGTATGTATGTCAATAATCAATCTCTCTTTAAAGATGGATTACCAGCGAATCCCTTGTGCTGAAGTAGGATTTAGATGATTTTAAAACTTTTGAGCTTCAGATGGTAATCACAGCTAGTCCTTTATTCTTCAGATACTTTGACTGTTCTATCATAATGAACTTCCACAAAAACATATTCAAGATTTTTAATTTAAAACTCAGCAAACAGACTTCACACAGTTTTGTAACTGGTCTTTTAAAAAAGAGGCCTTGAAGATATACATGTACCAACTTCAGGAAGGCATGCAATTATATATATATATATAGAAGAAGAAGATATTGCTTCAGTGCTCAATATACTACTTCAAGTGTAAGTAAGATAATGTTATTTTTGCTCTGCTACTGACCTTTCATGCTGAATGCAGATAATACTGGGAATATTACCTTGAGGTTCTTTTGCCATAGTTCTTTGATCCTGTGGACCTGTATCATACTGCTGCTCCACTGATAATGCTTGGTAATCTGTTGATAAGCATGCTGCTTGTTCCTAAACACCAATTGATATTACTTTGAAAAACCATGCAGAGGTTTCACTTCAGCTTGCACATTTACCCATAATTAAGACATCCTTCATAAATTCTATTATTGAGCTCTCCATCATCAATATACTAAATCTGATCTTGGCCTCATTAATCTTTTGCTTTTTCTGTCATTTTGTTCAGAGGAAGTCATAGCATTTTCTTTTCTAGGACTGCTCCAGAACCATTGCTTCTTTACAAACAATTCAACTGTTCTAACATAGTGATCTTAGGGAAGACATCTTCAATTTCTTTCCTAGGACTCTTCATGGGCAGATCACTCAGAAATTTATTACTCACTTAACTGCATTTTTCCAAGTGGACCTTTTGAAAGATGTAATGAACTGATTGTAGGCACTTTTCTTACTCATCCTTCTTAATGTGATACATTGTTAATTCTAGCAGTAGGAGTTATAGTGTGATCATCACTTTAATGTGCTAAAGTCTTCTTAGCTTATATGTTCATTGCTAAGGTTTCCTCTATCATCATAGCTTCTTGCTCTCTTCTCTTCTTCCATCAATCTGTCAGCTCCTTAATACTTCAGATGATCTTCTTTCTCTATAGTTATTTTTTAGAGGAATTCCCTTTTTCTTCCTGATCTCATAGTTGTTCTCATTTCATGGAGCTCTTGTTAGCCTACTTTCATGGGGTCTATATATGAACGGCTCTCCCCCTGGGATGTTGCTTCATATTTATCACTGGTTGGATATTTTCTTTGTTTCCTAGAGCAGCTCCCCCTGAGACTAGGATGTATTCATTATGTTATGGAGATAATAGGCTCCCCCTTTCTCTTTTCCTTCCATACTCTATTGGGGTTCATCATAATGTCTGCACTCCTTTCCGATTCATAGTTTTGTTTGATTGGATTGGATTTCATCATCTATCTGGAGTTCTTTAATATATATGGCAGTTTACAGTATTTTGCTTTGTGACCACGCTTAAGGCATACATAACATCTTATTTGACCAAGGTGCATTTGAGCTGATGTATAATATTTTGTTCCTCTTCTTGAATACATTTTACAATCAACAATTTTATGTCCAAAATTATTGCATGCATAACAATAGCCATGGAAATGATTTGTGTACCTGGTGAAAGATTGTCTTGTCCATTTGCTTGCTTGAGGGATTCCTCTCTTTTGCTGCATCCTTTGCTGGTTGGACTAGATTGGATTTGTCTTACAATATGTTGCATTATGTCCTGGTTTATGACAAGAGAAACATGTGCTATTTTTCATAGGAGGGAGGAACCTCCTTTGACATCTTCCGAATTTGTTCATTTCATCTTTAGGAGCATGTGAGCCTTTAGCAGCTGATTGTTTCATCCTCTTGTTCTCTGTTCTTTCATGTTGCTTCTTGATTCTGTTAGTTTCTTTACAAATCTTGTTCTTGTTGGCTTCTTCTTCTGTGGGAATCTTCTGAGCTGCTTCATTTTATTTTACAGCTTTTACACAGATGATTTTCTTGTTATCTTCTACCTTGGGCTTACTGGTTTCTCCTTCATATCCTATTCCAGCCTTTATGAGAGGAGATCTTTGAGCTTTTAGAATCTGGTCCAACTGTCCATAGCTTTTTATCTGAGGAGTATTCATTAATAATTCTCTTTGGGATTTTTCTAAATTCTTTCTCAGACTCACTACTTCTTCTTCCAATCTTTCACATTCAAGTCTTTTCTCTCTCATTTGTTCCAACAGAGTGTCTTCTACTTTCTTTGCTTCTTCAAGTTGTGTCTTCAAGCCAATAATTTCTTTCTTATCTTCATATTCTCTCTCATCACATATTTGCACCAATGTCTTAAGGTCTTTCTTTTCATTCTTTAGTCTTTCTATTGCAGTCAAGGCTGTGTCTAGTATGGCTTTTTCTTCAGCTGCAACTTCTTCATGGCTCTTACTACCATTCACACTAGCAGGTACCTCATTTGATTGAACATCTTCTTTTTGACATGAATTTCTCTTAATTCTCTTCTCCTTCTTGACAATGCAATCCTCAGTGTCTACTCCATGCATGAAATGCAGTCTGTCCCAGATTTCTTTTGCAGATTCTAGATCCATTATCAACTCAAGGTCCTTGTTATGAAGACTTTCATATATCACACATTTTGCCTTGGCATTCCTCTGTTGTTCTTTCACCGTAGGGGAGTCTGTGCAGTAACCATCACAAACAAGCTTCCATACCTCAGGTTCATCAGCCATTAAACCTGTCTTAACCTTATCTCTCCATTCAGGAAAGTTTGTTGTATTTAGCACAGGTACATTTTGATAGTCCATGACTCAACCAGATCTCCTTCAAGCTATTAAGCTTACACCAAAGGAACCTGCTCTGATACCAATTGTTGAACCCTTAGTTAAACTGAGAGGGGGGGGGGTGAATCAGTTTAACACATACATGGACTTTTAAAACTTTTCTCTTAAAACTTATTTACACCTTCACTTCATGATCAACTTAATATGTGAGCAATATTTATTAGTGAGCAGCAAGTATCAAACAGATTTGTTAATGTAACAACAGTCTTAATATGTGAGCAACAAGTATTAAGCAGATTAGATAAATCACATCAACACATGCACAGAGACACCAGATATAAGTGGAAACCCATAAAGGGAGAAAACCACATCTCATTATTGTTGTGATGCAAAGGCAAGCTCCAACTCCCTCTCACCGCTGACTTTCTGTAGGCACCAACCTACAGGAGGCTCCTACCTCAATTCTGCAAGCTACAACTTGCAATGAAGCTCCAACTCCCATTAATTTTCTGTAGGCACCAACCTACAGGAGGCTCCAACCTCAGTCAGCTACAACTAACATTTTATCAAGCTACAACTTGATGTGGAAGCACCAACTCCCATCTATTTTTTGCAGGCACCAACCTACAGGAGGCTCCTACCTCAGTCAGCTACAACTGACAACTATCAAGCTACAACTTGATAGGGAAGCTCCAACTTCCTTACTCTTTCAAAAGAGAAACACTTGTTGATTTACCTTGGATATCAGCTCTGTTCTGTTCCATCTGCTTTGTTGTTCTTCAATTCTCATATATGCCCAGTATCATCTCTGCGTCTTCTCAAATTCTCTATCAGCTTCTCCTTCTTCTCTTCTCAGCTCCTCCTTCTTCTCTGCCTCACTGCTTCATTACTGCATTCTCTTCACTCACTCTCTAGCGCTCTAACACTCTTATGCATATCAAGATGATATTACTTATAGAAATTTCTTGATGACTGTTTGTTTTCCTCTAGGAATTCGAAATGGATGGTCATACCCCTTGGTCTTCTGCCTCCTCATTTCTTTTCAGCTCACTCAGAAGAATATAACTGTAGGTACTAATTTTAATATTACAGTGGGATTTTGTTTTCTTTCGGAGACTTGCCAATGCATCACAAACAATAAAAAAACAATTACAACATTCACATTTTGGTTACATAAAGACAATTTTACTTAGCCCATATTATAGCTTTTGAATTTGCTGGCTTTGCCTTTTCTGTTGTTGTTAGATAACTGTTCTGCCTTCTTCTTCTCACTGTCTTCTGCATATTTTCCAGTTTTCTGTGCTTGTGCACCTGTCAAATTCATTCCTATGCATATTCCTGTTCACAGTGATTGTGTGTCTGCTGTATATATATATATATAGTTGTCTTACAATATATATAACTGCTGACTTTAAATCTGGGCAAATTCCAATGCTTTGGTTCCCTTCACTGGAAGTTTAAATAACTGAATGCAGATGCTTTAATATCACCATGGTCATAAATCCAATATATATGCTCTCTATGCAATTTCAAGCAATTATTGTTCCTTCTCGGCATTATTATTTTGATATTCGAACCTTAGAAACCATAACCCAAATGGTTGGTCTATTCTCCAATACTATGCACAATCTGGGCAACTCACCATAATCTCGATTGACAATTTCAATACTGTGCAGAACCGGTTATAAACCCTCAAGCATATACGATGTTCTTTTTAATAAAACTCATCCAATGTTCGTGTCAATTTTAGAAGCTTTTCCCAATCCTCATGATTAATATCGATTTTACAATTTCACCATATGAGGACCTACTCTTAAGAGTATTCAGATTAATTACTCGAATTTCCTTAATCCCAAAATACCAGCCATCAAACATATAATAAACCTTGTAATTTATTATTGGTCTACTGTTATAAAACTCTGCGGAGGCTTACTTTCTAATTGCACTATGGTTATAATCCAAACCTTAAATAAAAGGTCAACCATCAACATTTAAAAACCACATTGGACCCACATCATACATATATTAACTATCACCCTCATCCAAGGGCTACAAGTGTATCGCGCTACCCTTCAACCATATTAATTCGCAACCTTAATACATCTTTAATATATTCTGGACTTTATTCTATCGTAGAACCTCATAACTAAGGTTCCAACCCGACGCATTAAGGTCAACGCTTATAATTCCGACCGTATACATATACCATTCGGACCTTGGTTAATTATCAATCACCACTATATATTAAAGTCTGGCCCACACCAACATACGACCCATAACTCTATTAACCGTCGACCCGATCGGAGGGTTCATATCCCATCGCGCCGCAACATCCAATCCGACGGATATCGCTCGGCCAACTTGCACGGACAGTAATGCGCGATGGCATGCAATGGAGGGTGGTTTTGCAATGTCGGTCGGGGACACACGTCGATCAATCTATGGAATCGCTCCCAACTCCTCTAATACCGCTCTCCGTATAAGGGTGGTGTGATGAATACCATAAACCACCATTACTGTTCACAGCGCTCGTTCTGGTTCCGCTTATTTACACAAGGTTCTGTCTGAATCTCCACGCGAATTTTGATTATTCCTCCGGTTTGTTTTCTCCGTTGATGTTAAGGATAACTTCAATACCATCGCCAACCATTAACACAACAGCACATTTATACGGCATACAAAGCATTTCTAATTCTTGAAAGAGTATTACTAACTCTTTCAAAAAAACCTTGTTTCGACCCGATCTGGATTCACTGTTCGATCAATGATCGTAACAGTCCATGCAGGATCCACTCTATAACTGAATATTAGTCCTTTGTAAAAGCCACCTTAAATCTCTTGAACTTGTTTATTATGTCAATTGAATACGAGTGCTCTGTTCAAAACTGGGGATAATTTCAAACATAATTCAAACAGTGAATGCCAACTGATTCAAAGCATATCCAATCTCATTACATACCATATGGTTCAAAGATGGAATTTAACTCAGAGATCTAGTTCTTCTATTTACATGCAGACTTACATGGATTTTTTTATCAACAAACCCCTATTCTAAGTACTGTGTATGGGACAACATTATACACACCAGTTACAGAGTCTCCCATAGATACACATGAATTTCTAACTCTGGTCCTTTTCAAGATTAATACTAACCCTGCACTAAATCATCAATTCCTCCACCATATAATCTGCAAATTGTATTAAATAAACCTCTGTATTACACTCCTTCAGGCCCTTTCAAATCCACTGCTCTGTCTCTAATTCTTTTGTTGCTTCTACTTCAATTCCTCTGTTTCTTCTATTGCCTCTTTGTCCCTTGAATGATGTTTCAGGTGCTCCTCCTTTGTCATCTCCTTTGCCATCAATGACAACACTTCCAACACTCTCTATTGTATGCAAAATATGTGAACTTGTTTTCTTTAGATGGTTGATATTAGGCTAGTTGTTAAGTGTAGGGTTTGTTATTTGTTTTGGTTGGGTAAGATGATCTAGCAGAATAAATGGAATGAGGAAATCTTCAAATCATTGGGAAATGGAGTCTATAAAAGTCATGTAAGGTTCATCAATAGATCGGGGAGCATCACAGGGAAAATCTAACTTGTTCAATGGATCTTCAAGGTCTTTAAGGGCAATGAGATGGACATTAATTGTGAGAAAAAAAGTATGGTAAAGGGAAATTAAGAATCCTTTATCATGTACTTTTAACAAGAAGGGACTCAAATATCATAAGTATAAAGAGGCAATCAATAGACAGGGCAAACCATAAATTCTTTGATTCAACTTAAGCATATAATTATTCAAGACAAACATTCCAATGAAATATAGAAGGTGAGAAACTCATTTAACTTCTAGTGATTTCACCTTCAAGGAGAGAAAACATTCAAGACACACATATAACTGTAATCAGAGAAGAGGGAATGCCTAAACATCTTTGACTATAGCTATAAAGATCTCTAAAACAATTATTTAAGCAAGTACAAAGGGTATGATCGAAACAAAACCTCTTTGGCAGACCTAAGTAATGGTACTTTAGATAGAGACTTCAAGAACAGTGTTTTAGTGACATCAAACAAGCAGGGCTAGCCATAAATCATCTTTAATACCTATTGTATTAAACAATTCATGAAATAAACAAGCTTAGGGGATCTAGAGAGCAATTAAGAATTCTCTAAAATGTCCTAGCAGAGGAAAACATAAAGACAGTGAAGAAAAAACAGAGCTAAGGCGCCTTTGAAAACATTTCTTAGTCTAAATCCTTTGTTCTACTGAAGTATACAAAGATGGAAACATAATGAAACAGGAAAAAACAATAACAGAAAAGAAGCACTTCACCATAAACCAAGATCAAGGATCCTGCAAGCAAGCCTTCCTCCATCAATAAACAGATCAAGGCATTCACAATCTCCAAGACATCAATTTATTTTTAACCTCCAAAGACTATATATTACTTCAAAGAGTCATCAAATACCAACAAGATAGTGACCTCAAGTGCAGTATTTATCTGCAAATGAGGAAGTGAAGCTAAGTCTTAAGGTTTGGATGTCATTTATTACAGAGTAAATGAATTCTCTGCCTTGAAGACCATGCAAGGCTCAAGGCAGGAATATCTGAAGATACTTCTCTGAATAATAACTCTTATTTTAATTGCTAAGGGAATATAGGCGAAATGTTTGACTTTAAGGTTTTTTTAATAACTTTACAACAACTGCTTGGCAGATAGAAAATATCTCTAACTGGGTTCAACAACTGTTTAATGCTTTATTGAAGGAAACAAAACATTAGGTGGCAAAAATGTCCCTGAAAGAAGTAACTGCCTATAGGTGCAGTCAATTCGAATCTGCTTTGGGTTAATCTGCCATCTGTTTCATCTTTAAACTCAGTATTAGTCCTTTGAACTTTGATTTAACCTTTATAAATTGTATCACTGTCTTTTCCTCTGTTTCTACCTTTATGACTTAATTATTTTGATTAACCTTTATTTCTTAAATATTTATTTGTCTATCTTCGTTACCTTTAATATCTGCTTTTGTGCTAACCCTTATGATTTGTCTTTGACTAGTAATTAGCCTTCTCGACCTTTCCTGCTGTGTTTCTTCATTTTGTCTCTGTCTCTGTTTTATTTGTAGAAATTTGAATAATAGCTGAATTATTCACCGAGATTATCCTGATTACACACTATTTAAGCTTCATGCATAATACATAATCTCTTCTACAATTGATCATCAATATGCGGAAATTAGAAGCAGTCGCATGCGCACATTAAAACATAATCAAGCACACATATAACACAGTATGTAATGGGGAAAGCTTACAGCTGAAAACCCCCAACTATCTATATATTATAATGATATAGAACATGTAAAAATACATAGCACAAAGCTCTCACAGCTCTCAGCACTATCTCACATGCTACACACAAACTAGCACGGAAGATGAACAAGTCACAGGTTCAAATCTCCTCCACAAGTCTGCCTGCCTCTACTGCGCAATCCAAGATGAATAATGATTAAGATCCAAGTTCGAATCCCCTTAGCTTGTACTACGCAATCCTCATTGGCAATCTCAATCAATGTGTGTGCAAATCTCATGCACAAGTATAGTCACAACTGATAGCCACACTCACCCTTTCACCCACCTCTAACACTGGTCTCCACTGAACTGTCCATGCATTGTAGTTAACTGATGTATTCTTTAGTTGATTTATGAGTTAATAATTAGTGAATTAATTAATAATTATTTCACACCACTCATCAGTAGTTTATTTATCAGTTAGACTAAATACAACTAGTTCAACTAAGTTAAATCAAACACAACTCCACCAACTGTCTCATCAACTCCACCAAACTCTGCCACATGAGTTCTAACTGAAGTCAACCATGCAATAGCTCAACTAACCCCTAGGAAAAGCGTATTTCCTTCTGTCAGTTGCATGTGCCACATCCAAGCATCAAACTGAAGTGCTCCAAGAGGATAAGATAATGTTTATAGTCCAAATATTATTAAGGGTTAATAATATTCGACTGTTCTATTTTTAGCCTAGCATTCTAAAAATAGATTCCGCCCAATGTCTAAAAATAGAGGTCCATCTATTTTTACCAACTCGACCAATCATCCATAAATAGCATCCTGCAACTCATAGACCATGATCCATATGTCTAAAAATAGACATAGTCTAAAAATAGACTTTGCGACAAAAATCACCTATGTGGCCCCCACCTAGTTTAGGTGATCACTTTCCAACTAAGATCAGGAAAGATGTTTCAGGATGCCTCCTTCACTGTTTCTTGTTGCAATCTTCAACACTCCCTCTCAACAAGAAAGGACTGTCTTTGCATGCGACATGCAACTCCATGCATTCGCCCTGCAACCTTCACAAGCGCCATGCAACTCCATGCATCTGCTCTGCAACTCCTCTGAAACTGAATAGGCTCAAATCAACTCAATCAATCTGATGCATCTATCATCAAAGTCTTCGACTTCTGCTGGTACCAACTGCACATGTCATCAGGAACCACTGCGATGTTGAACTCTTGCACCCATGCACTCTTGCACTTGCTGTCAACTCTGAATCGCGCTCCAGTATCTGACATTGTCACTTTGATCTGCCTACATCAATCCAACTGATAATGCTACTGCTGCGCTGTGGGCACCTCGTAGCCAGGTTCAACTCATGAGATCCACACGATCTCATGAATCCTGCCCAGAAATCTC
Organism: Pinus albicaulis; assembly: GCA_034641835.2. Lineage (NCBI taxonomy): Eukaryota > Viridiplantae > Streptophyta > Pinopsida > Pinales > Pinaceae > Pinus > Pinus albicaulis. Next base: position 57,380,157 of record CM076569.1, on the reverse strand, counting down.
CTCTTGGGATTATTCATGCATGTCGCCTCACCTCTCACCTGGTGGTATAGCTGCATGCACTCCCTCTGCCCATCTGGCACGAAATTTCTCTGCATGAGTGGTTTCTTCCACTCCATGATCCTCATCTTGTGGCTGCTCCACATCCCGAGGTTCACTATTACCTGCATGCAAAACTTGCTCCCTCTCAAGCATCAATTGCATGTCTTTCTTGCACTTCCCAATAGTAGGAAGCTCCGTAGACATCCCATCTACTTCAAGTCTGTAGAGATTCTTTGCTCGAATCCCAACCTTCTTGACTTGTCTTGTTGCCTTGTGCCGAAGGAAAAATTTTCCTTCACTGAAGACAACTTCATACCCTTTATCCTCTAACATTGCGGCTGAGATCAAATTCTTCTTTAAACCTGGAACATGCACTACATCTTGTAAAAGAATGAGTTTACCTGACTCCCTCTGAAAGGTTATGGTACCAATGCCGATCGCATTGTATCGTCCATTGTCGCCCAACTCAACATGCAACTGGAGATCTTTCTCCACCAAGTCACTAAAAAGATTCACATCTCCCGTCATGTGAAAGGAAGCGCCACTATCAAAATACCACCCCGATCCCAATGCACTAGACACCATGCATGCGATCGATGAGAAGTCCAGCTCAAATTGCGAGGCAAGAGCCTCACCAGCTGCAGCTCCAGCAGCCTGCTTGTTCTTCTTCTTTTGTGGACAATTCGTGGCATAATGTCCATGATCGTGACAGTGAAAACACTTCACTTTGGACATGTCACGCTCTTTACCATCCGCACCGGATTGAGAAGCATTCTTCTTGCCCTTCCCCTTCCTTGCTTTGGCATCCAAAGCGCAATCCTCTTCATCAGATGCCTTTGATGAAGATCCATCCCTGGTACTCCGCCTTATCTCCTCTTGCACAAGATCCGACCAAAGTCGCTCCCATCCTGGCAATTTCTCCCGACCATTGACAGAGTCCTGATAGGAATGCCAACTCTTCGGAAGACTAAGGAGAGCCAAGCTCACCAAGTCCTCATCATCCACACTAACTCCTACACTCCCAAGCTCATCCCTGCAGTGGACAAACTTTGTCAAGTATACCGGAATAGTGTCATTCTTCTCCATCTTTATTTTGCTGAGTTTATCCTTGAGCGTCAACTTCCTTTGGTCACTCTTGCTTTGGAACAAATCTGTCAAAGCTTTCCACATCAAGAATGGAGAAGCTTTTCCATGCAGGCTAGATACAATGTGATCCTTCACGCCCTCCAACAGAATCCTTCGACATTTTGTTGTCTTCTTTCGCCAAGCCTCAACCAAGGCTGCATCGCTAGGCTTTGGAACTTCAGCATCTATGAACTCCTTCAGCCCATTGTCATCGAGCACCGCCTCCATCCTATCTCTCCATGCAATATAATTCGAGCTGCCTTCAAGAGCATACTCCAATCGCAATCCTTGATAAGACATTTTGACTTCGACACCAAGAAAACACTGCTGCAAATTCGAATTCCAAATTCTGCAGCAAGTTCGAATTCCACCGGCTCAAAAACTTAACCGCTTCCGATCTGTGAGAACAAAGTATTTCTAGCACAGAGATCGACTGTAGGGGCATTTACTAGATATATCACCTTTCAGAGAAAGGATGGATTCAGAGGCTACCTGGCCCGCTTACAGACTCTGTCTACCAAAATAAATTGTAATCACTGTAATAGATCCGATGATCAATTATGCTCTGATACCATGTAGAAATTTGAATAATAGCTGAATTATTCACCGAGATTATCCTGATTACACACTATTTAAGCTTCATGCATAATACATAACCTCTTCTACAATTGATCATCAATATGCGGAAATTAGAAGCAGTCGCATGCGCACATTAAAACATAATCAAGCACACATATAACACAGTATGTAATGGGGAAAGCTTACAGCTGAAAACCCCCAACTATCTGTATATTATAATGATAGAGAACATGTAACAATACATAGCACAAAGCTCTCACGACTCTCAACACTATCTCACATGCTACACACAAACTAGCACGGAAGATGAACAAGTCACAGGTTCAAATCTCCTCCACAAGTCTGCCTGCCTCTACTGCGCAATCCAAGATGAATAATGATGAGATCCAAGTTCGAATACCACTAGCTTGAACTTCGCAATCCTCATTAGCAATCTCAATCAATGTGTGTGCAAATCTCATGCACAGCCATAGTCACAACTGATAGTAGACTCACCCTTTCACCCACCTCTAACACTGGTCTCCACTGAACTATCCATGCATTGCAGTTAACTGATGTATTCTTTAGTTGATTTATGATTTAATAATTAGTGAATTAATTAATAATTACTTCACACCACTCATCACTAGTGTATTTATCAGTTAGACTAAATACAACTAGTTCAACTAAGTTAAACCGAACACAACTCCACCAACTGTCTCATCAACTCCACCAAACTCTGCCACATGAGTTCTAACTGAAGTCAACCATGCAATAGTTCAACTAACCCTTAGGAAAAGCGTATTTCCTTCTGTCAGCTGCATGTGCCACATCCAAGCATCAAACTGAAGTGCTCCAAGAGGATAAGATAATGTTTATAGTCCAAATATTATTAAGGGTTAATAATATTCGACTGTTCTATTTTTAGCCCGGCAGTCTAAAAATAGATTCCGCGTAAACAATTTTTGGGGGCGACGATGCGATGCCATTGGGCGTTTTCCGCGTGGCAGGGCGAAACCGCCCATTTTGCATGGGTCACAAAACGTTAACCCCGGTGCCACTTTATTTGCGATATGCAATTTGAATCATCGGATCTCGGGGAATGAGATCGACGGCGATCGCACAGTGGAGAGCGAAGGGCAGGTTTGTAGGTGGAGCCCGGAGACAGGTGGAAAATTATGAGTGGGCACAGGCTTTGTTGAAAGTGGGGCCCGAAGTTTTAATAAATCAAGCGAATGCGCTTGAATTATAAGATTTATGGAGGGTTTATAAAATGGAAAGAGCGGAGGCGTTATTTACATAGGGGAGGGGCTTATAGATAGGCGGAGGTCGGGATCATATGGGCGCAAGGGGCTGGGGATTTAGAGAAAAAAGGGCTTAGGCCTATATATTATAAGGGCGAGTTTTTAACATAAAATAAGGGCTTTTATACAAAAATAAAAGAGACCCGATAGACTTAAGTTTTGGTTTTAAAAAATGTAAAAAATGACTTTTACATTGTTTAATATAAACAAAGGAAAGTGAGGAATAGGGGTGTCCATCATGAGTTTTTAGGAAAGGGAAAAAATGGGTTTTTCAGAGAAAAAATAAAAGAAGTGAATGAGAGATTGGGTAGGGAGAGTGAGATATGAGGTTAATAAGCCCAAAATGAAGTCCTTTTGGAGCAGTGAGGTGAACTTTAGAAGGCAAAGAGGGAAGAATATAGTGAAACAGTTTGATTTAGGATAATGAGGGCAGTGAGATTTCTAAAATTCACAATATTTCACAAATCTTGTTTTTAGAAATCTATGACCACAACTTAGTCATCTCCAGAACAACAAAAATTATTGATTGACTAACAAGAGATGTAGGTTTCGATCACCGGGTTTGGCTTTGAGGTTTTGTTTCATAACTTTTTGTGGTCGTCTGCTTCGGGTAAGCGGTTCCTCCAGGCTCCATGCGTCTTCGTCTCCCAGTCAGCAAACGTTTGGTGCGAGTATGCTCTCTTCATTAATTCTAATTCTCTTTGCTCAAGCATGATTCTTTAGCATTGCATGAACTTCATGATGGTTGTTTTTAAATTGAGAAGTATGGGAAGTATTGAGGTCTACTGGGTTGTTATTGAGGAAAGAAATGTTATATGTGTTCCCCAACCTGTGTTCCCTACCAATCTTTTGTGCTCTTTGGAACATTGTTTTCTTTGATGGCTCTGTACCATGTGATTGTTGTTGGGATCTCATATAGTGTTCTAGGTTCATGGCCTTTTGAGAAATTAGTTTCATTAATGATAGACCAACTGCTTTGGGCGGCCTAAGTTAACTGTATAAAGAATTGCCTTGCCCGAAGAGACCTATGTTTTCAAAGGGCTTATGGGTTAGGAAGACAATCAAAATTGGCCCTTTGTGTTACGGTTGGGTCATTGTTGAGGAGGATTATGGGTTTGCTATCTCAGTTCCTCACTATTGTTTTGTATCATGTATGCTCGTATTTTCAAGGTTAAATCTCTTATGGTCTAGTAAATTTTTTGTGCCTTCCAACATCTCTGCAAGCAAGGTCTCCACATAGTCAAGCTTCTGGAAGGTTGGCTCTTAGTTTTCCTGGTTTATATATTATGCTCCCTTGTGTTGTCTACAATCCATTTCCATGGCTCGTCCCTCCTCCCACAAAAGGTACAATGGTCAGGAGCTCGGGGCCACAACAGTGGTCGAGGGCATGGAGGCAGGCCAGCCCAAACTAACCCAGCCAAGGGCAGAGGGCATCGAGGCCCTATGGGGAAGCCCCAGGAAGCTACTCAAGTATACTATAGCAATACGCCTCCACTTGTTTGTCAATTGATCTCCAGTTGGGAAACGGAGCTAAAGCAGCAAGCTGAGAACTCTGATTTGGACCTGGAGGAATGGAAGTATTTAGTCCCAGACCATGGTCACTCTCGTGGAAGATACAATCAGTATCAACAGACAGATTACCTCTGCTGGTTTATGAAGAACATTGTGGCGAAAGAAATAGGGTCCACTTATATCGTGCCACCTAAACAAGATTTTGAGCTACAGGAAATTCATAGAGAATTTCAACTGATCCAACTCCAAAATGTTCGCCTCAGCTGGATTGAGAAGCACATCCCTTACCTCCCTCGAATAGAGTTGTCGAGTTCTAGCACCAAATATCCGGTGCCTATTGATTCCTTTGATGAGTAATTGGATGATCAAGATGGTCATGCTTTTCAAAAAAATCTGTATAGTTCATATGATGGGTTTACAGTCATTCTGCTTATGTTTTAGCTATATAGATATTAGGAGAAACAAGGATATTCAACTTACATTGCATTACTAGACAATTTGAGAACCTTTAAATTTTAGATGGCTTACAATGTAGTTAGACAGCCAACAAACTCGGTTTCCCAATAGGCGAGTTGAGGCCATCTAACACTGTTAGATGAATATGTAAACTTTGTCTGATTTTTTAAAAGGAATAAAAAGGATCTGCTAAGCTTACCAAAAACAAATGTGTAATTAATTCAATTCGTAATATAAAATTAATGTGACATTTAAAATATTAATAGTAATTAAAAGATGCAATGTGCATCATAAATAAAATATTTCAATATATAAAATTAAGTAATATTGAAATGTATTTAAAAATATATCAATAGAAATTTTATAAAAAAAACACACAACAACAACTTCTTTATGTGGACAACTAATCCATGAATAAAATATCTCAATGCTCATGTTAACTAAATTATTTCAATGTCAACAATGTACATATTATATATGGTTTAAAATAATAATAGTAAAATGTTTATATATTAAAACAAGTAATATAAAATCAAATTCTTATTGCTATAGCATTTCAAGTATCATCATTTTACATTTGACCCATTTATTAAGGGTTAATTTTGAATGGAGCAACTATTTGTTGGAATTGCATGTTTAAGCTATTTTATTCGATGTATTCAAGGTTCAATCCATTTATGCATACAAAAATGCAATTTAAAAATGTAAAATTATATATATATATATATATAGAGAGAGAGAGAGAGAGAGATTCTTCTTAACCATCATCTATGAAGTCTCTAGAAAGATGCAATCTTTGGAGTTGAACTTTTTAAGTTTTGCACTCTAAAAAGAGTTTGCATCTCGAGATTTGATCTCTCTCTGCTCTTACTAGATTTGTTGTTAAAATGAATCTATATTGGTAGACATCTCTGGACTAAAGATCTAGGAAGGATTAGAAGCATAAAAAACAATCTCTATTAGCTTCTAAAACTTTTGCTATCAATAGTATCGGAAAACCTTGGATGTACATATTTTTGCTAATACAAACTCATTGTATTAGTGTTAAAAAAAAAAAAACCAAAATTTGAAACTCACAATATTTAAGAAGATGCACCTAAAATATGAAGAAAAAAAAACTCAAACTCAAATAAAGAACAAATAGCTCAAACAAAACCTCCCACACTCAAATAATTAAAAAGAAAATGAATGACAAAAAAAAGAGTAAAAAAACAAATTAAAAAAAATAAAAAATAAAACCAAAATATGAATTACTTAATAAATACAAAAGAAAGTCAGTAAGCTCCCAATCCCAAGTAAGTTCCGGGGCATCAAAGGCAGATCCTAGACTCCCACATATAATGCTCTACATATCACAAAGAATGCCAAGAAAACACAAAAGAGATCAAAACGCTTCCAAAAACAAAGCATTAGAATCTCAATCCTCACTTGATCCTTTACATATCACAAAGAATGCCTAGAAAAAACAAAAGAGATCAAAACGCTTCCAAGAACAGAGCATTAGAATCCCAATCGTCACTTGCCAAGTTTGGTTACTACTTTTGAGGCTAATTGAAAACTAGGGATGCACTACTTAAGCATCTTATATGTAAAAGGTTATGTGGATATGACCAATCCAAATAATATTCAGCATCGTTAAACAATAATTAAAGTTTTTTAATTACCAAAAATCGTGTTATTATTATGCATTTGATTCTTAAAAAAGGAGTAAAAAATTTTAATATATATATATATATAATTTGATTTTTAAAAAATGAGTAAAAAAAATTTATAAATATATATATATATATATATATATATATATATATATATATATATATTTGTTTTTACTTGTTTAATCATTTATTATTTATTAGTGATACACTTTGATATGATCCAAGTAAATAAATTGAAACAAAAAAAAAAAAAAATTGTTTAATCATTGAAAAAAAAAAAAAAAAAATCTATTTGTTTAATCATTTACTACCGTAATACTCCTTTTCCTTTTAAGTGAATATGACTCCCTTTTGATGTGATCTCAAATAGATAATAAGTGAATAAGACTCCAATAGAGTTGTATGTTTCATAGTACATTTTAATGGAAGGTAAAGAAGCTCAACTCTACAATGGTTCATAGTACGAATGGAAGGTAAAGAGGCTCATTGAGTTGAGTTGAGAATTGAGTTGAAGAGGTTTATTTTACATTTTAATGGAAGGTAATTAATTAGGTCAAGAGGTTCATTGAGTAAAGAATTGAGTTGAAAGGCTGAGTAAAGAATATGACAAGGATGTGTACTTCTATGAGAGGCATGAGAGGTTTATTCTGAGGCTCATTGAGTTGAGTTGAGTTGAATTGAGCTGAAGAGGTTTATTTTACATTTTAATGGGACGTAATTAATTAGGCCAAGAAGCTCATTGAGTCAAGAATTGAGTTGAAAGGCTTATTCTACAGTCCAATATAACAGGAATGTGTACTTCCATCCATGAGAGGCTGTGTAATATTCCCAATTAGCTTTGCTAATTGGAATATTTCATTTTTGTTTAATTTTGCTGCTTTAGTTAGAAATAATAAATAAAGTGAGAAATAAGAGGGGTCACCTCACTTTAGTCACCTCACTTTATAAATAAAGTGTTCTTTTCCTAGTCGATTGACGTTATAACTTAGAGAGGGGGCCTTGGGGGTCCACATGAGTATGATGGGGAGGCATCAGGCTGACCCAAGGTAAACTGCGCAGGTCAAAGGAGAGTAAGGACGCAGTTAAGTTTGGAGGGAGTTTGGCATTATAAAAGGAGGGGTTCTCACCTCATTTGGACATGCATGATTTTATATTGATATTGAGAGCTAGACTTCTGTCTGCTTCAGCACGTCGGTTGTTTAGTCGGTCTGCAGCACTGTTTAGTGCAACCGAGTGTCTCCGGTCGGAGATCTCACCCTTAGCCTCGGGGGACTTCGAGTGCCTGCCCGGGTAAGGTTATTTTCTGGTTTCACCCTTAGCCTCGGGGGACTTCGAGTGCCTGCCCTGGTAAGGTTATTTCTGAGCATCATCCTTCAGTTTCAGTGGTGAGTAGCAGCAGTTTTCTGGTGGAGATTTAGAGAGGAGGAAACCCCTTCTGGTGTCTGCGCAGATCTGAGAGGCAGGACGCTGTTCCAGAGGGAGGAAGGACGCAGATCAGATCTGAGAGGTAGGACGCTGGCCTAGAGAAGGAAGGACGCAGATCCAGTTGGCCAAGGCAGAGGGGACGCAGATCTGGGGAGGCATTGGCAGAACCAGTCTTGGAGGACGCAGATCTGAGAGATCTAGCCTTGGAGAGTGCAGATCTGGAGGGATAGCATCAGATCCAGCCTTGGAGGATACAGATCTGAGGAGATAGTGGTAGATCCAGCCTTGGAGAGTGCAGATCTGGAGAGATAGCATCAGATCCAGCCTGGGAGGATACAGATCTGAGGAGATACTGTCAGATCCAGCCTAGATCTGAAGAGATAGCAGCAGATTTGGCCTTAGAGGACGCAGATCTGGAGTGATAGGACACAGATCTGGAAAGGAGGATTCAGATCTAGCAGATCTGAGGGAGAGAGAACGCAGATCCAGTCAGGGAAGACGCTGATCTGATGAGCAGAGTCTGGTGAGTGAGATTTGACAGCGTTTTCAGTGTTTTCAGCCTGGAGGAATTGATCTTGCCATCTGGAGGTTCTGTGGCCAGTATTTCATCTGTCTTCTGCGCTGTCACTAGCAAAGACAGTGTTTTTATTGGTGAGGGTTTGGAGGATTGAGATCAGCCATCTTCTAGTCTTCAGTTTGTAGCTCCATTGCATTCCAGCAGCAGCTCTTCTTCAGCCAGCTAGGACGCTGTCCTTATTTGTAGCCATTATCTGTTCTGAGAGGGTCTCCACTTGCCTAGGGCAAGGATAGGTGCACTCATTCTGATTATCTTGTACTCCTATCTATGTGTTCTGAGATTAATAAAATGGCTTAGTATTCCGGCATTCTATGTGTACTTGATCCATTATCTGGTTCCAGCATTTTGTTTTATATATCTGTCTGGCATATTTCTGTGTATTACTGGTTATTTCCCTTTGGGGATATTACAGTGGTATCGGAGCATAGATCTGGCTCAGCCTGTGGTGCTAGCAGTCTATGACGCCCGGGGATAACCCCTACATCTATCGGAAGGAACGCAGAGAAGCCGAGAAGCTGAGGATAGGTGGAAGTTTCCTTTCGGAGGAAGTGATTCTGATCAGGAGCCACCTGAGACAGATTCAGAGACAGAGCAGCCTGAGAGGGGCCCAGAACAGCGTAATCCAATGGCAGATGATGATGTGAGGTTTAAAGAGGCGGTCCTCCGTCAATTGCAGGAGACGTCGCAGATAGTGCAGGATACGTCACGGAGGCTCTCGGCTATAGAGATCAGCCAGAGAGAACTCCCTAGAGTTCTTCAGATCGGAGAGGGTTCGAGTATGTCTCGCCACATACGAGTGCACGATGCTATTCCCATTGTGACAGCTCAGCGATCCACTATGCCCACATTCTCGCCAGAAGACACAGGGACAGTAGTGCGGGGAGGTGCACAGAGGGACAATCCAGCACCCACGCGACACACCATGCCTACTTTCCTGGTAGAGGACGAGGGGTCGACAGCACCGAGAGATGTGAGTCCAGCTCAATGGGCAGCCGTTTTTGCAGAGTGGCAGGGCTTAGGACAGGCATTCATGGATACTCTCCCCTTTGAGCGCTATCTCCAGTATCGATGCGGCATCAAACCCCCTGAGCATGAGCAGCACCAGCACAAGGGGCACGGATACCACCGTGATGACCACCGTGCGGCTAGTAGATTCCATTTTCCTATGTTTGATGGTTCATCAAAGACTACGGCAAAGTCCTGGGTGGAGAAGCTGGACATCTATTTCCAGCTTAATCAGATGTCGGAGACGGAGGCCATTAAGATGGCTACATTGCATTTAGAGGGTGAGGCTCAGGATTGGTGGTTTCATGGATTGACGACACTTGGGCATTCCACAGTGACAACATATGCCGAGTTTACTAGGAGGGTGGTAGAGCGTTTTGACAGGAGGGATCCGGAGCAGCATTTTGTTGAGCTGACCAAACTCAAACAGACTGGGAGTGCAGAAGCATACATCTCGGATTTCTTGAGGGTTTCAGTGATGGTACCTGACTTATCGACAGCTCGGATGGTCTATATGTTTGTGGAGGGGCTGTCAGAGCCACTTCGTGGCCTAGTACGGTCAAACAGACCGGCTACACTGCAGGATGCTATCAGTAGGACTCGAGACTTACAGGATGTCTTGCCCAGGACCCGACCACCTTATCCCCAGAGACAGGCTTTCCAGCCTAAGCGTAAGGACACGAGGGCTCTGCCTCCCAAGGCGAATCCGGGACGAGGACAGATGGATGATGAGGCCAGGAGAGAGCTGAGGCGGAAGCGATTATGCTTCACTTGCCAGGAGCCGTGGGCACCGGGACACAAATGTGCGGCAGGGAAGGCACATTTCATAGAGGTCTTCTCCGAGAGCAGCGGGGAAGAGGATGATGAGGATGATGAGGAGGCAGGAGGATGTTATGCAGCGCAGAGTACCTTACCACCTCCACCACCCGATGCAGGTGGGGCATCATTCGCACCTACTGGGGGAGCTCTAGCAGCATTGCGAGGAGTCCCCAAGTATCTGACATTGCGCGTACGAGGGACAGTGCGGGGGCAGCGTGTTTCAGTTCTAGTCGACAGTGGGGCCACCCACAACTTCATCGATGCCCAGATGGTCGCACGGAGAGGCATACCCACGGAGAGCTTTGATGGGTTTTCAGTTTTGGTCCCAGGAGATCAGACCATGGCTTGTGCCCGATATGTACCAGAGTTATCGGTGACGATGGGCACCTATACATTGACCGATCACTTCTTTGTGGTGGACATTCCGGACACCAATGTGATATTGGGAGTTCAGTGGCTTATTACTCTGGGGAAGGTCACGACGGATTGGAAGGCCTTAGAGATGGAGTGGGATGATCCCAAGACGGGGAAGCATGAGAAGATACGAGGGCAGAACACATATCCACCCCAGACAGTATCGGCACACAGCATGGAGGCGACTTTCCGCAAAGGAGATATAGAGTGGGCAGTAGAGTTGCGGGCTTCAGAGGCAGTGGATACAGGGCGGACGGTGCACCCTGATCTACAGTCTATTCTCGATAGATATGCAGTAGTTTTTGGGGACATTCCGCCAGGACAGCCACCGGATCGGGGGTTTGAGCACACGATCGAGCTTGAGCATGGGATACAGGCTGTGATTACCACACCATATAGGCATCCCAAGGCCTATCGGGATGAGATAGAGCGAGCCATTCAGGAGTTGCTGGCCCTTGGTCACATTCGGCCCAGCACTAGTCCTTTTGCTTCTTCAGTAGTGCTGGTGAAGAAGAAGGACGACACATTACGCATGTGCATTGACTACAGGGCTCTGAATAAGAAGACCCTGAAGAACAGGTACCCCATTCCCAGGATCGACGAGCTGATGGATGAGTTGAGAGGAGCACGGTTCTTCTCAAAGATTGATTTGAGATCCGGGTACCATCAGATACGCATGAGGGAACGGGACATTCCCAAGACCGCTTTCAGGTGTCATTATGGGCACTTTGAGTTTCTGGTCATGCCATTTGGGTTGACCAATGCACCTGCTACTTTCCAGTCTTGTATGAACCACATTTTCAGGGATCATCTGAGGAAGTTTGTGCTGGTTTTCTTTGATGATATCCTTATATACAGCAGGACTTGGGAGGAGCATCTCCGGCACATTGAGACGGTCTTGCACATTTTGGAGGAGCAGCAGTTCTTTGCCAAGCTCTCCAAGTGTGAGTTTGGATTGACGGAGATGCTGTATCTGGGACACATCATAGGAGTGGACGGGGTGAGAGTCCACGAGGAGAAGATCAGGGCTATCAGGGACTGGCCAGAGCCACGGAATGTGACAGAACTTCGAGGGTTTATTGGTATCTGCACCTACTACAGGAAGTTCGTCAAGGGCTTCTCTCAGCTTGTTGCACCCCTCACAGATCTGACGAGGAAGGGGGCATTCGGTTGGTCGGATACAGCACAGCGAGCTTTTGACAAGCTCAAGGAGGTGATGAGCAGTTGTCCCGTATTAGCGTTGCCAGATTTTACGCAGCCCTTTGTCCTAGAGTGCGATGCATCAGGAGAGGGGATTGGTGCAGTTTTGATGCAGGAGGGTCATCCGATTGCATTCGAGAGCCGGAAGCTCCTTCCACATGAGAGGCTATATCCCATATATGACAAGGAGATGTTGGCCATCATGCATGCATTGGCCAAATTCCGACAGTACCTGGTAGGTGGCAGATTCAGGGTGAGGACGGATCATAACAGCCTGAGGTACTTTCTGGAGCAGAAGCAGTTGCAGGAGAGGCAGCAGAAGTGGATCAGCAAGATCCAGGCTTACGACTTTGACATAGAGTATGTCAAGGGGAAGAAATACGTGGTGGCTGATGCCCTTTCCCGTAGACCAGCCACGTTATCACTCATGAGCTTGGACGCTGACTGGAAGGCTCGACTACTGGTTGAGTACTCCAAAGATAGATTTGCATGCGAGGTGCTGGATGGACAGGTAGCAGATAGCAGATACAGGGTGGCCGATGAGGTCATCTATTACGGGGACAGGATCTTCTTGACTGAGGGAGCTCAGCTCAAGGAGAAGATACTCCAGGCTTCACATGATTCACCATTGGCGGGCCATCAGGGGTTCACCAAGATGTACAGGGCCATCCGGGAGAGATTTGCATGGAAGGGCCTCAAGGAGGACGTACTCCAGCATGTCAGGGAGTGCGAGGTTTGCCAGCGGAACAAAGGGGAGATGAGCCATCCTGCGGGGTTGTTGCAGCCGCTTCCCATTCCGGAGGGGAAGTGGGAGAGTATTTCGATGGACTTCATCACGGGGTTGCCCACAGTGCAGGGCAAGGACTGCATCTTCGTAGTGGTTGACAGGCTGACGAAGTATGCTCACTTTTTCGCCATTTCTGCACATCACACAGCGGCACAGGTGGCAGAGTTGTTTTTCGGGGAGGTTTTCAGGTTGCATGGTCTACCCAAGACCATTGTCAGCGACAGGGACAGCCGTTTTATGGGTGGATTCTGGCAGGAGCTCTTTCGACTAGTGGGGACAGAATTGACACCGAGCACTAGTTATCATCCACAGACGGACGGGCAGACGGAGATAGTTAACAAGTGGTTGGAGGGCTACTTGCGTAACTACGTCAGTGGGCAGCAAAGAGCATGGCTGAAATGGCTACACTTGGGCGAGTACTGCTACAACACAACCCACCATATGTCCATCGGTATGACACCTTTCTATGCTTTGTATGGATATCATTCCCTATCTTTTGTGGATATGATGTTTGGTGTTAGCAGGGCTCTGCGAGCCAAGTTATGGATCCAAGAGAGCCAAGACATCCTCCGGGCTCTCAAGGACAACATAGCCACAGTACAGAATCAGCAGAAGTTGTGTGCTGATAAGGGTCGGATGGAGAGGCACTTTGAGGTAGGGGACCTGGTCTACCTACGGCTACAGCCATACCGACAGTCTTCGCTCAAGCAGAAGGGGGCGGAAAAGCTAAAGCCTCGTTTTTATGGACCATACAGGGTGATACGCAGGATCGGGGAGGTTGCGTATGAGTTGGAGCTGCCCCAAGGCAGCCGGATTCATAACATCTTTCATGTATCATGCCTGAAAAAGGCACTCGGCCAGCATGTGAGGATCACTGAGGAGCTACCGACTACAGATAATGAGGGGCATTTGGTGTTACAGCCGGAGGCTATTATTGACACTAGGGAGAGACAGCTGCGGAGCAGGAAGATCAGAGAATTCCTGGTGAGATGGAAGAATTTGCCGGATGAGGATGCCACTTGGGAGGATGAGAGGATCTTACAGCATCCGTCACTTCAGTTGCTTGAGGACAAGCAACGTTTTGCCGGGGGAGACTGTAATATTCCCAATTAGCTTTGCTAATTGGAATATTTCATTTTTGTTTAATTTTGCCGCTTTAGATAGAAATAATAAATAAAGTGAGAAATAAGAGGGGTCACCTCGCTTTAGTCACCTCACTTTATAAATAAAGTGTTCTTTCCCTAGTTGATTGACGTTGTAACTTAGAGAGGGGGCCTTGGGGGTCCACATGAGTATGATGGGGAGGCATCAGGCTAACCCAAGATTAACTGCGCAGGCCAAGGAGAGTGAAGGACGCAGTTAGAGTTTTGGAGGGAGTTTAGCATTATAAAAGGTGGGGTTCTCACCTCATTTGGACATGGATGATTTTATATTGATATTGAGAGCTAGACTTCTGTCTGCTTCAGCACGCCGGTTGTTTAGTCGGTCTGCAGCACTGTTTAGTGCAACCGAGTGTCTCCGGTCGGAGATCTCACCCTTGGCCTCGGGGGACTTCGAGTGCCTGCCCTGGTAAGGTTATTTCTGGTTTCACCCTTAGCTTCGGGGGACTTCGAGTGCCCGCCCTAGTAAGGTTATTTTCTGAGTTTCATCCTTCAGTTTCAGTGGTAATTTGCGGTTTTCGGGTGGAGATTTAGAGAGCGCCCGGGGTGTGCGCGGTCCGGGGGCGGGACGTTGTTCCGGAGAGAAGGAAGGACGCGAGATTCGGTTGGCTAGCGAAGGCCCCGCAGTCACCGGGAGGCATTGGCGGAGACCGATCTTGGAGGACGCGAGATCTGAGGAAGATCTAGCCTTAGGGGGGGTGCGGATACGGAGAGATAGCAGTCCGTACCCAGTTTTGCTCGATGCGAGGGGAGGTATTGAGAAATTGATAGATCCGGCCTTGGAGAGTGCGGATGCGGGAGAAATAGCATCGGATCCGGCCTTGGGAGATCCCGGATACGAGGAGATGCGCTCGGATCCGGCCCTACGTCGGAAGAGATAGCAGCAGATTTGGCCTTAGAGGACGCAGATCTGTAGTGATAGGACACAGATCTGGAAAGGATGATTCAGATCTAGCAGATCTGAGGGAGAGAGAACGCAGATCCAGTCAGGGAGGACGTTGATCTGATGAGCAGAGTCTGGTGAGTGAGATTTGACAGCGTTTTCAGTGTTTTCAGCCTGGAGGAGTTGATCTTGCCATCTGGAGGTTCTGTAGCCAGTATTTCATCTGTCTTCTGCGCTGTCACTAGCAAAGACAGCGTTTTTATTGGTGAAGGTTTGGAAGATTGAGGTCAGCCATCTTCTAGTCTTCAGTTTGCAGCTCCATTACATTCCAGCAGCAGCTCTTCTTCAGCCAGCTAGGACGCTGTCCTTATTTGTAGCCATTATCTGTTCTGAGAGGGTCTCCACTTGCCTAGGGCAAGGATAGGTGCATTCATTCTGATTATCTTGTACTCCTATCTATGTGTTCTGAGATTAATAAAATGGCTTAGTATTCTGGCATTCTATGTGTACTTGATCTATTATCTGGTTCCAGCATTTGTTTATGTATATCTGTCTGGCATATTTCTGTGTATTACTGGTTATTTCCCTTTGGGGATATACGTTGATCCAACCACTACACCAAAAGCTCGAACTGTTAGTGAGGGCGGCATCCCAGGGTGTTAAGGGTGGGGTGTTAAGGCCCACCGGAGCATCTCGGGACGGGGACCCTCGCGCAGTCCCCCAATTACGCAGACCCCGGCAGCGTGTCAGGGCCCACCGGACCCTCAACAGGGAGGCTGCCCTAAACAGGGATATTACAGCCCACCACGCTCCGCGAGTCTCGACCTCGAGACCTCGGCTCTGATACCACGTTGATCCAACCACTACACCAAAAGCTCGAACTGTTAGTGAGGGCGGCATCCCAGGGTGTTAAGGGTGGGGTGTTAAGGCCCACCGGAGCATCTCGGGACGGGGACCCTCGCGCAATCCCCCAATTACGCAGACCTCGGCAGCGTGTCAGGGCCCACCGGACCCTCAACAGGGAGGCTACCCTAAACAGGGATATTACAGGCTGCTTATTCTACAGTCCAATAAGACAACTATGCGTAATTCCATCCATGCTCAACATAGAGTTGACATTATCTCTTTTAAAATAAAAATAAAATATTATTTAAATTAAAAAAAATAATATGGACTAAATAAAAAACAAGTATACATATTTGATTAAAAGTATTATAAATTATAGTCTCACTCTAATTGTGCTTGTTTTATTGGTTGTTGATATTAAATCCCAAAAGAAAGGAGAAACAGCAAAAAATTATTTCTCATTCTCAAATATAAATAAAATATTTCCATTTCCATATGAAATAAAATAATTTTATATCAATTTTTAAAAATCTTTTAAAGTAATTAAAACAACAATTAAATAAATTTGATATTATTTATATAATATATTTTTATAGTTCAATTGGATAAGTAAATAAATCATTTTAATATCCATGTTAACTAGTTTATTTTAATATCAACTTTCCAAAATATATATAGAGAATAAATAATTTAAAGTAAAAAAATTCAATTCCTAATATAAAATTAATATGTGACATTTAAAAATATATAAAAATTAAAAAATTCAATGAGCACCATAAATAAAATATTTCAATATATAAAATTAACAAAATATAAAACTAAGTAATATTGAATGTATTTAAAAATATATTAATAGAAAAAAAAAACTTCAATGTAAAAAATGTAATCCATAAATAAAATATCTCAATGCTCAGATTAACTAAATTGAAATAAATTATTTCAATGTCAACAATTGACATATATTATTAAAATAATGATATAAATGTCTATATATTATATAAAGTTGAAAAAATAAATCCTTATTGTTAAAGCATTTCAAGTATCATTATTTTACATTTTGACCATTTTATTAATGGTTAATTTTGAATGGAGCAAATATTTATTGGAATTATACGTTTAAGCTATTTTATTCTATGTATTCAAGAGATTTTCAAAGAGTTGAATCCATTTATGATTTCAAAAATATAAAATTATATCTATATATAGAGAGAGAGAGTAGAGAGAGAGAGTGGAGAGATCTTAACCATCATCTATCATTTATCAAATCCTTAAAGAGATATAATCGTTGGAGAGCAATTTTTTTTAAATTTTACACTATAAAATGTTTTGCACCTCAAAAAAATTGATCCTAAATCCATCTATAAATCATTGGTAATTACAAACAAGTAAATATAATTTCATAATCAAATAGTCAATCACTTGGGTGTCATAACGAATAGTTAGTTTGTGTGTATATATTGGTCATCCTAGGCTTCCTTAGACCTTCGCTTAGGGCAATTTCAACCGTTTTCATGCATATGATGCAAAAGAGATACTAAGAACAGTTTAATATTATTGATGATTGAAAATCAGTAACCATATTTAACAATATTCGTTAGTTTGTGTGTATCTATTGATCATCCTAGGCTTCCTTAGACCTTAGCTTAGGGGAATTTCAACCGTTTTCATGTGTATGATGCACGAGAGATACTAAGAACAGTTTAATATTATTGATGATTGAAAATCAGTAACAATTTCTGTTAAAACAGAGATGTAGTTATAGATGCTTAGGAGTCAAATGTAACATCGTAAATGGAAAATGAAACTAATGGGGAGTTTGATCTACGTTAAAACCACCAGGTCGAATTTGAGCCATGCATTTGGCATGGTTCCCAAAAATGTGCAATGGAAAACTGCAAAACAGAAATTTAAGGTATTTGAAAGAACAATTCATTGTTCTCTTAAATATGCATAATTATTATTTCAAGTTGGTTGGGCAGATTGCATGGATGAAAAAGAGTTGCACGTTACGTATCTATCATGGATTCAGAAATAGTTCCATCTATTCGGAAGAAGCAACCTAACTGTTGCACTGTCCTCCACGGAAGCAAAGCATAATACATTCCGTTCAAGCAAAATGGCTTAGGATGGCTCTTGGTGAAATGAACCTTCAACAAACTCAAGCATATTGGAAATTTTATCACCATTGCATCGGAAGCAAAGCATAATACAACATTCCGTTCAAGCAAAATGGCTTAGGAGGGCTCTTGGTGAAATGAACCTTCAACAAACTCAAGCATATTGGAAATTTTATCACCATTGCATAAGAAGTAAACAGAAAAGAATGAAATTTAAATTGTTATATTACACAAATGAAGATCTGCTAGAGCACATCCCCATCAAGGTGTTGAACAAAGACGAGTTTCGAAGATTAATGATCGTTCAAGTAGATGCTCGGCGTAAAAGAAAATAAAACAGGGGGGCTTAGAACAGTTAATGCCCATTTTATATAGGCAACCTATTTACCTAAAATAGATGTGGGGTTTAAATTTTGAAGTGTGAGAAAATAGTAGTGTAAATAATTTTGTGTTAAATCTGTTTTAGGACAGATAACTCTCTTTTCCGCAAATAATTTTGTATTATGTACGTTCCACTTTGCAACATCAAATCAAAATGAGATTTTTCTTTCTTGTGTGCCTCGTTTTCCATATGTGTACAACAAACCAACATTTCCGTTTACAATAAATCTTTTATTCAAGAGCCATAACAGTAAGTGGAGGAAAGAAGAGAAAAGAAAGCTCCACTCGACTAAAGTCTAGTGCATCAAAAAGGGTGAGGTTTGGCGATGTTAAAATGCTCAGAAGAAAGGCAAGGAATTAGAGGAAGAATTCTTGGTCGAAGATGCTAAGGGATACTCAATTCAACCATTGCCATGGCCTCTTTTATGAAAGGAAAATTGAGATAAGGTCCATTTTACACAATAGTTTGGAAAGATCCATTAACAGCACAGCTTAATACAAATATATTATACAACTACTTGAAATATACCTATTTACTGAAGATGTGCAATAGAGATCATCACTAAAGAAATGCATAAGCCTCACCCTATGATATACTCCAATTTCTGCATGCAGTAGATAAAGAGAGAATTTTGTCTCAAATGCCAGTCCATGGTCATATGACTGCACATTTTCTCTTTCTTTGGAGCAAACAACAAAGCAACAAGGTGTCATAGCATAGATGTTTTTTTTATGTACAGAACATTCATCCTAGGAAATTGTCTCTTAGGATTTTGATAATTTTCTCTTTCTCTTGAGCAAACAACAAAGCAACAAGGTGTCATAGCATAGATGCTTTTTTTATGTACAGAACATTCATCCTAGGAAATTGTCTCTTAAGATTTTGATAAGCACTCACTGGAAGAAATTTGAAAGCCTTGAATTATCAAGCACTGAACCCTCTTTGAAGGGAACTCCAGGACCCAGCCGGAAATTGAGTGCATGCTTCAGCAGAAGCTGTAGCCATAGTATCCATGCTGATACCTTCATTGCATATATTTGCTAGAGCACGCATGTGTTTCATGCCATACTGGGCAAGAGATCCACAGTGTCTTTCAAAAGTCCGTACCTGTCATAGAAGGAAAGTATTGTTATTAATCATTAGGAGTATATGGAAAAAGACTGGCAACAATATGCCAAGATTCATAAATGAAAAAAGACATTTCTGAGCATCCACCACATGTCAAGAGGCAGGACTCCATTTAACAGTTCAAATCGTGAGGGTAGACCCCACTTAAATACCACCACAACTCTACCACTTTACAATGCCCCCATTTGCAGGAGGGCACCTGACCCTGTAACAATGCCCCATTCTCAACAACCCAGCTTCCATCTCATGGTTAACCAACTTAATATATCAAAACATATACAAAGAAAATGCAGGATGTGACAACTTTCATCATTCAAATATCTGAATTTTCTAGTGGTCAAAGAAATAGGGCATTTCACATTTGCAGTTTAACTACAGAAAAATTGGGACAGAATTATTTCACTTGTGTAGCCTTCTGTTAGCAAATCCCATATAAGGACAATGTCAAACTAGTTTTACTAAAACATCTGGAGTTTTGAAGTTTGTTTAAGTAGCGTGCAATCTACTTTAAGAAATCTTGGTCTTTATTCAGCAAAATTTAAACTATTTTAATTTATTCTAGGATGCCATATAGAGTGCAAAATTACCCTTAAGCAGCTATGTAGAACAGAAGAAGCCAAGAAAAAAATGTAAATATAGCATTACCATTTTCTTAAGACAGTCCCAGTCATCTACCAAAGGTTCCCCTTGAGGTCTCACAGCTTTTAAAACAGCAGGACCCTTCTCTGGTCCAAATAAAATATTTCCAACAAGCTTTACACTCTTGTCTACATGCATTCGATGAGCCATGAACTCCAACAATTGTGTCTGTGCAGTGAACCTTTCTGGAGAGTCCTCCTTTGATTTCTTATACTGAAAATTGTCAAATAATAACCCAATAGCATGTTAAGCTTGTTTGTATCCTTTTATAAGATGCAACAAACTGAAACGGTCCAACAACTTCCATATTAACTTATATTGTATTTTCATAAAACAGTTTCCACAAAGCTAAGTTCTAAAAATGTTGAAGCTCACTAAAATAGCGAGTAGTTTCACAAAACTTCAAGTCTGGCAGCAATGCAAATTGCAGAAGACGAGAAAAACTATATTCATATTTTAACCCAAAATATAGTGAAAACATATCATATAAAATTAATCACAACGCCTAGATTACAATCAAGAACAACTGTCAAAATATTAATGTTTTTGAGTTACAAACCTTTTGCCACATATAAAGAAGATCTGCATCTCGTTGATTAATTGCCTTGGCTTCCGTCTTTTCTAAAAGTTGTGAGTTTTCAAGGACCAAACTAGCATTAGAATTGGCAGAGTCAAATCCCATATATAGATACAATTCCTCTTGGCTGATAGTGATGTTGCCATATTGCATAACATGAGAACCAGACATGTATGTATTATGGTTGGAGGTTCTGAGCTTCACCTGCAGAATAGGTGTTCTATCAATGGATAATGTTGGAACATTTTAAATAGCATGTCAATCCAGAATTCCAGAATTCTGAAAGCCAACATGTAAAAATAACACATAATTGTTTCCAAAGACTTTAATCAACTTCAATAATTAGTTTTGATAAATAATCGATTGTGAATCTAAACATATAAAGCTCACTCTTGATGGCCCTTCACAGCAAAAGATACTTAGATATGAACTAACCGCATAGAAAACATGAAAATCATAAATTAAATGTCAATACCTGAGTGCAACGCTCAATTTGGGAAAAACCATAGAACCCAAGCATGGACAGATGACTTTGCTGTTTCTCAAGAAATGAGTTCAACTATCTAGCATATCAGAATCACATTTGTCCATGGCTTGGGTTCTATCTCAAGAAATGAGTTCAACTATCTAGCATATGAGAATCACATGATACAATATCACAAACTACAAATATGACCACACAAACGAAATCTCACTGGATCCTACACTAATCGACATTGATAACCGAATTAAGCGCTCAAGAAATACATTATTTGGTGACAATAGGATGAGAAATCAACGTAAAATGTTTGTATATATAGAATAACAACAAAGCAACTTATAGTAAAGAATTATAGATGATCAAAATTATCAAACAAAATTATGCACTAACAACCTAGCCATGAAAATTTTCAGAATATCAAAAGGCCATTCTCAGACGCTATTCTTTTCCCATTTTTGCAAGGGTTGTTCATATTAACAAGAGGTCAGTAAAACATAATTTTAACCTCTTCGGATCTGGTTCATCAATTTCTTGTTATGGGCTTCCTATTTCAGAAAGTATTTTCACATTAAATTTAACCACCAGGTTGACTTAAAATATTGTGCTGATTATATTTTTGGAAAGGGTTAAAGTAAGCACTGAATTACAAATCAGTTTATTTCTGAAACTATCATAAAAGGTTATTTCTGAAGTGATGCATGCCTATTTTGTTAGACTGAGAGTCCCTAGACAATCACAAAATCCAAGACCGCATTGCCATGAGTTGTTAATCCTTATCTTTCATAAGGTGTTATCATGATCCACTGATGAGTTGTCATTGAAATCTAGATCTAGAATGGTCAAATTCATGTTCTATAAATTCACATCTTGAGATCAATAGAATGAGTTGAATATGGTGTAAATTCTTTTCCACCAATTTCTTGTTGTGTCTCGTTTGTGTTGAATTCTTAACATGGTATCAGAGCCATGGTTAGGAGACGTTAATGGAAAGTTCGATTTCATAACCCTATAGTTCCTAGGGTATGAAAAAGCTATAGAAGAACCTACGATGATAGTGATAATGAAGCTGCCTACAACAGCAAATTTCAGATCTATGATCTTTGAGATGTGTTATCACTCCACCAGATTCCCAAGGCTGAGGAAGGAATCCCAACAGAGGTAACCACAAACCAAGCTCTTGACTTGATAGCTAGCCCTATCAAGCCGGAGAGGGCTCTCTCCGGGGTCACAGCCAAGAGGGCTGGAGCAATCAGGGTTTTAGGCTAGGTATGATATGCGGGGGTTGTTTTGATTTGGTTTGGTTGGGTACATCAGTGGATAATGGAATTAGGTCTAGGAAAAGCTAGGTCAGGGCAATAGATTTAGGGTTGCAGGGATGAATGGGGCAAGGTACGTATAATTCCAATCACTTGAAGATAATGGTTATGGAATGGCTTAGAAAATGTAAGGAGGCTGAGGGAAGCATAAGAGATGTATTTCTCTCACACAGAAGATAATGAAACAAAATATGATGAGTTACCCAAAATTGAGCATGGCTAGCATGTATTCTGAATTTCTAACTTATAAAAGATCATAACATAAACATGAAAGTGAAGATGAACAATACATTCAAACATATGTGACTGAAGAAGAAACAATGAAAGACATTCAATACCACAAGTATCCCATAAATGTAGCTGCAACTCCTCTTTATTAGCTTGGCCAAAACTGAGTACAAGTTCTCTTGATCAAGTAGCAAAATGAAACTGATTCCAACACCCAACATTTGACTCATGTGAAAATCTGAGCTAAATAGACATCAAAACCACCTCCACTCATCCTCAGGGGTCGAATCCATGAGGTGAGGGAGATATTACACAAAAAGTTGAACTGATAGCTAGAGTATAGGATGCTGAAAGTGACTCATTCCTATCTCAAGTGAGTTGATTCATTACACCTCATATGCTTGATTTACCTAATGTATTTACCCTAGTAAATAGTAATAACATGATAATTACATTCATCTTCATCATTTACATAGGTAAATTCAACATTTCACAAGGTAAAAATAAAAAATGGAGTGAAACTCAGAAAATTTATTAAGGCTGCAAAAACACAATTTCCTTGTAAAACGCGCAGTGTCTAGGCAGAAATAATGACCTCTGTTCAAGGCTGAATTTGAGTGCCTTCCCGGTGTCCAAATCTGCTCCATGATGGCTCGTTGGAAAGCCCTTTGAGTCTACTTTCCAGAACTACCTCCAATTTTCAAAATGATGCCCATTTGCCATGTCAAAAACCACTTCTCCCAAGACTAGTAAACGTGCAGCGACCAAGCAGATTTTGAGGCAGAAACATGAAAATTTAATGGTTTTTTGACTTTTTGATGGACCAGTTCTCCTCCAAAAACTTTGAAACCTCACAGTGTTGATGTCCTCATCATTACAAATCTACTGGTGGTGACCATTTGTCCTTTAGATGCTCCAACAAAGAGCGTAGCGTCCAAGGCACTACGCGTTTAGCAAATTTTTTGTGTGAAAAATATCCTTTAAAACACAGAAATGAACAAAATGCTAAGTTTGCCAAAATTTTGTCAAAATTGTTGGGGTACTTACTGATTAAGTGTTTGAGGCATGGAGTGACACCTCGGCAAGTATATCTAACTTCTCTTTCTCTTCTTGCTTGGTCAAATCTTCAATTTTGGCATTAGCTCTTTTGAGCTTGGCCAATGCAATTCTCTCTTTTCGGGCATGAAGTTTGACCTTTGTCCTCAACAAGTCATTGTCCTTGTTGGCCTTCTCTAGCAACTTCTCCAAGTGTAGATTGGCTCTATCAAGCCATGGTTCCCTGTTCTTACTGATTTCTAGGGCAAGTTGTTCATTTAGTGTAAGTTGGTTTGCTAGGTCAACTTCCCTTTGTCTCTCTAGGGTTAGAGCTCTTTTCAGCCCTCTAGTCCTAGGTCTCTATCTTGGAGGCTAATCCTCATCATCATCAAGTTCACCAAACTTTTCCAATGTTTCCTCAAGCAAGGCTTTAGCCTTCTCTGCCTCTTTCTGTGCTTTGATGCATTTCACCTCATTGATAACCTGTTTGGTCTTCAGCTGCTGATTTTCATGCTCAAGAAAATGAATCACATCTTTAGCTCTCTCTAGATTAGTTTGGAGCTCACTAATCTTATCCTCTTTACCTTTGATTGTTGCATTTGTGATTTTGTCTTCATCTTCCTCATCTAAGTCAATGAACTGAAATTCTTACTCTGTTTCATGATTGTCTTCCTCGTCGTGAATGTCTGATTCTATCACCTTTTACTTACCTTTATCTACCTGTTGTGTTGATGAAGAAAGCATGGCCCCTTTCACTCCAAGTGAAGCAAACACATGCCTATAGCATCTCTGGTAAGTTTTGGGCAATGGCTCAACCTCAGCCAAACTAGCCCATTTTACCTCAATGTCTTCATCACTGCTTGATGACTCAAAATCATGATGTGATGATGATGTAGTGTTATAAAAAGGTGAAGAAGAAGGCTCAATGTGAGGTGAATGAGGTGAATGGAGCTGATCTGCTAATGATGTATGAATAGTAGGCTAAGATGGAGGGATAGATGAGGGAGGATGAAATGATGAAGGTACAGTCTAGCCATGCTGAATAGGTGAAGTAGTGAAAATCTCATTGGATATAAAGGTGTCCCATGGAATGTTTAACTGATCAAGTTGATGCATGACTATCATTTTAATAAGGGACTGGTGAAAGAGACTCTGCATTTGATGATCATAATCCCTCTTCTGTGCAATAAATGTCATCTTATCAATGCCTCGATAGAGATGATAGGGTATATGAAGCATTCTAACCCTAGTGAAGTGCATGAGGAGCCAAATATGATAGGAATAGAGTCTAGAAAACCTTCCCTCACAGGTGAAGTATTTCATGATGATTTTCATCATGGGGACATATCTGTCAAGGAGGTTGGAGAAAAGGAAAAATCATCTTTTTGTCATTCTTGTACCTTGGTTTAAGATATGGCTCATAATTATAATGATTGAGATTTCCTTGTTTAAACCATCTTTCCCCAACATTTGGGATCCACGTAGCAGCTGCTATAATGTCAGTGGACATAGTGAAATTGATCCCGGCAAGGGTGACCTGTTTGTCATGAAGGTTAGAAATGAACAATCTTGTCAACATACGATGGTACTGGATCCTTTGCACTTTTTCACAAAATTCGAAACGGCCTACATGCTTAAAGCATGACATAGTGGGGAGATGCCATAAGCTCTCTGGTAATTGTTGGTTCATGTCTAATGACTTTCCCTCCCATATTAATATGGCTTTCACTTCTGTCTTTCTTCCTCACTAGAACTTTTGTTCTCCTTTTCAACCATGATTGGGGTCAAAAACCCTAGGAATGAAGGAATATGAAGTGAAGAGAAGTGTTGGGAAATGAAGGAAATGGAAATATGAAGGGAGCCTAGGTAAGTGAAACCCTAGGACTTAGGGCTATTAGGGATGAGTTTGTTTAGGGAATGGGGATAAGGAAAAAGG
Source organism: Pinus albicaulis (assembly GCA_034641835.2). Lineage (NCBI taxonomy): Eukaryota > Viridiplantae > Streptophyta > Pinopsida > Pinales > Pinaceae > Pinus > Pinus albicaulis. Next base: position 57,354,553 of record CM076569.1, on the reverse strand, counting down.
AGAATGTTTTTTGCAATGTGAGGGAGAGCGTATAACAGTTTAGGGATTATGTTTAGGGAGTGAATTAGATTTTAATAAGTACTAGGGTTTTCTTTCTTTAGAAATAGGTTTTGAATTGACTTGAAGCACAATAAAACATCAAAGAGAGGGTGGCTTGGTTACTTACTGGTAAATGAAGCTTTGAAGAACCCTTATGTAGAGATTTAGCATAAATTTGGTGGACTGACAGGCTAATAGAGGTTTTGGCACTTCCTGGGTGAACGCACAACGACCTGCTGAACGCGCAACACCTCTCTGAACGTGCAGCGCCAGTTGAAAATTGCACTGAAAACTTTGACCAAACACGCAACGACCTGCTGAACGCGCAGCGACTAGCTCCAGTTTGCACAATTACACTCTGAAATTAAAAAAATCTCTTGCTGAGGTTTGTTGAGGCTGCATGAGACAAATGGGCTTTGCCTTGAAGTGTTGAGGACTTTTATACTCTAGAGGATTTGATTTATGACTTAAAAAAACCACTTTATGTTTGCTTTTCACTTTTCAAACTTTCACATTGATACTCTTTGACATCTGACTTTTTGTTTTGCAGGTTGATCAGCTGATGGAGTTTGGCTTTTCTTTCCTTCAGTTTGGCATGAATGCTTGAGTTGGCAGCTAGGGAATGAATTGTTACACATGAAAAACATAAAATTACATTTGAAATAATTTATTTCATATCAAAATGACATTTTGATATGAAAATCATGTGAAATCAAAATTACAACTTAGAAAATATGATATTTACATAGTGATGATCTTTTGTAGATGAAAATCATGTCACTCTCTTCTATTTGTTGACTTTATTGAGATGAAGTAATGCATTTTTGGACCTTGAAGGACAAAACCCTAATGACCTAATGAGACTTTGAAACCTGATTTCCATGTTTGACTTTTAACTGAGACAAGACATGGTGAAATGGGCTTTTCATAGGTGTTATTATGCTCGAGAAGACATAGAAGTGAGTCAGCAATGTGAATCTCTGAGGGAGAGTGAATTTTTATTGAGGGAGGCTACCATCAGTGAAACAATTTTTAGCATGACCTAATGGAATGATATAAAAATTTCGGAATGAGACACCTAAAATGAAAATGAAGGAATGATATTGATCACTGATGGCAGAATGCATATTCTGACACTAACAGGATGCACAATGGCAGTAAAGAGGTCATCATTCTTTTGGTCTAAGTTCAATAAGTTTAATCTGGTATTTTGTAGATCTTGCTCATTATTCTCAAATTCTTGATTGTATATGGCATCAAATCACTCTCACAATTTGTAGTTTGAGGGGTTACCTAGCAAATCCGCTCGCAGTAATTTGGTGTGTGGTGTGATCTATAAGAGAATTGAAATCTGCATTCTGTGATTTGTAAGAAAATTGAGATCTACATTTTGTGATCGATTGAAAACAAGCAGATCGAAGATCATCCCATAGAGATCTATTCAAAGCGATCGAACTCCCACATCAATTTTTAGTAGACAGTACTTCACATGCCAAAATTCCCATGTTATGTTTTGTGTTGCAGAACTAGTGCGACTTAGCTTCCTCCATGAGGGTTTCTGTTGGCTTCATCACTTTATTTGGCAACAGTGAAAATCTTTGCATTAGTCAATTAATCAACAATACTTGCCTGGTGCAATCTAAACCATGAAGCCAAAAATTGAAGGCCTATTGTGTTCCAAACTGATTTAGATTGACTCAAGAGGAGATCATAAGGCACACTCCACGCACAGTTATTCATAACTATGTAGTATGAATCCAAATGTAGTTTTTTGAAAGCCAAAAATTTGATCTACATCAACTTGATGTGTCATATAAGTGGAATCCAGCCAATGTCAAGCTTGAGCTTGTGCTGAAGGCCAATGATATCAGCTCATGTCAGATCAAACTGTGGACAGATCGATTAGTAGTTGACTGTCAATCTCATAAAATTTACAAGCAATCTTGCCAGTGCAGCCAAGAATATAGGCAAGTGTTAAAATTACAAAGAAAAATTCACTAAGAGATAAATTTACCAAAAGAAACACACACACAAACACAATGTTTATCCTGGAAAACCCCAATCCAAGGAAAAACTAGCCAACATAATTCTATTAGTCCCTTGGCCAAAACACGGCCAAGCTGGCCAAGTGAGCCTTCACCACTCACAGCCCCGGCATATTATAATGAATTCTTCCCAAGGCTTTTAAAGGCTTCATTACATGCAATCCACGGGCATGAAAGGCAAAACCATGTGCCTAAAACCACCAATGTTTGACCAAGCAACTTTGACTCTATCACTGGATCAAATTTACCTAACTATCCCCCCTTAAAACTTGACTTGGGGTTTCCCTTGACCAAATACAGCCAAACCGACCAAGTGAGCTAACATCGCTCGCCTCCAAGCCCTACTCTCCTCAAGGTTTATAGCCAAGGTATCTGATAATCTAGCATGTCCCCATATCACCTAGGTCTAACTCTAGACTTTGCCGGTAATTTCCTAGAGGTGTGCATGCCTTATTAGGTCTTACAGTTGTATGCCCATTTAAATGCAATTACAAAATTTTCAACTTCACTACAATAATATATTTTTTTTCTTCATTATTGTTATTCTGACACTTAAGTTGCCATCCTCTCATCTTGTCGCTGCTTTGACCTCTACCTGCTTCTTGCAACTACCACCACCAAAACATTTGCAGTCCAACCATCCTAGTCTCGCATTAAGTGCAAAACCTACCAACTCTAGTCTCCTTGGCAATATAATGGCCCCATCACCAATAAATCTAGCACTATGCTTAGCATACAGAATGGAATTTAGAATATGCCAACTAACTAAGGGCTCAAGGAATTGTAGGCAAGTCCTTGCATAGGTACAAGAAGATTTTCTTCTCCCCCCTCCTTCCAGTGATTGTTCGAGGGCCTATAATTTGTCATCTTAGCCAAGATCTTCACCTCTTGCGTGCACGCTCTAGCTAACATCAAGATCTGGCACATAAATATGTTTTCTCATCTTCAATGAATCTCTATACGACTCTGCGTCTCAACTCGCCACAAAAAATTGTCCCAAGCCATATTGACCTAAGCACTACAGTGAAGAGGCAATTCCCATCAGCCTCCATATCTCCCCCACGATATAGCCAGTAGAGCACAAAGTTGGAAAATCTGGAGGGGTACTTCCAGTAAATTTCACGACAACTCAAACTTCCCAGGGCTCTCACCTCTGCGTTTGTACCATGGCTTCAACAATTCCCAATTTGAAGACTAATGAACCCTCCCTTGCTCATCAACTACTCAAGGGGATTTTCTCGCTTGCCCCCATGGGTTTGTTGAGCCCGTTATGCACAACTTCACGTCTAGTTACTTCAAGCCACACATTTCCCTCTCCAAATTCTTGCAGTTCAACTCAATTTGCCACTGGTTGTGGACTTCCAAATTTCTATCTCTAAGTTTGCCAATTAACCCAATCATGTCTGCATTGCCATCGAACCATATATTTGGCTTGCCCATTGCATGGTCAACAGATTTGCAGACTACACAAATTAGGCACCATTGAATCCTCAGTGCACACCATCTACACAGTCTCTGCAGCTATGAAAGTCAGTCCTATTATAGCGTCCACTTACTACACCTCCCGGATGGACTCTGTCTCCATGTCCTCCTACAACAACAAACCAACATCAACAATCTCCTTTGTTGCTTCTTCATGACAGTGGCAGCAACTTCGAAATTGTTGCTTGTCTTGCACCTCCAGATCCAGCAGATCTAGCAATGCCCTTACTAGTAAACCTGCAATAGAGCATCATGTAAGAAATTCCCAACCCACTCTCACTGGACAGTCCAAGCCAACCAAGGCTCAAATACTAAATGTAGGTTTTAACACTATATATTTAATTGTTGCAAAGTTCAAACAAAAAAGATGGAATGGAAAACCCACACATTAACACAGAGATTTTAACCTGGAAACCCAAATCGGGAAAACTAGAAAGATTTTTCAATATACTCTTCTTTATAGTATTACAATGTTAGAAAAATCAATGGGAGCATACAAGTCATCCATTTCTACTTGACAATTATTTGTTTCAAAAAGTACATGGATATCAGGGATTGATTCGTCTCCAAGATTTGTAAGAAGTCTACAAGAAGAAAGCTCGTTTAATCTTCTTTGATAAGCCTTTTCAGGCTTTGTAATGAGGCTTACCAAACTTGAATTTTCCTTCTAGTAGAATACCTTGCAATATTGTTTAAAAGTGGAGACGCCACTTGGATACAGATCAATCTCTAATAACCAAAGTTACACATAAAACAAAGCGAAAAAAATAAATGAGAAACAAAAGTCATATTCCAGGTCTAAGAAAATGTATCCCTAGCAACGATGCCAAAAAAAATTTCCACCTAATCCACACATTGGGCTAAGGTGGAAGAAATATTTAATCCACTAAGTGTGGCCTTGGGGGCAAGTCTTGAGTTTTGATTTGTTGCCACTCAAATATCAACTCCTCCGTCTAGGCTAACTCCTAGTGAAGCCAAGGAGGATAGTCCCTAAAAAAATAACTAAGACTCAATTAAGCTATAGCAAATAAGAAATATTCTAGGAGTTAATTTAATTCACCAAAAGATACATTCAACCATTACAACATATAACTTAAGAACATGTAAATACAATTCACAAGTAAATGATATAATCACAAACGAATAAATAACCATTCATAAGCAAATGATATAATGATAAGACCAGTGCCAAAACAGAATGTTTTTGCTTAGAAATAAATTGCCAAAAAGTAAATGAAACAGCTTGAAAGTAAATTGCCAAATGTAAATGTGTGTGACTGAAAATAAATCAAGTGAGACTGTAACCAAATGATGTATGTTGCAGCAATGTTGTTGATAATGCTCTTGGTAAGTTTTATTAAATTATATTTCACCTGGATTTAGATTAATTAGTGAAGTGAGTGCACAATAGAGATGAGAGTAAATGCAAGGTTGCTTGGAAACGGGAGCAGAAATGGAAAGCGGAAATAGAAGGGAAGTGGGAAGTGACAATTTCATAAGCTTCCAGGTCAGGAGCGATTTTGAAAGTGATTTTTATATAATATATATTTTTATATATTTTGATGCATATATGTCAACAAAAGCATGTAGAATGACGAATTAGTTATAAAAAGCATAAAAACAAGGATTAAACCATACAGTATCAATCATCTAATAGTTATAATCTTCATCAACTACAGATCCACAAGTTACAACATCTCGATTCTCATCATGTTGGGTGTGGAGCCTAATTATTTTCCAGATTCATTGGTCTTGTTTTCAGTTGTGTTTGGATCCTAGTCCATGATGGGAAGATGTGGGGGGGCTTGCCCCCCCACTAGTGTTGTAGGGAGGTTCAAGGGGGGCGAAAACAACCTTTGAGCCCCCTAGCGAGGATTCGAGGGCAACGCCCCCAAAACGAAATTTTTCATAAAATTGCCTCATAAAATATTGTAATTTTGTAATCAATCTAAAACATTCATTAGGCGGAACATCTAACCATTGAAGTTATGTTAATTTAGGGTTTTTTTCCCTAGAAGGAAACCCTCGGTTTGTATGGGAGAATTGTATCGTGCATGGGTATTACAGTATAGCAATTTTTTTTGTGAAGAAAAGAAAAGAAATTTGCTTCCATCTTCCATATTATCCCCCTCTGGGTTGTTGTCCCAAGTGATATATGCCCTATCAAATTAAGCTCGCTCACAATAATGTGTTAACAATCTCAAGTTGTAGTGTACATAAACCAAGCTTTCTGCTCGGTTTAAATTAAGGTGGTTTCTTTTAACATTGTGGATGAAGCTATAGGTGCTCCAACACCTCTCTGCAGAAGAAGTATTAACAACTTGTGAAAGCAATAGGGAGGGAGCGAATTTTTTTTGGCCGGACGCGCTCCTAAGAGTGATTCGGGAGTGCACTTCCGTTCGGAGCGCGCTTTAGGAGTGAGTGCAAGGCGGGGAGGGTGGCGCTCCCCTGTAACCCTCTGGGTAAATGACGTGGACATTAAAAATTCTTTCTTTCTTTCTTTCTTTCTTCCTGTGTGATTGCAACGAAAATAAATGTGTTTCCCCTTCTACATTGATCCTTCGAATGGGTTTTAGAGGGTCACAAGGAGATCCAACGGGAGGAAGCTTCGCTTCAATGAGTACTCCCCTGATTGCACGGTTCGACCAGTTGCAAGGAGATCCAACGATAGGAAAAACTAGCTCCTATCCTGATTTCACAAGTCAGCCTTTACTTTCCCCCAATCTCACAATAAGTGGTAAAAGTGGTTTTTCCTAATTAAACTAAATCACAAACAAACCCTTTCTGGTCACGCACAAGGATCAAACTAGGCTTGCAATGGCGGAGAGGATGATAGAGCTTGATGGGGTTAATTACTTTGCAAAAAATGAAATCTAATCTAAAGCATAAAATGAAATCTAATCTATGAAAATGAAATCCACTCTAATGTTTCCTGGTGTTTAGTTAATTTTAAGCCCAATAGAAGCACGCCATGAAATGAGAAAAGACACAAGAGAGGCCCCCACTGGGTAGGGGGATTGGGATGCCTGAGAGACTCTCCTAGTTCTCTCAATGTTAGAATGTTTTGTTAGGTGATGGTATCCTTTATGAATAAAGGGATAATAGGTTGTTTCAATGTTACAATGATGGAAAAATTCCTTGTTTTACTAAGGAAATTGTATGAGGTTCCTTCCGGGTGCTTGAATGCTTCAATTTGACAAAATTTCGATAACACCCCCCCTTGTAACTTCGCTGACCTTCTAAAAACTAGCAAGCAAACAAGAGTAAAATATGCCCAAAATCTCTTTGGAACACTCACAAAAGTTAGTACAAAAAAACTCCAAAATATACCAAGTGAAATACTAATGAAAGATATCAATGTCTACACTAAACAACTAAGGAAAAGCCACGGTTAACTTGGCTTTTTCTTAGCTGATTTTACTGTTGTTAGAACAGCAGCTAATTTAGCCTTCAAATGCCAGATTTAGCAATGGGAACCTTGAAGATCAAACCAAAAAACATCGAGGAGAAATTTAGAATTTTATGTGCAAGAAAAGAAGGAAAGATCTTGGATAAATCTTCAAAGGATTTGGAAGTGAAACTTGGTGCTAGGTGGGAATAAGCTTCTTTGTATTTGAAGATGGGTACTCCAACCGAGGAGGATCCCAAATCTTCAAGCTTGAGGCACCTATAAAACTTAAGATCTTTTCCAAGAGAAATTGTTAGTAGATAGGTGCCCCCTACTCATGAATTCTCAAAAATATGTCATTCAACCGAGATGAACATACAATATAAAATTTCAAAGTGTAAGCAAGCAAATAGACTAACAAATAACCGAATTTAAATGTCTATTCCTAATGGGTGACAAGTTACAACGCCCCTTCAAAGGCCTATTACAACAATAATCTTAAGCAAAACAATTAAAACAATTATACCTCCATTGTACTCCAACTGCACAAGATTTAAAGCACCATGAGCCTCTAGAGCCTTCTTTTATTAACAAAATGGTAGAACAAAGCAATAGCAGCAATTCCCCAAGAGCTCCAACTCTTCAACACTAGCTTGCACAAGAGGCAAGCACTTCAATTTATAAGAGAAAGGGAAGAGATTCCAAAAATGGGTGAAGATCCCAAGGGATTGACAATCCCAATGCAATAGCATGAGTTCCAAGTGGAGAGTGATGATCCCAATGAGAGAGTTCGAGTTTCCCAAGTGGGAATGTGTATGGCTCCAAGTTGGCTGCGTAGATCACAAGGAGATAATGCATAGATCCAAGTGGAAGTGAGTGGGCAGCCAAGCGTGAGTGAACTTGCACTCACTCCCACTTGTCCATGACTCAACTCGCACCAAATGAGTCCTAACTCGGCCCAATCATCAAGTCTTCAACTCGGCTTCCACCTATGAAGCAACTCGACTTCTAACTAGGTGAACTCAACCTCCACTTATGAGTTAACGCGGCTCTCACTTGCCCTTTGACTCAAACTCTCCAACTCAGCCTCATTGATGAGTTAACTCACCATCAACTAATTGTGAGACTTAGTTTGACTGGAGACATGTTGCCGACATGTTCCCAGTTTATTTAATTATGATTTTTCTTGTCCTTTCCTCACTTTAAGAGTAAAAGTGATTTTTCATGAGGAAAAATTAATATTTTCCACCCCAAAGGGGGTACTAGGATAATGTTGCTACTCTGAGCATGAAAATCAAGTACTCACATGCAATACAAGTCTTCCTAGCACTACTTTTTTATTTGTTACATAATTAAAAATTCCTGTTCTGCAGGAAATTTTTAATTATTAAAAAATCTGACTAAAACCTAATGCAATTCCGCTAGAATTGAAAAAATACCTAGCATGGTAATATAAAATGACCCTAGACTTAGAAAACACACTCAAGGCCCAGTTATTAAGATCCACTCCAACTTTGGAGGTTGTGAGTGGAAAAACTCAATTAATTATTTATCGCTAAAAAACAAAAATAATTAATTAAGTGAAAATACACTCTGAAGCAACTTCTTTAGTAACTAAGTCCCAAGGGTCTAAGTCTTTTACATAAGTTCATCATGCTAGTGACATTGTTTACAATTTCCCCATGCGGGTATGGAATTTGCATAGAGAAAGGAGAGAATAAGAAGGGGCAAGATAGCCCTGCTACACTTATGGATTTGGAAATATTTGTCTGGTGCCTTGTCCATTGGGCCATAAATCTTTAGTTCCTACTAGGTACATCTTAGCAAGTAACACCTCCTATGCCAAATCTCGCTTTGGTTGTCACTCTCATGTATGAGAGCTTTCATCGGCTGTCCTCAACAGATAGAGAACCCTCTCCCTTCTCCCAATCACCCACTTCTTGCTAAAATCAGTCCCTTTCAACCCAACAACCACTTCACCTCCCGTAAAGCTAACCTCTAGTCCTCTGTCTTCTATGGCCGAAACTGAAAGAAGATTTTTCTCCAACCCCAGTACATATAACACCTCATTCACCTCTATGATGCCACCTGAGTCCATCTGAATCTCAATACTCTCAGTGCCTTCTACTACATACTTGGCCTTACCACCAAGCTCCACATGTACATCCCTGGCCCCCCTGGTCATGTTGGTGAAGATGTCTCAAGATCCTATTATATGACAAAATGCTCCACTGTCCACGAACCAGACATCTCTCGTGACGGTTCCAAAAAGGAAAGACACCAAGTCGAAGTTTTTCTCAAACTCCTCAGCCATCTCTTCCATCTGCGCAGTAGTTGTTGTAGTAGTCTTTCCCTTTCCCTTCTTGTTTGGACACTGACTGGAAAAATGCCCGAACTTATGACAAGCAAAGCATTTAACTTTTCTCATGTCCTTTTCGTTTTTGTTCTATGAAGATCCCCCTCCACTCTGGTGTTGTTTGGCCTTCGCTTTTCCCTTTTTCACTTGTGCAGCAAGAGCAAGCTTATCTTTCTCCTCAACACCCTTTCATTGTCCTCTGATCAATGAGTTCTCCTGAATCTCCTTATGGATGAAGTCATCCCACAACCAGCTCCAATTAGGAAGTTGTTTCCTAGCAAGGATCCCATCCACAAAGGCAGTCCAGTGCTTAACACAACCCTTCAGAGGAACTTTCACCAACTTCGAATCACCTCAGTTTCCCCAACAACTACAAGCTCATCACAAGCCTGTTGGATCCTCGTGAGGTAAGATGTCATGGTCTCAGATTTGCTCATTTTGATGTTGTTTAATCTCTCCTGCAACACCATTTTTCTATTTTCCTTTGAACTCCGATAAAGACCGATCAAAGCTACCCACATCTGACGTCTGATGTCCTTTCCTAACATGTGAGGAATTATGTGATCCCTCACACCATCCAAAATTATGCACCTTGATTTCATATCTTTCAAATTATGCTCCGCTACAAGGTTTGGATTTTAATGTCTCTATTTACAATGTCCCAAAGACCATTCATCTTTAGAATCATGGTAATTCGCTCCTTCCAAGGACTGAAATTAGTAGCCCCATCCAACCTGTCTTCATATCACAAACTGCTCAATGATGCCATCTCCACAAATCGAGCACAACCACAAAAACCGGTTGCAAAATTTTAAGAAAATAATTCTTGTTGTCGTAAAAAGGAAATTCATTGTTGCAAACCTTCGTGATCTCAGATTTATCTCTCAATCTTCTAGAATTCTCTAATACCATGTTTAATTTCAAATACTAGCCAAATTTATTTTCTCACGGCAATTTATTTTATCCCCAACAATTTATTTATTTACTCAAATAAACATTGGATTACTGAAAAATAAAATCACTGGTTTTTTTAACTTCTAGAAATAAATATATACAATGAAATTTAAATCAGAGAGATCAATCACACATTGAAAAAATAATTCACCCACAGCAATTCTCCATAATCTATTAATCCAGAAAATCTAGGTTTTTTGACCCATGGAGATACAAGGAGAAATACAATATCCAGAACCTGTATCAAGGCTCCCACAGAATGAATTTTGCCAAAGGAATTCGACCTCTAAGAAATAAATCTAGGTTTTTTGACCCACGGAGATACAAGGAGAAATATAATATCCAAAACCTGTAACTCGGCTCCCACAAAATGAATTCCACCCGAGGAATTCGGCCTCTAAGAAATCAGCCTCCAGAAGAAATCGGCCCAAATACTCAACCAGAAAAATCAACTTGTGCCCTCCTAATGTGCCACTATTGTGCACTAGGAAAAAAATCGTCCCTCCAGCAACTCGGCCTCCTCCAGATAAAATCGATCTCCCTCCAACAACTGGACCCTGCAATCTCCTCCACTCGACCTCCTGGATTCGCCCTCAATCCTCTCACACTTCTCCTTCTCTGGGCTCTTGGTAAACCGAGCCACTCGCACTTACAGAAAATCACTCTCTCTTCGTCATGACTCGCTTACTTGAGTTCTATGTGTCTTCACCCCTTAGCTAGGATTCCTTTATAATCTTCATTTAGCCCAATCCCTAACCCTAATCTCCCTTCTAGAATCATCTTGAAGATCAACAATTGAGATTATTTCTAAGTCGTTTAAATAATTAAATTATTTATCCTTAGAAAATGACTTAATAGTCCACAATAAATAATTGTCTTTAATTATTGTACTTTTCCTAAGCTAGACTTAGGAAAGAAGACATAAATCACTTAATCCACCAAGAAATCACCCAGAAGAGGCAACTAAATTCTTCCACATGCAAAAACACCAAGCCTATGTAGAAGACATTCCAAAGCTACCACTAGCTTCAACACTGTGGACATTATGATTTAACAGTGGCAGATCCTCCACAGTGTTGAGGTTAAAATCAGGTTCCTTCAACTCCCTCAGTCAGCTCTAAAGTCGGCAATTCAAGGCCCTCTGTTCCCCAGCTCCCAGATTCGAACATGAAAGCACAGGTGGTGGATCAGGCGGCCTCTCTCATGCCCAGTGAAGATGTTAACCCAGGTTGATTTGCATGATTTTCAAAGTATGTAGTATTTTAAATCTCTATTACCGGCTGTATACAGTTAGGTACTTACATGAAACTACATCTATCTTTTTAGTAGTTCTGTAGGGCTTTGGTACAGCTCTGTATACTCAGAATAACTGGCAAATCCTCAGTTTTTTCTCTACAATGTAACTCAGCTGCATGCCCTAAATCCTCCAGTTATTGTTTTAAAAATAAAAACAGTTGCCCGCATGAACGCCAACCATATATTGCTATACCTAATGTTGTAGCTGTGGAGAGAAATTATAACTGATTCTGTAATTTTTTGTGCACTATAGAAATCCAACAGCCATTAAGCATGAGGAACCAATAGCGAGTCGATGATTTTCATGGAAATCTTAGTAATCCATCACAAAAATAAGCAGTTTTAATAGATTTAATAGAATTTATATATGTATGTAAACCTATATCACTTGGACCATTATTGAAAACTTTTGGCCAATGCAGAGGGGGTCTACTTTCACTTACAATGGATTCGTACAGAAAGGGAAATAGATGTGGAATAATTCTTTTGTATATAGCATAGATCTCAAAGAAAGTTCATTAGATTTCCACGGCCAGGCTGTGAAAATAAACATGTTCAAGACAACCTTAAGAGTCAGATAACCCTCCAATGACATCACCTGGCTCTGGGTAGCAAAACACAATTTTAAAGGCATCAATGTTTTCTAGGGCATGGACCCACAGAAAAAAATTGAGTTTTTCTTGATTGGAGGGGTCATCTCAGCAGAAACAAAATAAATAGACAAGTTTCTTTAGATGACACTGAAGCTAAAGTGAAGACAATCCAATTTTGCAACCTTGGACTCTGGAGCATAAATCCATACAAAATTTATTGTCATTGTTCTGCAGAAAACCAAAACAAATATCTTCTTTTTGGCCAAGTTAAGGCAAATTTAATTGAATTGGAAACACTTCTCAAGTTTGAATTGGTTTACATTATTGATTCCACTGACCCTGGGAAAAGTACACAACTCTTAATCCCCTAAAGGAACTAAAGCTCCTGATACCAACAACCATATGTGACTCCATAGAGGAGCTTAAGGCCATTTTACCATTTTTCACAGGTTATGCTAGATTTTTCAGTTTTTGAAGATTACAAATGCTACTGATCATTTCCAATCCTCTGTTTCGTAATATTCATTGTTGCATCTTGCAGAGAATTTGAGAAAAGCCCCCATGTTTGAAAAAACATCCTTGAAAAACTCAAAAAATAAGTATGGTCTGTGAAATCATAGGAGATTTATGAAGATCGTTGTACAATGCACCAAAATTTAAAGCCTCTCTTTCAGGTCCAGAAAGTACAAACTCTGGTGTATCCTCAATACACTATTGCCAGGAAAATTAATAAATGATTTAAAATTTCCATGTATGAGTACACCCAGTTATGGTAACTGAATCACCTTATCAAACTTTCAGTTATCTAATGATTTCAGTTCTAATGTTGTGGATTCAGTTCTAATGTTGTGATTCATGAATGGTTTTGATTTTTAACTTTGAATATGTTTTTTTAAATTAAAAAAATACTACTGTATTTTTTGTACGTGGCATTTCCCCACCATATCCAGATCCTGGCTTTTCAAAAATCTGGTGGAGCCGTATCCAGGTCCATATCTGTTTCTATTTCCTGGTAACTTAGTCAAAAAGAGAATTTTTAGTTTAAATATCACAGTGTTTAGCCACTAGATAGTTGGAGAGTTAGTTTAATCAACATGAAATTCAGAGAGAGAAAAGATTGAAGACCATATTCTCTTTCAGATACGTACACTCACACATGCATGCACACACATTTATTCATTATCTTTGCTCAGATGTCTGCTGCAGCCATATTATCACGTAGATATATTAAGCTAAAGAAAACTAGACCACTGCAAAAGCAAGTCAAGATTGTACCATCACTAATTCATCCTTGTATCACTCAGTTTTGTTATGTACTGTATGCCAGTCGCGCCAACTTTAATGGAATCTACAATGCTAAGCTTCCAGATTCCATTATTTGGGAACATTACAGTCCTCCCCTCCAAAATGTTGCTTGTCCTCAAGCAACTGTATAAGGAGAGCAAGATTCCTCCCCTTCTCCTCTTGTGGCCTCCTCATCAACAGTCCCCAGATTATATGTTTCTTACTTTAAGTTGTTTATTTAAATGTTTTTTCTTCTCATTGTATGTAAAGTTTAAACATATCATGCATTTCGCTTACAAAAGCTTATGATTCAGTGTTCATGAGGAAAGTTGGAACTATTGCAAAAGCCACATTCATGATTCAAATAGTGGGCTATTTAATAAAATCACCATTCCAGACCAATGTTGAAAAAATGGGGCTCAAAAATAATGCAGCTGGGGTCAACAAATCAGAAAATCAGGAAAAATCAGAACAGCATAGTTAAAAATCAGTATGCAGGAAGAACAGATTGGAAAAAATAGATTTAAAATTGGAAAACCGTCAATTTATTGGAGATTTTTTCCACCGTTTTACACCCACCAAATACAGGACAATAAGCTTTTATACTTACCAGGTTATATTGTTGCAACAAGGTTTCCTCTTTCAAGTTGTTAATTTCACTGTCAATGCAACGAAGAAAGGCCCATAAATGATTTGCCATAAATGGAATCAAATGCTCAAGGTGAACCTGGAGGTAAAGTCAAACCTGTCTTCCATCCATGCAACACTATAGAGATCTCCCAGACAGGTGTCATATTCTGGAGGAGGTGGGGGGTCCATTCCAGGACAGTAAGTTCCCCAGCTGTTCTCCTCAGCATTTGATGCTGTTGTAGCATATATGTTCAGGTCTGTTGGCAGTAGACCTTCAAAAATACTTCCACTTTCACATGCTTCAACATATACTACCTGATCATTCAAACAACATTATTATTAACATCCTCAACAGCATATGTTAGAAATCTGACCGTCCCTACTTTGAACCACATATCAAGCTCATAATGCAGGATGAAATCAAAGTAATAACCTACAAGATTTAATTTCATTCATAAATATCAAACCTCAAACTTTATATCCACCGAAAGATTGCGTAGAGATGGTAATACATAAATGACAGAGGCTAAAAAAACACTTCAGCTGCCTTCACTCACCATTTCTCTATAAGAACCAGCATCATGCTTCTGCTTCAGGACTTGTATAAAATCATTTGCATAAAGATAAGGTGGAATAGGCATTCCTACAACCAAATTCATTAGCTTTATCAACAAAGTACCTGACTGTAATCCAAACAATCAAACAGCAGAAGAATTTTGGGTGCAATCCAATGCCAAGTGACTTTTACAAAATTCCACAAAAGGGTAGACAAACATAGCAAAACAATTTAAGAATCCACCTGATTTTCAATGCCCTACTGATAAAGAACATATTTCAAGAACTTAAGTCTAAATTCATATCAAGAGAAGTTAGAACTTGAAAATTACAAAAGGTGAGAGATTGGTTAAGTAGAAACAACCTTTTGTAATAAATAATTCATCCACTACAACAAGGATATAGTCAGTGGCTAATACATACCATCCAACTATCTTTTACTGCACTTTTTCTTCGGAAGCATCCACAAATTTAGCAGAAAGATCATTTTCAACTTTACAAAATAAATCTACTTAAATTTCATAATCAGCTATAGTCATGTATAACATAATTCAATTTTTCATATTTTTGAATTATTCATGATAAAAGGGTATTTCAAAGTTTTTCCCCCATAATTGCCAGAATATTATAGTGATTAATGATAATTTGTGTGAGTGCCAACATATGTATAGATAGTGTAACAAGTGTGTGGACACGTGTTACTGTGTTACTAAACTATTGAGGGGATCTTACCATTTGACCTTCTATAAATTGTGTTACATGCAGCAACTCAATTCTATTGGCAGGTTAAAAGGCCTGGAAAGGGTGGTTTGACGAAAAAATTGTGTTACATGCAGCCAGGCAATTCTAGTGGCAGGTTTAAGGACCCAAAAAGGGTGGTTGGACGGCCTGGAAAGGGTGGTTTGAAGAAGAAATTTTGTGTCCTGTTTAGTCATGGCTAAGAAAGCATTGTAAACAGACACTTCATTAGCTTCAATGGTGGGTCATGTTTTGCGTCAATCTGTTATTGAAAACAATATTAGAAAGTTGTCATTAAGTGGGAGAGATATTAGTAATGGCAACTCCCACTTTGAGATGTTAGGTTTCAGGTGTGTCGTTCTCAAATTATCATTAAGAGGGAATGTTCAAACTATTAGAATGAGTAACAATAATTTGTGTGAGACTAGATGTGGGATAGTGGGTCTAGTGTATGAACATAAGTGAGTTAAGTTGTAAGTGTGTGTCAAAGTAATTTCGAGCCAACCCTGACCTAATCTTACCTTGTGGTCTATTCAGATTAGATTCAACTCTAGATTATGATTTTAATAAAGTAAGCCTTGTAGATAAGAGAATTGTATTGTTGTTAATGGAAAAATTCAACAGGGAAACCCTCCAAGTGCTTCTTTACATTCCATCAATAGCACCCATGGTAGATTAAATTCAACTCTAGATTATGATTTTAATAAAGTAAGCCTTGTAGATAAGAGAATTATATTGTTATTAGAGAAGTTGTTAATGGAAAAATTCATCCGGAAACCCTCCAAGTGCTTCTTTACATTCCATCAATAGCACCTACGGTATATGTTATCAGTTGACAATATGTATGCCTAACCACAAGGGACCTAGGTGGATTTGACCTTGTGACCTCTTTGGCCATTACAACGGCCATTACAACTTCAGCACAGCAAGTCAAACAACTTAGCTAACCCTTAGGGTTAGCAAGGAATTATATATATATATATATATAAACTTCCTCAAGGAAGCCCTCCAGGCACTTCTTCACATTCTATGAATAACACCCTATGTAAATGCCATCAGACAACATGTATGCGTAACCCTGAGGGACCTGGGTGGATTTGACCTCCTCATGACCTCCTTGGCGGAGATGTGGATGGATTTGACCTCCTCATGACCTAATTGGCCATTACAACTTTGGCATGGCAAGTCACTTAAACCAACCCTTGGGGCTAACAAGGACTGGATTCACTTTGTTTTTACATTTTTATGATTTATCAATAAAACAGGACAAAATTAAATCTACTGTAACAATCTACAACAGTGGCTTCCATATCATCAGACACAACACCACCAACTTCAAATACCAATCAATCTGCATACAGGCATAAACAGCAATACTCACCAAGCACTCCAGGGCCTCCATGATCGGAGTAGTAGATGAATATACGATCATTGGGACCACTTTCAACAACTTTTCCACTTCCACCCGTTACTGAACTTTTATTTCCAAGAATAACGGCAAAAAAATTATTCACAGTAACATTCTCGCCTGTGTAGTCCTACACAATATTAGAAAGACCAAGTAGACGGTGAAAAAACAAAAGACAGGTAATCCTGTTTCTAGAAATCCAGATGATTAAAGCGCATAGTCCTTATGTAAAATTGCATTGCCATTGTATGTCTAAAACTCAGGACTGTTTAGTTTTAAAATTTTGCACCCACGTGGCATTGCTATTGATATCGGTAAAGACGAATTTTCAGAAATGGTACTATAATTGGGAAAGATTAATGGACTAAAACTTCCAAGAGGGATTGATCATCTGAAATGGGATCTTTTGCCTCACCTTAGGGACGCCTGCATAAACATCGCTGCGCTGGGGGCGATTAATAATAATACCAGGGTAAGGATTTTCTTCATCGTAAGCGATGTCATCATACATAAAGACCACAATATTTTCCTCTTTCAAACCGCCCTTCCTCAGAATTTGGTAGGCATGGCAGACATCAGCCTACGCACAAACACGGCCCAATTGGCCCAATTACCGTTTAACCGAAATACAATTCAGCAAAATTGTTACAAATTAACACAAACCCAAATCAACAAACACGTTGAACATCATCAATAAGGACATAGGTAGTATGAAGAATACTTGTACCTGATGCCTGTAGTTCCAATAACCGGAAGAACCAGCCAACAGAACAGCCCACTGAGTACCGATCCTATCACTATCACTATCATCATCGATATGATCGGTGGGCATTTTCAGTATTGAATCCCAACCCCTTCTCGCCCCATCTGCAACTTTACTCGAGTCCAGCAAGACTAGAAGAAAATAGCAGAGGAGGCCTAATTGAAATCCCTTGGAGGAACCCATCGCAGATGTGCAGAGGCGCATAATACAGCAGACACTGTGATTAGAGAAAATATATATCAGTTAGGTTGGTTTCAGCCTATAACCAAGGCTTCTACACCAATGGGGAAAGGAAAAAGTCTCCTCATCCGCAATACGTGTATCCCAGCATTTCAACTGTACCGTTTATTTTGGAACCTTAGCCAGGCCCTTTGTTTTTTTAATTATGGCGTTCATTTCTTTAATGAGGGCCTTTGTTTTTTTTAATTATGGCGTTCATTTCTTTGTTCATTTCTTTAATGAGGCCCTTTGTTTTTTTAATTATGGCGTTCATTTCTTTATTATCTTAAACTCTGCCATTGGGGGGGACCTTTTCGTCTAAACAAACGTAGAGAACCCTCCGACATGTGTCATCGCATACACACAAAGCATATAGAAGTGTATGGGAATTTATAAATTTTGTTATTGTATTTTCGGAATAAAGATTGTGTGGTGACAGATATAGAAGTGTATGAGAATTTATAAATTTTGTTATTGTATTTTCGGAATAAAGATTATGTGGTAACACATATGGGAAAGAAATAGAATAACACGATGAAGCTAAAGATAGTTTATAGGACAGATTGCTTTTTTTATGGAGGTCTTGTATTATGTCTTTATTTTGTTAAGTTTCAGGATAAACTCTTTTAGTTTTTGAACAAAGTTCTTGCTTAATAAAATATCCCAAGAGTTACCTAGATTTGTTCTTATAATTAAAAGATCTTAAATACTAAAAAAAATTGATAAATAATATAAATTAAGATGAAATCCTGAAATGTGATTATTTTGACGATTTAATCTCTTGCTCTTGGAGAGGCAATATGTTGAAGTGTGGTTATCTTGACTGTTGAAGTGTGTTTATCTTAACAATTTAATCCCCTACTATTTTGGAAAGACAATATGTTTTAAGTGCTTTTTGTTGGCCTCACTTGTTTTAATGAAGGCTCTTGACCTAAGATTATGAGACTATGGTGACTCTTACCTTAGTTGTGTGGCCTTATATTGTTATTGCATTTAAAATGATGTATCTCATTGTTTTCTAGTTTAATAGATGAGCATGCTTAGTATTCCTATATCAATCATTATGAAATCATACAAACTCTTTGTTATCATATAACTTTTTTCTTTATCAATAAAAAATTTTATATTTACAAATTTAATAATTTAAAATCAAAATTAATGTTAAATCCAAAAAAAATACAAAAACGACATAATATAAAAAGAAAAAGAAAACTAATATAACATTATTGTATATATTAATATAATATCTAACTATATTTATAAATATATATAGAACTAATATATATGTTGATGATGGAGTATAAAAAAAAAAAAAGGAACTACCAAACTTACAATATATATATATAGAATGAAAAATTATCATATCTAGATATAAATTATAAATCTATATCAATATGAGATATAAATTATAGATCTATATTAATATAATACTATGTGTGTATATATAACAATTTTAACCTTTAATTAAATTTCTTATTC
The DNA here is from genome assembly GCA_034641835.2 of Pinus albicaulis. Lineage (NCBI taxonomy): Eukaryota > Viridiplantae > Streptophyta > Pinopsida > Pinales > Pinaceae > Pinus > Pinus albicaulis. Next base: position 57,335,324 of record CM076569.1, on the reverse strand, counting down.
TAGTCAAAATAGCCATTATTTTACAACGGTTAGTTGGAGCTTTCCTTCTCTATTTAAACAGGTCCTTTAATCAGATTTCTCATCTTGTCTTGATGATGAACCAGATTTCTCATCTTGTCCTGATGATGAACCACACTAGCTGGTTCGAAAAGTAGTTGGAGTTTTCTTTTGTTCCTTGATTAGATTTCTCATCTTGTCCTGATGATAAACCACACTGGCTGGTTCGAAACCAGTGGACAACATTTGCTTACACGTGATTTTTCACCGAAAGATTCCTAATAATAGAGAAAAACTTATTTTAAATTTTTTTATAATAATATTATAAAATAATAATATTAATATTAATATTATATATAAAGGGTAATGTTATTATTAAATAAATTAAAAAATAAAATAAACTTTGACCCAAAAAATCTAAATTAAATAGTAAAAATCAAAAGTGAATATAATAAGTATTAAAAATCTTTAGGTGATAATTACATCCAAGAATATTACCTGTTTCGAACACAGCCAATGTGGTTCATCATCAGGATAAGATGAGAAATATGATGAGTTAACAAGTTTAAATAGATAAATGGACACTCCAAATAGCCAGTGTAAGGAAATAAAGAATTTAAATAAATTAAAAATGAATTTATTAATAGTTATATATAATTTTAACATATATTACTATTATTATTATTATTTTACTAATTAATTTATTTAATTTATTTTTTTATCTTTTTTATTTTTTTATTTTTTTACTAAATAGAGGAAAATAAGACATTTCATTAATTTAAAAATAATTAGATATAGATAAAAGAACTTTCAGATTAATCACATCATTAGAATTAGGTCAAAGGAAAAATATAAAAAAAGATGTTTCGAACCAACTAATGTGTTTCATCCTCAAGACAGATGGAGAGATTGGAAAACAGCCGTTGAAAAGTAGCAGTTGGAAAATTAGTTAGTTAGTTAAAAATCAATTAATTAATTAAATAAAAATTAATATTAAATATGTTAATAAAAATAATTAATTAATAGTTGTATATAATTATAATATATATTATTATTATTATACTTATTATTATTTATTTTTACTTAATAGGTAATTTTAATAAGATAAAATCTACTTAATAGATATTTCAATACATTATATATCAAAAATAGCAATAAATATTATAATTAGAAAGAATGACATAATTTTAATTTTAATATTAAAAAAAAACGGGGGTGGTTAAGAAGAGGCGAATGAATAAGAGGGAGAATCGGGCGGGAAGAAAAAACAACAACTAAAAGTGAAGGCCAGGAATCCAGCATCTGCTAACACTCCACTCATCATCCCTGTTAAGGTTTACTGGCCTCTTTTCAATTTCTAAGGCTTCCCTTAACTTACAGTGGTGGAAATGGTCACTCCTCGTGATCACCTTAGCATCTTCAATGCAAATGTGATGTTTTGTCTTTTATAAGTTTTCCTTCGATCGTCATGTCTAGAGTCTTTTGGAGAAGGGTCTCTGTTAAACACCATGTTGAACACACACACATGGTGTATGAGAAGAATAAACACACACACAAGAGACTCAACACACAATGAAGGATAAGCGTGAGGCTTTCTTATTTCCATTATACAAAGATGTACATTTATAATACAATGGTGTGACTCTTGGTTTCACATTCCAAGGTCACTTGGACTCCATTGTGACTTTTCGCATTCCACACCTACCCATGTAAGATTAGGTGTTCCAACATCCCCCCTTAATCTGAAGGGGTATGTGTGAGTCCAAGAAAAGAGTTGTAAAACAAATCTGCAAAGTATGCATGGCAGCACTTGGCTAAATCAACTCTCTGAAATGTTGAAAAAAAGAGGTGGTTTAAGGATGACCACCAACACTAGAACGCAAAATTTGTTGCAGTTCCCGGAACTCTTCCAAAACTGGCAAGAAGCTGAAGGCTTCTACTAGAGGAATTGTCCCTCATAAAAAAGGGAGACCTTCAACCTAAAAGAAGGGAGGTCTACTACCTGTGATGGTTTTAGAATTACCAACAACTCTGGAATGCTTGAAGCATTTCCTGGAACTCAACCAATGCTGGCAAGAAGCTGAAGGCTGCTAAGCTGAAGGCTTCTACTAGAGGAAGTGTTCCTCATATATGAAAGGGAGACCTTCGACCTAAAAGAAGGGAGGTCTACTACCTTGTGATGGTTTTAGGTTATCCACCAACCAAAGATGATGGTTTAAGGTTTTCCACCAACCGAAGCTATGCTCATGGGCATCTGTGTCTTTGGCTACATCTCTGAATCTGGAATGACGAATTGTGGCTCAAGCTCGCTTGAACTGTTGGCTATAAATCTGAACATGGAATGAGAGATTGTGGCTCAGGCTCGCTTGATCTGTCGTCAAATCTTGTACATGACCACCATTTTCCCCCCTGTCAGGGACAAGGTGAGATGATGGTGAAAACTCAACTGCAAGTTTGTTCAATATCCGTGAACATGTTCTGACATGCGACTTAAACATCTTCTTGGTTGCTGATGCCCATTACCAAGAAGAGATCCATCCAAGATGAATCTTGGTTCTTGCAGGAGGCTTGTGTCTGAAGCATCTGTCTGAAAAATGGGTGTGCCGGCCATAGTGCTTGCATGGATGAAGATCAAAACAGTGATTTTTCATATGGCCAACTCGATCACAGTGTTGGCATTTTACGATCTGTGATTGTTGTGGAACAGGATCTGGAACAGCTGTAGGTGAACTGTCATACAAGAATCCGGCACTCTGAAATATGATGGGCTTGGTGTAGTCTGGAATATGAAAGGTCACATCCTTGTCAGATCCAAGACCAGTTCGGTGCTTGTTGTGGACAAGCTCTTCCCAAGGTCTGATGACGGGCTTGAGAAATGCAAGTTGAACTGCTGCATCTGCATGTACATCTGCTCTAGTACAATGGACTGAATGGGAATCATCTGCAACTTTATCTTCTTTCTTCTGATGGGAGTCATTCTCAATCTTCTGAACAGAAACAGGTTCAGAATGGTGACTCTTTTGCTGAAGTTCGTCTTGCTGAAGCTGAGATTCCAACTGCAAAAACTCAATCTTTTCATGTGCATCTTGCAAACAACTTTAAATGTTACAAAGAGCATCCTTGCTCATTAATATCACATCATCAACATTTGAATGAATGAGGTTATTCAACAACACTAATACCTCATTGATTTTAGCCATTTCAACAACTTAGGCTCAAAAAATGAAGGGTGTCGGCTTCAACCGAAAATGCACCTGTTTACAATGTGATTCAACAACAAATACAAATGACTCCAAAGAATTTCCAACTATGAAAATCTCAAAGTACAAAGTGTGCTCCTCAAATGATGGAGGACAATCAACAATGACTTACATCAACAACTCAAATTCACTGATTCCAACTATGAATGAAGAGGCAAATTCCACTCAAAATACAATGTTAGCTCAATACATATCTCTGCAAAATATTTGTAAAGGTGTCGCTGAAAACACGTGCAAGAATATTTTTATGGCAGCTGAATTTTCTTCTTCAAATAGTTGTTTTGCAATGATGGCAAACTTGTCTTCAAATGTCAATTTCTTCAAAAAATCACCTTTATATTAATGCCACAAATCATATAATGTCAAATCTGCAATTTTCTCTATGTATAGTCCATCTGCTCACATGTCATTTTCTCTTTTTTTGCTGCTCATATTCTCTCTTTGCTACTCCTCTCTCTCTCTCTCTCTCTCTCTCTCTCTCTCTCTCTTTTTAAATTAATTAAAAAATAAATTAATTGGGATTAAAATAAAAATGGAGGGGGGGTTTTTATTAACAAAAGAAATTAATTTAAGAGGAGAGGTATTATATAAAAGGGGCAAATATTAAAAATGGAGAATGTATTATATAAAGGGATTTTTATTAATGGAGGAAGGGGATATTAAAAAATGGAGGACGTATTAATGGTGGGAATTTAAAAATGGGAGGGGCGGTATTAATATTAAAAAAAAAAAAAAAAACGTGATATGGTGAAATGTAATGAAGGGGGCGGGGTTTTAAAATTAAAAAATTAAAGAGAGGGGAGCCGAGCGTTGGAGAGGGGGCGGGTCGATTGCAAGGGGGAGCGGGTGGAGGTGTGAGCAGCGTGTGGGGAGCCGTGGGAGTGAGGACGTAGGTAATGCCAGTTAGGGAGCAGCGTAAGGTTGAGGGCCGAGTTGAATAGGTGGGGAGGGGGTGCGTCAAGCAGGTAGGAGGAGCATATGGTAGATGGGGAGTGCTGGAAGAGCCCGTGGGAGAGTAACGGGGTGTGGAAGGGCGCGCGGCATGCGGTAGGTGGAGCGATAAGGTGGTGAGGGTTGTGTGAGTTATGAGCGGTGAGAATGTTGCAGGGGAAAGGGCCGTATGGCAGTTGGAGTGTGCATAGGATATGAGAGGGTAGGGCCAAGCGGCCGAATGTTTTTAAATTTTTATTTTTATTTTTATTTTTATTTTTTATTTTTTATTTTTAAATGTTAAAACAACAGAGAATAGAGAGCAGAGAGCAGGAAATAGCAGAAATTTCAACTTTGAAAACAATAGAATTTTTCCAGATGTATAGCAGAAACAAATCCAGCAGCAGAAAATGCAGAGATGATGAATTTTCCAGTAGAAAAAACTCAGATTTATTTTGCAGTAAAAACCAGAAACTTCTTCAGAAACCCTCTTTAAACAGTATTTTCCAGCAACTCTTTAAAATGCAGAATAAAGGCAGAAATTGCAAGCAAAATAAGCAGTGAGAAAACCTTCAGATGCACAAGGCTGCGTTTCTCCAAACCAATTTCTGAATGCTGCCAAGGATTTTGAATGTTGCTCCTTCTCAAAACCAATGCCGGAATGCTGTCAATTTCTGAATGCGGCAAAATGTCTGCTGCAGAAACTCTGAGTATTGCAAAAATCTCAAGAATTTTTGCAGATATGCACAGGCCATAAACACAAATTGCTCACTCAATTTGGAGCAGGGCTAGCAATCACCCGCTCTGATACCATGTTAAACACCATGTTGAACACACACATGGTGTATGAGAAGAATAAACACACACACAAGAGACTCAACACACAATGAAGGATAAGCGTGAGGCTTTCTTATTTTCCATTATACAAATATGTACATTTATAATACAATGGTGTGACTCTTGGTTTCACATTCCAAGGTCACTTGGACTCCATTGTGACTTTTCGCATTCCACACCTACCCATGTAGGATTAGGTGTTCCAACAGTCTCAATTTTTCCCTGGCTCCTAGAAAGATCTCGATTCAAGACATAATTTGCAATATAGAGTACGAGATTAAAGATTTACCTAATGCTTCAAAAGACATCATTAGACAAGATTGTGCCATGATCCTCAGGAAAGTTAAGCCCCCTAAGAGCAACATTAGCAAACCTGAGTTTGAGGCTCTTAAATCCTTGAACAGTAACCAGGACATTGTTATTCTTAAGGCGGATAAGGGAGGTGCTACGGTTATCTTAAACAAAGATGATTACCATAATAAGATGTTAGATCACCTTCATAATAGCGGGAGTTACAAGAAGCTGGACAAAAATCCCCTTAAGAAAGTTTCTGAAGCTGTTGCTCTTGTTATAAAATCCAATATCGTTGTGGGCTCCCTTAGTAAAAAGCTCATTGAGAGTAACCCCCTCACTCCTAGGATCTATGGTCTTCCAAAGATTCATAAGGAAGGAGCTCCCCTTCGCCCCATTGTCAACACCATTGGTGGTCTGATTTATCTTCTCACTAAATTTTTAGCCAGTAAGCTTAACCCTCTTGTGGAGCGAACTGACTCATTTGTCAAAGACGTGTCCTCCTTTATTAAATAATTGAAAGGCATTAAAATGGATCTCGATGAAAGGCTTGTAATTTTTGATGATGTCTCATTATACACTTGTATTCCCATTAATGAAGCTATCGATGTCATTAACCGAATCACGGATCCTAATATTGCCCCATCTTGTTGGGATTTGTCTTACCTCGACCTTCTTTAATTTCGAGGGTGAATTCTTTGAGCAAACTTGTGGTGTGGCCATGGGTTCCCCACTGTCCCCTGTTGTGGCTAATATTTTCATGGAAGACTTCGAATATAGGGCCCTTTCCTCGTTCCTTTTTCAACCTAGGCTTTCGAAAAGGTTTTTTGATGACACTTGTGTGGTCTGGCCCCATGGCAAAGACAAATTGGACCTTTTCTTCCAGCATCTTAATGATCAATCTAACTTCATTAAATTCACCATGGAATTCGAAGTTGATGGAAGCATGCCCTTTCTAGATGTTCTTATTTCTAGGAATGAGGAAGGTTATTTTTCCCATCAAGTCTTTAGAAAGAAGACACACACTAAGAAGTATTTAGATGTTGGTTCTCATCATTTCCCTCCTCAGAAACTAGGTGTTCTCAGCACCCTAGCTACCAGAGCCTTTAGAATCTTCGATGAACTTCACCTTGAAGGAGAGAAATTCCATCTCATAAATGTTTTCAATAAGAATGGTTATAGCAAATTTCAATGTCTTAGAGCTTTTCAAAAATCAGAAAAAGGTCCTTTGAATAAGAATTATCCTTGCGATCGGTTATCTGGAGTTCACCTTCCGGTTATTCAAGGTACTACTGATAAAATCACTAGGATCCTTAGGAGACATAATATCTCCTTGACCTTCAAGCCCCTTCGCACCATTCGAAGTTCGTTGAGATTGGTTAAGGACCTGGTTTTCCCTAAGGATGGTAAGGGTGTTTACTTGATTCCTTGCTCCTACGAGACGCCCTACATCGGTGAAACTGGTCGATCCATTAATCAAAGAATTTATGAACTCGTCGCTAACCTTAAAACTGGTAGATCTCACTCCTCTACTTTAGCATAGCATGCTAAAAAGACAAAACATCACATTTTCATTTAATATGCTAAGGTGATCGTGAGGATTGACCATTTCCACCACCGTAAGTTAAGGGAACCTCCGAAATTGAAAAGAGATTAGTAAACCTTAACAAGGATGATGGGTGGAGTGTTAGCAGATGTTGGATTCCTGCCTTTCACTCTTAGTTGTTGTTTTTTCTTCCTGCCTAGTTCTCCCTCTTGTCCGTTCACCTCTTCTTAACCCCCCCCCCCCCCACCCTTTTTTTTAGCATTAAAATTGAAATTACGTCATCTTTCTAATTAATATTTATTGTTATTTTTGATATATAATGTATTGAAATATCTATTAAGTAGGATTTATCTTATTAAAATTACTTATTAAGTAAAAATAAATAATAATAAGTATAATAATAATAATAATATATTATGATTATATACAACTATTAATTAATTCATTTTTAAATTAATTAAATGTCTTATTTTCCTTTATTTAGTCAAAAATTAAAAAATAATAATTAAATAAATAAAATAATAATAATAGTAGTAATATATGTCGTATTTGGAATTTTGGGGAAGTTTTGCAGCTTGGCTGACCTAGCTCCTGCACTGCCATTTGATTGTGCACTCTCTTACACAATAGCCCCAGCTGCCATGGATGTTGGTGGGGGTGCAGAACCCCTCCCCCCTCAGCCTGAAGTCATCGCCTTTCGAAAACTTGTTGCAGGAGGGAACAAGAAGCCACTGTCTGAAACTCAGCGGAAGTTTGTGAAAAAGATCGACTGCATTCCCTTCAGTGGTGTTGCCTATTGAACAAACCTGTAGATCTGCTCTAAATCTAGCTGACAAAGGGCTTATCGGCCAGTTTGTCGGCCTCTGGCCTTCCCCCAAAGCCATGGAGGATTGGGTTCAGAGGAACTGGTCTCCCCTTATCTCTAAAGAGATTAAAATCCATTTTGTAGGAAAAGGATTCTTCATATTTGTATTCGAGAATGCAGAACATAAAAGTCTCATTTTCAGAAACGAGCCATACTTCATGGGGCCTCAAGGGCTATACCTAAACAAATGGACTCCCGATTTTGACCCTGCACAAGACGTGCCCTCTGTTATCCCAGTGTTGGTTCATCTTCCCCGCCTTCCTCTGCATTGCTAGAACCAAAAATCCCTGCAAACCATCGGCAATTCGCTAGGAAGGTACATAGATCAAGCAGTGAGAAAAGACCAGTATTCCTGTGCTAGCATATGTGTTGAGGTGGATCTGGAAGTTGGGCTGCCAGAAGCAATAAAACTAACAGTCGCAGATTGGACTCACATTCAAGAACTAGACTATGAACAACTGCCATTCAAATTTCGGCACTTTCATGGCTATGGCCATTTTGCAAGGCACTGCAAAAAGAAGATTGCCGAAGAAAGTGAAAATTTGAAATCAAAACAATGGACCACAGTGCAGAAAACAGGGCCAACAAAACCACGTGGAAAAGGGACAACAAAAGAGAACAAATCCCCACTAGTTGGGCAATATCAAGCGGCTGGGAGATTCATCCCCACTCTGATAGTAGGTACCTTAAATATAGAGACCAATAATGTAGCAGAAATAAATAAGGACAACAACGATCAACCAAAGCTTTCCCCCATTGGAAAAGGCAGCGAAGAAGAAAGGAAACCAGAAGTAACCGTTGAAATCACCCCTTCTCCCTCATATGTAGACATATCAAGAAAGAAGATAGTAGAATATCCCAGCTCCTCGGAGGACGAGATCCTTGAAAGGCCTACAAAAAGAGCCAACAGAAAGTCCCACAAAGAAGAAAGGGAGGAAGAGGCGGAAAGACAAAAAACACAAGGAAGCTAGCCCACAATTGAGATGTCCATTAGAAGGAGCACTAGAACAAGGCCTCCAAAGGGAGGAGCTCCAAACACCCCCAATAGTAAGTAATGCATATCATCTCTTGGAATTGCATAGGCTTGGGGAATCTGTCGAAATCCGAAGCTGTCAAGGACCTCATGAAAACCGAACCAACAGATATCCTCTTGCTCCAAGAGACAAAAATTGAAGGGGAAACTCTTATGGAGATCAGCAAAAATAAATGGCCGAAGAATGTAGGTAAAGCAATAAGCTCAAAGGGCTCCTCAAGAGGAATTTCCACCTTGTGGAAGGAGGACCAATTTACTCTTGTCAACTCCTCTGAGTCTCAACACTGGATCTTCACTGAGCTGAGGCATATAGCAAGTAAGTTATCCTTCGCATTGTTTAATTTATATGTTCGAGTAATGTATGCAGAGAAGAAAGAATGCTGGAATGCCTTTCTAGAACTCCACTCTCCAAATAATATCGTCATAGTTGGAGATCTTAACATAGTAATGAATTCAAAAGAAAAAAGAGGAGGCAACAGTAGCAGGGATCAAATGATTCATGTGGTTGAAGACATAGTCCTCCAATGGGATCTAATGGATTTCAAGCCAAAGAAAGGATTATACACTTGGACCAATAAAGAATAGGTGAAGAACACATCTCGACTAGATTGGAAATATTTCTTGTCCAAAGCTCAATGCTAATGGAAAGGAGGCTCATCTCCTCAAAAATTCTTCCTAAGCTCACTTCGAATCATAAGCCCATTCTTCTTAAGTTGAAAGAGGAAGAAAATATGGGCCCAATCTCATTTAGATTTAGTCCACTTTGGAGTGGTAAAGATGGATTCCTTTATATAGTCTGAATGTCTTGGTCCACCACTGTCAATGGCTCTCCCAGTTATGTGTGGGAACAGAGGTTAAAGGCCACAAAGAAAGCTCTCAAGGAATGGAGCAAAAATCCCACAATCACCCCCAATAGTCAGAGAAAGGAAGCAATGCAAAAATTGGAAGATCTTCAGATGGAAATGGATACCAAAGACATCACATCAGCTAAACTGGCCAAAGAAAAAACTACCCAATGCAACTCCTATCGTTCCTTTCATAATGAAGAGTACCATTGGAGAATTAAGTCACACAGTCTTTGGTTGAAATCCGGAGATAGGAACACCTCTTATTTCCACCGACAATTCAGAGCCCGTCTCTCCCACAATCATATCTCGGAAATCACTACCTCTAAAGGGGTGATCTGCACATGCATAGACCAAATTAACTATGTTGCTGCATCTCATTTCCAAAACCTATACAGCAAAGGAAACGATGGTAGCAAAGAGGACATCTCAAAATTTCTCAACAACATTCCTTCATTGGTAACCAAAGATGAAAATATAGCACTCACAAAGCAAATCACTAAGGAAGATATCAACAATGTCATATGGTCCATGGAACTTGATAAAGCCCCTGTACCTGATGGGTTTTCAATCCATTTCTACAGGATCTGTTGGGACATCATCAAAGTTGACTTGGTAAGAATTATTAAAGGATTCCTATAAAAAGCAAAGATGGGGGGCAGCACCAACTCTACCTTCCTTGCATTAATTCCGAAAGAATCAAACCCTAGCACATTCGAAAGGTTCAGGCCCATCTCTCTCTGCAATGCCTCATACAAGATCACTGAAAAACTCCTTGCTAATATAATTAAGCTGCTCCTCGGAAGCCTCATCTCCATTTCGCAAGGAGGGTTTGTCAAAGGAAGGCATATATTGGATAATGTCATTCAAGTTTAGGAAACCATGCACTCGAGCAATCTAAGGAAGGAGAAAGGTATGTTGGTCAAACTAGATATGGAAAATGCCTTTGACAGGCTTAATTTGTCCTTTCTCTACAGGGTCCTCCTCAACTTTGGATTTTCACAAGAATTTGTTAATTTGATTAAAGCCTATACCAACAAGCCTTGGATTGCTCCACTTGTAAACGGGAGGCCAACCAACTATTTTCAAGCTTTGAGGGGATTGAGGCAAGGATGCCTTCTCTCCCCTTTCCTATACATCCTCTTGGTGGACACACTTAGTTGAAATATGGAGATGGACAAGGCTACAGGGTATACACCTGGTCTTCAAATTATGAATGGGTTGGAGCCAATCAATCATGCCCTCTTTTCAGATGATTCCCTGATGCTGGGTGGTGTCTCCAGCAGATTGCCTCTGCGTTCAAAGTCACCCTCCAAGACTACTGTTGCATATCTGGAGCTCTGATAAATGATAGAAAAAGCGTTGTCTATAGCTGGAACACTGATGAGAATGACATCCAAAGAGTAGCATGCATATTGGGGTTCACCGGATATGCCAGATGGGACAAAATAAACTATCTAGGATTGCCATTAACATTGGGCATCAACATAAGCTCACTATGGGACAGGGTGATAAATCAAATCAAATCCAAAATCGAATCCTGGGGAGGTCAAGGGCTTACGCACGGAGGAAAGCTAACTTTGATTCAATCGGTGCTCTCTGCCCTCCCGATTTATCAAGCATCATTCCTATTGGCACCCAAATCAATTATTGGGTAGATCACTAAGCTATTGCATGATTTTCTTTAGCATGGAGGAAAAGGGAACCAATGCAAGTTCCACTTGATCAAATGGGAGACTGTGAAACGCCCCCTGCGTGATGGCGGTCTCCAGATACAGGATCCTGATCAAGCTAACATCTCCCTGGGTTGTAAGATCCTCTAGAAACTTCACGTCTACCCCATCCATCCAGTAAGCTGCGTCCTCAGGAAAAAATATATTCAAGGTGCAGTGTTAAGACAGCTACAGGTGGAAAGCAATAAGAAAAGCACGCAGATCTGGAACCTATGCAAAAAAGTCATTAAATTTTTTCAGTCATATATGTATCAAATCCCTGGAAATGGGGAAAAAGTGAAGTTGTGGACAGATAGCATAATGGGCCATGTGCCTCTTGTTAATTCTGCAGGTCTTGCTGAGATCCAAGATTGGTTGAAAGGGCGAGGAATAAATACAGTCCATGATATCTCAAAATGGGACGAGACAGGCAGATGGATATCTTGGAGCTTTGCAAATATCCCGGAGCACTTGTTATAGAAGTTGGAAACTCTTAAAACAGAGCTCTGGGACGTTGCTCCGGTGCACAAGCTAGCAGATGATTCTTGGGGCTCGGGTCCCTCTAGCTCCTACTTTGCTGCCAAGGGTTATACTCTTCTAAAACCTCAATGGGAAAGGCCTCTTCCAGCTAGTTTCTGGCTTCAGGTATGGGATACAATGGGCCTTCCCAAAATAGACTTTTTCTTCTGGACACTAATGCACAAAAAAATCTTAACAGGTGAAAATCTCATGAAAATAAGTATTGTTGGTTTGCATAGATGTGTTTGCAGAAAAGCACTTGAAACCTCAAACTACCTCTTCATTGACTGCCCCTACACCAATGAATTCTAGACTCTCACCCTTCATGGCATCAACACTATCTCCCCTTCCCAAATCTCAGTAGTTGACCTCTTCTCCTCATGGAAGGAGCGATACCCTCTGGCCATCTCCAACAAGATCCTTTGGGCCCGGGTTTGGCTCACCATCACTAAGTTTTTTCTGTTGGAAGATATGGCTCGCTAGGAATGAACGTATCTTCAACAACATTTCTTGGTCCCCCTCCACTGTAGCTGCTAAATCCAAAGCTCTCATCTTTTAAACATTGAGCAATCAACACCTCAAGTATGAAAACACTCTACTCCCTGAGGAAAAGAAATGGTTTTGGATCTTTGTCTTCCGACACAGGATTCAAAGCGTTGTTAAACCCCCTCTCAACCCTGAGTGGAGGTTAAGGGACACGAACGAAAAAATTCAAAGCTGGTGGAGGAAGCAGGGTAAAGCAATGGTTTTCTTTGATGGAGCCTCTAAAGGAAACCTGGGACAATGGGTGCTAGAGGCCTCATTTTCTCTCCGGATGGCTCTAGAAGAGAAACCTTCAGCTGGGATTTAGGACAGTGAACAAATAACCAAGCAGAAATCATGGGCCTATTAAAAGCTTGTCAAATTTCTAGAGAAAGAGGATTCAGAGAGCTACAAGCATTCAGAGACTCTGAAATTTTGATAAAAAAGATACATTTGAAAGATCAGTTTAATGATTTTGTCCTAAATAAGAGCTTACGTAGGCTGAGATACATTCTACTCGATTTCACTTCTTTCAAATGCTTTCACATTCTCAAAGATTCAAAAAAAGAAGCTAACATATTCGCCAATAAAGGTTGCCTTCTCCCACATGGAGATCTCAGTATAAACGACGGAAATTCTTCACAATTTTGCATCCCGTGAAATGTTGTCCAACTTGTAACAAGAACAATGTTTTTAGTCTTGTACTGATGGTTGTTCTGGCCCACAACCCAACCTAATTTCTCTATTAAATAAAAATTCCTATCCGTTTCAGTTATATATATATATATATATGTCGTATTTGGAGGAATGAGGACGACGACACCGAGTTCGGAGCGTTTGCAGGTTTGATCCTGTGACCTTCGGGTCAGCTAACTGCGAAGGGGTTCCACTTACCTAGTTCTCCGCATCCACCCAATTTCTCCATTCCTGTTTGCTCAACAGCTGCACCAACCTTCCACTGTCACTGTTCCCTCTGCCTGTGGAGTCGACCCATAATTGGTAGTTTACTGGATACTATAACAGATTTTGGTTTTGATTATGGTTGGGGTAATGGACAAGGAACTCATTGATTATTCGTAGGACCCCTTTTCCTATGTGGACATCTGATCGTTTTCTGCTTGGTTCTCTGTAGGTATGCACGTATCTCTTCTGGTTGCCTCTACAATTATGCCTTCTATTGCGCCTAGGTCATCTTCCTTTTCTCCTACTTCTGTTTGCCCTAATTAGACCTTTGACTCTTTCCTGGTACCTGAGCTCTCTTCTGCACCCTTGGTGATTTCAACCTCATTACTTCCCCGGACCTCCGTCCGCCATCCCCTACCACCCTTTCCTTCCTTACACATTCTCACCCCCCATCGTCTGCGGAGCTTTCGGGCTCGTACCCTTGTCCCTCCTCCCCACTTCCTTCCTTCCCTTATTCCGAACCATCTCCCCTTACCTCCAACCCTACTCCCCTGTTAAACCCTTTAGCCGCCATCTTCTTTGACCCCAAACCCCTATTCTGCCTCGTTCGTCCCCCCATCAACCCTCTGGCCATTTCAATGCCACTCCCCCCGAACTAAACCATCCTCCCTCCTCAGCTGCGGTCCTCTCTCCCCCCTCCTCGGAGACCTCGTAACCCCTCTCCTCCTATGCCCTGCCCCTGTGCTACCAGGCATACTGTTGGCTTGGGGGGTCTTGACCCAGGTTCGAAATTGAGGCTAACTTACAAAACCCTCTTACCACTGGCCCTTTTGACAGTGACCTGCTTGCGCAAGTCAAAGTCTCAACCGAAGCAGTATGGGGGGGGGGGGGGTGTTGGAACCATGTTTCTGCACCCTGGGAGAGGTTTGAATGATGTGGGTGCCCTAAGATCCCAAACAACCTTAAATAGACCTTCGCGACAGCAGCCCTAACCAAGTAAACCCTTTTCATACAGATTTAGGTCAAATATGCAGAATATCTTGCGCAAGTCAACATAGCAATCATAAATCAATTAATAACCTTTAACACATCATATCAGAGCCTTATACCGTCAGATCCATCTAATAAGCATTCACATAAACCCAACCACAGTTGTGCAAGAGATTTAATTGCAGACAATACCGAAATCGGAAAGAAGATGCAGAAAAATTCATAACATAAACAACAGATGAATATAGAACTTAGATATCAGCAACAATATTCATTTATTACTTATCAGTTCAAATCCTTCATATAAAACACTTCAACAACCTGCACACAGAACCAGCGAACCCTACTCCAACAGGCCCCTAACACAATCTTATGACTCGTCTCGAGTCACACTAGCGGTGAGGTCTTAATTTTGAGCTCGAGCACTTCGATAGCCATATCAAATGGTAGCAAGATACCCGCATTTTGGTCTACAACGCTCTGCATGCTCTCAACCAAATGTTCTGATGGGGGCCCTTCAGCGGATGAAGTGACATTTTGCATTGTCTGGGTTAGGCTGTGCACAACAGCATCAAGGTCCTTGGAGAGCTGCATGGACTCATTTGCCCAGGGCTTCTTGTGGTCGATGGCAATTTGCTTCCTACGACAGAGTGTCTCCACTTCGCCCTGCATCGCCTAGCTGGTCTGAAGGCGTGCCATTCTCTGAGCCAGGATAAGAGTAGGCAGAACCTCTTGTAATTCATCGAACTCTTGTTCCTTTGCGCATAGTTCCTAATTGATTTTCTTGACTAAAGGATATGTCTATACAGAGGTCCACAGCCCCATGGCCTTATCGATCAGGGAGGAGCCATATGTGATAGATGTTGAAATGCCAGTCACGACATTCTGGATCATAGCTGCTCGTTGTGTGCGCACTTTGGGGGGAGTTTTAGGCTGCAGTTGCACCTCAACACAACAATATGTTGTTCAAATTCAACCTTTACGGACTGAACTTCTGACCTAGAAGCTTTGAGAGTTGCGACCAAACCTTCTACTTTAGATTGCGATGCAGCAGAGGTCGAGACAAAAATATCGGGAATTTCGCCGCATAGTCAATCAATGATACTTTCCAATTCTGCTCTTTGAGCTACGACTACCTGATGTGTTGTATGAGCCTGATGATACTCTTCCGTTTTGGCAACTACAATCTGCTCGGCTTCGCTGACCTACTATTGGGCTCGCGCCTCCCTGTCCTGAAGTTCTGCTTAAATGAAGATGTGTAACGCGTGGAGCTGCCCACTAGGTAACCTGGCCAGGTCAAGGTCGATCTCGGAGCAGGCGTAGACTTGCGCACATAAATTTTCTGAATCAAGAGATACTGCAGTGCCCGGGAGGGTGCAGACTCTACTCTCCGTGGCCGCGACGATTGTTGTAGATGGCAAGCTCGTTTGTACCAGCCTCACTTGATCCACTCTTGCTTGAACCAACCTTGATTGATCCACGCTCATTTGCAAGGTATCAACCTTCAGCTGTAGAAATTGTAAGCTGGACTGCAAGGCTTCCACTGCAGGCTTGTGCTGAGCTTCCATGGTGCTCCACTGGTCCTCAGACGTCGAGGCGACCGCATTGGAAATTTTGTCAAGGTCTTCTTCAGTTAGAGTAACTTGCTCTTCTCCGCCCACCTTGGACCCTTTCCTTTTCTTGCGTGGCCCCTTCGATGTTTCTCCTCCATGCTTGATGCCACGTGAGGATCCTGCACCATCTCCACCAAGCCCATCCAACTCGTCGGGTTCCACTTCCGCATGGTCACCTACAAGTTCTTGATCTCTATCTGTCCTCACATTGTCGTCGGCATTTAGGTCTTCTTCGGCTTCTTGATATTTTCCACCTATCTCTTTGTGCTACTCAATAGTAACTTTGGGTGTTGTGTATGTCCGATCCATAATAGTCTCTTTCAGAGTTGTTGGCTTCAGGGCTGTTTCTTTCCTAGATGTGGAGGGCGTAACAAGGTGCATAGAGCCAATCCCAAGTTTCTGCGACTTGGGCCATGAGGCGACGACCTGGTCAACCTCTGCCTCCATAACCATGTAGGGTAAAGGGTACCAGTCGGGGATTTTATGCACCTTAATCATTATGTTGTGCATCGTCACCTGAAACTCTGCTATACTTTTATACTTCTCATAGACGGTCGGTGAGAGCCGTGGTCTAGAATGGAAAGCTTGTGCCAATGCTCCCTCAAAAAGAACTCAGAAAATTTTGTTTTCTTCGACCCGTTTGGCATTCAATGAGTCCCACAAATTTGCATAATGTGCCCCCTCGCAGACGCCAAGCTCAATGTCAGGAAGGACTACCTCATCTGAGGTCTCCCATTCTACTAGCGCAATCAATAATAGAAGCCACGATTAACAGAACGACTTGTCGATTTCCTGGGACTCGCGCACATTCTCTAAATGTTGCTCACAGAGAAATTACGCCCAATTATACAACACCCATTTTTCGCACTTCCCATCCAAAGCAATGACGTGTGCCGGAACTGTCTTTGGCCGACTTGTCCTCATAAGCTTGCATCCCAGGACAAGGGTGCCCACATGCACCGCCTGGTCATTGATGGTCTGGACCAGGAAGCCTCGCTTATCCCATTCAACCTGGTATGCTTCCTTTACCTCGTTTCCACCCTTAGTTCAACACTTTCCCCAAATCCTTTCATGGGATGGGGCCCCCTCATAGGTAATCCTGTGATCCGGTGGATCAACGCGGAGTCGATAGGGATTCTCCCCTAAATCCAAAGGGAGTCGTCATGGAATAGGGCCAATAATTGGCAGACACACATGCCTGTGATGGGGTACTACCCAAAAGAGGGAATCCTTAGCAGATTGAGGATGTTGGTGTTGTGCAGCCCACGTACCAAGGGCATCATCTCTACCTTCGGTACATCATTGTACATTACTCGTTCCAAGTAATTCTCTGGGGAAAGCTTTGGGAACGTTACTTCGTTGGTGAGATCATAATCATTAAACTTTACTTGGGGGAGATTGCCATATATTTCGCCAACCTGGGGGACATCTTAGGGGCATAATGGAATCTGCAGGTATTCTCGCACTGTATCAAGGTTCTGTGGCTTGCGTGCTGATGACTTCCGTGGTTTAAAATATGGTGGCTGCCAAGTCAGTGGTTCTGCTAGTAGTGCCTCCTTCCCTGTAGTCATCGATCGCTTGGAGGGATTACCCACGGGAGAACGTTCCTTGAGGTTGTGCCTGGGGGATGAAAAATTCCTTGGAGAGGTGTGGGGCTTAGAAGTAGCCCACTTCAACACTTTTCCCTTACCCTTCGCCTTCACTGGAGTGGATTCAACTTCTTCGATTTCCGGAACTACTTCTTGGACCTCTTCTGATTCTTCCCCTATAGACGTCGTGAGGGGCGTTGAGAGCTCTTCTGCAGGGTTGGTGGTCGTCATTCTAGCTCGAAATATGAACTCAGGGTTACTGCTATTGGAAATGGATTCACGACGAGACATGCAGAATGCACAGATGGCTGAAGAATAGAGCTTACAGATCAACACAGGGCGCCAAATGTAGAAATAGTGAAGGGATAAATTAAGGCCCACATCCTCTGTGTTATAATCCACCCATAGTAAAAACAGTCAGATGATCATTAATTTCCATTTATTTTATGGGAATGGTAAAAAATCTTCATTAAATGCAACCAGTCTTCTCCTCCCAACGGTAATTTAAATTTTTCACCTTGCCGCATGGTTCCAATGGCTAGTTTTCCAACCTGCGCGTTACCCCTGCGCTTCTGGTGCACCTGCCTGCGCTCTTTCTTCATGTTGCGCACAGATCCCCTGATTCTAATACTCCAATCATATAGTCATTTGGTAGGTGCGAGATAGTCTCTATACGGCTTCAGGCGTCTTCCATTGAATTATTCGAGGAGGTTATCCTTGTGCAACGTGTCCAAGCGCACCACGCCGCCATCAGTGATATCCTTGACAATGTATGGTCCCAACCAATGTTTTTTGAACTTACCCAGGTGGCGTGCAAATGGACTATCATAGAGTAACAACAAGTCTTCCTCTTTGAATACCTTTTTCCTGATGTGCCTATCGTGTCAAGCTTTCTCGCATGCTTGTTGTTCCTGCTGGTGGAAGTTAGAAATAAAGTGATCCTCTTCCAAGGAAACGAGTTGCACTAACCGCTCCTCCATAATGTCAGGCTCGACCATGTTAGTGAAGGCTGCAATGCGTAGACTCGAGATAATATACTCCATGGGCATAATAACCTCCAGCCCATAGACCATCCCAAAGGGTGTCTTTCCTGTCAAATTTTTACATGTTGTCCAGTAAGCCCATAGGACAGAAATGATGCGCACATCCTAATCGTCCCGGTTGGTATTACAGAACTTTGCAAGGGCGTGTTCCAAAATCTTTTTGAATGCTTCTACTGCGGAATTTTCTTGCGGGTGATATGGGGTACTCTTCTTGTGATGGATATGAAGTTCCTCGGTCAAGGCTTCGATCGTCTCTTTGAGCAAATGAGTACCTCTGTCACTCACTAAAATTTTTTGGTACCCAAACTTGGTCAGGATATGTTCAAAGATTAAGTGTGCAACAGTGTCTGCAGTACAATCCTTAACCGCCTTTGCCTCTGCCCACTTGGTCACATAATCAGTTGTAGTAATGATATACCATGCCCCAGTATTCTTCCCAGGGGGTTAATTGGTCCCACGAAATCTATAGCCCATTTTTCAAATGCCACTTAGGGAATATCAAGATAGGTGCAATGACTATTTTGTCTTTTAGCAGCTCAAAGCTCTTCTGACACTCATCATCCCAAAATAATGCTAGATCTTTCTTTAACAACTTTTCCATTGGCACAGTGATCAAATCATACCCCTGGATAAAATTCCTGTAAAACCCGGTATGCCAAAGGATGGAGCGCAATTGCTTCTTAGTGGAAGGGATTTCTAAGTTAATGATTACCGCGATCTTGGTCGGGTCCACCATCAATCCTTGCTGACATACGATGTGTCCCAGCAGAATCCCAAAAGGTACACAGAATATGTATTTCTTAAAATTGAGAGAAATTTGGTGCTTCCAATAGGCATCAAGCATCAGCCGCAGATTTGAGACATTGTTCTTTACCAATCCAAATATTGTCCAGTCATCATAATAGTATTTCAAGAATTTATGCATGAATTCCTTGAATACAACCACGACGACACATGAGAATATTGTAGGTGCATTTTTTAATCTGAATGACATGAAAATATATTGAAAGGAACCCCATTCTGTGGAAAAGGTGGTCTTGCTATGGTCTTCTGGTGCAATGCGTATTTGATGATAACCTGAGAACCCATCTGTGAAGGAATAAGCTTCTTTCCCGCCCATATTATCCAAAATTTCATCCGAGAACAAAGTAGGGAAGGGATCATGGACATAGGCATCATTTCGTTTGCGCAAATGAACACAAATCCTGATTTATCCCTTGGTTTTTTTCTCCTGAACCACCATTGGGTTTACCCAATTTGATTGCTCGACCGATTCAATGATTCCCGCAGTCGTCATCTTTTCTAACTCCTCCTTGACCTTCTGCTTTTATTTTGGATTCAATCGATACGAGCGTTTTTTGATAGGGAGGGCGTCAAGTTTTAATGTGATCTTCATGACACCTAGGTCCCCCACAATGCCCTTTAATTCAGAAAATTATGTAGGGAACAAATCCTAATACTCCATCAGCAAATCTACAATCTTGCCTATCGTATCAATATCCCAGTAGTCCCCAATCTTGGCCAACTTGGGTTGCTCATTTGTTCTAATGTTGACTTCCTTTAATTTCAGAGGTTTAGTCATGTCCACCGTCCTTAATGTCAATCCTGCCACAACGTGCTCACCTTCTGATTCAGGGATACTAACATTCCTTCGGTCATCTTCATTATCCTCAATGGATAGGTTTCGGCAGTTGACTATGTCTATCATTTGTATATCATAGGTCAGGGGAGGGTTTGCCCTGTGGGGCCGAGATTCATCAAAGACTAGTGCCTCTATGTCTTACAACGCTTCATCCATTTTTTCTAAGCCTCCCACAGAGCCAAAGGTTCCTAGGAAGTCTTCAATCATTATATACCAGTCTCGGGTGCCTCGGTGTAACTCAACATCTAGATACCAAGTTGCGAGGATGGGTCCTAATGAGTGGCCAAACCTATGAACCCATTCATTCCATGTCTTCTCATCCCATACGTCCATCCATTTGGCCAAGTGCTTGTGCGAGTCTCCCTGTCCATAGAATAACTCAATGGGTGGTGTGGCAGAGGGTTAAAAGCGCAACATCATCATCTATCTACATTCCTTCCAGTCTTGAAAAGTTCCCTTGTGCGTTTCCCACCACTGCGCTGGAGTTGTGCGCATAGCCAAGTCCAATGCCAAAAACCTTCGTTCCTCTCGGACAACTTTTTCTAGTACTTCTAAAAATTCCTTGACACCATCAGAATCATCAAATTAGGGTAGTTCCCTTGTCTCAGACGAGATGCTCCAGAAGCTCTTTGTAATCTTAAGACATCGTAGGGAAAATATGTCATGTAGCCATTTCTGCCAGTTCTCCATTTCGCCATCAGAATCAGAAAAAAAAGGAGTTATCCTTCTCCCAATTCAGCATGCCATCAGCCGTGAGGTTGATCCAATCTTCATTTCATGCAGTCATTCTATAGATATGGTCAATCTCGTCCCCTTCACGCATTGGTTCTGTGTACCGTTCTCCTTCTGTCGGATCCAAGGGGACGATCACCTGGGTACCATTACTCTCAAAGATCATGCTTCTGCATTTTAAGTTGATGATACCTCCCATATCAATGGCCCAATCCAAGCCTAATAATGCAGGGTAGGGATCTACATCATCCACAATTTGTATAACCTCAAAATCGGCACATACATTTACTCTCGCGATGTTGACCTCAACTTGTGGAAGCCTACCCAGGGGGATGATCTTCTGCTGATTACCCATGTGTAACTGAACGGTGGAACATTCCAACTTTGGCTCGCCCATCTTCTGCCAGGTTTGTTTAGGTAGGATGTTTGCATCAGGCCCCATATCTAAGATAACCTCGTCCATCTCGTATTCCACAATCTATACCGTCATGCACATCTCCCTACCCGTTCTCTTCTTCTGCATGTAAACTTTTTTTACAGTCTTAGATTCTGTTTGCAACACCTCCTTTTCTGCGTAGTTGTCTATCAGGGCCTGGAGATTATCTATTGCCTTCTTGTTGCTCAGTAACTTGATGCAGGCTTGTAAGAATGGCTTAACCTCATCGCCCTCTTTTGGTTCCCTAATAGGCCTCGAAATGGTTGCTTCTTCTTCAAAAAACTCCTTTCTGGCTTCGATGAAAGTCTCTTTTGCTTTTTGCAGGTTGAGGCTTTCCTTTTTGTCAGCTGCTTTTCTAATTAGTGATTATGCGTTGGGATTTTCTTCATTTCCACCGGTAGCAATGCCGCTGCGTGTAATGAAATTTACACTTGGGTTGTCGCAGGGGTTAGCTGTAACCTAATGGATGTTTTGCGTTGGCGTCTGTTGTTTTTCCTGCATTTTAGTGATCAATACCAAACAATCTTCTATTACATGATCGAATTTCTTGCAATACCTACAGGATTGTCGTGCAGGGTTTGGGTAGTCTTGCGCATAATGTCTAATGTCTCCACAGTTGTAGCAGATTAGCTTCCCTCTTCCCCTACCAACGCTTCCACCTCTCCCCCCTCCTCGGCCTCTTGCTGGGGATCCTCCACATCTGGAGGGAGATGTTGGTGAGGAAGGGCCGGTTTGGATTCTGTAAAGGTTTCCTCTATTAATCATTAAGTCATACGTGTGGTAGTTGTGCTCATCGTGTCCCACCAAAGAGCAGAATCTGCACCATTGTTGCTTTAATTCAGGGACATAGGCACCTAACCGCAGACAGTGATATGTATCATGCCGCCCTACCACCCGATAATCAGCGCACCATAATGTGTGGGTACTAGGCCCAGCAATATCCCTTGGGTGCAGTGGGATTGGTCCCCTAGCTTGCATATAGTCCGATAGTAGAGGACAGTGATCTTTGGTGTGGCCAGATACCTTGCAGTGTATGCACCAGACATCTGTGCTAGCTTCTTTACCCAAATATCGTTGTAAATTCTGAATTTCTAAGTGCATCGCCTCTAATTGGATTTGAATCTGTGATTCTCCAAATTGCACATTGTCCCTTGGTGCAACTTCTAACTTCATAGCAATTTATAGGGCTTATTCTTCTGAGCCAATTTTTTGCTGACCCAAGGGTCCCTGTAGATGTGGTAACAACATGGCAATGAACCATTCCTTATGCTATTTGTTATCATAGGCGAATCCTCCATCACTAATGACCATTTTTAGCCATTGGTCAGCTTCCCGGACTGACTCCATAGGCCCTTTCCTGATATATTTTAGTTCCACTATGCATTGAGAATAAGACTTGTGTTTTCAGAACTACTGCTTTAGAGCATCCTTGATCTCCTATACTATGGGATTCACATGTTGAGCAATGTATCCCATAAACCAATCCAAAGCTCAACCTTCAAAATCTATTACTAACTACACTCTCTTAACAACATCGTTATTGACGTTCTGCGCAACCCATACTTCATCTGCCACGAACCAAAATCGATCCATATCTTCATCCCCTGCTCCTTTAAAAGTGGGCAACTTCATTTTCACGACGATATCGTCTTCAGGAGGGGGTGGAGGTGGGGTAGGAGGATTCTTACCCCTATGCGAATTTGATGGCGACGTAGCCGGGGAACTAGTTTCTGCGTGCGTAGCACCACTCCCGCTTAGATTAGGTGACTTCCTTAGAGGAATATACACGTATTTGTACCCATTTTGATTGAACTGAGAGTATTTACCACTTCGTGTCATACTTCGACTTTGATTGGAGGTCATTCACTCGGTGTGGCTACATAGAATGCCCTTTTCACATAATAGCATCTTAATCAGCAGAGGCAAATTTTGTAAGAACTTGCCCCTCAATCTTTTGAAAAACCTTCGTTCAGCTTCAGAGTAGGACACAAACTGATTGAATGCAAATTCAATTACAAATACACCCATGATGCTATCAACCTAGTGATCTACTGTCCAGGTAATAGAATTATCAGTCTTTTCCAATTGTTGGATTAATTCAGGGGTCCATTGTGTGACTTGATCGTCCTTCCAACATGTTTGGAATTCCGCCAACCTTTCCAGCCACTCTTGTAACTTGTGTGAAAAGGTTACAAAAAAGATCTCGTGCACCTCCATAAAAATATAATTATCCTGCCACTCCTTTGGAGATAACTTCTTACTTCTATTTTCTTTTAGGGAAAACTCCTGAATCTGTTTTTCAAAAAAATCCTCAAGCTCAGGTTTTAATGGCTGCCAATGACCTCGTGGCATCACCCAATCCCTCTCAAAATTCTCTCGGTTACATCAACAGAACCATTTTTTGGCTTGGGGGGTCCCGACCTAGGTTCGAAATTGAGGTTAACCAACAAAACCCTCTTACTACTAGCCCTTTCAGGAGTGACTTGCTTGCGTAAGTCAAAGTGTCACCTGAAGTAGTATGGGGGGGTGCTGGAACCAGGTTTCCACACCCTAAGAGAGGTTTGAATGATATGGGTGCCCTAAGATCCCAAACAACCTTAAACAGACCTTCGCAATAGCAACCCTAACCAGTAAACCCTTTTTAGATAGATTTAGGTCAAATATGCATAATACCTTGCGCAAGTCAATGCAACAATCATAAATCAAGTAATAAACTTTAACACATCATATCAGAGCCTTATACCATCAGATCCATCCAATAAGCATTCACATAAGCCCAACCACAGTTGCACAAGAGATCTAATTTTAGACAATACCGAAATCGGAAAGAAGATGCAGAAACATTCATAACGTAAACAACAAATTCATATAGAACTTAGATATCAACAACAAGATTCCTTTATTACTTATAAGTTCAGATCCTTCATATAAAACACTTCAACAACCCGTGCACACAGCCACTGGGGTATGCACACATAAAGACTAAGGTCTCCGCGCACATAGCCAGCAGGAGCCTTCTTACCTAGAAAATCCACACAAAATATCACCAAGTTTCCAGATCTAACATTCACATTTAGACTTTTCCCAAAAAAGCTACTTTTTTAGACTCATTCTATTCACTTATTTATACTATTTATTCTGCGCTAACCTATGGTCCACAAACCATGGTTTGTGGCCCCTTGATCTACCCTTTTGACCCATTACAATTCGTGAGGGGTTTTGACCCACCCCAAAACTCCCGCGCAAGACTAAATTATCACCAAATATGGAAAAATTGTTGGACTTAGGGGACCTTGCTCCAACATGTACCAAGTGTGTCAAGGCCTATAATCATGATAGTCTACTCACGCTCAGCAAGGGCATTCAGATGACCGATATATTGGGTAATGTGGAAAAAGTTCTGGTTGGAGGGGTCCACAGTCGGAACTATGGTGCAAAGAGACTTCGACAATGGGTCACAAAGATCTGGGGTGGTTTGCTGCAAGAACTCCCTACGATACATACTCTCACAAAAGGATGGTTTGCACTTCGGTTTAGATCTAAGGATCCCATTGATTGGGTCATGTCAAAGTACTAGCATATTAAGCTCTTTCTTGTTCTCCTCAAGAGATGGAGCCCCTTATTCGACCTCGAACGCAAAAAACTTGGGGCTGGCCCCATTCGGGTTCGATTATCTGGCCTCCCTTTACATCTTTGGACGAAGGATATTTTTTCCAGCATTGGCAACATATTGGGGAATTATTTGGATCATGACCTCTCATACGCTGAGACGGGAAAGATGGCTTTCACTCGCATACTTGTCCATATAGATACCTGAGAGGGACTGGAGTAGTCCGCCAAAATCCAATGGAGAAAAACAACTCGGATACAGATCCTGGATTATGAAAGGGTTCCATTCAGGTGCAGACGTTGCCATAAGGTGGGTCATGTCTATAAGGATTTTCCATTGATTTAATCTACTTCCATTGATTCCCCTTCTATTGGCTATCGAACCATTCAGGATCCGGTCTTCATCTCATTGATCAGGTAGGCCTAGTTATCGAGCTTCCTCACGATTCCATAGGACGCACCTCACTCGAGGACTGCCTCACTGGACACTGCTCGTGCCTCAACCAAGATCACTCGTTCTATGACTACGGTTGCATCCTCTGGGCACCCTCCGGGCTCCAGTACATCTCCTCTTCCCCCTCTCTCTTTTACATCCTTATTATATACTCCTGCATCACATTCGTGTATTGCATCTGCTCTTTATGGTATTCATGTATCATCAGTTTCTTGCTCTCCCATCAACTCCCTCTAGTTTTCTCCCCCACTCCCCCTATCATCATTCCCCCTCCCCCCTCCCTTCCCACCTCCCCTCCCCCCGATACCCTTACCTCCCTCCATCTTCCTACCTCCCCATCTACCTTGGATGCAGAATCCTCTGATACCTCCTCTTCCCTTCCCTACAACCTCCACCCTCGTACTTCTACTCCTGCTGGTCTGCGCTCCACCCATGCCCTTTCCATTATCCCGAATAAACTTCCCAGAGGTCGTCACTCTTATTTAACCAAGGCCATTTTGCAGGTAGGTTTGGATGTAGCTACTAGAAAAAAAATCTCCATAGAAGGGGTTCTTAGAGCAACACACACCCCTGGTTTGGTTTCTAGATGAAATTCCTTTCATTTAATTGTAGAGGGCTGGCCAGTCCAGCCAAGCGCCTTGCCCTTCGTCGCCTTCATGAATCTACCATCGTTGACATTCTCCTCCTACAAGAGACCCTTGTATCTTCTGAATCATCTATAAACACCCTCTCTGCCATGGGAATCATCTTCTGAATTAGTCCCCCTTAATGGGATGGGTTATTGTATGTCCTCAGTGCTTCAGATCTAAGATCTCTCTCTCTTGATGGTGCAGAAAACCCAGACAAAAATGGAACTCAAAGGGAGCTCACAAGCAAAAAGTGGAAAAATATGACGATAATGGAGGATCAAAGTCAGACCAAAAGTATAGATCCATAGTGATCTTTAGGCAACAAAAGGTAGTGAATGAATGGGAAAACCCTTCTATTTATAACAAAATATTGAGTTAGTCTAGATATTGGTGCATAATTAAAATATTATTAACAAAATCTAGATCCAACTTTTATGGAATATTTTATTATTTTTGTTGGAGGGAAAAATAATTTGAATTTGGTCAAATCCCTTTATTTGTAAATAATAAATAAATAAATGATTTATTTATTATTCTAAGAATGTGGTTGAGTAATAATTAAATAAATAATGGTTTATTCAATTATTTATAAATGATTTAGTCAAATTTAACAAGGAATATTATTTAAATAATTATTCGTATAAAATTGTTGACACCTAATCCTATGGATGGGTGTGCATATTTAATATTGTATATTAATTAATATTAGGAAATAAGGAAGGCCAAGAGTCGTTGGGAGATGAATCCCAATAGCCTCACCTCCATGTATAAATCCATGTGCATCCTTCAGCTAATACACATTCTGATTTGAGGAGTTACCTCCTGGTTTGACATGGTATCAGAGCCAGCTCCACTATTGGCATTTCTGGCTGTGGTGTAACTCCCTCTCCTTTGCTCAGTCAATTTTTATTAATAGTTTTTTGTTGCTCTTAATTGCTAGACTGTTATTCTGCATTTCTTTTCTCTATATAGCCCTGACATTTGCAGCTCCAGCTCCTGCAGCTCCTGAAGACACTGCAAATTGCAGGCTCCCCTGCCACTCTGCAACTCAGCACCTGCACACTGTCATTTCAGTTTATTTGTAATGCCCTCACTCTCTCCCTACAATTCCTCACCTACACTCCCCATTCAACTGCGCCCTCCCTTCCCATTCCCCATTCCCATACTCTTCATACCTATGCCCTTCGATTATACATTCAATACGCTCCATTCACTTAAGAGACAACTTCTTATTAACGCCAGGCCCTCCCACTATGCATACATCTCCAGCGCCCTCCTGTCTTTGTATACTCACTGCATATACAATCTGCGTTTAATACCATTCAAGCGCTGTCATAGAACGCTGTTTGGTCGACTAGAACGTTCCCATACCAGCATCTCCAGCGCTGTATACAGTCCGCTCGACTATCAAAATGCTGTCTTTCACATATAATACGCTGTCTGGTTTAATATACATCGCTGCCTCCTTAACGCAGGTATTCTGGCATTCATATGTTATATCACGCTGTCTGGTTTAATATACAATGCTGCCTCCATTTATAATACAGCTCTCACATATTCAATACGCCCCTGTATCTCCATGCTGTCTGCGCATATGTGTATATACAGTCCACTGCATTCCATCTTGGTTTGACAGTCATCGTTTATATAATATCGCTCATACATTATACCGTTGTCCATTCCATCGTTCAAAATCAAATGCTGTCCAGTTTAATACCGCTCCCTCCTCCATCATAAAACGCTGGTGGTGGTATATAAAACGATGTTGGTGGTATATTTCACTTTAATACAGCGCTGTCAATACCGCTCTCACATATTCAATACGTTGGCTTTATTGATTACATGGTATCCACGCCGGTTTTAATGAACGCTGGTTTGTATTGATTACATGGTATGCGTTGTATTGTGAAACACTGTCCATTACATATTTAACAACGCATTCCATATATATTTAAACGTTTTCGTTTAAATATCCAATGCTGTCTCCATAAAGCGCTGTCCATTGCATATTTAACACTTCACATTCCATATTCTATACCATTTCCGCCCTTATGGTATCGGATCACTGTTTAATATTTCCGCCCTTAATACCATTCCAATTCACATTATACCACCCCTCCCCAACCATATAATACATTTTTCCCCAAACAAAAAAAAAATATATATTTGGTGCAGAATTCAGTCTCTTAGCAAAGAGTTTTTTGTCCATTTAAATTCAGTCTTTAGCAAGAGTTTTTGTGCAGAATTTAGTTTCCAGCAAATTTTTTTTTTAAAAACTCAGAGTATTTTTTCAGCAAGAGTTTTTTCCCCTTTAATTGAGCAGATTTCAAGAGTTGAAAGTTTTTATAGCAGAAATTTTTCCTCTTCAGAAGATTTTTTTTTCCAGCAAAGTTTTTTTCTCTCCTCCTTCAAAAGAAGATGACAGTCCCTTCATCTTCTAAAGAGGCTGCCTACTTGGCACAGAGAGAAAAGAGACATGCTTCAGTTCCATCCAGAGGAAGAGAAGGCAGAAGACGAAGAAGAAACTTCAGAGAAAAGGGGGGCAGACAATCTAAAGCTCAGCAGCAAACAAATCAAGACAGAGGTAAAACTAATGACAAAGACAAAGGTAAACCAGCTGAATCAGCTCATTCTGTTCTAGCACATTGTAACAATGGAGTAACTGAAAACCTCTTTGATGTTTCATTTAATTCATGGAGAGATGATTGGTTGCTAGATTCAGGAGCAACATGTCACATGACATTTAGAAAAGATTTTTTTGAAGAATTCACTGACAAAGTTGATGGAGCAGTATATTTCGCAAATAAATCCAAACTCAAGCCATCAGGGCTTGGCACAGTCAGGCTTAAACTGCCTGGTCTTCCAGATCATATCCTACATGAGGTTCTATACCTCCCGGAGTTGAAGAGAAACTTGTTGTCCCTAGTTGAAATCCGGCAGCAAGGACACTCAATTCACTTGTTTGATGGCAAGGCAGAGGTCAGAAAAGCATCAGATCACTCACTTGTCATGGAGGGAATAGAAGAAGGGAGAATCTTGAAGCTGAAAGGTTCATCTGCTCATGCTCAAAACTTTGCATTCAGTTCACATCATGATGAAGGTACATTCCCATCAAGTCTTTTATGGCATGCTAGATTTGGACACTTAAACTATGACAACCTTTGTTTGTTGAAGAAAAATGGTGTTGATGGACTGCCTACAATTCCTAGAAAACCTAAGGAATGTGATGCTTGTATTCTAGGAAAGCATAGCAAACAGCCATTTCATGATTCACACTCCAGAGCACATAGAAAAATTGAACTTGTTCATTCAGATTTATGTGGCCCTATGCCTATTGCTTCTGCAAATGGAAACAAATACATGATGACATTTATTGATGATTGCACTAGAATGTGTTGGATTTACTTACTGAAGAATAAGTCTGATGCTTTTCAAACTTTCAAGAATTTTCATGCATGGATTGAAAATGATGCACAAACACATATTGGCTCTCTACGTACTGATAATGGAAAAGAATACACTTCAAACGAATTTGAAAATTATCTTCGCCAACATGGAATCAAACATCAAACAACTGTGCCATATAATCCCCAACAGAACGGTGTAGCTGAAAGAATGAACATAACTATTTTAAATATGGTCCGCTCCATGTTATTTTTCAAGAATGTAAAATTGATGTTTTGGGCTGATGCAGTTCTATGTGCCGTTTACATAAAGAATAGGTGTCCTTCAAGTTCAATTAGAAACAAAACTCCTTTTGAAATGTGGCATGGCCACATTCCTTCGGTAAAGCATTTCAGGGTCTTTGGGTCCACCTGTTATACCTTGATACCCAAGGGTCAAAGGAACAAACTTGGTGCTAGAAGCAGAAAATGTATCTTCTTGGGGTACTCCAATACCTCCAAAGGATATCGTCTCTATGATGAAGCAAATAAGAAGTTTGTGATAGCAAGAGATGTCATATTTCTTGAATCTTCCAAGAGTGACAAGGTTGTTGAGCAACAACTTGATCGCCTGGATAGATTCACACATGCAAAGTCTTTCCAAGAATTTGATAATGTGATTCCACATCTTGAAGGGGGGATTCCGATATTGAATCAAACTGTGGAATCATGTCCTGAAGCACTCTCTCCCCCACATGAAGAAACAACCACGGATGACAAATTGGATGATGTGATTGACAGAATTGGGAGATTGAATATTGAATCAATCCCAACTCAGTCAAATGACCAGCCTGGGCCATCTCAGAAAGGTCCTCCCAAATGGCTGACAAAGACACTAGAGAATGTTCATCCTGATGAGGTTGGAAAAAAAGGAACAAGAAGTTCCACTCAACAAATCGAAGGTGATGTAGATAATTCTGATTCCCTTGTTGATATGGATATTGCTTATAACTGTGAATTGAGTTTGTCTACAGATCATGAACCAACTTCCTTCAAAGAAGCCGCTTCTCATGATGAATGGAAATAAGCGATGTAGAAGGAGTATGATGCCTTGATAAAGAATGGCACTTGGAAGCTGGTTGATCCGCCTTTGGGAACGAAACCAATTGGCTGTAAGTGGGTCTATAAGAACAAGTACAAAGCAAACGGCTCACTTGACAAGCACAAGGCCAGGCTTGTGGCAAAAGGATTCGCACAAAAAGAAGGAGTCGATTATGAAGAAACTTTTGCTCCCATAGCAAAATGGACCACCATCCGGACTCTCTTTTCCTTAGCAGCTTAGAATGGATGGAAAGTCCATCAGATGGATGTAAAAACAACCTTCTTGAATGGAGATCTAAAGGAGAAAGTTTATATGTCCCAGCCAGAAGGATTTGTGATAAAGGGTCAAGAACACAAAGTTTGCAAACTTGTAAAATCGTTGTATGGCCTCAAGCAAGCACCACGAGCCCGGTATGAGAAATTGACCAAGCATCTTCTGAAACTTGATTTCAAACATTTTGATCTTGATGATGCAACTTTGTTTGTTAAGAAAGTTGGAAAAACAGTTGTATATCTTGTGGTATATGTAGATGATCTTTTGATAACAGGAAACAATGAGAGCTATATTGCATCCATGAAGAAAGAGTTGAAGAAAGGTTTTAAAATGACTGATTTGGGTCATGTTCATTACTATTTGGGTATTGAAGTAATTCAACATCCTAAATTCATATTTCTTTCTCAAAATAAGTACATTGGAGATATCTTGAACAAATTTGGCATGGATGACTGTAATCCCTTAACCACTCCAATGGAACAAAACTTGAAGCTCACATCTATTGAAGGGAAGGAATTTGAGGATGCAACTAAGTATAGACAGCTTGTAGGAAGTCTTATCTACCCGACCACCACCAAACCTGACATTTCATTTACTGTTGGAATCCTCTCAAGGTTCATGCAAAAACCTTGTGAAGGACATTGGTCTGCTGCGAAAAGAGTGTTAAGGTACTTGAAGGGGACTCAAGACTTTGGACTCAAATATACACAGGTAGGCGACTTCAACTTGATCGGATACTCTGATTCAGACTTTGATGGCGACAAAGAAACAAGGGTGTCTACTACAGGTTACACCATGAGTCTTGGATCAGGAGCTGTCTCATGGAGATCACGCAAACAGTCAGTTCCAGCAGATTCCACGACCGAGGCAGAATATGTGGCAGCAGCTGAAGCAACAAAAGAAATTGTGTGGCTCCGAAAAATCCTGGAAGATTTGCAGATGAAACAAATGTACTCCACTCCACTCATGATCGACAACACTTCTGCAATAAAGTTGGCCAAGAACCCAAAGTTCCATGATCGAACAAAGCACATCAATACAAAGTACCATCTAATTCGACATCATGTTCATGCCAAAACCATCCATCTACATCATTGTTCCACAAATGAGCAAACTGCTGACATCTTCACCAAAGCACTTGGAAGAGAAAAGTTTGAAAAGTTCAGATCGATGCTTGGACTCACCAACATCCCTTTGGATTAAAGGGGGGAATGTTGACACCTAATCCTATGGATGGGTGTGCATATTTAATATTGTATATTAATTAATATTAGGAAATAAGAAAGGACAAGAGTCATTGGGAGATGAATCCCAATAGCCTCACCTCCATGTATAAATCCATGTGCATCCTTCAGCTAATACACATTCTGATTTGAGGAGTTACCTCCTGGTTTGACAAAAATAATAAGATAAATAATGACTTATCTAATTAATTTTCCTATTTTGGGTTAAATATGACCACGAATATTAATTAAACTGTGGTTTAATTAATTATACCTTGAGGAAAATAAAACAAATAAGGATTTATTCAATCATTTCTCATGGGGTTTCCTGTTTAGACCATAAACAACTTAATAAATTATGGATTACTAAGTTATTTTTCATAGTGAAAGCAATTTTACTAGGCTAAAATTGGTCTTACATGGTGTACTTTGGTCCATATAATAGTAACAGGTTAGATGACTAAAAATTGGTGTAATAGATTTCCCCCCAGCATGCGAGCGTTAGGAGCTAATCGTATGACCATAGTACGTTGTAAGAACTCAATCACTAGACACTGAAGGGGGAGTCAGAGAGAGAGAAATATAAGTAGAATAAAGCGCTAAAGGAAAAGATCCTGAAGGGGCGAGACTTACAGGTGTGATAAGTCTCTTTTATGAGTGAGTACCTGTTCTACATGAGGCGGGGGAGGCATACCTATGCTCTTCGAGATAAAAAAAGTACAAAGAATAAGGATGCGTCCAGTAAAAAACGAACTGAACTACATAGTACATGCTAGCATAAACATGGGCCAGACAAAAACATGATAATGGATCCAACATACATACTGTGCCTGGGACAACAGCCAGGACTTATAAAATAATATCTGAGTACATGAGATATAAGTACAACCAAAGAGGCTCTGTAAAACAGGAAAGGACTCTGAAAATATTAATGATACATGCAAACTAAAAGGTGTTGCAAGCAGCTAAGGCCGGAACCATCAAATCTATGGAGCTGCATCCAAGGCTATAGTAGAGAGGTCATCTGGGTATTTTGGGGGCTACTTGACGGGCCACCCCCTCATGAGGTCTGAAACATCTCACACACACCCGGGAATCATCAGTACAACCTGATGCATCACTGAACCATCAAGTATATGGATCTCGATCATGCCATAAGGAGATGGAGCTAAGAAACAATCAATTCAAAGGGAAATAAAGAGTCCCTTTGCCTAATTCGAGGCACCAAACAAGAGTGGAAGTTGGAACTAAGGTACACCACCCTCTAGACCTGTCTTTTGGAATGAATAAGCTGATGTCGATAGAAGGAGGTCTGCCATAGGTGAGGCAATAAGGGATCCTCAACTAAGGCATGAGGGATAATAGTAGAGCGACTGATAGACTGACACCAGGGATGATGGTGGAATGGGGAGGTACTGAGTAGCTGTCTGACGACTTCCCTTGTTAGAGCATAAATGGCATGGATCACTTGGCAACTACTGACTCGACATCGGAGGGTGTTAGGTCTCTGTAATTTATTAGCAAGATTGGGAGAGTCCAATCACAGAGTTAACATCGTTTCAACCAACTTTGGGATTCTAGGATCTAGCCCTCCTGAATCCGGAGAGGGATCTCTCCAATATGCACAAAGATGGATATTGTCTTTGAAAAGCTTAAGGTAATGATATTAGGCTAGTTATGAAGGCCAATGGTTTTGTTTTGTTTTGGATGGTTGAGCATGAAATGTTACTTGAGGGGAAAGTCCTAAGTGTAAAAGGTTTCAAAAGTGAGAAGTTGCAAGCAAATAGAACAGTTTTGGCAGATAGATAGATATAACGCTGGTTTTTAGTCCATTGGGCTATGGAGTCATATCTGGGCTTTAATTGAGCAACAACATTAAGAGTGATCCAAGGGGCAAGTCATCTATACCACAAGATTGTTGAGTTTAAAATGATGGAATGGAAACATTAGAGTGTTGGAGGGGTGGAAACTGATAATAATTTCTCAGAGGATTTATAGTCAGTCCAAACAAGAAAAGCCTCTTAAGTAACTGTTTAAAACCAACCAAGGACAGGGCTAACCATAGACTTCTTGGGCAAGTTCTTATTAAAGAAACTTAATTGACAAAAAATCCAGTGATCCACATAATCACCTTCAAAAAGTATGAAAACATATAAGAGAAACGAAGTGTAACTTAAGATCAGATAAAGTACTTTTAAACCTAGTCTGCTTTCAGTCAACACCAAGGGAAACTTTCAGAATCTACCTTTGGAGAAAAAGATCTAGGAATCAGGGCAAACCATATCTTCTCTAGTCTAACTTTAATAGCAAATAATGGAAATAACATTCGAGAACAATGTTTGAGCAAACAGAAGGACGAGGGAACACCAACATTCCTAACTGTTTAAACTGTATTGAATCATTCTTAAATAAACAAATCTGAAGAAAACATCAAGATAAAGATTTATCAGCCAGAGAAGGTTACTGATATATAGTAGGTCCTAACCCTGTTTATACTGTTCTTTACAGCAGAATATGAACAATATGGCATACGTAGAAGGAAAAACATTAACAAAGAAAGAGGCACTTCACCAGTAATATAGACCAGGATCCCAAGAAACAGCTTGTTATTGATGTCAAACCAGTTACAGTCTTCAAGTCCAATGTTTCAGTTCAGCAATCATCTTCACTATTCAGCCTAACTACTCTATCACAAATAGAGCTTCAAGGGCCAGTGAACACTATGTACAAATATAAGTCTCCAGCTCAAGTGTATTTCAAAGTTCTGCAACCAACAATTTCTCATCTTCTTTTGAGGTATTTATAGAAGAATGAGGAGGTGATCTGAGAAAATATCTCTCAGGATAATTAATACAGGTTCAAGACTTCTCGGCCTTTTGAGGGGCTCGAGGGAGAAATTTACAGGTGGATCACTGTATTAACTTTTTACAATAAATATCAAAGCTCAGTGGGAACTTTATTTGACTTTGAGGCTCTGTACGCTGTGTGGAGTAACTCCTTGGCTGCGCTGGAGGCGAATATCAGATTTTCTTCAATAACTTTGGCCTCTGTTTGAATGCTTTGAGGCAACAGGTGGCTCGGTGGTAGCCGAGGAATCAATTTGCCTCAGATGGGGCAGTGGAGGCTTTCCGTCTGATAAAACACTTTAGGTTTTCTTTTAAACTGTGTTTTAGATTGGGGATTAGGCTTTTGATAACTGTCTTAGCCGTAATCCCTATAAAAACTGTCTTCGATCTTCATCTGCTGTGCTTTGTCTTCAAAAACTGATACTCTTTAACTGTTCTCTCGAATAAAACAGTGTCTTGTCGATGTGCAGGGCCGCGCAGGGCATCTTTAGGTTATCAATGCTCATGAAACATTGATAAATCATTTGATACAGAGCCTGTGAATGGTTCTTTTAGATAGCTCGAAGGCACATGAAACGTCTTTCCCAACCCTTGGCTTTCCTTCATTCTATAATGGAGAACCATTAAAACACCTGCAAAACACATAAACAGTTAAGACATCCTACGGGAATAGGTTTAAACTGCTTCGGGTGGCGGGGGAGGAGCGTAGCCGTCGGATAAAAATATCTAACAGTGTAGATCGGCGCAGAATAGGTAAAGGAGAGCGGGGAGAAGAAATAAGGCGGGGTGGTTTTGGACCGTCCGATCTGGACACGTGGACAGTCCAGATCTAATCGGAGGAGCGCAATCGGGGGGGAGCGAGTAAATGGAGCGATTGAATCACGCGACGCGATTATGCACGGACCGTTGATCTAAAACTCAGATCAACGGTGGGAATTGAATCGGGGTAATCGCAATCGGAGGTGGCAGGTAGGTGCATGCGATTGCGCAGTCGGGGAAAGTTGCGATGCGATGATCGGGGGACTGCGATTAGCGCTCCACCGTCGGATCGGGACCATAGATCGACGGTGTAAAACATATCGCGGGACTTAACGTTATAAAAAATCGCATCGGGGTTTTTTGATATTTACAAAGGAAAATTCACCCGCCCGACCTTCCGATTGCGATTAGCGCTCGGGACTTAAGCGTTTGGTCCCAACGCACGGGCATGTGGGGGAAGTGGTTTAGGACTTAGCCCAAAGGGGCTTAAGTCCATGGTCATAATACTTGTATTTTTATGAAAAATTTCAAGGTTTTTAAATGGATTTGGGGGTTTCGGCACAGCTCAAAAAGAAGTTTCAAATCATGTCAGGAGGATTTTCATGAATGGAAGGAGAAACTTATGAAAAGTAGAGGAGTAATATGGAGAAAAAGGGGGAGAAAATGAAGGTTAGCTATGAGTGGGAGAAAAGGAAAAAATGATGGTTTCTTCAGCAGTTTCTTACATGAAATCAGCAGAATTAAGAGGAACAGTAATGAGGATTTTGGACAGAGGCATGAGGCCTACAAGGAGTCTTCAAGGGCCAACATTTTTTAGTGATAAAATTTGTTCCTTGGAGGCTCAAAAATATTTAGCCACCTTTTGGTATAACAAAATATTACAGGTGACTAACAGTGGCTCCACTTGGGGATGGTGCCTTCTTGAAGGCATCAAGAATTCAGACTTGATTTCTCTGGGACGCCGACTTGCGCCTGATCCATTGTTCTCTCTAGGATGCTGACCAGGTGCTTCATCCATTGGGCTACTCTTTCTTTGCTGGGTGGTCTTGTTTGAAAACATATTCAGCAGCTATGAAGACAGTGGTCCTTCATCCATACAAAATTTCTACCTACCCAATCCTACTGATCTAGCATTTTTTTTCTTCATCAGAGTGCACTTGGATTGGAAAACTCTATTCACACATTTTATTCTTTTGAAAACAGGAAATCTAATCTATTTCTACTCCTTATTTCTCCCCGAACTCAGATTAAACAGTTGAGCTCAGATATTTCTCTACCTAATCTACCGTCTGTTGGGATTAAACTGTCCAACAAACTTTCATTCTCTAAATTCTACAACAAAATTTTTAAAAATAGTCAAGTCAAGATTGAGCTGTTTGACTTGCTATGATCTATGGCATAAGAACAAGCTGCACATAGATTATTATTTTGCAGAAATTTAACATCAAAAATTGAAGGCTTAAGATCTGAAAGCTTCTTATTATGGCCTTCTCTCTTCTTTTCATAGCTCTAATTTTTCTTTTTTCTGTGAGCTATCTTTGCCTTTCTTCTGGTTCAAGTTTTGAGCGGATTAGAACCAGGTCTTCATATCTCTAGACTCAATAAAAAACAATTTTTGAGTCATCTCTCTTTGGAAACTTTGGTTCAGATTTTGAGTTTGTTTGAACCTTCATTTCTATCCTAATCTATCTACTGATAAGCCAAGATTGAACAATTTGGCAAATCGAATTCACTATCCTATCAGCAGAAAAATTTAAAAGCTAATTAGTCAAGATTAGGCTGTTTGACTAACTAGAAGTGTGTTTTGCAGGAGTGGCATTTAAGCTTGCACACTTTCAGATTTGTTTCTCTTTTTGATATGGGGCCATACCTTTATTGTTTTTTCAATTTTCCCTCTTTTCATTCTTTCTTTGTTTTTGTATTTTTGAATTCTTGATTTTTCTCCAAAGCGGAAAACAACAACTAACTACATGCTCGAAACTGAGCTTTATTGACATTCCTATCTAACCTATTCTAAACATGGAGTATTTACATATTCATATGATACAAAAGTGCCAATGCAGCCAACTGAGTAATGTCAAGAAGAATAAGAAACTTTGGCTGCTTGTCAGAGGTATCCATAGTATATTTTGAAGATTAATCTTTAAAACCGAGGCTATCACAGAAGATGACAGCTTTTCATGTCTCTGGCTCTTGCAAAGGATCAATGCTTGATAATTTGAGCCAGTTTGGATTTCCACACACTCTTCCATAGGATCAACAAAGAAAAGATGAAGATTCTCTTCTTTATGGACCTCCATATTCGGTAGATTGTCTGCTTCCAAGGCCTCGGCTTTGAGGGCTATGTCTTCAATATGTTCCTTGGAAGTATCTTCATCTTTAACCTGCACAACAAAAAACAGTGAAATATTTTCTTTGTCTAAATATATGCTTGCTTTTGATACAAATTCAGGCTCTTTATATGACAGACTAATATCAGTGAAGGGAGAATTTTCTTCTTGAGAAGATGATATATCCATAATAGGATAGTCTTCTATTTGTTTTTCTCCTTCATCTTCATCATCCTCTGAACTGGAGGACTCATCATATTTAACAGTGTTGTCCTCTGGTAACCCTGGTATGCTTGAATTCATAGAACTAAACTCTATGAAGAGGTTATTATATTCTTGAGCAGGGGAGTATTTAAAGGTTTCCTCTTTTTCAAGAGAAAGCTCCTTTTGCTCAAAAATTTCTTTATTGCTCTTCTCTTCACCTTCTGAGTTGAAAGGCTACTGATTTCCAATTATGTGAAAGCCATTAGTGATGGATTGAAACGGATGTTTTTGGCTTTCAAGCTGGTGATGGTGAAAATGATAACACCAATCAAACGCTGGTTGCCCTGCATGATTAGTTTTTTCTTGGAACTCATCATCATCATCATCAGACTGATCGAAATTCAGAAAATCATCTGAATAAACAATTTTGTCAGTCGAACATATTGGGTCATCAGTTTTCTTTTCTTCTGACTGATCTACAAGATAACTTTCTAAATATATACAACAAAGTTCCTTATGTGAATGGGCAAGAGTGTTTGTTTTGCAAAAAAATTCAGAGACTGACTGTTTATAAATAGTCTGATCTATCTCTTTTTCTGTCAAAGGGAAGGATGTTTCTATGTTCCTTTGAATAGGAGTACAACAGTTCTCTGTCTCTTGTGAAGACTGATTTTGAGGCTGGATGTCTTCTTGAGCCTCGGCTATAAGGGATGATGAATCAATATTTGAGTTTTCAGGGATATCTTGAGGAATGTTTTTTACTGCTTGGATCATCTTTTCCTCAACTGATTCATCTATGTTTTTAAAATTTTTCAATAGGATATTAAACTCATGAATGGATGTTAAAAGATCTTTAGGATGCATCTCTTCCAAAGCTTCCTCATTATCTATAATGTGTTGGGTGATGTTTTGTGATGGATCATAATATATTGCACCCCATGATAATGACGTAGCGTTTTATTCATAGTTCTCATAGAACACATATTCAAGGTCTCTTAAGGAAAACAAACTACTAGATCTTAAGCATTCATACCAATCCCTAGCTTTTCCTTCTAATGTTAACATGAACATTTTCATTAGGCAGTCTTCATGCCATTCAACTTTCAACCTCCATACATGTATATGAAATCTAATGAGATGTAATAGAGGGTCATCAAACTTTTCACCTTGGAAAACAGGCAGGTTGTCATCCCAATTCACCCGGGGCATCTTATGTGGAAACCCAGGGATATGATCTCTACTCATTGGGGCATATCTTCGTTGTATTCTCGGAATCATGTTTGTAAATCAGAAAAGAGGTCACTGTGTCCGGTCAATCAGTTCAGGGTCTTCTACCAGTGGATTCATTTGGTCTTTTGGGAGTTTCAGAGTGTGGAGTTGCCAGGTGGAAAATTTTTCGCTCCTAAGGAGGTAAAACGTTTTATGGTTCCACCACCATATGATTCTTGTAGAGCTGTAAGATTCTCAGGAACTGAATGAGCTCTCAAGGGTGATCTGAAAACAGTTGAAGATTTAATCTTAGGAGACTTCCTAAGGATGCTTTCTAGGTTATCAACTATCTCAGGTGGATCAGGGTCAGGATGGGATCTAATGTGAATCTTTTTAGAAGCCACTATGCTGCATTTTTTAGACCCAAATAAACAAGAAAAGTTCAACCAGATATGACAATCTTTAAGCGGTTAACTAATCTGTTTACGCAAATTTAATCCTACAGTCCTCTAACTGAGTTTGAATGATATTATAATGATAAGGGTTCTTCCCAGTGGAGTCTTAAGGTCTGCTAGGATTGTGGAGTCGCCAGGTGAAATTTTTTAGCTCGTAAGGAGGTAAAAGGTTTTATGGTCCACCACCATGTTTATTAGATACCAATCTGAAATATTTTTGGGTTTTTCTGAGTTTTTGTGGTTGTATGGAAAACTAAAAGAGTCTATAAAAGCTGGCCAAGCAACTATGAACTCAAAAAATTCCCCAGCGGAGTCGCCAGAAATGTTAGGTCTCTGTAATTTATTAGCAAGATTGGGAGAGTCCAATCACAGAGTTAACATCGTTTCAACCAACTTTGGGATTCTAGGATCTAGCCCTCCTGAATCCAGAGAGGGATCTCTCCAATATGTACAAAGATGGATATTTTCTTTGAAAAGCTTAAGGTAATGATATCAGGCTAGTTATGAAGGCCAAGGGTTTTGTTTTGTTTTGGATGGTTGAGCATGAAATGTTACTTGAGGGGAAAGTCCTAAGTGTAAAAAGTTTCAAAAGTGAGAAATTGCAAGCAAATAGAACAGTTTTGGCAGATAGATAGATATAACGCTGGTTTTTAGTCCATTGGGCTATGGAGTCATATCTGGGCTTTAATTGAGCAACAACATCAAGAGTGATCCAAGGGGCAAGTCATCTATACCACAAGATTGTTGAGTTTAAAATGATGGAATGGAAACATTAGAGTGTTGGAGGGGTGGAAACTGATAATAATTTCTCAGAGGATTTATAGTCAGTCCAAACAAGAAAAGCCTCTTAAGTAACTGTTTAAAACCAACCAAGGACAGGGCTAACCATAGAATTCTTGGGCAAGTTCTTATTAAAGCAGCTTAATTGACAAACAATCCAGTGATCCACATAATCACCTTCAGAAAGTATGAAAACATATAAGAGAAACGATGTGTAACTTAAGATCAGATAAAGTACTTTTAAACCTAGTCTGCTTTTAGTCAACACCATGGGAAACTTTCAGAATCTGCCTTTGGAGAAAGGAATCTAGGAATCAGGGGAAACCATATCTTCTCTAGTCTAATCTTCAATAGAAAATAATGGAAATCACATTCAAGAACAATGTTTAAGCAAGCAGAAGGACGAGGGAACGCCAACATTCCTAACTTTTTAAAATGTATTAAATCATTCTTTAAATAAACAAATTTGAAGAAAACATCAAGATAAAGATTTCTCAGCCAGAGAAGGTTACTGATATACAGTAGGTCCTAACCCTATTTATACTGTTATTTACAGCAGAATATGAACAATATGGCATACGTAGAAGGAAAAACAATTAACAAAGAAAGAGGCACTTCACCAGTAATATAGACCAGGATCCCAAGAAACAACTTGTTATTGATGTCAAACCAGTTACAGTCTTCAAGTCCAATGTTTCAGTTCAACAATCATCTTCACTATTCAGCCTAACTACTCTATCACAAACAGAGCTTCAAGGGCCAGTGAACACTATGTACAAATATAAGTCTCGAGCTCAAGTGTATTTCAAAGTTCTGCAACCAACAATTTCTCATCTTCTTCTGAGGTATTTATAGAAGGATGAGGAGGTGATCTGAGAAAAGATCTCTCAGGATAATTAATACAGTTTCAAGACTTCGTGGCCTTTTGAGGGGCTCGATGAAGACATTCACAGGTGGAACACTGTATTAACTGTTTATAATAAATATCAAAGCTTGGTGGGAGCTTTATTTGACTTTGATGCTCTGTACGCTGTGTGGAGTAATTTCTTGGCTGTGCTGGAGGCGAATATCAGATTTTCTTCAATAACTTCGGCCTCTATTTGAATGCTTTGAGGCAACAGGTGGCTCGGTGGTAGCTGAGGAATCAATTTGCCTCAGAGGTGGCGGTGGAGGCTTTCTGTCTGATAAAACACTTTAGGTTTTCTTTTAAACTGTGTTTTAGATTGGGGATTAGGCTTTTGATAACTGTCTTAGCCGTAATCCCCGTAAAAACTGTTTTCGATCTTCATCTGCTGTGCTTTGTCTTCAAAAACTGACACTCTTTAATTGTTCTCCTGAATAAAATAGTGTCTTGTCGATGTGCAGGGCTGCGCAGGGCTCTTTAGGTTATCAATGCTCATGAAACATTGATAAATCACTTAATACAGAGCCCGTGAATGGTTCTTTTTAGATAGCTCGAAGGCACAGGAAACGTCTTTCCCAACCCTCAGCTTTCCTTCATTCTATAATGGAAAACCATTAAAATACCTGCAAAACACAAAAAAAGTTAAGAAATCCTGCATTTTTAGGTTTTAACTACTTCAAAAGGTGGGAGAGGAGCGTAGCCGTCGGATCTGGCGGGACGGACGGCTCAGATTGGATCGGGGGATCGCAATCGCAATACACAGAAAGAGGGTGCGATTTGAAAGTTCCGATTGCGATTGGAGCGGGTGTGCGATGGACGTCGGATCGGCTGGGAGATGGACGGTTGCGATTAAATCGGGAGGTGACACGATCGGGGATCGGAAGGCAAGACTTGCGATTGCGATCGGAAGGGGAAATGCGATTGAACGCTGGTCGTCAGATCGCGGGAAGGATGAACGGTCGGGATGTAATCGGGGATCGCAATCGGAGGTCGGAGAAGAAGGCTTGCGATCAATCGGGGGTTACAACATGAGTGTTGTGATTGCGATCAGGCGGGAGGCTGCGATTAGCGCTCCACCTTCGGATCGGGACCATAGATCGACGGTGTAAAACATATCGCGGGACTTAACGTTATAAAAAATCGCATCGGGGTTTTTTGATATTACAAAGGAAATTTCACCCGCCCGACCTTCCGATTGCGATTAGCGCTCGGGACTTAAGCGCTTGGTCCCAGCGCACGGGCATGTGGGGGAAGTGGTTTAGGACTTAGCCCAAAGGGGCTTAAGTCCATAGTCATAATACTTGTGTTTTTATGAAAAATTTCAAGGTTTTTAAATGGATTTGGGGGTTTCGGCACAGCTCAAAAAGAAGTTTCAAACCATGTCAGGAGGATTTTCATGAATGGAAGGAGAAACTTATGAAAAGTAGAGGAGTAATATGGAGAAAAAGGGGGAGAAAATGAAGGTTAGCTATGAGTGGGAGAAAAGGAAAAATGATGGTTTCTTCAGCAGTTTCTTACATGAAATTAG
Source organism: Pinus albicaulis (assembly GCA_034641835.2). Classification (NCBI taxonomy): domain Eukaryota; kingdom Viridiplantae; phylum Streptophyta; class Pinopsida; order Pinales; family Pinaceae; genus Pinus; species Pinus albicaulis. The sequence goes on along the minus strand of CM076569.1, from coordinate 57,292,331 downwards.
CAGAATTAAGAGGAACAGTAATGAGGATTTTGGACAGAGGCATGAGGCCTACAAGGAGTCTTCAAGAGCCAACAATTTTAGTGATAAAATTTGTTCCTTGGAGGCTCAAAAAGATTTAGCCACCTATTGGTATAACAAAATATTACAGGTGGCTAACAGTGGCTCCACTTGGGGATGGTGCCTTCTTGAAGGTATCAAGAATTCAGACTTGATTTCTCTGGGACGCTGACTTGCGCTTGATCCATTGTTCTCTCTAGGATGCTGACCAGGTGCTTCATCCATTGGGCTTCTCTTCACTAGGGATGATGGTGGAATGGGGAGGTACTGAGTAGCTGTCTGACGACTTCCCTTGTTAGAGCATAAATGGCATGGATCACTTGGCAGCTACTGACTCGACACCGGAGGGGATAGGGGACAGTATGACTGAAGGCAAAAATGTGCGACACGAGAGAGGAACAAGGCAATGAAGGATGGAGGATTATGGCGGGATATAAAGGGACTCAGGACAGACTCCATGGATGCGATGATGAATCAACTCGGATGCTCTAAACAAGGGTGACTTGATGATGCTACCACATAGAATAGGCCCAGTGGGGACCATAAAAGCATGAGTTCAAGATGGTTACTCACGACGAAAATCGACACGAGCATGGAAAAGTATGAAGGCAAGGTGGTGCCCCAAGTACAAGTGTTGCGAGTGAAGAAATTCAATTTTGAGAAGTGGTGAAGTGACCCTTCTTGGAAAAAATGTGTCGAGGTGAAGTATTAAATCACAAAAAATGAAAGGATAACCATTTGAAAGCTCGGTGAGAGCTTTCCAACAGTGCTGATGGTTTATCAAACCGAGGTACGGTTTGGTCGCAGCTAGCGAAAAAAAAATCTGGGGTGTTTCTTTTAATAAGGCATTTTCCCTCCAATTTGATTCATTTGCAAGTATAACTGTTGTGAATGTAGAGAGGAGAAAAGGCCCAAAATCTTGCGGTGATCGTAGCGCACAAACCGACCATTGGAATCGAGATCTGTTAGTTGTAGGTAAGAGGCCTAACCCTACTCTTTCAATTCAGTGGATTAAAAGTTCAGTTTAGGCACCCAGAGCTCAGGAACAGACTCCTGCTCTTCTTCACGACCGAGTCACACTTTTGGGGCATTATATGTGACCTGGGAATCATGTTTTGGGCAGAAAACTGTGACCTATCTTAGGAATGGCCTGAAAAGTGCGACCTATCAGAGAGAGGGATTTTTAGTGTTGTTTTTAGCTGAGAGCTGGGATTTTATGGTTATGATGCAGTCTTTCCTTTTTGTACACTGACAAACATGATGGTTTTTTGCAGATATGGCAGAGTTGAGGATCAATTGGAGAGAGAGAGACCTAGACACATTACAGTCTAAGATCCGAGAGGATCGTGGTGTCCATGCTGCACTGGCTAGGTTTAGGGTCTTGAAGTTTGCTGAGAACCCTTTGATGAGAGCAGGAGAGCCCTTGTTGGCCCAGATTGTCAGCTGTTGGGATCTTGATCATGAGATATTTATAGTGCAGGGGCACCAAATCAAGCTGACTGTCCAGGATATATATTTCCTAACTAGTCTCCCACCACTTGGGATGGTGGGAAACACACAGCTAGTGTTACCACGAGGGCGGAACATTATGGAGTTTGTAGAGTGTCACTGTCGACCGGGTCTTCATGTGAAAGGGACACTGATACCGATCAGATATCTAGAGAGGTTAGAGACTCATGTTGTGGCCGCAGCGGTGTTACGTATCTTGGGAAACCAGGCACTCCACCACATCACTGAGGGTCAGCTGATGCTTGTTGAGAGTGTGTTGAGTGGGACCTACTATGGGTGGGCCCAAATTATGCTGTCATCGTTGAAACGACAATTGTCGCTATGCAAGTGCCAGGTGAACCACGACTGTGCATATGGTATAGTGCTTTGCTTTCTCTTCTTTGGGAATATCTTGACACTTCGGCCTCACATATCGATCCAGGATGGGGGCCAGTGAGAGCCCAAGATGCGCCACTGGGGGCGGCTGCTGTGTAGAGGAAGAGATGGGGTAGTTGGACGGGTGTTTCGACCCAATTTTTTTGCTCATTGGGATTAGATGCCACTGTACATAAACAACTATCCATATAGTGGGATGAGTTATCATGGGGACCCAGACTTGCCACTGCCGCGAGGTCGAGCATGGGAGCATGATGGTAAGTGACAAGTTTCTTATCTTTTATTTGCATTTTAAAGTTTCAAAATATTGTATATGGTACTAATTCATTCGCTTTTGGTATGCAGATACAACACCGGTGAAACCGGTCGGGTATATGGGGCAGCCTGCAGTATCAGGAGTTGCAGCACCTAGTGGGTTGAGGGGTCCACAAAATGAGGATGTAGTTGCCTTCCTAGAGGACATATATCATAGATGTGAGAGGCTATTGACCGGTGTTTCAGAGTGCGGATGGCTAGATCTTGACGACCAGTACATAGAGCCATGTATTAGTCTACCCTCAGAGTGGCGAGGGGGCATGCGGTGCATGGCGATGGCCGAACAGGGGATGTGCAATATACGGGTTGCTAGAGCAGAGCCATTGGCCTAGGATCCTCCAGATAGTGATTAGATGTAGGGGCATGAGGTGCCCCCTGTTTTGATTTTTGTAACATGTTATGGGCATTTCATATTGATCAGAGTTGATGGACTCTAAAACATTTTGAACGACACATATAATGGATATGCATCGTTTTATGGTTTATTGTTATTGTATTGTGTGAAATGCGTGTGATAAATGCCAATCTAGAATATTGTTTGCAATTCTATCTACATAGTGTTTTTTTGCTCTAAGTACATGATTTCAAATTCATGCATCAAAATCTTCACTCGTAAATATCTTCTAAAAAGGATAGGATTATGCACACGATAAACACCATTCAATTGCATGACAAGAATCAAGGAATCTAAATGAACATGAAGGTGAAGGATGCGACGGGAAAGGGCATCGACTAATAAACCTCTCACTGCATCATATTCAGCCTGGTTATTGGTAGCAGTACCAATGCATACGCTGTTAGAAAGGACAAGCGAGTGTAAGGGGGTAACAATGGCCCAGGCTGCCGAGGCTAAATTTTGGCAGTAGCGACTTGCACCATCGACATGAATGATATATGGTGTGGACGGGTGATCCATCTAAAAGGTGCCATAAGACAAAAAAATTAGAGGATGATGAACAATGTTGGCAACCTGAACGCAAGGTAGAAATCAAACAAGCACTGCTAGAGGGAGTGCTCTGGGTAGGATTTCTACCACCCGCACACTAAAAGGTGGATGGTGTGGGGGAGCTGCCTTGGGGGCAGATTGTGCTCAGGTCAAGAAATTCACCATAGACATGGATGGTGCCATTCCTCTTATAGGAAGGAAAGATGAAGTTAGGGGTGGAAAAGGCTTCCATGATGTCGTCATCACAGTATAAGATGGGGTGACTAGTGGAAGGGTAACCACATGACGCGGTAAAGATACCTGACTCATCATCATGAGAAGAAAGGTTCACATGCACATCATCATGGGGGGTGACGGAAGAATAAGCAGATAAGGGATCCAACGATGTTGAGCCCGAGGTGATCGCTGAAGGGAGGTCAAGCGAAACGGAAGGGGAAGTCCCATAGGGGTCTTCCATCGTGGATCTCATATATGATGACAAGTATAGGATAGTGGCCGAAGACTCCGTCATCTCAACATCAGGAGGGGGAATTTCAATGGGAGCATATGTATCCTCAGGTTGGGCTGAAGCATACTGGGAAAGTATGGGAGAGGTAGACTCGTTCTATTCGGTCTCGTATTCCCGAACTACTTCCAAAGAGGCATGATAATGCTTGAGGCAGGGACAGAGGTGGGTATAATGGCCATGGATATCACACAAACCACAAGGGTGGTTAGTGTGAACAATATTGTAGTTCTTGGCTGCAATTGGTAAAGTAACAAGGGCTTAAGGGAATTTAGACTCAAGAAATGCGACATTGACCATGGCCTTGATACGAGGTAATTCGGGACAGTTATAGGTGGCATGACCGACAACATCACACAAAGCACATGGAGGGGTACACTTTGGAGGCTGAGGAGGAGCAGGGGTTGTCTGGGAAGCCTTTTCCTTAGGTGCCTTCTTGCGGCCTTTTCCCCCCTCACCTGAGGCTTTCAAAATAGGAGTAGGTTCTTGTTGAGATGGCTGAGGCACATAAGCAAAGGGAGGGGTCATGGCAACCTATTAGACCTGGGTCAAAATAGTATAAGGTTTGGGCTGACTAGGCGAGATGGTGGCTGGGGGATTAATGTACCAGACTTGGATCCCTAGGGTCATGTTAAGAAGAGACAAGGTAGCCATAACAGGTACCGAAAATACTCCAAGAGGGGGAGCAAGAAACGGTATCTGACCGGAGGGGTGATGGCCAAGCGGGACAACTCTGAGATGGTTAAGGCTAGGGGGAACCGTTCCGGGAGGGTAGATAGGATCATGGACACTAGCTGCAAATGAGGGGCCTTGGGGAGGGGGTCCTAAAGGCTGAGTCGAGGTGCTAGGAGTAGGTTGCGGAGGGCGGGGCTACTAATTAGTCAAACCGATCCGTTTGAGGTCGGACCAAGACGATTGCATTATGCAAACATTCGATGAGCCATGGTCAGAGATACGAGGAGGGAGACCAGTGAATGGACCAAGAAAAGAGGAATATTTATAGACTCCGGGTGAGACACTAGTCGGAGTTTCGACTATTTGTTTATTGGCCACCGAAGAGATGATGGACTCAGGAGAGGTCTGAGACTTCGGTTCGTAATATGTCAATTGGTCGATGGTGACGATATTTCCATTGTGAGGAAAACACATCTTACGGTAAACCATAGATGGGACATCAGACATCGCATAAGTGTAGCTACGACCCAATAGAATGTTGTAGTCTAAGGGGGCATCAATGAATTCTACGTCAACACAAACAATCTTGCCCACAAGAGTAATAGGACAATTGTGGAACATGCCAAGGGGCTGGGAAGAGTGGCCATCCCAGGCTTAGAGGGTGATAGTGGAAGGGGATAACTCAGGAGATCCGATTTTCTTCCAAACCGAAGCGGAAATCACACAGGTGGATGCCCCCTCATCAATGATACAATGGGAGACACTGGCATTCCAAATCTTAACAAGGATTTGGAAGGCAACGAAAGCAGGAATGGGGGGGTGTTTTTATCGGTAAACATCAAATACAATCAAACGATCATATGAAGGATCCAAAATGCCCATGGCAGTTAGTAGATATTTTCATTGTGAAGGGCATGACTGGAGGACTTCCAGAGTTGACATGGTAGCAGGGGATTGCACCAAGTCATCTACTATACTATAGGAGTGGGTAGCTTTACCAGAAGCAGCATTTTGTTGTAATGGTCCCTTGGGGATCCTGGTATGAACCTCTTGCTTAGGCTGAGGAATTATTAAAGGACCATTGGGTGTCGAAAGAGGCTTTGTGGGACCTGAAGAAGGGGGATCGGTAGCAGACGTAGCGGGGGTATTGTTGTGCTAACGGGACCGAGTCTGAAGGTTAAGGTCAATGGTAGTGGGTTGGTCAGAGTTCATCACGAGGATCTAGTAATCAAAGGTACAAATTGGAGGAGGTTGAGTGGCCGCTTGACTTTCAAGGGGTTGGGCAGTCACATATCCTTGTTGGGGGAAAGTATTGGTAAACACAACAGGTTGGATAGGGCAGCATTGGGAGGAACCAAAGGGGAGGCCTTTTGTCCTCAGGATGCTGCTTAAGCTTCCCACATCTGACGCATCTGAGGTAAAAGAGGACAATCATGGGTGTAGTGACCATAAACACCGCGACAAGAACAAGGTTTATTCTTACGAATGGGCCTGTCCTACTTGGGCTGAGTACCTTGTTGTTGGGTTGTAGTGTTAGGGACATTCCCTTGGGGATTGTTTCTTGTATTACCTGGGGCAGATTGGTTTTGGTTGCCTTTCCTCTTCTTTTTGGAAGTAGGAGGATTAGTTTCACCTTGTTGCGCATACACCTGACCCTGAGGGGGTGGTGGCTACTGTTGCGGGGGTTGAGAAGGCAAGGGAGGATGAGGTGCTAATGCTGGAGGAGCGGGAGCACCAGGCTATGGATACAGATAATAAGGAGGTTGGGAAACATTGGGGCAAACAAGCTGGGAAAAAGGAGGAGGCATGCCGTATCCTGGATACATGCTACCAGGATGGAGGAAAGTGCTTGAGGAGCTGGCACCTCCCTGAGGGAAACCATAACCCATGGGAGGATGAGTGTAAGGATGTGAAAGGGCTCCAACGATACTGTCTGCGGCATGGGATTCCCCCAGTGCGTTGGCACCACCAGGTCTAGGGAGATCAAGTAAGACGGTATAAGCATAACCAAATTATGCGTAGATCAGGTCATATTTCAACACAATCTGGAGGGAAGATTCCTCGGTCTGAGGGAAGTGAGATGCAACATCTTTGCTAATAGAAGGCAAAAGGGATCTGAGAAACTAGTCCATGTAGACATGATATTCGAAGGTAGGGCTCGACATAGGATCTTTCTTCTCTGCCATTCTTGGACATGGTCAGATAGGCGGGTCACAGATGATTGATAAAATTGGTCAAGAGTTCGGTACTAGTGTCATAATGAAGGGGAAGCTGGAAGGAAGATAGAAAAGCACGGGCAAGAGTTGAAAAAGTAGTATGAGAGGAGGAGGCCTGGTCGACATACCACTTGGAAGCTTCTCCAGTAAGCATGCGCTGGAATAAATGAAGACGGATAGAGTCAGCGATGATGGATTTAGACGAACACCACATGTGGAAAGAACAAACATGGTTGGTAGGATCCTCTCTAGCAGTTCCTTCAAACTTGGGATGTCTGAAGGGAGCTTAGTTGGCATAGCAGACCAACCAGGATCATGGTGTATGGGGTCATTAATCAACTGGCTAAAATAGGGAAGATTGAGGCTTGCCATATAAGGGAGCAAGAGAGCAGTCGAGATAGTTCCTATTGTGGTACCACTAGTAGCATCCTAGCATTAGGGCTGGGGCTGCCACCAGCGTTAGGTCCTGAACCAAACATAATAAAGGTGAAAGGTGGAGGAGAGCCAGGAATATAACCAGAAGGGGAACCCAATGAACCAAAAGCAGAGTCAGAATGGGGACTCGGTGGAGGACGAACTTGAACCCTACGCGGAGGAGTAAGTCTTCCTAACAGAAACTGAGGATGAAGGCCTAGGAGTCTCCGAGATAAACGCCTTGGGGGCACAATGATGGAAAAAATACACGGATCATAGAAGGAAGAGATACCAACAAGGGTAGGGAGGTGCAGGATCAATTGATTACAATGTTTTAGTCTTGGCCCGGTGGTGTACACCAGGCACTTTTCACTTAGGCTGTGCGTGTATGTGATAAGTGTGTTAATTTTAATTAATCCTAGATGTGTGTAGAGAAAAAAGAAAAAAGATGTTGTGTGCATTTAGCAATTAATTGCAGAAAATAATGGGTAAGAAAAGCCAGATACGACATAAAATAAACAGCCAAAGATGCATCAATTTAAACCCAAGGAGGAGTGCTTCCCAACAACTAGTCTATAGGTGGGCGAAATCTAGTCAAAATACACAAAATGGCCAATGGATCTAAAGTCAGGAGGGACAGGGATCTAAAGGTTAGATCTGCTATAAATTGGTGCAGGAAACAACAAAAAACCAGAGGGAAAAGTACTGCAAAAAAGGGGGTGAAAGGCTACAACCTGAAGGGAAATGGAGGGGACCCTAAAGGAGTACCAATAAAAACTGAAAAGAGGTGTTTTGGATGGATGAATAACCGATCTATAATGGATATGAGAGTACAGGTTCAGATCTGAAAATTGGCTGAACACACTGAAATCTCAGAAGACTTGCTTCAGCTAAACTCCTCCTAAAAAGGTGGAAGCGTACTGAAGCCCTAAGGGGATTGTGAATCTAAGCAAGTACAAGTCCAAGACTGGTGAAGAGGGAGGTCAAACAACCTTGAATAGTAGCCTAGACAAACCCAAAAAAATCACAGATAAATTCCTGCAAAAAGTACAAGTCGCAGGTTCTAACCTGTTTTCAGCTGAGGTCACAGGTTTCAGGCTGTTTTCCGTGTCCTGAAGGTTGAGGTCACAGGTTTTGGCCCAAAAAGTGTAACCTGCACTTCCGGCTATCTCGGGAGCAGACTTCAGAAATTTTTTCTGTCTTTGCTATGACAGATACCTGTTACCTGTGCAATAGGCCCAAAAACACACAGAAGTAAGAATTTTACCGTTTTAGGGTTTTAAAGGTTAAAAACAACATCAAGAAATGCAAAATAAGAAGCTAAAGAAAAACCCTAGGGGTTGAAGTAGCTGGTCATGCAAGGATCTGAAAAACGACAATGATCATAATTATAAACCCTTGTGGAGTCACTAGTTGTTAGTATGAATTCTAATCGCAAGCGTACGAAAAAAGCTCACTTTAGTTGTGCATAGCAAACAACCCTAACATCAAAGATGATTTTCAATTTCCTCATATCTGCAGTTAGTGATCAACATAAATGCTACAGAAATCCAGATCTATGTAGTTAAAGACATTAAGAAATAAATAAAAAGCAAGAGTTGCTCCATGCATCCAATGAACAAGACAAAAAATTTAAAGAATTTTTTGTATTATGACACCTGGGAAGGGAACATAGAAATATGTTACCAGTCCCCCTCAATGGGATGGGTTCTTGTATGTCCTCAGCGCTTCAGATCTAAGATCTCTCTCTCTTGATGGTGCAGAAAACCCAGAAAAAAATGGAACTCAAAGGGAGCTCACAAGCAAAATGTAGAAAAATATGACAATGATGGAGGATCAAAGTTAGACCAAAAGTATAGATCCAGAGTGATCTTTAGGCAACAAAAGGTAGTGAATGAATGGAAAACCCTTCTATTTATAACAAAATATTGAGTTAGTCTAGATATTGGTGCATAATTAAAATATTATTAACGAAATCTAGATCCAACTTTTATGGAATATTTTATTATTTTTGTTGGAGGGAAAAAGAATTTGAATTTGGTTAAGTCCCTTTATTTGTAAATAATAAATAAATAAATGATTTATTTATTATTCTAAGAATGTGGTTGAGTAATAATTAAATAAATAATGATTTATTCAATTATTTGTAAATGGTTTAGTCAAATTTAACAAAGAATATTATTTAAATAATGTTTTAAATAATTATTCCTAGAAAATAATAAGATAAATAATGATTTATCTAATTAATTTTCCTGTTTTGGATTAAATATGAATAAGAATATTAATTAAACTATGGTTTAGTTAATTATCCCTTGAGGAAAATCAAACAAATAAGGATTTATTCAATTATTCCTCATGGGGTTTCCTGTTTAGACCATAAACAACTTAATAAATTATGGATTACTAAGTTATTTTTCATAGTGAAAGCAATTTTACTAGGGTAAAATTGGTCTTACATGGTTTACTTTGGTCCATCAAATAGTAACAGGTTAGATGACCAAAAATTGGTGTAACAGTGTGGCTTCAAGATGAGGATTATATTTCAATGGTTAAAAATACTTGGAGACAAACACATCTTACCATTGAGCACTCGACCTCCTCCCTTTTTGCATATAAACTTCAGCTTATCAAAAGGTAGACCATTGCCTGGGCAAAGGATAAAAGGAAACAGAATGAACTTGAACTCACCAAGATTGAAAATGATATCGAAGCTCTCGAGGACCCTACACATGGGTGGTACACATCTGAATCAACAAAAGAGCATCTCATCAAGCTAGAAAGAGATCGACTAAAAATCCTGAAGGACAAAGATGAAACTTGGAGGTTAAAAAGCCGATCCATCTGGGTCAAAGCAGGGGATGAAAACCCCAAAATTTTCCAACAATTTTCTAGAGGAATAAAGGCCATCAATACTATTTGGGATCTTGAAAACGAGGATGGTACAATAGATTCTAATTTTTATCAGCTTGCACATAAGGGCATCACTATTTTAGGAACCTTTACAAGGCCCCACAACACTCCTCTCTGGCAGAAATCATCAAGGTAGCCACACTCTTTCCTTGATATGTGGATCAGGACACAACTGAGGAAATTTTTGATCCGGTTAATTTGGATGAACTGGAGGCTATCCTCCAATGGATCAAGAAGGACAAGAGTCATGGACCTTATGGATGGTTGGTTGAATTCTATTTTGCCTTCTTTGATCTTCTGGGTCACAATATTCTGGAGGTGGTGGAGGATACTAGGAAATCTGGGCGCATATTTTAAGCTTTCAAATCCACCTTTATAGCTCTTATCCCCAAGAATGACCACCCCTCCTCTTTTAAGGAATTTTGCCCTATCTCTATGTGCAACTGCATTTATAAAATCATGGTTAAAATCATTGCCAAGAGGCTTACACCTATTCTATCTTGATTCATTTCCCTAGAATAGTTCGATTTCCTAGAGAATAGACAAATTCATGAAGCCATTGGAGTTGCACAGGAGGGCCTCCACTCTATGCACACCAAGAAGATCAAAGGTATGATTCTAAATATTGACCTTGAAAAATCATTTGATCAGGCTATTTGGCTCTATATTCTCATGCTCCTCACATGCCTCGGCTTTCCTAATCCGGTGATCAATTGGATCATGTGTTGTATTAACTTAGTTTCATATAGTGTCCTCATAAATGGTGTAGCCACATAATTTTTTCATGCAGAAAGAGGCCTTCATCAGATTTTCTCGTTGTCCCCAATCCTCTTCCTCCTCGTCATGGAAGGACTTAGCATATGCCTAATTGAAGAAAGGGACAGGGGCAGATTGAGGGGCATCAAGATCACTGATAATTGTACACTAACTCACCTACTATTAGTGGATGATATCATTATCTTTCTGAATGGATCCATTGGGGTGAAAAATGGGGTCAATCCCTTAGCAAAACTGGGATAAAGTTGAGCCAAAAGATCGCGATTCAAAGAATTTTTCCCTTCTTTACACATTCCCCTTTACGAACTTGAGGTTTTTGATGCATACAAGTATTTGTATTAGAACGTTGATGTATAACCGATTCTGTTCATACAGTGTCCTTTTTTCTCCTTTTAGGTGGTGAACTTTGTTCTTGTAATTTTTTGCAAAGCCACCGGCATGTCTTGCAATAACAAAAAATCCATCATCACTTGTCACGGATCTTCCCCACATGAGTATTCTTTGCACAGAAATGGTTTCCCTTCAACCTAATCAGATTTGAAGATGGACTGAAATACCTGGGCTTCTACCTCAAGCCTGCCAACTACAAAAACATTGATTGGTCTTGGCTGATTGCAAAAATCGAAAAAAGTTTGAATGCATGGTTCCACCGATGGTTATCTCGGGCTAGGAGGCTTGTCCTCATCAAGTCTATATTAGAGGCCATCCTGGTTTATTGGATGTCCTTAGCCTAGATCCCAAAAGGTTTACTTAACAAGATTCAAAAAATCTATCGCAGGTTTTTATGGAATGGGGCAAGGGAGGGTCATACATTTGCATGGACCAAATGTGCACTTATCGCCCTTCCAAAAATATGGGGTGGCTGGGGCATCAAAGATCTACACTCCTTTGCAAAAGCACTGGCTGCTAAGCTTGGTTGGTAGACCCTCACAGAGCGAAACTTGTGGACCAGAGTTGTTACACAAAAGTATATTCATCCTCTCTATCCGCTTGATTGGATCAGGTATATGCCAAGACAAAGAACTAACATCTCTACTATCTTGAGGGCCATTCTTTATTTAATTGAACACATCAAGAATGGTCTTGCTTGGAAGGTGGGTTCTGGCACACAGGTTCGTATTTGCTGTGACCCATGGTCGAGCTATGGGAATGCACATATCCTCCCCCCCCGCACTTATCCTTGCTCTCAATCAAGATGGTATACATACTCTACATCAAATGGCATATAGAGATAATACTACCATATTATCCCAAGGTTGGTTGACCCTCCGAGACCTACACATCCATCCCTAATGGGAGGAGGATTGGACACACTATCTAAATGCATTATCTGAATCACATGTCAGAATCACTGACAGAATAGATGAAATCACATGGATGATCTCCAAGAATGGTAGATATACACCAAAGGAGGGCTATATGCACATCTTTGACTCTCACAGGCCTATGGTCCATTACTCTTGGTGGAAATATCTTTGGAAACTCAGATGTCCTACAAAAGCCAGATTACTGATGTGGTGTATTCTCTCTGACAAAATACCCATTGGGGCGAACTTGCAATTGCATTCACATATAGGATCCAACATATGTGTATTATGCATTTTGGCAGCTGAGGACATCAAACACCTATTTCTCACTTGCCTCGCCATTCATGACCTCTGGGCTCTCATCCTATCCTCCCTTAACCTCAACATAAGATGGGAGGGTCCTTCTACTCTCTCGCCCTGGGAATCCTGGTGGCATTCATCCAATCCCCATAAGATTCACAACCTTCCCTCATTAGTATTTTGGGGTATTTGGATTGCACACAATCGTGCCATCTTCCAAAACATTCAATCCTCTTGGATCATATTTTCTGCTCATATATCCTCTATCTATGATCTGATTCTGGATGATCCTCCACCACCAGTCCCCCGGAACATCACCCTTGAGAACATAAATCACACCTTTCCTTGGGCATATTTTGATGGTTCAGCTCAAATCGATGGTTGTGGGGGAGGCTTCATTCTACACCTATCTAATCTCCACTCCTTCAAAGTCAATATTGGCCTTGGCCAAGGCACAAACAGCTTTGCGGAACTATCCTGCCTCTTTGCTCTTCTTCAATTTTCCATCACGAAACACTGCAACTGATCTGAAAATGGGTTGGATAACTTGTTATGCTTTTCAAGAACTCCCACTTAGTTAAAAAAATAAAATATCTAGTTTATACTTGACATTTTCAGAATTTTATACTTGAAACAGGTGTATGTTTTTTAACTGTTTAAAACAACAATTTTAATCTAGGAGATCACCCAAATATCGTGGGCTACGTCTCCTTGAGCTCTTGTCATCTTGACTTGGCTTTTAGGGTTTATGGAAAATTTATTTTACAAGTTACAAAACTAAACTCCAATGGTTATTGAACTGAACCAATGGGCTTAGAATAACATCTATATCCCTGTTATGGTTGTCATCACTCTGCAAACAGATCTCGACTCCCTTAGACTTGATTCCTTCTCTGTGTACTCTTGAGATACACTGAGCATCTCTATGGCACTACCTCCTTCAAAATTATTTTTCTATCCTTGAAACCTCAACTAATATCTCCAACACATATCAGACCTCCAAAATGGACTGATCATTTTCTCCAAAAGAGCACTGCATCCCCAATCTAGGTCTCCCTCCACGGTTGGCCTAGGGCTGCCCAAAAATCCCATGTGGTTCTTAGACCTTCAGAATTATTCAAATGGCTCTGAAAATCCCTTAATTGGATTCATAATGCCAAAAATAGTCAGAATGGACTATTGGTTCACTGAAATTGGCCTCCGGCTGCTCCGGTTTCGCCTCCAACACCTGGTGGCACCCCTTGGCTCTAGAATCAAAGAAAAATTATCTGTGGGTTCTCGACCTCTATAAGTCCCCAAAAGCTTCTAAAAAATCCTCCATTGGATTCAAAATTCTCATTACAGTCAGAAAATACTATTGGTTTGTTGAATAAGGCCTCTAGCTGCCCTGGTTAGGCCCCAAACTACTGTTGGCACTTGCTGGCCCTAGTGGCCCCTAGAACTTCAATGAATCATATCGGCCTTCAAAATTACTCTACATGCTCTGCAAAACACACCATTAGTTTCAGAACATCTAAAACATCCAAAATTGACTATTGGATTTCTGAATAATGCCTCTAGCTCCCCTGGCTAGGCCTCAAACCGCTACTGGCCCATGGTGGCCCTAGTGGCCCCTAGAATTTCTCTGAAGAAAAAACCTTCTCAATAGTCCTATGATGGCTCTGCAACCCTCACCAATGAGCCTGGAATGTATGATATAGTCGAAATTGACTATTGGCACTCCAAAATTGGTCGAATGTAGCTCAAGATAGAGCCTAAACTCAATTTGTCTAGTGACCCCTAAAAATTTCCACTAAATGTGGAGAAACTGCACTTAACTACATTTATAGTTGGAAAACTTCCGAAATTTTGGTGGGCGCGCTAAGTTTTACCGCCTATAAAACTGCAACATTAAACATTAGATAGGGTTGGGCACATGCCCCTACATCCCGCGGTTTTTCTAACCGTAACCTTCGGCATAAACCACATGGATACATTTAACGTTAGTGCCACATGTGATAGGGGTTAAGCAATAATGCAGAATCGTTGGGGTTTATTAAGCCGCAGATTTTTTGGTTTTCACAACCATTTGCATGTGAACGTGTCTAGTTTGGGGTTGGCGGTTGCAGATTTTCCGTCAGCGTTAATCCCTTGGGCCATGGCAATGGTCACGTGGGGAGGGGCTGGCCCTCAGGGTTGGCCCCTCCGAACCCCCAAACGGATAACCATTAAAATTTAAATATATGTCGAGTTCTTGTATTGTTAAGAACTATTGGTAGGGAGAATGGTAATGCGGGGGCCTGGCAAGTATGAGGTCCAGGGTTCGACCCCCAGCCACTCCAACAAAGTTTTATTTGACCATTTCTGGGCCACATGGCGGCTTCTGGACCTACCACGTGGCTCATCTTAATTGGCCCAAATTAAAACACGTGCACCCAACTGTGAATAACATGGTGACACTTGTCACGACCTGACTAGTCCAAATGGAACATTTTGAGGAATATTCTAGGAATATTCCCTAGAATATATATATATATTTTTAAAATTTCCCAATCCAGTCAAACTTGGTCAAAGTCCAAAAATTGCAGTTTACTAGAATTTTCAAACTGCGATAACTTCTTCATACAGTGTCGATTTTTTGAATCATTCACAGCCCCGGAATAAGGAAGAAGAGATCTATCCGGTCACTCGAGTTCGACACATTTCCGAACACTTTAAATTTTGAGCTATCACTTAGGTCCATGATCTAGTTTTGATCACACCTCCCCATTGGGAATCTTTTGGACCCCAAAACACTGATATACTGATTTTTACAATAGATGATATTACAACACCCTCATATTTTCAGCCTCCATACACTTTTCCTTACATGGCTTAGTGCCTTTGAACCACAACTTGAAGGTAGTCGACACTTCCCTTCCTGGATGCGCTTGTCCTCATGTCAAGAACCGTCTTCCTTGCACTGACTCAGAAATTTCTGGCAAGAAATTTTCAGAAGGTAGCTGGCTCAAACAAACATGAGATTACAATAGAAAACATGCATACATAACTGAAATTTGTAAATGTAGAAATAAGTGTATGTCTTACTGTGTCAAGAAGTCAAACCACTTCTTACCAAGCCACCTCCACGTCAACTTTTGCTGCTGAAAATCTTCTTCATGTGAAACATCTGTTCTCACATCAATGATGGAATCCTTGGTTCCAATTTTGCCAGTATTTCTATCCTCTTGCTTCAAATGCTTGGGACGATTAGTTGGATGCAATGTCCAACATTGGGAAACAACATGTCACTTTCTTTGGAAATGTGTTCAAGTCTTATGCACCTTCTTTGCAAGTTGCCTTTCCCTCAACTGCTTCTTGTATGCCTTCATCCTCTTCCAGCATCTCGAAACAACATGGTTACACAAACTACAATATGCACAACAACTCTTTCTCTCATTAAAGCATGCAGAATTGTCATGCCTTGTAGAAACACAATCAACTTGACTAAGGGGAGAATTATACCTCGCATGTTGCTTTGCATGCTCATATTTTTTACCTTCACGAAGAGATGAACTAGTAGAGGTTCGAGCTTCTTTTTGTATACTAACATCAATTTTTATGTCTTGATAGTTGTTCGAACTCGCATGCTCGCCATAAGCTGCATGTCTACAATCTTCTTGCTGCAACATAGGCTTCAAACATTGGAAATAAACTTGAAAACAAACTTGACATGTTTGTGATTTAGAACTTGGAACAAAATTTCTTTTTAAAGTTTCCTCACATGCCTTCATGTCTTTGGAGTCATCGCCATAATATCGAACATAACCAAGACCAAATTTCTTAGGTCTTTCCTCAACCAAAATAGGATCAATCATGCCTTGTGCATGCTTGCCTAAACCCCTGCCTTCATAGCCCATTTTAAACACTAACTTGGACCCTATACCTCTAGTGTGCTTTTCAAATGAACCAACACATCTTTCTGAAGAGGAAACTGAAGACAAATTAGAGTGAATTACCTCTGCTTCATGCATGTTCTTGGTCAAAGCCTCTTGGGCTTGATGGAGCTGCATCTCCATCTCATGATTTCTTTGAAGAATTTCTCCCTTCTCTTGCTTCATAGCAACCAATTGCTCATGAAGTCTAGTGCTTTCTCTTCTATCTTCAAACATAATTTGCACCATTTCCTTCAGGATGTTGAAGTATCGCTTCATGTCTTCATCGAAGAATCTTGTGAAGGAGGAGGATTTTGAAACCTCACTTGATGAAGTTTTCATTATGAAAATGGACTAAAGAAATTCAATCAACAATTCCAAAGCTTTCAAAGAAATTTACAAAGCTTCAAAACAAAATGGCTGTAGAGTCAAGCTCTTCTTCAAGCATCCTTTGCAAACAAACCCTCTTGTGCATCAAGGGTTTCCTTGAGGTCCTTTGGGTAAGGAGAATGCCTTCAGCCCTTCCTCCTTCTTGTCATCTCCTGGACTTAGCTATCAGTAGCTTTCCCTTCACCTCTAGCAAAATCAAGCAACAGTAAGTTTGCAAACAATCAACCAGTCAAATTCTTTTCACTGTTTAAACACCTTTCATGTCAAAGAAACAAGCCATTGCTTTGTCAATCAAGCAACCAAGTGCTCTGATACCAACCTGATCTGAAAATGGGTTGGATAACTTGTTATGATTTTCAATAACCTCCCACATAGTTAAACAAATAAAATATCTAGCTTATACTTGACATTTGTGGAATTTTATACTTGAAACAACTGTATGTTTTTTTAACTGTTTAAAACAACAAATTTAATCTAGGAGTTCACTTGAATATCGTGGGCTACATCTCCTTGAGCTCTTGTCATCTTGACTTGGCTCTTTGGGATTATGGAAAATTTATTTTACAAGTTACAAAACTCAACTCCAATGGCTATTGACCTGAACCAATGGGCTTATAATACCATCTATATCTCTGTTATGGTTGTCATCACTCTGCAAATAGATCTAGGCTCCCTTAGACTTGATTCCTTCTATCGGTGCTCTTGAGTTACACTGAGCTTACCTATGGCACTAACTCCTTCGGAATTCTTTTTCTATCCCTAAAACCTCACCTACTATCTCCAGCACATATCAGACCTTTAAAATGGACTGATCATTTGCTCCAAAAGAGCACTGCATCCCCAATCTAGGCCTCCCTCCACGGTTGGCCCAGGGCTACCCAAAACTCCCCTGTGGCTCTTCGACCTTCATAAGTCTTCAAATGGCTCTGAAAATCCCTTCATTGGATTTAGAATGAAAAAAATAGTCAGAATAGACTATTGGTTCACTGAAATTGGCCTTCGGCTGCTCCGGTTTCACCTCCAACACCTGGTGGCACCCCCTGGCTCTAGGGTCAAAGAAAAATTCTATGTGGGTTCTCGACCTCTAGAAGTCCTCAAAATATTTTGAAAAATCCTCCATTGGATTCATAATTCTCATTATAGTAAGAAATTACTATTTTTTCGCTGAATAAGGCCTCTAGTTGCCCTGGCTAGGCCCCGAACTGCTACTGGCACTTGCTGGCCCTGTTGACCCCTGGAACTTCACTAAAGAATATTAGCCTTCAAAATTCCTCTATAGGATCTTCAAACCACACCATTAGTTTCAAAACATCTGAAACATCCAAAAATTACTATTGTATTTATGAATAAGGCCTCTAGCTCCCTTAGTTAGGCCTCAAACTGCTACTGGCCCATGGTGGCCCTAGTGGACCCTATAACTTCTATGAAGAAAAAACCTGCTCAAAAGTCCTCTGATAGCTCTGAAACCCTCACCAATGAGTCTCGAATGTCTGAGATAGTCGAAATTTACTATTGGCACTCCAAAATTGGTCGAATCTGGCTCAAGATAGAGCCTAAACTCAATTTGTCCAATGATCCCTCAAAAGCTCCACTAAATGTGGAGGAACTGCACTTAACTACAGTTATAGTTGGAAAACTTCCAAAATTTTGGTGGGCGTGCTAAGTTTTAACGCCTAGAAATCTGCAACATTAAACATTAGATAGGGTTGGGCACATGCCCCTACATCCCGCGGTTTTTCTAACCGAAACCGTCAGCATAAACCACGCGGATACATTTAACGTTAATGCCGCATGTGATAGGGGTTAAGCAATAATGTGGAACCGTCGAGGTTGATTAAGCCGCAAAGTTTTCAGTCTTCATAACCGTTTGCATGTGAACATGTGGAGTTTGCGTTTAGCGGTTGCGGAGTTGCCCTCAGCATTAAGCCCTTGGGCCATGGCAATGGTCACATGGGGAGGGGCTGCCCCTAGTGGCTGGCCCCTCCGAACTCCCAAACGGATAACCATTAAAATTTAAATATATGCCGAGTTATTGTATTGTTTATAACTATTGGTATGGTGAACAGTAACATGCGGGCCTGGAGAGCACGAGGTCCAGGGTTCGACCCCCAGCCGGTCCAACAAAGTTTTATTTGACCATTCTTGGGCCATGTGGCGACCTCTAGGCCTGCCATGTGGCAGATCCTTACTGGCCCAAATTAAAACACGTGCTCCCAACTACGATTAACATGGTGACACTTGTCACGACCTGACTGGTCCAAATGGAATATTCTAGGGAATATTTTGAGGAATATGCTAGGAATATTACCTGGAATATTCTTTTTTTTTTAAATTTTCTCAATCCAGTCAAACTTGGTCAAAGTCCAAAAATTGTAGTTTACTAGACTTTTCAAACTGCGATAACTTCTTCATACGGTGTCGGTTTTTCGAACCATTCATGGCGACGGAATCAGGAAGACGAGATATATCCGGTCGCTCAGGTTTGGCACACTTCTGAACACTTTGAATTTTGAGCTATCACTTAAGTCCATGATCTAGTTCTGATTAGAAACAAACTATAGATTTTTGGAGACTCCAAAATCATCATTGATTGGTTCAACCTGCATTCTGCATGTCACGTGCACACGCTACAGAGCATCTTGGATGAATTATATCAACTCAAAGCACATTTTGATTTCACCTCATGTTAACATATTTATAGGGAGAGGAATGCGGTTTTCGACCAGCTATCCAAGGAGGCAGCGCACCTATTGAGGGATCAATGGGTGATATAGGAGAAAAATGAACATATTTTCTATCAATAGTTCCATCGACCTTTTGATGATCTAAATCAAAGGGCCGGCTGAACATGAATGCACCATCAGATGTTACATCTTCATGTTTTTTTTGGGCTACTACATATTTAACTTGTTATTATCTATGTTTAATATTATTGTTTCTCCATATGTACATAACTTGTAGCATCAAGCTGGAACTATCCACTGAACTCACTTATGTTCTGTCTATCATTTTTGACCGATATCAGAGATGTAATTTTTTGGACTTTATTTTACAGCTACCTAGCTGATATGAATATGCTAATGCATATACAACATGTAACTTTTCTTATCTATAATTAAAGTTATGATTTTTTCTGTGGAAAAATATAGCAATATATGTTAAAACTATATACAATTATTAAT
This sequence comes from Pinus albicaulis, assembly GCA_034641835.2. Classification (NCBI taxonomy): domain Eukaryota; kingdom Viridiplantae; phylum Streptophyta; class Pinopsida; order Pinales; family Pinaceae; genus Pinus; species Pinus albicaulis. The sequence goes on along the minus strand of CM076569.1, from coordinate 57,272,560 downwards.
AAATTCATTTTTTATTTATTTAGATTTCCTATTTTCCTTATTTTAGTCAAACTAGTTGTTTTACAACGGCTAGTTGGAGCATCCCTTTATCTATTTAAATTGGTTAACTGATTAGATTTCTCATCTTGTCATGATGATGAACCACACTTCGAAACACGTCAACAAAATATTCTTGGATGTGATTATCACCGAAATATTTTTTGTACATTTTATGGATCACAGAAGCCAAATTCCTAATAATATCATAAGTATTAATAAATATGGGTAATGCCATTATTAGAAACTAGTAATTGCACCGAAAGGTGCAAAGGAACATGGAGGGAGGAGTGGGGATTTAAAAATTATCTTAGATTTATAGTTATTGTGAGATTTTTTCCTCAAATTTAACACTCAAACAGATATTTACATCTTAAGAGATTTGATCCCTCTCTAAATTTAGGAAACTCACACTTAAAATGAATCTATCCTTATTTATATCTAAAAATTTAAAAAGATAAACATTTTTTCCTACAAATTTTGAATATATATATATATATATATATATATATATATATATATATATAAAATAAGTTTCTCATATTTTTCTTTTAGTGATAGGCATGTTTATTTGGAAATAATGACTTTCAATTTTTTGTTTATTGAGTAGAAAAAAATAGATAGGTGAATTAGATTTAATATATATATATATATATATATATATATATATATATATATATATATATAATCATTTTTCTTTTGATATATAAAATAATTATATTTGACTCTAAATCTAATTTTGATAGTTAATCAAATAATTTATCATTCACTCACACATACACACACACATAACTAATTTAAAAAAAAAAAAAATCTATATAAGTTAGTCTTATTTCTCTTTTAGTTGATAGGGATGTTTATTTAGAAAGAGTGCTTTTAAATTTTTTGTTTATTGAATAGATAAAAATTAGATGGGTGAGTCAAATTTAATAAAATATATATATTTAAGTATTGAGGGGTTTCCGCAGTGCATTATATTAGATATACTTTTTTGGGATTCAACTACATTAAGAAAGTCATTCAACTATGACCATTTTCATGAGAGGTAGTCATAACTGACTAATTTCTCAAAATATGACCATTTCCAACTAATTAAAAAAAAAGAAAAAAAGAAAAAAAAATCTATATAAGTTAGTCTTATTTCTCTTTTAGTTGATAGGGATGTTTATTTAGAAAGAGTGCTTTTAAATTTTTTGTTTATTGAATAGATAAAAATTAGATGGGTGAGTCAAATTTAATAAAATATATATATTTAAGTTTTGAGGGGTTTCCGCAGTGCATTATATTAGATATCATTTTTTGGGATTCAACTACGTTAAGAAAGTCATTCAACTATGACCATTTTCATGAGAGGTAGTCATAACTGACTAATTTCTCAAAATATGACCATTTTCATGAGAGGAAGTCATTAAACTATGACCATTTTCATGAGAGGTAGTCGTAACTGACTAATTTCTCATGATTTTTGAATAGTCCACTTAGCACTCATTGCATGCTCACAAGGGTGAAGAAGTGGGATTGAAACTAGTGAAATGAATCACATAGCATCAATCATCACTTCCGGGGATTTCACCTGGTAACCAGGACTTCTCGGGTGGTCACCCATCCCAGAACTCCTCTGGCTCAAGCGCGCTTAACTATGGAGTTTTCCCCACAATCAAGCCCACTTAGCTTGCTACCACTAAGGTTCACGAGGCACAATACTTGCTACTGTGGAGCTCTACCTGAATGGTTCATGAGGCATAATACTTGCTAAGGTTTTTCAAATGGGTAGCAAGCTAAGTGGGCTTGATTGTGGGGAAAACTCCACAGTTAAGCGCACTTGAGCCAGAGGAGTTCTCGGATGGGTGACGACTCGGGAAGTCCTGGTTACTGGGTGAAAGCCCCGGAAGTGATGATCAACACTATGTGATTTATTTCACTAGTTTCAATTCCATTTCTTCACCCCGTGAGCATCACCTGATGCAATGAGTGCTAAGTGGACTATTCAAAAATCATGAGAAATTATTCAGTTAAGACTACCTCTCATGGAAATGGTCATAGTTGAATGACTTTCTTAACGCAGTTATATATATATATATATATATATATATATATATATATATATATCTTTTTAAACATCTGAATAAGTCCGTCATATTTCTCTTTTAGTTGATATGCATGCTTATTTATAAATAATGCTTTTAAAATTTTTGTTTATTGAATAAAAAATTCAGATAGTTAAGTCAGATTTATTAAAAATATATATATAATTTTCATTGAAAATTCATAATTTTTATCATTTTAATATATAAAATAATTAAATTAGACTTTAAGCCTAATTTTAGTAGTTAATTAAACTTCTATATATTATTTTATTTTAATTATTTCAATAATAATGTATATGCACATAACTGAAATAGGTCAGTTCAAACATTAATGTTTTTTGTCAATCACAGAAGGCTGGATAGAAGTAAAACAAGAGCCCATTATGCCTTGCAGGGTCTCAAATTCATTACGAATACCAAAGGCAGTGGTGACAGGAATTTGGTTGAGCACAGGTTTGCTGAACTTGTTTTTGACGATTCTCACTATTTTTTATACTCGGAATAAGTTGTCGCTGAATTCTTTGAATACAACCTAAAAAATACAAATCAAATCATGAATGATATGGTCTGATTTTCATTACTTGTTTGAGGTCTAGAATTTTGTGTGAAACTCTACTTACTAGACTTTTGGATTTCAAATAAAATTACCGAAACAAAGGAAGTTGATGACTCACCCAAGGTAAGTATTGCACCATGCCACACCCACAATATTAAGACTTTAAGATGAGACTTCAAGATAAGCATGGAATGCCCCAATAGTGTTGAGAAATGAAGATAAAAAAACTCACTCATAGTGGATCTTTGGAATTATTAGAAAAATCTCATCTTTGTGTTCACTCACACCATGCAATATTACATTGTACACACTTAAGCCTAACACATGATATTTAAAACCTAAATCTTAGAGGAATCGCACCATGCAATCCTACAACTTAGGCACTTAAGCCTAAAATATAAACATTAAAGCTTTAAGATTAAAAGTTGAGACTCATAAGACATGTCCACACCCATGAGCCATTGGAATTATATATAGAACACTAATTTTTCTTGTTTGTCTAGTAGGTGAAATAGTGATTTTTCCTTTGATTTGGAGAGTTTTATGTAGTTTCTTAAGTGTTCGCACACTCCTGATAGATCCGAGTTTTAATTAAACGGGTTTATTTATTAGTTTGATTAAAAAGAAAATATATTTTATGGTTGGATATAGAAATCTCAAACTTGTGGCTACCAAAGCTATAATGTGTTCAATACATTCATATTAAACACAATTGAGTCTAGGGATTTTTGGTGTTAGCGTGTTTATGGGAGAACTCTATTTTCTTGCTCTTTAGAAGAATCTTATGAATTTCTTCAAAATGTCTGTGTGCATATTATTGTTGCTTGAAATGTTAGAATCCTCCCAGATTATAATTTAAAAAATGCTTCAAGATTATTTTATTATGTATATGGTTCTCCATAGGTCAAACTCATCAAATTGAAAGGTAAAATAGATTATTCCTCTTCAAAATATATTATAGTTAATAGGTTAAAGCAAGGTACTTGAAAACTTTCTATAATATTAATTGGTTGCAATATATTTTATATTTAAGTTAAAAATAGAAAATTCACTAAAACAAACAATAAATTTATATTAACAAAAAAATCATTTTTATACTCACAAAAAAAAACTAACATAATACATATAAAATCAAACATCATAAATAAATAAATAAAGCAAAAATAAAACGCAATTAAAAAAAGTCAATGTAAAACATTTACTTGTCCTTCAAGTATCCCTCAAATTTATATCCTTGTCATGAATTTTTTCATTCTTTTAACAAACCAAACAGTATTTTAAAAAGGAGGAAAAATCCTTTGAAAAAAAACAAACAAAACAAGTCAGTCTTGTTGAAGTATTAATCCATCATACATCAAATATTATATCCCTTCTAGAATCTGTTTGCTCATCTTTACCACCTTCCATTTCATTTATAACCTCCACATTATCCTCTCATTCAATTTCAATTTGAGAATTCACAAATTCAGTAGAATGGATTTGTTGAACTAGAATTTCATGTTCTTGACAATGATTGGTTTTGTTAAACTCAGCTAATGATCTATGATTTAACAAACTCTGAGTCTTGTTCTACATTCTAGTATGAGAAGGTGCTTGCAATTGACCCATTTTGATTTCAGTATCACCATAATGAACACTAGTAGGATTATGATTGTGATAGCTCTTTACTGAATGTTGCATAGGGGTTATCTTCCTTATTGGCCTAGATACTACCACTCCTAATGTTGGCCCAATGATATTGCGGCCCGCACTCTTGTGACATTTAATATTCTCTACAATTTTTTGTTATGATTATCCGTGGTAGGTGCTCATTTGGGATTTTGGAGGTGGGAATTTCCCATCTCGATGGACCCTCGTTCGTTGGCCTTCTACTTCATGGCCGTTGTGTCTAAATCATAAATAAGCAAAGTGGGAGCTACTTTCTTGTCGTTCAAGATGTTTGTTCAAGACATTGGTTTTACGAAAAGACTAGCTACCTTGCCATCGATAAACCCATATAAGGGTTAGGTGGGAGAAAATGTTCTGGGAAAGATGACTTCTTTGTTAGTGCGATGCGCTTAATCCATTTCAGTAATATATTTCTAATCAGAAATACAATATCCCTCCTTTGTTCATTCATACCACAGCTCTTTATCTTCCATGTTGGGTGCACAAAAGCTATCTTTTCAATTCTCTCTCTTGCCTAACTATTTTTATTTCTCTCTAGTCATGGACTCTAGGCAAGAATCATTCTAATGCTGAGGGATGCTCACCCAACTCTCAAGTTGGCATCTTCAATTGGCCTAACCAACACTGCGGATACAAAAGCAATAACACAGCCCATCTAAACTACAGGGTCCCCTAAAGCATAATCTTGTTCGTTTGGGGTCCTTCTCAAGCTTTTTTCTCTATGGAAATAAATTCCATAGAGATGGTGCTAAGGATTGGAGGAAGCCCCATTCCCAAAGTGATTCTTTCCTGGTGGGTGTTGGTTCCTAGTAAATAACTGGCTCTATCTTTCACTCCTTTGATTTCGTGAGTGCATTCGTTGAATCGTTCGAATCAGATTATACATACATCGCCTCTAAAATTGACCATATCTCTATATTTGGGACTGGTCAAGAGTGCCACCTAAAAATCCATTAAAGTACGTACTAGGAAACTGTAGATCTGAATGATGGGTTGTCACATGTCCTATGCATCTTTGAATGATTGTGGGTGTGAGAGATGGAGGATAAGGACTTGAAGAGTACCATGCACCACTGCCTGTTCTTATTCACCTTGTGGATGTATAAGTAAATGATGTGACCCCTTGTGGGTTCTGTGAAAACTATGGAGTAGGGAATGGAGGAGCGTGCATTGGTGGCATTGTTGATTACCCTACAATAACGATAGATGCATCTTGTTTTCCAACTCTTGCAGCAACAATGGCGGGCTCTGCCTGTTTCAATAACCAATCGATGGTTTTCCCACCACTATCATCGCCAAGGTCTCTACTGAGCTCGACAATTTATTTTTCTCCCTCTATTGTGGGTAGTAAAAAATCAACAGTGGAAAATCACATTGCTGGAGAGGTTCAAGGCAATTGAAAGGGAGTCAGAATGGAAGGGAGATAGGCAGAGCAGAAGTCAAATACGACAGGTTAGAGCAATGAATGACTGAGCGGGTGACAACGGTTTGGTCCACGTGTTATATTTTTATTGGAGGGAGGATGACGCTTATAGAGTGCGGGGATTCGCCGGGTGAACAGTATCTGATAACCCCAACCCCACAGAGAGAATGCCTTCGGCATAAAAATAAGGAATACAATAAACTTTGACCAAAAAATCTAAATTAAAAGGTCAAAATAAAAAGTGAATATAATAAGTGTTAATAAAAGGAAAAAATAAAAAAGGAAGCATTTTTCATGAGAACCAATATAATATAGTATATGAAAAATTACCATGTATGAATATAAATTAGAGATATATACCAATATAATATTGTGTGTGTGTGTATATATATAAAGATAAAATTAGAGCAAAGGAAAATAAAAATGAAAGCGGAAAAGGAAGGGGGAGAGAAAGGATTCAGGAGGAAGCAAAACCGAAAGAAAGGGCAGGAATTTGGTTCTTACTAATCTTCCAACCATCACCTTGTTCAAATTGCTAGAGTGTTTCTCAATTTTAATGGATTATTTAAAAATTTTGTGATGATAGTGGTCTATCCTAGCTACGATCCTAAAGTACTCAATGCAGATATAGTGCTTGGTTTTCTCAACGTGCTCAGGCAGAGCAGAGGAATGGAACCGATAATGTCTAATATAAACAATATGATCTTGAATCCTCTGTTTAACAAAAAAACGTGTTTCACCAACATAGGGAGCACCACAAGAGCACATAATTAAGTAGACACCTTTCATGCTAGAAGGGTCGAAAGGATCCTTGACAGAATTCAACAAACCGTGAATGGTGTTTAGTAGGTTGAAGGTGGTAAAAAATTGAATATTTTTTAAAATGCGAGCATTCCGATCAATGGTTCCTTGAATATAGGAAAGTTGAAATTTGGGGATAGGATCCATAAGGTCCATTTTTTGGTGCTCCAGGTTTCTCTAGACATGCTTAGAGGTCAAAGAGGGCTTATAGTAGCTCAAAATAAAAAGTGGTCAGATTGCTCTCGAACTAGGACCAGTTCGAAGTGCTCATCACCTTGATTCCAACGATGCAAACAACACTCCAATCCGAGTTCTTATGAAGGAGATAGGGTTGGTAAAATATTTGGTCAAAGTGGGCATGTGGGCTAGGATTAATGATCCTACAAATTGACCAAGTCTGAGGCATGGAACTTGGCTCTCGAAAGCAAGCGAAATTGTTGCCTACTTAAAATGCCCAATGGCCCTTATTTTTGGTAAAAAAAAAATCACCATTTTTTTAATAAAACAAGTCGTGTAACAATCACATATAATATGTGGTGGCGGGTAGTCAAACCCGACCACCACCGGAACTGCCACACACACACACACACATTATGAACACATATGTAATAAGTGTAGAGCCGTGTTGAAGCCTCGAAAATTGTTGCTTCAAACATTGGGGGATAACCACCTGGTCGGGACGTTAGGACAACTCCTTTTCCGTTTGGTTTGGTGGCTCCGACTGGATTGATAGGACCAGTTTCCTAGTAATTTAAATGGGTTGGTAATGGAATGATTGAATGAAGGGAAAATGAGACTAAATGACTGAAATAAAACTATCTAAACTAATTTAAAATTGATAAAATAATTCTAAAACTAACTCGGGCATCAAATGTGAATACAACTTTAAATTGTTTCAATTAACCAATAACCATGAAAATGTATTATAGCTTAATTGAAATATGCAGTAACAAATAAATATAACTCTGTTTAAGAAATTAAACAGAGTTATAATAACATATTGTGTTGAAGATTGCAACAAGAAACAGTGAAGGAGGCATCCTGAAACATCTTTCCAGATCCTAGTTGGAAAGTGATCACCAAAACTAGGTGGGGGCCACACAGGTGATTTTTTTGTTGCAAAGTCTATTTTTAGACTATGTCTATTTTTAGACATATGGATCATGTTCTATAAGTTGCGGGATGCTATTTATGGATGATTGGTCAAGTTGGTAAAAATATATGGACCTCTATTTTTAGACATTGCGCGAAGTCTATTTTTAGACTGCCAGTCTAAAAATAGATCAGTCAAATATTATTAGCTCTTAATAATATTTGGACTATAAACATTATCTTATCCTCTTGGAGCACTTCAGTTCGAGCTACGGATGTGGCACATGCAGCTGACAGAAGGAATTACGCTATTCCTAGGGGTTAGTTGAGCTATTTCATGGTTGACTTCAGTTAGAACTCATGTGGCAGAGTTTGGTGGAGTTGATGAGACAGTTGGTGGAGTTGTGTTCGGTTTAACTTAGTTGAACTAGTTGTATTTAGTCTAACTGAAAAATACACAAGTGATGAGTGGTGTGAATTAATTATTAATTAATTCACTAATTATTAACTCATAAATCAACTAAAGAATACATCAGTTAACTGCAATGCATGGACAGTTCAGTGGAGACCAGTGTTAGAGGTGGGTGAAAGGGTGAGTCTAATATCAGTTGTGACTATAGCTGTGCATGGGATTTGCACACACATTGATTGAGATTGCCAATGAGGATTACGCAGTACAAGCCAAGGAGATTCGAACTTGGATCTCATTCATTCTCATCTTGGATTGCGCAGTAGAGGCAGGCAAACAGTGGAGGAGATTTGAACCTGTGACTTGTTCAGATCTGAGCTAGTTTGTGTGTAACAATTGGAGATAGTGCTGAGAGCTTGTGAGGAGTTTGTGCTATGTATTGTTACATGTTCTCTATCATTATAATATACAGATAGTTGGGGGTTTTCATCTGTAATCTTTCCCCATTACATACTGTGTTATATGTGTGCTTGATTATGTTTTAATGTGCGCATGCAACTGCTTCTATTTCCTCAAATTGATGATCAATTGTAGAAGAGGTTATGTATTATGCATGAAGCTTAAATAGTGTGTAATCAGAATAATATCGGTGAATAATTCAGCTATTATTCAAATTTCTACATATTGCATTCATCATTCATATATCATTTGCATATACTGTAAAAGATAAATATTTCTACACACTCAGAAATGATATGTATAAAGAAATATTGTAAAACGAGTATACATGAACAATAGCAATTTAAAAGAGAATATCACATAACATAAGAAAACTAACAGTGGATAGATAGAAATACCATATCCATCTTGATACTTTCCAATGCAATCCGATATCCAAATCCAACAACTTCAATGTAAAACAGACTCCAAGATACATAAATGCAATTTTTAAAGGCAATTTTGCACAGAATCACCAGATGTGATCCTTTATAAAAATATAAGAGTCAATGGAGTATAGAAATGTAATCTCCAAGTCAAAATATTACAAATTCAGGACCCTTTTCTAAATGCATGAAAGGGGTTTAAATAGGTATTAATAAAACAAAATAACTAAAACTATTCCTACAATCTATCTAAATCAAAAAATCTAGAAACATAAATGCGATCTTGAGGTGAACCGATTCATTGATTATCTGTTGCGTTTGATGTGCCCAGATGGAAGATTTTGAGCATTTCCTTCACCTCTTCTAGATGACTAAGATTTGAGTGTAACTGCCCTGTGTATGTGGCATCAGAGAATTCAGGAATAATGCAATCGATGGCATTTGAAAGAAATTTTATTTGTTTGCTGACTATGAGGTTTGATAAGGTAGGTCCACATCGTATCCCACAATATTTCTTGCAGTTGGCCAATTTGCTGATTTTTATTGATTATTTCTTGATTCCATCTGTAATCAGTTTCTTTCATCCTAGGTAACTTGCCAGGGGTACTATCTGAAATCAAATTGATTGCATACAGGCTATTATTCACCAGCTGTGTTACATTGTTCATCATGCTTTTAGCTCTGGATGTAGCTCCTTCCTCTTTGATTAAACGCTATTCCCATTCTGCAAAAATAATTTCCTTATGTCTTTCCAAAATCCTGGGAAGGTTTGCTTTTCTTCTCGACTCTGAGTCTTGCCATAAAAGAAATTTGGAAATTTTTTCATCAGCTTCATCAAATTCAATTTTAAGACTGACTCCTTCATCTATTAAGGAAGATATAATTTCACACAAGGATTCTGCTTTTGCAACCTTTAGACAAAATTTATTTAATTGCTGAGACAATAATTTGTTTGTCTCCAGGGCTTCATTTTTTAATTGATCCAAATTAGGATAATTCTTAAACTTGTCCAATTTGGATTGAAACATCTTCTCTTGCTCAATCTTTGAAGTCTTCTCATTTTGCAGAAGAGCTTGTAATTTTGCTATCTCTTGGTTTAACTGTTGTTGCTTTTCTAAAGTCTGTTGATCGATCTTTTTCTTTTCAACAGCAAGCTGCTCTTCTAACTATTTGGATTTGAGCTCTCCATACTACAATTGCTGTTCTAACTGAATAATTTTCTGCTGGTTCTCTGTAACCTGTTCTTCCAACATAGTTATTTGTAAATCCTTTTGTTTCATTAATTGTGTGACTTTAGAGGCCTTGTCTATAGTTGCAGCACTATAGGCACCTGCGTATTGGGATAATTTGGTGAGATCCTTAGATGGATTCACCTCAGAATTTTTATAAACAATATTCATAAACTCCACCTGTGATGTCGAAAGTGCATCCTGATTAGTTCTCCTCCTTTTCCTTTGCTTTCTCACAACAACCCTATGCTTAGGACTGTAAAATACATCCAGAGGAGGGATTTCTTCTATCTTCAACATAATTTCACCTGTGGGATTTTCAGGAATAACTTCTATATCCTGGTCTTCCAGAACGTTAACTTGGGGATTATACTGATGTCCTATTTGCTAGGAAAATTGTTCATATTGGCTCAGCAAATGAGGAGAAACTATAAGTTTAGCAGATTCAACTAAATTTTTAGCATCTTCCTCTCTTCCAAGTTGAGAATCTGGATTGTTGTTTATATCTCTTTTTGGTGCCTTTTCAGTAGCCTTACTTTCTGGGCTGAAGACTGCTGATCAATATGTACATCAAGTTTAGGAGCTGTTTCTTTCTTTTCAGTATCAACTTTGCTGGTAATATCTTCTTTTTGTAAAACAGGATTAGTTCCTGTTACTTCTTTCTGAGTCTGTATGATGATTTTGCTGGCAGATGTTTTTGTTACTGTTTTGCTAGATGTATTCTCTGTTTCTTTCTGTTGTGATTCATTCTCCTATATAGGAACTCTCAATTGATCCAGAGGAACTTTGAGTAACCTTTGGCTTCTAAATAACAAAAACTTATTCATTTCTTCGGCCTGAAATTTGGACTTGGCCAAATTAAAAACTTGGGACAAATTATCTACAAAAACAAATAAATCATCAAACATATTTGGTTCATGTTCGAACCGAGCAATTGAAACAGAAGTAGTAAAATCAAATGCCACTTTCCTTGGGTCATATTGTCTCCCTGGGATTGTTGAAAGCTTGAGATTGGTTATCTTACCAACTTCTTTTTCAGCATGAACAAAATTATTGAGAGTATAGTCACCACATTTAAAAGGAAAAGTAGGCCACATAAGCTTCTTGTTGTTCTTCAAAGTCCTAGACATGCCTTCTACTGTCAGCTGATACGAAATTTCCTGTGCTAACAGTTTGTCTGGAACATTCAAAGGAAGAATGTGTGGTTCTACAATACTTCCGAAAACTCTGATATATGTGAACCTTTCCTCTCCGAACCAATCCCCAATTGAGGATAAATCAACTTTATCTTTCTCGGAAAGCCTAGGAGGGAATCGACCAAAAATAGTTTGATAAATCAAGATAAGAAAACCGTGAAAAACTCTGTAAACATGGCTTTTGAAATACCCCTTCCACAAGAACTTGTGATATATATGAATAGGAACAGGTTCTTTAGGGGTCCATTTCCATCCTAACATGGGGAATTCAGAATTGAAACAAAGGGCATCTAGGATATAAGCACAAAAATAAAAAGGAGTGGTATTTCATGAGTTTCTGTCTTTCCTATACTCAAGAATCCTGTTGGCTATCTTATTAGAAAGAATGACAGTCCAGTCCATTATCTCGAAATTAACAACATAATGTATTAATGGCACCATTTGTATAGAAAACCTAGCTGAGTTATCATTCCCAAATAATCTGCACATCATTGCTGCGGCATAATAGTACGGAGGTGAAAGAGACTCCAAAAAGTACATACCTGATGCTTCGTGTCTGTGCTTTTCAGGATCTTTTCTCCATTCTTTAATCGACATTGATTGATTTTCGTGATTCACAGCGAATTCCTTGATGAAGTCTTTGTTATAGATTTTCTGCGGGTTCGAAAGGTGGTACATTGCTTTAATGTCCTTTGCTTTGAACGACTCGAATATTGCTCCAGAAGTTGAAACAAAGGTTCTGTTTTGAATAGCCACATTATCAATTACCCACCGAATAATATCATAATATGGAAAAATGTTTGCCCGAGCTGCAATTCGGTGCAGGAATGAGTTCGCTAATACACTAAGAAGAGTCTCAGAATCAGAGTTTGAGTCTTCTTCATCAGGAACTGTTGCCTTGGCTTCAAAAACTTTGGGGTTTTACTTTTCAAGCAAGTTATATACATTTTCCCATGTCATCTTACCAAGCCACTGGCATGAGATATCTGTAACCAGCTTAAGCTTTGCTGGTTTCTCTTTAGGCGGCATGGTAAACATAGGAGCTTTTGCAGCAACGACAACTTTTGATTTCCTGGATCTTTTTGACATTTCGGTATCAAGCAACGTTTCCCTTGTTCTGCGAAAGAAAGGATTGGACGTTCTATTGTTCTGTAACTAAGAAAAGCTTTCAGCCGAGGTGAAAATGCAATAATGAGAACATCTATACAAAAGGATTCATTCGTTACTTTCGATTTATTATTTCCGTGTTTATAACATAAATGCCCTCTAAAGAGTCACACTCACGCATTCAAACAAAATAAATCGTTATTATTTGTTTGATTCTCAGTTAATGGTAAACGTACAATCAGAGATTGACATATTTTGAAATAAGTGTAAAAATATTACCTTTTGAATCCTTGCGATGCGATGAATAAATAGTGTATGGGCATTAACTAATAATTGCATCAGGAATTTTCAAAGGTAAATGAAATAACATAATATGATTTCTGCCAATTTCCCATTGTGATGATCGCATCGGGGATTTTTAAATGGAGTGGATTGTTAAAGAGTTTCTCTGATTTTCGATTGCGATGAGGTGGGGTCTGCCGCGCCGGAGTCTTTCAATCAAATGAATATAACATTTAATTCTTCGAAATGCGATTGCGATGAATTGCATCGCATCGGAAGTATGCAAAACAAATATAACTCTTTAAAGCTTATCCGATTTGTGATTGCGATTGAGTTCCATCACATCGGAGTTTTACAAAGTGAATATAGAACTTAAAGATTTCTCCGATTTCCGATTTGCGATTATTGTACACATCAAATATTGTTAAATATAAAAACTTTATGTAATATTTTGATATGATAAAAGCTTTGTATCTCATCGGATCATAAAGTTTTTTAAGGTTGTATTTGTTTATACACACTTGAAAATAAAAATATGCCATATGTCCTTTTATCAATGAACCTCATTCCTAATAAAAAATGATCGGATTGTTCCTAAATCTTTTATTTCTATCTAGAAAGAAAGATAAAAAAGGGGACCTATTTCTAGAAGGAATTTATTCTAAAAATTTAGAAATGGGGAGGGTTGTTGTACAGTACAACAAGCCGGCGGGATTTGAACCCGCCCGAGCCACGTGGTCCGACCCCCTATGGACGACCTTGCAATATGAGCAAACGCCCATGACATATGCCAACAACAACACATATTAAAGAACACCAATTAAATTGTCGGATCTTGCCTTAACTACCAATGAACCACATAACAAAAAAAATACAACGGATTGGGGGTCGATGGGGTTGGAACCCCCGACCACCCTGCGCCTAATATAGCTAGCCACCAATAGGCCATGGCGGTGACTTTGTAAATTTCGCCAACATTTTAATATTTAAACCTGCAACATTTGTTCACCGACCTGGGGTGGAGTTGGAAAACCGACAGAGAGCAGAGGCCGAGTACGAGGAGACACAGTGGAACCATGCGCCTGAGGGCAGAACCCTAATCCAAGTGGAACCGTGACAGAGCGGAACCTTGCCTAGGAAAAGAGGGTGTGGAACCCTGAACTTGGAGAATATTCCTCAAGAGGTAAAAATTTCCAGTGTCAGAATGTTATCAAGTTTATAGTCATTTTTCTCAAAATTTCACAGGGAGCGCGATGGTGAAGTCAGATTCTCCATATGAGCAACAGAATTGCAGGTGCCCTGCATCAAGGAATCTTTGAAGAATCATGGGGAATATAAAATATTTCCAAAGGCCCAGATTTTGACAGTGTCAGTATTGGACGAGTTAACAGTCTATTTTACACTACTCGTCGCCAGAAATTCAATGGTGCAGTCCATTTCATCAGCCAAGCTTTTCATTTTTCGGCCATCTTCGAAAGTGGAGGCACATGATTCAGTCATGTATGTTCCTTTTGTTATTGCTGAGATGATGTTATTCTTGTTGAGATCCCCGTTTGACACTATGTTGAGGAATGCTTGCTACCACATTATTGTGAGATTGTATTAGCTTGTCATGATGAAGGAAAGCCCATTTTGAGTGAGAGTTCCCGTAGGGATAACATCTCATGGAGAGACAAGCCAATATTTTTTAGGATAGTTATCCTTGTTATGACAAATAACATGTCATGTACATCATCATAATTTACAAAGTTATATGAAGCGACCTCCACTATCTTGACATCAGGCCTGGAGACGTAACCCACACTAGGTGAAATCCATTATAAAATGTGTCGTGTTCTTGGATTGTTGATCGTCATTATGTTTCCTATTGTTTAAGCATGCATATGTGATTGTTTTATGCTCTTTTAAATGCAAATCTATTAAAATCACATAAGTAAAAGATCTTGGTTAATTCTGGTAGTTGAAGAAATCCAGATCAAGTTTGGTATCAGAGCAGTGTTCTCGTTGATGTGAATTGTGAGTGTGAACGATTGAACGTGCAAAAATGGAGGATGAAAAATAAATGTACGATGCCTTTCTAAGGATTTACAAAATGGTGGACATAATGTATAAATATTATGAGAAGAGAATAGAGGAACATGAGAAAGAAGGAGAAGATAATGATGCTCCACCCACACCTGCTAGTGAGCATTCATCACCTTCATTCTCTTCTCATCATTCGAATGAGGAGATCAACTAGAGCCTTCAAGCTAAGAACGTTGAATTGAAGGGGCTTATACGAGAAGAGAATGAGGAGAAGAAGATATTGCAGCTTCAATTGCGAGCCATGTAAGAGGCCTTGGAAGAATTTAAGAGTAACGACGAGAGCCTCCTGTTGAGTCCCAAACTTGCATCTTTCCTATACACCTTTCTAGACTTTTTCCATTTACCTGGACCTCCCAAGTCATCAACATCATTGCATATTAATCATAAAAGAGCATTTAAAGTGGTTTTTAACTATGTTTTGTGTCTGCTGTTTGAATTAGATTTTTGCTCATTGAGCTGCGGAATTTTGTCACTTTCCGCAGCTGCTTCAACTTTCCGCAGCCATTTTGTTAAAGTCTATATTGCAGGTGTGTTCAGGCAAATCAAGCCACATGGGCAAGTTGGAAATGACATGGATATGGACTGAGTCCTATTGGCTCAGTCGAATTCACCAAAGAAGGCCGTGGTCAAAGGTAGTCAAGCGGTGGTCAACCTAAGAGTCCTACGGTGACAGAACTCCGTTTTTCACCACGTGAAGACTTGCGTGGCCGTTCCTAAATCTCAGGGGACATATCAACACCTGTGAACTGCTCCATAAGCTGAATCCAATGGCCACCCTCCATAGATTTAATCTTCACGGCAGCCATAATGCTAGATTTCTGGACGTGGTTGTTCACGTGTCTTTTATCAGCGCAGATTGTAGGAAAGTAGTTATGTCATCCTCTGTTATAAATAATGCGTTCTCATACGCATAGTAGCTAGCTTTTGTAATGTAATTTTGCTGTAAAGAAAGCCCACTGTGCTGTGACATTATTTCCTTGTTATGACTGCGTTTTGAATACACGAGAAGACTCTGTTCATAAGAATAATTCGTGGTTGATAGCTGTTCCCCAAGGATTGTGCAGAGGTCCCCTGCACACGCCGAGGTTTTGTTTATTGCCGTATAGTTTCATGCTTTATTTCCTTTCGTTCATTATGCCATAGTTATTCACGTGTATATATTACATCTCTTATGGTATTAACGTTTTATTTCTGTCCATAATTTTTCATGCTTTATACTGCTGTTAATTGATCAGTGTCTTTGTTCCAGATTACGATGAGGAAGTGACATTTGCACATCGTTTTACATTATTCATGTGTATGAATCAGTCTTGTCATACTGTGATTTATTTTCTACATTTAATTCCAGCATTGTTTTATTCATTTCAGTTTTGTACATTTGCTTTACTAGTTAGTTAGATATTAAACTGCTCATGTCATTATCAGTTACCTCAGAAAGCCATAGCGAGACTAATGGTGAGGGATTGAAGTATGAGTGTGTAGTTTGATATTAGTTTATTTTTCTGCAAGTTAGATGTTAAATTGCTCATGTCATTATCAGTTACCTCCGAAAGCCATAGCGAGACTAATGGTGAGGGATTGAAGTATGAGTGTGTAATTTGATATTAGTTTATTTTTCTGCAAATTAGATATCAGATTGCTCAAGTTGTTTATGATTACCTCCGAAAGCCATAGCGAGACTAATGGTGAGGGTTCAGAATATGAGTTGATGTAATTTGATTTTAGCTTTACTTTGCTTGCAATTCTTGGATTTATTTGAGCACAGTTTCTTTTGTATTTAGACAGCAGCAAGGGTAATGGGTTTCATGATCAATAGTTCATTGTTTGTTTGACTAGTATAGTGGCACATTTTCATTTTCTTTTAGGAATTAATTTTGTCATTGCATGTTTAAAACCCTTTTGAAGTTTAAAGTTTGGGAAATCATTATAAAGGACATCATTGCCTTGAACATTTATATCCATACTTGTCTTTTAGAATTTCCATCTCACATTAGGAAACCAACCAAGATAAAAACCCCAAAGATAAATAAAAAACCCAAAAACGACAAAAAGTAAGAGATAGGTTATCTTGCACATATAGTGCGCCACACTTCGTCAGCTTACGAATCCCGGATTGACAGATTAATGTAGCAATTTAGGACATACTAAATTGACCAAACATTTTGGCACCGTTGCCGGGGAAGTGTAACTAGGTAACCAATTTCTTAAAAAAAAAACAATAAAAAGGGAAAAATTGATAACTTTTAACAAGCTTCCTCAGACTTAAAGGTGATCTGGAGACTTAAAGAGAGTTATTGTCTACCACCCCTATTTATGCCTTCTTGCACTTAGTGTGACCTGGAAGATCAGAAAGAGAATTATTAGCCCAACTTAAAAATAAAAAATGACATGCATAGAGCAAGAGATTCTAGGGGAAGGTTTATAGCTAGAGCTAAGAGTTCGATTTTCACAACTCCATCTTTCAAGGCATGTCATGATGAACTACAAAGTGTTAAACTTAGTTTAAAAAAGGAGTTGTACTTATAAATCTTCTTTAGAGTATTGTTACTTTCCTCTTCAAAGATGCAACAACATGTCAAAAGGTGTGACAACTGCCAAAGAGTAGGGAAACCTACCTTTTTCAAATGAAATGCCATTGCAACCTGTTGTGCACTACTCCTAACCTTTTCGAAAAATGGGTTTAGATTTCTATTGGGACTTATTAATCCACCATCTAAGCAAAAGAAGTATATAGTGGTTTGTATCGATTATATTACTAAATGGTGGAAGCAAAACATTAGTAATCACACTAAAAATTTAGTTACACTTTTATGAGGATATTTTTACCGCTTGGGTGTTCTGTGAAGAGAACGGCGTACTGGGGAAGCACCCATCCAACCTCGGGTGGAGAAGTCAAGTGGAAGAACACAAAATCAAGCACAAGATCTTACCTTACCATCCACAAGCAAATGGTCAAGTGGAGTCCACAAACAAAGTTCTTGAAAGTATCATCACCAAAACTGTTCATCTACATAGAAGAGATTGGGCAGAAAGGCTTCCAGAAGCCTTGTGGGCCTACAGAACCACATGGAGGAATACAACAGGACATTCTCCCTATGAACTTGTTTATGGGAAAGAAGTCTTGCTCCCCATTGAGTTCCAAGTCAAGACCTTCAAGATAGCAGTTCAGTTGGGGATGGACTTATCAGAAGCCCAAAAGCATAGAATGGAGCAGTTGAATGAGCTAGATGAGATCAGACAAGAGGCAATTCTAAGAACTTATCTAGTTCAATATCAAAGAGCTAAATGGCATGACAAATACATCAAAGAGAAGAAGTTTCAAGAAGGAGATTGGGCATTGCTATTTGATTCCAAGTTTAAAGATTTTAAAGGAAAATTTCAGACTCATTGGCTTGGGCCATATGAGATTGACAAGATATTTAGCAATGGAGCGGTAAGAATCAAGACCATTGATGAATCTCAAACTCCTCTTATTGTGAATGGCCACAGATTAAAGATCTATCATAAGCCACTCTCAAAAGAGGAATTTGTCAAAATATTTCAAGATAATTCTGCAATAAGGCTGGTGAAGAAGAATCCTTCTTCTCCACCAGCCTAGCCTGAAAACAAATCATTGATTGGCAGTATTATACAGAAAATGTAGGGTGAAAATCAAGAACACTTGACACCTTATATTTTTCAAAAAAAAATTCCTCTCTCTCTCATTTCACAAGTTTTATGACAACCCACTCCATTTCATTCCACTTCATTCCACTCCACTTCATTTCATTTCACTCCATTTCATCTATTTCATTTCATTTCACCAATAAAAATTTTCTTTCATGAACATTTTCATTCAGTCAGTTATCATCTATCCATCTCCATTCACCCAAATAATTGTTGTGTTAGTTTCTGCAGCTGACACCAGTTTCCGCAGCCAGAAGCAGTTTCTGCAGCCACCACTCTATTTTTCAAAAATTTAAATTCAGATGTTAGTTCAACAATCATGAAATCAAATGCAGGTATGAGGACATATTATAAAGACATGAGGCATTCAAAAGCATCAACAAGGAGCAACTGATTGAAGACTAATGAAAAATGGCAAGAATTCCAAGGTATGAGTAGAAATTTATTTCAAATGGCATTCAAGCACATTTTTACATAGTTATAAACCATAGCTCCATTATATGCAATGATTACGTTGATAACTCCATAACCGTTCCACGATCTCTATACGATTCCCCCACAATCCTTGCATTCATTTTTAAACGGCCTCATAATCAAGCCTCCGGTCTTCACTCGTGTTTGGCTATACTTTGATACTCCACCTGTAATTATGGAACGTGTTTGATTTGACTACGGCTTCTCTCAGCCACACAAAATCCGCAGTCGTTTCATAAACGTGCTTGCGTCTACTCTGCAGCCACCCAATTTTAAATAATGCTAGATGCACTTTACTCCCCCTACTATTCTATTGACCTCACGGCTGCATTTCCACCGTGCTCACATAAGCCTTCACCCCATTTTGTTCTCTGTTTTGCTTCATTCCGTGTACCTATTCTCTGATATCCGCTTACAGTCACTGGTCTCCTTCATAAACCCTGTTCATTTCTACTAATTCAACCATCTTACCTTCGCTAAACCCTCCTCACGCAGACGAGTTTTAAAGAACAGAAGGAAGGATGGGTCGGTTTTTGAGGACAGAACCAGAGGGACCCAAATTTATGGAAGGATACCCGCAAGTCAAAGACATATTGAAAAAGGCAAAATGGCTTCGGTTTATTCAAAATTTTAAAGGCTATAATAAGGAGGTAACAAAAGCTTTTGCGAGGTCTTTCAACGGTCTGGAGGTGGAAATTGGGGACCTCAAATTTACAGTGACTGAGGCATCCATAGCAGCTACTACAGAACTCCCTCAAGAAGGTGAACGCTGGTTCAAGAACAAGAGCATTGGCGAGGAAGCCTGGAGAGTGATCCTACGTAACCCAGGTATGGATGTCACTATTTTCAAAAAGGGAATTCCTGTCCATGCTTTAAAAGAAGAGTGGGCCAGTTTACTGTTGATTATTCAAAAGTTTATCACCTGTGAGGGACGTTTTGGATCAATGTACATGTATCATACCCGACTGTTGATGAATTTCCTAGACAACCAGACCCTCAATCTGCCATAATTTTTACTAAACAGTTTGAAAAAGATGTCTGTAACCATCCAAAAGCATTTGGGGGACGTAGAACCATATTTGTATCACCATGGTCTTGTGAAAATCTTGATAGAAAAACAATTAAAAGAGAAAAAGGACACCTGGGAGCAGTTTTTAATTATAAATTTCTTTGAAGAACCCCAAGAAACCCCTGAAGGCAGTACATCAAAAAGAAGTAGAAGAAAGAGAACAGGTGATAAAACTCAAAGCACTCCTACTAACACAGTTGAAAGAACTAGTAGAGAAGAAACACTGTCTAAAAGGAGGAAGGAAAAGACTGAGGGTAAAAAGCCAACAAAATCAAAAGAGAAAAGAAGCATTGAGGCTGTGCATCAAACCCCTTCCTCAGAAGAATATCATCAAGTATTGTCTGAGAGACTAGTTCACCTTCAGGAACAGTCAGCTATGGCCAAAAATAAAGGAAAAGAAAAACAGAAGGAAAAAGACATTAGTCCACAACATGTAAGAAGAAGCACCAGGCTTAAAGGAAAGTGGAGGAAAACACAAACAAAATGACCCCATTTTATTGATTTGGGAGGAGGAACACCTGAACAAACTCCAGCTGGCCGTAGTCCACCTCATTCTCAGCCAAACGTTGAAACTAGTCCTCAAGATGTTGACAGGAGTCCTTTTCGGCCAGATTTTGAAGTAAATTCTCCTCCACAGCATTTTGGGGACAACCCAAGGAAAACGACACCCGAGATAGATCCAAAGCAACAAGAGGTGCATGATTACATAGAATCCTTAGAAAGAACAACCACGGGTCCCAGCACTTCATCCACTCAGCTTCACACAACACAAGAAGCTCTAGTCCAATCGTTGAAACAAGAAGTCTTTGAGTTGGAGGTTTTAAATAGACATATTAAAAATGAAAATGAAGCATTAAAGGAGAAAAGCAAATTGGACAAGATCATTCATGACAACACTATGCTACATCTGGGACTGTGGCACAAAAAGAACAGGAAATTGAAGAAGAAATGTAAGAAGATAAGTAGAGCACTGATTAATATCAAATTCAGATGCTTGATGAAGAAGCCCAGGATGTTAGCAGCACCAAGAAAGAGGAGAAGAGGACTGGATGTACTGAAAGAGGTATCAGGGCATATGAATTGAAGGAGGATGATCAAAATTTTGGTTGCATGGGGACATGCAACACCTTCACAGTGGGGGTATGTTGAGTCCCAAACTTGCATCTTTCCTATACACCTTTCTAGACTTTTTACATTTACCTGGACCTCCTAAGTCATCAACATCATTGCATATTAATCATAAAAGAGCATTTAAAGTGGGTTTTAACTATGTTTTGTGTCTGCTGTTTGAATTATATTTTTGCTCATTGAGTTGCGGAATCTTGTCACTCGGCACTGCCTAACCTTCGCAACACTATTAAAGTCTACGTCAGTGTGTCTTTAGGGCAAACTTGCCACATGGGCAAGTTTAGCATGACATGGATAAGGGGACCCAGTGTCATTGGCTCGGGGGGCCTTTATTCACCAAAGAAGGCCGTGGTCAAAGGCAGTCAAGCGGTGGTCAACCTAAGAGTCCTACGGTGACAGAACTCTGTTTTTTACAACGTGAAGACTTGCGTGGCTGTTCCTAATTCTCAGGGGACATATCAACACCTGTGGACTGCTCCATAAGCCAAATCCAACAGCCACCTTCCATAGATTTAATCTTCACGGCAGCCATAATGCTAAATTTCTGGACGTGGTTGTTCACGTGTCTTCTATCAACGTAGATTTTAGGAAATTAGTTATGTCATCCTCTGTTATAAATATTGAGTTCTCATACGCATAGTAGTTATCTGTTGTAATGTATTTTTTGTTGAAAAGAAAGCCATTGTGCCGTGACATTATTCCCTTGTTATGACTGTGTTTTGAATACATGAAAAGACTATGTTCATAAGTATAATTCGTGGTTGATAGCTGTTCCCCGAGGATTGTGCAGAGGGCCCCTGCACACACTGAGGTTTTGTTTATTACTGTATAGTTTCATGCTTTATTTCCTTACATTCATTATGCCATAGTTATTCACGTGTATATATTACATATCTTATGGTATTAACGTTTTATTTTTGTCCATAATTTTTCATGCTTTATACCGCTCGTTAATCGTACGTGTTCTTGTTCCGCACGCGCAGGTTAAATGTCTATCTGTACATAAGCCATACGCATTAATGACATGGAACTTACTTTATCCAACGTCGATTTATTTTTCTTAGATTTTAATTCCGCATCGTTTATTTATTTCAAGCTTCTTTACATTTAAGCTTTATTAGTTAGATTAGATATTAAATTAAACATGTCATTATCGGCCATTTCGAAAGCCATAGCTGGACTAATGGTGAGGGATTGAAGTATGAGTGTGTAGTTTGATATTAGTTTACTTTCTGCAAGTTAGAAGTATTAAATTGCTCATGTCATTTTCAGTTACCTCCGAAAGCCATAGCTGGACTAATGGTGAGGGATTGAAGTATGAGTGTGTAGTTTGATATTAGTTTCTTTTTCCGCAAATTAGATATCAGATTGCTCAAGTTGTTTATGGTTACCTTTCAAAGCTACAGCGTTGTGACTAATGGTGAGGGTCGAACATGAGTTGGATGCACTTGATTATAGCTTACTTTGCTTGTAATTCTTGGGATTTCTTGAGCACGCTTTCTTTTGTATTTAGGACAGCAAAGAAGGGTATTGGGTTTCATGATCAATAGTTCAATGCTTTTTTGACTAGTATAGTGGCACATTTTCATTTTCTTTTAGGAATTAATTTTGTCATTGCATGTTTTAAAACCCTTTTGAAGTTTGAAGTTTGGAAAATCATCATAAAGGACATCATTGCCTTGAACATTTATATCCATACTTGTCTTTTAGAATTTCCATTTCACATTAGGAAACCAACCAAGATAAAAACCCCCAAGATAAATAAAAAACCCAAAAACGACAAAAAGTAAGAGATAGGTTATCTTGCACATATAGTGCGCCACACTTCGTCAACTTACGAATCCCGGATTGACAAATTAATGTAGCAATTTAGGACACACTAAATTGACCAAACACCTCCAAGCAAAGGATGTTGAATTAATGAGGTTTCTAAAAGAACAGAAAGAGGAGAAGCATAGACTGTAGCTTCAACTACGAGCCATGGAAGAGGCCTTGGAAGAGTTGAAGCGCAACAAAGGCTTAGAGAATCCCTCATCACCAGTTTCAGAATAAAAAATTGAGGTAAACAATGTTGATCGTTATTCAGTTTAAGTTTTCAAATGAAATTAGTTTTGTTGGAAACATGGAGGTACCCATTACAGGAACTGACATGATACTCCTCGCCAAGATGGGGTATAAAGGAGGAAGACTTGGTGTTAATGGCCAAGGCATGAATCAACCATTGGAGGTCATGCAAAGACCACGATATGCATGTTTGGGATACACCAAATGAGAATTCTCAAAGGCATCAGAGGCTTCCGAGACATTGTTGAAATTTTCGAGGAAAGAGAATGATGGGAACACATCACCATCATCCCATGACAATTCACATTGTAGAGGAAGAGTCGAGGAAAGTTCTCATCGCAATAATTTCACTAGAGATAGCCAAGAGAGGTATAAAAAGTCTTAGTATTCTAAATTTCATTTCGATTACAATCATATTGTTAATGATGGACCGAAATCACGGTAACTAAAACTATGTATTTTTTGTGGTGTACATAACCTTGTGATTGCTGAGTACTGGAAGAGAATAACAACATGAAAGAGGATGAGGCATGAAAGGCCTTCTCCACATCAGGAAAATAAGAAGGTGGTCTGGAGGAAGAATACTTATTGCAGTCGTTGCGACAAAGGTGGTCACCAAAGAGCCACATGTTGGAGGCTCCATCAAGATCAACGTCTTAAGGACAAAGTGTCCGTGCATGAACTAGTTGAAAAAGTTATTTGACAAGTGAATCTACCACAATAAGATGACCCATTCACTTTGATAGGTGAGAGATGGTTTTATAAATGTGATAGTGTGTCATGGATTTATTTTTGTAAATAATATGTTGCGACATAACTGTAAAAGTGATGATGTGTTTTCCATCACTTGTTAAGAAACAATGATGTTTTGGCCTTATATTGATAGATGGGGTAATGTTTCCATTATGATGTAAACTTGACCACAGAGTATGTGTTATAAACTCGTGGCAAGTATGGGATACTTGGGTCATAATTGGTCATGTAATTGAGCATGTAATTTGAAAATGTTGTACTACAAGTTTGCAGAGGATGGAAGTGTCGACTCAACGCTCATGGCTCTGAAGAAAAAAGGTGAAGGAGAAGGAACGATAACTTGTCAGGACACTTGTGGTGCAGAAAATGTACATGAAATTTGCAGATTATTGTTATACTTTTTGAAGACCAAAATCTCCTCAATGGGGAGGAATGATCCAAATGGCTCCAGACATACTCAGAGGTCAAAGAGGGCTTATAATATCTCAAAATCCAAAGTGGACAGATTGCTTTCAAAGCAGGACTAGATCAAAGTTCTTATCGCCATGATTCCAACTGTGTGAACTACACTCCAATTTGAGTTCCTATAAAGGAGATATGGTTGGTTAAATTTTTGGTCAAAGTGGTCATGTGGGCTAGTATTAATGGTCCTAAAAATTGAATGAGTCTAGGGCATGGAAATTTGCTCCTGAAAGTAGGCGAAATTGTTGCCTAATTAAAACGCCCAATGACCCTTATTTCGATAAAATAAAAATAACCAATTTGTTTTTATAAACCAAAAAAATATATTAAAAAAGGAGGTGGAAGACCACCAGCCCCACCAACCCCAACGCACATATTATATATTAAAATATTATCGGGTGGCAGGCGGTCAAACCCCCCCGACCATGTGACAATCACATATAATATGTGGTGGCGGGTGGTCAAACCCCGCCACCACCAGAACTGCCACACACACACACACATAATGAACTTAGATGTAATAAGAGTCAATCCGGTGGGAGTTTAACTCGAACGACCCCACAATATGAGCAATCGCCCATGAAATATACCAACAACAACACATGTTAAAGACCACCAACGTAACCATCGGCTCTTGCCTTAATAGCCAACGAACCACATAACAAAAAAATACAACACTTTGGGGGTCGGTGGGGTTGGAATTCCTGACCACCCCGCACTTGATATAGCCCCCCACCAATGGCCCATTGGGGACGACTTTATAAAGTCTTCCAACATTTTAATATTTAAACCCACAACGTTTGTTCAACGACCGGGGGAAGAGTTGGAGAACCAACAGAGAGCGGAGGTCGAGTATGCAGAGATGCAGTGGAACCATGCGCCCGAGGGTGAAACCCTGAGCCAGGTGGAACCGTGACTAAAAAATAACATTGCCCAAGAAAAGAGGTGTGGAACCCTGAACTTGGGTAATATTCCATGGGAGGTAAATGTTTTCAGTGTCAGAATGATATCAAGTTTATAGTCATTTTTTTTTTCTGAAAAATTCACAGGGAGCACAATGGTGAAGTCAGGTTCGCCATCTGAGAAACATAATTGCAGGTGCCCCATAGCGAGGAATATTTGAAGTATCATGGGGAATCTAAAATATTCCCGAAGGCCCATATTTTTATGGTGTCAGAATTGGATGAGTTGACAATCAATTTTACACTACTCGTCATTAGGAATCCAGTGGTGCAGTCCATTTCAACAACTGAGATTTTCATTTTCTAGCCATCTTCAAAAGTGGAGGTACATGATGCAGTCATGTTATGTGTCCTTTTTTTATTGTTGATATGATGTTACTCTTGTTGAGATCCCTGTTCGACGCTATGTTGAGGGATGCTTTTTGCCACATTATTGTGAGATTGTATAAGCTTTTCATGCTGAAGGAAATCCCATTTTGAGTGAGAGTTCCTGTAGGGAGAATGTATCGAGGAGAGACAAAACACTCTTGTTGAGGGTATTTATCCTTGTTATGACAAAGAACATGTCATGTACATCACCATTATTTACAATGATATATAAATTGGCTTCCACTATCTTGACATCGGGCCCGAAGACGTAGCCCACGTTGGGTGAACATTGTTATCAAATGTGTCGCGTTCTTGGATTGTTGATCTTCATTATGTTTCCTCTTGTTTAAGCATGCATATATGATTATTTTATTCTATTTTAAATGAAATTCTATTAACATCACATAAGTAAAATATCTTGGATAATTCTAGTAGTTGAAGGAATTTGGATCATTGGTCTAGGACCTAGGCTGGATTTTTGGAAAGCCTTGATGACCTAGAATTTTTTGATAGCCATTTTCCTCAAAAACCTCCAACAGGTGGGTCTTCTTATCATTAAGATGACTATCATAAGAAATCCTTAATGAATGGGTGGCCAAGGTGTTTAACATACCTAATGTTTTCACAAGATGATGATGGGACTCATCATGGAGGTAATGCTTCGTGTGTGTCTTCTTACGGAACACTTGGTGTGAAATGGAACCATCATCATTTTTAGAAAGAAGAGCATTAAGGAAAGGAAGGCTACCATTACTCTTGAGCTCCATAATAAACTTGATAAACTCAGATTGGCTATTCAGATGTTGCAAGAATAATTCTAACTTATCATGTCCATGGGGCTAGATAACACAAGTGTCATACAAAAAATGTTTCCATCAGACATAAAGGGGATGAGGCTAAGGCCTTGGTCTTGAAGTCTTCCATGAAAATATTTGCAACAACTAGGAAGAGAGGGGAGCCCAGGGAAACTCCACAGGTCTACTCATAGAATTTGCCTTTAAAGCTAAAGTATGTGGAATTCAAACATAACTCAACCAACTTGGTAGTGCTGGAATATGTAATGTGACTAATAATATCCACAAATTCATTAATGGGAATCCTGGTGAAAATAGAAACCACATCAAAGCAAAGCTAAGATATTAGAAGGATCCAACTTAATACCTTTAATTTGATTGACAGACAAATAAGAGTCTTTAACGAAAGAGTTGGTGAGGCCTACTAATGGCTTCATATTTTGGGCTAAGAGATTTTCCAACAGATAGATGGGTCCACCAATGGTATTAATGATGGGTATCAAAGGGGCACCCTCTTTATGAATCTCAGGGAGGCCATAGATTCTGGGGGATTACTCTCCACCAACTTTTTACTTAACTGGTTAAGGGAATTATCAGATTTGATGGCATTAGCAACTTCCTTCAAGACCTTTATAAGAGGATTATCATTAAGTTCCTTATAACTCCCATTATTATTAAGATGATCCAAAATTGTATTTACATAATTCGCTTTATTTAAAAAAACAACAACTCCACCTTTATCTTTTTTAAGAATAATAATAGTGGTAGATATCCAAGTTCAAACCCTTTTATACTATGAGGATTTTTTTTTTAATATTTTAAATATGGCAATGAGGCAAAATGACATGTTTATTAATAATTTATATATTTTCATAATATTAGGTTTATTAATATTAATGTTAATAATATTGAATTTTAATATTTGGGTTTCAATGTTAATTGAAATTAATCACTTAGTTGAATACTTAGGTTTATTTATATAATTATTATATTATATTGTTTTTTGTGAATCTAAGTTTTTCTATTAATGCAAAATATTACATCTTCTCATAGTGTGTCTCAGAAACCTGAAACTTGTTGGTCTCACTCTTACTAGGTTTATTGGCCAACAAATGCACACCCAAAGACATAGTAAATTTCCAAAATGACAACGATTTACATAAATTGATAGGCAAAAAGTGCCAAAACACCCATGAGACTAAGAGAACAAAAAATCATCAATTATCATAAGATTTTATCGAGGTAGGATGATCTGGATTCGAGCCAGGGGATGGTGGGGTTTTTAATTTGTAGTGAACATGCCC
Source organism: Pinus albicaulis (assembly GCA_034641835.2). Lineage (NCBI taxonomy): Eukaryota > Viridiplantae > Streptophyta > Pinopsida > Pinales > Pinaceae > Pinus > Pinus albicaulis. The sequence continues at coordinate 57,244,660 of CM076569.1, read as the reverse complement.
CTCCATGTGCACCAACCTGGTTTCCATATGGTTGAGTTATTACTGTATGTGCCACTGCCCTCTCTAAAGGTTGACCAATCTATCATACATCTCCCAAAAGTTTCTTTGAATGTGATTCATAGACTTGATAATATCATTATGATCACCTTGCTATGCCCAATTGAGTAGGTCTAAAAAATTGTTGATGTGTTGAAGAAAACTCACATTGTCTTCCACCGAGGAGACATTTTTCATAAATAGAATGGACTAAGATGGTGTAGGATCAACAATTTCATCCTTACCCTACTCCTGATACCATTTCCTTCCCGAAAATCCCCTCAGCTCCCTTCCTCAATGCATCTAGCCTCGTTGAGGATGCATAGTTTTTTGCCACCTTTGATCTTCCTGTCCCCGAGGTAAATTGACTCTATATCACCAACTAATATGACTCGATGGGCGATGATGCTCCTTATTCACACTAGTGATCACAACCATCCACGAGCCCTAGTGTACATGCTTCTTACTAGGGGTACCCATGCAAACGACCACAAACACAACCCAAGCTAACAAAAAAAATACAACCAAATTGCTGCTACCCAGCTTGAACTGTTGTGGTGGATACACACACCCACCAACCCAAGAGTGTCGAAGAGATATTTAACAGATAATGCAGAAAAAATAAGCTTCCAAAACCATAATATGAACTGTCCAAATAGGATCCATTCTTTCCCAGAAACAACTAACCCCCAAACACCCAGAATCTAGAACGCTCACACCACCCAAACATTTAAATAATTAATTCACCGCCCTCCAGTAAACCTCCAAATGTCTCCCCTTTCCCAACACAGATAGAAAAGGAAAGCATAAGCACCCTTTGCCTCACAACCCCTCTATCCCAATAGACCCAACAAAACTGAAAACCCCTCTATGCCAATAGACCCAACAAAACTGGCAACCCCTCTATCCCAACGGACCCAACAAAACTGGAATATATGAACAAACAAATAACTATCAAAGGGTGCAAAACTAGCATGAAAAATTTACACCTGGTATGAATAACCCACAACAGCTCTGAGAATGAGTCCAAAGGACCTGTGACAATAATATAGCTTGAATGTTCCTCAAGTCATCTCCCACCACAAAACACTCATTCAAATTTGATCATGTCCTTGTGTTATCCTTTATAGACAGTTCTAGGCTAAGGAACTATGTCAAAGCATCTAAAATATTGTTTGGTTTTTGTTTGGATGACCAATGTTTTAAACTGTTAAACAAATTAAAGTCTTAATTACTTCTTATATAAAGAAGGGGTTGATTCCTCACCTTTAATAGAGTTAAGCTTTAATTTATTTTTGAGAGATAGAACTTAAGATAATATATATGCTTCATTAAAAATTCAGACATAGCATTTAACTTGTCATATACAAATGATGCATATAAAATCCTTTTACAACCAAACAAAATATATTAAAAATAACATGAAGCAACAATTAATTCATGTAGAGGAATTAACTAAAACACACAATTTAAGTCAATTAATCTCTGTAATTGATTATAACTTTGCAAGGGGATTTTGGAAAGATTAATACTTAATCTGATATTACCCATATTTCCTATTAAGTTTAAACACATGAAGAAATAAATAAAAATGAAACAATTAAGAAACTAAAAAAACCGATAGGAAAACACAATCTGCTGCAAAATGAGTCCATAATCCTTCTATTAATCTTCAGAAATATTATAGGGAATTACAATTGTATTCAAAATATTATCACAAGGGTTAAAACATTCATATAGTACTTATAGGTTTTCTTGAAAATATCTAGACTTAAATTCAAAAATTATTACAAAATATCCAATCCAACTAATTTGGTTTTTTTTACAAAAATAGAACTAGAAGATAGGAAATATGAACTAATTTGATATCTTGTGCATAATTTGAGGAAAATTGATGATGATTGGAGCTGCAAAGCTACTGTTCTATTTTCATTTCCTAGAATTTTGTATTATGTTTGAGAAAATTTGCATCTTGTTGTTGACACATCTGTTGTCCTGTCAGTCGATTAGCTCACATAGTTTTTCCCATCTTTTCTCAGTAGGAATAGAAAACTTTACTAGCTTTCTGAATGCTTCATCGACTTTAGTATACTTCTCAAAAGTTGGTTTAGTTATGAATAAATGTTTTACCTCATGTTGAATTAGTAAATCATAACTCAAACCCTCCATGAAAGCTTTACCAGTGATGGTCCCTTGAATTTTTGCAAATTTGGCCTTATCCATTGCTATGGCATGTAGTCTATGCTAATACTCTTAAAGAGGAATTATCTTATCACCAATGCCCTGCAGACCTGGAATTCATTTCTGGTGTAAAATGTTAAATTTTTCAGTGAAAATTCTTAATTTGCACTTCTAGATTGCGACACTTATTTTCTAGCTGAAGCATTAAGTTTCTTTTGTTCAAAACTTTTCTCACCTCCAGGATAGTTTTAGTTCTATCCTCAATTTTACATTATTTGAGTTATTATTTTGTGTTTGAGTTTAGAACTCTGATTATCTTGGTAGAATCTCTTGGTTTGTGATTGAGTTTCTCTCTTCACCTCCACCACTGCTTCCTTTGAATTCTGCAACAATTCTTCCTGTTCAAAAATTATTTTTATAGAAGGCCACAAATCAATCATAGGCTCATTGATATCTAAATATATGCTTTCCTTTGCTTGAGCAATGGTCTGAGGCATTACTGATTCACTTTCATATGTATCTATTTGTTTTGTTAATTTAATTTTTTTCATTTTTTATTTATTTATTATATATATATATATATTATTTTTAATTTTTAATTTTTAATTTTTTTCTTCTGTATTTCAGCTACATATGCATTTTCTGTCTTTAGTTTTTGTTCCTGTAATTTATGCATTTGTAAACTGAGTTTTTCAATTTCTTGACCTTTGAGTGTCAAGTCTCCCATGGATTTAGATATATTTATTGCCACATCACCTGATTGTGTGTCTACTGGAATAGTTGATGCTGTTGAAGTTCCTGTTGTTGAAGTACCTGCAATAAAATTTTTTGATATAGGAATAACTGATGAAACAATGAGCTGTTGTTCTTTTTCTTTTAATATGTTTCCATTTCAGCTTCCATTTTCTATATTTTGAGGTTTTATTCAATTATCATTTTGAACATGTTTCTTTGTTTACCTCCAACTCTCCAACTTCTTTGGTCTGTGGGTGTTCTGTGGTTGGAATCTTCAGTTGCTTCCTCAGTGCCTGGATATCATCGTTATTACCTTTTTTCATTTCCTTTTTATCACACGAAGACGAAATCCTAAGGATTGTCGTGTAAAAATTTCAGGTCTTGTTTTGCAATATTTTCAGAGATATGATCTGTGGAATTTAGGTTTTTTTTCAGGCTCCCGAATTTCATCTAAAAGAGGTGACCGTGGGAAAATAGTCATAAATCTCTCTGAGCATCGGATTGGAATTATGTAAAAAGTGGTTGCAAGTACACGGAATATAGTTTCCTGCATATCAATTTCAGAGCCTGAGGAGGAAACAGTGACATGTGGCACGCCGTACAAGTTCACTCTACTGAACCAGTCCATAATTAAGTCATTGTGGGAGATTGGACATAATTTTTTTTGAAAAATCCAGATCAGGTTAGACCTGTGGCATTTGAAATAAGACTCAGAGGGATACTACAACAATGAATTTCATATATTGAAGATCCGAAATAAAAGAAATAATTCAGTTTCAATGTCGAGCTCCTCAAAAGCATGAAAAATGTGTGTATTTTTTTCCAAATTGCATAAGTCTTCTTTGAAAAATCAGTTTGAATTGATTCCAAGGGCATATTGTAGAATAGATATCAGTATTGGGTTATAAAATTCCCCCTAAAAATAATTCAACACCCACTAAGCCTTCATAAGGCTCTACTATGATTCATGACGACGAAGAAGTGCAACATCACTTATCAAAAAAACAAGAGCAAATCCACCAAATTTCGCTCTCACAAAGAGCAACAAAAATTGAAATGGAAGTTTTGAAGAAAGGCGTGGAAGCTAACATGGATAGTTTGAAGAAAGGCGTGGAAGCTAAGATGGATGGTTTGAAGAATGGCATGGAAGCTAATATGGATGGCATGGAAGTTAAGATGGATGACATGGAAGCTAAGATCGAAAACATGAAGAATGATCTAAAAGCAGACATGGAAGGTTTGACAAAGTTGATACAAGAAATGTTTCCTAATGGCGAAAATATAGTAGAGGAAACTTATGATGAGTACAAAATAAATGTTAATAGTGATTTCATAAACTCTAATGTTGGATGGAAGACCCACCATATTCCAAAGATCGATATGAGGAATTTTGATGGCAAGGATCCTGTAACATGGATACTACAGACGAAGAAATATTTTGATCTCAATAATGTGCAAAACACACAAAAGGTACGCATTGCAACTTTATACTTAGAACAAAATACATTTGTATGGTATCGATGGCTTTGCTCCCATAATTTTTTTTTCACTTGGTCAATTTTTACGGAGGAAATGATAGCACACTATGAGGATACAAAGAGAAACACCTTTTTTATCCAATTGATAAATCTAAAAAAAAAGGGTTCGGTGGGGGATCACATTGAGGACTTCCAAAAATTGAATATAAGGGTAACTGATATTCCAGAGGCACACAGGATTGATGTCTTCATAGGGACTTTAAAGGATAAAATCCAACATGAGGTTCGCATTTGGGAACTTGATTCATTGGAGAAGGCATTCAGGTTGGCAAGAAAAATTGAATGTAAAATTATGGGGATAAGGAAGCCTACCACTTACATCTAAAAATATGGAAGTGTTGCTACTCCTAGACTTCCACAACCTACAAGGTTGAAGCCACAACAATTGGAAGGAAAAAGAGAAAAAAGGCTTTGTTACAGTTGTGATAGCAAATACACTAAAGGTCATATAAAGTGTGCTGAGAAGAAATTATTTTACATAGATAGTGAAGAGGATGAAGAAAATGAACAAGAAAATTCAAAAGAAGAGGATATACACCAAGAACCAACCCTAGAAGAAGAAGAAATTAGTCCGACCATATCGTGTAATGCATTGGAAGGAATTACCACTCCTCAAACGCTCAAGATAGAAGGACATATCAATAAGAAAAAGGTAATAGTGTTGATTGATTCGGGTAGTACCCATAATTTTATTCATTGTAAGGTAGCCAAGGAATTGAATTTTTTCCTATACCCAGCACTAGAATGTCAAGTGATGGTTGCAAATGGAGAAACTATAAATTGCTCTAAAAAATGCCATAATATCAAGCTAACCATGGGGGAATATGTATTGAATAGTCCAATGATTTCCATTCCAATGGGAGGTGATGATATTGTACTAGGAGTACAATGGTTACAATATTTGGGGATGGTAGCTTTTAATTTTTGAGAACTTTTCTTGAAATTTTTCTTGGAAGGAAAGGAATTCAAATTACGGGGTATCGCAGGGAAGCCGGGAAAGATAATAAGCTCTAACGTCATGACAAAGCTTCTGAATAAAGAACAACGAAGCGTAATTGCACAATTATGCTCACTAGAAGTTCCAACATCAAAATCATCTATTTCTCCAGATCTCCAAAAAGTCTTGGACAAAAATTCAAAGGTGTTTGAAACTCCCAAAGGACTCCCACCTATTTGTGATCATCATCATACTATTCATTTGATTCCAGGAAGTGTTTCTCTAAACATCAAGCCTTATAGATATCCTTATGTCCAAAAGAGAGAAATTGAACGTATGATTGCAAAAATGTTAGAGGTTGGTATAATTCAACCTAGTCAAAGTTATTTCTCTGCTCCAGTAGTATTGGTGCACAAGAAGGATGGATCATGGTGCATGTGTCTGGATTGTAGGGAGCTCAATAAGCTCAATATTAAAGATAAATTTCCCATTCCTATGATTGATGAATTACATGGAGCAATTTATTTTACCAAGTTGTATCTTCATTTAGGATATCAACAAATTAGAATGAAGACTGAAGATATTCCAAAAACAACATTTCGAACTCATGAGGGTCATTATGAATTTTTGGTCAGGCCTTTTTGCCTTACCAATGCAGCTTCTACATTACAAGGGTTGTTGAATTCCATTTTCAAACCCTTCCTTAGAAAATTTGTGCTAGTATTTTTTGATGATATACTAATCTACAATAGGTTTTGGAAGGATCATGTTCAACATGTTGACATGGTGCTCAAACTATTGGAGGAAAAAAAATTATATGAAAAAACATCCAAATGTTTCTTTGGAATACAAGAGGTGGAATATCTGGGTCATATTGTATCTCACGAGGGTGTTAAGGTAGACCCTAAAAAAATTAAAGCCATTAAGGAATGGAAAGTCCCCACAACCATAAAGCAGTTGCGAGGATTTCTCAGGTTAACAGGGTATTATCGCATGTTTGTTAAGAATTATGGGAGAATAGCAACACCTCTAACAACATTATTGAAGAAAGATGCATTTTCATGGACTCCTGAAGCAACTAAGGCCTTTGAACATCTTAAAGAGGAAATGTGCCTAGCACTGGTCTTAGCTATGCCAGACTTCACAAAAACCTTTATTGTGGAATGTGATGCCTCAGGAAATGGAATTGGTGTTGTTTTAATGCAAGAAGGAAGACCCATTGCTTTTGAAAGTCGTCCAATCAAAGGAAAGTATTTACAGAAACCTATTTATGAGAAGTAAATGTTAGCAATACTACATGCACTAAAGAAATGGCGAACTTACCTAATGGGAAGACACTTCAAGGTAAAAACTGATCATGATAGTCTTAAACACTTTTTTGAACAAAGACTATCGTCAGAAGAACAGCAAAAATGGGTCACAAAGATGTTGGGTTATGACATTGAAATAATCTACAAAAAAGGAAAGCTTAATGTTGTTGCAGATGCACTCTCAAGAAAGAATGAAGAGGTGGAAGCATTGCTTTGTGCCATTTCTATTATCCAACCAGGTTGGATAACCGAAGCAAGAGATGAATGGAAGAAGGACAAAGATGTATGGACACTCATTCAAAAGTTGCAGCAAGATCCTAGTACATCTGATACATTTAGTTGGAAAAATGATTCCTTATGGTACAAAGATCGCTTATATATTTGTAAGAATTCTCAACTAAAACAAAAGATTCTTTTGGAATTGCACACTTCTCCTTTAGGAGGACACTCAGGATTTTTAAAAACTTACCACAGGGTGAAGAAAGATTTTTTTTTGGGATGGCCTTAAATTTGATATTCAAAAGTTTGTGGCGGAATGTTTGGTTTGCCAACAAAATAAACGGGTCTTCTACAACCTTTATCCAGTCCAAGTCAACGTATGGTGGTAGTTGATAAACTTACCAAGTATGCACACTTTTGTGCATTATCTCATCCATTTATAGCAAGTACAGTTGCTACTGCATTTATGGAAACAATTCAAAAGCTACATGGAAACCCAAAGATTATTGTAAGCGACAGAGATCCCATTTTTACTGGAAATTTTTGGACGGAATTATTTTCTTGTTTGGGTACTCAACTAGCTCATAGTTCATCTTATCATCCTCAATCTGATGGTAAAACTGAGAGAGTGAATAAACGTTTTGAAGTATATCTTCGTTAGTTTGTATCTAATAAACAAACACAATGGGTCAAGTGGTTACCCCTCGTTGAATGGTGGCATAACACTTCCTTCCATACTGCAGCAAAAATGACCCCATTTATGGCACTTTATGGATATCATCCACTATCCATCACATTATATTTAAGAGAAAATTCTAAGGTTCAAGCAATGGAAGATCACATCGAGCATCAACAAGAAGTTCTCCAACTCTTAAAGGATAACCTAAAGTTGGCACAAAATATAAAGAAACAACAGGAAAATCAACATTGCAGCGAGAGAAGTTTTGATATAAGAGACTGGGTATTTTTACAGCTACAACCATACAAACAAATGTCTATCAAGCAAGATAAGAAGGATAATAAATAATCTCCAAAGTACTATGGTCCTTAAAAGGTGTTGCATGGCATACAAATTGGAGCTTCCTGCTTCTTCGCGAGTGCATCTAGTTTTCCATGTTTCATGCTTAAAGAAGTTTATAGGTGAAAAAATTCCAGTTCAAACAATATTTCTAGAACTTGATGAGGAAGGAAAAATCATATTGGAACCTAAAGCAGTCACGGAAACAAGAACTCGACAGCTACGAAATCAATAAATTTCATAGTATCTCATCAAGTGGAAGAACTTACCCACAAAAGCTTCTACATGGGAGGATGCGAATTTTATACAAAATCACCCAGAGCTACTCAAGCATTGAGGACAACACTTTTTTGAAGGAGAGGGGCATGTTAGGTCCCTATATTACTAGTGTAGTCCCTTATTGTTGTTAATGTAGCCCCTTATTGTTATTTTTGTACCCCTATAACCCCAATTTTGTTATTATTGTGCCCTTAAATTATTATTGCAAGGTAGGCTAGGATTATATTGTGACCCCATGGAATCCTATATATATAAGGAGGTTTTTTCATTTGTATCATACAATAATTGTTCATTTATGTAATGTAAAGGAGGTTTCTCTCTCGAAGTGGCTCATTTCTAAGGCGGTGATCTCTCGTTTCTTCTATTTTTGGAGTTGGTTTCATAAAATCTGGTCATTTGCATGGATCTGTTTAGTTTCAAATTAAAAAATAGATGTCTTGTAATCATCAAAAAATTTAGGGACTTGAACTTTGGGTTCCAAGAATGCAAGCTGAAACTGTCCCTTCTCTGTGTCCAACATATAAATAAGTTTGTGCTAAGTGGAGGAGGTTTTTTTCCAAAACTTATAGTATGTAGTGGCCTTGAGTGCCTTATTATTCCTTTTTATTTCTTTATACTAGGAAAAAATATTCAACTGTTCTGGACCCTGTGTTACTGATGACATGGGAGAATCTGTGGAGATCTCCTCTACCCTTGGAAATGTTGTTGTGTGCAATCCTCTAAACACCATTGTTTCATGTTCCTCTGAACTCTTTGTTTAAAAAGGTTACCCATGAGTGTTAGTTTTCATTCTCCTCTTGACTACAATAAAATATGTTTCTTCAATCTCTGATACTAAAGGAGATAGTTTTTCCCTTGGTATCTTCGTTTCCTTCTCCTGTGGAATTGGAGTTTGTGAAACTATTGGAATAAAAAATTTCTCTTCTGATTCTTGTAAAGTGTTTTCTTGCCATTCTTCTTGATTGAAATATTGTTCAATCTATGGTCTCCGTGTGTGTGCATATGGATTTGTATTCTGTTCAGCTATGAGTTTGGAAATAATCTCCAAGGGATCATAAGATCAGGAGAAGCTTAATTTGTAATTCATTTGATTCAATAAAGAATATTCCTCCTTTGTTGTTGCTCTAGTATTGATGATAAATAGTCCTATATGTGCTTTCAACTTGAATTGAGACTTCTTTTTGCTAGAAAAAAAGTGTAGATCATACATATTTATAATATGTGTTATGTATTCTAGTGCAAAGATTCTAATTGGCACAAATTTTGGAAATATATAAGGAGGTATCTCACATCCATAAATTACTATATATGTTTAGTTGTGGTACAAATACTAGTATCCATTTTTTTTTTCTCACTGAGATAAAGAATTCTTATGATCTCAAATGAAATCCTTTAAATTACATCACTACTCAAAAGACGTAAAGTCATGTGTAGAAACTAATTTACATAATTTGAAAAAGTTCTGTATTCTTCCTTACCAAGGAAGTCCAATGAATTATAGACTGGGGGTTTCTTTGTGCATCTAATATCTATAATGGAAACATAAACCTATCTGCTTGGAAGAAAAAAATAAAATACATAAGGACTGACTGATGCTTGAAGGGATTTTCTGTAGAAAACTTGAGAAATTGATCATGAATACATTCTGCCAAAAACTCACTATTATTGAAAATATATGTTGGTTTTTATCATGCTGAAAATACTGATAGAAAACTTGGAATTAATTCATCAACCCATTGGTCACTTGGTTAACCTAATGGAAAAGAAACCATAGAGATAACCTATCTAGACATCTCTAGAAATATGGAAGAGGAATACGGTGGATTTGTTCTTGGTAGCTCAGAATTTTCAAGCATAAATGTTTCAAAGATTTTACTCCTTTGGGAGAAGGTGAGATTCTGATAGATTGCCATACGGGAATCTATGGAAAATGGGTGCAAAGGGACTGTAGAATTTACCTGAAGGATTTGGAAAATTGACTTAGGGGTGATAGTGATCAAAAATTCATTATTTTGGGAAATTACAGCCCTCTGACTCAGGAGGTAGTTGAAATTACACCAGGTGAAAAACTATGGGAAGAAATGGATCTGAGGGAAAATGAATTGGGGTAGAAAGAAGTTTCACATATTTAATTCATCACTGGTATCAAGGAATTTCTGCTTCTCTCCATTGTGGAGTTCATAGAGATTGAACTTGTGTTGGGTTTCATATATTTCGTACTGCTTGTCTACGAAAGGAAGATCATCTAAGTTTATGACAGGGGGAAATACTGGACTCTCAATTACTATTTTAGACTTTCCCTTGGAAGAAGACATGCTGAATTGCGGACGAGTGTACTAAATTACTCGAAAATTCGTTGTTTACTGAAATGTCGACTAACTGGAGCTCGATGGGAATTAGATTAGTTGTGCTGCTGCAATAGGATGAGAGGAAAATAATTTGAATGATGGTGGGAATATTTATAATTTATTAGGGAAATTTTACCATTTTTGTGTGTCTAATTAATATAATTAGACGTTGGCGGGAAGATACAACGATTAATTGGTTGTTGGATGAAGGGATAACGATATCATAGGTGGGAAAATGAGTGAGGGAAATTGGGCAAGGTGTGCAGAAGTGACGGTGGGAGTGGAGAGGTAGAAAGGTGGTTATCGCTCGGGGGGGGGGTCTGAAATGACCAGATGTAGACACATACCACCTGGTGGTATTTATTTAGACTACTTTTTGGAATCACCCCCTCCTCGGTTAAACATCAAAAGTGTGGGCCGGGGGGGGGGGGGGGGAAGTGTTGAAGTGTGCAACAAGAAACAGTGAAATTAACATGCAAAAGCCATATGACAACACCTACACTAGTGTGGGACCACAGGTCGTGTAGTGATGGGTCCTAGCGAGACATTAGTGTGAAATTCAATTTACTTATTAAATTGGATATGTGTCAAATTTAATTATCCCTTAATTAAATTGGACAATAAAATGTAATCTTATCTCATGATCACTTGTAATAGTTAACTGAGTGTGATAAACTCAGTTGGCTCATGAATTTCGAGTTGAGGGTGGTTGATGAGGCATGCAGAGGGATTATATTAGTTATGGAGTTCGAGTTGCAGTTAGTGCATTAGTTTAATGCATGAGAAATTAATTAACTCAATTAAGTGAGTTAAAGTTAGTTTAACTAGTTGTAACTGATTGTTGCACTAGTGAGAGATCAAGTGAATCAAATCTTATTTAATTCACAATCAATGATCTACCGTGCAACTAATTACTTACTATTAATAGCTGCATGCATGTCAATTCCAGTGGAGACCAGTTGATACAAAGGTTAAAGGTGTTATCACAAAATCAGACCTGATAGGCTACCAATCAAATCAATCTCATGTAACTATTTCAAACCAATATTTTGATTGAGGCTTAGCCTCCTCAACCTGAGAGGGCTCTCTCAAGGGTTAATGATTTTTGATAGAAATATAGATGGCTAACTCTATGTGGGGTAATAAGAAGATAAATGATAGATATGTGTTGTAAATCACATTAGCAAGTGCACATTGGGATTATGGAGTCTAAATAGCTTTAGTAAAACCAAAACAATATACTTAGCATGGAAGTCAAGGCATGTCAAAGTTCTAGTCCAGAGATACACATGTGAAACTGTAAAACACACAGTCAGTTTGCCTATGAAGGAAGTCAGAGCATCAATGATGAATTTTGAGTAACATAAGAAAACACCACTGCAATAGGATAGTAAAAAAATGCAATTGGAACAAGAACACACTAGAACCCTTTATGAATCTCAAGTTAGCTAAGTAGAAATCTCTATATTAAACTGAAACCAGTCACTTACAATAAAAACAATATTTTTGCTAAAAATGTCCAACCCTTGGAATTTCGACTTCTTCATCTTTTATAGATCATTTAAAACATAGGATAACCTTATCCTAAGATATATACATCGAATTCCTAACCTTTGACACCTTGCCTAACCATATGACATGGTATTTATTACAAAATGACAACTGCAAATATAATAAACAATCCTATTACAAATAGGACTCAAACTCCTTAAATCTACTCATAACAACCTTATCTAAACTAGATTACATAATTTTCCAACTGTATTCCCATAAGGTCCAATCCAGATGATAAACTTCATCACTTTATGACCATAACACTGATCTCCATCAAAGTAGGAAACTGTCCCCTGTTTTCTAGGCATAAGATTATTTGTATTCTTGAGACACTCTGACCACCATGAACCCATCACTTCGAGGTTATTTGCTGTTAGAAACCGAATTAATACCTTCCCAAAAACATTTTTAAGTGCCAGCTGTCAAAGACCACCTTCAAACTGTTCAAAATAGCTAAAGTAGACCCGCGCTACGAAAACAACACAGTTTCGTAGCACTTTTCGTAGCGTAGCCTTTTAACCCTTTTACCTTCAAAAATTTGGCTTCTTTCTTCCATATTTATCTTCATTATCAATTAACACAACCTCCCTTTCAATTTCAGGTCATAATCCACACTTTTTCCCTTCAAAAATTTAGGGCAAAAAGTGAAAAAAGCTGCTAAAACAATTTCGTAGCACTTTTCACTGTTTTGCACTGTTTGCGCTACGAAACTACTGAGTGAGCAATTTTGCCCAGATTTCTTCAAAATTTTAACCAAAATGTGCCAAAATTTCAAAATACCAATGATTTCACCAAAACAAAAAGTTATATGAACTGATAAACATAATATTCATGAGGTTCATTCTTAATTTTTCACTTGACTTAGCTTATGACTTTTTAATGATTTGTCATTCTGCACCTCTGTTTTTTAGCTCATCCTGGGTCAATTTCAGCTGTTGCTCCAAGTCCTCCACTTGATCTCTTAGTCTTCTATTATTGGCTCTCAAGTGAGTATTGATTACTCTGACAAATTTGGCTTCCTTGATGGCTGCAATTGTCCATGTGAAAAACTGTTCTGCACTGCTTGGAATTTCAGACCTAGAAACAGTTTGACCCTCCCAAAGTGCCTTCATTCTTTTGAAATATATTTTTTCAATACTATGCTTTCTGGCCCTCTTTCTCATCATTTCAATCTCTTGGTTTTCTAACCTCAATCTCTCCTCAAGATGTTGACACTCTGTCATGTGTTCTTTTCCCTTCATTGTCCTGCTAGCTGCATGCTTCGCTATTGGTGATGAGAGATCAACCACCTCTTTAGGGACTCTAGCTATTTCAACAGTTTCTTGGACCTCTTTGCTGCATTCCTTGAGCTTCTTAGCATGCCTAGTTAAAGGTTTCCTTGCTTGGAAGATAAAGGCTGCATTTTCACCCTCAAATTCAAGTTTCTTCGCTGACTTAGCATTTTTATGTTTGTGTTCATCTACTCCAATGAAATCAGCTTGCATGATAGGTGTCTCTTCTATATCAATTACATGAAGGATATCATCTAAGTTTCCCTTTATCACTGGGCTGTCTTCTATACCTGAAACAACTACTTTTCCCTTTGGTGCCACTGCTTGGCTTCTTGTCACTCTCTTGATTTCCTGCTTGCTGGCAACTTGTTTTTGTTTTGCCTCTTTTACACCTTTTAACCTCTGTTTTGTAGGTGATGGAGTTGGTGCAACAAGTACTTGTGTCTTCTCTATCCTTTTCTCAACTTGTTTTCTTGGTTTCAACTTTACAAAACTCTTTGATTTTGCAACCATAGGCTGACTAGACTCTGCTACTAGTGGTGAAGGAGTTCCTTTAGTTTTAGGGTTCCTAGTCGGGGTTAGGGTTTCCAGTTCAAAACCATTCATAAAAAAAAATGAAGACCAATCCCTGCTTATTTTCTAAAGCTCATTCAAAACCAATAAATTTATCAAACCATGGTGAAGCAAAGATGTTTCACAACCATCAAATTTGGCTTGTACTTTATCAGCCATTTTGGCAAGGCTCCTATGCAAATAAAAGGGAAAATCTAGTGATATCATACCTGTGAAATGCAGAAGTAGCTTGAAATGATAAGTATAAACTTTATGGTATCTGCCTTCACATGTAAAGTATCTTTGAATGTTGAGCATCAGCTTTGCATAGTTGTCTTTGATACAACTTCTAGTTATTGCATTATTGAGGTCCATATGTGCATACTCAGGTTTCATGAATTCCTTGCATGGCTCCATATCAAATTTAAAACCATTAAACCAAGTCTCTTGCCCCCTTGGTATTTCTGTCACAGAAGCAATAATCTCATGTGCGACTGGCACATTTAACATCCCAATTTTAGTAGTTGTTCCACTAAAGTGTAAGGAAAATTATTTAGACACCTGTATGTGGCAACCCTGCAACTTTTCACAAAACTGGGACAACTTGCTTTGCTAAAAGCCTCCATCACTATTTGATCTACAATTATAGCCTTCATATTTTCAGGCTCATATATTAAGCAATGTCCCCCTCTGTGGAATTTCTTTTCCTCTGCCATGCTTCTTAGAAAAACCTATTAGCTTCTTTTGAATCTATGATACTATATGATCAGCCTCGCTTGAGAATATGGAACAACCTCGTTTGATTATGGTGAAGATAGCCTTTGTATAGAACAACCACAGGCTTAGCTTGACTGCTTTAGAGCTAAGACACTCGTATAGAGGCAAATGAAAACGAGAATGACCAAATTAGGCAAGCTTTTGAATTTAAGATGTCATCTCATAACTGAATGATGCTTCACTCATGCCCTATCATGACAATGATGAGTGTGAGATAGGTAAGTACATTGAATTTGATCACCAACTGACTCACCATACCACTATCCTATCATTTCCCAATGGATTCTTACATATTTCAGCTTAATTGACAAGACGGTTAAGAAACCACGCTTTCGTAGTGCCTATAGTGTATTTTTTCCAGTTTGCGCTACGAAAGTATTAGCACTTTCATGGCGCAAACCCACTTTTTTGAACAAGCGGTGCTACGAAATAGAGGATTCTTGGCTAATTGCAGAAATTTAACCCGAAACCTTATGGAATGACTCCTAAATGGAAAATGTGAGTGTTTGATCATGGAATGGACCTCTAAAAGACTTTATTTGAATTCAATGATGATCTTGAAAATTATAAAAACTCTAACCTACCCTTAACCAAATCCTAAAATGAATTTCAAAACTATTTTGAGACCATGATCAAAAACAGAGTTGACACAATGCTGTTTTGAAATTTTTTTGGGTGATAACAAAAGGGGATGTTAACTATCAGTTGTATTTTTAGCTAACTACCCAGATGCAGTTAAAACACCATAGGATTCCCATGATACTCAGTGTAGTTGAGGAAGGATGAAATTACTAAAGAATAGGAACTAAATTCATCAGGAATTGCGTGAGCAAGGCAGGCTGAAGACAGACTGATAATTGGCTAAGTGTTGGCCCGATTTTGTCTGGATCAATGTGAGACGATAGGTAGATTGCAAGAGACTCTTGTGAGAAGAGTGCATTGTAATTGTTTCATGATTCCTTGGTGAATATACAATATAAGATAGATGGGCTTTGAGCAATAATCTTTCCCCGGGAAAATATCTGTGTTGTGGATTGATTTTCTTCTTTCTTTACTTGTTGTGATTGGCGATCATGTTTATTTTCCACAATTGATTTGTAGAAGGATTCAGTATCTCGCTTTAGTACATTGCATGATCAGATTGAATCCATTGATATACATATGTTTGTATAATTTCTACATGGTATAAGAGCACAAAAAATCACTATAGTGGAGGAGAAGCTAAGTTTGTGACTTAATAGAATTCGAATTTGCAAAAGTATTCTTGGTGCGACACACAGATCAGGATCGAAATGGATTTCAATGGCTTGATATTGGAGTATGCACTCGAGGGAAACTTTAACTATATTGCGTGGAAATATAGGATGGAGGCAGTATTGGAGGACAATGGGTTGAAAGAATTCATTGATAATGATGTTCCCAAACTCATTGTAGCAGAAGCTGCAAATCTTGATGCTTGGCAAAAGAAGGTTGCAAGGGCGAGGATGATCTTACTGGAGGGAGTACGAGACCACATTGTCTTAAGTCTCCATGGAAAAATGACACCATATGCAATGTGGAAAGCTTTGACAGATCTGTTTCAGAGCATTAGTGATCATAGAAAATTGGCACTGAAGGACAAGCTCAGGAAAATCAAAATGGAGAAAAGCGACACTATTCCAGTATTCTTAACAAAGTTTTTCCAATGTAGGGATGAGCTTGGGAGTGTAGGAATTACTGTCGCAGATGATGAATTGGTGAGCCTAGCTCTTCTAAGACTTCCCAAGAGTTGGCATAGTTATCAGGACTTTGTTAATGGGAGGGAAAAGCTGCCATATTGGGAACAACTTTGGTCGGATTTGGTGCAAGAAGAATTCAGGCGGAATTCCAGGGATGGATCTTCATCTAAGGAAGATGATGAAGAAAATTGCGCCTTGGCTAGTAAGTTAAGTAAGGGGAAGGGAAAGAAATCATATTCCAAATCTGAGACTGGCGAAGAAGGCAATGAGCGCGACAAGTCCAAAGTGACGTGTTTTCACTGTCACGAGCATGGACATTATGCCACTAATTGTCCACAAAATAAGAAGGACAAGGAGCCTTTAGGATCTACAGCTGGTGAGGCTCTGGCCTCACAATTTGAGATTAACTTCTCGCTCATTACATGCATGGTGTCAAGTGCAATGGGATCGACATGGTACTTGGATAGTGGTGCATCTTTCCACATGATGGGAGACATAATTTTTCAGTAGCTTGGAGGAGAAGGACTTCCAGATGAATATCGAAATGGGTGATGATGGGTGGTACAATGTTACCAGGATTGGTACAGTTACCTTCCAGAGACAGTCAGGTAAACCCTTTATATTAAAATATGTAATGCATGTACCAGGCTTGAAGAAAAATTTAGTTTTAGTCGCAATGTTGGAGGATAGAGGCTTGATGTTGTTTTCAGTGAAGGAAAAGATTTCCTTCGACACAAAGAAACAGGACAAGCCAAGAAGATTGGGATTCATGTGAAGAATCTCTATAAACTTGATGTAGATGGTTGTGCAACATTGATGGGTAAATAAGACAAAGTGGTGAGCCGGGATAAGTGTGAGTTACACCATGGATCTTTGAAGGTCATTCAACAGATTTCTATGGGGCTTCCAAATGGTACTCTTGCATAGATAGACACATGAAAGGGATGTACCATGGGGAAGTGTGAGAAAGCCATGCGATTGTCCCTTGAGAGGGAGCTTGATTTGCATGCAGATGAGGAACTCTTGGTTCCTAAGAATGAACCTCCAGATGTGGAGCAGCCACATGTGGAGGATCATGGAGTGGCAAAAACCACTCATGCAGAGACCTCCAGGAGGGAGAAATTTTGAGCCAGATGGGCAGAGGGAGTACATGCATCTATACCTCTAGGTGTGAGGTGGGGCGACGTTCAAGATTAATCCCAAGAAGAAATTTGGGCATGGTAATAAAGATGGTTCATCTCATGGATCGAACCTACCTACGAGGAGCCGACAGTACAACAGTGGCAGGATCAGCTAGATTGATGCAGTCAGATGTTAGGATGACATAAATCAGAGTGGCAGGTGTCAGATATTGGAGCACAGATCAGAGTTGGAAGCAATGCATAGTGCATGGATGTAGATCTCAACAACACAAAGAATCCAATAGACATGTGTAGTAGGTACCAGCAGTTAGAAGAATCCGATGATAGATGCATTATATGATTCAGTTGTTTGGAGGCTATTCAGTTTCGGAAGTGTTTCATGTGCGAGAAACACTAGAGAAGTCTTGCATGCATGGGTTTCATGTGCGAGAAACACTAGAGAAGTGTTGCATGCAAGAGTTGCATGTCACATGCGAGAGTTGCATGTCGCATGAAGGACATTCCTTTCTTATTGAGAGGGAGTGTTGAAGTTTGCAACAAGAAACAGTGAAATTGACATCCATAAACAACATGACAACACCTACACTAGTGTGGGACCACAGGTCATGTAGTGATGGGTCCTAGTGATACATTAGTGTAAAATTCAATTTATTTAATGAATTTGATATGTGTTAAACTTAATTATATCTTAATTAAACTGGACAATAAAATGTAATCTTATCTCATGATCACTTGTAATAGTTAACTGAGTGTGATAAAATTAGTTAGCTCATGAATTTCGAGTTGAGGGTGGTTGGTGAGGCATGTAGAGTGATTCTATTAGTTATAGAGTTCGAGTTGCAGTTAGTGCATTAGTTTAATGCATGAGAAATTAGTTAACTCAGTGAAGTGAGTTAAAGTTAGTTTAACTAGTTGTAACTGATTTTTCCACTAGTGAGAGATCAAGTGAATTAAATCTTATTTAGTTCACAATCAGTGATCTACCATGCAACTGATGATCTACTATTAATAGCTGCATGCATGTCAGTTCCAGTGGGGACCTAGTTGAGACAAAGGTTAAGGGGATGTTAACTATCAGTTGTATTTTTAGCTAACTGCCCAGATGCAGTTAAAACACCATAGGATGCCCATGAAACTCATCGCAGTTGAGGAAGGTTGAAATTCCTAAATAATAGGGATTGCATTCATCAGGAATTGCATGAGAAAGGTAGGCTAAAGACAGGTTGAAAATTGGCTAAGTGTTGGCCCGATTTTGTTTAGATCAGTGTGAGACGATAGGCAGATTACAACAAACTCTTGTGAGAAGAGTGCATTGTAATTGTTTCATGATTACTTGCTGAATATACAATAGAATATAGAAGGGTTTTGAGCAGTAAGCTTTCCCCGAGAAAATATTTGTGTTGTGGATTGATTTGCTTCTTTCATTACTTGTTGTGATTGGCGATCATGTTTATTTTCCACAATTGATTTGTAGAAGGATTCAATATCTTGCTTTAGTACATTGCATGATCGAATTGAATCCATTGATATACATATGTTTGTATAATTTCTATAGGGAGGGGGTCCAAAATGCATCCCCCACCATTGATCGGGGCGGGGGTGATCTCGACTGTTAACAAATGCACAACGATTACAATGAATGAAAAAATAACAAATCCATCATATCAACACTAATTATTACAACATTTAAACGAGCGCGTCAATTACTTTTGGATTTTTGGTATTTTTTCTATTTTTCACACACACACACACAAACAATATATTTTAAAAATCCCATTTATTTATTTCTTTTTCTTTTCTTATTTATTTTTATTTTGCATTTATTTTCTTCTCAATATATATATATATATATATATATATATATTTTATATTTTATATTTTTCTATTTTTTCAACATAAAAATAAAATGGAAGAAATGACATGATAAAAATAAGTGACAACATTGGCTCCATCTAGGGACTGATTCCCCCTGCGGGATGTAGAGAACTTGCAGATCCATGTGCCTTCTCCTCAGGCTATTGAGTCTTTGCTGTGAAAATTGCACTCTGACAGTGAAATTTAGAGAAAACCAGAAATTTACAATGAACCATGGCTGCACGCATTTTTAATATTGAATGTAATGTTTGAGGTACTTCCTATTGACTGGAAATGAAATGTATTATTCTTCCAGGTTCTGCAAAATAAAAGTGTTGTTACCTTTTAATTTTGCAATGTTGAATGGTCCCAACCAAAAATTGTTAAATTTACCATGCTTGCCTCTATCTTCTCTTCTGGTATCCCATCTTAAAACAAAATCACCTTGTATGAAATCCCTTTATTTAGCCTTTCTATCAAATAAAATTTTAATTTTATTTTGATATTGGTGAAGTTTGAATTGAACTTCATCTCTGTCTTGGTTTAATTAAATTATCTGATTGATTCTCCTTATGAAATCATCAGCTTCCTCATATGAACCCTGTAAAAATTTCATAACTGGAAATGCTAGTTGTATGGGAAAAATTTCTTCAATTCCATAGACAAGTTGAAAAGGATATTTTCCAATAGATCTCTTAGGTGATACTTTGTTTTCCCAAACTGCATATTTTAGGTGACTATCCCAACTTCTCTTATGATTTGCCAGAACTTTCTTAATGACTATTACACAGTAATTTGTCACCCCGTTCACTTCTCGTCCCTGATCCTGAAGTGCCCTAATATGAAAACTGTGAAGTATATTCACCATGGATAATACATCAAGATATCAAGTGAAGACCAACACAAAGCTTCCTTGAAGATTTTATGAAGAAGCTTAGCTTAAAACCTGAATTCTGGGTCAACGATCTTTGTTAATTACCTGCCGGTGCCGATGGCATGTTGCAACACTTTGACCTAGCGCAACCAGTGCACTTTTTGATAGGAAAAAGCATGCTGAACCTCTTCTGGTAGTGTTTCCTCAAATGAAGGAGAATCTTTGTGCACTAGAAGTTTCCAGAACGACGAGCTGGATATGGTTCGATGTAGATATGCTTGAGCTCTCTCATTTGGAGCTCTTGATCTTATCATTAGGGGATTTTCCCTTGAGAAGTGGGCCTTCCTCCTTCTTTTATGGATCCCTAACTCCCTCTCCCCGCCTATAAATTAAATCCCTTCCTTTTGGTTGGTCTTTCCTGATCATTGATCCTTTGCATCGCTGTAGTGTGATTATTCCTAAATTTCCACTTAGGAGAAGGATTGCTTGAAGAGCATGAATTTTGACTTGGACATCACCAAAGGGAGGTATCCAACATCAAAGCCATTGTTTTATGCTTCCTTTTATCTATAATTAATAATACATCTGATGTTTCACTTTCCATATTTGTCTAGATATATATGAAATTAGCATAATAATCATTGATCTATTAGGTAGTTTGTATTTTATGTATGATATGTATCTTGTCACGTTTATTATTGTTGTCTCTTGATTTATTACAAGTATTCTAACGCCACAAGTAGCAAGGAGTGATTCTGAAGGATCGTAGAATCAAGGTCTTCACCAACAGATTGGACGATAGCATCGGGAAAAGATAGGTTCTTCTTCTTCTTCTTCCATTTTGAATACAAACTAGGAAAGGGTTCATTAGTTGGTCTCTTGCATTTCTAGACCCACTCTAGTGCTAGAGAGATCACCTCTGTTTGCAAAGGTGATTGTATTCAAAACAAAATTGGCTACTCCATTGGGGATCTATAACCTCTTTGTCTCTCCTTTTCAATTTTTTTTTTTTTGATTAGTTTGACCGATCGTCAATATTTGAGTCTATGTGGGTCTCTATAGGTCTGCATAGTGCTTGAATTTTTCTTGGGTGTCAAGTATGTTGAACTAAGCCATGGTAAACAAGGTAAATACATAGAAAGACATAAGATAAGCATGATTTATTTTTCTATTAACCATAGATGTGCGTTTATATTACATTGGTGTGACTCTTGGATTCCACATTACAAGGTCACTTGGACTCCTCTTTGATTGTTCACCTTCCACACCTTCCCATAGAGGATTAGGTGTCAAAAATCCCCTCCCTAATCCAAAGGGGTATGTGTGAGTCTAAGAAGAGAGCTGTAATACAAATCTGCAAAGCATGCATGGCAGCACTTAGGCTGAATGAGATCTTTGAAATGTTGGCATAAAGAGGTGGTTTAAGGATGACCACCAACACTAGAACGCTTAGTGCAGTTCCTGGAACTCTTCCAAATCTGGCAAGAAGCTGAGGTCTTTTGCTAGAGGATGTGCTCCTGATATTTTGAAGAGGGAGACCTTCAACCTATAAGAAGGGAGGTCTATAACATGCGATGGTTTAAGGATGACCACCAACTCTGGAATGCTTGATGCATTCCCTGGAACTCTTCCAAAACTGGAAAGAAGTTGAAGTCTTCTGCTAGAGGAAGTGTCCTGAATTATTTGAAGAGGAAGAATATCAACCTCACATGGATGGTTTAAGGCTTACACCAACCAAAGACATGCTCATCGACATCTGTGTCTCCGGATACAGCTTTGAATCTGGAATGAGAGATTGTGGCTCAGGCTCACTTGATGTGGTTTCGAAGCTTGTAGATGACCACCATTTCCCCCTCTTCTAGGTACAAGGTGAGATGAAGGTGAAAAATCAACTGCAAGATTGTTCAATATTCTAGAACAAGTTCTGACATATGACTTAAACATCTTCTTGGTTGTTGATGCCCATTGCCAAGAAGTGATCCATCCAAGATGAATCTTTGTTCTTGCAAGAGGATTGTTTCTGAAGCATCTGTGTGAAGAATGGGTGTGCCGACCACAGTGCTTGTATGGGTGAAGATCGAAAAAATGATCTTTCATATGGAAAACTCAATCACAGTGTTGGAATTTTACAATCTGTTGTTGCTACTGTGGAAGATGATCATAATCTAGAATAGTTGTAGGTGAGCTATCATGAAGAAATCTGACACTCTGAAATTGAATGGGCTTGGAATAGTCTGGAATATGAAAGGACAACTCCTTGTCATATCTAATAATTGTTCCGTACTTTTCATGGACAAGCTCTTCCCAAGGTCTGATGATGGGCTTGGGAATTGCAGGCCAAATTTCTGCATTTGCATGCATATCTGCTGCTACAGTGGGCACTAGGTCTGAATCAACCTGTACTTTATTGACTTGATCACTTGATGGTTGCTGATGGGAATTAGTTTCAACCTAAAATAGAGGATTTCTCTGAACAAAGACAAGGTCATAATGATTCTTATGTTGTTGTAGCTCTTCTTGCTGTAACTTTGTCTCAAGATGCAAAAAATCACTTTTATCTTGTGCATTTTGTAGGCAACTCTGAATATGAGTGAGAAAAACTTTGCTGATTTTAATTGTATTATCCACAACAGAGAGAATCAGAGAATTAATTAAATCTAATACTCCAGCAGTTGGAGCCATTTTTTTGTCAGCAAATCAATCTCAATAAATAGTAAAATAATAAGGGAAACATGGACAATCTTCCAGATACAGTGAGTGCAAGTATAGTGATCAATTATGCCTTAGAAGAGGGAACAAATGATGAGCAAGAGAAATCATTCTTCGAAAAGGCATATATCCACTGGCCTTGTACTTACATGTGTACACAGTCCATACATGTCCAAAAATAACCAAGTGAACAACGCTGGCCCTCTGGTTATTTTCCAGCCAGATAATCTAAAACTCGTGGTCCAGAAGAGTCAATACAACCTCCACATAGCTAGTATGAGTCTCAGCCACCTCCAACAATAACAACATGGGTTACTCACGCTCTATATGACATCTACGAGCTACCCAAATCAGAATATTTGGTTCACATGCCAAGAGAGTGGTGGTTTTAAGGTACAAGTCCAACAGATTGATTGTATTTCTTGGGTATGATAAGGAATAAAGTCCAGTAGTAATAACACACATGTCACTTGATCAATACATTGCCCAGACTTTGTATATACGGGCTGGATATGACTTGAGATAGGCCCCACAACAATTATGTCCAGTTTTGGCACTAATACACATTCCAAGAAATAGAGAGACTCACACAACACTAAGGAAAGGGAATGACTTTGGCTTGGTACTCAAATTTCCTTCCAGGACTATGATTTCAACCACTAGGTACTTTGGTTCTTTTCTTTGCTTGTAATTCATTAATAGCCAAGAATATATGTGAGAACTTGGTATGAACAGTGTGTTGGGAAAAATACTGAGAGGGGGAGGGGGTGAACCAGTATTTATAACACACTGTTAAATTTTAATTTTTCTTTACTGATTTCTATACGTGACTTTAATGAAACCAACTAGCGTATATACACGGATATATTTAAATAAACTTGTGTATGTCCAGAGATATTATTATGCAGATAATTCTTTACTTAGATCAATGCATCATTCATTCATCAGATGTTTAGTAAGCAGTAAGCATGTGCAGTAAGAACATAATAAATCATCACACATAAGAAACACACATGAGCAGTAGGATTTAAGGTGGAAACCCAAGTCGAGAGAAAACCACCGCTGTTGTCATCTCTGTATTCAATATTTATTATAAAGAAAAATGTTTACAATATTGTACTAGAACATACTCATACCAGCACGTAGGCACCCACCTACAGAAGGCTGCAACCTTCTCTTGTTCTCTAGATTCTATTGGAAGGAAGCTCCAACCCTGTGATCTCGTTTACCAGCTACCACTAGAAGGGAGATACGACCCCCTAATTCTCGTTTCACTCCTCGAAGGGAGCTACTACCCCCTGATCTCGTTTACCAGCAACCACTGGAAGGGAGCTACGACCCCCTTACTATAGGCTTTGACCCTCAGCACCACCGCAGACCACGTTTCATCAATTTTCACACTGGATATAAACAACTTCAACACAACACAACTTGTACGCCTCTTTTCATCATATTTTTATACTGGAACCACTCCACACATTTAAGCTCAAATAAAATTCATCAAACTGAAACTTATAACCACATCAAATCATTCATTTCATCATCAATCAACCAACCAACCACTGATATTTAATCATAATAAACTATAAGCATAATCAGTATTCAAACAACCCAGATCTGTATGAAGACATCATTGACAGACAACAATAAAACAACAAAACAGATCAGACATTTCCTTCCGCACACTTCAGCAAAATCCTAGATCCCATACACACTTTTTCTTAACTGAACCCGCGTATATACACGCTTTTACAGAGATGAACCTGTGTATAGATTTGCATCTATTTCAGGGCTGCACAATTCTTCAGAATAAATAATCAGCTCAGATCTTACCCTTTTCTTTAGCAAACATTCGCCAGATCACAGACCTAAACATTTAATAAACAGATCTAAGATATATATGGTAGTTTCAGGTCTAGAGATCCTGATCCATCATTGTATTCATAGGTGCATTATTATTTCAGATCTATCAATAAAATGTAACCCATTCCATGCAGAAATACTTCAGAGTAAAGTACGCATTCAATACCTAGACACATGCACATATTTGCACTATGATCTTCTTTTCCTTATATAGATTTAGCCTTTAACAATACCATGAGTCAAGACCACACAGATACCGATGGTATTCTTGGACGAAATCAAATAGATGACATGGCACTCAATCCTGTGGGCTAATACCATGGTAATGCCCCCTGGTATTATCTTTTTGGAGCACAAAAGGCATATGTGACTTGGATCGTTCTTATCTGTGTGTAAACGTGACTTCGCCTGAACAAACCCGCATATGGAATCTTCAATATGAATATTACCAAATCTTCTATTGGACATTACACATTTCTTCTGATGGACTCTTGAGCTTCTACTGAAGACATATGCTCCATCTTTTACCAGATATTTTCCATCAAGGACAACATATTAAGAAATAGGAATCATATTGCCAACAATATTCCCCTTTGGACTTGATGGCAACCATGATGGTGTTTGATCACCACAACAGATATATACATTAAACATAAACATTATTCAAACACCAAGATACTCTCCCCCTTTGAAATGAAGGGCAAAGGGTGGATTAATACCAAATCAAGGTTTCTCTTTCCTTGTAGAAAGAAGAGCTTTGCAGATCTGATGTGCACTGAATTTACCATGCTCCCCCTGAGTTCATTTTGAATCTTCATACAAATTTTTCAATGAAGTACATGACTTTATAACTCAACCAAGTATGACCATTTCTATCACCAAGGACTCATACTCACATCAATGATCCAACCAAGTGGAATTACATATTTGACTAAACTTCCCAACCAAGTGGGTTAAAAAAATTTGACTCAACTACCCAACCAAGTGGGTTTAAAAATTTGAACAAGTCCTTGGTTTTGGGAAAACTCGGGCCTATTCATGAAGCCATGGAACCCATCATTCAACCCCTCAACAACAGTCATAACCTCAGCACCAGTTTAGGTCAGATTTCCAAACCTACCTTTGCATCTGTGGAACCTCTCCTCGCTAAAAGCCATTGGAAATGCAATTGGGAAATTTTACTTTAGGTGCCCAGAAACAGAGGAATATGTCAGAACCACCTATGCACGCATCTGTGTAGAAATGGACTTCAGCACTAGATTCCTAGCTGAAATAATCCTAACAAGAAAATACTATGTATGGAACTAGAAACTCGACTATGAAAGTGTCCTCTTCAGATGTAAATCCTTTTTTGAGACAGGTCATCTAGCCAAAAATTTCCCAAAAGTATCCTAGAAAAATTCTGCTAGAAAGAATCACCATAAATCTACATGGTGGGAAGGAGCACAAAAGGAACATTACACTGTCATCAAGGAAGAATACTCTCCAGAAAACTCTGAATCGCAAGAAATAAGGCAAGAAAGAAACAACCCTCAAGACAAGTAGGGGGAAATCCCTGCCCAACAAAAAATAAAAGAACTCGACAACCCCTCAAGCATAAAAAATTATGAGGATTCAAATACCACACAAAAGAAATCTTCGTTTTGTAGCAAAGCGGATCTCCCAGATCCCAAAGATAAGACACCAGTGTCCCAAGAATCAGAAGAGATGAAGGAGGTGCAAGATAAAGAAAGTTGGAAGAGTGTAGAGAAGAAAAAGAAAGCTACAACACCAATCTCGCCAAGAAAGACGAGAAGCCAAACAATTAAGTAATAAGAAAATTATAGGTCTGATAGACCAAAGTTTGGTCTCAGTGGACGTTAACCATCATCATTGTTATCACCCTTAAAAAAATTTCTAAACTCTGTAAGTTTACACTATTTTAGTCATAGTGTCAAATAGGTCTTGAGTTACTTTAGCCTTGATAAAGGGTAGGTTATAGGTTTAGAAGTCTTAAAAAGTCAGTTTTCAATTTCAAATAAAGTCTTTAGGTCTCATTCCATGGTCGAAAAGTCTCATCATTCACTTAAAAAATCATGTCATCAAATTTTGGATGAAACCCCTGCAATTAGCCACAAAACTGCAGTTTCATAGCGCGGTCAGTTCAAAAATTGAGTTTTGCGCTACGAAAGCACTGCTACTTTCGTAGCGCAAAATGCGAAAAATGCACTATGTGTGCTACGAAAGCGCGGATTCTTAAAAGGTCATGTAAAAACCTAGAAATTGTCAGAAATCCATTAAGTTATGATAGGGTAACGTCATGGTGTGTCAATTAGGGGTCATATTCGAAATTCTCAACCATCCATATCCATCATTACTATGACAAGGGTTTCATATTGAGAAAAGAAATTTCAAATTCGAAAGGTCTTGTCTGTTTTAGTCATTCCAGTTTTCATTTTCTCATACTAAACTGTGAAACATCCCTGTTTCGAGCTCAAGCTTATGGTTGTTCTATATCAAGGATATTTCACATTATCAAGTGAGGCTGATCATTTTTCAAGCGAGGCTGCCAAATCAAATCAAGAGAGGTTGTTTGAAAGAGAGGCTGGTTATCAAATTCTAAAGGAAGCCAATCGCGTTTTCCTGAAACAAGTATGGCTGAGGAGAAAAAGAACCATAGATCAAGACATTGTTTGAGGTCTAAACGTAAAAGCATAAGAATTTCAGCTGAAGACCAAACAATCATGGATGCTTTCAGTAAAGCAGGTTGTTTAAAGTTCTGTGAAAAACTGCAGGGTGGACATAGTTAGGTATCAAAAGAATTTGCATTACAGTTTAGTGGTACAAATACAAAGGTTGGGATGTTAAATATGTCAGTGACACCTGAAACCATTTCTCTAGTGACTGAAATACCTAGAGGACAGGAAATATGGTTTAAAGGTTTTAGGTTCGATATGGAGGCATGCAAGATGTTTTTGAAGCCAGAATATGCAGAGATGGACTTGAATAATGCAGTTCCCAGAAACTGTATTAAGGATAGCTATGCCAAACTATTGCTCAACATCCAGAGATATTTCACGTGCGAAGGCAGGTACCACAAAGTTTACACCTATCATTTCAAAATCCTATTACACTTCACAGGTATGATATCACTAGATTTACCATTTTTCCTATATAGAAGCATTGCTAAAATGGCCGATAAGGTCCAAGTGAAATCCGATGACTATGAAACATCTCTATTTCACCATGGCTTAATTAAATTGTTGGTTTTGAATGAGCTCTAGAAGATTACTAGGGATTGGTCCTATTTTCTATTTATAAGTGGATTTGAAGTGGAAGCTCAAAATCCAGCTAAAAACCCTAAGGCAAAGGAAAATCCATCCTCACCAGCAGAATCCAATCAACCTGTAGCTGTAAGGACTAGGAGGTTTGTCAAATTAAAGCCAAGGAAACAAGTGAAAGGTAAAGTAGAAAGGACACCAGTGATTGTTGCAGAAACCCCTCCACCTACAAAATAAGGGTTACAGAGTACCAAGGAAGCTAAACAGAAACAAACAGCTGGTAAGCAAATATTCCAGAGAATCATAAGGAGTCAAAGTACAACTTCAAAAGGAAAGTTAGTGGTTTCAGAATCAAGTGACAGCCTAGGTTTGAAAGGAAACTTAGATGATATATTACATGCAATAGAAATACAAGAATCTCCTATAGTGCAAGCTGATTTCATAGGTATTGAAGAAAGCAAACAGAAAGGGATGAAATCATCAAAGAAGCTAGAGTTTAAGGATGAAGATGCATCATTAGTTTTCCAAGATAGGAGGCCTGTAAATAGGCATTCTAAAAGGCTAAAATAACTTAATACAGAAGTTGAGGAAACAAATGAAGCAACTACTGTTCATAAGGAGATAGTTGATCTTTCCTCACTTGTAGCAAAACATGCAGAAAACAGAGTATCTACAGCAAAGGAGGAAATGACCAAGTATAAAAGTATGGAAGAGAGGTTAAGATCAACAAATCATGAAATTTCCAAGTTGAAGAAAAGAGCTAGAAAACATTTCATTGAGAAAACAAAGTTTAAAAGGATGAAAGTTGTTTGGGAAGGTGAAAAAGTTTCAAAATCAGAAATACCAAGCAATGAGGAACAATTATTCACATGGACAGTCCCAACCATCAAGGAAGCAAAGTTTGTAAGAGTCATAAACAATCATTTGAGAGCTAGCAACAGAAGGTTAAGAAGACAAGTTGAAGATCTGGAGATACTGTTGACAAAGTCTTAAGAAAAGTTAAAAGGGTAGTGAAACAGAGTGATCGGGTAGTAAAACAAAGTGATAAATATATAAGTCAATCTACGATCAAGATGAAAGCAAATTTTGATGAAGATTATGTTTTTGGGGTCATATTGCTATGTTTTTTAAATAATACCAACACCTTTTAAGTTTAAACATCTCCAAGGTACAAATTTTGAAGATAGTTTTGACAAAACTGCTTACACAACAGTTTCGTAGCGCAGATAGTGCAATTCTGCTTACGAAACTGCTGAAGCAGTCTTCTAGCACATTTTAATATCAAATTTTGGGGGAAGTTTGATGAATTTTGACTTGAAATGGCTGGTGGAAGTGTACAAATAGCATATGAAGGTTTACTTGAAGAAATCAAGCCAAAAGTTGATTGAAAAAAGGAGCTAAACACTGCGCTACGAAAAGCCCTACGAAACTGAGCTGCTTTCGTAGCGCAGGTTTATCCTTTGTCTTTTTGCACCATTCGAATTATAGTTTCTGCACAGTTGGAGGATTAAAGATATATGGTGAATTTTTGGCAACATGACACATGTAAAACTGATCTATTAATGATAAAAGTACTCAAAACAGATAAAGAAATTAAAGGGGCAAAAAAACAGGAAAACATGTTTCCTATTTTTTAGGAGAACATTATCATTAACAGTAGGGTCACTTCAAGTGAAAGGTCAGCATCCAAATTCGACTTCATGGGATTACAGTTGGCAAAATATGTAATAAATATTAGATAAGTTTGTTAGAAGGATATTTAAGAGTTTCAGTCCTATTAGAATTAGGAATTTTCATAAGCATTATAACTGTCAATTTGTAATAAATAGCATGTCTCAGATTAGGAAAGGTGTCAAAATATTTGAGTTCGATGTATCTAGTGGAGAATAAGGGATCCTATCTTGTAAATTGTCTATAAAGAGCATAAGGTCTAAATCCAATAGGTTGGACATTTTGATTAACAAATTCTGTGTTATTGTATGTCACTGGTTTTTTCAGCTTAATACAGAGTCTATTTTGACAACTCAAGATTCATGAGGAGTTCTTGTGTGCTATTATTCTAATGGAATTCTTCAATACTTCTGTTTGCAGTGGTGTTTGTATATGATACTTATAATTAATTCAACATGCTCTAACTTCCTTCATATACAAACTGACTGTGTGTATCACTGTTTTAAATGTTTTACTCCCTTACTTGAATTCCAAATGCCTTGACTTCCATGCTAGATAGACTGTGATGTTTTTGCTGAAGTTATCTTGACTCCATGGCCCAATGAATGTTTGCTAATGTGTTTTGCAACCAGTTATATCATATATTTGTTTTACCTTAGAGTTAGCCATCTATTTTTCTATTAAAAATCATAAACCCTTGAGAGAGCCCTTTCAGGTTGAGGAGGCCAACCCTCAGCCAAAATATTGTTCTGAAACAGTTACACAGGGTTTACTTGATGAGTAGCCCATCAGGCCAGATTTTGTGATAAAAATCATCATCATCATCATCATATTACAGATATGACTTTTTATAACCAAGACCAAAAGACCTCAAGAGAAATATCATATTTCAGAACCATCATAATGCCAACAATGCATTATTCACAGCAAGGCTAATGCTCCTTCTGAGCCTGAGCATCCTAAACATCTTCACCAACCAATTCATCAAAGCATGTTCATCAAGTAGATAATAAAAAATTAATATCATATCTGCATATATAACCAGCAACATCAAATCAAGAAATTTATTATTGTCAGCAACATATCAGAATCTGTTCTTGAGTCTTCCTCACTGTTTTTCTTATCAGAGAAAAACATATGCAACTGTCACCATTGGAACTCGCATGTATACGCAGCTTTAGTTCATGAAACCCGTGTATATAAAGTGAAATACATAAAATTTCACAACTCCATCTCCTCCTGGGTTTATACACTCTGTACCTGTCCTCTGTTGTCACATTAGATGCACTATTAGAAATAAACACAACCAAAACTACCAAACCAACCATGGGAATCATTATACACTGCTCCCCCTATGATGATACATTACTGATTCCTATAATGTATCTCACATCACTCCTGTAGTCATTATGAGAAGTAAAATTTAGAAGCGGATGACTGCAGTAGGGTCAATATTCCCTACGTTTTTGACCAATGCTTCTTTTTCTAGCTTTTCTTGAAATTTCTTATTGTGTGCTGGAACTTCTCCAATTTCTCAGATTTGTTTATCATACTGAACCTGCAATTGGTGGCATTATGCCCAAATGAGTTACAATAGAAACAACATCCATGAAAGCATCCTTTCTTTCTTGATCTATGCAACTCTTCAATAACCAGATCTCTTTCTTTTGGGAAATTATCATCATCCATGGTACATGCCATGAGCACTTGCAGATCTTGATCAGAATCTTCTTCTTCCTCATTTGACAATCCATTATTATCTTCATTTGTATAATAATTCCTTCCTTTTTCAAACTGCTTCCCTTTATCATGATTTTCTTTATAAGGACATTTAGCAGCATAATGACCAACTCTACCACAAGAAAAACACTTTAAGGGAAGCTTATCTCTGAATATTTCAGTACCTGGTTGAAGTCTTATCACAAAATTTGCTTCTTCTTCTTCTGATATATAACTTGGTTCCTTGAGAAATTCCTTTTATTTTCCTTTTGCACAATTCTTGAAAGCATCTTCTTTGACTTGTGAAGGACCTCCTCTTCTCATTTCAAAAGCAGTCAGGATACCATGTAGTTGAATAACAATAAGATTTTGCAGATCCTGCTTTTCTTCAATAGCTGACACTTTTGACTCAAACTTTGAAGTTAGATATCTCAATATATTTTCTACTAACGTTGAGTCTTTTATATCTTTACCCATATTCCTCATAGAATTCACAATCTCATCTAATCTAAGAAATAAAATTGCAATACTTTCATCATCATGCATTCTCAAATTTTCATATTGCATTCTAAGAGTTTGAAGTTTGGCACTTTTTACCTTTGCATCACCTTCATAGCTCTGAATGATCTTGTCCCATATTTCCTTTGCTGAATTTAGCTACATCACTTTAACAAATTCTATTTCTAACAGGCTTCCTAATAAAGTGGACAACTTTGGTGTTGATTTCATATTTCTTCCTTTCTGTTGCATCTGTAGGAACTGGCTGGATACTGACAACCTCCTTCCACGATTCCCCATACGTCTGCTCCAAGACTTTGCAAATATGATCTTGTTCGTATCTTCCAAAATAATAGATTAATTCCATTGAATAGTGGTGGCCTTATAGAAAATACTCCTTCATGACTTCCCATTGCAACGGATCTCCTTCAAGCGATCAAGCTTCTTCTGAAGGACCTGCTCTGATACCAATTGTTGGGAAAAATATTGGGGGGGGGAATCAATATTTATAACACATTGTTAACTTTTACTTTTTCTTTACTGATTTCTATATGCGACTTTAATGGACCCAACTAGCGTATATACGTGGATATATTTAAATAAACTTGCGTATGTCTAGAGATCTTATTATGCAGATAATTATTTACTTAGATCAGTGCATCTTTCATTCATCAGATGTTTAGTAAGCAATAAGCATGTGTAGTAAGAATAGAATAAATCATCACACATAAGAAACACACATGAACAACAGGATTTAAGGTGGAAACCCAAGTCGGGAGAAAACCACCGCTATTGTCGTCTCTGTCTTCAATATTTATTATAAAGACAATTGCTTACAATCTTGTACTGGTGCAGACTCATACCAACACGCAGGCACCCACCTGCAGAAGGCTATAACCTTCTCTTGTTCTCCAGCTTCCATGGGAAGGGAGCTCCAATCCCCTGATCTCGTTTACCAGCTACCACTGGAAGGGAGCTACAACCCCCTGCTTCTCGTTTACCAACCACTCCTGGAAGGGAGCTACTACCCCCTGATCTCATTTACCAACAACCACTGGAAGGGAGCTACGACCCTCTTACTGAAGGCTTTGACCCTCAGCACCACTGCGGACCACGTTTCATGAATTTTCACACTGGATCCAAACAACTTCAAAAAAACACAACCTGTAGGCCTCTTTTCATCAAATTTTTAGACTGGACCCACTCCACACATTTAAGCTCAAAGAAAATTCATCAAACTAAAACTTATAACCACATCAAATCATTCATTTCATCATCAATCAACCAAGATATTTAATCATAATCAACTAGAAGCATAATTAGTATTCAGACAACCCAAATATGTATGAAGACATCATTGACAGAAAAAAGTAAAACAACAAAATAGATCAGACATTTCCTTCCGCACATTTCAGCAAAACCCTAGATCCCATACGTGCTTTTGCTTAACTGAACCCGTGAATATACACACTTTTACATAAATGAACCTGCGTATAGATCTGCAACTATTTCAGGACTGTGCAATTCTTCAAAATAAATAATCAACTTAGATCTTAGCCTTTTCTTTAGCAAACATTCGTCGGATCACAGGTCTAAACATTTAATAAACATATCTAAGAAATACATGGTAGTTTCAGGTCTAGAGATCCTAATCCAGCATTGTATTCATAGGTGCATTATTATTTTAGATCTATCAATAAAATGCAACCCATTCCATGTAGATATACTTCAAAGTAAAGTATGCATTCAATACCTAGACACATGCACACATTTGCACTATTATCTTCTTCTCCTTATATAGATTTAGCCTTTACCAATACCATGGGTCAATACCACACAATTGCCAATGGTATTCTTGGATGAAATCAAACAGATGACATGGCGCTCAATCCTGTGGGCTAATACCATGGTAATGTCCCCTGGTATTATCCTTTTGGAGCGCAAAAGGCATATGTGACTTGGATCGTTCTTATTCGCATGTATACGCGACTTGGCTTGAACAAACCCGCGTATAGAATCTTCAATATGAATATTACCAAATCTTCTGCTGGACATTACACATTTCTTCTGATGGACTCCTGAGCTTTTAATGAAGACATATACTCCATATTTTACCAGCGAGTTGCTATCAAGGACAACATATTAAGACATAGGAATCATATTGCCAACACAGTGGTGCTTGTTTCCTGTACGTGATTGAACTGCTCTGGCGTTGTATGACAGGGTGAGTATCATGAGTCGAGAGTAGAACTGTGTGAAGTTAATTCCGCAATGGGGAGTATGGAAGTTTGGAGCTACTCCGTTCCTAAGCGCATATAACAGAGTTAGTGGAGTCAGGATATAATTATAACAAAGTTTATGAAATCGGGATATATGGAGCGGTGGTGCCAAAAGGTGGAGGAGCCGAGGGTGAGGGAATCATTAACCAGATTTAAGAGTATATCACTGTAAAAAGCTTAAATTATCTTCAACAATATTTCGCCCCTGCGTGGAGGCACCAATTCAATATCAATTTCTATATGTGAATGACAGAAATCTACAATGTAAGCCATATAAATACAAAACCACAGCCTATGCGATTCTCTACTTTGAGGGTTATGAGATGTTGCATCTGCATTACCCGGAGAATTGCAATGAAGATGATTTCTTATCATAGGATAAAGAAACTATTCCAATTGAAACCCGCTTCAATCTGTAACACTAACGGTGCTAGAATGACAACAACTAACTAAATTCAGACCCCTAAGGAGAGCTGGTTTGCTACAATCGCTCTGTTAGCATTTCCCTTGGTTTACCCCCACGTGGTTCTTTATTTTTCTTGGCAATCTTATTTATCAATTTTGGAGAACATTGATAGATAAATACATTCAACAGTCTTTGAATGTTAAATTGTATCTCCCGGCTTATATTTTATCTCCAACTTTATAATCAAGGTTTAATCCTTCGCGCATTATATATTAATACTGACGCTCTATTTCTCAAACAAATGACTGTATAATAAACCCTCGCACCGGGCCCCACCTCTACGATCGATGGCCCAATCAAATGCACGCCGTACCTTAGTTATCATCTGCACACCTTCATCAACCGACCACCGTCCGATGACATCCCACCAGATCGACGGTCTCCGGCGATATTGCTCAATCTCCTTGGTCGAACGTTAATGCGTGATGGCACGCATTGGAAGGTGGTTTTGGACTTCCGTCCTATGCCACTTGTCGAAGGATCTATGGAATCACTCCAATTCTGGGAATACCACTCAACCCGCAAAAGCGGTGCGATATGGGCAATCCGCTTCCACAAATCCGCTCGCGGTTTCAGATAGGGTTAACTACGGTTCAATTCGGGTTACGCCGCCCTTCGAACTCACTGACCCAGGTCCAACCTCGGGTAAGATTCCCACCTAACAACAAAACTGTTGTATTCTCTTCCGACGGGATTTCGCTTCCACCAACAGAGTGATGAACAAATTTAGGGAACAATAGACAGAGGGTCGCGGAGCCTGTGGGACCATTTGATTCGACAATTTTATATATATATACGGAGTTCAATCGCTTCACAGTTAAACAAAATTCTTCAAAATTATCAATTCAGATAGTTTGGAAAACAACAGGACTTGAAGTCTATTCAACTGGAAGCAATTGTTCTATACACAGAGTTTTGTTGCAGAATCTCTCTCTCCTTCCCTTCTTCTCAATACATCCGAGGAATACACTTTATATACATTACAATGTGACTCTTCGGTTCCTCTGCGAGGACCGTCTAGTGAACCAAAAGCCTAATTATAATAATTCGACTAACTGAAACATGATAGATTGATCGAGTCTAACTATTCGACTTCTGTGGACTCTAACTAATCTAAATGAAACAGTCAGTTGAGGTATTGACACCTAGCTGTTACAATTCAAATGTTTTCGAACCCTCCTAGCCACAACATGTGGACAAAACTCCTACATTGCTGGCTAGTGTCTAATGCCCCTGCATCAGACTCCCGAGGGAAATATTCTTCATGGGCTCCTGTCCATGAGCTCTTCCACTAATCTGCCTATCTTCTGCAACATTCCTTCAGTCATCCAAGTGGCATCTTCCTCTGGCTTATCCTTCCATTTGATTAAGTACTGAAATTACTCTTGTCCTCTGGTCTTCCTGAACACTCTTTTGTCCAATATCTTCTCTGGTTGCAATGGTTGTGCTGGAGGTAGCTGCTCTTTCCACTCAATCTGTTCCTTGTCTGCTGATCTTTCTCGTTCACCATCATCCTCATACTTGTACAAATATGCAACATTAAAAATGGGAGATATTCCAACATCAGGAGGTAATTCAATCTCATAAGCATTTGCAGAAAACTTTCTAAGTATCTTGCATGGCCCAATCTTTTTGAACTTCAACTTGTTATACTGCTTCTTTGGGAATCTCTCCTTTCTCAAGTGTGCCAAAACCAGATCTCCTACTTCAAAATGAACTTCTTTTCTGCTCAAGTCTGCTCTGCTTTTGTATTTGATGCTGTTGCCTTGTAGTTGCTGTTTCACTTGTTCATGTATGGCTTGGATCTCTGAAGAAAATTCCTCACCATCGGCGCTCCTTAGCTCTGCCCTTCCCAGATTTCTCAACTCTGATATTCCTCTGGGGTGCATTCCATAAACAATGTGGAATGGAATCTGCCCTGTGCTTCTATTTGGTGAGTCATTATATGCATATTCTACCTGGGGCAAAATATGATCCCACTGCTTGGTATGCTCTCCTGCAAGACTTCTCAACAAATTTCCCAGACTTCTATTCACTACCTCAGTTTGTCCATCAATCTGGGGATGATAAGCTGAACTGAAACTCAGTCTGGTACCAAGTTTCTTCCACAGTGTCCTCCAAAAATTACCCACAAATATGGTGTCTCTGTCTGAAACAATACTCTTGGGCAACCCATGCAATCTAACAACTTCTTTGAAAAAAAAGTTAGCAACATGGGTGGCATCACTATTTTTATAGCATGGAATAAAATGTGCCATATTGGAGAATCTGTCCACCACAAAAAAGACTGCATCATTCCCTCTCTGAGTCTTGGGAAATCCTAGAACAAAATCCATTCTCACCATGTCCCAAGGCCTGTCTGGAATAGGTAAGGGAGTGTACAATCTTGCATTCTAGCTCCTTCCTTTGGCATATTGACAGATTTTGCAACACTTCACAAACTTATCCACTTTTGTCCTCATCTTGGGCCGGTAATAAAAGTGACTCAGCTGCTCATAAGTTTTATTAGTACCAAAGTGTCCAGCAAGTCCACCACTATGCTTCTCCTTGATCAAATTTTCTCTCATGGAACATTTTGGTACACACAGTTGGTTTCTCTTGAATAACAAGTCTTCCTGCAAGAAATAATCCAGCCACTGGCTTCTATCTGTTAGAACAGGGTTACAACATGCCTCAAATGCTTCCTTAAAATCTGAATCTGTTTTGTACAATTCTTTGAGAAAATCAAATCCTACAACTTCAAAATTAGTTCTTGAACAAGCATGTGCTTCCTACTCAAAGCATCAGCTACTTTATTGGCTTGGCCACTTATATGTTTCAAAACAAAATTAAAACCTTGGAGATACTCAACCCATTTAGCATGCTTATGTTTCAACTTGGGCTGCTGTATAATATAATGCAAAGCATGATTGTCAGAATATAATACAAATTCTCTGGACATCAAATAATGTCTCCACTTTTTCAGTGTCTGAACAATTGCATAGAATTCCTTCTCATAAGAGGAATACTTTCTTCTGGTGTCATTCAGCTTTTCACTGACATATGCCACAGGCCTATCATCCTGACTCAACACAGCTCCAATGGCTTCCCCACTGGCATCACACTTTACTTGAAACGGTTTAGTAAAATCAGGCAGAATCAAAACAGGCTTCTCAGTTATCTTTTGCTTCAAAAGTTTAAAGTTTCCTTCTACTTCAGCAGTCCACTTAAATGGCTGGTTGCTCTTATTTATGGTTTCGATTATGGGTGCGTTGATCTTACTGAAGTTTCTTATAAACTTTCTGTAAAAACTAGCAAGTCCATGGAAATTTCTTACCTCAAAAACATTCCTGGGTGAAGGCCACTCCACAATTGCCTTAACCTTCTCTAGGTCCATCTTCAATCCTTTTGTAGAAACAACAAAACCCAAATACACCAACTCTTCCTTCATGAAGGATAATTTCTTCAAATTTATCAACAGTTTCTCTTGGTGCAGCTTTTTCAAGACATGGTTAAGATGCCTTAAATGTTCTTCTTTAGTTCTGTTGAAAACTAATATATCATCCAAATATACTATCACAAATTTACCAATGAATTCTTTCAACACTTCATTCATAAGTCTCATAAAAGTACTAGGTGCATTTGAAAACCTAAAAGGCATTACCATCCATTCATACAGTCCTTCATTTGTTTTAAAAACAATTTTCCACTC
Organism: Pinus albicaulis; assembly: GCA_034641835.2. NCBI lineage: Eukaryota > Viridiplantae > Streptophyta > Pinopsida > Pinales > Pinaceae > Pinus > Pinus albicaulis. The sequence continues at coordinate 57,206,161 of CM076569.1, read as the reverse complement.
ATCCCCCTCTCTTATTCTAATCTGATGGTATCCACTTCTCAAATCTATCTTTGAAAAATATTTAGCACCACTCAAACAGTCCATTAAATCCTCAACTCTGGGCAAAGGGAATCTGTACCTGATTGTGATCTTATTGATTGCTTTGGAATCAGTACAGATCCTCCAGCCTCCATCTTTCTTTGGGCTCAATACTGCTGGTACTACACATGGACTCAAACTTTCTTTGTTCAACCCCTTGTCCACGAATTCCTGTACTTGTCTCCTGATTTCCTCATTTTCCTTGGGAGTCATTCTATAGGCTGCCTTATTTGGCAGATTTGAACTAGGGATAAAATCTATCTGATGGCTGATCTTTCTCACAGGTGGTAGCTCATCAGGTAAATCATCCACAATAATGTCACAATAATTGTCTAACATCTCTTGGATTTCTACTGGCAAATCAGAAATATTTGTAGAAGTAAGAACTATTTTAGGTTTGCAAACTAGAGCAAAACTTACCTCTTCTTCTTCTATTTGCTGCAGATATTCCTTCCCACTCAGCAACAAGGTCTTTGGATCAATCACTCTGCTGGATGGCTCTCCTTCTTCCATGGGTATCAATGTATGGTGTACCCCATCTTTGAAGAACTTGTAAGTGTTCTTCTTGCCATCATGCACTGCTGCTCTATCAAACTGCCAAGGTCTACCTAGCAGTATATGACACACATCCATGGGCATTACATCACACATGACCTTATCTTTATATTTTCCCATTTGTAGCTCTATCTCACACTGTTCTTTTACAACCAACTGGTGCCCTTTATGCAACCAGGACACCCTGTAGGGAGTTGGATGCTCCCTTGTCTTCAACTTCAACTTCTCTATCACCTTAGTGGAAACCAGATTGTCTGTGCTGCCACTATCAATGACTAGCTGGTAGCATTTCCCTTGGACCTTACATATGCTCCTAAACAAAGTCTTCCTTTGTGCAGGCTCAGTGACCTCTTTGGCTTGCTTCAACAAGACTTTATTTACCACCAAGGACTCTCCCCTCTCTAGTAGAATTTCTTCCTCAATTTCTGCCTCTTCTCCAGCCTGGGCAACAACAACATTTCTTGGACCAACACCCACATTCTCTAGATGCTCATAGTGCTTATGTCCCACTTGCTAACATCTATAACACCTCAACTCTCTACCTCTGCCTCTGTCTCTGCCTCCTCTTCCTTTTCCTCTGTAAGAACCCCTTCTGCCCCTTGCATCATCCTCTGTAGATGCATTATGAGGTGAGATACTGTTAGCTCCATCCCTGGGTGTAGTAGGCTTTCCTCTACCACCCTGGCTTCCCTTTCCATGGAAAGTACCTCTGTTCTTGGCAAACTGTTTCCTTAGGAGTTTCTCCTCTGCTTTCAAGGCCATCTGGTAGGCCTCTTCCACTGTCTTAGGAGACAGGAGACCAATCTCATCTTGGATCTCCAGCTTGAGACAATTCACATATCTGGCAGTCTTCTCTGGTGTGTCCTGGAATTGCCTAGCTCTTATGCTTACTCTGTAGAATTCCTTTGTGTATTCTTTTACTGTTAGGAACCTCTGTCTCAGGTTCTGCATTTTCCTATACAATGTCAACTGATAATCACTAGGAAAGAATTTACCTTTTAATTTAGCCATCATTCTGGTCCAGCTTTTGATAGGTTGCTTGCCAACTCTCCTCCTTTCTGCCTGCACTCCATCCCACCAAAGTGCAACATGTCCCTTCAGCTTTGTCACTGCAAACTTGACCTTTTTATCTTCGCTTATTTCTTCATAATCGAAGCACTTGTTCATTTCGTTTATCTAGTCCACCATCTCTTCTGGATTCAGTCCCCTTGCATAACTCGACACTTCAATTCTGGGCTTAACTGCAGACCCCATAATAGTTCTAAGGAGCCTCATGTCAGGAGGAATCTCAACAATTTCTTCTGCTTCCTCTGTTTCAGGTTCGCTGATGTCTTCAGGATCTCTGGTCTGTCTTCGCTCCATGGAATCCATTCTGGCTTCGACCCTCTGCAACATCCCCAACACCTCTGGGTTGGCAACATGTCTCCTTCTGCCAACACCTCTACCAACTCGGATTGCCATGTCAGCTCTTCTGCAAAACAACTTGGAAACAACGGCTCTGATACCACAATTGACAGCAACTAACTGAATTCGGACCCCTAAGGAGAGCTGGTTTGCTACAATCGCTCTGTCAGCATTTCCCTTGGTTTACCCCCACGTGGTTCTTTATTTTTCTTGGAAATCTTATCTATCAATTTTGGAGAACATTGATATATAAATACATTCAACAATATTTGAATGTTAAATTGTATCTCTTGGCTTATATTTTATCTCTAACTTTATAATCAAGGTTTAATCCTTCGCGCGTTATATATTAATACTGACGCTCTATTTCTCAAAAAAATGACTGTATAATAAACCCTCGCACCGGGCCCCACCTGTACGATCGATGGCCCAATCAAATGCACGCCGTACCTTAGTTATCGTCTGCGCACCTTCATCAACTGACCACCGTCTGATGACATCCCCCCAGATCAACGGTCTCCAGCGATATCTCTTAATCTCCTTGGTCGAACGTTAACGCGCGATGGCGCGCATTGGAAGGCGGTTTTGGACTTCCGTCCTGTGCCACGTGTCGAAGGCTCTATGGAATCGCTCCAATTCTGGGAATACCACTCAACCCGCAAAAGTGGTGCAATATGGGCAATCCGCTTCCGCAAATCCGCTCGCGGTTTTGGATAGGGTTAACTACGGTTCAATTCGAGTTATGCCACCCTTCGAACTCACTGACCCAGGTCCAACCTCGAGTAAGATTCCCAACTAACAGCAAAACTGTTGTATTCTCTTCTGGCAGGATTTCGCTTCCACCAACATAGTGACGAACAAATTTAGGGAACAATAGACAAAGGGTCGCGGAGCTTGTGGGACCATTCGATTCGACAATTTTTTATATATATACGGAGTTCAATCGCTTCACAGTTAAACAAAATTCTTCACAATTATCAATTCAGATAGTTTGGAAATCAACAGGGCTTGAAGTCTATTTAACTGGAAGAAATTGTTCTATACACAGAGTTTTATTGCAGAATCTCTCTCTCCTTCCCTTCTTCTCAATACATCAGAGGAATACAATTTATATACATTACAATGTGACTCTTCGGTTCCTCTGCGAGGACCGTTTAGTGAACCAAAAGCCTAATTACAATAATTCGACTAACTGAAACATGACAGATTGATCGAGTCTAACTATTCAACTTCTATGGACTCTAACTAATCTAAATGAAATAGTCAGCTAAGGTATTGACACCTAGCTGTTACAATTCAAATGTTTTCGAACCCTCCTAGCCACAATATGTGGACAAAACTCCTACATTGCTGGCTAGTGTCTAATGCCCCTGCATCATCGAACACCAACATTCATTGTATGGAACAGTCTCTTTATTACACCCTCGCGATTCCCACACAGTGAAATGGATGCCTTTCGTAGGCTAGGCAAAGATATGGAATAAGCCACCTAATTGAGGAGTAAGGCACACAAGTGAGGGTAGCATGAAGTGGTAGGTGCTGAGGAGGAGCTGTGATAGCTTAGAGTGGTAGCGCAAATGTAGAAGAGGCCAACATTGTCTATGCATGGAGTGGAGTGCTACTTTGACTACGTGGTGGAGGATCCGAGCAGTGGGAACACATAAGAAGAGTCCAATATAGCACTGGAAATAGTCCTCGCAGTATCACTGAATGAGGGAGAGTGCTCACACTGGCAAACTGCACAAGAAATTGATATGACAGAGAATATGGCAGGAAAGGCAGAAGGGAGTTACATATCCAAGATTTATATGAGAAAGAATCTGAAAAGGTTAGGGCCTGGCCTGTGCTCTAATACCATGTTGAACTCAGCCACGGTAAAAAAGGTAAATAAACAGAAAGAGATAAGATAAGCATGAGTTATTTTTCTATTAACCATAGATGTACATTTATATTACATTGGTGTGACTCTTGGATTCCACATTACAAGGTCACTTGGACTCCTCTTTGAATGTTCGCCTTCCACACCTTAAAATCTGGTATGATTTTTAAAATTATCTTTGTTTTTTCCTTTTATTTCTCGCCCAATGTGTTTTATGTCCTTACAAAAGCGCTGAAAACTCTATTTTATATGAAACATTCACGCTGATCTACCTTTCAACATGAGTTTTCCTTTCACAAGTGCGCTGATCCTAGAGATGAGAAAAAAATAGGGTTTCCCTTTAGTTTCCAGTGTGTCTTGGCCTTTGAGGTGTCTTTCTGATCTGATATGATCTGGTACCACTGTGTTTATCTTGATTTCCTTGCTTGAGTGTTGGATTTGTCTCTTTGACCCTGTTTGTGTTTGAGTGAAGTTGGATCATCATCTAGGGTTTATAGGTCAATTGTCCTTCACTTGTCACTTGTGTGTGTCATCAAGAGATTAGTTGGATCTATCTGAGAGCTCTGCTGCAATCATTCGAAACACTATTTCATATTACTTTTGGATTGTATTTGCAAAATTTCTTTCATTTGCACTGAATAATTATTGCACTTTGAAATCACCTTTGATTGACTGTCGAACATAGATAACGATTGTTTGATTTGCAAGCTTCAGAGTGTATGTTTTTTTATTTCCAATTTCAAAAGAGAAAAAGTGAAAGTCATTTTCATTTAAAACTTTAGAATTGTTTTATTCTTCCTTCGTTTTAAAAAGAAAAAGTGAAAGTAATTTCTGTTCAAGTACTTTTGGAACGATTTGTTTTCCATTCGAAAAAGAGAAAGTGAAAGGAATTTTCATTTCGATTCTTTGTCTGTTTGGTTAGTTTTTCTTTGATTAGTTCATTAATTGCATTAGTTTTCATTTGAGAATCCAAAGTAAAATAAAAAACACAATATGTTTAGTGAATCTTAGTGAAGAAAGACGTAATTTCATTTTCAATAACATTTCATTTGGGATAGTGAAAGTGAATTCATTTATGGAAGGTCATCAAATTATGGATGGCATCATCTTGACTCATGAAGTTATCCATTCTCTCAAAAGCACCAAGAAGCCAGGTATGCTCCTCAAAATAGATTTATCTAAAGCTTTTGATAAACTGTGTTGGCGTTATATTTAGCACATCCTTAGAGCTTTCGGATTTGACCAGATGTGGATAAGGTGGATAATGAGCCTCATTTCAACACCCCTTTACTCCATCATTGTCAATGGTATCCCCTCCACTCCTTTCGCCCCATCCAGAGGTATTCGACAAGGCGACCCTCTCTCCCCATTCATTTTCGTTCTCATGTCTGAAGGTCTCAGCAAACTTATCCATCATGCTGTCCTCACTCGGCAGCTTCGTGGTATCTCCCTTCACGGCTCTTCCACCACCACCCATCAACAATTTGTTGACGATAATATGCTCTTCGGCTTCCCCTCTATCCAAGAAGCTCGATCCTTCAAAGACATTCTGAAACTTTTCTCCGTCGCCTCTGGTATGACTGTAAATGTTTCTAAATCCAAGCTCTTCTTTTTCAACACTCCCCCGCTGACCCAATCCAGCATAGCCCGCATCCTTGGCTTCTCCATCGCTCTCCTCCTCGCCAAGTATTTAGGCGCACCTCTCATAAATACAGCCATAAAGCACTTTGCTTGGAATCAACTCTTGGATAAACTGGAAGCCCGACACTCCTCTTGGACTTTCAGAGCTCTAAACCTAGCCAGCAGACTCATCCTCATCAAAGTTGTTTTGCAATCTATGCCCCTATATATTTTCTCAGTGCTTGCTGCTCCAAAGTGGGTCCTAAAACAAATCAAGAATTTGCAACGTCGATTCCTTTGGGGATCTTCAAACCAAAAACGAAAATGGGCTCTGGTCAACTGGAATACGGTCTACTCCCCTAAGGATGTTGGTGGGCTCGGGCTCAGGAATCCTCTTCACAGCAATGAAGTCATGGGAGCCCACCTGTGGTGGAATTGGATCTCGAACCCTTTCAAGCCCTGGGCTAAAATGTGGACATCCAAGTATGCCAACAATAGGCCTCCTGAAGATTTGATAAGGCTCTATCCAGGAGTCGCTGGCTCCCAAATATGGAATGCAGCCAGACAACATTTTGCACTCATACAGCAGCACAGCTTCTGGGAAATACGCAATGGACACACTGCTAGATTCTGGGTAGACTCATGGCAGCAACGCCCAAAGCTCACTGATACGCTTACCCTTACCAATTCTGGAGGAATTATTGACCCAGAGGAAATCAAAGTCAGCCAATGTTGGACCCCCACAAGCAGCAATGATTTTAGACAATGGAAGCACCCAGCTCATATCATTCCTTTCGCTCAAAACAACATTCGAGAAGCCCTCCATGAGGAACTCCAACGCCGGAAAATTAGATGTTCGGAGGAACCAGACATTCTTAGATGGGGATACTCGACTAGAGGTATGTTCACCATGAAAGAGGCCTTCTCACTTATGCATCCCGTCCCTCTTCCGTGTGATCGGATTTGGCAATTGGTTTGGGCTCTTGGCACTTGGCCTAAAGTTTCTACTTTTCTTTGGTTACTCAGTCATAAGAGAATTCTCACCTGGGACAACCTGCTCAAACGAGGATTCTGTGGCCCTTCACGATGTCCAAATTGTGAGCAAAGTATAGAAACAATCCAACACCTCATGCTGTCCTGCAATCTAGCTAGCAAACTATGGGAGAAGATTTGTTTCAACCCTCTTCTCCTCTTCCTGGTGCTCCTCCGTCTCCTGCCTTCGCTGGTCCCCGTCCTTCTGGAAGCCACATTCTTCGGCAAACTTTGCAGAGAGCGGAGCTTCGCTTTGATTGCACCTTCAATTAGCCCACCATCACTGCTTATATCACCATTACCCTTCGTGAAGAGTCGAACCTTCAGCCCCCTCCTTTGCATGATCCTCTGCCCTTTCCCCTGTTCCCACGGCCCGCCCCTGCTGCTACTTCGTCAACCGGTCTAGACGCTCCCCTCGGCTCTGTCTCTCCCATCCCGGGTCGGCTCTCTATGCAGGTGGAAGCAAATGTCTCAGGCACAGATGGCGTTCATATGGAAACTGCTGAAGACGCAGAGGAGCAATACGGGTGTCGAATTGAGGAGGAGCAGCCTTCTCCAACTCACACGCTTCTGCCCTCTCTGCCTTAGCTCTTTATGGTATTTACATTCCATCATCTGCTCGATAAATTGGTTTTTGTTGTCTATAGTAGCAGAAGCTGCATGATAGTGCCGTCTGTCTTTAGTTTTCTTATGCTGAATGTACTGAACAATCCACCGGTTTCCCTTTCAAGGGCGGTGCAACTTCTTTTGACAGAACTGGTTTCCCGATATGGGCAGTTCATCATTTTGTTAAAAGCATGGACATCAAGCCCAGTTTCAGGCTCCCACAGCTGATCTGAGGTAGTTTTGTAACAATATTTTTATATAATAGAATTAGCATAATTTAGAAAAAAAATAATAATTTTGAGCTAGCCGGGGAGCATAATTGCTTGTTGCATTCTTGTTTTCACTTTCTCCCTCACTAGTTTATAGTTAATCGAAATGAAATGAATTCTTTTTTGCATTTAGCTGCATTGTACAGATTCATGTGACATCATTATTGATCCCAAAATTGAAACATAATAAAAGATCAAATTTAAAATTTACTCAATTAACCTTAAGGAGCATTTGGAATTAACAAAACATCTAGAGTTCTAGGCTAGAGACGTGTTCTGGCATCATTAAGTGTAGCAGCTGTCATTAACAGACTGTGTTGCATCCCGGGGGTGATATCCCAACCCACGTACGGAAGTATGTATGAATATGTTCCACATATGGTAGGTATATGGGGATGCTCTCATCGAATGGTTACACATTAGACAACAATACTACGGAATAAACTCCCACGTACCATCAAGTATATTTTGGGAGACCCCACTAGGTTTCAAACCCGCGATAGGTAACCGAGTCGGCTGCCTTGTAGACATGATACACTAAACACAACATTTGGGGAGATTCGCTGCAATATGTTTAGTCCTTAGTAAGTTCTTTTTCCAAGGTGTCTATTGTAGTTCACGAATACTTGGTAATCCCTTTTTCCTAGATTACCCTTTTTTGATTTTTTTTTTAATTCTAAAATTTACTGTCCACGAAACATCCTACCCGTGCGCAACTACTTAACAGATCTTAGGTTGAGACTAATGGAAACAATTCCCGAGTTTACCAATCAAGGAATCCACTCAGATGAGAATTGTGGTCCTTTTCCTTCTTTTGGAAATGTTGACATTCCCTATATGGCAACATTGTCCCTCCCAGGATTAACCATTGGTTTTCCAGTTTGGTTATTTTCAACCCCCATGGTTCCAAATGTATAAGTTTCTTCTCAACCAAGTTTGCCTCGACCTGAACAATGTCAACCTCATGTTGATCCTAAATTTGACCCCTCTCCTTCTTCGCCTGTTTCTTCACCCCGTTCTTCCTCTTCGCCTGGTGAAAGTATGGATTCTAATAACCAAGAAGCTAAGAAGTAGAAGAAGAGGACAAAGAAGAAGAAGTCAATTAAGCAAAGGGGAAACCGATCGGCCATCGCTACTCATGCAACTGTTCTTGAAAAACCTTCCACTCATCCTTGAAAATTAAAATTCCCTTGCAATTTATGTAAGGGTGATCACCTTCTTAGAGATTTTCCTACTATTCCCAGGATATTAGAAGTATGGTCGACCGTTTCAAATCAACCTTTGTAATCGACCTCTGGAGATCATGCTAGTTGTTATCACTCAGAAAAATCTGAAACATTACTTGACATGGTCATACAGTTCATTTATCAAAGGTCTCAAGTTGTTATAGGAAAATTTCATTTTTACATATTTAACCTATCCTAAGGTTCAAGACCACCTCCATTTTATCTCAATCCACCTCCATTTAGGTCATGTCATGTCCCATCAGTCATCATTTGCTATCATTTTTAATTTCCTAAGCGTTTAAATTTGAAAATAAACTAGATACGCTACGAAAAATTGTTTTTCTATCTAGTCAAATCCGATGCAAAGTGTCAATTCATGATTGGAGGAGTTAGGGTGGAGATCATTCGAGTCTGTTAGGGTTAATTCAAAAGTACAAGGTCATGTCTGAGGTAATCATTACCATTTTTAGCATGAATGTGTCATGATTAAGGCATGAGTTGTCATTGAAACCATAAAATACTACCCAATTAGTATTTTTGTCATACTCTGCTTTATCTTTGCATGTAATTGGAGTTCTGGAGAGCTGCTTCATTGAGCCAAGCAGGTTGCTGGAATTTTCAAAGGTTGCTGGAATTTTCAAAGGCTGAGAAGATATAAAGCCACCATGGCTGCAAGGAAGAAAACTAACAAAGGTGGTCATTGCCATAGATATGAGCCTATGGAAATGAATTTTCTAAATGAAGATCCAATTTCCATGGAGGTATTCATAGGAACAGGTTTTTTGCAATTATGTCAAAGACTGCAGGGTTGTCATCTACAAGTTTCTAAATATTTTTCTAATAGTTTCACTGGGACATCTTCAAAGGTGGGAATGCTAAACCTCACAGTAACACTAGACAACATTTAAGCATCAACAAGAATCCCTATAAGAGGGTAACAGTGGTTTAAAGGCATCAAATTCACCATGCAAGATTGCAGAGAGTTTATCAAGCTAGAGCATAGTGAAATTGAGCTTACAAATGCCATCTGTAGGAGTTTTATGAAGGACAAATTTTCAAAGCTGATAATGATTATTCAGAAGTACTTTACATGTGAAGGAAGGTTTCACATGGTCTAATCCTACCACCTTAGGCTTCTTATGCATTTTGTGGGTAAGAGGTCTCTTGAATTGCCCTTTTACTTATACAGAAGTCTAGGTAAAATGTCAGATAAGGTTCAAGTTAAAATAGAAGGAAATGAAACTTCTCTCTTTCATCATGGTTTGATTAAGTTGTTGTTGTTAGAGGAGTTGAAGAGATTAGGTAGAGATTGGACATCCTTTCTGTTTATGAGTGGTTTTGAAGTTGATGATGTCACTCTTAAAAGAGTTCCCAAACCTAGAAGTGTTTCATCACCAACATTGGTAGAGGAAATTGAAGAAGAGAATAGATCATCCCCACTAGGACCAATGAGCATGGAGATAGAGCCTTTGTAGATGATTGACACACCTAAAACCACATCTGCAAAAAAAAAGCCAACAGTCAGCAAACAGAGCAGAAAGAGAGTTACTAGGAGCCAAATAGTGGTTAAGGGTAACTTAGAGGACATCTTGCACACAATCGGCAATGAAGAAACTCCCATTTTCCAAGCTGCAGACATAGAATATGGAGGAATAAAGCTTAATAAAGGTAAGACAACTAGAAAGTTAGAGTTTGCGGTGATGATGCTGGTTTCATGTTTCAACCTAGAAAGACAATTACTAGGCATACAAGAAAGGTCATGGAAAGTAGCAAAGAGACTCAGAAGGTCAGTGAAACTAATCAGCCACCACCAAGCATCATAGATATCTCCTCACCTGCAATAGAGGAGCTGATCATCAAACAAAAGAAGGGTAAAGAGAAAATCACTGAAAAAACAGAAATTGAAACCCTTAAGGAAAAGTTGAAAGGGGCAGGTGAAGAGATATAAGTCTTGAAGAAATAGGCAAAGAAGTATGGAGCTGAAAGGGTTCAGTTTGAACAAATGAGGAAAATCTGGGAAGATCAATTCACAAGTGTCTCAAAGAGCTTGGAAAATACAAAAAAGCTGATAACGTGGAATCAATCATTAAGAAGAGAGGTAAAGCACATAAAAAATTTAAACCTGCACTTGCAATCCAAGAATAGGACATTGAAGGACCAAGTGAAAGATATTCAAGAGCAATTGGATCCGATTCATGAAGAGCTGGAAAAGAAAGGTTTGAAGATGACAATGGTGGAAGAGCCTATTAGCCCACTGATTGTTAATGAGGAAGAAACACCATAGGAGTAATAAATTGAGATGAGATATGCCTTAGGAGGTCCATAACATGCAGAAAATCAAATTTTTGCAGTTGGAGGTTAGTTTTTGAAGAAAATTTTGAAAGGGACAATTTCTGGGTTTTTACACAGTTTCGTAGCGTACCTCAGGCTTGAAGCCAAAAATATGCTACGAAAAAACTTGTAGGTGTCTTTTTGCTTTTAAAATCATTTTTTACATGTTTTAAGGAGGGGGATTCATGGTGGTAAGGTGTCATGACTTGATTAACATGATGGAACAACAAAGGAGTGAAGTAAATGGATGCAGAAGACACTTTTTCCACGCTACCAAAACTCGCTATGAAACTGTCCTGTTTTCGTAGCGAGAAATTGTTGGAGGTTTTGAGCATTTTAAAAGCAATTTTTTCCAGCTGGAGTCCTCCAGCATGTCAAGGGAACTTATCATCAGATATTTATGACTCAAAGGGAGTGCTATGCAGCTAGGTCATCAGTCAAAACAACGTTGAAGATAAGGGTCATCTATTCCTAAAATATAGGGTTACGCTCCACAAACCTAGGGATGTTTTAAATATGTAAAGTGGAGGTGAATTTTGTCATGTGTCTCTCGAGAATGTGATATTTATTTTGTAACCATCATATAACTGTTTCACAGATAGGATAGAGAAATGTAATAAATAGGATTTAAAGTCCTATTAGGAGATGTTTTCTTTAAGAGGTAGCTGTAAATTTTGTGTTGAAAGTTATGTATTTTAGTTATGAAAGGTGTCATAGGAGAATTTGAGGATATATCCACTAGGCAGATCATCCTTGTTTTAAAGAATGTATATTTAAAGACAAAACATCGAAGTATTAAGGGGGTTGGAGAACATTTGCACTAAACTGCTGCTTTTATGTTTTTGACCAATATCAATAATACAAAGTGATATCCTTCTTGACAGACCTGAGATTCTAATGAGGTTTTTGATGTCTTATTGATCTATATATTTATGTTTGATCACTTGTATTAGATTTCATCTCTATTACTCAGAATTCATAATTTTATGCTCTGAATTCCTTTAGTGATGAAATGAATGTGTTTTACTATGTTTTGTATGTGAGTTGCCTCTGTTAAATACCTCTATCTGCCTCAGCTTCCATGTGAAGAATCACTGTCACTGAAACTATTGATTGTTGACTCCATAAGCCCTATGGTATCAAGCCTACATTTTTCAACCTGCAATCATAAAAATCAAGTTACAATTTCTATAGAGTTAGCCATCTAGTACTATCGTTATTTAAAATCATAAACCCCCTTGAGGGAGCCCTCTCAAACTGAAGAGGATAATATTCAATTAGAAGTGGTTTGAAACAGTTACACTTAGTTGTTTGATGAGTAGCCAATCAAGTTCAATTTGGTGATAACATTTTGGTGCGTCTGCTGGGAGTTTGAAGACATATTTCCCAAATTTTTTGTGCAAAAAGTCAAACTGAACTCTTGGAGGTAGTAGGAGCTCAGAATCTGTTTGAGGCTACAACTACCTTGGTGACTCCATTTCATAAATTCATGCTTAAAGGTGGCTTTGAGAAGGAGATACACGAGGAGCAATCTAGATCCTAACCCACCTACTATAGTGGATAATACAAACACAATTTCCAGAGGCATTCAAGGCAGCTCTTCACAATCAAGTACTCCATTACACACAAGTGCTTTGTCCTTTGAAGTTTTAAGAAGTCCCGAAGATAAAAAGTTTGATGATAAAATTCAAGAAGTCTTGTTTAGGTCTGAAAATGAAAAAGAATTGGCTGAGATTGTTTTAGACCTACAAAGAAGAGGTATTGATACCTCAGCCTTAGTGACCCAAAAAGATAAAGAAAAATTATGGGGGCAGTCACATCAGAGTTATTGTTTTAGAGGGAATATTTGGATAAGTTAAAGGAATTAGACCCATTTGATATATTGCTAAGAAGAAAATATGGTTTTCCTTAACCTGACTAGAGCTCATTTGTAACTGGACTACAAAGACCAACTACACCACCTCCTAACAATTATTCTTCCACTACTGCTGTCCCTAAAAATACCACAGTTCTTTTCAACATGGCTGGAAATGTTCCACCTCCACCTGCTAGGTATGCTCCACTTGTTCTCCTAGCTGTCCTAAATGCCCTTCCAAGAAAATAATCTGCTAGAATGAAAACTTAGGGCAGTGATGAAGAGAATACAACTGAATAACATGTAGACCAATTTAATGACTTCATAAATAGGGAGGAGGTTGACAATGAAGATGTCAAAATGAGACTATTTTCTTAGAGTTTCACTGGTGAGGTCAGAAAGTGGTTTAAAGCCCTTGCTCCGGGAACCTTACATAATTGGAACAAATTTGAAGATAGCTTTTTGAGAAAGTGGGGAAATATAACAAACCCTATGCAGGCCCTCACAGAGTACAATAGTCTGAAAAGAGCTGTAGATGAAACTGTCCAATTTTTTTCCAAGAGATTTAACAAAGTTTGTGACTCCATCCCTGCTCATATTAAGCCTCCACCAGGAGCCGCTCAACTGAGATATGTTGAGGCTTGTGACTATGAATTTTCTATCCTACTTAGAGAAAGAGAACCCCCTTTAGTAGCATAAATGCAAAATGATGCTGTGAAGGTGTAAGTCAATATGATAGCAGCTAAAAAGTCCAAGATGGGAAAAAAAAATTGAAATAAGAAGATAAGACTTCCACATTAGACGAAAAATTTGACTCCAAGATGAAAACAATGGAAAAAATAATGGATAAGATTGCTCTTGGAAATTCTTCTGCACCTACTGCACAACGTGAACCATAATTTAGAAACCCACAGTTCAGAAGACCTCAAAATCAACATAGACCAAGGGAAAACATACATCAGCCTGACCCTCAAGTAAGGCCTCCTTTTCAGCAGAATTTAGTTGATGAAGAAGATCGACCTGAAATCCCAAAAGACTCCATTCATTGCCTAGATGAAAACTATTAATCAATATTGTAATTTATGTCAATATGGCATTGACCAAGATGTCAATATTATTGAGATGCTTGGTTTTAGATGATGATGTCATGACTCTTGGTTGACTAGGATACCATCAATGAAGAAGTTAAACCACTAATGAAGGAAGCCCTAAGAAGTACTTGATCTAATGTTGCATGCACTTGATGATCTATGCCTTGACTACATGTGATGATGACATGGAATATCTCATTTGATGGTTGGAAGACTATCTTACTATCTTGGAACTTTCCTAATGATGAAGTTGCCTATGTCATATCACTGCACTATGTCATGAATACATGATGAGACTATGATAAATCACTCAGTGACATAAGAAGACATGGAAAACCTCATGATGAAGTGGAAATAATATAAAGGCTTTGTTCGAGCCATAACAATGAATAAGAATTAATGACCTCTTGCTGTCCCAACCACTTTCTACACATAAAAATTCAAGGACAGTTATAAAGAAAAATAATTTTTGCTACCTTAGAGGAACAATTTCACTATGACACCTACACTACCTTTTAGAGCATAATTTTAGCTTTCCAATGAGCTATTACTTGGCCTGAAACTCCAAGTGTTTTGGGAGATATGAATTTTTCAAGTTAAAGAAATAAATTTGCCCTTGAGCCGACCTGTGCTATCCTATTCATGTCGGCCCTTCTCCCAATAGTCACGTCTTTTTGGATGGACAAACCACTATAAATATGTGGGCAAAATCTTCATTTCAGAATCAGAATTTCAGATTTTTTCTCTGAAATTTCGGTGATTAATTACAACGATATACCGTAGGAAAAACAGAGATAGAAAGGCCAAGGAGACGAGAGATTAAAAATTGTCTTGGGCTATTTTTTTTTTTATATTCTTTCTAGCTCAGATTAAGGACAGTCAAACAATGAACTTAAGCTCGGATTAGTAGCACAGTTTGTTGTCTCTCAGATCTGTGACAAGGAGGCATCACCCTTAACCTGTGGCAAAACAATCTCTAACCTGTGAACTAAAGGATATAACCTTTAGAATAGTAATATTTTATCTTGATAGAAGTGTGGTTGCTGATTCATACTGTGCTAAAGGATCGATAACTCAGAAAAATAAAATAAAAAAATAACAGCTACAGTGGTTCAGACCCTTTATCATTGCAGAAAAAGTCTATAGGACTTCGAATATTTTTGAAGATACCTTCCATAGACTTGTGTGGGTTGTTCCTTGCTCCATTAAGAGCAAAAAACTGTGAAAACAAGTTTCGGATCTCTTAGTTTAAGACTGTGTCATCAAAAGAGTGGCTAAAACTGTTGGACTGAGGGTCATATTCTTGGACAGAGACTCAGATTAGTGTAGGAACCTTCTTTTCAGTGGCTGTATCATCATCACTGGCTCAATTCTGTGGTTCAGATCTCCTCTATCACACAACAATCATGGAGTTGTGATAATCTCAACATGTGGAAATATACATAACAGTCTTGGACTCTTATTGAAATGACTCAGATCCTTCCAACACTTGTTGTGTCTTTCAGGTTTTGGTGGTGATGCATTTATCTGTGGTGCAGAAGTGTTTGTGTAGTTGTAGTGTTAGTACATGGTGGTGAAAAAGTGTTGGTGAGCTATAAAGTACTGGTGCAGTGTGGTGCAAAACCATTGGTGCTGTATGGTGCAGATTTGGTGATGAAGAGTGATGCATGAATAATGATGCTTATTGCTAGATGAATAGTGCAGAACCCAGACAAGGAACAATGATCATCTTGGGACAGTGAAGTAAAGCTCAAGCACAAGTCAAGTCAAGGACAAACCAAGAACAGTGAAGAAGTTTGTTGAAGACATTCAACCTTGAGAAGTGTTGTGGAGAACTTTGAAGATCATGATGCATAATTGATGTCATCATGATGTAACTTGGAGAAATTGTTTAGGTAGGATGAAGAGCAGTGGTAACACCTTATAAGAAGAAAACGTTGTCATTGATGATGTGATGTGGAGACTAAGTGTGACAGGGCTTGTTGAAGAAGACTTTGGGAGCCATGAATAATAACCAAACATATTTTGACGAAGTGAAGTTGAGGGTTGGAGCCCAAAAGGTTGGAGCCTCATAGAGACAAGGTCGGTACCTTGGAAGATAGGGTTGGAGCCCTAGAGGATAGGAGTCCTCAATAGACTAGGTTGGAGCTTGTACCAGAGATAGGGTTGGAGCTCTAGAGGTTGGTGCCTCAAAGTGACAAGGTTGGAGCCTTGGAAGATAGGGTTGGAGCCCTAGAGGTTGGTGCCTCAAAGTGACAAGGTTGGAGCCTTGGAAGATAGGGTTTGGGCCCTAGAAGTTGGTGCCTCAAATTGACAAGGTTGGAGCCTTGGAAAGACCAAGTCGGTCCTTGGCACAATATAGGTTGGAGCCTGGAAGATTGGAGTCTTCATCTAGGGTTGGAGCCCTATATCATTATTGGACTTTACTTATTGTAAAGAAGTGTAAGTTTTAACCCTGTACAAAAATTATCTACAAACGAATCTTTAAAACATAAAATAAACAATAGCAAGAGCATAAAACATAAAACATATATACACAGAGATTTTCCCCTGGATCCCAAATCGGGACGACCAGCTTGATTTTCATTATATTCCTTTTAGTGTTACAACACACATATATACATGCTGAAGCATACATAAACCCGAATCCATTAACCCTGGATTAGAACATAACCGTAGTTTCCTTGACTGGATCTACAAAATACCAGGGGCCGAAAACCATCATGCCCCAAAACCATGTGCAAACCCATGCACAAAACCATGGGTGGGTCTACCCACCGGGCGTGATTAGTCGTGGAAAGAATATAACACAAACCTAACATTCTCCCACTTGTTGCTTTCTTTCTGCAGGGGGCCACAGGAGAGCTGAGTCATTAGCCCAGCTTTGCAACACCCATTGTTTCTCGACACCAAGAGAACTTCTTAGTGCTCACAGACTTTGTCAATGCATATGCAACATTCTTCAAAGTGTCCACCTTTACCAGAAACACCCTTTTAGCTTCAACCGTATATCTCACAAAGTGATATTGAACATCAATGTGCTTTGTCTTTAAATGATAAGCAGGGTTCTTAGCCAAGAAAATTGCACTTTGGCTATCACAGTCTATCATTATATCTTGCTGCACCAACCCCATACTTGAACAAAATCTCTGCAACCAAACTGCTTCCTTGCTTGCATGAGTGGCTGCCATGTATTTTGCCTCTGTAGTTGAAAGAGCCACTACAGACTGTCTTTTACTCATCCAACTGACTGCACCTCCAAATAGGCTAAACACATACCCGCTTGTATATCTTCTTCGGTCTAGATCTCCAACCCAGTCAGCATCAACAAAACCACAAATGTCCAACACCCTTTCCAATCCTGGTCTTCCCTGGTAGCACAAGCCATAATCACTAGGGACACACAAATATATGAAAACCCGCTTCACTGTTGTCCAATTCTCCTTCCCTGGGTTTGAAATAAACCTGCTCAATACTCCCGCAACATGTGCAATGTCTAGTCTAGTACAAACCATTGCATACATCAGGCTACCCACTGCACTTGCATATGGAACGCGGGACGTATCCTCCTCTTCTTCTTGTGTCTTGGGACACTGTTCAGTAAGCAGCTTTGTACCTACAGGAATCAGAACATTCATCGGTTTACTATCCTACATATTAAACCTCTGTAATATAGTCTCGACATACTTCCTATGGTTTAACCAGAGCTTCCTCTTTGCTCGATCTCTCTTAATTTCCATGCCCAAAATATAGTTTGTAGCACCAAGATCCTTCATGTCGAATTTGGAGAACAGTTGGGTCTTCAAATCTTGGATAATTTTTTTGTCATTTCCAATCAACAACATATCATCCACATACAAGACCAAATAAATAACACGGTCACCAATTAATTTAAAATAAACATAGTGATCCTCCTTGCTTCTAGTGAAGCCAAGTCCCCGTATATAGGTATCAAATTTCTGATACCACATCCTTGGTGACTGTTTTAGCCCATACATTCTTTAACCTGCATACCAGCTCTTTCTTCCCCTTCAAAATAAAGCCTTCAGGTTGTTTCATGTAGATCTCCTCTTCCAGATCCCCATGAAGAAATGTTGTCTTCACATCCATATGTTCTACCTCAAAATCAAATGTAGTAGCAACAAATAAAAGTAATCTAATAGAAGTAACTTTGGCAACAGGAGAAAAAATATCACCAAAATCAATTCACGGCACCTGGGAATAACCTTTTGCTACGAACCGAGCTTTGTATTTCTCCACCTTTCCTTCTACATTCATCTTCTTCTTAAACACCCATTTGCTCCCGATGGGCTTCCTTCCATCTGGCAACTCCACCAGATCCCATGCCTCATTTTTATGCAAGGATGCCATTTCATCAACCATGGCCTCCTTCTAGAGTTTTCTGTCCTCTGAATCTACTGCCTCCCTAACGGTTCTGGGATCATCATCAGTTATAGTCAAAGAAAAATTTGAACAGAAAGCATATGGACTATACCTTTCTGGTTGTCTTCTTTCCCGAACTGATCTTCTCACAGCTGGAGTTTGTGGCTCTTCCTCTTCTGAGTCTTCTTCTGTTGTAGAGTCCGATTCATCCTCCTTTAGCTCAAACTTTATATTTTCAGGTTCCTTTGGTAGGAATTCATGTTTAACAACATCTTCCACCTCTCTAAACACCACATCTCAGTTGTACACAACCTTCCTTGTTTCCGGGTTCCAAAGCTTGTAACCCTTTAAACCATCCTTATACCCAATAAAGATGCACCATTCAGATTTATTATCCAACTTGGTCCTTTTATCCTTTGGAACATGTACATATGCATCACATCCAAATACCCTTAGAAGTGAAAGAGAGGGCTTCTTACCAGTCCATACCTCATGTGGAGTTTTATCCTCCAACGCTGATGAAGGTGATCTATTAACCAAGTAACATGTAGTCTCCACTGCCTCTGCCCAAAATTCTTGTCCTAACCCGGTACCACTGATCATGCTTCTTGCCTTTTCCATCAGCATTCTGTTCATTCTTTCTGCAACTCCGTTTTGCTGAGGTGTGTATGGAATAGTCTTCTTCTGTGCTATATCACACTTCTTACAAAACTCTTCAAATTCCTTCTTGCAGAACTCCCCACCATTATCTGTCCTCATCACTTTTATCTTCTTCTCTGTCTGGTTTTCCACCAGAGCCTTAAATTCTTTAAATCTGTCAAAGACTTCAGGTTTATTCCTCAAGAAATATATCCATTGTTTCCTTGAGAAGTCATCTATGAATGAAACATAATACACAGACATACCTAGTGATGGAACCGACACAGGTCCAAACAAATTACTATGCACAAGAGCTAATATCTTGTTTGCCCTCTTAGCACCAGAAGGAAAACTCACTCAATTCTGCTTCCCATATAAACAATGTTCACAGAAATCGAAATCTAGAGAGCTATTAGACATACCTTCTACCATACCATTTTCATGAAGTATTCAAAGGCCCTTCTCTCCAATATGTCCAAGCCTTTGATGCCATAACATGGTCTTTTCTCCAGAGACCGCTAGACTTTTCGCTCCACTTTCGGGAACCACAGAACTATTGCACCCAACAATAACAGTGCTGCCTTGAAGCTTGTATAGAGTTCCAATCTGAACTCCCCGCATTAATAGCAGTGTTCCCTGAACCATCTTACAGGTATCTTTCTCGAACACTGTTTTTACACCTGCATCATCCATCTTGCTTACAGAAATCAGATTTATGGCCAATGCAGGAATGTGTAGAACACCAGGAAGTGTTCTAATCCTTCCACCTTGCAACTTCAGCTTAAATTTTCCACGTCTGACGATTCTGGCCTTCCTATCATCACCTTAGAAGACATCACCGCCATCATATTTCTCATACTCGCAGAACCACTCCCTATGGGGAGTGAAGTGAAAGGATGCACCCGAGTCAATCAACCATGACTCATGATCTACATGTGTATTTGAAGAAGAAGCCAAATAAACATCCCCACCTTCATCTGAGGTGGTTTTTGCCTCTACAGAAGGAGCATCATCAGATCCCTTTCCTTTCTCAGAAGCTTTATATCTGCAGTCCTTTTTGTAGTGCCCTTCCTTTCCGCATTTCCAGCACACCTTTATAAACTTTCCAGGTGATTTAGATCTCCCTCTAGATTTAGATCTCCCACTCGAAACCTTATTCTTGTTTCTATTCCGGGACCTTCCTCGTACAGATAAGGCATCTCCATTCTAACCCTCCATATTTCTCCATCTCATTTCCTCCGACAGCAAGGCTGAGACAATGTCATCAAAATTCAAGGTAGTTCTATTGCTACCTATTGCAACAACCAGACTATCCCACGAATCTGGTAGAGAACACAACAAACTGATGCACTTATCTTCATCTAAGATTTTAATATCAACAGATTATAGATGACTTACCACAGTATTGAAGGCATTCAGATGCTCTGTCACCAAGTCTCCATCCTTCATCCTCAGGTTATACAGCTTTTTCCGCAGGAAAAATTTATTCACCAAAGAATTAGATTGGTAAAAAGTCCCTAGCTTGTCCCATAAGGTCTTCACCATAGCTTCCCTAGATACATTCAACAATACTGAATCTGAGACACACAACCATATTGTGCTCTTTTCCTTCCGATCCAGTTTCTTCCAGTCTTCATCTGACATTGCCGTTGGTTTATTACCTGGATCTACTGTGATCCACTGATCTTTATCTGCCAGCAGATCCTCCATCTTGAGCTTCCACAACTCAAAACTCTGACCATCAAATTTCTCGATCTCTATCTTCCTGCCGCTCGCTATCTTCTTTCACCACAAGAATCAATCTCGAAGATATCCCACTAAATAGGGTCTACCTCAGGCCCAAGCAAAAAAACCCTCAGCAGCAAAGGCGTCCCCTTGAAGCCGAAACTGCTCTGATACAAAATGTAGGTTTTAACCCTGTACAAAAATTATCTACGAACAAATCTTGAAAATAGAAATTAAACATTAGAAAGAGCATAAAACATAAAATAGATATACACAAATATTTTCCCTTGGATCCCAAATCGGGACAACCAGCTTGATTTTTCATTATCTTACTTTTAGTGTCACAACACACATATATACATGCCGAAGCATACATAAACCCCAATCCATTAACCCTATATTAGAACATAACCGTAGTTCCCTTGACCGGATCTACAAAATACCAGGGGCCGAAAACCATCATGCCCCAAAACCATGTGCAAACCCATGCACAAAACCATGGGCGGGTCTGCCCACCGAAAATAATATAACACAAACCCAACAAGAAGAAATTAATAAAACTATCCATCATTGTTCATTTTGTGTTCTAAATATAAGTGATCTAACTAGTAAAATTAACAATTGAAAAGGAATACTGATTCACCCCCCTCTCAGTATTTCCAACAAAAACATGTCTGGAATGTTTTTGACTAAAGAAGAGCATGATGAGTCTGATCATGATGTAAACAAGGGTGAGGAACCATCTGATTACCTTATGGGTTATCAACATGCAATCTTTGAGATGCAGGAGCAATGCAACTTGTATAAATTTTATAAATACTGTTATGTATTACCGGACTCTCCTGATCTAAAAATTATAACCACTGTTAAATACATAATCCTTCTACTTAATTCTTTGCTGAAATTTAATCGCCAATTGCAAGAAGAAAAATCAATTGCAAATAACACCAAAGTTTTTATCGGGAAAGCATAAGCCCCAATTATCATATATTATGTATATCATGGATCATGAAACAATCTCATACAAAAATCTACTCCAAGAGCTCTCAGTACAATATACAATCATCTCACACTGTCATACAAAAATTGGTTCACACATGCACCAATTTACTACCTCCTGACAGCCTGCCTCCACTGCACAATCCCTACTGATGAAGATCCCTAAATGAATTTGATCTTGCCTTGCCTTGACTATGCAATCCTCATTGGTATCTCCAATGCGTGTGTAGTTTCATTGAATGCACCACTATAGTCACAACTGATAGTCAACCAGGCCCTTTCACCTATCTCTCAACTGGGTCTCCACTGGATCTGACACGCATGTAGTTAATAATAGTATTTCTTCAGTTTCATGTGAGACCACTTCTTGTGAATTAATTAAATAGTTAATTCACTGATCTCTCACTAGTGTATCTTTAGTTACAACCAGTTACAACTAACACAACTGAGTTTAACTCACTTAACTGAGTTAAAATAAATAACAACTCACATAACTACATATCCAACTTTGTTACAACTTTGTATCACTCAGTTACAACGAATTCCAATGCATGGTCCACCAACCAACCACTTCAACTCGAAATCCACTTAGCTAACTGATTTTCCACTTCAGTTAACTAGTTCCAAGTGCTCATTGAAAATATATAATTATTTATTTTCTAATTTTTGTTAAGGGCTTAACAAAAATTGACATGCATTCTAATTTTAGACATGCATTCCACGAAACAACTTCACACATGCATTCCAAACTTATACGCCCATCCATCCATATAATTTTCTCAACCATATATAAATAGAGTACTGCTAAAAATATACTTTGACCCAAATTCTAAAAATAGACATATCACCTAAAAATAGCCTGCAGACTCCACCCCTAGTGTAGGTGCTTAATTTTCACTAGGATCATCATCTTGTTGAATCTCAACACTCCCTCTCAACAAGAAAGGGATTATCCTTCACTCGATCCTGTCTCTATGGTATTCAAATTTTCTCCTAGTGAGCACCTTCATTAGAATATCTACATCCTGATCTTCCGTAGGAAAGTACTGAAGCAACATGATCTTCCGCTGCACACAATATTTGATATGATGATACCAAATATCTATATGCTTAGATCTATCATGAAACACATGATTAATCGAGAGTTTAATGCAACTTTTATTATCACAATGAATCACTATAGGATCTAAATGAGAACCGAACAAACCGACCAGGATATTCCTCATCTAGATAGCCTCACATGCAGCTTGACTTGCTGCCATGTATTCCACTTCCACTGAGCTGAGTGCCACCGATCTATGTTTCCTTCTATACCAAGAAACAACTGTAGATCCGATACTGAAAAACCCTCCTGATGTTCTCTTTCTGCCCGTTGGGCTGCCTGCCCAATCTGCATCCGTGAAGCCATGCAACTTCACCTCATTCGTTTGTCTGTACCATAAGCCATACTTATATGTGCCACTGAGATATCTTAGGACATGCTTGCCCACCTTCAAAAATTTCTTGGTAGGCTTAATCATCGCTTGACTAAGCTGGTTCATCGCATAGCATATGTCCGGTCTTGTATTAACTAAATATATGAGCGATCCCACCAACTTTCGATAGATAGTAGCATCAACTACCTCTGCCGATGTAGCATCCTCTTTCCTCCAGTTTCCTGGAAGAGGAGTATCCATGGGTTTTAAACCCTCCATGTGAAACTAACCGAGCATCTCCCTTGCATACTTTCCTTGAGACACAAATAATTCATTTTCTCGCTGCCATATTTCCAATCCAAGGAACTAGTGAAGGAGGCCCATATCCTTCATCTCGAACTCCTTTGAAAGATCCTCCTTTCATGAGTGTATCATATTCTCATCACCAATCAGTATTAAATCATCAACATAAAGAACAATGATTAAAAGCTTACCCTCCACAACAAACTAGTATAGGTTTGCATCTGCCTCACTCTTGGTGAAGCCAAGTCTAGTGAAATAACTATCAATCTGAGTGTACCAAGCACGGGGTGCTTGCTTCAACCCATACAACGCTCTTTTGAGTCTGCACACATGCGACTCACTGCTGAAGATCTCAAATCCCTCAGGATTCTTAATGTACACTTCTTCCTCAATGATCCTGTTAAGGAACACAGTCTTCACATCCATATGATGAATGTGCCAACCCATCTGCGCTGAGAGAGAAAGGATGGTCCTTATGGAAGAATACCATGCGATAGGTGCAAAGGTTTCTTCATAATCAATTCGCTCAATCTGTGAGAAGCCCCGGGCCACAAATCTTTCCTTATACTTCTCAACACTCCCATCAACAACTTGCCTTACCTTGTAGATCCATCTTGAACCTACCACTGATTTATTAATCAGCCTTGGAAAAATTTCCCAAGCACTATTTCTAACAATGGAGTCATACTCCTCCACCATTGCATCTACCCATGTGGGATCCTACACTGCTTCTTGAAAGGAATATGGCTCAGTCACAATAAATTTTCTCATGAGAGCCATGTATCCAGTATATCGGTAAGGAGACTATCTCTGTCTGCGCTGTGAAGTAGGGACTCCTACATTCTGTGCCGCATCAAGCTTCAGCCTCTCAACTTCTGTGGTACACTTTCTGCCAATTCTAATATTTGGCTCTGTGTGAGTGGACTCCTCCACTCCATGAACCTCCTCCTGTGGTTGATCCACATCTAGAGACTCATCTTTCGGAACAAGCAGTTCCTCCTCTGCATGCAAATCTAGCTCCCTCTCAAGTGACCACTTCATGGCTTTCTCCTCATTGAATTTTATATCCCGTCGCACCAGAGTCATTTGACTGTTTGGAAAATACACACGATAATTATGGGGTGTTTTTGTGTAGCCCACAAATATCCCAACTTCAGCAGTTGGCTCCAGCTTCTTCTTGGCATTCTTGGTCACATGAACATAAACAAATGAGCCAAAAACCATAAAGTGAGAAACATCTGGTTTCTTACCATTAAAATATTCTTTAGGTGTACTCATGCCAAGTACTCTATGCGGACAACAGTTTTGCACATAAATCACAATGTTACATGTTTCCACCCACAAGTGCATTGGTAGGCCCTGATCATGTAGCATAGCTCGTGCAACACCCACGATCGTTCTACTCTTCCTCTCTACGACCCCATTATGCTGTGGGTTATGAAGCACTATGAGTTCTCTTCGAATTCCTTCTTTGCTATAGAAGTCTTTGAATTTGTTCGAGATAAATTCACCACCATTATCACTCCGTAGAGCCTTCACTTGCTTCCCCGACTCTTTCTCCACCAATGCTTTAAACTCACAGAACTTTGAGAATGTTTGATATTTCTTCTACATGAAGAAGATCCAACATCTATGAGAATAGTCATCAATAAAAATAACATAATACTTGTGTTTTGCTGTTGAAGCAACCGAGAATGGTCCACACACGTCTGTGTGAACTCTCTCTAGGATCACCGAAGCACAGTTCTCCTTTTCATGAAAGGTGGTCTTCACAAACTTACCCATAGTACATCCCTTGCAATGATCTATATATGCAAGTGTACCCTTGGGAAGTCGAGTAGAAATCTACTAAAAAATATTTAGGGCACCACGGTGAAGATGGCCCAATTGCCTGTGCCATAATTCGCCCTTATCCCAGCTAACCACTTCTTCTTCTTTTCCCACCATTGCAGCGCAATCATCTACCTCCAGCTTGTAGATATTCTTGAATCGAATCCATATCCTCTTGGTTTGACCCATTTTTTTATGTCACAGGAAAGATTTTCCATCGCTGAAAACAACGTCACAACCTCTGTCCTCCAACATCGCGACTGAGACCAAGCTCTTATTTAGACCTAGAACATGCATAACATCTTTCAACAGAAATGGTTTACCTGACTCCCTCTCAAAGGTAATGGTACCAATTCTGTTTGCACCGTATCATCCATCATCGCCCATCTCTATATGCATTTGGAGATATTTCTCCTCCAAGTCACTAAAAATATCCTTAGCTCCCGTCTTGTGGAAGGAAGCATCACTATCAAGATACCACATCGATCCCATTGCGATTGAAACCAAGCATGTGATCAAAGATAAATCAAGTTCAAATTGCGAGGCAAGGGCCTCACTAGTTGCAGCTCCAACAACCTTCTTGTTCTTATTTTTTTCTGGGTAGTTAGTGGTGAGATGCCCATGTTCGTGACAGTGAAAACACTTCACCTTGGACAAATCCAGCTTCTTGCCTTTGGCCTCGGATTTTGAGTGGAATTTATTCCCCTTCCCTTTCCTCTCTTTGGCAGCCAAAGCACAATCCTCTTCATCATCATGCTTTGATGAAGAGCAATCCCTGGTGTTCCACCTGAACTCCTCCTGCACTATATCCGGCCACAGTCGTTCCCAATCCGGTAGTTTTTCCCGTCTGTTGACAGAGTCTTGATAACTGTGCCAACTCTTAGGAAGTCCCAATAGAGCCAAGCTCACCAAATCATCATTAGCAAGAGTGATTCCCACACTCCCTAGTTCATCCCTACATTGGACAAACTTTGTGAGATCCTTAGGAATATTGTCGCCCTTCTCCATTTTTATTTTTCTGAGTTTATCCTTCCACGCCAATTTCCTATGGTCGCTGCTTCTTTGGAAAAGATCTGTCAAATCCTTCCAAATTGAAAATGGAGTGGCTTTCCCATGAAGGCTTGATACAATATTTTCTCTCACACCTTCCAACATAATTCTTCTCGTCTTCGCTACTTTCTTTTGCCATGCGTCAAGTAATGCAACATTCGTCGAAGTGGGCTTAGGAACATTACTATCGATGAGCTCCTTCAAGCCATTATCTTCAAGCACCGCCTCCATCCTATCCTTCCATGCAATGTAAGTCGAGCTGCCCTTGAGTGCATACTCTAACCACAAACCATTGAAAGCCATTTCGATGTTTACTCAACTATCGCACCAATAAATTCTTGCAGCAAATTCAAATTGTTTCCCAAAACTTAGCTACTGCTTCAATATTGCAATCTTCTATGCTCCGATACCATGTAGAAATTTTATAAATACTGTTATTTAATATTGGACTCTCCTGATCTAATAATTATAACCACTGTTAAATACAAAATCCTTCTACTTAATTCTTTGCAGAAATTTAATCGCCAATTGCAAACACATGAAGAAAAATCAATTGCACATAACAAAAAAGTGTTTACCAAGAAAGCATAAAGATAAAAACCTAAACTATCATATATTATGTATATCATGGATCATGAAACAATATCATACAAAACTATACTCCAAGATTTCTTAGTACAATATACAATCGTCTCACACTGTCGTACAAAAATTGGTTCACACATGCACCAATTTACTGCCTCCCGACAGCCTACCTCCACTGCACAATCCCTACTGATGATGATCCCTGAATGAATTTGATCTTGCCTTGCCTTGACTGCGCAATCCTCATTTTCATCTCTAATTTGTGTGTAGTTGCATTGAATGCACCACTATAGTCACAACTGATAGTCAACCAGGCCCTTTCACCTATGTCTCAACTGGGTCTCCACTGGATCCGAAATGCATGTAGTTAATAGTAGTATTTCTTCAGTTGCATGTTAGACCATTGCTTGTGAATGAATTAAATAATTAACTTACTGATCTCTCAATAGTGTATCTTTAGTTACAACTAGGTACAACTATCACAACTGAGTTTAACTCACTTAACTGAGTTAAGCAAAATAAAAACTCACATAACTACACATCCAACTCTGTTACAACTTTGTATCACTCAGTTACAACGAAGTCCACTGCATGGTCCACCAACCAACCACTTCAACTCGAAATCCACATAGCTAACTGATTTTCCACTTCAGTTAACTAGTTCCAAGTGCCTCATTGAAAATGGATAATTATTTATTGTCTAATTTTTGTTACGGGCTTAAAAAAAATTGACATGCATTCTAATTTTAGACATGCATTCCACGAAACAACTTTGCACTTGCATTCCAAACTTAGATGCCCATCCATCCATATAATTTTCTCAACTATCTATAAATAGATTACTGCTAAAAATAGACTTTGACCCAAATTCTAAAAATAGACATATCACCTAAAAATAGCCTGCGGGCTCCACTCCTAGTGTAGGTGCTTAATTTTCACTAGAATCATCATCTTGTTGAATCTCAACACAACATCAGAAACAGAAATGTCCCTATTACTGCAAATAAAACACAGCCCAAGAAAGTGTTGAAAATGTTGTCATTGATGGCAAAGGAGATAGAAAAGGAGGAGCACCTGAAACAACAACAAGGCAAAGAGAGAAGCAAAGTAGCAGAGAAGCAGAGGCAGCAAAGAGAGAAGCAAGGAGCATCATTAAGCAGAGGCAGCAGAGAAGCAAAGCAGCAGAGAGGCAGCAGAGAAGCAAAGCAGCAGAGAGGCAGCAGATGAAACAAAGGAATTGAAGCAAAAAGTAGTAGATCTGGAGAGATGCAGAGTGTGTATAAAAGGATATGTTTCAGTATTATATGGATATTATTCTATGTGAAAGAGCTGTGATATGCAATCATCTGTGCATTGATGACTTAATTGCATATGTGAGTTGATCTGGGTTTATAAACAGTTTTGAATAAACTCTGTGGCAAGGGTTTTTATGGTGTTCTGCAGATAATTGAAGAAAATCCATAAATTGTTGAGACAGGGTTGAAATTGTATGTTTAACTCTGTACATGGGTTTAGAAATGTGATTCTACATATGGTTGGTTAAATTAGTGTGGAGTATGGTGTGTGAGGTTATATATACTGAGGAAATTACAGTCATAATACAGTGGGAGTTTCTGGTTGAAAGAAGGGGTATTAAGGAGTGATACACAGGGTTGAGCCGATTGGGATTTTCTTGAACTCTATTATATAGGAATCCTAGAATGAAGTCTTAAGTCGAAGAGAAATGGGTAAGGATGACTCGGGGGGTTGAATTGGAAACAATGTCCAATAAGAAGAACTGGAGCAGAGATATAGTGAGAACACGATTTAGAATCAAGAAAATCATGAAGGAAGTATCGAGACCTGAATAGGAGTCAGTCTCAGTGTTGGAGGAATGGAACTAGTGAGAAAATGGCATATAGAACCTGGTCCTATGTAGAAGAGTGTTGATTGAACTAGACCCGAACCTGTGTAACATTAGAGTTGATGAACAACGTTTAAAGGGGCGAAATTGTGACCTGATGGCGAAGTGAATTGAGAAATAACTTCACCATAAATGTTAAAAGATAGATGCGGAACTATGAGGTCAAAGAGTAAAGAGGAACCGTGAAAAGCGTGAACAGTAAACGTGGGTTCAAGCCACAAAACCAGCAGTATCACATTTTTTAAAAGTGGTAAGAAGAATTGTAAAAAAAAAAACGCAATATATGTCTTTGGTTGACACGTGGCCATAAGTGGTTTTCGAAAACCATTTATATCGCGCAAATTTTGAGTTTTAACCCTCGAGCATTTTAATTGCGCGATATTGCGCGAGATCCGTCGGATTTGGGATTGGAGCGCGATAAGCCTACTACCGTTGGATGCGAAGGGTAGTTTAACTACCAGGGCCCAGTTTCATCGCGTGAATAAGAATTAAATCTCGTGTAAATTGGTAGTGCGATGTCTGTTGAATAGTCGAAGTAAAATGCGATGAGGCATCCATCGTTCGATCTGCAATAAGATGGGTGATGAATAGGTGTGTTGAATAAACATGGCCCACAAAGGATTTGGTATGATAAGGGAGTTATGCGCCAGTAAAACATTGGTAAGCTCACTTTAACTTCATAATATAAGTTAAGCTGGTTTTAATACATGGAATATGAAATTCCATAGATGTGTGAAGCATTAATTTTGTAAAGGCTGATCATCGGGCATAAAGGTATGTTGGTTGCGGGGCCCAACTCTAATATAGGTTGATGAATAATATCTTAACCTCAGTTGGGGTTATATGAATTGCCATAACAAAGGTCATGCATAAATGTGCATTGTTTAAGTTTTTAAAAGGATAAGGTGCATATATATTTGCTAGTTGATAAGCCTTGGGTTTAAAATATATGGTCGGGCGCTGATTGCTTAACCAATGTTTGTGGTAAGGCTATTCAAAAGGCGTTTTCACTTTGAAAGGAATTAAGTGGGTCTCGATAACTATGGTTTTATAACCCCATATTAAAAATTATTCATATGGAGATTAATGACCGAAAACCTTAGATGTAAGGTTTGTTGGGGTTTCACATGTGTGCACATATTATATACATTGGGAGTGATTGTTATGGTTTTAACCATAAGTTTGAAGCTGAGAAGTAGAACCTTCACATAAAGAAAAATAATCTGGGTTATATCGCAGGGTTTCTGTGTTAGCCAAAGAGTTAAGTTGAAGATTAAGCCAAAGAAAATATTGATTGGGCGCTGCCATAAAACGAACTATTGATATAGGATTTTACCAGAGTGATGGAAAAAGAAAGCTTCAACATTGATACAGCTGCCAGATTTACATTGATGGATGCACATTAAACTTGGAGAATGTGGTTTTGACAGGTGTACATGCACAGAAAGAAGGAGAGTGTGTAGAAACTGAAAAAGGCAGTGAACAACAGAGGTATGTAGAACAGTTACATGACAGCAGCAAAAAAGACAAAACCAGCAAGCCAAGGGCCAGAAAATGGGCTTAGTGAAATTGATGTGTGTAACTAAAATTGAAAATGTAAATGTTTTAATTGATTTTATATTGTTTGTGATGCAAAGGCAAGTCTCCGGTAAGAAAAAGAAACTCCACTTTAAAACAGAAATTTGTATAAATTGCTATATTTTTCTGAAGGAGCTGGAAAAAGAAATGAGAAGGCATAAGGCAAATAGTCAGGGCTATTCACTTCGAATTCCCTATGGAAGACAAACAATCATGAGGCAAACTCTATAAATTATATCACATTGATATGCATAGAGAGGTTAGAGAATGCAGAAATAAAGTAGTGAGGCATAGAAGAAGGAGGAGCTGATAGAGAATATGAGAAGATGCAAAGATGATATAGGGTAGATATGAGGATTGATGGACAGTAGAAAAGAAGGAACATAACAGAGCTGATATCCAAGGTAAATCAACAAGTCTTTTCTTTTGAAAGAGTGAAAAAGTTGGAGCTTCCCTATCAAGTTGTAGCTGACTGAGGTAGGAGCCTCCTGTAGGTTGTAGCCTGCAGAAAATAGAGGAAGTTGGTGCTTCCATATCAAGTTGTAGCTTGATAGAAGTCAGTTGTAGCTGGCTGAGGTAGGAGCCTCATGTAGGTTGTAGCCTGCAGAAAATAGATGGGAGTTGGTGCTTCCACATCAAGTTGTAGCTTGATAAATGTCAGTTGTAGCTGACTGAGGTTGGAGCCTTATGTAGGTTGGTGCCTGCAGAAAATTGATGGGAGTTGGAGCTTCCTTGCAAGTTGTAGCTTGCAGAATTGAGGTAGGAGCCTCCTGTGGATTGGAGACTACAGAAAATCAGTGGTGAGAGGGAGTTGGAGCTTGCCTTTGCATCATAACAATAATAAGATGTGGTTTTCTCCCTTTATGGGTTTCCACTTATATCTGGTGTCTATGTGCATGATGTCTATGTGTTGATATGGTATATCTATTCTGCTTAATAATTGCTGCTCACATATTAAGACTGCTGGTACATTATCTAATCTGCTTATTAATTGCTGCTCACAAATTAAGATTGCTCACATATTATGTTGATCATGAAATGAAGGTGTTAATAAAGTTTAATGGAAAGTTTTAAAATTCCATGAATGTGTTACACTGATTCACGCCACCCTCTCAGTTTAACTAAGGGTTCAACAATTGGTATCAGAGTTGGTTCCTTTGGAGTAAGCCTAATAGCTTGAAGGAGATCTGGTTGAGTCATGGACTATCAAAATGTAGCTGTGTTAAGTACAACAAACTTTCCTGAATGGAGAGATAAGGTTAAAACATAATTAATGGCTTATGAACCTGAGGTATGGAAACTTGTATGTGATGGTTACTACACAGACTCTCCCTCTTTGCAAGAACAACAATGGAATGCCAAGGAAAAGTGTGTGATATATAAAATCTTCATAATAAGGATCTTGATTTAATAATGGATCTAGACTCTGCAAAATAAATTTGGGATAGATTGCATTTCATGCATGAAGGAGACACTAAGGGCTGCATTATCAAGAAGGAGAAGAGAATTAAGAAGAAGAAAAATTCATGTCAAAAGGAAAATGTTCAATCAAATGGGGTACCTTCTAGTGTGAATGGAAGTAAGAATCATGAAGAAATTATAGCTGAGGAAAAAGCCAAACCTGACACAACCTTGACTGAAATAGAAAGAATGAAGAATGAAAACAAAGACCTGAAGACATTGGTGAAAATATGTGATGAGAAAGAATATGAAGATAAGAAAGAAATTGTTGGCCTGAAGACACAACTTGAAGAAGCAAGGAAAGTAGAAGACACTCTGCTGCAAAAAATGAGAGAGAAAAGTCTTGAATGTGAAAAATTGGAAGAAGAAGTTGTGTGCCTGAGAAAGAAATTAGAAAAAGCCCAAAGAGAATTATTAATGAATACACCTACAATGAAAAGCTCTGAACAGTTGGACACGATACTAAATGCTCAAAGGTCACCTCTCATAAAGGAAAGTATAGGATATGAAGGAGAAACCAGTAAGTCCAAGGTAGAAGATGATAGGAAAATCATCTTCGTAAAAGCTGTAAAGGAAAATGAAGCAGCTCAGAAGATTCCCACAGAAGAAGAAGCCAACAAGAACAAGATTTGTAAAGAAACAAACATAATCAAGCAGAAACATGAAAGAACAGAGAATGAGAGGATGAAACAATCAACTGCTAAAAGCTCATATGCTCCTAAGGATGAATTGAACAAATTCAGAAGATGTCAAAGGAGGTTCTTCCCTCCTATGAAAAACATCACTTGTTTTTCCTGTCACAAACCGGGACATATTGCAGCACATTGTAAGACAAGGCATATCAACTTTAACCAGAAAAAGATGCAGCAAATGAGAAGAACCCCTAAAGAAATAAAATGGAAAAGACAATTTTTCACCAGGTACACAAATCATTTCCATGGCTACTGCTATGCATGCAATAATTTTGGACATAAATCTGTTGAAAGTAAATTCTATTAAAAAAGGGGAACAAAATATTATACATCAGCTCAAATGTACCTTGGCCAAATAATATGTTATGTATGCCTCAAGCTTGGTCACAAAGCAAAGGACTGTAATCTACCATATACTTTAAAGAACTCTAGACAGATGATGGAACAAAACTATGAATAAAAAAGAAGAGCAGACATTATGAAGAACCCCAATAAAGTATGGAAGGAAAAGAGAAAGGGGGAGCCTGTTACCTCAATAAATTAATGAATCCATCATAGTCTTAGGGGGAGCTGCTCTAGGAAGCAAATCAAATATCCAACCAGTGATAAATATGAAGCAACATCCCAGGGGGAGAGAAGTTCATAAATAGTCCCCTCAAAAGTAGTCTAAGAAGAGTTCCATGAAATGAGAACATTGGAGAGCTCAATAATAGAAATTATGAAGGTTGTCTTAAATATGGGTTCACGTGTGAGCTGAAGTGAAAGTAGAATCAATGGGTATTTGGTACAAGCAGCATGCCTATCAGTAGAATATCTAGTGTTATCAGTGGAGCAGTGGAATGGTACAGGTCCTCAAGATCAAGGGATTATGGAAAAAGTACACCAAGTTAGTATCCCAACGTTATCTGCATTATTCAAGCATGAAAAGGTCAATTACAGAGCTAAAGGATCAGTATTTTGTTTTGAAACATTATATTGAGCATTGAAGTGGGCCTCTCTCTTGAGATTATTCATAAACTGTGTGAAGTCTGTTGGTTGAAATATCAAGTAAACAACTTGAAGATGTTTTTGTTGGAAATCATCATGACATAATAGTTAAAGTATATGAAGCATGAAGGACTGGTAGTGATTACCATTTGAAGCTCAAAATTCCTTCTTCCTACTTCAGCATAAATAAGTTGCTGGAAATTCACCTTTAAAGAGAGATTGACCCTTGACATACATAACCCCTTATGTCATAAATAAAACTGCATGGTTGATAAGTGAGACTGACCAATACATTGAAGGGTTTGTTTTGAAAGTACACTGTACAAGCAGTAAAGTCATTTGGTCTCTTAGATTGAAAGATATAATCTAATCTCACAATAAGTTGTAAACTTTGACTTGATTCATTGATCACATCAGTAACAAGGACCTGCAGCTATTAAGTGTAATATCATTATAATCATCCTAGCTCATATCATCACCAACAGGCAGGAAAGGTGAACCACAACTGTAAAATATATATTGGCATCATCATCATAATTGAACAGATGTTGCACTGCAGATGTGTATTGCAGAAGAAGACATATTCCATCTACAATCTTCCTCAACAGATATGGATTTCTGATGAAGATAATACTAGAGACTGAAGTATATTTGAAGCATTCTCAGTAGTTTAGTTTTTGATCCAATGATGCATCTCTGATTAGATAAGGCTGGTACAATGTGTTCTATGAAGTATCATTATCTTCACTTTCATCTTTATGCAAGTGAAAGGAGTCTGTGCTTTGGGATTGTATTAACTTACAGTGTATATTCAAGTTCAATAGTCCTCAAAAGTGTTCTCTGAACAACTCTTGTACACCAATTTGGAGCAGCAGGGTAAAAAGTCAGAAGAAGAAGGCCTAAACACATCTTAGAGAGAGGAAATGAAGAGATAGAAAACACACTAGGAAATGTGCAACCCTTTACCATTGATGTCAAAGGGGGAGGAAAAGAAAGCAAAAGAAGAAAGGGTCTTCTAAAAGGTAAGCAGAGGAAGTGTGTTGCCATCAATGCCAAAGGGAGAGACTGTTGGAAATGTTGTCATTGATGGAAAAGGAGATGGAAAAGGAGGAGCACCTAAAACAACAACAAGGCAAAGAGAGAAGCAAAGTAGCAGAGAAGCAGAGGCAACAAAAGAGAAGCAAGGAAGAGCATTAAGCAGAGGCAGCAGAGAGGCAACAGATGAAACAAAGGAATTGAAGCAAAAAGTAGCAGATCTGGAGAGCTGCAGAGTGTATATAAAAGGATATGTTTCAGTATTATATGGATATTATTCTATGTGAAAGAGCTGTGATATGCAATCATCTGTGCATTGATGACTTAATTGCATATGTGAGTTGATCCGAGTTTATAAACAATTTTGAATAAACTCTGTGGCAAGGGTTTTTATGGTGTTCTGTAGATAATTGAAGAAAATCCATAAATTGTTGAGACATGGTTGAAATTGTATGTTTAACTCTGTACATGGGTTTAGAAATGTGATTCTACATATGGTTGGTTAAATTAGTGTGGAGTATGGTGTGTGAGGTTATATATACTGAGGAAATTACAGTCATAATATAGTGGGGGTTTCTAGTTGAACGAAGGGGTATTGAGGAGTGATCCACAGGGTTGAGCCGATTGGGATTTGCTTGAACTCTATTATATAGGAATCCTAGAATGAAGTCTTAAGTCGAAGAGAAATGGGCAAGGTATGACTCGAGGGGTTGAATTGGAAATAGTCTCCAATAAGAAGAACTGGAGCAGAGATATAGTGAGAACATGATTTAGAATCAAGAAAATCATGAAGGAAGTATCGAGACCTGAATAGGAGTCAGTCTCAGTGTTGGAGGAACAGAACCAGTGAGAAAATGGCGTATAGAACCTGGTCCTATGTAGAAGAGTATTGATTGAACCAGACTCGAACCTGTGTAACATTAGAGTTGACGAACATCCTTTAAAGGGGCGGAATCGTGACCCGATGGTGAAGTGAATTGAGAAATAACTTCACCAAAAATGTTAAAAGACAGATGCGGAACTATGAGGTCAAAGATTAAAGCGGAACTG
The DNA here is from genome assembly GCA_034641835.2 of Pinus albicaulis. Classification (NCBI taxonomy): domain Eukaryota; kingdom Viridiplantae; phylum Streptophyta; class Pinopsida; order Pinales; family Pinaceae; genus Pinus; species Pinus albicaulis. Next base: position 57,170,580 of record CM076569.1, on the reverse strand, counting down.
TGAAAAGCATGAACAGTAAACGTGGGTTCAAGCCACAAAACCGGCAGTATCGCACTTTTTAAAAGTGGTAAGAAGAATTGTAAAAAAAAAACGCGATATATGTCTTTGGTTGACACGTGGCCATAAGTGGTTTTCGAAAACTATTTATATCGTGCAAATTTTGAGTTTTAACCCTTGAGCATTTTAATTGCACGATATTGCGCGAGAACCGTCGGATTTGAGATTGGAGTGCGATAAGCCTGCGACCGTTGGATGCGAAGGGTAGTTTAACTATCGGGGCCCAATTTCATCGCGTGAATAAGAGTTAAATCTCGTGTAAATTGGTAGCGTAATGTCCGTTGGATAGTCGAAGTAAAATGCGATGAGGCATCCATCGTTCGATCTACGATAAGATGGGTGATGAATAGGCGTGTTGAAATAAACATGGCCCACAAAGGATCTGGTATGATAAGAGAGTTATGCGCTAGTAAAACATTGGTAAGCTCACTTTAACTTCATAATATAAGTTAAGTTGGTTATAATACATGGATTATGAAATTCCATAGATGTGTGAAGCGTTAATTCTGTAAAGGCTGATCATCGGGCATAAAGGTATGTTGGTTGCGGGGCCCAACTCTAATATAGGTTGATGACTGATATCTTAACCTCAGTCGGGGTTATATGAATTTCCATAACAAAGGTCATGCATAAATGTGCGTTGGTTAAGTTTTTAAAAGGAGAAGGTGTGTATATATTTGCTAGTTGATAAGCCTTGGGTTTAAAATATATGGTCGGGTGCTGATTGCTTAACCAATGTCTATGGTAAGGCTATTCAAAAGGTGTTTTCACTTTGAAAGGAATTAAGTTGGTCCCGATAACGATGGTTTTATAACCCCATATTAAAAATTCTTCATATGGAGATTAATGACCGAAAATCTTATATGTAAGGTTTGTTGGGGTTTCACATGTGTGCGCATATTATATACATTGGGAGTGATTGTTATGGTTTTAACCATAAGTTTGAAGCTGAGAAGTAGAACCTTCGTATAAAGACAAATAATCTGGGTTATATCGCAGGGTTTCTGTGTTAGCCAAAGAGTTAAGTTGAAGATTAAGCCAAAGCAAATATTGATTGGGCGCTGCCATAAAACGAACTATTTATACAGGATTTTACCAGAGTGATGGAAAAAGAAAGCTTCAACATTGATATAGCTGCCAGATTTAAAACATTGATGCATGCACAATAAACTTGGAGAATGTGGTTTTGACAGGTGTACATGCACAGAAAGCAAGAGAGTGTGTAGAAACTGAAAAAGGCAGTGAACAGCAGCAAAAAAGACAAAACCAACAAGCCAAGGGCCAGAAAAGGGGCTTAGTGAAATTGATGTGTGTAACTAAAATTGAAAATGTAAATTTTTTAATTGATTTTATATTGTTTGTGATGCAAAGGCAAGTCTCCGGTAAGAAAACAAAACTCCACTTTAAAACAGAAATTTGTATAAATTGCTATATTTTTCTGAAGGAGCTGGACAAAGAAATGAGAAGGCATTAGTCAGGGCTATTCACTTCGAATTCCCTATGGAAGACAAACAATCATGAGGCAAACTCTATAAATTATATCACATTGATATGCATAGAGAGGTTAGAGAATGCATAAATAAAGCAGTGAGGCATAGAAGAAGGAGGAGCTGATAGAGAATATGAGAAGATGCAAAGATGATATAGGGCAGATATGAGGACTGATGGACAACAAAAAAGAAGGAATAGAACAGATCTGATATCTAAGGTAAATCAGCAAGTGTTTTCTTTTGAAAGAGTAAGGAAGTTGGAGCTTCCCTATCAAGTTGTAGCTTGATAGATGTCAGTTGTAGCTAACTGAGGTAGGAGCCTCCTGTAGGTTGTAGCCTGTAGAAAATAGAGGAAGTTGGTGCTTCCATATCAAGTTGTAGCTTGATAGAAGTCAGTTGTAGCTGGCTGAGGTAGGAGCCTCATGTAGGTTGTCGCCTGCAGAAAATAGATGGGAGTTGGTGCTTCCACATCAAGTTGTAGCTTGATAAATGTCAATTGTAGCTGACTGAGGTTGGAGCCTCCTGTAGGTTGGTGCCTGCAGAAAATTGATGGGAGTTGGAGCTTCCTTGCAAGTTGTAGCTTGCATAATTGAGGTAGGAGCCTCCTGTGGGTTGGAGCCTACAGAAAATCAGTGGTGAGAGGGAGTTGGAGCTTGCCTTTGCATCACAACTATAATAAGATGTGGTTTTCTACCTTTATGGGTTTCCACTTATATCTGGTGTCTATGTGCATGATGTCTATGTGTTGATATGGTATATCTATTCTGCTTAATACTTGCTGCTCACATATTAAGACTGCTGGTACATTATCTAATTTGCTTATTAATTGCTGCTCACAAATTAAGATTGCTCACATATTATGTTGATCATGAAATGAAGGTGTTAATAAAGTTTAATGAAAAGTTTTAAAATTCCATGAATGTGTTAAACTGATTCACCCCCCCTCTCAGTTTAACTAAGGGTTCAACAGAAAGATGCCCCTAAAGCAGCTAAGGTTAGAAAAGATCCACCACCTCATCCTCCTATCAAAGAAATGGACAATATTAATTTTTCTTTCAATTTGGAGAATGAGATTTCAAAAATCAAGATCCTAGTCCCTTTTGGAGAAATTCTTAAGGTGAATGAATACATAAATAAAATTTTAAAAATGTTGAATTCCCAACCAGGAGCTACAGACATCCTTAATGTCCAAGAAGACCATCCAACCATCTACTTGGGACTAAGATTGGAAGATGAACAAAATGAAGAGGTATCTCCTTTCTATGTCAGCCTTAGTATCCATGACATGACATTACACAATGCCATGTTGGATTCAGGAGCCTCTCATAACCTCATGCCTAAAGTGATTATGGAAAGAATGGGATTGGAAATCACTAGGCCATACAAGGATTTGTTTTCTTTTGATTCAAAAAGAGTTCAATGCATTGGATTGATAAAAGATGTAGTTGTTGGTCTTACACAAGTCCCTTCCAAGTCAGTGGTAATGGACACTGTGGTAGCAGACATTCCACCCAAATTTGGCATGTTGCTATCCAAGTCTTGGGCAACAAAGATCAAAGGCACCATGCAGATGGACGTAACATATGCCAAGATTTCTGTTTTTGGTGAGCAAAAAATACTGTACAGAGAAATAAGGATGGCTTATATGGTAAGAAGTAAGGATAAACCTTAGGATTTCCCAATTTATGCTGTTGAAATTGAATTAGGATCAACAATTCTTTTCTATGAGTTTACTGATGAAGCAGAAGATGAAATAAAAGCAGAAATTCAAGAGGTTGAAAATCATCAAGCTCAAAATCAGGAAATCATTGAAGAAAAGGCAGAGGGTTGGTGGTTGTTGCACTTTGATGGATAAACTAGAAGAAATGGGGCTGGAGCAGGCATTTGGATCACAACTCCTGAGGATGCAAGTAAGTTCTATTCTTTCAAACTGAAATTTTATTGCAAAAATAATATGGATGAGTATGAATCTCTATTTTTGGGTTTAGAAATTTTGAAAATTTTAGGTGCCCAAAAAATTTCAGTTTGTGGATATTCTAAATTGGTTATTAAACAAGTTGAAGGTGTATATCAAACCAAGGATGTAAGAAAGAGAGCATACAAAATTTTTATCATGGATATGTTAGAAAAATTTCAAGAATACTCATTTATTGTGAAGACTAGGGATCAAACTCAGTAGCTGACTCCCTAGCTGTTTCTGCAAGTCTGTTTGTTATTCCTGCACATTCCACTGAAAGATATGAGGTTGGAGTTTGTCATAGGCCTGGTATCCCAGAAAATATCTCCCACTAGAAAGTTTTTGAAGATGACCAACAGGTCAAAAATTTCATAGAATTGAAAGAGGAGTTTGAAAGCACACAAGTATATCAACAAAACATGCTTGCTAAAACTAAGGGAAATTCTGAAGTTTTACAGCTGAAGAATAATTGTATACCCAAAGGTCTCATCCCACTTGAAAAGCTTTTTGACCAAAATGATGTGTTCAAGGCTCCTAGGTTGCAAGCTGATGATGAAGAGGTAGATAGTTGTAACCTTGGTACAGTAGCAATGCCCAAAATGATTAAACTTTCTAAGTTTCTTTTTGTAGAGATGAAACATAAATATATTGAGATGATGAAAAAGTTTATTGATTTTTTTTCATGGAGTTATGCTGATTTGAAGAAATATAATCCTACTATTATTTAGCATACCATTCCTATTAAAGAAAATGAGAATCCTTTCAAACAAAAGCTGAGAAGGATTAATCCACTTCTCATGCCTCTGATTAAGAAGGAATTAAGAAGATCTTTGATGCAAAAATTATTGTCCCATTCATATTCTCAAAATGGCTTGCTAATTTGGTACCAGTTAGGAAAAAGAGTGGAGAAATCAGAATCCGCATTGACTTCAGAAACTTGAACAATGCTTCTCTGAAGGACAATTACCTTCTCCCAAAGATGGACCAAATTCTGCAGAACATTGTTGGTTCCAAAATGATGTCTATGCTGGATGGTTTTTCAGGATACAATCAGATACTAGTGCACCCAGAAGATCAGGAGAAAACTGCATTTACTACACCATGGGAGACATTCATGTATGCCAAGATGCCCTTTGGTCTGATGAATGTAGGAGCGACCTTTCAAAGAGCAATGGACATTTCCTTTGCTAAGGAGAAGGATAAGTTGGTGGTTGTCTATCTGGATGACATAACAATATTCTCAAGAAGAGAGGAAGACCATTTGAAGCATCTGGAGAAAGTTCTGCTGAAGTGTAGAAGGTTTGATATTTATCTTAATCCCACTAAGAGTATTTTTGCTTTAAATTATGGAAATTTTCTTGGGAACATTATATCTAAATATGGGATAAAGATTGATCCAAACAGAGTCAATGCCATTCAGAAAGTAGATCTGCCTAGAAGCAGGAAGGAAATTCAATCTTTCCTTGGAAGTGTGAATTTTGTGAGAAGGTTTATTCCCAATTTTGCTGAAATTTTCAAAGATATAAATAAGATGCTGAAGAAAGGAGCTGGAATTAAATGGATAGTTGAAGCTAAGCAATCATTTGAGGAAATCAATAAGGCACTCACTTAGGCCCCAATGTTGATTAGCCTGGATTTTTCAAAGGAATTTCTGGTTTTTACATTTGCATTAGAAAACACAACTGCTGAAGTTTTGCTGCAGAAATGAAAACAAGGTACAGAGCATCCCATTTCATTGTTTAGCAGAACCCTTGCTAATTCAAAGCTAAAGTATAATATCTTAGAGAAATAGGCATATGCTTTGGTCAAAGCCATTAAATAATTCAGGATTTATATTCTACATTCTCATGTCATAACATTTGTGCCTAATGCTGTAGTGAAGGAAATCTTGACTCAAGCTAATCCTGATGGTAAGAGAGGGAAGTGGATAGATAAATTGCTGGAGTATGATATAGAAATCAGACCTACAAAATTGGTGAAATGTCAGGGGCTAGCAAAGCTGATGGCACAATCCAATTTTGACTGTCTTGATATAAATTTAATTGAAGAAATTTCAGAATTATCAGATGAAGATGAAGAACTGATTCCTATTGAAGAGAAGTACAATATATCTGATTGGTACAGAGACATTATATTTGTCTTACATCATCATAGAGCTCCTGCTGAATTGACTAAATTTAAAGAAATATTTGTGAAGCTGAAATCTCTTAGGTACTGCATCATAGATAAAAATCTGTACTGGAAAGATACTGGTGACATTCTTTTGAATTTTTTGATGGAAAAGGAAGCTGAAAAAGTGATTGAAGAGTTTCATAAAGGAGATTGTGGAGGTGATCACTATTGGAAGGCCACAACAAAAAAAATTCTTAGAGCAGGGTACTACTGGCCTACCATGTTCAAAGATGTTTACAAGAAGATAGCTTCCTGTCATGAATGTCAGAATTTTGATGGTAAGAAAAATATTGTTCCTTTACCCTTGATGCCAATTTATGTTGAGGCGCCATTCCTGCAGTGGGGGCTATATTTTATTGGTGAAATTCATCCTTCATCTTCAAGGCATCATCGTTGGATCTTGACAACAACTGATTATTTCACCAAGTGGATCGAAGAAATTCCAACAAGGTAAGCAAATGATTCAGTCATTATCCAATTCTTAGAGAATAACATATTTTCCAGGTTTGGCTGTCCTATGAAGATCATCACTGACAATGCACAGGATTTCAAATCCAAGAGGTTGATAATTTTTTGTCATCAATATCGCATTACACTTGGTCACTCTACTGCTTATTACCCACAAGGTAATGGTCTTGCTGAATCTTCTAAAAAAACCATTGTGAGAATTATTAAGAAGGTGCTACAGGAAAATAAAAGATCACGACATTTGAAGCTGAAGTATGCTCTGTGGGCTGATAGAGTATGTACAAAAGGGTCAATTGGTACTTCACCTTATGAGTTGGTGTATGGAGCTGAAGCCATTTTTCCTACATCCTTGGGAGTGCCGGTTATGAAGCTACTGCAAGGACTAGAGGAAGAGCCTAATGCTATTCAGAGGAGAATAAACTAGTTGATAGCTCTGCAGGAAAAATGGCAGGAAGTATATAACAACAATCAACAATCTCAAAACATAATAAATAAGACATTTGACAGGAAGGTCAAAGAGGAAAACTTTCAGATTCAAGATGTGGTATTGAAGTGGGAGGCCAGAATTGAAGAAAAGGGGAAACATGGTAAGTTTGAGAATATTTGGAAAGGTCCATTCATAGTAGCTACATTCCATGGAAACGACACTTACCTACTACAGGAGATGGATGGACAACCTTGTCTTGGAGGGCCTGTCAATGGCAGGTTTTTGAAACATTATTCCTCTTAAGTTCTATTGATTTTCACTTCATTGTATATATTCCATTTTATTATTATTTTCTGCTAATAAAGACAATATTTTCATCAAAATTGAGCCCAAGGTGAAGGCCATTATAGTTTTAAAAGGCTTGACGAATTTCAGAGTTTTTTATTTCAAAACGATGGATGGCACTAGAACTACAGGTTCTTTGGTGTACTACAGGGGAACACCATCCCAAGTGGACCCACTGTTATCACTCAGAAAAATGTGAAACATTACTTGACATGGTTATACAGTTCATTTATCAAAGGTATCAAGTTGGTATAGGAAAATTTCATTTTTACATATTTAACCTATCCTAAGGTTCAAGACCACCTCCATTTTATCTCAATCCACCTCCATTCAAGTAATGGCATGTCCCATTAGTCATCATTTGCTGTCAGTTTTCATTTACCAAGTGTTAAAATTTGAAAAGGACACTTAACCCAGTTTTACCTCTTTTCGTAGCGTTTTATATTGTGAAATAACAGTTTTCGCTACGAAACTTCCTAATAGTTTCGTAGCGAAACTGTCAAAAGTTAAACTAAATACGCTATGAAAAATTGTTTTCATGTATGTCCTGTAAACCTCGATGAAAAGTGTTAGTTTATTATTAGAGGAGTTAGGGTATATGTCATTCGAGTCTATTAGGGTTAATTCAAAAGTACAAGGTCATGTCTGAGGTCATCCTTACCGTTTTTAGCATGCATGTGTCATGATTAAGGCATGAGTTGTCATTGAAAGCATAAAAGGTTACACAATTATTATTTTTGTCATTCTCCACTTTATCTTTACATGTTATTTGATTTATGGAGAGCTCCTTCATCAAGCCAAGCAGGTTGCTAGCATTTTCAAAGGTTGCAGGTGTCACCAAGAAAGCGAGGCTAAGAAGATATAAAACCACCATCGTTGAAAGGAATAAAACCAACAAAGGTGGTCACTACCATAGGTATGAGCCCATGGACATGATTTTTCTAAATGAATACCCAACTTCCATGGAGGTATTCAAAAGAACAGGTTGTTTGAAATTCTATCAAAGGCTGCAGGGTTGTCATCTACAGGTTTCTAAAGATTTTGCTAATGGTTTCACTGGGACAGCTTCAAAGGTGGGAATGCTAAACCTCATAGTAACACCAAACAACATTTCAGAAACAAAAATAATCCCTAGAGGAGGGGAACAATGGTTTAAAGGTATCAAGTTCAGCATGCAGGATTGCAGAGAGTTCATCCAGCCAGAGCATAGTGAAATTGATCTCATAAATTCTATCCCAAGGAGTTACATGAAGGAAAAATATTCAAAGCTGCTGATGACCATTCAGAATTATTTCACCTATGAAGGAAGGTTTCACATGGTCTACTCCTACCACCTTAGGCTTCTGCTGCATTTTGTGGGTAAGAGGTCTCTTGACTTTCCCTTTTACTTATACAGAAGTCTAGGTAAAATTTCAGACAAGGTTCAAGATAAAATAGAAGGAAATAAAACTTCTCTCTTTCATCATGGTTTGATTAAGTTGTTGGTGTTAGAGGAGTTGAAGAGATGAGGCAAATATTGGACATCCTTTCTGTTCATGAGTGGTTTCGAAGTCGATGTTGTCACTCCTAAAAGCGTTCCTAAATCTAGAATTATTTCATCACCAATAATGGAAGTGGAAATTGAAGAAGGAAATAGATCATCCCCACTAGGACCAGTGAGCATGGAGACAAAGCCTTTGCAGAAGATTAACACACCTAAAACCACACCTGCAAAAGAGAAGAAAACCGTCAGCAAACATAAGCAAACAGTCAGCAAACAGAGTAGTAAGAGAGTTACTAGGAGCCAAATAGTGGTTAAGGGTAACTTAGAGGACATCTTGCATGAAATTGACATTGAAGAAAATCCCATTGTGCAAGTTGAATATGTTGAAGATGGAGAAAGAAAGCTAAAGAAAGGAAAAATAGCTAAAAAATTAGAGTTTGTAGGTGATGATGTTGGTTTCATGTTTCAACCTAGAAAACCAATGACCAGGCATGCAAGAAAGGTCATGAAAAGTAGCAAAGAGACTCAGAAGGCCAGTGAAACTACTCATCCACCACCAAGTATCATAGATCTCTCCTCACCTGCAAAATAGGAGCTGGTTAAAAAAAAATTAAGGGTAAAGAGAAAATCACTGAAAAATCAGAAATTGAAACCCTTAAGGAGAAGTTGAAAGAGGTAGGTGAAGAGATATCGGTCTTGAGGAAAGAGGAAAAGAAGAATAGAGCTGAAAGGGTTTAGTTTGAACAAATGAGGAAAATCTTCACAAGTGTCTCAAAGACGTTGGAAAATACAAAAAAACTAATAAAGTGGACTCAGCCACTAAGAAGAGAGGTCAAGCACATCAAAAAGGTAAACCTACACTTGCAATCCAAGAATAGGACACTGAAGGACAAAGTGAAAGATCTTCGAGAGCAATTCAATCTGAATCATGAAGAGCTAGAAAATAAAGGTTTGAAAATGACTGTGGTGGAAGAGCCTATAGCTCAACTTATTGTTAATGAGGAAGAAACACCACAGGAGTAATAAATTGAGATGAGATATTCCTTAGGAGGTGTATAACATTCATAAAATCAAATTTTTGCAGTTGGAGGTCAATTTTTTAAGACAATTTTGAAAGGGGCAATTTCAGGGTTTTTACACAGTTTCGTGGCGTACCTCAGGCTTGAAGCTAGGAATATGCTATGAAAAATCCTGTAGCAATCTTTTTGCTTTTAAATTTATTTTTTGCATGATTAAGGGAGGGGGATTCATGGTGGTAAGGTGTTATGACTTGATTAACATGATGGAACAAAAAAGGAGTGAAGTAAATGGATGCAGAAGCGACTTTTTCCACGCTACCAAAACTCACTATGAAATTGTCATGTTTTCGTAGCGAGCAATTGTTGGATGTTTTGAGCATATTTAAAGCCGTATTTTCTAGCTGGAGTCCTATAGCATGTCAAGGGAGATTATCATATAATATTTATGACTCAAAGGGAGTGCCACAAAGACAGGTCATTAGTCAAAACAACATTGAAGATAAGGGTCATCCATTCCTAAAAAAGGGGGTTATGCTCCACAAGTCTAGGGATGTTTTAAATATGTAAAGTGGAAGTGAACTTTCTCATGTGTCTCTCAAGCATGTGATATTTATTTTGTAACCATCATGTAACTATTTCATAGATAGGATAGAGCAATGTAATAAATAGGAGTTAGAGTCCTATTAGGAGATGGTTTCTTTAAAGTGTAGCTGTCATTTTTCTATTGAAAGTGATGTATTTTAGTTATGAAAGATGTCATAGGATAATTAAAGGATATAGCCACCAGGATGATCATCCTTGCTGTAAATAATGTCTATTTAAAGACAAAACATCGAAGTAGTAAAGGGTTGGAGAACATTTTCACCAAACTGTTGCTTTTATGTTTTTGACCAATATCAGTAATACAAAGTGACATTCTTCTTGAGAGACCTAATATTCTCATGAGGTTTTTGATGTCTTATTGATCTATATCTTCATGTTTTATCACTTGCAATATATTTCATATCTATTACTCAGAATTCATAATTTATGCTTTGACTTCCTTTAGTGATGAAATGACTATGTTTTCCTATGTTTTTTGTGTGAGTTTCCTCTGTTAAAGACCTATATCTACCTCAGCTTCCATGTGAATAACCACTATCACTGGAACTACTGATTGTTGAATCCATAAGCCCAATGGTAGCAAGCTTGCATTTTTCAACCTGCAATCATAAAAATCAAGTTACAATTTCTATAGAGTTAGCCATCTAGTACTATCATTATTTAAAATCATAAACCCCCTTGAGAGAGCCCTCTCAAACTGAAGAGGCTAATCTTCAGTTAGAAGTGGTTTGAAACAGTTACACCAAGTTGTTTGATGAGCATCCAATCAAGTTCAATTTGGTGATAACACTAGTGACAAACTCTCAACTAGTGATAGTAAGGCCCATGGGAAAATGGGTAAAGTCAAATTCCCTTGTAAGTTGTGTGAAGGGAATCATCCCATTCACCTTTTTCCATATATGGAAGAAGCCTCCAAAGCCTTGGATAACCTTACAGCTTCTCAGACCCGACTTGTTGGGTGTGGAGCACGATTATATTCTTTATGTATCGCCACATTGGACCCATGTCCTTAACGAGGCAGCAATGCCACCTGTCGTTTAATTGCCATCAGGGGGGTCCAAGGGGGTACGACGACGATTTTATGAGCCCCCTTCTGGCGGGGGGTTTTGGGAGCAGTGCCCCTGAAGCTAAAAACAAATGTAAAATTTCCTTTTAAAATATTGTAATTTCATAGTCAATCTGGGCCGTACATTAGGCAAATGATTGGATGGTAGAAGTTATGTTTAATTTAGGGTTTTTTTTCCCTAGAAGGAAACTCCTCTATTGTATGAGGGATTGTATAGTGGGTGTGTGTTTATTGTCTATATTCTGAGTGAGAAAGAGAAAGGGGGACTATGTGAGAGAGTAGAGGATATTACAATGGATCTGCTATAGGTTGTGTCTCTTCATTTTGCTAGATAATAGAAAGGAAGGATTGGATGTTTCCATGGACATAGCCCAATTTGGGTGAACCACATATATCTGTGTATATCTTGTTTTATATGTGTTGGAGTAGGGTCCCCTGAATGTAATTTTGGATATAATTTTGTAATATTTTGAGTAGTTGAGTCATGCGCAACACAATTTAAGGGACTTTTGGGCGGGTCAAAATCCCTCATGCATTGTAATGGGAAAAAAGGGTAGATCTAGGGGTCTCAAACCATAGTTTTTGGACCCTAGTATAACGTAGACTAAAATTATAAATAGGGGTCTAGGATGAGCCGAAGAAAGTAGTTTTTGGGAAATTTTTGGCAAGATTGTGAATGATAGATCCATTCCAATGATTTTTGTGCGAACTTGTATGGGTAAGGACTCCTGCTGGCTGTGTGCATGGAGACCCTCAGTCCTGCTGTGTGCGGACCCCACTGGCTGTTTGTGCAGGTATGTGGAAGAGTCTGTAAGAATAATTTGAGTATTAATGAATGAGAAGGTGTTTTGCTGATATTTGAATGTCTCTATATTGTGTTATGGATTGCACTACATGTTAATTCCTTGTCATTTCTATATTGTCTCCGCGATATTACTATTGTTAACAGATTAAGTGCGTACCTGTAATAGATGATTAGGAGAACAATGAATGCACAGATTTGGGTTATATTTCTCCTGTTAAGTGATTATATATGATTTACGGGTTGCACGCAAGTCATTGTGTTACACATATTATTAAGAGTTTATGGTTATAGCTTCCTCTGCACAGACCTGTTCTAGATCTAAAGGCACCCACTTCATTAAGCTCTCTCTCTCTCTCTCTCTCTCTCTCTTGCTCAGGGTGTGGAAACCTGGTTCCAACACCCTCCCATACTACTTCGCGTGAGACCTTGACTTGCAAAAGCAGGTCATTTCCAAAAGGGCCAGTAGTATAGGGGTTTGTTGGTTAACCTCCGATTTGAACCTAGGTCAAGACCCCTCAAACCAACAAATGGTTCCGTTGCCGAGACCAGGAGAATTTTGAGAGAGAGACCAGGTGATGAGTCAGGGTTTATGGAATGTAGAAAAATCTGAAATTGAATATTGGTTCAAAAAGTAGATCGAGGAGTTTACCCTAAAAGAAAATAGAAGTAAGAAGCTGTCTACAGAAGAGTGGAAGAATAAGTATATCTTCACATAGGTGCATGAGATCTTCTTTGTGACCTTTGCACACGAGTTGTATGAGTGGTTTTTGATATTAGCAGAGTTTCAGACTTGTTGGAAGGACGATAGGGTTACATAATGGACCCCTGAATTGATCCGGAAATTGGAAAAGACCGATAACAAAATCACCGAGACCATAGATCACTAGGTTGATAGTATCTTGGGTGGATTTTTGATAGAGTTTGTGGTAGATCTGTTTGTATCATATTTTGAAGCTGAGAGAATATTTTCCAAAGGGTTGAGAGGTAAATTCTTGCAAACAATTCCCTTGCTGATTAGGATGCTATTGAGCGAAAGAGGTTTTCTGTGCAACCACACTAAGTGAATGAGTTACGAACAGGTTGAAGGACCATGCGCAGCGGAAATTATTATTTGGTCAATCAGAGCGGAAAAAAGGCTACGTACAACCCTCTAAGGGATTTTCTAAACCTTGAGGAAAATGAGACTACGCGCGTTGCGAGTAGCCCACCTGCTACACCATACTAAAACTCACGTAGGACCCAAACATATCCTACCCCACCGCCACCTCCACCTACAGAAGATATGGCTGCGCATATGAAGCTACCCATATTTAAGGGTGTGGGGGATGAGGACATGGATTGGTTTTGGTTCGTAGCTGATGCAGTATGGATTGCGCAAAATGTTAATATGGATGCTGTAAAAAGAGCGCAGCTAGCCATGGATTTTGAAGGACGCACACTAGACTGGTATGTGGGATATCTGAAAAAAATGCTGCTCCTATTATCGATGATATCAAGAAGGAACTAAAGTTGCAGTTTAAAAAACTGAAGTCCTTCGAACAGTTAGTGGTGGAGCTAAAAGACTTCAAGCAAGGAGCAAAAGAATCAGTCTGGGAAGCCGATCAACGGCTGAAGCAAACTATCAGTGATGGAGGATTTATTTACGAGGATGATAAACACAAGGAATGGTTCATCGACATGTTGTTACCCCATCTACACGGCCCTCTGGGAAAATAGAAGATTTCTACTTAGGAGGAGGCCCTAAAGATCGCTATGAAGCTGGAGGTTGCATCCATAGAAGATATTCCCCTTGGGACTCTGTAAATCCAAAGTTAGTTGGAAGCCATGCACTTAGAGATACAGAACCTATGAAGAGACAAGGGTAAATAGGTTTGCATAGATGTATGGTGAATTCGTTGCAAGGCAGCCAGCCACACCAAAGATCAGTGCCCTGTGTTTATGGACTATCTGCAAGTTGGAGGGCCAGATGCATTGCGCCCTAGGGGGGTGCGGGGCCTAGCAACCCCGCCCTATCGTGCGCCAATTTCCGGGTAGCTATCCAGCATGATACTGACCATTTCCAATGGCTGGGAGCCTATGTGCTATAATTAAAGCAACAATATTGCAGATTTTGTTCCTCGGTTGGTCATGATGAGCACCATTGTAGGACGTATGACTTAATGATGGACCACACAAACCTATATAGGGTATAGGCCGAAACCTCTTCGCCAATATCTCCCTCGGGACGTGGAGGTGTAGGACGAGGCAGACGGTAGTTAATATGATATAACTATGGAGATCCAGGACATTACACACACAATTTCCCTAACCCTACGCAGAAGTCCTGCAGGTACTTTAGGAAACTTGATCATGTAATTAAGGAGTGTCCCATTCTGCTAGCTAAGATGCAGGAGAAGCAACAACCACCTACGCATAACATACAGATGGTGAAAGTTGAGCCACGCAATGATGGCCCTAGTGTAAATGCAATAACGCATAGTGGTATGGCAACTGGAGTACCTGTGGAGCACACTGCTGCAAAGTCATGGATCAGAAAGGCACCAACAAGAAAGAAGGCCTTGACCTGAAAAAAGAGAAGGAAATTTTATAGAGGCTAGAAAATATTTTGCCATGGCGGAAGCATCAACATCAAAAGCTGCTATGGATCCAAAAGCCAACGAAGTAGTCAAACCATTCCTTCAAGCTTGTATGAAGTTATTGCACAACTAGAAGGCGGTAGAAAATCTCCAAGCATTGATAGACAACTACGCAGAAAAATAAACCCCCCGGTGGGAGATTAAGGATGTGAACAAAATTTATAAGAATAAGAAGAATATTGGTCAGGAGATGCATATGATTGCACAGATTGGAGAATATGAAATGGATCAAGTCATCTTGGATCTGGGATCTGATGCCAATGTCCTGCCTAAACAAACCTGGCAAAGAATGGGAGAACCTAAATTGGAATGGTCCACCATTAAACTATGTATGGCTAATAAAAAAAATTTCATTCCACTGGAAGTCTACCTAAGGTTGTGGTAGATATTGCAGAATTTAAAGTACATGCAAATTTTGAAGTAATCCAGATTGTGGATGTTGTGGACCCTTACCTGCGCTACTAGGACTGGATTGGGCTATTAACATGGGAGGTATTATTAACTTGAAACAGAGAAGCATAGTCTTTCATAACGATGGTACATGGGTCATAGTCCCTCTAGATACCATCCATACATTGTTAAAATTCATTCCCAAATCCCTGTTATCATAATACCTATCCCTAAGCTACTAATTCCCAAAACTGTAAGCCCTTGGTGTTATTTTGACCTAGGCTCCTAAATCCCAATTCCCCATCCCACTTCCCATCACTCTTTCACTCCTTTTCCCTTCCCCATTGCTCATATCCCTAAACAATATTTCCCATAAAATTCCCTTTCCCCATATCCTATCCCCAAATTCACCTTCTGCACTATCACCTACTTCCCTAGGGTTTGAACACAAACACATCATGGTAGCAGAAGGATAAAATAACATATCACATAGTGAGGAAGAGGAAATAGAGGCTAGGAGGCCACATAAAGGGGGAAGGATAATTAGACATGAACCTATTAGCACTAGGGAACTTTTGGCTTCTCCAATGACAGTGACATGCTTCAAACATGTTGGTTGTTATGATTTTTGTGAACAAATTCAGAGGGTTCAACATCGTTCCATGTTAACTAGGATATTCATATATAAAATCCATAACAACCAGGTTACCCTAGCTGGTGTCACCTTTACAATCTCAATTTCCATCATTTCAGCTTCCACAGGGATCCCAAATTTTGGGGAAAGGTGGTTCAAAAAGAGTGATTTGGAAAATCAACACTTTGAGATCTTTTTAAAACCTAGATACAAGAATGAGAAAAAGAGGATGTTTCCTTTTTCCTACATCCTGGACAGATTTTCACCCATGATGAAGATAATGATGAAGTAATTTACATGTGAAGGTAGATTCTCAAGGCTGTATACCTATCACATCTGGCTCCTAATGCATTTCAATAGGGTAAGGATGCTCAATATACCTTACTACCTTTTCCATAGTGTTGAAAAGATGGCTTTTATTGATCAGAAAAGGGAGTATGAACACCAAATGAAAAGTATTTTCCATCATTCCCTTATCAAAATCATTGTCCTTTACCATCTCAATGAGCTCAACATTGCATGGGATTCCTTCATAGCCCATGATATCTTCAAAGATTCTCCTACTCAACATGCTCAAAATATGACTTCATCATCTCAGCCATCCACTTCCATCCCTCCATCTCAGCCTACTATACATTCACCATCATCATATCAGTCCTCTTCATCCACTTCAACACCATTATCTTCATCCCACAATGAGACTAAATCCCCTATTAGAAATAAGAAATATGAGGCAGAGAGGGCTAGTATGGTTGAGGTTCAGACATTGCCAAAAACCTACCAGAGAGGCTATAGGAATTTGTTTGCTTCACTTGGAGTGAAAGGGGCCATTCCTTCGACATCAACACAATAGGTGGACAAAGGTAAAGAGCAGGTCATTGAGCCATTCAGTCATGATGAGGAGGACACTCATGAAACAAAGCATGAATTTCAGCTGGTTGACCTAGATGAGAATGGCAATGATAAAAGCACCAATGCAACCATCAAAGGTAAGGATGCCAATATTAGTGAGCTCCAAACTAATCTTGACAGGGCTATATATGTTATAAAATTTATTGAGCGAGAGAATGAACAATTTGAAACCAAATAGGTCATTAATGAGGTTAAGTATTACACTTCTCAATGAGAGGCTCAATAGGCCAAAGTCATGCTAGATGAAACACTAGAGAAGTATGTCTTAGTTTTTGATGAAAAAGAACAGGTACAAAGACAAAGACCTAGAACTAGAGGGTTGAAAAGAGCTCTAGCTCTAGAGAAGCAGAGGGAAGTTGAGCTAGATGATCAGCTAACCCTAAATGAGCAGCTTACTATAGAGATCAATAAGAACAGGGAGCCATGGCTTGATAGAGCCAATCAACACTTAGAGAAGCTACTAGAAAATTAAAATAAGGATAATGACTTGTTGAGTAGGAAAGTCAAACATCAGGCACAGAAGGAGAAAATTGCATTGGCCAAGCTCAAAAGAGTCAATGCCAAAATTGAAGTTCTCACTCATCAAAAGGAGAAGGATAGGTTGGAAATACTTGATAAGGCTTCACTCCAATCCTATCCACGTCATATTCACCCTTTCCACAAATTTTGAGGCAAGTAGAAACATTTTTTTCAAAGATGTACATGACTGTGTTTTTCTGCAAATGCAAATATCAGAAAAATGGTCATAAGCGCAATGCCAAGGGCGTTGCGCTTATGTTTGGGGCACTTTTTGAGAGAAATAAAACCACCATGATATTTGTAATGACATATACATCTAGAAAAAACACTTTGCCAAGACTGATTTGCAGTTTCAAGAGGTGAAAAAGGAAACAAAACCACCAAAAAAACATGTTTATGCCCCTATTTTTGCTTAGGCATTAGGCTTATACCAGTCTTGGGAGATTTACTTTTTGAGGGGTCAAATCAGCACCATTTTTAGAACTGGAGGCATATTCAGAAAGAGAACAAGATAATATTTCCAACAAGCTATTCTGGGCCCAATTTGGACATTGGGAAGGCATCCAAAAGTTGCCTTGAACATGGAGGGCGCTTATGACACAACAAGGGCGCTTATGACAGGAAAATGGCGCTTATGCCAGTTTACTCATTCTTTTGGTTTTTCACTGTAATTTTTTGTTTTACCTCAATAAATGATTTTACTGTTAATATAATTCATCATGGTAAATGTAATTATGTAAAGGATAAGTTACTAAGGGGTAGATTCATTGGGTAAAATTGTCCTTTAGTCAAAGATGAATTAGTTGAATGTAATAAGGAGTGAGTCACATGGACCATCCTACACTTCAGTTTGTAGTTCAGTATTTTGTGGATCTCTTCCTCACCTCATGGATTCGACCCCCAAGGGTGAGTGAAGTTTTTTTTGATGTCTATTTAGTCCATCACTTGACTCTTAGCAAGGGTT
Organism: Pinus albicaulis; assembly: GCA_034641835.2. NCBI lineage: Eukaryota > Viridiplantae > Streptophyta > Pinopsida > Pinales > Pinaceae > Pinus > Pinus albicaulis. The sequence goes on along the minus strand of CM076569.1, from coordinate 57,152,633 downwards.
GGAATCAGTTTGGATGTTAGTTTTGTAATCAAGGAACTATTGTACTCAGTTTGGCCATTAATACAAGTGGAGTTGCAACTATTTTTTGGGATACTTGTGGTATGATGTTTATCACTGTTTTCTTCTTCAATATCATATGTTAATTGTATTGTTTCCGTGTTTCATCACATCTCTATGGTATGATATCTCTCAAGTTGATAGGTAGAACACATGCTTGCTCATTCTATGTTTAGGGTTAGTTATCATAATTTTTTCATTTTCCTCTGTTTAGGAAGAATACATATCCCATGCTCTTCCTAGCTTCTCATTAGTCCTAAAAACCATATCATCACAATCATCTAAAAGTGCTAAGCCTTATGTCTACCTTTCCCCGTTGAATCTCTGAAACCTTACCTCATTTGCCCTGACCTAGATCCCTTGACCATACTTTCATTGTTGTGTAACCAACTCCAAAAAGAGAATAAAGGAGATATCAACGCCTTAGAAATGAGCCACTTCGAGGTGGAAACCTCCAATACATTACATAAATGAACAATTCTTGGATGATACAATTCACAAAACCTCCTTTCTATATATAGGAGTCCATGGGGCCATAATGTAATCCTAGTGGGCCACAATGTAATCCTAGCCGACCTAACAATAATAATTTAAGGGCACAATAATAACAAAATGGGGGTTACAAGGGTACAATAATAACAATAAGGGGTTTACACTAACAATAATAAGGGACTATACTAGTAATATAGGGACTTAACATGCCCCTCTCCTTCAAACAAGTGTTTTCCTCAACGCTTTATTATTTCTTGATGATTCTGTATAAAATTCTCATCCTCCCATGTGAAATATTCTACAGGAAAGTTCTTCCACTTGCTGAGATACTCTGAAATTGATCGTACTTGTCGAGTTCTTGTTTCTATGACTTCTTCATAACTTCTTTTGATGTGATGTTGATATTCCTGTTGTTTCATTAGATTCTGCACCAAAGTTAGGTTATCCTTTGAGAGTTGGAGAACTTGTTGTTGATGCTCGATGTCATCTTCCACTAATTTATCATCAATATTAGCTATTATTTTATCCTTCAAACCATCCAATTTAGCCTTCATTTCTTCTTTTAAACCATCTATGTCAGCTTCGGTTGCTCTTCGTAAGATCGAAATTTGTTGCACTTGGTACCGTAATTTTGATATCTCATACTGCAGTTCTTCCTCTTCATGCGTCATAGTATAGATTTATGAGGGCATAATGGGTGTTGTATTATTTTTAGGAGGCATCTCAGAACCAAATTCTGAAATATATGCTCAATAGGCCCTTGGAATCACTTCAAACTGATTTTTCAAACAAGATTTATGCAATTCGAAAAAACAAATAAACACCTTTTACTTGCTTTAAGGAGCTCGATATTGAAATTTAATTATCTATGTAATTGAAAATCTTCGATATATAAATTTCAGCCCTGTATTAGCCCTCCGAATCTTCTTTCAAATTTCACAGGTCTGACCTGATTTGGATTCTCCAAGACAAAGTTGTGTCCAATCTCCCACAATGACCTAATTCTAGACTGGTTCAGTAGAGCGAACTTGTACGACTTGCCACGTGTCACTTTTTTGTCCTTTGTCTCTGAAATTGATAGCCAAGAAACTACAGTCCGTTTACTTGCGACCACTTTTTACGGCACTCAAATCCACTTCCCAGAGAGAGAGTTATTGAACTTTTACCACGATCACCTCTTTGAGATGAAATTCAGGAGCCTGAAAAAGCACGACCTTCCACAGATCATATCTCCAAAAATATTGCGAACCAAGCTCTGAAATTTTTTGAAGAATTTCCTCAGGATTTCAGCTTCGCACCATATGAATTTCAGATTCTGAACCTTCGTAGAAAAAAAATTATAGCGACAATTCCACGATGACCTGTTTAGGAGCTTGAAAGCATACCTAACTTCCACAGATGATATCTCCGAAAATATTGCGAACCAAGATCTGAAATTTTTAGACAATCTACCTCAGGATTTCAGCTTCGCACCCTAAAAATTTTAGCTTCTAAAACTTCGTAGAAAAAAAAGTTATAGCGAAAATGCCACGATGACCTGTTTGGAGCAGCGAAACCCTAGAATCCAAAGCTCTGATACCAAATGTTGTGTAACCAGCTCCAAAAAGAGAAGAAAAGAGATATCAACGCCTTAGAAATGAGCTACTTCGAGGGGGAAACCTCCAATACATTACATAAATGAACAATTCTTGGATGATACAATTTACAAAACCTCCTTTCTATATATAGGAGTCCATGGGGCCATAATGTAATCCTAGTGGGCCACAATGTAATCCTAGCCGACCTAACAATAATAATTTAAGGGCACAATAATAACAAAATGGGGGTTACAAGGGCACAATAATAATAATAAGGGGGGCTACACTGACATACTAAGGGGCTACACTATTAATATAGGGACTTAAGACTCAGCCATATGTCCAGCCAAATCAATTACCAAAACCCATCTACACTTCTTACCTAGCCTAAAAACCTAAACCATTAAGCCTTCTGGGTTGTGTTTTGTGGAGAGAGCCCTCTTCGACTTGATAGGGCTAGCTATCAAGTCAAAATCTTGATCTGTGGTTACTTCTGTTGGGATTCCTTCTTTAGCCTTAGGAATCTGGCTGAGTGATAACATCTTGGTGTCGTTTCTGGGGAACGAAAAGACAAAATTTTCCTTGGGTTTACGAAAAATATCTATTGGAAACTGATCCCTTGGATGATGGGATCGAGTTTCATAAGGCTGATTTCATAATTGCAGTTCCTCAAAAGTAGATCTCGCTTCTCGAAGAAGGTATACCAAGTCTAATCATGATCTGGATCCATTTTCTCTCGTTGAAGATCCTAAAAGAATCCTAAGGAGGCAAAGATCTTAGCTAGCTTCAAGTTCTTCAGAATCTCCTCCTAAAAATTTGGTAAGATCTTTCTCATCACCTTTTGATTTGATAGCCATACAAAATTTAGTATTTGATACCAAATTTGAGTTGTCACTATTTAGAACGAAATCCAAGATTTATTTGAATACAGTAGTCCCTGAACCTTGGATATTTGAGTTAAATCCATCATTAGTTGAAGCTGCAAACAAGACTGATGTTAAAATATAGAGACAATATTACAAGCTAGAAAATTTAGCCAATACCCTAAGTTACACTGCTGAAAAATCCCTAATTCAATACCAAAAAGAAACCCTTCATATCCCTAAAGTTTCCCAAACAGTTACTATTTCATCATCCATCCCATCATCATCTCGAATTCCCCCTCAAGGACCTCCTCAGACCAATTCATCTCTAGTTCCTCCCCCTCCACCACATTCAACAGGAATTATGGCTCGTTTTGGACTTTTAGTTCTCCCTGGTAATCCTGCTGATTTACCTCAAGGATATGGACAAAGGATTCCTCTCTTCAATGAAAACTCTGAAATCACTGCCAATCAGCATATGGCCAAAATCACAACCTTCATAGATCTTGAGGAGCTAGATACAGATGATGCCAAGATGCGAATCATCGCACAAAGTTTTTCTAGTGAAGTTAAAGGTTGGTTCAGTTCCCTAGCAGTTAATCCTATTAGGACTCCTACTGAAATAACTGATGCTTTCTTAGCCAGGTGGGATGAGAAGTGTTAGGGTCCTATAATCTATAATATCTCAAGGTGATTGATTATTTCATCTCAAATATTTTATATTGTAAATAATATTCCATGATTGTAAATTATTTCCAAAAAAGGTTAAAACCTTAGGATAAATATGCTTGCACGTCCAAATGCAGCATTACGAGATAATTAAATATGTTTGGATTGAATTAATCATATCATTTAAATGTGATTAAATATTTTTTAATAAGGTTGGGTACTACAGGGTTTAATTCTGTCAAAAAGGTCAAAACTGGCAAATAATGGTTTATCCAAGGTTTTAGAGACCCATTATAAGTTAAAGGTGCTCAAAGGAACTACTTTAAAACCTTTGGAACTCATCCTAAAACCCACCACATTACCATGTTTAATTGGCGGACCCACCTTACCTTTTCGCATCAGCCAAATCCAAAATCCTTTAAATTTCCATCTCCTAAAAACCTTCCAAAATGCAATATGTGATGAAGTGGGACCCATTCACTCGCCATACTTTCATTTCATTCCATTTCCCTTTATTTACATTTCATTCCCCGCTCATATATCTCCATATATTTCCATATATATCCATACATTTCATTACAATTCCCTTCATATCTCCCGACACATTATTTAATAAATCCCCGACCCCACCAATCACATCATCGCATTACAAACCCTTTTAATTTTATTTTCCTTCAAAAAACATTAAACTTCACCCTTTTTCGCCTTTCCATTTTATATTTATACTTTACCTTTTTCACCACTATATCATTGTTTTACCTCCGCTTTCCCGATTTCCCCGATTGCGATTAAAGTGGGGCCATTCCTCCCTGACACGTCACCCTCTCCCCCACCATCCATCGCACATTGCATAAAATACCACTTCGCAGATCGACGATTATAGCTTTTCGCATCACAAAAAAATCTTAAAACTTGCGATCGTCGATTTGCGATATATCACATTGCACATTTTATAACTTACTGTTAAGCGCTTGCAATGTATTTTGTTTAAGTTGCGATGCGGTTGGCCCCACCATAATACTCCACTCACCGCTGTATTTTGTTCCTTCGCTACCATTCCCATTCCATTCGCCACTTTATAAACTTCGCCGATGCAGTGGGCTCCATCTCTATCTTGCAAATCGCACTTCGCTGATTTTAAAGTTTACCACATTTCCCTAAATTCTAAAATCTGCGATCCATGGTAAAACATAAATATTGCGATGTTCGATGCGGGTGGGTCCTAATCGCATACCGCACTTCACAAGTTTTAATAATTAACCCCTGCGCTCATAACAAAACCTAAGATTTGCGATTTGTGATGCGGTCGGTCCCACCTTACCTGCCACGTCACTTCTCTCTCCCTACACTTCACACTTCGTGTGTTTTAGAGTTTACCTTCCAATGCTTATAGAAAAACCTTCGGACTTGCGATTTGCGATGCGGTCAGGTCCCAACTAATCTGCCACATCACCTCCTTCTTCGCATCGCATCGCCGATTCCTTTTATCTTATCATAAACTGTAAATCATGCGATATGTGATGTTTTTGGATGCTATAAAGTTCATAACTAAAGTCTACAGAATTTTAAGTCCGGGTAACGAGTTTTTACGCTGTTTTGTTAAGAAAAAGGGTTAAAACACGATAGAAAGGACTCGGGTAGTAAAAAGACACCAAGGGTCAAGTAGGGTGAAGGCGTTTGCGCACATTTGACCTGTTTGCAACTGAAAGATCAGAATGGGTGTTAATACAACAGTTCATCTGCTATCACAACACTCAGTCTGTCAGCACATCAATAAAATATGGTTCGCGTCCTAACTGTCCCACTACATCAGCACCTGCAGTTTCAAAACACATTCCACCGAAGCTGATGCAGTGGGCTCCATCTCTGTCTTGCCACATCACCCTCAGTCAGTGCAAATCTCACTTCGTTGATTTTAAAGTTTACCACATTTCCCTAAATTCTAAAATCTACGATATGCGGTAAAACATAAATATTGTGATGTGCGATGCGGGTGGGTCCTAATCGCGTACCGCACTTCACAAGTTTTAATAATTAACCCCTGCGATCATAACAAAACCTAAGATTTACGATTTGTGATGCAATCAGCCCCACCTTACCTGCCACGTCACTTCTCTCTCCTTGCACTTCGCACTTCGTGTGTTTTAGATTTTACCTTCCACTGCTTATAGAAAAACCTTCGGACTTGCGATTTGCGATGCGGTCGGGTCCCGCCTAATCTGCCACATCACCTCCTTCTTCACATCGCATCACTGATTCCTTTTCTCTTATCATAAACTGTAAAGCATACGATGTGTGATGTTTTGTGGATGCTATAAAGTTCATAACCGAAGTCTACAGAATTTCAAGTCCGGGTAATGAGTTTTTATGCTGTTTTGTTAAGAAAAAGGGTTAAAACACGATAGAAAGGACTCGGGTAGTAAAAAGATACCAAGGGTCAAGTCGGGTGAAGGCGTTTGCGCAAAGTTGACCTGTTTTTAATTGCAAGATCAAAACGAGCGTTAATACAACAGTTCATCTGCCAGCACAACACTCAGTCTGTCAGCACATCAGTAAAATATGGTCCGTGTCCTAACTGTCCCACTACATTAACACCTGCAGTTGCACAACGCATTCCACTGAAGCTATAATTTTTTAATAGTTAGAGTTTTAAGTTCAAGTCTGTTATGGACTGTATTATAGGAATTTTTGTTGTAAAATTTTGTATAAATACTTGAGTTTTGGAAGTATCAAATGTCGATTGATTGAGATCAGAATCATTATTGTCTTTTGGAGTACTGTAATTTTTTTCAAAGCACAGGAGCATCAATAATAATCAGACCATTCAGAGGATTCTTGTGGCTTAAATAATGGTGATTTTTTTGTATTGTTAGTATGTTTCATTGTCATCCTTCACTGTAATCATTTGAATTCTAATTGTAAAGAAGAAAGCGTGATGAATAGGATTTACTTTTGAGTACCTTATTCTAGCTACATTTACAATCATAATGTTTTCCACTGAAAGCCAAACTAAATAATTCTTAATTTCACTTTAGTTCTGTTGAATCTTTTCATTTTTCTGTCATAATCCATTTATAAATTCGAAAGATCCAAAAAATACTCCTAGCTTGCCCTGTGTTTACTCTGTGAAAAGTTGATGCAACCATCCAGTTATATTTTGACTCCATTTCCCAATATACATTAATCAATTGAATACAATCAATTTTCTAAAACCAAAAACAAAACCCAAAACCCAAGTACAATCATAACTAGCCTAAAAATTATCCAAACAAAGTTAAATCTTATAGAGAGATCCCTCTCTGAAACTGACATGGCTAGATCCCAGTTTCCAAAGTTGGTTTGATGTTGCCTCTGGGATTCCGTCTTCAACCTCAGAGTTACAGAGTGCTAACAAGAAGAAAAACCCTTTACAAATTCTTGTTGAATATGATTCCCTGAAGCACAATCCTAATGAATATGTTCCTGAATATAATGCCCGATACCTCAGAATATATAACTCCAACCCAAATGAAATGAAACCACCTCCTGGTTTGGCTCTTTTGCGTTATCCTGATGCTTTCAACCCAGATATGGCCTAATCATTGAGAGAAAGAAATCCCACTACTCTAGAAGAGATGATTTGAAATTCAGTGAGTGTTAAGGCCAACCTCTTGATTAAAAATTCAAAAACCAAAACTAAACGTAAAGTAACCTTTAAAGAGGAGCCTTCCACTTCATCTGATACCAAATTTTATGCTTTTCTTAGGACCATGGAAAGTGTTAAACACACCTATGATGAGCACGGTAAATACATAAGACACATGAGAAAGATAAATGTTTGATGCACTATTACTCACAATGATACATATTTAACATACATGGAGTGACCCTTGGATTCCATATTCCAGGGTCTCTTGGACTTCCTATGTCCGTTCATCCTCTACACCTACCCATATAGGATTAGGTGTCCAACATTCCCCCCCTTAATCCGAAGGGGTATGTGTGAGTCCAAGAAGAGAGTTGTAATATGCAAAGTATGCATGTCAGAACTTAGGCTGAATTAACTCTCTGAAATGTTGGCATAAAGAGGTGGTTTAAGGATGACCACCAGCACTAGAATGCTTAGTGAAGTTCCCGGAACTCTTCCAAATCTCGCAAGAAGCTGAGTGCTTTTGCTAAAGGAAATGTCCCTCATATTTGAAGAGGGAGACCTTAAACCTAGAAGAAGGGAGGTCTATAACCTGTGATGGTTTAAGGATGACCACCAACACTGGAATTCTTAATTCATTTCTCGGAACTCTACCAAAGCTGGCAAGAAGCTGAAATATTCTGTTAGAGGAAGTGCTCTAAATTATTTGAAGAGGAAGAATGTGAACCTCGCATAGATGGTTTAAGGTTGTCCATCAACCAAAGGCATGCTCATGGGCATCCGTGTCTCTGGCTACAACTCTAAATCTAGAATGAAAAGTTGTGGCTCAGGCTCGCTTGAAGTGGCTTTGAAGCTTGTAGATGACCACCATTCCCCCCCCCTGTCAGTTACAAGGTGAGATGATGGCGAAAAATCAACTGCAAGTTTGTTCAATATTCAACATGCGACTTAAACATCTTCTTGGTTGTTGATGCCCATTGCCAAGAAGCGATCCATCCAAAATGAATCCTTGTTCTTGCAAGAGGCTTGTTTATGAAGCATCTGTGTGAAGAATGGGTGTGCTGACCATAGTGCTTGCATGGGTGAAGATCAAAACAATGATCTTTCATATGGCCAAGTCGATTACAGTGTTGGAATTTTAAAATCTATTGTTGCTGCTTTGGAAGAGGAGCAGGATCCAGAATAACTGAAGGTGATCTGTCATAAAGAAATGCGGCACTATGAAATTTGATGGGCTTGGAGTAGTCCAGAATATGAAAGGACAACTCCTTTTCATATCCAAGACCTGTTCTGTGCTTGTTATGGACAAGATCTTCCCAAGGTCTGATGATGGGTTTGGGAGGTGCATGCTGCATTTCTGCATCTTTATGCACATCTGCTCCTGAAATGGGTACTGAATGTGGACCAACCTCAAATTTATATTCTTGCTGCTATTGGGAGAATGTTTCAATGTTCTGAAGAGAAACAGGTTCAGAATGATGACTCCTCTCTTTTAATTCTTCTTGCTAGAGCTTTGACTCAAGCTACAAAAATTCAATATTTTCATGTGCATTTTTCAAGCAATTTTGGATGTCAGTGAGAGCAGCTTTGCTGAATTTTATTGTATTATCCATTGTAGAGAGTATCAAAGTATTAAGTAACTCTAATAATTTTTCAACTTTGACCATTTTCTCCAATTCAAGTAAATGGAAAAGAAAAGTAGCTAAAGAAAATGTGATTCTTAGAGCAAGAAAACAAATGTCTTTTTACAACATCTGGACAATATAAGCACATGAAACTATAGTTTCCCTTGGTCAAATGATGAACATTACCTTTGAATTTTTTTTTCCAAGTAAATATGTAGTTGGGGGATAGCAATTACGGAAGTGTAGGAAGGCTTTGAAACACATGAGATAGTAGCTATAAAAAATGAAGACGAAATATTATATCTCGGAAGTCTATGCAAAAGTTGAACCATCCCAACATTATCAAGATAAAGGAGGTCATTAGGGAAACTAATGAACTATTTTTAATACATGTAATCTGTATCAAATAATGTAAGAGAGATCTACTCCTTTTTTTTTTCAGAAACAAAAATTATCAAGTTTGCTATGAAAATAATGCAAGGGTTTATCCTATATGCACAGGAATGGTTATTTTGACCGAGACTTAAAACTAGAGATTTTTTTTTTTTTTTTTGTAGAAAGGGATCTCATATTCATACAGTTCGCCCCCGCCCTTTTTACTACACTACAACACTAACACTGCTTTTCTTATGGTGAAATTTTTCTACCAACATGATCTAATTTCCCTACTGCACTTTTCGCGGTCTAAATTCCCCAAATATAACAACAAAATTTAATGGATAACGAGAAACTTACGGATTTCACCGGCTTGGAAGACCACCAGCCAAAAATCTCCACCAAAGACGATGTTGGGTACCTCAAAGATACTGATTGAACCTGAACAACGACCGATGTAAATGGATCCTTTGAGGTCGGTTTGAATCCTTCTCTTGCCAATCTTCGGCAAAGCTAAGTCTTATGCTATATATTTAAATCTAGCGGATTGAAAAGTCATCCACCCTTATTTAGCGGATGTCCTTCTGAGGCAGTTTTCTTAGCCTGTGTCCAAGGCTGGAACCGGTATTGGTCTGCGTCCAAGGATGGAAGTTGATTTTTCGTCTCACTTCTTAGTGGTGCACCAAGAAATGATGTGGCTACACCATGGGATTTGGTGTCATAAAATCCTTATGACATAAGTTGTATCTCGTTGAGTAATAATAGCCTGCAAGCTCTGCAGAGAGTGTCTCAGATGCTTGACCGATTTTTCTTGCTCCTCCTCAAGGAATGATCGATACGGTCAAGAAAGGAGATGGAGCGGCTCGGGATTTTCCCCGCCTCTCATTTCGATCTGTAGAGAATTGATATGGAAGTTTCTTATCAACTACGTATAGGACATGTGTAACAAGAGGAGGGACGACTACATGCAGGAGGAGGAGGACCGAGGGTACCAAGCCACGGTGAGCAGAGGTATGCTGTTAGAATACGATGTTGAAGTGATGAGAGTGTTTGTGATGGAGTGGTTGTATGGAAATGGGAAGCAAATTTCGGAGATTTGATGACCGTGTCCAAATATGGAGATGACATGCCATCCCACCTCTACTCTTGTGAATCCTCAAACCGCTCCGCCTTTCTTTCGCTCCATCTAGCTTACAGAGATATTAGGTTATTTTCAGGACAATAAATTTCATTAAAGAGTCATCTCCAGATTTTTTTTTTTTGACAAGCAACATAGGACGGGCAACAGAACCAAAAGGGAGGAGCCCAGAGAAGGGCAGAGTAAAATATTTGAACACTTTACGCATCCATAGTGTAGATAGGGCCGGAGAGATGTCAAAAATAAGTATGTGGAGCACAGGACGGGCACTGGTTGGTGGATTATAGGCTCTGTGGGAGCTTGACAGTGCTGAAGGGAAAGCGATTTCTTAATGGTCAACGCACCTTGGGAATTTAATGCATCAGAGAGAAGAAATATGTTAGAGAATGCAACAAAGGAATATGCTAGAGAGAAGAAAAAAAAAGGAGCTCGCAGAATTTGAAAATTCCAGGCCTCCCCTGAGCTCTAAATGGGAGGATTTAAAAGGCCACAAAGACCAGTGGATAAAATTGGAGCAGGGCCAACAATCGCCCGCTCTGATACCATGTTAAACACACCTATGGTGAGCATGATAAATACACAAGACACATGAGAAATATAAATGTTTGATGCACTATTACTCACAATGATACATATTTATCATACATGGAGTGACCCTTGGATTCCATATTCCAAGGTCTCTTGGACTTCCTATGTCCGTTCGTCCTCTACACCCACCCATAGAGGATTAGGTGTCCAACATAAAGGACGGTCAATATAATGTCTATTTCAGATAGACAAGCATAGCTACAAATCAGAAATCCAAACTTTCAAGGCCAGTAACAATAGCCTCAGTTTCGAATAAAGCAAAGAGAGCAAAGAGCTCTCGAAACACATCAACAACAACCAATTATAACACCTCTTCAACAGAATAATGCTCAGAGTGATGAAGAGGAAGAACCAACAGTAGAGGAGAACCTTCTTTTTATAGATGATGGCTAACCCATCTTTTTTACTGAAGGTGAAGAGTATGTAGAAGAATTTTTTTTACCGAAAATGTTACACAACAATTTGTCACTCTCCCTGTACTCCCCGTTCCTTGATCCTGGAGGACCCATAAAATGACCCTTGTGTACTTTCCAAGCATGGAATACATACCCCTGAACCACAATTTGTTTGCCAATTCATCTCCCTTTACAACTTTTCTAGAAGATCCCTATATAAACCTGGTTTTCAAGGTCGATGCTTTGTCTCGGTGTCTGACCTGCGTCGATAACAGAGATTTGCACTGGGACCCGTGCCGATCAATGCTCTATCTTAATATTGGACCCGCGCCAATCCTCTTTTTGAAAGTTTTTAAAATAGAAATGAAGTTTCCATGACTAGAAGCTTCGCGAGGTGGTGAGTTGGAAGTTTGTTTTGAGGATATGGTCGAGGAATTCCCCTTTGGGCTTCTTGTTCCCAAGAAATGGGAACTAATCCAAAGGATAAGTTATTTTCCCTTTATTTGAGGGCCCATATCCTCCTCCTCCATTGCTATATAAGGAGACCTCTTTCACCTCTGCTACCTTAGTTAGAGAGTTAGAGCTGGCTGGTTAGAGTTAGCTAGAGAGGTGAAGCAATGATAGGTTCGAGAGAATAGTGCAGAGTGTGATTGTTTTTGTGTGTTAAGAACATAGTGGGATCTTAGACCTTTGTGTATGAGGGTGTCGCAAATGTGCTTGGATACACTCCTGCCGAAGGAGGGCCTCAACATCAAGGCTTGGTTGTAAAATCCCCTTGTATTTATCATAAAATGCAACTGATGTTTATCTTCCACTCTTGTTTACATTTATAATGAGATTTATAACATTCCTTGATCAGTTAGATAGGTTGTAATTATTTTATGTTTGTTGCGATTTTACGCTTTTCGTGGTGTCTTGACTGTCTTTACAGGTAATTGAATGTTGGTAGTAGTGTGTATCAAGCTTGAGAAGAACAACAAATCAAGAAGCTTCGACGGAAGATGACAACATATCATCAGAACAAGGTAAGTCATCTTCCTTGCTCTAAATTTCATTTACAATCTAGGAAGGTAGATGTTAGTATGTTCTTGTAGTTGCTAGACCCACCCTAGGGCTAGAGGGATCGCCTCTGTCCGCAGAGGGGATTTGCCTGGACAACAAATTGGCGACTCCACTAGGGAGTTTCCTTTGAGTTTTTCACTCTTTTAGGTCTTAGTCATTCGACGAGTTTAGTCGAACAAACATTTCCCTGTTTGTTCCTATTTTTTTCATCAATTACAATCTTTTAGTTTTTTCTTGAAGTGGTGAGTCTGGTCTTGGTTAGGAGAAATTATTTGTTTTTTTCCTTTTCAGGAATTGGCGCTAGTTTTAGCCCCTAAAGTCACGCCAATTCTAGTTTGTGTGAAAACTTAAGGTTTTTCCCTAAGTATTTCACCAGTGTATCTTGCCCTTTCGGTCTTTTTCTCTGCATGATTTAAATTTTCCCCCCTTCACCCAAGTGGGTTTGATTGGCTCGTTGGCTTGGTTTTTTTGGTGTTTTTTGTTCCTTTCTCTTGGGACGTGCATTCTAGGATTGTGTATCAATTTCCTGGTTGCATGCTTCGCGGGACATCTCCCTGCTGATTGAGTCAGTATCCTTGCTTGGTGAGCCATCTCTAGTTGATTTCCTTTTGCATTTTGGTTGATTGAGTGATCAAGTCTCAAGTATCTGTCCAGGTTCATTTTGTCCGCTTGTTCACTTGTGAGCATAGATTACATTGCTCACTATTCAGATGAAAAGTCTTCTTTCTATGATTGTTTGATGTAAAAGGGAATGAATTCCTTGTTTTGAGCCCATGCTTTGGAAGTCCTCTTTGTTCTTAAACTCATATGTCTTGTAGCCTTTTGATGTCTTTCGTTACAAAGTGTTTGAAACAACGATTTCATTCTTAGTGTTTGTTTTCATCCCATTTGCATTCATCCTTCCATTAAGGAAATTTGCGTTCATTTAGTTTTCGTCTTAGATTTTGCTTTTCGTTAAAGTGCATTAGAACACATTGCATTGAAAAGTCATTTTTGAGATCTATCATTGAAATTAGATTACATGTTTAATGATTGAAAACTAAAATTCACATTGAGTGCATTCTCTTTCGTTAAAATCATGCATTAAGTACATTCCCATTTCATCGAAAATGCATTGAGTGCATTCTTATTCATTCAAAATAAAAAGGAAATTGTGCATAAATTACAATTTTATAGTTTTCAAAAAGAGAATTTTGCATAGATTACATTGCATAATTCACATTGTTGAGTGTTTTAGATTACTTTTGGGATAGTGAAAGTCATCTATTTAGGAAAAAGTTTCGTTTCCAGTATTACTGTTTGTTGCATTATTGTTTGAGAATCTTCCCTTAACTAGATAACATTCATCAAATTGAAATATTTATTTTCTCATATAGCTGTATATAGAAGTTTTCAGATGACATCGGTACGACCTTGAAACTGCAACATTAATTCTAGATTAACTTTAAAATTTATTCAATCAACCTAAGGAAGCATTGAAACCTAATGCTCACATGTAGAGTTATAGGATAGTGAAGTGTTCTGGCGTTGTTAAACCTAGTAGCTGTCGTTCGCCATCTGGCAGTAGACAACGCTAGTATAGACTTGTGCTCCCCATACCGTCGCGTATATAAAGGGAGACCCTTATAGGTTTCAATCCTTTATCCATAGGAAACCGAGTCTGTTGCCTTGTAACTGTGATACACCAAACACAACATTCAGGGAGATTGGCTGTCGTACGTCACGTCCTTGGTCATTTCTCTTTCATTTGATCACCAAGGTGTATATTGCAGTTCATGATTACCTGGTAATCCTTTATGCCTAGACTATCCTGAGTAGTCATTTTTGATATTTACTGAATCTTTAAAATTGAAAAGATCATCGAGCCCTTGTCCTTTCGAGCTCATTCCAAAAAGTGGCTAGAGTCAACTTTTGTCCTTTTCTTGACTCGTAAAACATGAAAAGGTAATTTTTTGTTTCAATGTATTAAAATTGATTGCCCACAAAATATTACTGGTTAAATTTACATTCCTTAGTGATTTTTTTAGGGTTGATTCCAATGGCAACGTTTCTAGAGTTCACTAACCAAGGAATCCCCTCAGATGGGAATCCTGGTCCTTTTCCCACATTCAAAAATGTTGGTGCCTCATATATCGCAACGTTGTCCCTCCCGGGATTAACCATTGGTCTGTCGGTTTGGTTATTTTCAACCCCTGTGGTGTCGAATATACCAATTGTGTCTCAAAAGAGTTCTCCTCCGCCTCAACCATGTCAACCCCATGTTGATTCTAAGGTTGACCTCTCACCTTCTTCGCCTATTTCTTCACCTCATTATTCCTCTTCACTTAGTGAAAGTTTGCATTCTAGTACCCAGGTGGCTAAGAAGAAGAAGAAGAAGTCGAAGAAGAAGAAGGAGAATAATATAGGGGGAAAATCAACAACTATTGCTACCCATGCAGCTAATATCGAGAAACCTCCCACTCCATCTCGCAGAGTCAAATTCCCTTGCAAGCTATGTGAGGGTGACCACCTTCTTCGTGACTGCCCTAGTATTCCCAAGGTGCTAGAAGTGTGGTCCATTGGACCGATTCATCCTTCATCATCAACCTATGGGCATCATGCTGATGATGAGCCTTTAGATAAAGATAATGAGACACATAAGAAACAGAGTAAAATCAAATTTTCCTTTAGGTTGTGTGAAGGGAACCATCCCATTCAACTCTGTCCTTATATGGATGAAGCTTATAAATTATTAGATACCCTTTCAGCTTCTGAGTCCTGTCTTCCCGTTGGTTACCAGAAGTTTTCTTTGAGTCATCTAATAGTTGATCAAGTCATTGATCGGGATTCATCTTCAGTCAAGTCCACTCTCTCTGAAAGTCAGTCTCCTAAGTTCATTTCCTACCAATCATTGGTTGATAAGAAGGACGACCTGGTTCCATCAACAGTTCATTAGGTATTTTACGTCAAGAGTGGGTCTCATCCCAGTCAGGTTCTTTTTGTTTCCTCTGATTCCCCGGGATTGGAGGGTGATCCTCCTGTTTCCATGATCCAGGAGGGTGATCCTCTGACTCCTGTCGCCACTGTCCCAGAAAGTGACCCTCCTTCTCTCATTCCCAGAGTTCAGGAGGATGTTCTTTCCGCTCCCGTAATGCAAGGGGATAATCCTCCTATTCCTATGGCACCCCCTCCATGTAGTTTGGTCGCTTCCTTTTATTGGAGTCGATTTATGGGATATCGTCTTCCTTCTTATGTGCCCTTTGAGATCATTGTACATGCCTGTAATATGGTCGTACCAGGCACAATTATAGATGAAGGTGCCTTGGTTAGTATTCTGTCCTCAACTACATGGAAAGCTTTGGGTTCTCCGCAACTTGTGCTTGTTACTCATAATCTATTAGCTTTTAATAGAAGAAAAAGTTAACCATTAGGGATCCTTCCAAATTTACCTATTACTTTGGGAGGGAAAACCGTCTATATAGACATGATGGTGGTCCAAGGCCCCTTGGATTTTAATTTACTCCTTAGGCGAAAATATTCTTATGCCATGGGCACGCTTGTCTCTTCCCTCTTTCGTGTGATTTGTTTTCCACATGAAGGTCATATTACGACCATTGATCAATTTTCCTTCTTTGGTCCTAATGTGACATCTGGTCTACCGCCATCCCTTCCTTTTCCTTACCCGCTGGTGATATATTTCCCACCATAGGTCAATTATGTGGCCACCTGTCCCTTGCCTGCATCCAATGATAGTATTGTTAGTGATGTTGTGAATTATGTATTGGGGGAATTGGATTATGATTTCAAGGGTGTTCTTCTCTTGTCATATGAGAAGCTCTTGGAAGCCATGACTTCTTATTCGTCATGATTAGGTTAATGGAGCATAGTTCTTTTCCTTGTATCAAGCTCCTTAAAAAATGAGACAAGCTCTTCAGAGCATAGTTACTTTTCTTGTGTCAAGCATCTTAAGGAATGAAACAAGCTCATTGGAGCATAGTTCGTTTCCTTGTGTCAAGCTCCTTAAAAAATAAAACAAGCATCTTTAGAGCATAGTTTGTTTTCTTGTGTCAAGCTCCTTAAAAAATGAAACAATCTCTTTGGAGCATAGTTCCTTTTACTGTGTGAAGCTCCTTAAAAAATGAAACAAGGTGTCATAAGGATAGTTCTTTTACCGTGTCAACCCCGTTAAAAAATGAAATAGGTTCCCTTTTCAAGTTGAGATTTTGATAAGATATCGTAAAATCCCAGTTGAGTCTTTCTCTTCATCTCGTAATTGAACCTTCATTCCATCCACCTGTCAGTAACTAGCAGTCTAATCCAGTGAATGCGCTAAAGCTTGGAGGGCATGTACCTCGAATTGAGTCACCATGATGGGGGCATGCAAACCTTTTCAAGCATAGTTTATCTTTGTTTTAATCTTGTGTAAAATTGAAATCAATCTCAAGCATAGTTTGTTTCTATTTCAAGCTTGTGTAAAAATGAAACTGGTTTTAAGCATAGTTTGTTTCAGTTTCAAGCTTGTGTAAAAATGAAACCGACTTCAAGTAGAGTTTCCTGATTTCAAGCTTGTGTAAAAATGAAACCATTCTTATTTTACCTCTCGTGATTGCCACTTTATCAGCCTATTTTTCCAAATGAGCCTTGGTTTTCTCATTCCATTGTTACCATCTACTCAGCCGATCATATGCCCTCACTTGATTATTTTACCCATTCTTGAGGAAAAACTACAATGAGTGGTCTTGTTAGCCAGCCTCTTGATCTTTACGTGTTCTGAGCAGTTCCACCATCACCGAAAGCAGTTGCTACCCTTAATACCACTTGTTCCTCCAGGAGGAGTCAAATTTCAACTCTTTTCTGACTCTCAAAAATTGAAAAGAATATCGAGACTCTTGTCGTTTTGAACTCGTTAAAGGATGCAAAACATCATCTGCCCAATATACGTTTGTTGGAAATACTGGGGGGGGTGAACCAATATTCCTTTCAATTAGTATTATTATTAATCTTTCAGAGCATTAGTTAATCTTCAATTATTATCAGTGTTTCTACAACGATAGAAGTAAACAAAAGGAACACAACTGCACATAATTTTTAAGGTGGAAACCCTCTCCGAGACAACAACCACCTGAATGCTTTTCTAATAATTGTTTACTATTCAAATCCAATTGAAAATAAAGCTCCAACTTCCTATAATATAGAAAATCATTCTTCTCTAGCTCCAACTGGATGGACGCTCCAATGCCCGAGATTCTTTAGTAGTCAACTGAACGGATGCCCCAACACCCAATGAGCTACAACTAACCCTAGCACCACCCTACCACCCTATAGAAGAATAAAAGAAGAATGGACTCCTGTACCAGGGAAAATGGTCCACTTTATAATGATATATAATGACGTAGAAGAAGAATACACACTAGACCATAACCCCAACTATGACACAACAACCTAATTATGATCCTAGACCTCCCGACACTGCCTCTTCAACTCTTGGCAGTTAGACACTTGTACAGTTTTTACAATGATGCATTTACTTGAAGTCTTCATGTGATGAAATTATTGCTGATGTTCTACACCTTGATTGCTTCTCTTGTCATGCTACCCTCTGCTGCACCTTTCTTTGCTTTGCTTCCCTAGAAATTCTTGTCCTTTGCAGCTCTTGACAACACATGATCTAGATTTTTCTTACCTTCTAGGAGCTCGATATTGAATTTTGTGTATCTCTTTATTTATGATCCCCAATATGTCATTTTCAGTCCTATAGTATTCCTATGAGTCTTCTTTCCAATGCCATAGGTCTAACCCAATTTGGATACTTCAAGGGAGAGTTATGCCCAATCTTTCACAATGACCTAATTATGGACTAGTTCAGTAGAGCGAACCTATATGGTGTGCCACATGTCACCGTTTATTCATTCGGATCTAAAATTGATATAGAAAAAACCAAAGTCAGTACAATATCTGCCACTTTTTACAGAATTCCAATCCGATACTCAGAGAGAGAGTTATGACGATTTTCCCAAGGTCACTTACTTGAGATGAAGTTTAGGAGCCTGCAAAAACATTGACTTCCATAGATCATATCTCCGAAAATATTGTGCACCCTAATATGAAATTTTTGTAGAAGCTTCCTCCAGATTTTGGCTTCGCCTCAAAAAAATTTCAGCTTCTGAACCTTTTTATAAAAAACGTTAGAGCACAAATTCCACGATGACCTGTTTCAGGTAGCAAAATCCCTACATAAGGAGGATATGAGGATCACAATTGATATAAATGCTTAGGTTGAGAGGGGCTTCAACAAGTGAACATGGGAGGGATTTTAGGAGCTTAAAAATTATTAATTATTGAATTTTCAATGACCCATGCCACAACCCCATGGAGTTTTAGCCCACTAACTGGGGTTACAAACTTCAAACATGAATATCTCTTAAACCGTGAAGAATTACGCGACGTGCCATATATAAATGAAAACATCTTGACAAGCAGAAACCATAAAAAACATTCTTGACCTAGTATACAGTAATTTGGTAGGTAAAAATTTCCATGCAATATCTGGGTAGCCCCTGGTGCTACTTGGGTTGACATCAATGGCAACCACTGATCAACAATCTCCCCCTTTGGCATTGATGGCAACACAAGTACTCCCCCTGCAATCATGACACCTCTTCCTACAAAATTATCTCCCCGTTTGACATCAATGGCAAAGGGTAATTCCCCTTGACACAAAACCATCCTGCGAACCTTTACACACTTCCACTCCCCCTTTATATTATGAATAAGGAAAATCTAATGAGAAATTGGGAGAATCCCAAGCTTCTGGTGAAGATATTCAAATGCTTCACGAGTACTCTTATGATAATCAACGCTTCCTACCCAATCTGCATCTGTAAAGGCTTGAATAATGAGATGGTTACCCTTGGGATACCACAAGCCATATTCTGTTGTTTCCTTTAGATATCGAAGAATTATTTTGACGATAATAATATGTGATTCTTTTGGTGCTGCTTAGAATCTTGCTACTTGTCCAAATGCTTGCATAACATCTGGCCAGAAGGCTATTACATATAGAATACTACCAATCATAGATCTGTACAACCTTTGATCCACATCCTTAGATGAGTCGTCTATGCTCAATTTGCAACCTGTTACCATCGGAGTAAGGATGGGTTTGCAATCTTCCATTTTGAATTTCTTGAGCATTTACTTGATGTACTTGGCTTGACATATAAATATTCCTCTCTTGCTGAGATATTTGAAGCCCTAAGAAGTATGTCAACTCACCAAGTAAATACATCTCGAACTCACTTTGCATATTTGTAGCGAAGTTCTTACTTAGTCGATCATCATTGCTACCAAATATTATATCATCATCTTTAGCTATTAGACATGCTTTAGTTGCTTCATCCATAGTGTATTTTTCGTTTGGAGCTTGACTTGCTGTAGCCACAATTTCACCATACCTTCCTTTCCTGATTTCACATTTTTTGGAGTTGAATAGTATTGTGTGTCCTTGATCACACATTTTTCCAACACTGAGCATATTGTGATTCATGTTTTCAACCAATAAAACATTCTTGGCTAGAGCATCTTTGCTTCCGAGAGTGACGTACTTGATCCTATAACATTTGAAGATCCATCATTTCCAAAGGACACAGTTCCATCCTTCTTCTCTTTCAGAGATACAAATTTCTTTCTATCTCCAGTCATATACGTTGAGAAACCGCTATCAACATACCACACATCTTTGTTGTTTTGAGCCTTTAGAGCAAGAGCACAATTATCGGTATTCTTCTTTTTCCATGTTCGTTCATTCTGTGGCTTCGAAGATTCTTCTGGAGGATTTTCAAGTATGCAGTCTCTGGCTATGTGTCCAAAGTTCTGACACTTGTAACATTCCATATTATTTCTTAAATGTTAAAATCTATTGATGTTTCATTGAGCCCTGGGAGGTTCATATTTGACAGTTCTCCTAGAATTTTATTGGTTCCTAGGGTACGTGCGACATTCTATACCTTTATGTCAAAATTTTCCACATGAATAACAATAGCCATGAAAAATATGTTGGTACCTAGATGGAAATCTTCGTCGAGGAATCATCTTCCAAGGGTGTTCTTGCGAATATTGTCCAATGAAGTCTACATGCTTGTCATATCTCATAGGTTCATTGTATTTTGTTGTAGAAGGTCCTGCTTCTTCTTCTTTGTAATCGAGGCCAGTTCTACCATTGTAAGATCTTTGATTGTTGATGAGTTCTTCCAATGCCCTTGAGCTGTTGGCATAGTTTTGGACAGTTTTTCCATTCTTCACTTCCTTACGCAGCGAGACTACTTCGACTTATAATGCTTCCCTTTCTTGGTTGCTTTCTTCCAACTTCTTTTGAAGTGACTCTTCAATACATTTGTGTTCTTCAACTTCAATTTTGAGACCTTGAACTTGTTCTTCAAGAGTATTGGAACGGATCTTCTCAGCCTTGAGCTCTTTTATAAGCTTGATTGCCTCCTTAGAAAATTCTTCTATGGTCATCCCTTCTTCTTTGTTGTTTGATACCTCTTGTTTAATGTGCTTGGCCATAAACAATACTCTCTCATTGGCTTCTTCTTCGCTGTCATTGTCTTCATCGGATGATGAGCTATCTTCTTTAGAGAGAAAGTTCCTTTTAAATCCTTTATTTTTTCTTTTCTTGTTGAATTTATTAAAGCCTTTCTTTTCTTTTGAGTTTCCATCACTACTGTTCGGACATTTTGCTGAAAAATTCCCAACCTCACCACAATAAAAACATATCAATGGAAGTCTACCCTTGAATTTTCCCTTACCAATTTTTAATTTTCTCGTAAAGTAAGCATATTCTCCATCTGAAATACCTTCTTCTTCATCTTCCTTTCCTTCACATTTGCAGGTGCAGGTCTGTGCCTTTGAAGGTTATTTCTCCTTATTGGTTTTCTTAGATGCAACGAATGCAGTTTCTAGATGCTAAGTACCCTCTTCTTCGTCAAGTCTCATTTCATATGCTACAAGAACTCCATGTAATTCCTCTTTGCTGAGTTTGTCTACATTTGGAATATATTCTAAGACCAATACCTTTGGGTTGAATCTTCGTGGTAACGTTCTAAGAATCTTTCGTATAATAGTATTATTTTCAACAGGCTCTTCCAATCCTTCTAGAGTGTTGGTTATTTCATCAACGTGTTGGAAGTATGCAACAGATTTGTTATCTTCTTTCATTATGAGTTGCTCAAATTTTTCTCTATAGATTTGAAGCTTTGATTCTTTGACATTTGAGTCACCTGCATATATATTCTCAAGATTGTCCCATACATTTTTGGCAGTTTTACAAACCAACACCTTATGATAAGAAGATTCAATAAGTCCACTGATAATAATATTCTTTGCTTTTGCATCATTTACCAAATTCTTCTTACCTTGTTCATCCGCGGTTGATGTAAATCCATTTTGAACAGTGTCCCATATTTTGTAACCTTGCGCTAAGAGATATACCTCCATTATTCCTTTCTAGAGTTCATAATTATTTTCATTGAATAGAGGTACACCATTCTTGGTATGCTCCATGACCTCCTTCCACCTATTAAACTTCTATTGAAGGAACCAAGCTCTGATACCAATTGTTGGAAATAATGAGGGGGGGGGGGGGGGGTGGAGTGAATCAATATTCCTTTCAATTAGTATTATTATTAATCTTTCAGAGAATTAGTTAATCTTCAATTATTATCAGGGTTTGTAAAATGATAGTAGTAAACAAAAGGAACACAATTGCACACAAATTTTTAAGGTGGAAACCCCCTCCGCGATGAAAACCACCTGAATGCTTTTCTAATAATTCTTTAATATCCAGCTCCAACTGAAAATAAAGCTCTTATTTCCTAGAATATAGAAAATAATTCTTCTCTAACTCCCAATGGATGGACACTCCAATGCTCGAGATTCTTTAGTAGTCAACTGAATGGATTCCCTAACACCCAATGAGCTACAAATCACCCTAGCACCACCCTACCACCCTGAATTTTTCACAAGATTGAACCTGTTGGTGACTTCATGCACCAGCCTAGCACCACCCTACCACCCTATAGAAGAATAAAAGAAGAATGGACTCTCGTACCAGGGAAAATGGTCCACTTTACAACGATATAAAATGATGTAGAAGAATAAGAAACACTAGACCATAACCCAAACTATGACAAAACCACCTAATTATGATCCTATACCTCCCGACACTTCCTCTTCAACTCTTGGTAGATAGACACTTGAACAATTTTTACAATGATTCATTTACAATGACTTAGTACAATGATACCTTTACAATGACTGCATGCAGTGCTGCCCACTTGAAGACTTCATGTGCCGAAATTATTGTTGTTGTTCTGCACCTTGATTGATGCTCTTGTCCTGCTACCCTCTGTTGCACCTTGATTTTCTTTGTTGCCCTAGAAAGTATGGTCCTTTGGAGCCCTTGACAACACATGATCTAGCTTTTTCTTGCCTTCTAGGAGCTCGATATTGAATATGGTGTATCTCTGTTATTTCAGATCCTCAATATCTGCTTTTCGGTCCTGTAGTAGTCCTCTGATTTGTCTCTCCAATACCATAGGTCTGACCCAATTTGGATTATTCAAGAGAGAGTTATACTGAATTTCTCACAATTCCCTAATTATGGATTGTTTCAGCAGAGCGCACTTGTACGACATGCCACGTGTCACTTTTTCTTCATTTGGCTCTAAAATTGATAGAGCTAAAACTATAGACTGTGCACTATCTTCCACTTCTTACGTAATTCCAATTCGATACTCAGAGAGATAGTTATGAAGATTTTACCAAGGTCACTTCTTTGAGATGAATTTTAGGAGCCTGCGAAAACACTGACTTCCACAGATCATATCTCCGAAAATATTATGCACCATGATCTGAAATTTTTACAGGAGCTTCCTTAGGATTTTGGCTTCGCCTCTTAAAAATTTCAGCTTCTGAACCTTCATAGAAAAAATTTAGAGCGCAAATGCCACAATGACCTATTTCAGGTAGAAAAATCCCTACATAAGGAGGATATGAGCATCACAATTTATATAAATGATTAGGATGAGAGGGGCTTCAACAAGTGAATGTGTGAGGGATTTTAGGAGCTTAAAATTATTAATTATTGATTTTTCAATGATCCATGCCACAACCCCATGGGGTTTTAGCCCACTAACTGGGGTTACAAACTTCAAACATGAATATCTCTCAAACCGTGAAGAATTACGTGGCGTGCCATATATCAACGGAAACATATCGACAAGTAGAAACCATCAAAAGCATTCTTGACCCAGAATATAGTAATTTGGTAGGTCAAAATTCCCATGCAAGATCTAGGTAACCCCTGGTGCTGCTTGGGTTGACATCAATGACAACCAATGATCAACAACGTTTACCCCTTTTTCAGGCCGAGATAGATTATTTACGAAAAAGGAATACCTTAGCCAATCGCGACTAAGAGGTTCTCTCAGATATTGTTTTCTACCTTTCCGGATCTATGAGACTACCTACGAAAAGGGACCTGTTGGAGTTTTCTTTTCTGCTTCTTTTTAAACTATCTAAACATGAAAATATGTCGAGTTATTCCTTTGTCAGACTCGCTAAAATCTAAATGACATTGGAAATCGTCACCATGACGTAACCAAGTTCCTCCTTCCTAGGGCTCGTAAAATGCACTAGGATGGATTTGTCCGAAGGAAAAACTTATATGACAAGAATATGCTATCCTCTTCAAGCTTGTGTAAAAATAAAAAAGTACTCACCAGAAATGGTGGGGGAAAAAGGAAGTTATTCATCATTTGTGTCGGTAGTATGTCACTCTTGAACATGACACTTATCTACAATTTCTGTCGGGTTGGGATATCTTCACTCTATCACTTTTCCTCCATGGGTTTGGGAAATATGTTTGCCTCTCATTCAATTACCAATATTTTTAACATGACCTCTGATCCAATTTGAGTCAAATGATGTCAAATTCTACAGTCATGTCGCTGATATGTTCAAGAGCAAATTATTCTGCATTTTGTACATTCCCTGATCCTCTGTTTCAGTCTTGATTAACAATCATAGTGCATTCTCTATTTTGTGTCGATGATGTGGGATTAACTATGACCCTCCTTCGATGAATCTCTTCCTATCGACTTCAGCTTATTATCCAGGAAGTCGATCTAGAGACTTCTTTCTGATACCTTAGAGCGTGCATGCCCTAATGGCAAGTTCTTCACATTCGACGACAGGTTCACATCATTGGCCTTCGATTGGGTGATTTCACGGGTGTTTGACTTCAGTTCCTTAGTCATATTCCTTGGATTGTACTGGCAGTACCTTGAGGACCATTTTCATCGTTGGTGGCTTCTCTCGCGCCTGGTAACAATTTACATCATTGACTGGTAGTTAGGCGATTTTCCTGCATGTTTGACTTCAGCTCATTTATTCCAATGGTTGAAATTGTACTTGATTGGGTCGTGACAGAGTGCAAGACCCTGTATTTTATTCTCTAGACTCCAGGTTGTGAGGCAATATGATTTTTCCATGATTGGATACATGTTTCTTTCAGATAGATGGTTGTGAGCATACCATGAGTCTATATGTGATCCTTCTCATATGGATGGATGTGACCATAACATGGTCTCTTTTATGGATGGCTACGTCCAATATACCTTGATTCATGTATTTTCATCAAATATTTCAATTATGTATATTTTTCTATGCTTGATTTTCAGGTCTCCCGACAGCAGTGTTTGGTTCCTTGCACGTATTCATAAATCATTTAACCCCTCACTCGTGCTTAGACTTCATATTTTAGGGGGCATTTGATACACAACAATTTGTTACTGTCCCTGTACTCCCCATTCCTTGATCCTGGAGGACCCATACAATGACCCTTGTGTACTTTCCAAGCATGGAATACATACCCCTGAACCACACTTTGTCTACCAATTCATCTCCCTTTATTATTTTTCTGGAAGATCCTTATAAAAACCTGGTTTTCAAGGTCAGCGCTTTGTCTCAGTGTCTGACCCGCATTGATAGAAGAGATTTGCACTAAGACCTGTGTCGATCGATGCTCTATCTTAATTTTTGACCCACGCCGATCCTCTTTTGGAAACTTTTTTAAATAGAAACGAAGCTTCCATGACTAGAAGCTTCGCGAAGTGGAGATCTGGAAGTTTGTTTTGAGGATATGGCCGAGGAATTCCCCTTTGGGCTTCTTGTTCCCATAAAATAGGAACTACTCCAAAGGATAAGCTTTTTTCCCATTATTTGACGGCCCATATCCTCATCTTCCATTTTTATATAAGGAGACCCTTTCACTTTTCACCTCTCGATGCCTTGACAGAGAGTTAGGAGCCGGGCCGGTTAGAGTTAATGGAGAGGATAAGCAATTATAGCTTCGAGAGAATAGTGTAGAGTGTGATTGTTTTGTGTGTTAGGAACATAGTGAGATCTTAGACCTTTGTGTATGAGGGTGTTGCAAACGTGCTTGGATATAGACCTATCAAAGGAGAGCCTCAAAATCAAGGCTTGGTTGTAAACTCCCCTTGTCTTTATCATAATAAAATGTATCTAATGTTTATCTTCCACTCTTTTTTATATTTATAATGAGATTTCTAGCATTCCTTGATCAGTTAGATAGATTGTAATTATTTTATGTTTGTCATTATTTTACGCTTGTCATGGTGTCTTGACTGTCTGTACACGTAATCAAACGTTGGCAGGAGCGTGTATCAAGCTTGAGAAGAGCGACAGATCAAGAAGCTTCGACGAAAGATGAAAACATAGCATCAGAATAGGGTAGGCCATCTTCTTTGCTCTAAATTTCATTTACAATCTAGGAAGGTAGATGCTAGTATGTTCCCGTAGTTGCTAGACCCACCCTAGGGCTAGAGGGATCGCCTTTGTCCGCAGAGGGGATTTTCCTAGAAAAAAGAAAGATACATACCACATAATGGAAAATGATCATGAGTTAGAAGTAGAATCTAATGACTATCAAAGAGTATAGCTGAATGCATTGAGTTTCCAGCAAAGGCAATATTTCTTGAGGAGCCGAGATTTTCCAATCAATCCACCTCCAAAGAAGACAGTTCAACAGAAATAAGCACCACAGAAGCAAGTTTCTCTATCCAATCAAAATAAGGGTAAAGATATTGTAGCTCCGAATCAGAACAAAGGAAATGAGTCTTCTGCAAGTGCACCTGTCAAAGAAAGAGATATTAAGAGAAAATAAGTTGGACCGAGAGATCATGTTGAGAAAAGAGACGTCATCATAAAAGAGGTAGACAGAACTATACCCTTTAATTTAGAGTCAAAAATTTCTAAGTTAAAGGTGTCTATTCCACTTAGTGAATTGGTCAAAGTTGATAAATACAAATCCCATGTAGTCAAAACCTTGAAAGTTGACCCTTTATCTGACATGGTTAATATAGAGGATGATCAGCCCGAGTTAATATTTGGACCTGCAATCGATGGTCAGTCTGAAGATAGTGAGGTCCCACCATTTTAATTGAGTCTCAAAGTTCACCAATTCATCCTTCATAACACTATGTTAGACTACGGGGCCTCCCACAACCTCATGCCCAAAGCTATCATGGAGAAACTTGGCCTTGACATAACCCGCCCATATCATGATTTATATTCTTTCGATTCCGGTCGTGTCCGTTGTTTGGGTCTAATCAAAGATCTAGTTGTCTCCCTAGAGCCACGTTTCGGTATGCTGTTATCAAGATCTTGGGGGGCTAAATTGAGAGGTACACTGCAGTTGGACTTTTCCTATGCCACCATTCTTGTCTTTGGTCAAATGAGAAAGCTATACCGTGAGACTAAAATGAAATACATGATCACAAACATGGAAAGGCCTAATAATCTTCCTATAAACGTTGTACATACAAACTTAGAATCCTTCATATTGTACAATGATTCTGGATTAAATGATGTAGATTGTCAATTAGTAGAAATAGAGGATGTTCCTGAAGTTTCAGATTGCATTAGAACAGTGTTAGAAAAAGAGAAAGAGAATCTGCCTACTATATTTGAACAACCATTAGAGAAGGCAGATGAAAGCTCAGAATAGCATAAAGAATTAGATCATAAATTGTGTCAAATCAGAATCAAGAGTTTCAGCGCCTTGAAGAAGAAGATGGTCTTTGGAGCATGGACTTTGATGGTTTCGTTGCCAAAGACGGAGCTAGCATTGGTTTATGGATCTGCAACCCATTTCAACAGAAAAATAAGGTCCCAAGTAATGTTAGGTTGTTTTCCTACAAACTAGCATTCGATTGTACGAATAATGAGGCTGAATATGAAGCGTCCGGTTTGAAAATTTTGAAAAAATTGGGAGCTAGAAGAATTGCAGTCTACGGTGATTCAAAGCTGGTAATTAAACAAATCAAAGGTGAGTATCAAGCTAATCACCTAAGGATGAGGCAATATAGGAATGCAACACTTGACATTTTGAGAATGTTTTCAAAATATACACTTAAAGTAGTGCCAAGATTGCAAAACTTGATGGCTGATTCATTAGCCACTGCTGCAAGTAATTTCATATCTACAATGTTTTCAAATAAAAAGTTTGAGATTCATATAAAGCACAGGCCCGCCATTCCGGATAACTTGAAATTTTGGCAAGTTTTATGGGACGATAAACAAGTGTACAATTTCCTTCAAAGTGAAGGTGAGTTTGAGAACTGTTCTATGGATGAAGTGTACGACAAGGATGACCAAGTTATTGATGCAGATTAGATTGACATACTTTAGCTTAAGGACAATAATATACCAAAAGGTCTCGTACCTTTGGAAGAGTTACTTGATCAAGGTGACGTGGCGAAAAAACCTACTTTGATCCCCTTAGAAAAAGTCGTAGAAGATGTTAATATTGGAACAGTGGAGCAACCAAAGTTCATCAAGCTTTCAAAGTCTTTGCCTCTAGAGGTAAAGCCTAAATATGTTGATTTGTTTATTGAGTTTTCTGACGTGTTTACTTGGAATTACTCAGATCTAAAGGTGTACAATAAAGATATAATTCAACACACCATCCTGATAAAGCCAGACCAAAAGCCTTTTAGGAAAAATATCAGGAGAATAAACCTAAAGTTTTTACCGTCCATTGAGAAGGAGGTAAACAATCTCTATAAGGTAGGAATTATTGTTCTAGTTAGATTTTCAGATTGGATCTCAAATTCGGTTCTAGTGCAGAATAAGACCGGTGAAATTCGATTATGTATAGATTTCAGAAATCTGAACAAATTGTTGTTGAAAGACAATTAACCGTTGCCCAAAATGGACCACATACTTCAGCGAGTTGTAGGAGCCAGCTGGATGTCATTGCTGGATGGTTACTCAGGGTACAATCAGATCCTCATGCATGAGGATGATCAAGACATGGCAATGTTCACAACACCATGGGGTGCATTAAAATACGAAAAGATGTCGTTTGATTTGAGGAAAGTCGAGGCCACTTTTCAGCGTGCAATGGACATAACATTCGGTAATGAGAAATATGTCTTCCTTGTTGTTTATTTAGATGATTTGAATATTTATTCAAATTCAAATGATGACACCATTTGAGGGTCGTGTTCCAATGATGTAGAAAATTTGGGATTTCCCTAAATCCTAAAAAGTGCCTATTTTCTATGGAATAAGGAAAGCTATTGGGTAACATCATATCAAAAGATGAGATTCAGATAGATCCTGCTAGAGCTAAAGAGATACATCAAATTAATTTCCCTCGTAATAATAAATAAGTCCAAGCATTCAACATTAGGATGAATTTCCTACGTAGATTCATTCCCAACTTAACAGAACATCTTAGAGAGTTAACTAACATGATGAAGAAGGAGAATGATGTAAAATGGTCTAAAAATGCTCATAAGTCATTCAGATCGGTGAAATTTTCTTTGAACACTGCTCCAGTTTTTACAAGTCCCAATTATTCACTATATTTCATTATCTTTTCTTTCGCCTCTGAGCATACTTTGGCAGCGGTACTAATGCAGAGAAAATATGGGACAGAGCTGCTGATAGCATTCTTTAGTCACATAATAAGGTGCAGCCCTCCGATACAACATAATTGAGAAACATGCCTTGGCTTTGGTCAAAGAAATCAAGGACTTCTATGTTTATATTTCGTACTCACATATTTTGGCATATTTCCCAAATCCAACTGTTAAGGAGGTACTCATGCAAACAGATCCAGAAGGAAGAATAGGTACACTAGAAAATTTGGCCCAATTTCCGACGGCCACTTCGTCGCTATTCCGACACATAGTCGTCGCAAGAGCGACAGTTCGAGGATGGGCAAAACGTGGTTTGCCATTACGTTGCAATTCCGACGCACTGACAAAGTGTCGCACTATCGACACTTTTTCCGTCGCTTCCAAACAAGTTTCGCTCTTTCGACGTTTCCCAAACCGTCGTGCTTCCAATGTTTGTAAACTGTCGCAATTTCGACGAAATGTGGTCCGACGTTTTTAACGTTGCTCTTTCGATGTTTGTAAACTGTCGCAATTCTGATGAATTGTGGTTCGACGTTTTGGACGTCGCTCTTCCGACGTTTGTAAACTATCGTAATTTCGATGAAATGTGGTCCGACATTTTGAACGTCGCTCTTCCGATGTTTGTAAACTGTCGCAATTCCGACAAAATGTGGTCCTACGTTTTGAACGTCGCTCGTCCGACGTTTTTATACTGTCGCTATTCCGACGTTTTTAAGTTGTTGCAATTACGACGGTTACAAAGCGTCAGTATACCGATGGCGGGTTGAATTTAAAAAAAAAAATGAAACTTTAAAACATGAAAGTAAATCTCCAATATTTGTTATGAATTGTGGGCGTTCCAATGACCATGAAATATTAATATAATAAACCACCCCGCAACGCTTCGACTATAAACAATCATATAAACTTGGATCTGTATTTCAAAAAACAGGTTTAAAATAGAAACAGGGCAACATTTTTTTTTCCAATTGTTATGAACATAATTCGACCGTGAAAAATTAATATAATAAACCACCCCGCAGCGCTTCGACTATAAACAATATTTTTTTTTTCACAAGAGAAAAAATGTTGTTTTGAATATATTATATGAAGTAAAACAATCCATGAAGTCATTACATTTTCACACCTGAATATTGGAACCCAAATATCCATCCAGAAAAGTGGAAGTCCCACCCCAGACAATGATAGAAAAATACCCCATGTCACATACAGGGAAATGATATAAAACCCAGTAACGGTCCACATGGAGATTATCGACAATCTGAGAAAGCATCCAAATATGCCCAAGGCATCTATAAGAAAGTGAAATAGCAGTATGTAGAATAGTAAAGCAAAAGATAGAGTACGTACCGACGTCCATTGTTCCAAATACAAATTAAAGTACCCAAAATCCTTGAACAGAGAAAAATGCTAATCATGTGAGGAGTGTGATATGTCCAAAATATAAAAAGACCATCAGACCATATCAATAAACCAGCATCGCTAGTTTTGAAGGCAGAGTGATAACCTATCAACACATAAAATAGTATCATAAAGCGGATACAGGAAATGTGCAGAGACATGTACTATTGATATACGCCTCACACAAAAAGCATCCATGATAGAGAAAAAATATGTACAAACCCAGGGTCGATTGTATGTTCTGGCTCGCTTGTTCCCAGAAATAAAAACCATCTGCAGAAACCCACGCTTGCTTGTAAGTTCAGGCTTGCTTGATTCCAAAATTGGTAACCATCTATTGCATCCGAGATGTAAGGTTCAGGCTCGCTTGTTTCCATTAGTAGTCCGCTACAGCATCCACCCTGCTCATAGAAAAAAGGTTCCTGTAGATATACAAAGAAAGAGTATAATACGTAGACCATATAAACATGGCTCTGTATTTCAAAAAACAGGTTTAAAATAGAAACAGGGAAACATTTTTTTTTTCCAATTGTTATGAACATAATTCGACCATGAAATATTAATTTAATAAACCACCCCGCAGCGCTTCGACTATAAACAATCATATAAACATGGCTCTGTATTTCAAAAAACGGGTTTAAAATAGCAACAGGGCAACATTTTTTTTTCCAATTGTTATGAACATAATTCGACCGTGAAATATTAAAATAATAAACCACCCCGCAGCGCTTCGACTATAAAAAATCATTTAAACATGGCTCTGTATTTCAAAAAATAGGTTTAAAATAGAAACAGGGCAACATTTTTTTTTTTCTAAGTAAGTTAATCTATTAACAGTGGGAATAAAATTATAGCATGACTTTAGTCAAAAACATTGCCCAGAATTATGGAAAATTTGTCATCAAAAAATCAAAAAAGAAGACTTCCCTCATACGGGGAAACCAGTCTTGAACGTTTACAGAATTCAAAAATATTACAGAGGTCCAACACAGTAATATAATCTAAAAAATTCCCAATTAAGTGGGCTTGCGAAGCAAGAAAACCAAATTAACCAAACTACTCCTCCGGTGGTTCCTCGACGATTCGGCACCATCCTTCGGAAGGTCCAGGATTTCCAAGTGCTATCTCCACATTCACGCCACCGCTCCCCTCCTGAAGGCCTGAATGCTGACCAACTTTTTCTGAGCTCAGACCTGCCGGACGGGTGCATTGTTCCTCCATTTGGGCCTCCTCACGGAAAACCATGGTGATTGAACCTGTGATTCGTGGGCGGTTTATAGATAAATTAAAGGAAAAAAGCGCAGTGTGTGTCATGGGAGAAGGTGAAGCGGTGGGGAAATGAGGAGCAGGGGAGCCCATACGATGGACAGATCCTAGAACCCGACCCCGCCCACTTCTAGTGTTTGGATAGTGACCCGCGGAATCATCACTGGACTGGGAAGACGACTCGGTTGAGGGGCTGGAGGGAGCATGCAGGGGTTGACCTCTAGTGCTCCCCCTGCGTCAACACATCCTATGACGTAGGCGAGGCATGGGTGCAGTCTCAGCAGTGGGCACAAGACGAGACGGAGAAGCAGGATTCCAAGAAACCGAGGAAGACAAACACAGACCAGACCGAGAGAAATGCAGATATGCACCAAGGTCTAAGCAGCAGTTCAGCTGGCCACTTCTCCTTCTCGTCACAGTGAGTAGACAGTGTAACCCAACAACTGGAGAGCATCTGCAATTCAAAGGTTGCGGCTCATCTGAAAAACCATAGCGAAAAGCCATTTTATCGACCCGACTGCAATGCAATCGAAGAATGCACGTCATAATTAATCTCTCATTAATCAGAGCCGAAGGCCGGATCATATTGGATCATGCGGAATCGCTAACAGGAGTGGAGGTCCGATCTTCAACAGTGTTAAAACTTAATGCGATTTGATGTGAAAACCTTGGAACTTAAATATCGGCTAATTGAACATCATTAAAACTTAATGCGATTGATATGAAATCGCCACATCCAGGTCCCATCGCCTTAAATGCCATCGAATGCACCTGCATCCAGGAATAGGGCAACTTTTGATTGAGGACACGTGTCATAAATTTATTGGAGTGGATCTTTGTTTGGGCCGCTCGCGTAGTGGAAATCCGGACCCGAAAAATATTAGGGCGAATTTGATAAGAAATTCGCGTCATAACTCTCCCTCCGTACGCCATCCCAACTTCAAACCCGAAAAATATTAGGGCATAATTCATTTGGTTTTCACGTCACAAAATTTGCTGACGTCAACAGGCTATTTTGGAATGCGAATTTGGTTTGAATTATGGTTTACGCCGTTTGAAGTCCGACGGGCTCGACTTAAGAACAATTTTGTTTGATCCCATCTTCTAAAATTTGTGTTGGTTTTCTTTGATAATACACATATTTATAATAAATCATGGGAATACCACACTAAACATGTGGAAAAGTTATATAAATTATTGATAACAATCATTTTTATGTAAAAATATCCAAATGTGCTTTTGGGAAATAAGAATTCGAGTATTTGGTTCATATTGTTTTAAATGAAGGAGTGAAGTTGGAGCCTCAAAATATGCAAGCTATTACAAAATGACCTATTCCTAAGAAAATCAAGGTTTTTAGAAGATTTTTTAGAGTTACATGATATTATTGATAATTTGTTAAGAATTATGCATGCATTTTAAGTCCACTCACATATCTCTTGAAGAAAATATCATTTATATGGAATGATGAGGCTACTTTGGCATTCTCTCTTTTAATGGATGCCATGTCTTCTACACCAACATCGGTTGCACCTACTTTTGGTAAAACATTCATAGTAGAGTGTGAGGCACTAGGACAAGGAATTTACGTAACATTAACACAACAAGGGATATCATTGGCTTTTAAAAGCAAGGAATTCAAAGAAAATATTTGGTGAAATCTACGTATGAAAAATAAATGGAAGCAATATTACATGCAATAAAAAATGGGGATAGTATATCATTGGGAGGTACTTTAAAGTCAAGATATACCATGATAGCATAAAGTATTTTTTGAAGTTATGATTTTCATTAGAAGATTAACAAAAATGAGGAGAAAAAATGCAAAGTTTTAATTTTGAGATAATCTGCAAAAAGGGTAAGGAAAATTTAGTACATGATGCTCTTTCTAAAGTAGAAGAGGCCTCAAATTTATATCCAATTACATTTTCTATTCCTAGGTGGCTAGAAGAAGCTTGCCATAATGGAAAAATGACAATAGTACTAAACAAAAACTAAAATTTATAAAGGATGGGATGAACTCTATGGAGCATTGGGAGTGAAAGAGATATACTTTGGTGCAAATGTAGAATATTTTTATGCACGCAAGCATATTTGAATAAACAAATATTAAGGGAGTCCCATGTCTCTCTGATGGTAGGACGCGGGGTTCCTTAAAACATCTCAAAGGATCAAAAAATATATTTTTGGAAGGAATGAAGAAAGATATTCAAAATTTTGTAAGAGAAGGTCAGGTTTGCATAATAAATAAAAGAGAGATAGTAAAATCTCTAGGGTTACTTCAACCATTCCACATACATATTCAAAGACTAGAATATATATCAATAGAGTTTATTACAGGGTTACTGAAATATAAAGGTAAGTATTACATTTTTGTGGTCAATTATATAGACAAATTTTGTAGATTTTTTTTGTAGAGCTCAAAGTACATAAACAACAAGCTAAGTGCCAGAAGTGTCCGTGAAAGAAATTCATAGTCTTCATGGTTTTCCTAAAGTAATAGTAACAAGAAACTTTTGGAAATAATTATTTAATATGAGTGGAGAAACACTAGTTGCCATGAGTTCTACATATCAAACACAATCAAATGGTCAAACAAAAATAGTTGACAAATGTTTTTAAGGTTATCTACAATGTTACTCTTTAGAAAAGCAATATTAATGGATGAAGTGGGTTTGTCAAGTAATAATGGTAATATGATACTACCTATCACACATCTACTAAAATTTCCCCATTTAAGGCCCTTTATGGATATCCAACTCCTAGTATCTCATACTTTTTGCAAGATAAGTCCAAAGTATAGGAAACAGAGTCACATATGGAAAATACTAAAGAAAATTTGAAAATTATTATGGAAAACCTTCAAATGACATGAAACATGATAAAAAAAACAAGGGGAACAACATTGAAGTGAAAGATAATTTGAGGAGGGTAATTGGGTATTTTTTAGATTATAGCATTATAAGCAATCTTCATTCAAGAAAAAAAAGAATAAAGAATTAGCTCAAAAATGTTATGGCCCTAAATAATTATTCATAGGATTGCACAAGTGGTATAGAAGTTATATTTTCCTTCTTCTTGCATTCATAAGGTTTTTCATGTATCTTGCCTAAAAAAGGTTTTGGGAAAAAATATGCCTATGTAAATAGAACTTCCAAAATTAGATGAAGAATGAAAGTTGATTCTTGAACCACAAAAAGTTGTAGATAAACATTATGTATCTCTTTGACATATAACCATTATGAAGTACCTAATCAAGTGGAAGAATATTCCTCTAGAATAAGGTACATGGTAAAATGATCAATTTGTGATGAAATACCCACGGCTAAAGGGTTCGTTTGAAGTTTTGACAAAGGTTTTGTTATATGTTTTATATAACGCGCGGCGGAATAGTTTTATTGTTTTTTAAGGTCCCACATAGTGATCAAATTTGAAGGGCAGGTCCGAATTTCAATTAGAAGGGCATATATCTATGTCGCCCTTCCATAATGAAAAGCTTAAAAAAAAACTTTTCAATTGACCACAATAAATTATTTTTACATTTCATTTTCAGAAAGACAAAACCATCAATCTTTATATTAATAAAAGAATGTTACATATACAACAATGAAGAAGGCTCCATCTTTCATTGCTTAAATATCTCATTGGCAATGTCAACATAAGTCTTGAAGACACTATTATAAGAATTTGGATACATACCACCGGGATATAGGAAATTCTTATGTGTCAGATTGTGTAATGCAATTTTGACTTTGTCTCACAAGGAGCAGCAGCATGGAGGTCTGGATTTTTCTTATAGAACTTTTTTATTATTATTTGAAATGTTGTTTATAGATATGAATACAACAATGAAATTATGAGCATGGTGGACAATTAGTCAAGCTCATGATGCCAAACCATGATGATGTAAGTTTGGAATTTAACATTTTTACATATTAAAGACAAATAGTCAAAATCACTAACAACTTAGTATGCCATAATTAATAATCATTCCATGTTCACTTTTGTTAATAGGTTTATGTCACACGATGATCTCTCTTCTCTGGCATTTACTTGTATTGAAGATCACTATTCTAGGAATAAGGAGTTATTTTCTCCAAAAATAACCCTAGCCAAACATTGAGAATGCATCAAGGATATCTTTCTATGCTTCATAAGTACATATGTTCTACTTCTAAATCATGTCTTGGAAGTGGTTGTTTTGCTGGAAATTATTCACCGGTTGGTTTCATACCAAAGTCTTTTTCACATTTTCAGCATCCAATACATGAAAAAGATAATGGTTTAAAACAACATAAATATTTGAAATTTTGCAAGAATTGTCTGGCACACTTTGAATATGAATTTTGAAGTCAAGTGCATGATCTTGTATAGGATCAAGTGTCATTTTGAATACCAAATGTTTCACAAGAAACTTCTCAACATGCTACCCTGCAGTAAGGATTAAATGACAATATTGCATCAACTATTTCCATAATAAAAGTGCACCTCGGCCATAAGACTAAACAACTACAAATGTTGTAGATCTAACAAGACCACACAATTAAATTTATTCCACAAGGCCAATACTATATGAAAAATGAAAAGGAGTTTGAAACCAAAATTACCTTAGGCAACTAATTCAATTAGATACACCAAACCATCAGCAAAAAGGAAAACCAACCTACTCAAAAGGCAAGCGTTTACCTCCTTTGACAAAATTTTGAGTTCCGAAACAAGGGCCTTTATTGTCTTGTCAATGCCCCTAGTAATTTGAGCGGGGTTTGCACCTGCTGCAACAACCTAAACAAAAAGGTTTCATTTCAAATTATTTTCCACAAATTTAAGATACAACCATTGTCGGTTTTGTATTTCCTAACAAGCTCATAAATTTTGACAAAAGAACCAAAATTTTTTAATACCTGATAGCAATTTTTTCACTCAAAAACTATCTTAGACTCAATAAGCCCAACCCAAAACTAAAAAACCAAACACCATAAGACCGTACAAAAATGAATAGATGATCTTGATCCAGTACTATCGACAAAAAGTTACCTTTACACCCTCACTTATTAACCCTGTGCTGTTGAATTTTAACTTCAACTGCTGCAGCAGAAGGACGGATGCAACAACAACATTTTTTTTTGGAGGTTTCTTGCATGCCATCCAGAAATTTAATTCAGCATTTAAAATTCCTGCAAGTTTTTTTTGTAGACGGTCGCAGCCATATTTCTGTACAAGATTGTATTTAAACACAACAACCAACATTAACGCAATTCACCAACTAGAAATTAAACAAACAGAAATTTACTCGCCAGTTTTGTAAATTCAAAAGGAGGACACGTGGAGCATTAATATTGGATCGCATGAAATTCAAGGGAATCTGAAAACCTGAAAATCGGACCCAAATTTTTTATAAGGCACATTGGATTGAGAATTCACGTTACAAATTAGGCAGACGTCATCATCCCATTTTGGAACGCGAATTTGGCTTGAAATTCAATCTATTCAGACTTTTGAAGTCTGATGGAAAGGGTTCTTTAATGTTTTGATAGTTTAATTTTATGTATGCTTTAATATATACATATGTTTTAAACATATGTTATATATATATCATATGCGAAATGAAAGGTGGGCCATAGAATTTAGTTTTATTTTTATTTTTTTAAAAAGAGGGTTTATTATAATATGTTTTATATGTTACGACATATAAAAATAAAAAGGACAAAAAAGCTTGGTAGTTTTTTTTATAGACAGTACGTAAATTTTTTATTACACAGCAGTGTGTAAAAAGTGAAAGACTGAGTGTAACTTTTAAGTGTGTATGCACAGCAGTGCGAAAGTGAAAAACACAGCAGAGTGTTTTAGAGACAGAGTATGTTTGTTTTGAACATACAGTGAGTTGGTTTTATGCACTGCGTTTTGTAGCAGTCATAATTTTGTAATCCCTCTCAGTGAGGAAGAAGTGTAATAGTTTTTTTTTGAGTTATTGAAGGGAATAGAAGTTTGTTTTCAAAGTATTGAAACTCTGTCTCCTGTCAAAGAAATTTTTATTTTCTCTGTGTTAGAGGAAGGGAGATTTATTCTCTATTCATTGTTCTGGAATTTTTCAATATTCCAACATGTGCTAGAACAACAGATGTTGTGGTTCCATCCCCAGCTAAATCATTTGTCTTTGCTGCAACTTGCCTTACCAACTTGGCCCCAATATTTTCAACTGGGTCCTCTAATTCAACCAATAAAAAGGCCAAAACCATAGCGTTGAGATACATTTCATTACATTGTCAATAACAATAAAATTTGACTCAGCCATAACCCTTTTCTTTTATTGTTGTGAAAAGCTTTATGCATTACTCTAATGTGGCTAGTCCATAGGCCAAGTAGACCACTAGGTAACAAATATGTTTCCTTTCACCTTTGAGTTTTCAAATTATGCCTACCAAATCTAAGACATTTAAGAGGGGGAACTAATACAACGTTAAAAAGAAAACCAGAGCACACATCTACAAATTACCTCCTTAGATACTGTCACACCATCATTAACTATTTTTGGAGAACCATGATTGCTCTCCAAGACAACATTTTTCCCTTCGCCCCAAGGGTGATTCCAACAAGATCAACAAGTTTGTTCACACCGCCTGCAAGACAAATTGACAATGCTTTCAGTAAGTGTGCAATTGAATTCCATACCATATTCCAAAACAACCCTTCGTGAAAAATTAAAATAACACATTAAAATCGAATATAAGTGGACAAGGAAAGATCCACCGCAGTGAAGTTTCACGTGCAGGTGACCTTCCTTTAAACATAATTTTTTCTCTGACCTGCAATTTTTTTGTCATTGAGCCATCCTTGTTGAAGTACAACTCATTTTCCATAGATATTGTATTAACTACCTTCTCTCTGTCTCGTAATCTCAGAGTCCCTCTTCTACTTGAGCGATTAAAGGAAATGGGTGAAAAAACTGAAAGAGAAGACAATTTTCTGCCATAATTATCAAACATTGCACCCAACTTCTTCCCCTTTCCATTGTTACCCAATGAGGTAGATGTGGCAATTGTTGTCATACTGCCCAAATCAGAGGCCACTTCTCTTATCCTGAATATAGAATTACAAGATATTCATATTAGTATGAACCTTAAAAAGCATGAATCCCATTGCTAAAAACCACTTTTAAGTTGTAACAGGCAAACTAAACAACTATCGCAACTTTTGGAAACTTCTGGAGCATTAAGAGAGAAACAACCAAAGATAAATACAACCACAATCCTCATTTTAATGAGACCGGACTATATATTTGCATTAAGATAATAGAAATAAATCAAGACTATATTAAGGCCAACACAAAACAATCTTTAACCAGTGTCTCTCACGGCCTTTAGGTTGCCATGCTAGAGGTTGCATATTTTTAATTTAAATTCTTGACCTCTCGTGCCCATCTATGAATGCATCCAATGGGATATCTACATCAAATGCTCCTTTATATCCCCCAAAAAAAATTCCCTACTACAAGAGCACCAGTATTGATGGATCACCCCACACCATCCCACCCACTAGAAACGGTGAAAAAAGAAACCCGAGAAAACTTCTGAAATATCTCAAGATGACTATATGGGTGGTTCTTATGAATCAACCAACCATTCAGAGCATGCTCATCAATCAAAACCATGAGTATTATGTGATGATATTCAAGCAGGCACTGAATCAGATTTCTGAAGCTATGTTAGAGAAACCCTAAAATCTCACTGAAAAAATAAAAATATACTCAGCAACAAAGATGATCACACTCTGGGTATCCCTGGACGCTATTTGGGGGTGATGAGTCCAATAGGTCTCAATGAAATGTTTCCCTCGCCAGGGAATACTATTGCAGTGGAATTTGATACTATTTTGGATGTTGAATTCCACGATCCTAATCGAAACCAGTACCTTCAGCTCCAGTACCTGTTCACAAAAGAGGGTGCCATAGTCATTCATGCGTGCAGAGAGGGTGAATTGTAGAAATTGCAACAGGAGGTGTTGTTGTTGTTGCATTGGCCACTAGATTTTTTGTCTGGTTATGTTACAAGCACAAAGTATTGAAAAGGACAGACAAATTTAGTTCAGATATTGTGAAATTGCCTCGGAAATTCACCTACAAAGAGCTCAACAATGCTACAAAAGACTTTTTTTGAATGTGGTTGATAATCGATAATTGCAAGCAAGGGTAATCCCCTTGTGAAACCAAAATTTATGAGCATTTTCTAAAACCTGATGACAAAGTCATTGTAATGAACAAGTGCCTAGGTCCATATTACGTCCAAATATACCAAGCACCAAGATCTATAAAAAAAATCCACAGTATCTGCGAACTAAGAAGAAGAGGCAGAAAATGTATTCTGCTTACCTGTTCGAATAGTGGTTGGGGTTTACGTCACGAAAAAAATT
The DNA here is from genome assembly GCA_034641835.2 of Pinus albicaulis. NCBI lineage: Eukaryota > Viridiplantae > Streptophyta > Pinopsida > Pinales > Pinaceae > Pinus > Pinus albicaulis. Next base: position 57,112,103 of record CM076569.1, on the reverse strand, counting down.
TGACAGAGCCCATGTAGCATTTCTTATCATTGAAATTCTGGCAGTATCATTCAACTGGGCAAGCACCTGCCTCAGAGTTCCATGACTGAGGGAAAGATCCCTAAATGTTGCAGAGTCTCCAGCAATATTTCCCAAAGCCCAAACAACCTTACACGAAAACCAGTTGAACTCAAAGTTGGGTACTAGTTTTTAAAATCAAATTCCAAAATTACAGAAATATAAAGATGGTTGGGAAGAATTGGCATGCTCAAACAATGAGGTGATGCAAGAATGACATGAGGGAGAAAATATCAGAAAAGCCCCAATTCTGGAGAACTAAAGCTTATCACCAACCTGAGATTGACAACTTTACATGATGTAACCTATGAAATTGTAAATGGAGAAATCATAGTAACAATAAAGTAACCTATGTAACAATAAAGTCGGATTCATCTAGGGAGTGGTAATGGGAGAAATCATAGTGAACAACAGGAAACATGCAAAGTTGCTTACAATCAAATAGATGAAAAAACACATACAAAAAACCTATATAATAATCATGAACAAGCTTAATATTGAATTATGAACTGTAAAAGAACTTACAAAATGTGACATTACGAACTTGGTCAAGCGCACAAGCAAAAATATCCTGGACATGACCCTGGTTGACGAGTTGTATTGCTCATGATGCAAGAGGATTTGTACCTGCACTGCCAAGTCAATCAAAATCCATCATTATCTATACAATAAATAAAAGTAATTGATGTAGTATTTTTTACTCTAAGATGCATTCTTATGATAATGTTAGAACATATGTTGAAAATGTCAAAACATACCTGAATAAGCTCCTCTTTGTTTCAAGAACAATTTATTGGAGTCGCATGAAATTGGAACAAGCCTCCCACGATCTGAAAGAGAAGCAACTAAGTCAATAGTGACTTTTTTGTTGCTACGCTGGATCGAGGGAGGTTTGCTCGAAGATTAAATCGCTCCAATAAATTATTCTCTACTAAATAGGGCCAACCACATGAAGGTGGAAGCTCTTATGGCCCCTCCCCCCCCTCACATCACTCTCAATTCCCTAATACCCAATCTATATTTCATTTTTTACTTTCATGAGAATAAAAAAAAATATTCAATAACTAATAAAAAAACAATTCAACAAAAAGTACGCAAGGAAACATTGAAATTAATGCTTGACATAAAAATAGTATGATAAATGAGTTTTTTATATAACGCAAAAAACGTTCCAAGTATGGTAACGTTTGTTTTATAATAATACAATATTTTACATTATAAAATTTTCTTTTTCTTCTTCCTATTTATAAAGCTCCTAATTACATCATCAATATCATCGTGCTCTGCTCCTGTTTCGTGCCTTTCGACCCGCACTGCTGACCTAGTTGCGTAGTCACGATGTCTGGTCTCATCCAATGACGGGGCATCGCCTACAAAAACAGATAATATTAAATTTTAATTGTCAGTTTTTAAATATCATTGAACTAGTTCGGTAATATTAATAAAAAAAATTGCAATGAGATTATTTACTTGGTGCACCAGTTGTCGCCGTTGGGACTGTTGCCCTGTCTTCCTCTCTGGTGGTAAGATCCTCAAGGGAAAAATTCTCTGTCATTTAAAAAAAAAACGTTATAAGGACAACCATCAAGGTATAATTAGAAAAAAATATAAGTGGAAATTAATTACCGTCACGGCCCTCACTGATAGTAGCATTGTCGGCCTGGTCCCTACTACAATGATCAGGTTGCACGTGAGGATCATCTACATTTGGCTCTAAAACTGGGTTATTTGCGTCGTCGGTAGTGTTGCTCCCCTGATTTAAACAAAGCTGTTAGACATTAAATTTATGGATGAAAACAAACATATTGAAAGGTTAATGTTTTACCTTATCAGGCATTCTGGATCTTGGGACCTGCCCCAAGCTTCTGTGACGTTCAACTACGACTTGATAGCCGAAATGGAAAGCGATATTTTTATCTTCCTCTGTAGTTTTTGTTCCGAAGTCATCACCCTACATTACATATGATTGTGTATTTTTAATCATATTTGATAAGATTACAAAAACGTTGGAAGGCGATACAGTTAATTATAAGATGTTTAGCTACTTAATTGCAATTCTTGCGGCTAATTTCAAGTAGCCGCCCTGGCCTAGCTTGTGATGGCCCTTTTTTTCAATCCTAGCTTTGGTTGCCTTCGAGGTTTCAGGCAACCTAGCATCAAAATATTGAAGTCATATATGATGTAGCACACTTTTATTTTAGACATAGAGAAAATTAAAGTTATTGAATTAAAGTTGTAATTTACCTTGCGAGTCCAGTTGGCATTTTTACTTCTTTCTTTGCCCTCTTCTCTTTTCCGTCATGCATGAGTGATCTACACTCACTCTCTGGAACTATGAGAGGACGCTCGTATCTAGGGTTAAATTGCAATTGCGTCCTATAGGTGTCCCTGGTTAATTTCAAATATTTGCCGGCTACCCGAGAAATCGATGTTCTGTCAAATGTGCCGACCCCAAAAAGGGCTTCTAGATAATCTAGAAGTTCTTTTTTCAGGTTGGAATTCTAGGAATTCCACCTTGTGCGTATGGTTGGGCCAAAAATTACCAATGCATGGCTCTCCAAAAACTTGTAGAACTCATTGTTTCCTACACAGAAAAAAAAATATATTATCATTAATTTAAAAATAAAAATCATGATAAATATGTTTTAGATAGAGTACATGAAATAGTTAAAATATTAAATTTACCTGGGAGTTGTACGTGCTTTATAGGGACACCTTCATCGTTCACCAACAATGTGCCATTAATGGTCCCTATGGAGCTGACACGTGTAGCTCCAGGAAACGCAATAATGTAGTTGGCCATATCAGCCTCATCATTGCCAACACGTTCAGCGGTTGGCTGGGTGTCTGCTTGGGCAAGGTGTGTTTCTTGGCTGGCACCTAAAGGAGTAGAAGGTGTACGAGAGGGTTGTTGGGCAATCTCTTGCCCTTGTGTCCCACTACCACCAACACCGGGTTCAGCAAATGCCAGAAAACGCTATATACAAAAGAACTTTTTGTTAGTTTAGTCAATGTAAAAATTAAAAATCAAACTATCACAATTCATCTCATGCAGAACAAAAAAAATATCCTTTTGACTTTTTATTATTACCCGATATGTTTCTAGCTGGGTCATAAGTTGTTTTATCCTCTCTTCTGTTTCAGGTGTTTGAGGCGTGTCTATCAAAGTGTTAAATTCTGACCTTGCATATTGTGCCTTTTTTCGCAACAAGAGCGCTAGAGATAGGGATGAAGAAAGCTCTTCCTCATAGAGGGAATCATCAGGCGTACCATGGCTAGGTGTCTGCATATTTGAACAAAATTAATATTATTTCAATTATGTAAATAACTAAAATACCTGAAGATAGAGCAATGTTGGCACTTTACATGTTCTTCCGCTGGCCTCTTTCCGTGATCATCCCGTCTCGGGGTTGTTCCTGTACTGCCCTGATCAGTCTGCCACATTGCAATAAAATTATAAATTTAAAAACTTGAAAACAATATCTAACTTGAAAACACAAAATGAAAACTAAAATAATTTCTAATAAGACACCGGAAGACAGAGTTAGAGTTTCAAATATGCCTTGCATTGAATTCAGTCCTGGAAACATGTCATTGCACATTAAGGCACCCATACAAGAGACGAGTTGACAATGAAGACCTTATTGAATATATTGTTGGAGCAACTTCTAGTAAACTTGTTGTGAAGACCTTGAGGAAATTTTTGGAGCAACATTGTTGAAGTTGATGGTATAACATTGTTGGAGATGATCTTGAAGGGCCTTGAAGTGAAGGAGCAACTATCGAAAAATCCTTAGAGCATTTAAGTAAGGCACTTTCTATCTTCCATCCCATTTTTCCTTTCAATATCCTTTAAACAATTTTGTTGATATTTAATGTTTGAAATCATGTTATAATTCCTTGATTATATGTGTTTGGGGACTTTCCCTTTTAAATTACCAAAAAATACCCTGGCAATTTTATCTTCAGGATGCATGTCTGACCCTATTGTTCAATATTTTGATTGATAGTAGTAAACATAGAGAGTTAGGGGGCTCTTGACTTGGTTTTGTTGGGCCATTATATCCCTAACATCTACTAGGGAGAACCCCCCTTGAGTTGGAGGAGAGCTAGCCCGAAGTGAAAAGAGGTTGGTGAGGTGACAATGGGGCTATTGAATTACACATGGTATCACACTTTAGCTTTAGGACTTTATCTTAAGAAGTGCGAGATTTTGCTATATCAATTCTCAAAATTTTTACAACACTATTGTTAAGAACTAATAAGAAGTGATGTTGAGGGGTTTTTGGGTATAAGAAACAATACCATTTAAAAACTATGGTTCTCAGTCCTTGGCATTCCTTCACCTAGGCCTAGGGGCACACTAGAATAATTTCACACTAAACCATGCAAACTTAAAAGTAACTTAACAGATCCATAAAGTAATAATAATCATAATTTCTAATTTCCTATTGTACGATATGATGCAAATTATTCAAACATGAAGCAATGAAGACATGCAATGTCCGAATTTCAAGATTGATGAACCAATACAAGAAGTTAGAAACTACAACTTTGATTCAATACTCTGTGTCCTAACTCCAGGAAGGAATCTAGTTTGTAGTACAGAACATGCATCGTGTATTATCAATTTTTAATTGACAACAACTAAAGGTCATCTACATCATCAATTCCTTCCCATTTTGTGTTTTTATGTTATATTCCTTATAAAAGTGTCAAATTTCTCTCAAAGTAAGAAACCACTGAATAAAATAAAAAATAGTTGAGATATGATTGAGAAATGGTCATTTATTTATTGAAAGTATCTTCACAATTTCTTTGGTTGTTTTTCATCTCAAGAAATAAGAAATGACCTAAGAAACTATCGTGATGTAATATAAGAAACAACACGGTGCAATGGCCATTTTCAAAGCCAAATGATGTCCATTGAGGACATGGCCTTTATTTGGTTCCTGTTTCATAGGAGTTTCAGGTAGAAATGGAACTTTGTTGTACCATTTCCAGTATTAAAAAGGGAAAACCTTCTTTTTTCCATGAGAAATAATTTACCTTTCCTTTTTCAAGATAATCGAAATCACAAAAAATATGAACTATACTACACACATTCTTGGAGAATGTGACAGTGGAAAAGGAATACCCTACACAAGTGATGCACACATGTACATTTGAACACTAATATATTTTTGTAGTTGAAATGCAATTCTTGTTTTCATTTAAATGTATGGTTTTTAAAGCAGGGAGAAATAATGGCTGCCAATTTAATAAGCGTTTCTTTGGGAAAAATTTAAATCTTGTATTGGGTGATGAAGATAATAGAGGGTATTGAATCTTGATTCTTGACATTGTGTTTAACTTGAATAACTCAAATGAATATAAATATCAGTCGATGAGTTCTTTTTTCAAGTATGTCACTCAAAAATCTTATGTCAAAGCATTGTATGATAGCTAGCATTTGCTTGTTTCCCTTTCTTCAGTTCAATGTAAAAAGTATATTAATATATTGGAGCACGAATGATAACTACAATTGTTTGCTCTGCAGTATATCCAGCCCCAATATTATGAAATTTTTTCTCAAGTGGAGCTATTGGTTATTGATGAAGCAGCTGCAATTCCATTGCCTATTGTAAAGGCTCTGCTCGGGCCATATTTAGTGTTTATGTGCTCTACCGTAAATGGGTAATAATTATAAATGAGCCACCCACAATCACAGATTTTGTAACCATTCGGTTTCCATGGATAGTGATGATGATATTAACCCTATATATCAGTGACCTATATCTATATGAGAATGATCTCAACATTGACCTTGACATGGTTGTATGGATGTGACCTTTGGTATGTCATCAGAAAATCCCCAAATATCAGAAAATCCCCAAATCTGGAGAACTAAAGCTCATCACTTTCGATCTAGAGTACTACCCTTGTGATAAAGTTGATGACTTTCGATCTCCCATTCTCTACCACTTTGCACTTCACCTTCAATATAGATCAAACCAAGGGCAATTTGTTACTGGGTGTTGAGATGGATGAGTTTGTCGAACTAAAATCCATAGCTTAAACTTCATGAAACTGGTGGAGTCAAATTCATGCAAGCACAAACACATCTTACACATCCTCTTTGAAACTCATCTGAAATAACATTGGAAGACATCTAGATAGAACCCTATAGCCTAACACAATCCAATGGAATTGACCAAAAAAACCAAAATAGAGTCAACCCTACTATAGGAGGAAGGGCCTGCAGTAATAACTTACCATTTTGCAAGAGCTGAGGGCGAATGCTATTCTGCAAGAGCTGAGGGCGAATGCTGAGGGCGAATGTTGTTCTGCAAGAGCTGAGGGCGAACGCTGAGGGCGAATGCAGGGCAAATGCTGTTCTGCAAGAGTTGAGGGCGAATGCTGAGGGAAAATTCTATTCTGCAAGAGCTCAGGGCGAATGCTGAGGGCGAATGCTGTTCTGCAAGAGTTGAGAGCGAATGCTGAGGGCGAATGCTGTTCTGCAAGAGCTGAGGGTGAATGTTGAGGTCGAATGCTGTTCTGCAAGAGCTGAGGGCGAATGCTGAGGGTGAATGTTGTTCTGTAAGAGTTGAGGGCGAATGCTATTCTACAAGAGCGGAGGGTGAATGTGCGCATGATATCAGCCGTTAATGTAGTTTTTAATAAAATAATTTTTATGTAGCGCGCATATAAGTGTCGTTATATCGACGGTGGACAAAGCGTCGCTATTGCGACGGATGCCTCCAAACGTCGCAATTGCGACACTTAGACATTGTGTCGCACTTGCGACGTTTGGAGGCAGCCGTCGCAATAGCGACGCTTTGGGGCATAGTTTCGCAATTGCGACGTCTTCCTCCAAACGTCGCAATTGCGACACTTTGTCTAAGTGTTATTATTGCGATACTTTTCTCTAAACGTCGGTATAGCGACGGTTTCGGGCGGGATTGAAAAAATTTGGGGAAATTTCCGACATTTGGTCAAAAGCGTCGGAACCAAGTGTCAGAATTTCCCCCAAATGTAGTAGTGGTAGGTGGATAACATTGCTTTTAGAGTATGAACTTGAGATTAAGCCGACAAAGCTGATCAAAGGGCAAGGCTTAGCCAAGCTCATGGCTGAGTGTAATCTACATGCACTTGACATCAATCTCATATCAGCACTGTCCGAGGACGAAGAAGGTGTAAGTCTTGTTCAGGTATCTGATCTATTTTCATCATCTCCACAGTATGGTTGATATCATTTATGTTTTAAAAGATTTGAACCCTCCTCCAAGCATGTCAAAGAGTAAGAGCAGGTCCTTGAAGCTTAAGGCTTCAAAATATTGTATACTACACAGTGCACTCTATTGGAAGGATGGCGTGTTACTCAATTTCTTGGCTGAATATGAGTCCAAAGAAGTCATGAAGGACTTCCACAAAGGAGATTGTGGAGGTCACTTATACTAGAAAACCACGGCCAAAAAAGTACTGAGAGCGGGTTACTATTGGCCGACATTGTTTGCAGATTTGTACAAGACAGTCATGAGCTGTCATGAGTTCCAACTTTTCCAAGGTAAATGTAAGCTTATTCCTTTACCATTACAGCCCATTTCAGTTCAAGCTCCTTTCCAGAAGTGGGGCTTATATTTCATCGGAAAGATAAATCCACCCTCATCAGCTCAACAGAGATGGATACTTACCACCAGAGACTACTTTACAAAATGGATCGAAGCGATCCCAACCAAGCAAGATACAAACTCTGTTATAATTAAATTTTTAGAAACTAATGTTCTGTCCTGGTTTGGTTGTCCTAGAAAGATCATCACGGATAACTCCACAACCTTAAAATTGAAGAATATGACAAAGTTCTATGACATGTATAACATTAAGTTGGGTCATTCTACAACATATTATCCACATGGAAATAGATTAGCGGAGTCCTCTAACAAGTCTTTGATCAACATAATAAAAAAGATGTTGGAGGTGAATAAGAAGAATTGGCCCAAGAGGCTAATTAATGCATTGTGGGCATATCATGTAAGCAACAAGAAATCCATTGGTATGTCTCCATTTCAGGTAGTTTATGGTGTAGACATGGTTTTTCCTTCTTCATTGGTTGTCCTAGTCATGAAAATTTTACAAGAAGCAGGAAGCGAAGAGAATGTCATTCAGTTCTGAATAAACCAAATGTTCCACCTGCAGCATATGAGAGAAGAAGTGTTCTAGAATACTTTCAAGCTCCATGATAATAACAAGAAAATTTATGATAGAAAAACCAAAGAAGACAATTTCAAGATCGGTGATGTAGCTCTTCGTTGGGATGCGAAGAATGAAGACAAGGGTAAGCATAGGAATTTCGATAATTTGTGGAAAGGTCCTTTTAAGATTGAAAATTCCCATGGAAAAAATGCATATCTCCTGGAAGAAATGGATGGGAAAAATTCTTAGGAGGGGCAGTTAATGGTAGGCTCCAGAAGCACTATATTTTTTGATATGAAATTATGAAAACTTTCTCATTTTCATTATACATATCAGTTTGATATTCCTGCAAGTGTGAAGTAGAAAAGAAATTGGAGTTCGGAGCCCGAAGTGAAGGCCATGGAGCTTCATTGAGTTTCTACCATTTTCAGAAAATTAGTTAAGTTTTGAATCATTTTTTTAATCAAGTTCAGTCAGTTTCAAAGTCATTTTCTCTCATTGAGTTGTCAGCATTTAGTCATGTTTTTAAGTTTGAGTTTTTGACCGTATTGGCCCATATGGTTAGGCACTTGGTCTACAATGTTCTTGACACCTCCAAGGAGCTGCCATCCCCAATAAGGCCAATGTTAGTGTCAGAATATGTATTCTGTCATAAGTGATCAAAATCACTCTTTTCATATTCATTTTGGGTGTCCCATTCAAAAATTTGTAATCATTCCATTAGGTCATGTAAAAAATTGATTCATTAATGGTAGCCCTAGTCTCAAAATCTCACTCTCGCTCACAAATTCTCATTTGCTGGCCCACCTTCATGTATTGATGAGCATAAAAACACTTTTGAAAAGCTCATTTCACTATGTTTTATCTTAGTCAAATTCAACTATGGAGTCAGGACATTCAAGGTCCCATTCGGTCATTAGGTTTCATTTTTCAAGGTCCAAAAATGCACCATGTCATCTCAATAAGGTCGGCAAAAGGTGTGAGAGTGATTCAATAAAAATTTCATTATCATCTGCAGAGAATTATCAACATGTAAATTTGATATTTTAAAAGTTGTAATTATGGTTTCTAGTATGATTTTCATACTCAAATGTAATATTTAAAAAAAACAAAGTTTTTATTTATTTCATTTTTTATGTAATTTTATGCTTCTTATATGTAATAAGTAACTTCCCTAAAAGATGTCAACTCCAACTTCCATGCCAAACTGAATATCAACACTAAATCAAAGGACAAGTGTCAAAATCCAACAACTTCATCCTGCAAAGAAGAAAAAGTCAAAGAAAAATCATATTCAGCATGCTTTCAAAAAGTGAGAAAAAACATAGGAAAAGTGGGTTTTTGGATCTAAATCTAAAATCAATTAAGTATTTAAGAGTCCTATACATCAAATTCAAATTCATTTCCCTCTTATTTCATCGAGCAAACAATTGAGGAGAGTGAAATTTGCGATTTTTTGAGAAAAATTGAGAAAAACATAGCAGAGGGGCACTTATCCTCTTAACGTTGCACTTATCCTCTTAGCGCTGCACTTATTCTCTTAGCGCTGCCCTTATCCTCTTAGAACTGCACGTATGCTCTTGGCGATGTGCTTATCCTCTTAGCACTGCGTGTATGACCAGAAAGGATCAGAAACTCATCAAAGTTGCAAAAAATCGCCCCCAGGCTTCAACAATCATTCTTCACACCTCCAATCAAGCAAGTAAGTTACTTTTACATCTTTTTCCTCTTCATCAAAGTCATTTTGAATGTGTGAGTTGGTTAGAAGTAAATTTGGTGTCTTCTTGAATGTGAAACCCTAATTTTTCTCCCTTGCACTCATAATTCCAAAAATCCCATTTCCCTTACACTTAATACCATCCTTACATTGTTAAAATTCATTCCCAAATCCATGTTATCATAATCCCTATCCCTAAGCTACTAATTCCCAAAACCCTAAGCCCTAGGTGCTATTTTGACCTAGTCTCCTAAATCCCAATTCCCCATCCCAATTCCCATCACTCTTTCACTTCTTTCCCCTTCCCCATTCCTCATATCCCTAAACAATATTTCCCATAAAATTCCCTTTCCCCATATCCTATCCCCAAATTCACCTTCCACACTATCATCTACTTCCCTAGGGTTTGAACACAAACACACCATGGTAGCAGAAGGAGAACATAACATATCACATAGTGAGGAAGAGGAAACAGAGGCTAAGAGGCCACATAAAGGGGGCATGATAATTAGACATGAACCTATCAACACTAGGGAAATTTTTGCATCTCTAATGACAGTGACATGCTTCAAACATGTTGGCTATTATGATTTATGTGAACAAATTCAGAGGGTTCAACATCATTCCATGTCAACTATGCTCTTCATATATAAACTCCATAACAACCAGGTTACCCTAGCTAGTGTCACCTTTACTGTCTCAATTGCCATCATTTCAGCTGCCACAGGGATCCCAAATGTTGGGGAAAGGTGGTTCAAAAATAGTGATTTGGAAAATCAGCACTTTGAGCCCTTTTTAAAACCTAGATACAAGAATGAGAAAAAGAGGATGTTTCCTTTTTCCTACCTCCTGGACAGATTTGCACCCATGATGAAGATAATCATGGAGTATTTTACATGTGAATGTAGATTCTCAATGTTGTCTACCTATCACATCCGACTCCTAATGCATTTCACTAGGATAAGGATGCTCAATATACCTTACTACCTTTTCCAAAGTGTTGAAAAGATGGCTTTTATTGCTCAGAAAAGGGAGTATGAACACCAAATGAAAATTATTTTCCATCATTCCCTTATCAAAATCATTGTCCTTTACTATCTCAATGAGCTCAACATTGCATGGGATTCCTTCATAGCCCATGATATCTTTAGAGATCCTCCTACTCAACATGCCCAAAATCTTCCTTCATCATCTCATCCATCCACTTCCATCCCTCCATATCAGCCTATTGTACATTCACCATCATCATATCAGTCCTCTTCATCCTTTTCACCACCATTATCTTCATCCCACTCTGAGACTATATCCCCTATCAGAAATGAGATATATGAGGCAGAGAGGGCTAGTATGGTTGAGGTTGAGCCATTTCCGAAAACCTACTAGAGAGGCTATAGGCATGTGTTTGCTTCACTTGGAGTGAAAGGGGACATGCCTTCTACATCAACACAACAGGTGGACAAAGGTAAAGAGAAGGTCATTGAGCCAGTCATTCATGATGAGGAGGACACTCATGAAATAGAGCATGAATTTCATCTGGTTGACCTAGATGAGGATGACAATGATAAAATCACCAATGCATCCATCAAAGGTAAGGATGCCAAGATTAGTGAGCTCCAAACTAATCTTGACATGGCTATATATGTTATAAACTTTATTGAGCAAGAGAATGAACAATTGAAAACCAAACAGGTCATTGATGAGGTTAAGTGTTACACTGCTCAGAGAGAGGCTCAAAAGGCCAAATTCATGCTAGATGAAACACTGGAGAAGTATGGCTTAGTTGATGATGAAAAAGAACAGGTACCAAGACATAGAACTAGAACTCGAGGGTTGAAAAGAGCTCTAGCTCTAGAGAGGCAAAGGGAAGTTGAGCTAGTTGATCAACTAACCCTAAATGAGCAGCTTACTATAGAGATAAATAAGAATAGGGAAACATGTATTGATAGAGCCAATAAACACTTAGAGAAGCTACTAGCAAATGAAAATAAGGATAATGCCTTGTTGAGGAGGAAAGTCAAACATCAGGCACAGAAGGAGAAAATTGCATTGACCAGGCTCAAAAGAGCCAATGCCAAAATTGAATCTCTCACTCATCAAAAGGAGAAGGACAGGTTGGAAATACTTGCTGAGGCTTCACTCCAAGACTAGCCACCTCATCAACATCCTTTCCACAAATTTCGAGGCAAGTTTTGACATTTTTGTCAAAGCTATACATGACTCTGTTTTTCTACAAATGCAAATATCAGAAAAATGGTCATAAGCGCAGCGCCCTTGGCGCCACGCTTATGTTTGGGGCACTTTTTGAAAGAAATAAAACCACCATGAGATTTGTAATGACATATAAAGCTATAAAAATAACTTTTCCAAGCTTGATTTGCAGTTTCAAGAGGCGAAAAAGGAAAAAAAAAACACCAAAAAAACATGTTTCTGCCCCTATTTTTGCTTAGGCACTGCACTTATACAGTCTTAGGAGATTGAATTTTTTAGGGGTCAAATCTTCACCATTTTCAGAATTGGAGGAATATTCAGAAAGATAACATGATAATATTTCCAACAAGCTATCCTAGTCCCAATTTGGACACCGAGAAGGCCTCCAAAAGTGGCCTTGAAGATGGAGGGCGCTTATGACACAGCAAGGGCTCTTATGACACGAAAATGGCGCTTATGCCAATTTACTCATTTTTTTGGTTTTTCACTGTAATTTTTGGTTTTACCTCAAGAAATGATTTTACTATCAATATAATTCATCATGGTAAATGTAATTATGTAAAGGATAAGTTACCTAGGGGTAGATTCAATGGGTAAACTTATCCTGTAGTCAAAGATGAATCAGTTGAATGTAATGAGGAGTGAGTCACTTGGACCATCCTACACTTCAGTTTGCAGTTCAGTGTTTTGTGGATATCTTCCTCACCTCATGGATTCGACCCCTGGGGATGAGTTAAGCTTTTTTTGATGTCTATTTAGTCCATCACTTGACTCTTAGCAAGGGTTGGAATCGATTTGGATGTTAGCTTTGTAATCAAGGAACTATTGTACTCAGTTTTCCCATTAATACAAGTGGAGTTGCATCTATTTTTTGGGATACTTGTGGTATGATGTTTATCATTATTTTCTTCTTTAGTATCATATTTTAAATTTATTTTTTCCTTGTTTCATTACATCTCTATGGTATGATATCTCTCAAGTTCATAGGTAGAACACATGCTTTCTCATGCTATGTTTAGGGTTAGTTATCAAAATTTGTTCATTTTCCTCTGTTTAGGAAGAATACATCTCCCATGTTGTTCATAGCTTCTCATTAGTCCTAAAAACCATCTCATCACAATAATATAAAAGTGCTAAGCCTTATGCCTACCTTGTCGCGTTGAATCTTTGTAACCCTACCTCATTTTCCCTGATCTAGCTCCCTTGACCATACTTTCATCCATTTGCCCAACCAAATCAATTACCAAAACCCCTATGCACTTATTACCTAGCCTAAAACCCTAAACCATTTAGCCTTCTGGGCTATGTTTGTGGAGAGATCCCTCTCCGACTTGATAGGGCTAGCTATCAAGTCAAAAGCTTGGTCTGTGGTTACCTCTGTTGGGATTCCTTCTTCAGCCTTAGGATTCTGGTGGAGTGATAACAACACCTATTCTAATATTTCTAGATTGGGCTAAGGTCTTTCATGTGCATGTGGATGCATCAGGAATAGCTCTAGGGGTTGTCTTACCACAGCTAGGAGAAGGAGACATTGATCATCCAGTTGCTTTTTCTAGTAGGAAACTCTCTAGTGCAGAGCACAACTACTTTACTACTGAATGAGAAGGACTGGAAATAGTGTATGCCGTGAAAAAATACAACCACTACCTATTGGGAGGCCACTTAAAAATGTTCACTGACCATTTATCTTTAAAATACTTGGTCAATAAGCCTGTGTTGCGAGGGGGAGATTCATAGATGGTTGCTATTGTTTCAAGAGTATGAATTTGAGATTATTGTGAAGCCTGGGAGACTGAATGCGAGACCTGATTACTTGTCTCGAATTGAGATTAGAGAGGAGATAACTAGTCTCGAAGAAATATTACCTGATGTGAAAGCTTTTGCTATGAAGGTGGTCGATGAGCACTTTGCGAGCATTATTCACTTCTTGACAACAAGAACGACACCTATAGAATATCCAGTACAACAGAAGAAAGAGCTGGTGGCCCACGCAACTGACTTCACCTTGATTGCAGGACAATTGTATAAGTTGGGAGATGATGAGGTATTATAGAGATATGTATTAGAAGATGAGAGAAAAGAAATCCTGGCTGAGGCGCATGACGGGGTGGCAGGAGGCCACTACACAGGTAAATACACTGTGCAGAAGGTGCTACGTGTTGGATTATGGTGGCCCACAGTGCATAGTGATGGTCATGAGTATTTCCAAGCCTGTGATGCATGTCAGCGAACCGGGAAGCCCTCGCACATAGATGAAATTCCTTTGCAACCACAGGTGGCCTTGCAGGAATTCGATAAGTGGGCTATAGACTTTGTGGGACCAATCAATCCCCTGAGAAAGAAGATTAGTGCACGTTATATCATTACCGCCACTGATTACGTGACCAGATTGGAAAAGGAAAAGGCTGTTAAGGACTGTACCATAGATACTACTGCGTAGTTCATTTTTGAGCATATTCTGATCAGGTTTGGCTGCCCCAAGATCCCAATGGATGATAGAGGTACGCATTTCGTTAATGAAACTATTGAAGCTTTGACAAAAGGATTTCAAATCCACCACTCAAAAAGCACTATGTATCACCCACAAGATAATGATGCAGTAGAGGCGTTCAACAAAATTTTGGAGAATGCACTTACCAAGATTTGTAATACCAATCGAGATGACTAGGACGTGCACATCTCCTCGGTGCTATGGGCTTATAGGACTACATGCAAGAAGCTGACTGGGAAGACTCCTTTCCGGATGGTCTATGGCTAGGAGGCCATAATTCCCATGGAATATATTTTCCACAACCTGCGCCTTGAGGATTTCAAAAATATGGTAGAGCTTGACATCATGGAGGAGCATTTGGCACAGCTAGTTGCCTTGGAAGAATATCGGTTTATCGCTAATTTTCATAAGCAAGCACAAAAGGCATGTGAAAAAGCATGGCATGATCGACACATCTGGTAGAAGACATTTAAGGAACAAGAATTGGTTTTTCTCTATGATATCCAATTTGCGCGCCACCCTAGGAAGTTCCGTAAACACTGGTTGGGACCATATATAGTAAAAGAAATTACTGTTGGTGGTGCGGTGTGTTTGCCCACGCTGCGAGGAGACTACCTTCCTAGGTATGTTAATGGAAGTCGTCTAAAACCCTATAGGGACCATCTAGTGCCTACCAAATGAATATATAGCTAGAGTATCTGCATTGGAGGATCTACGCACACTATGAGAGGCAGGCACAGATAGGTGCGACTGAGACACAACGGTAGCGCGCAGCTAGGAAAACTAGCCGTTGGAACAATAAAACTGGGTGAAAAAGCAATTTTACCGTTGCATGGAGTGGATGTTTGGAATTTAATGCAGTGATATTGGAATATTTTTCATTGTTTCCTCGATGGTAAGTCGCATTTAATGGAAATCCAGCTTTTTTTACCCATGTTGACCTATAAAATGAAGGGTGCAGGTCATAATCGATTCCTTTGCTCTCTAAAGATTTCATGCATTGCACTTTGATGTAATTTATGTATGAACACGATCTGTATGTTTGGGTGAGGTACCCCTTCTGACAGTAGTAATCCCGAGTTTGTGTTTCGAGCAAGAATGACAACCACTAACCCCATAGAGTCACCGCCAGTGACTGCCTCCACTGAGCCAAGGTCCGAAGAGGTCTTTGAAGTCGCCCCTGAAGTGGAAGAGGTCGTGTCCACACTGGCCCAGGGAAAAATAAAGGGAAAGGGGAAAGGAAAAGATGAAGGAAAAGGTCACGAAGTGGGCTTCATCCAAGTCACGCACCTCCCCCAGGATTGTGCACTTGCCCCGACAGGTGCCCTAGGCACACTCCCCTGTGCATGACCCATCAATGTGCCCCATGATAGCTGAAGAGGAGGCCCTATTGGCAGTGCCACTCTCATGGCTGTCGCCTTATGTTAATCTACGAAGCTGATGGTGCACACTCCTAAAAACATAGATTTTGTCCGAGAATATCTCCAGATGCCACTAGTCCCACAAGAGGTCCCTCTCATTGGAGAAATGTACGGGAGCATACCCCTCGCAAAATTTTATGACCATGACTTCCCTGATGAGGACACATTTACAGATCTGGCTCCTGAGCTCTATTTGGAGCGGGTATTGTACGACAACATGCCAAGGTCGAGCCGATGCCTTGGGAGCATGGAATGCATGTATCAGGGATATTGAACCTACCTCGCATTCCCTATTTTGGGAAGTACCCTATCAATATCATGGTCGTGCAACAACTTCTTGCCTTGATCCATGATGGCTATCTCTGGATTCAATGCTGCATTCCTATTGACGTTGCATTTATCCACAAGATCACTAGCTTGCCCATGAAGGGGCCCCATCCCACGAAAGGAGTGACAGGAAAGAGTAACGAGCTAAAGGTCGTCACAAATGTCAGGGAGAATTATAAGGTGGAGCATGAAAAAAAAGACTTCTTGGTTAGTAGCATCGCTGACCCTAGAGTGTGTATGGGCACTCTGTTGCTCAGATGTAAACTAATGCGTAAACGTTGGCCATCAACTATCCCTGTGCACGTCATCTAGCTGGCAGGAAAATGTGATAAGGGGGTCACCTATAACTGGTCCCAATACCTGTGTGAGGAGTTTCTTGCCAATGTGCGAGAAGTACAGGATGTAGGAAAGCCCTATTTCTATTCATGGCTATTATTGTTGATTGCCTTAGTCGCATGGGAGAAGCTTGAGGATGCGGTGCTCCTTAAACTTGAGCCAGGCGTATGCGAAGGCGCATGCTACGAAAATGTTTGGGATTCCAAGGACCTACACCTTATTAAGGAGAATAAGGTCTTTTGGGTACTATTTGAAGGTGCATTGGCATCAGCTATAAACTCCAGGCCGTGACTGTTACTTGCAGTGTATGAGAAATATAAGTACATTGCCGACTTTCATGTCACCATGCACAATGTGAAAATCAGGGCATACAAGGATCCCGCGTGGTACAATCTCCCTTATATGGTCACCGAGGTAGAGGTAGACCAATTCATAGCTACATGGCCGTTTGCGTGGAATATGGGGCTTAAGAATACTACTTTGATGACCGCAGGCACATCTGGAAAGGATGCCACTCCAAAAGAGACCACTCCCCCAAAGACAACAAAGGACACCGAGCTATGCTCCAGCGGGCCAGAGACCACCAAGGACACCACCATGAGGACCGAGCAAGAGCCGAAGCATGGCACCGAGACTAAGGGAGCTGGTGGGGAAGGTGCGGATCCCCCATGGGGTACAAGATGCACTGGCGAGTCTGCCAAAGGTCAACATAAGAAGCATAAGGGATACAAGTCTAGCGGAGATGCGTAAGTAAACTTAACTGAAGAATACTTGGAGAAGATAGAAGACGCAGTCGCCACCGCATCGAAAGATATATGGACTGCTATGGAAGAGCAACACAAGGCCACGGTAGAGGCCTTGCAGTCCAGTCTACAAGTTTTGCAACTCAAGGCAGATTCATTACAAGCGAGTGTGAACCAGGCAAGGCTGATTCAAGCGATATTTCCAGCAACAGCCTTGATTGCAACCACAGAAAGCAGGATTTTCCCCTTCCTGAGCACAAACTTGACCGTAGAACTGCTAGCTTTGTGTCCACAAGTCCGAGCATGTGGAGAGGTCGGCCTCGACCTTGCAAGGATAACGAGTGGCCAGCTACACACTCTCTACCTCTTCCTCTATGTTGAGCTACAAAGTAGAGAAGCGTGTGCACAACAACAACTGAGCGAGGAAGAGCAGAAAATTGCAACCAAGGCTGCCGCATCCGCCCAAGCACAGGTAGAACAACACGCGACAGTCACGCAATGAGCAGAGCTAGAGCACCTAATTTACCAATTATGTGGAGAAGTGCCTAAAGTAATTCCTGCCTCAGCTACACCCCAGGCGAAAATTGAGAGCTTGTTGGTTGCATTTTGAAGGTGTCCAGGACCTAAGTGCAGATTGTTAAAGTCGACCTCAAGTATCATATTGTTGCGCTGCAGGCCAAGCTGCAGCCTGAGATCCCTCTGGAGGTGCGAGCCCAGCGAGCGACACTGGTTAAGGAAGCGACCGGAAGTATTTCGGCAAACATATCCAAGGGATCTGAATTGCTGGACACCGCTATGGAGCTGAGGTCAATAGTGCAGTGAGACCCCCTTCTCTAACAAATCACTTAGGATCTGCGCAAAAAAGAATCGGAAGTCGAGCAGTTGGAAGTCACCACGCCAACCCTTTTTGTAGCCCAGTGCCTAGCACGCCTTCGCACCAGTCATGCTCTAAGGGACGAGACTAATGTGCTCCGCCATAAGAAGCGAGTTCTCAATGATCATCTGAAGCCCTGGGCGGATGACATTAGAGAAATTTTGAGGTCTAAAATGGGCCTCCTAAGGAAATAATAAAATAACATCTAAACCAATAAAATAATATTTATGAATCTGCAATTCACTTTTTGCACCAAAATCCATGTAACCATGGTTAAATTCAATTCAAAAGTTGTACCAAAATAAAAATAATAAAAAAAATTGTACTGATGTGACTATAAATAAGAATGAGAATTTCAAGAAAAAATCATTAACATTGCACAACTAATGCTTTTGTCCTTTATACATAAACAACTTAAAATAAAATATAAATATAAATTCTTAAATTCTTAATTATAGAATATACTATTAATTAAAATTATATTATTTAAATTACATAATAATATGTAATTAATATACTATATAAAAATAATATAATATAATATATTGTTTTATATATGAATTTTATATTACATATTGAATTGATTTGATTTATAAATAAATATTAGAAAATATGAAAATATAATATTTATTGAAAAATGTGTAAATACATGAAGATTGTGTAGGGATATGCATTATTTCTTTCAAAAAATATGAAATGACAATAATAATATTTTATTCAAAAAATGTGAAATGACATTTATTAAGAGTACTTTACTTTATGACTTTAAAAGTACTTAGAGCACTACCATGGTTAACCATGAGTTTTTATCCACCATTAAGAATGTGACAAGTAAGTACCTTTAACTCAATCAATGTTGCCTCAACCATTAAAGATGATGCCATCCCCTAAAATGTGATTGGTTCTCATAAAGTGAATTTTGATTGTACATTTTACTGAGGAGGCCCATTTTAGACCTCAAAATTCCCCTAATGAGCACTAAAAATTTTGCAAAACCTAAATGCGGCAGTCAAACAGTGGAATCAGACATTGGAAAGTGTCACTGCAGCTACTGAGGGGACGAATTCACAAAATTTGGTCGAGATCGCGCAAAACGCAGCTACTCAAAGTGAGGGTGTCCTACTGCCATTTTCCACTACCCTCGAACAACTCCAGAACAAGATAAAGACCCCACTGTCGCTGTGACTCGGGACGAGTCACAAGATTGTGTTGGGGGCCTGTTGGAGAAGGGTCCCGTGAATGTAATTTTGGATGTAATTTTGTAATATTTTGAGTAGTTTAGTCATGTACAACACAAGTTAAGGGACTTTGGGGCGGGTCAAAGTCCCTCATGCATTTTAATGAGAAAAAAGGGTAGATCTAGGGGTCGCAAACCACTGTTTGCGGACCCTAGTATAATGCAGACTAAAAGTATAAATAGGGGTCTAGGATGAGCCGAAGAAAGTAGTTTTTGGGAAATTTTTGGTAAGATTGTGAATGATAGGTCTGTTCTAAGGATTTTTGTGTGAACTTGTCTAGGTAAGGGCATCTGCTAGCTATCTGCGTGAAGACCCTCAGTCTTGCTGTGTGCGGACCCTATTGGTTTTTTGCGCGGGTTTGTAGAAGAGTCTATAAGAAGAATTTGAGCATTAATGAATGAGAAGACATTTTAATGATATTTGAATGTAATTATGTTGTGTTATGGATTGCGCTGCATTTTAATTCCTTGTAATTTCTATATTGTCTCTACGATATTACTGTTGTTAATAGATTAAGTGCGTACCTGTAATAGATGATAAGGAGAAAAATGAATGCATAGATTTGGGTTATATTGCTCCTGTTAAGTGATTATCTTATGATTTACGAGTTGCACGCAAGTCATTCTGTTACACATATTATTAAGGGTTTATGGTTAGAGCTTCCTTTGCACAGTCTTGTTCTAGATCTAAATGCCCCCACTTCATTAAAATCTCTCTCTCTCTCTCTCAGGGTGCGAAAACCTGGTTCTATCACCCTCCCATACTACTTGAGGTGAGACCTTGACTTGAAAAAACATGTCATTGCCGAAAGGGCCAGTAATATAGGGGTTTGTTGGTTAACCTCAAATTTGAACCTGGGTCAAGACCCCTCAAACCAAAAATATGTTATTTCTGTGTTTGTGTTTTCACATATTTTATGTGTTCCATTGCTCTGTAATATACATTTTTATAACACGACTTCTGGCTGGTTACCAGAAGATTTTCCTTGATCCTCTAGTAGTTGATCAAGTGATTGATCATAATTCATCTCTAGTCAATCCCACTCTCTCTGAAAGTGAATCTCACGAGTCCATTCCTGACCAACCGTTGGTTGAGAAATTTTTTGACTTGATTCCACCTTCAATGGATCGTGCTTTTCATTTAGAGTGCAAACCTCATACCACTCAGGTTTTTTTTGTTTCTCAGAGGCTGCTTCTATCCATAGAGGGGATTGTCTTCACAACAATGAATTTAACCAGACTTTTGTTTGATGATTCTGCT
Organism: Pinus albicaulis; assembly: GCA_034641835.2. Lineage (NCBI taxonomy): Eukaryota > Viridiplantae > Streptophyta > Pinopsida > Pinales > Pinaceae > Pinus > Pinus albicaulis. Next base: position 57,091,259 of record CM076569.1, on the reverse strand, counting down.
AACCCATTACCTTGAGGGTAATATGGTGTAGAATGATGTAATGAGATTTGGTACCTATGACATAACTTTATCATTTTAATACTACTGAAAGATTGTGCATTATCTGTAACTATCTGTTGTGTAAAACTAAATATAGACAATATGTTTTCTTAAATAAACTTGATGACAACTATGTCTGTTGCATTCTTGACAATATGTTTTCTTAAATAAAATTGATGACAACTATGTCTGTTGCATTCTTGATAGGAATAAATTCCACCCACTTGGTGAAGTAGTTTGTAGAAGTTAAAATCCATCTGTGTTGGTTGCTTGATGCTGTAATTATTTCACCTATGAAATCTAATCCCCATTTTACAAAAGGTGCTTCAATCAAAACTGGAATAAGGGGTAATTATAGTAACCTTTGTTTCCAACAAAAAAATGACATGGAATACAACTTGTTACTTTAGCTCCAACTTGTGCAAATAATTTAGGCCAATAAAAGCCCGCTCTTAGAATTTTGTATGCAGGTTCCTTCCAAGCATAGTGTGCTCCACAAATTCCTGCATGAAACTTCTCAATGACACCTCCTGTCTCATTTTCGGTTAAACATAATAAACAGATATTCAGAGGATCCTTCCAATACAAATTGACATTTATGATAGAATATTTCATAGATTTAAGCCTTAGATATCTAGATTGGTTCCTTGAAAACTCATAAGGATAATTTAGTTATCAAAGAAAATTCACTATATCTCTGTACCAATATGAAAGTAGAAAATTGTCATCAATGTGTAGAGGAAGAGGAACATGATCTGAAGTGGAAGAAGGTTCTTGTGGATTATTATCACTTGAAATATGAGAAGGTGCTTGTGGATTCTTCTCACTTGAACTCTGAGAAGTTTCGTGTGGATTCTTCTCACTAGAAATCTGCAAAATTGTAATGATTCCAATAATTTTACAATTTGATTAAGCCAGAATTTTAGCTAAACCTTGTCCCTTTACAAATTCGGTGGGTTTGATATCTATATAAAATTCAAGTATCTTAGCTATCCACTTCCCTCTCTTTCCATCTGTATCAGGTTGTGTTAGGATTATCTTTACTACATTTTTTGGAACATAGGCAATAATGGGAGAATGTAAGACATTAATCCTGAATGCTTTCAAAGCTTGTACAAGAGCATATGCTTGTTTTTCTATGATGTCATATCTTAGTTCAAAATCTCTCATCACCTTACTGAAAAAGGCTATTGGTTGCTCATATCCATCATCATTTCTTAGAAGGAGGACAACAACTAAATTTGTATTAGAGGAAAAAGAAAAGATACTAAATGGTTTGGAGTAATCAGGAATAGCTAGTATTGTGGCTTCAGAAATGTATTTATTGATTTTTGAAAAATAATACCTAGCCTGTACTGTCCACTTGACTTCATGGTTATTTTTAAGCATATCAGTAATATCCTTGACTATCTCAGCATAATTGGTTATAAATATTCTTAATAAATTTAGTTTCCCTAGAAATGCTTGAATTTCCTTTTTATTTCTAGGTAAGATGATTACCTCAATTTCTGAGACTCTTTTTGGATCGATTACCACTCCTTTCGAAATTATATGTCATATTATTTTTCCTTCTTTCATTGTAAACATATAATTCTTGGGATTAAGTGAAATCCCATATTTACTGCATCTTTCAAAAACATTTTTCAAGTGCTTTAAATATTTTTCACTAGAGTTAGAAAATACAGTTAAATAATCAAGATAAATTACAATGAATTTATTAATCTTACCAACAAAAGCGAGGTCCATTGCTCTCTGAAAGGTTGCTCGAACATTTATTAGACCAAATGGAATTTTAGCATACATAAATTTATCCCAAGGAGTTGTAAATGTTATCTTTTCTCTATCTTCTGGACTAACAAAAATCTGATTATATCTAGAAAAACCATCCAACATTGAAATTCTGTTTGAATCTGAGAATTTTTGAAGTAATTGATCCATGTTTGGTAATGGATAATTATCCTTTAAAGACAACTTGTTTAAATTCCTAAATTATACACACAACCTTATTTCATCATTTTTCTTCCCGACAGGTACTAGATTAGCTATCCATTCTGAATACCTTAAGGGAACAATTATTTTTGCATCCAATAACTTTTTAATTTCTTTTTCAATAATTGGAAGAAAAACTCGATTTATTCTCCTTAACTTTTGTTGAAAGGGTTTAGCTTCTAGTTTGAGAGGAATTTTATGTTCAATAATAGCCACATCATAGGTTTTAAAATATTCATATGACCATGCAAATATATCCTTATAATGTTTGAAAAGATTGATATATTTGTTTTAATCTCCTTAGGTAATGATGCTTAAATTTTAACATTTCTTACTTCTTTTGTTGTGCCAATATTACAATCCTGGACATCTTCTTGTTGTGAATTCAAAAATGGGGTTTTTGAAACATTGTAATGATAAAAAAGCTTTTCAAGGGGAACAAGTCCTTTAGGAATTTAATTATTAGATAATTGGATGATATTGTGGTCAGCTATTTTTTGATAAAATTGTAGATTCCCATTGTCATCATTTGATTTGTTTTCATTTAAGTGTTATTCTTCAATTTGCAAAGCTGAAAATTCATCTAATTCTAGCAAGAATTTTTTCAATTTTCATCATCTTCGAAAACTTGCCAATATTTGAGGTTATCAGGAATGGAATACCTGTATTTTACTTCAATCTGATAGTGGAGTTGCATAAGATCATGAATTTTAAAGGAACTGGCAGAAACTGCCAAGGCATCAACATGAATATTTTCTTCTCTTGGAGTTGATGTGATATTAAAAGTTTGAAAATAAATTTCAATAGAATCCCAAACTTCATTCCTGTAATACCTAAGTCTAGGGTGTTTAGTTTGACATAAATTCCTGATTTGTTTCACAATTAACTCTGAATCACCAAACACAATCAAATTTTGAACCTTTATACTTTTTGCTAACTCTAATCCTAAAAGAAGAGCTTCATATTTTTCTACATTGCTTGTAACATCAAAGTCTAATTTAAAGGATTGAGTAATGTTCTTCTTATTAGGGGAGATGAGTACAATTCCAACTCCAACACCATCTTTGGAAAATACTTCATCAAAGTACATTTTCCAAATATCAGTTTTAAAAATTTGATGGGCAAGAACAATTTCTTGAATGCAGATTCGAGAATTTGAAAGATCATTATCATCTAGTGTAAAACACCCAAAATCCTGATTAATAGCATAAATTGGATGATTGATAGCTTGATTAGCTTTATAAACCATATTGAAAAATCTGATGTCTCTATATAATCTAAGATGTTCCCCTCCATAAACTGGGATTGTTGCAAATGTCATATCCATTTGTAAACTACCTCCCAATTTTGCACAAAAAGACCTAGACAATAACATTCCAAATTTGGGTGGAATATTTGAACCTACTATATCCAAGACTATACTTTTGACAAGGATTTGAGCAAGCATTACTACTAAATCCTTTATTAATGCAACACAAATTAATTTCTTAGAATCAAATGTATACATATCATGATATGATATAGTGATCTCTAATTAAAGTTGATCCATGATTACTTTAGGAATTATATTATGAGAAGCCCCATAATCTAACATGAAATTATATATGAAATAGTCATGAAATTTTAATGTGACATAGAAAGGAGGAACACTTTCATCATCATATCTGAGCTAGGACCAAAAACTACTTGGGGTTTTTCATCTTGCAAACTTATGACATCTTCTTCTGCATCGATACTTGAAGATTGTATTCATTTTGAAACTTGATTTTTGGAATTTGAACTCTTTCTAATTATTTTTCAGCATTAAAAATTGCTGGGGAAATTTTTTCAGGAGTGATTTGTTCTGATAACTAATTATGTGTTTCACTTGATATCGTTTGAGTTTAAGAAGTCTTAACTTAAGGTTATTCAAAGGTAAACTTTTAGGTGGTCTACCAGGTCCTAATTGTTGAACTCTTCGTTAAACTGAGAGGGGGGGTGAATCAGTTTAACACATTCATAATCTTTTAAACTTTTTATTAAACCTTATTTACACCTTCATTTCATGTCCAACTTAATATGTGAGTAATCTTAGAATGTGAGCAGCAAGTATTAATATAATATAACAACAAACTTAATATGAGAGCAGCAGGTATTAAGCAGATGATATAAATCAGATCAACACATAAACATCATGCACAGAGACACCAGATATAAGTGGAAACCTATAAAGGGATAAAACCACATCTTATTATTATTGTGATGCAAAGGCAAGCTCCAACTCCCTCTGATGCAGGAAAACCCTGCAAACCCAGAATATTTCCAATACTATGCATAAAAAATGCATCTCAATAACTACCTAAATAAAACTCCAATTTAGGGCAATTACATACACGATCATTCTCGGAAGCTCTTCAAACATATGTTCAAAACCATAAACCCATCAATATACCTTTCCTGTGATTGAACCCAACTTCAAATAGCATTAGAACCCAAATCATACTCTCATAAAAATTTCTTCCAAAAGTCTTAGAAAAAGACTTTCATTAATCCCAGTGGTTTTATTTTAAACCCTCAACTTTTAATTAAAATTTAAATGGCTTCATCATTCCCAAATATACTCTCACCACCTAAAGGTAACAACATATATCTTTGTTCAAGTCTCAACTATAGCTCTATCGCTAGGCATCTTAAACAACAAAATATATATTGGCACTTTATTAACCAGCACCTATAGCTCTATGGCTATTCACGCATCTTACCCATTCACCGGCTAGCGCTTTAAGTCATCGCATCAAATTCACCAATATTAACACTGCCTTGCCCAACGCATATCCAAACTTCACTTTCATATATCTGGTCAACGTTCATTTCAACGCACTATCAGACAATTTAAACGTAATTTATCTGAGCCTTCATGAGTCCATACAGCTCCATTTCTGCGGTCATATAAGAACGTTGGCACCACAATATTTCAACTCACCAAGTCTGTCAATTTCATTAACGGCTTGTATCCTCCGCTTTGGCTCCTCGGCGCTTCATTCTTTATACTTTTCTGCATTGAAGCTTTGGTACAATCGATGTCGATTGTTGTAAATCGATATCGTTCTGCGTTCTCATATACGCTGACAAATAACACTACGCGCTTCCATGCAAGTTGCCACGCAGTCACTGAATATTTGTTGCGCCATCGAACCCTTTGCTTGAATTCTAAACATGGGTTAACTCAGAATCACTCCTCACGATGTTTCAAATAGTCCAATTGCAAAGAAATTGTTCACGCATCGCAACTACTTTAGATCGTCCTTACAACGTTCATGGCGCCTCTACGATGGCAACGATTTATCCATCGCTTCTCTAATTGACTGCTTACCCCTTGAAATCACATTTCTTCAACGCTGCAACTAGAGATCTTCCCTCTGCAACCTTACGACTGAAAATAATCTCCTTTCAATCAGATTCTCATTAAATCAATTGCACCCTCAATGAAATAGACTTTCCAAAGCCGATATGCCAGCACCACTTAATTGATATTCGATCCAATCCTCCTCCAGGAGGATTGATGCCTCTTCCTGCGTCTTTTTCAACAAATGCTCATTCAATTCAATTCAATGCATAAATCGATTCTCTCACTCAATTAACAATTATAATATCGATATTTAGTGATATTGATTCCTTCAAATGTGTGCAGAGCCACATCTCAGAACCTATTTCAGAATTTTCATATACTTATTTAAATCAAGCATATTCACACAAAATCAATTCAACAATGCTCGTATGGCTCAAAAATTCAAATTCTACATGTATATATATATAAAAGAAAACAATTACAAAAATCCTCTTCATCCATGGCCAGATTTTCAATCAATGGCCCTTTTACAAAAGCCCGTAGGCTTACAATTTTGCTGTCCAAACTTCTCTCCTATTCTACACTGATTTATTTTTCCTTTGAGGCATATTAATTTATACAAATTTAATTGAACCAATTTAGGTTCAAATCCCCTTAATCACTCAACAAAGTCCTCAAATATCTCAACACCCCTACAATCTAGAATTTTATCCCTAAAATCTTGAAACTAAATCTATCCTAGACTCATAATTAATTCTTAAATATCCCAAGTCTAATTTCTCTCATTTTTTCCAGTTGTTTGGAAACATTACAAATCCTCACATATAATTAATTAAAAATATAATTTAATCACTCAAAAATCTCACTAATATTTACATAAAATTAATATTTTCTCAAAACATGAGACCCCTAGGTTTAAATAAAATACAAGGTATTTTTCCGAGCTAATGCTCCTGCATTAGACTCCCAAGGTTGAAAATAATCATGATCTCCTGATCATGCGTTTCAAATCTTTGTCTGCCTGGATCCCACACTTTGTTCTTTAATTCATCATCTATATCTGCTGTTTGCTGCTTTTCTCCAGGTCTCCATATCTTATGCTGCCTTTCTCCACTCGCTGCACTTTCACAATCTGTCTCTGTCTTCATTTTGCTACTACTGCTTATCTTCTTTGCTGATGTCTTCCTTTGAGACACTTTCAACATGATATTTTTGATTAATTCAATTTCTCTGTCCAATAAATCTTCAAACTGCTGATTTCTTGTTGCCTGCTGAGCTCTTACTCGCTCAGTTCTTACTTCTATACTTGCTTCTGTTCGTACTCGCTCAGTTTTTACTTGTATGCTTGTTTCCATTCTTATCGCCGCCCAATCATCCATGCCCTATTGTCTTCTACAACGGAAAACTTCTTCTCTGTCTTCTCCTATCAGCAACTTACTGGACTGGTACATTATGTACTTTCTTCTTCTATCTTTATCTCTCTGCATCTGCAATTTCCAATTCTGAAATTGAGATTCCTTCTGCACTGAATCTGGACTATTCAGCATCATTTCCAGCAATATAACTTCTTTATCCCATGGATTAGAAATTTCCACAGAATTCTCGTCTTTCTCCTTCATTTGACTGATCAACTGAGTCAAATGTTCTTCAACACCTGAAACAATACCTACATTCACAAAACACTCGTTAAAACAAAAATCATAAGGCCTCAGTGCCTTACTTCCCTCCTTTTCCAGCACTTCAGTATGCTGTTCTGAGTTCTCCTCCACTATCAGAACATCATTATGCTGATCCAAACTTTTCAAATAATTCTCTATAGAATTCGCAAGACTATCAACTAGTCTTCCTTTCACATCATCTGTTTCCATGATATCTTTCTGCTCTTGTTCACTGTATTGAACTCTTTCTTCTGCTGCAATCTCCTTGTCATACTCTGAACTTACCAACAAGTATTCCAAAAATGCAATTTCTCTGTAGCATTGCTGAAGCATTTCACTATCACTTACAGTCCCTGCATTCATACACAAGCTTTCAGTTTGAAAATCACAAAGTTCAACAGTCTCAACTGTTGGTTCATATACCAGCTTTTCAAGCTCATCCTCTTCTTCATTCACAAGAACTTCCTCTTGTGCTGTAACAGCTTCAAGTACAAACACAACACTGCTTTCTTCTTCAGAGTACTTATCTCCTGAAAGATTCTTTTCCACACTTGTGACAGCTTCACAAGATTGCACATCCTCCTCAGTAAAACCTGTAATCATATCACAATTGTCAGCTATAAAAATACATGGTTTTACATTATCCAGCTGATCTGGATTTACCCAATAGTTCATCATCTGCTCGAGCTCCCTCAGCTCTTTTGTTAACTGCATGTTTATCTGTTGATCCCTCTTTACTTGTAGTCTCTGCCACTTCACTCTCTTCCTCATGAGCCAACCCACTCTCTGGTCTTTCATATTTTCCTGTAACAATTTCATCAATAACTCCAGACGAACTGCTATCTCAGCTTTCTCTTTCTCATACTCTTCATCAGTCAACCGTTTCAATATGCCATTTGCCCTGGCATCTTTCTCCCTCTTTCTACTGTGGCCTCTCTCTGAACCTCTGCTCTCTCCTTTATGACTTTCAGTAGTCATCTCATTCGCCATGAGTTTCTCACCCATGAGTTGCACCAAGCCTCTACAACAACAAGCTCTCCTGCTGCCACTTACCTCACCAATCCCTTCCTCCGTATCTGGTCTTTTGGTAATCACCGGTCCTCTGCTAGAACCTTTTGAGCATTTCTTCACTGCTCCTTCAGGCATCACTCATCTGCAACTTTATTCAACCTCTATTGAATCTTCAGGTTCTGCCACTCTCTCTTAGAATCCCTTACTGGACTCCTTCAACACTGCTCTCCAGCTATGATCTGCTTCTTTTCGCTGAGACTTCTTCCACTATGCCTGTAAACCAAATTCTGCAAACAGTCTTCAAACCAGAGTTAAATAATACTTTGTCAGCTCACCTTCAAGATCCTGTTGATCTCGCTTCACTTCTTCAACTGCACTGCATCCTTGTGCTGCAATCTTCATTAGTTTCAAAATCTGATATTTATTCATCACATGCAATTAACTCAATTTATAAAAATTAAATCTTCACACAGAGCTATTTCCAGCTCTGATACCAAAAATGATGCAGGAAAACCCTGCAAACCCAGAATCTTTCCAATACTATGCATAAAAAATGCATCTCAATAACTGCCTAAATAAAACTCCAATTTAGGGCAATTACATACACGATCATTCGCGGAAGCTCTTCAAACATATGTTCAAAACCATAAACCCATCAATCTACCTTTCCTGTGATTGAACCCAACTTCAAATAGCATTAGAACCCAAATCATACTCTCATAAAAAGTTCTTCCAAAATTCTTAGAAAAAGACTTTCATTAATCCCAGTGGTTTTATTTTAAACCCTCAACTTTTAATTAAAATTTAAATGGCTTCATCATTCCCAAATATACTCTCACCACCTAAAGGTTAACAACATATATCTTTGTTCAAGTCTCAACTATAGCTCTATCGCTAGGCATCTTAAACAGCAAAATATATATTGGCACTTTATTAACCAGCACCTATAGCTCTATGGCTATTCACGCATCTTACCCATTCACCGGCTGGCGCTTTAAGTCATCGCATCAAATTCACCAATATTAACACTGCCTTGCCCAATGCATATCCAAACTTCACTTTCATATATCTGGTCAACGTTCATTTCAACGCACTATCAAACAATTTAAATGTAATTTCTCTGCGCCTTCATGAGTCCATACAACTCCATTTCTGCGGTCATATAAGAGCGTTGGCACCACAATATTTCAACTCACCAAGTCTATCAATTTCATTAACGGCTTGTATCCTCCACTTTGGCTCCTCGGCGCTTCATTCTTTATACGTTTCTGCATTGAAGCTTTGGTACAATCGATGTCGATTGTTGTAAATCGATATCGTTCTGCGTTCTCATATACGCTGACAAATAACACTACGCGCTTCCATGCAAGTTGCCACGCAGTCATTGAATATTTGTTGCGCCATCGAACCCTTTGCTCGAATTCTAAACATGGGTTAACTCAGAATCACTCCTCACGATGTTTCAAATAGTCCAATTGCAAAGAAATTGTTCACGCATCACAACTACTTTATATCGACCTTACAACGTTCATGGGGCCTCTACGATGGCAACGATTTACCCATCGCTTCTCCAATTGACTGCTTACCCCTTGAAATCACATTTCTTCAACGCTGCAACTAGAGATCTTCCCTCTGCAACCTTACGACTGAAAATAATCTCCTTTCAATCAGATTCTCATTAAATCAATTGCACCCTCAATGAAATCGACTTTCCAAAGCTGATATGCCAGCACCACTTAATTGATATTCGATCCAATCCTCCTCCAGGAGGATCGATGCCTCTTCCTGCGTCTTTTTCAACAAATGCTCATTCAATTCAATTCAATGCATAAATAGATTCTCTCACTCAATTAACAATTATAATATCGATATTTAGTGATATCGATTCCTTCAAATGTGTGCAGAGCCACATCTCAGAACCTATTTCAGAATTTTAATATACTTATTTAAATCAAGCATATTCACACAAAATCAATTCAACAATGCTCGTATGGCTCAAAAAGTCAAATTCCACATGTATATATATATAAAAGCAAACAATTACAAAAATCATCTTCATCCATGGCGAGATTTTCAATCAATGGCCCTTTTACAAAATCCCGTAGGCTTACAATTTTGCTGTCCAAACCTTCTATTCTGCACTGATTTATTTTGCCTTTGAGGCATATTAATTTATAAAAATTTAATTGACCCAATTTAGGTTCAAATCCCCTTAATCACTCAACAAAGTCCTCAAATATCTCAACACCCCTACAATCTATAATTTTATTCCTAAAATCTTGAAACTAAATATATCCTAGGCTCATAATTAATTCTTAAATATCCCAAGTCTAATTTCTCTCATGTTTTCCAGTTGTTTGGAAACATTACAAATCCTCACATATAATTAATTAAAAATATAATTTAATCACTCAAAAATCTCACTAATATTTACATAAAATTAATATTTTCTCAAAACATGAGATCCCTAGGTTTAAATAAAATACAAGGTATTTTTCCAAGCTAATGCTCCTGCATCACCCTCTCACCACTGTTTTTCTGCAGGCACCAACCTACAAGAGGCTCCTACCTCAATTCTGCAAGCTACAACTTGCAAGGAAGCACCAACTCCCTTCAATTTTCTGCAGGCACCAACCTACAGGAGGCTCCAACCTCAGTCAGCTACAACTGACAGCTATCAAGCTGCAACTTGATAGGGAAGCTCCAACTTCCTCAATTTATCAAACTGAATGTTTGCTAATTTACCTCAGATATCAGCTCTGTTCTGTAGCTTCTCTTTCTGCTCTTATTTTCTTAATCTTCTCTGCCTTACACTTCTATATTCTGTCTCTCTATATTTTCTCTCTCTAACCCTTTTTTTTTTTTCATATCAAGATGATATTATTTATAAGGATTTTCTTGTGATTGTTAGCATTCCTCAATGAATTTGGAATGGACAGTCATACCTCTTTGCTTTATGCCTTTTCATTTCTTTCACTTTCTCATTCAGAAAATATACCAACATGCATTAATTTCAATATTACAGTGGGAGCTTTGTTTTCCTCAGGAAACTTGCCAATGCATCACAAACAATAAAAAATCAATTAAAAACATTTACATTCAAATTACAATGAGAATTCCAGCTCAACTCATTTAGTATTTTGGCTTTTCTTTGACTATGTTTGTCTTTTCTGTGACTGTGTTTTATCTCTTTTCAGCTCTGTTTGCTCCTCTGTCCTCTGCTGCAGTGTAACTGTTGCATACGTGTAACTGTGATTTTTATATCAGTGCATTTTATATAAATATGTAACAGCTAGCGTTAAATCTGGGCAAATTCCAACCCTTTACACACAGCAAGTGTCTTGTTGATGTGGCAAGTTCCGCAAGCGGAACATACATACACCACAACAATCGTTGTATATTAATAATCGCCCTCCACCTTAAGCCGAGGCCCGTGGGTCCACAGACCACGCGGCATATTTCAATACAATCACAACCGTTACATAAAACAGCTCTCAGCGTTTATAACACCTTTCTTCTCACTTTTATGTATGTTGAGTCTCAAAAGTGTTTTCTATATTCATACATATTTCCATTATGTCATAACCATCTAGCCCTTATTTCATAGCCATCTGACCTAAAGCCGTACATCAAATAACCATTTTTCATAAATATATGGGTTAGGATCCTTGTTTTCCAAAGTTATTTATTTTATGTATTTAAAGTGAATTTATGATTAGAAACTAGACAATTAACATAGTTTCATATATCTATATATGTGTTGTGAGTTTTGTGACATGTATAGGTCAAAAAGGAGACTTCTAGAAGACCCTTATGTGGCACTCTAAGGCCAAATTCGAATTTGGTTGGAGAAGATCATGGGATCATGAGAACATGTGTCTCACTTCCTTGTTGTATTGAAACTCTAAGAGGATATGTGTCTCATTTCTTAAGTTGTGTTGAAATTTTAGAAAGACATGTGTCTTATCATTTCCTATTTTGATTGTAACTCTAGAGTTGGAGGGAGAGATTCATGGACTCTCATTAATGAGATGACTCCTCATATTTTGTATAAATAGGAGAAGCTTTCTCCTATCATGGTTAATGAAGAAGTAGGAGAAAATAGGAGTATTTTGTAACAAAGTTCAAGATGGAATGGGATGTAGATTTGTGAGATTTTCAATAAAGAAATTCAGTTCTTTGATGATGTTTTGATTACAACTTTAAGGAGCTGAAGGACTTCACCAAATTGGTAGCAGAGGGCCCATGCTATCCAAGGAGGCTTCTACATGCTTTCTAGATAAGTAGATTTTAATTTATGTCTTGCATTATTTGTTTAACTGAAAGACCCTCATCATCTTACAATCATTCTTTTTCTTAAAATGCTCTTCCAAAATATCATTATTAGATGAAAAAGATTTGGTTGTATCATGTTGAGTATCTTAGTTGCCTTTACGTTTCTGAAGTTGAATTTGTAGTTGTTTTTATTAACTACTGTAGTTATACTCATTCTAACTCTTCCACAAGAAGAAGCTCTTCCAAAAGATTATAATTATGAATGGGAAATGGCTATAGTATTGTAGGATTAGAAGTTGAATTCGTAGTTGCTTTTATTAGTTACTGTAGTTATACTCATTCTAACTCTTCCACAAGTAGAAGCTCTTCCAAAAGATTATAATGATGAATGGGAAATGGCTATAGTGTTGTAGGATTTAATTGTAATTTCTTTTTGTTCACTATCACAGTTACACTTGTTCTAAACACTCTTCCAAAAGAAGAAACTCTTCCAAAAGATCCTTATGATGTCCAAGGCATGACTGTGATCTTGAACGTTTTAGTTGTGTGTTTTCACTAAGTACCATCGTTGTTCTTGCTCTTAAACGCTTGTCCAAAATATCATAATGACGAGTGGGAGATGGCTATGATATCTTAGTTTTTCATTTCTTTCAGTCTTTATGCTTGCATTTGCACTCAATTACACAGTCAGGATTGTTCTAAAAACTCTTCCAAAAGAAGGAACTCTTCCAAAATACCAATCATGATAACAAACAGACTGTAGAATTCCATAGACTAGTTGCATGTTAATTCAGTTAGAGCACTCCGGAGGTAGATTACATAAAAACAATACGAAAAACACATACAACGAAGTAAGGAAGAGGTCACTTAAGCACATATAGTGCACCACACTTCATCAGTTTACTAGCCCTGGTTGATAATTTATCTTAGCAATTTAGGACGCTAAATTGACTACACATTTTGGCGCCGTTGCCGGGGAAGTGTAATTAGGAGACCTTATTTCTTACAACTAAAAAAAAAAATTAATAATTCTTGAGTATGCTCTCCTCCTGCACTTCGTGTGATCTGGAGGATCAGAAAAAGAGTTGTTATGTAAAAAAAAAAAAATTAATAATTCTTGAGTATGCTCTCCTCCTGCGCTTTGTGTGATCTGGAGGATCAGAAAAAGAATTGTTATGTGAAAAAAAAAAAAAGAGACAAAATAAAACTTCATCATTTCAATTGATTCAACAATTTAAAAAAAAAAAAATTGTTTTCATGAAAAACTTTGATTTCAATAAATTGTTTTGTTTAATGAATATATGTGTGTATTTTTAAATTTTTAAAAATATAACATATATAATTAAACAAATCAATTAATTAATAAAAAAAATGAAAAAAATAAAAATTTTTAAATTGTTTTGTTTACTAAAATATATATGTATATTTTTTTTTTTAAATTTTGAAAATATATATATATATATATATATAATTTTAATAATAAATCATTTTAAAAAAAAAATGAAAAAAAAAATTGAATAAATTATTTTGTTTAGTAAAATACATATGTATATTTTTAATTTTTGAAATATTACATATGTCATTTTATTAACAAATTAAAAAAAAAAAAAAAAAAAATCAAATCAATAAACAAAAAAACCAAACTTTAAAAAAAAAAAATTTGAACAATAAAACAAAAACAAAAATTAAATCAAAACAAAATCACATGATAAAACAAATTAAAATGCATCATTTGAAAAAAAAAAAAAGAGGCCGATACCATAGTTCGAAATTGCGAAATTCGGAACTGCATACTCAGCAAGTTTGTGCCAGTATTACAAATAGGCAGCATTGTGCTTATTACTGCAGGGGATCACATTTTTCCTACACTGGGATACACAGCGCTTCCTCCTTCGTACTACTCCCTGAAACAGAAACGCTTTAGAGTTATTACAACTACCTGGCTTCTTGGAAATGCATTGCAAACGCCGGCTTCCATACCCAAAATGATGGAGAATTCAAGCGTTAAGAGCAACTGGAATGAAAGGATTTTGCTGGGTGAAAGAACTCCCAAACAAGATGGTGAAGGAGACGCTTGCATGATGTCTCATAATAAAGATTTTTCAGAAGATGGCAAAGAGGCAAAACGTGCCTTGACTGAACTCAAGAATGCTCAGGTGAAGGATAAGCGTTGTTGTGTGACATCAAGTCAAGATAATAACACTCTTTACATAGGCAATATTTGCAAGACAAATCAAGATGAAGATGTCCAGGAAGCTGACGAGGAGGATGCAAAGATTTAATTCTCAGAAACCTTACGTTCTGAGAAAAACGTTTTTTTTTTTTTTTTTTTGCCAGAGCATCTCTAAAAACGCAATGTTATTTGACATCTGATTTTAAAACGTAAATTCAGAGCAAACTAAGGAGAATTTCAAAAAACCGAGACATGGGTTTTTCCGGGAACAGGGGTAATTAAGTAACCCAGAAACCGTTTTAAGAAATTCGTGGCGGTCTGGGAGAATTTATCGGTTCTTTAGAAGCCCTGTGTCGCTGCTGCGTGAGGAAAAAAACGATTTTTATAACTACACAGTGAACGGTTTCAATAAGGTGGAGAATGCAAATCAAAATGAAACTCTGTTGTGGCATTCAAACCACACAGCACGTCTCAAGTGGGAGAATTTGTTTGTGTTTTATACATATCCCATTTACTGTTAATTCCACTTGGCATCTGGCCAGATCTTAAATGGAGGATAATCTGTAAATTTAGGAACAACATACAAGGGTGGTTCAAACAATGCAAGGGAGAGTCGTAAAATAACAATCTGGGAGCATCATCACTTACACAAGATTTCGAAAGTGCAGCAACCTCTGTGCTTAAACAAGAAGAACAAGAAGAATTGTGTTGCATTAGAAATTGGTTGAGAGGAATTCTGTGAGGTGGCGATATTATTTTCCAGACGATTAGTAGAGAACCTCAATTGAAATTCTTATTCTGCCAAATTGTTTTGCTGTCATACGCTGCCACCTTACATTTCAAATCATACCCTTACACTCCAAATTCAATTTTGCAGTTATTTCATTCATAAATGGCGGAAGCTATTTATAACCTTGCTGGCTGAAGATTTGGGGGCGTGCTACTTTGGAACTAAATAAAGAAAACGCAGAAAGAAAATTGCAGTGTTTAAGCAGTGTAGATTTCTTACAAAAACAAACTTCAGAATTATTCAAATGGTGGCCAGAAATATGGCATTCAATGTTTGTAGTTTTTATTTATTTTTTATTTTTTTTAAATTTTCTTATTTAATAAATTGTTTTATTTAATAAAATTATATATGTATATATATTTTTTTTAAATATAACATAAAAAATAAAAAAAAATAAAAAAAAATAAAAAAATTGTCTTTTTCAATTTTGTTATTTGAAAAAAAAAATAAAAAAATTTGCATTTCTCTTTTTCCAATTTTGTTATTAAAAAATAAAAATAAAAAAAATTGCATTTTTCTTTTTTGAATTTTGTTTTGATTAAAAAAAAAAAAAAATCAATAATTTTGAATCAATGAAATGAATTAGTTATTTCCTCACTTTTCTGAAGGTATTGATTAAATTTTGGACTGATGATGAGAGATGAATGGCTAACTTTTTATTCAAGATTTTTAGCTACAGAACCGTCGACATTCTGCAGCGTCCAATTCCGCAGCTGTTCTTCAATTCCGTAGCTGTTCTCCAATTCTGCAGCTAAAAAACCTCATTGTTCAAATCAGCCTAACTTTCTCATACAAAATCAGATTTTGATGATTTAAGTATCGTTGGAAAGGTCTCAACAAGATCTACACAGTGAGAAATACATCATTAGAGTTTGAAATGGTAAATAATGAAATAAATTGCTGAAAAGAAGCAACATTCAGCTTGAGGCACTAATTCCAAAACAGGTATAAATTCTTTTGATTTTTCCTTTGAACTTGTTTCATTAATACAAATTCTTAGTTTTGTGTGTAAATATCATAACTAGAGAGATTGATCACCTCTCTCCTTTGATAATCTTACATTCCATTGCAGAAGAAGTATTAGTTTTTTTGCAGGTTCCAGGAGGAAGGACAAATGACTACAAGAGAATGGTGTCTCTAAGAGACCAATTTGTTTCATAAGAGGATGATCAGCAATAAAGAGGAAATATGCTGATGCAAAATCAGATCCAAACACTTGAAAAAATTTCAGATACTATTGTCTCCATCACATCCATACCTCATAATAAACCATTCACCTCATTTCACTTCATATTTTCCATTTACATTCACATCCACTTTCCATTTCTTTTTGTCCATTCATAACCACAAATAAAAGCAAGAGGCTCATTCACATGCTTATTGCCCATTTTCATTTCTACTCTCCATTGCCATCTTCCATTTTCATTTTTCATTTCTTGTCATTTTCATTCAACAAATAAGCCTTGCTTCAATGCAAACTATTGAGTCTATAGTCCTTTGAGTCTAAGTTCTTTGTAAAACACCTTGAGGCTTGCATGCCTTAATGGCAAGTTCTCACGCTGACAAACAATGGGAATACATTAATGTCTCTTGTTTGTCAGATCTTCTAGGTGACTCGACATTAGCAAAATCATTCGTACCTAGCAAGATGTGTTTGGGCATCTTGACTCTCATTGTCATCAATGGTGAGAGTTCTCATGTTGACTAGTGGCATCCATTAATGGCCACTAAGTCAATAATTTCCTACTATGTTCGACATCAAAACATCTTTTCACATAGTAGGAATTGTGCCAATGAGTTTTGAAGACATGAAGACTATTATTTTCATCATTTTGGAGCAGATTCAGCAAGTTTTAGTAGGAGCAATAAAAAGTCATCTTATCTCTTTATCCATGACTCCTCTTGTTCAGCCACTTGAAGAAGAATATGATCAGAATTTTGCAGCCACCACACATACACAACTCATCCACATTTAAGGTAAGTGAAGGTATGTTGTTTTCTAATTTTTAGTCATGTAATTCATTAGAATGTTAAAATTGTAACTTTGGAAAAATTTCTCACTCCCTTTTTCACATTGTCATATCTTTAGTTGGGGGGAAGGGACATCATTTCATATCCACATGTCATACACTATCACACATTTTCATTTCCATCCACATATACTTCCCAACCAACTATTGTTGCAACATGATCCAAAAGATTACATGCCTTGCAAATGATCAATTCATTGATGAAGTAATTGATTGTAAATGTTTTCATGAACTTTGATGCAACAAAGAAAATAAAGCATTGTTACACAAGAACCATTGCTCAAAAAGAATTGGTTGTCACACAAGAACCAACCATTAAAAAAAAGGTTGCAATCAAGTGTATTATACTTTGCCAAAAATAAAATATCAAGAAGCAAAGTTTGGAACGAATTTATATGAGTCAAAGATCAACTCATGGACAAATGAATCATTGCAATAGTTGCATGAGGACATGCAACAACTTCAGTTGGGGGGTATGTTGAGTCTCAAAAGTGTTTTCTATATTCATACATATTTCCATTATGTCATAACCATTTAGCTCTTATTTCATAGCCATTTGACCTAAAACCCTACATCAAGTAACCATTCTCATAAATATATGGGTTAGGATCCTTGTTTTCCAAAGTTATTTATTTTATGTATTTTAAGTGAATTTATGATTAGAAACTAGAAAATTAACATAGTTTCATATATCTATATATGTGTTGTGAGTTTGTGACATGTGTAGGTCAAAAGGAGACTTCTAGAAGACCCTTATGTGGCACTCTAAGGCCAAATTGAAAATCTAAGTTTGAGAAGATCATGGACTGCGGAGAAATGCTGTGTCTCACTTCCTTGTTGTATTGAAACCTAAGAGGATATGTGTCTCACTTCCTTGTTGTATTGAAACTCTAAGAGGATATATGTCTCATTTCTTAGTTGTGTTGAAACTCTAGAAAGACATGTGTCTTATCATTTCCTATTTTGATTGTAACTCTAGAGATGGAGGGAGAGATTCATGGACTCCCATTAATGAGATGACTCCTCATATTTTGTATAAATAGGAGAAGCTTTCTCCTATCATAGTTAATGTAGAAGTAATGAAAAAGTAGGAGAAAATAGGAGTATTTTGTAACAAAGTTCAAGATGGAATGGGATGTAGATTTGTGAGATTTTCAATAAAGAAATTCAGTTCTTTGATGATATTTTGATTACAACTTTAAGGAGCTGAAGGACTTCACCAAATTGGTAGCAGAGGGCCCCTGCTATCCAAGGAGGCTTCTACATGCTTTCTAGATAAGTAGCTTTTAATTCATGTCTTGCATTATTTGTTTAACTAAAAGATCCTCATTATCTTACAATCATTCTTTTTCTTAAAATGCTCTTCCAAAATATCATTATTAGATGAAAAAGATTTGGTTGTATCATGTTGAGTATCTTAGTTGTCTTTACGTTTCTGAAGTTGAATTTGTAGTTGTTTTTATTAACTACTGTAATTATACTCATTCTAACTCTTCCACAAGAAGAAGCTCTTCTAAAAGATTATAATGATGAATGGGAAATGGCTATAGTATTGTAGGATTAGAAGTTGAATTCGTAGTTGCTTTTATTAGTTACTGTAGTTATACTCATTCTAACTCTTCCACAAGTAGAAGCTCTTCCAAAAGATTATAATGATGAATGGGAAATGGCTATAGTGTTGTAGGATTTAATTGTAATTTCTTTTTGTTCACTATCACAGTTACACTTGTTCTAAACACTCTTCCAAAAGAAGAAACTCTTCCAAAAGATCCTTATGATGTCCAAGGCATGACTGTGATGTTGAACGTTTTAGTTGTGTGTTTTCACTAAGTACCATCGCTGTTCTTGCTCTTAAACGCTTGTCCAAAATATCATAATGGCGAGTGGGAGATGGCTATGATATCTTAGTTTTTCATTGCTTTCAGTCTTTATGCTTGCATTTGCACTCAATTACACAGTCAGGATTGTTCTAAAAACTCTTCCAAAATACCAATCATGATGGACAAACAGACTGTAGAATTCCATAGACTAGTTGCATGTTAATTCGGTTAGAGCACTCCGGAGGTAGATTACATTTAGTTTAGAATGTTCTGTTCCCAAAAACAATAAGAAAAACACATACAACGAAGTAAGGAAGAGGTCACTTAAGCACATATAGTGCACCACACTTCATCAGTTTACTAGCCCTGGTTGATAATTTATGTTAGCAATTTAGGACGCTAAATTGAATACACAATGTATATGAACCCTTTCTTATGTAACTTTCAGCGATTTAATAATAGACCCATTTAACATAGGAAACAACCTTTCGGGCCCACTTGCTAATCTTTGTGTATCCGCCGATGCGATGAGCTGCCTCCGATTTGATGCGATGCGATGACTCCTTCTCCGATGCGATGCGATTAATTGCAATCGCAAACTTCTATTTGCAATAGTTGCTGTGCAGTTTCAACCAACTGCGATATTGCGATATTGCGATAGTTGCGATGGTTGCGATGGATGCAATGGTTGCGATATTGCGATAGTTGCGATAGTTACGATATTGCGATATTGCGATATTTGTGATATTGCGATAGTTGCGATTTGGACTGGGCCCCGGTGTTAACGATCTACCACATCCAACGGTGGACATCACATTGCACGGCTTCTGATGATTCGACGGATACCGCTCGGGCAACTTTCACAGACAATAACGCATGATGGCGCGCTGTACCTTGGGTAACCTTCGCGCATCTATAGCAAGTGACCGCCGTCCGATGACCCCTTCCCAGATCAACGGCGTTCAAGAATATCGCTGGGTATCCTGAGTCGAACAATAACACGTGATGGCGCGCAATGACAAGAGGTTTTGTGGAGTCGTACAGGAACACGTGTCACCCGTTCTATGGAATCGGAGCCAACCTCTTGAATACCGCTCAACCCGCAAAAGCGGTGCGATAAAAACCACCGTTCGGCTCCAAACCACCGTTACTGTTCCTCTCGGTCACGGTTCCACCTCTTCCTCGCCGCGCCAGGTTCCACCTTATGGTACTTTGGTTCTTTGAATCTCGTGCTACATATGGCTATACATATATATATATATATATATATATATATATGCTATAGTCCTTTGTATATAAAGCACAATATATACTTTTCCGCTGGAGTATACGATTCCCGGAATTTATATATATATATATATATATATATATATATATATATATAACGCCCGGCTGGGTAATTCTCGGAATTAAGGTACACATATATATATCCGCCAGCTTGGTCGATTCTCGGAATTTTATATATATCCTCCAGCTGAGGTAGCGATTCTCGGAATAACGGCTGTGTATCTTCCTCTGCTGCTTCTGTTGCTCTGCCTCTGCCTCTACTGCTGTGATAACGACTCTGCCTCTACCTCTGCCTCTGATAACGGTTCTGCCTCTATATTCTCTTCCTCTGCCTCTGCCTGTCTCCTTTGCTTCCTTCGTTTGCTTCTTTGTTGCCTCCATTGCATGTTTCTGTCTTTGTTGCCTCCTTTTCTATCAATGACAACATTTCCAACAGTCTCCCCCTTTGGCATTGATGGCAATACACTTCCTCCGTTTTCCTGAAAGGATCCTGTTAGAGTCAGCTTTTGCAGCCTTCCTCCAGTGATCAAACATGCTCTTTCAAAGTGATTTTAAAGTGTCAAAGTCAAATTTTGTCATTTCAAAGAGTCTTCAAGCAAAATTTGATCACTAGGCATTAGGTCTAGGGTTGGTTTTCACTCTTTTCAAATTTTTCCAAATGTCAGTCCATGTCACCATTCAGCTGAGTGTACCATCATTCAAAGGGTTGTCATCATCTTTTCAAGCTCCATCGAGTCATTTTACACCTTGTTCATGCTTCAGTTGTGCCTAGGTAAGGTCCATTTCCCTCTCCTAGGGTTTTGGAGGTAATTTCTCTTGGATGGTCAAATCATCGAAAAACTTGTATCCTGATATTCATACACCTTCCCCTATCATTAATTCACCTAATTAAACACTTCCCATCACTGAGATCCCCCAAATTCCTCATTTTTGCACAAACCCTAGTTTCTAGCCAAAACTTGGCAATTTCCTAGGCTAGGCCTGTGTTTTGCCCTTTTGGACCCCTTACCCTCACTCAATCTCTGTGATTCCACTTCCCCCTGCTTCCTAACATCCCTCCCTACTTCCCAAAATTTCCCCAAGAATTTAGAAGCCCCTTACCCCCTTCGTTTCGCTTCATTTCGACAAACTTCCTTGTTTCACACATCGGGGTAAGTTTCACTCAAAAGATGTTTCAGAGCAATAAAAGATGAATTTTGGAAAACGGAGAGAGGTTTTTGTCCACAACATCCCAAGGAAGAAAAATCTCCTTCACTTTTTACACAGGTATCATGGTTTTAGAGAAATGTCAAAAATTCCGTTGCCTCAGGAGAATTGAATGCACCTCTGAAGTGACCTTGGGAAAAGCAAGTTTTCTCCTAGAATGTTTGGCCAAATTACTTGCTTGATGAGTCAAATGATAACTAGAGAGAGAGACCTTTCCAATGAGCTATCATGAGCTCAATTTGGAGTTGAGGAAAACCTTCAAAAGTTGATTGCAACAGCGCTCTGCCTTGAGGCAGCCTCATTCTGCTCATTTTGACTAGTGTTGGGAGATTTGATTTTTGACAGGGTAAATGGAATCCAAATTGCATAATTCCACTTGTGTTGGAAAGTATACTCCAATATCTTTCCAACGAGCTATCACACGCCCGATTTGGACACTGGGAAGGCCTCCAAAAGCTTTCTGCAAAATGCACTATGTGGCAAGAGGGAACAGGAGCGACCCACCTAGGCAGAGCGACCCACCTGGGCAGAGCGACCCACTCATCAACAGAGGTCCAAAAAATCATTTTGAGCGCCCAGTCTTGTTTGGGATTGCTTCAACTGGCCTTCAAACAGGTTTCTATCAATTGCTTGATGTTTTTGAATGCATTGGTGGCATCATTGGTGGTTTCAAATGTTTCAAACGGAGGATTTAAACCCCACAGTCATAGCATGATCGTTTTCAGGGTTTTAAAATGAAAATGAATGGTTGCATGAGTTTGTTTTCTATCTTATATCAGTGACACATCCAGCCTTGCATATAATATCAAAACCATATTGTTCTCATGCCCATTATGCCATTGTGACCATTGCTATTATTATACCATGTTTAAAACCTTTGTTCCATGGTGACTGTGGTTGTACTATGTCTCATTGCCCAATGTAAAAACATTCTCATGACTTTGTTTCAAACTGCCCATTGACACCTTTGTTGTTATTACTCATAGACAAACACATTCTATTGATGCCATGCTCTCCTTTGATAAGATTTGTTCAATATTTTGAAAGTTGCCCGCTCCCTTTGATCAAAATTTCACTTGCATTTAAACACAGAGATTGTGCCTCTTTTCCAATCCATTTAAAACAGAGATATTATCATGGTTTGTTTCCTTATGGTGTTTTTACGGTGGGGATATTTGTTGGGTGTTTGAAACATACATTATAACTTTGCCTTCACTGCATCTATATCAGTATACATATTGCACATATCTTGTTCGCAGCCATGTCAGAGATAGAGTCAGAATATGAGCAGGAGTCGGACAATGACTCAATCGTTGAGGTTGATGTACTGAGATGGAGCATAGCAGTGCGCCAGTAGTGGTAGCATATCAGAGAGGCCACAGAGCTTTGTTTGCATCATCACGAAGAGTACTATCTCCACATGGGGTGGAAGGGGTCTCGTTGACTTCATCAGCAGCGCGAGTACTATCTCCACATGGCATGGAAGGGGTCTCGCCTTCTTCATCAGCGTAGGTACATTCACAGGATCATGATGGAGACAAAGACACCAAGGTCCCATTTCTCATTTTCAACAGGTTGAACATACACATTGCTACATCATGACTGACAACAACACATCATACAACCGAGACAGTGTTTTCACCACAGGGGCTGCATGCACCGGGAAAGCACTAAAATGGCGGAAAAGGCCTGATCCACTCCGGATTTTGGCCGAGGCTTCATTTACTGAGCAAGATACATGATGGAGGGTCTTCGCTCCGAATTTGAGCAAATTCGGAGAAAATTTTGTCATTTTGAAAATTTTTGGTCTAAAAACAGGGTTTTCAGTTACGTGGGTCGCGCGCTCATGCGCTCACTTTTTTTTGGGACACTTGCTGGAGGAAATTTTTACATTTTTGGATTTGTCATGGTTAATTATGCATCCTCTGAAGTCAACTTAGCATTTCATCGAAATCTGGATGGTCAAAAAGCTCAAAAACACCATGAAAACCACCTTGCTGCCACCTTTTGCACCAGCAGGGAGTACATCTGGGAGAATGAGGTTTTGGAGGGTCAAATCAACTCCAAATTCAGAAATTCCACTTGGGTTGGAAAGTAGACATCCAGGGCTTTCCAACGAGCTATCATGAGCTCAATTTGGATGCTGGGAAGTACCTCAAATTCAGCCTGGAACATGAGCGACCCACACGGCTCAGGAGCGACCCACTTGAAATTTTTCCTGAATTTTCAGCTGCCAGCTCAGTTTTTCGCCTAGTATGGACCAGTTTTGCTTGTGGATAGAATTTTTGGGTTTTATGATGTAAATTCATGTTTGGCATGTAACTTTGGCTTATTTTTATCTCTTCTAGAAGATTCACTCTCAAATGAGTAAAAAATCATGTAATGGATCGGTTTCCACTCTTTTAGAGGCAAGTTGTTAGCTGCCTAGATTGTAGTTCCATGATTAGAATTGGTTGAAACTGATCCCTGAAGAGGGAATTCGACCCCTAGAGGTGGGGAAAGGGGTTAGAGTGATCTATATATTGTAATTTCTCAATCATTTTCAGGGGTTGGAGAGGTTGGACTCTTGGGATACTTTTGATACCATTGTACATATTTTTCATATTTTGGCTAAGGAAAGATCAGGGGTTTTGTGGCACTTGTTGGGATCCTTGTGGTGTTCTGTTCTTGATGGTGTTTCTTCTTTGTTTACTGTAAGTTTCTCCATGTTTAATGTATGCCATCCTTTCATTATGCTTCTGAACTAAATTGAATGAGTGAATAAGGTTGAAACCATTGTTTACAGTGCTTGGCCTTTGAATTCAGTTAGTTCTATATGTTTTCAGCTGTTTGGAGAGGATCAAAGTTCTTCTTTGCCCTCTTCAGCTCCTCGTCGGTCTAAATCTATCCATATATCCAATTTAAAGCATCAATATCATCACCTACCTCGCCCCAGCTTGAACTCTGCAAAGGTCTGACCTTATCCCCGGACCCAAAATTTGTTTTCCCATTTCTCCAGCGAAAACCCAAAAATCAAAAAACAAACATACCTATCTCTTTACTAGCCTAAAATCAGTTCTTATTGTAAGTCATCTCGCATCTTATTGCTTATTTTCTCGAGATTGACAGAGAGAGCCCTCTCCTATCCTCGTAGGGCTAGCTACGAGGCTGAGCTTGGTTTGATGTAGCCTTGAGTTTTACTTCATTTCAGCCTGAGGTAGATTTGAGTGCTAACAGATCCTTTCTCCTGTTGCTTACTCTTCTTACTGTTGTTTGCTCTTCCTCCCCCTTTGACATCAATGGCAAGGGGTTTGAATTTTTAGTGAAGCTTCTATTCTCTGATGCTGTGTTTTTATCCTTTTTCAACATTTCATGCATTTCCAGGTTAAATTTCCTGACTTCGTATGCTGCTGCTCCAAACTTTGGTTTTGATACACGTTGGGTTCACTATTTTTCCGTGTTCAGTTCATGTCGGTTTCACCATTCTTCTTGTGCACCACTGACCCTTTTGCCTTTTTATTGATTTTTTTATGTTGACTGTATTATTTCCATAATCCCTTTGATCCTGAGGACCTATTTTCATGCTTCCCTTGCTGGTTGATCTTTCCCTGAGAATGATATTTTCATTTCTGTTCTCCCCCTGAAACTGTGCTTTCTTTTCATATTAGAGAGTAGCATCTATAGATACTACCCCTAGTCTGTCTCTCAAATATTCAAATGGCTCTCTAGCAAGTGGTTTGGTAAATATATCTGTTGTCTATTCTTTTGTTGGTACATACTCCAGTTTTACTATCTTCTGAGCCACTTGTTCTCGGAGGAAATGATACTTGATTGGGATATGTTTATTTTTTGAGTGAAGCACATGATTTTTAGATATACTTATAGCACTTGCATTATCACATTTAATTGAGATAGGTTCATTAATGCTTACCTTCATGTCTTGAAGAGTCTCATTCATCCACATGACTTGTGTACAACATGCTGCTACTGCTATATATTCTGCTTCTGCTGTAGACAGAGAGATATATTTTTGTTTCTTGCTTAACCATGCCACCAGACTTTTGCCTAGATAGAAAGCACCTCCACTTGTGCTTTTCCTGTCATCCACACAGCTGGCCCAATCTGCATCTGTGTATGCTGTCAAGGTGAAGCTTTTGCCTTTAGGATACCAAAGTCCATACTGTGTTGTTCCTTGTAGATATCTGAATATTCTTTTTACTGCCATAAGATGGTTTTGTTTAGGTGCTGCTTGATATCTAGCCACTAGTCCTACTGCTAGCATGATGTCTGGTCTTGATGCAGTCAGATACAACAGACTTCCTATCATGGATCTATAGAGTTTTTGATCTATATCAGCAGATGCATCATCAGCACACAGCTTGCATCCCGTGATCATGGGAGTTGACACAGGTTTGCAGTCCTCCATTTTGAAATTTTTCAACATTTCTTTCAAGTATTTTTCTTGTGAGATGAATGTACCTGTGTTCTTTTGCTGAATTTGAAGTCCTAAGTAGAAACTGAGCTCTCCAATCATAGACATCTCAAACTCTGTTTTCATCTCATCAGCAAACCCTTTTGCTAGTTCTTCTCTGTTGCTTCCAAACATAATGTCATCAACATATACTACAACAATCAGGAGTTCATTTTCATGGGATTTTATGTACAGATTGTTGTCTACTCCACCTCTCTTAAAGCCTTTTTTTTGCAAATATTTATCCAGTCTTGAGTACCAAGCACGAGGAGCCTGTTTCAGTCCATATAGAGCCTTCTTCAGTCTGCACACATAGTCTTCTTTGTCTATCAATGAGAAGCCTTCTGGTTGTTCCATGTAGACTTCTTCTTCTAGATCTCCATTAAGAAAAGCAGCTTTTACATCCATTTGATATACCTTGAAGTCTTGGTAGCATGCAAATGCCAGGAACATTCTGATAGCTTCCATTTTGGCTACAGGGGCAAATGTTTCATTGTAATCAAGTCCTTCAATTTGTGAGTATCCTTTGCAGAACAGCCTGGCTTTATTTTTGATTACTTGTCCTTGCTCATTCATTTTATTTTTGAATACCCATTTTGAGCCTATAACATTCTTCTCAGTGGGTCTAGGAACTAATTCCCAGGTATTTTTTTTCTCAATTTGGTCTAATTCTTCATTGATAGCATTTACCGAAGACTTGTCCTTGTTGGCTTCTTCAAATCTCTTTGGCTCTATCTGTGATAACATGGCTATGTATACCTCTTCTGTCTGTTCTATTAGCTGCCTTCTTGTCTGGACCCCTGCTCTCTTGTCTCCAATGATCTGATCTTCAGGATGGTTCTTATGAGTATATCTTGAGGGAGCTTTAGAACTCAGCTCTGTATCTTCTGTTGTCTTGCTTGTTTCCTCATCATCTTGGTTTTCTTCTTCATGGTTGTCTGATGGACTACAGCAGTCTGTATCCCTTGTATTGTTTGGAAGTTCTTCATCAAATCTCACATCAATGCTTTCTACTATTTTTCGAAGAGTCTTGTTGTAGCACCTGTACCCTTTGCTTTTGGATGCATATCCTAGAAATATTCCTTCATCTGCTCTTGCATCAAATTTTCCAAGATTTTCCTCGTTATTCTTTATGTAACACTTGCTACCAAAGATTCTGAAATGTTTACTTGAAGCTGGCTTTCCATGCCACAGTTCGTAGGGAGTCTTGTCATTTCTTGGCCTTAAGTGAGATTTATTAAGGATATGTACTGTTTTGTGCACTGCTTCTGCCCAGAAGGTTTGAGCAATATTATTCTCTTGCATCATAGCTCTGGCAATTTGTTGAACATATTTGTTTTGTCTTTCTACTACTCCATTCTGCTGAGGTGTCCCTGCAATAGTAAATTATTGTTTTATGCCATGTTCATTGCATAGGTCAGCAAAGTCATAATATGTGAATTCACTTCCTCTGTCTGATCTGATGCATTTCAGCTTGCATCCTATCTGATTTTCTGCTAATGCATTAAATATTTTGAATTTTTCCAGAGCTTCCGATTTATTCTTGAGAAAAGCAACCCATGTCATTATGGAGAAATCATCTATTATCAGCATGAAGTAGGATTCTCCACTTGGTGTTTTAGTTCTTGCAGGTCCACACAGATCCATGTGCACAAGTTGGAGTGGTCTTCTTGTTGACAACTCCTCTTTGGCCTTAAAGGATGTGCGGGTCTGTTTACCCAATTGACAAGATTTGCATATCATATTAGAAGGCCTCTTTATTTCTGGCATGTCTCTGACAGCTTTCTTCTTGCTTAGTCTGATGATGTGATCGAAGCTGAGATGTCCCAATGTTTTATGCCATAACCATGACTCTTCAAGTTTGCTAAGATGGCATGCTTCATCTTCCTCTTTCACAATGTAAACATTACTTTCTGTTCGAACTCCTTTGAGCAGAGTCTTACCTGTGGTGCTTGATCTGACTTCACAATCTTGTGCTCTAAAAAGAACTTCACAGCCTTGGTCACACATCTGACTGAAACTTAGTAAATTTTCTTTCAGCCCATCTACAAATAGTACATCTTGGGCCTTTCCTCTGACATTGTCTATGCTGACTGAGCCTTTTTCTTTGATCTTTCCTGACTTATCATTGCCAAAATTAACATTGCCATATTTCTTTTCATCAAGAGTTATAAACTTACTTTTGTCTCCTGTCATGTGTTTAGAGCAGCCACTATCCAAATACCATTGGATTTTCAGATCTTGAGCAGTTAGAGTCAGGTCACACTTATTCACCTTCTTTATCCATTGGAGGCATCCTTTTGTTTGGTATCTTTTGTGAGGTGATGAACTACATCTTCTTAGAGGACATTTGGAAGGTATATGTCCAACTTGATTGCATACACAACATTTGATCATAATTTTTGTAGAATTATGAGTATGAACATAATTTCTTTGATTCATAAACCTTCTTGAGGTGTTGAACATCAATATTTGTCCATACTTTCTACACTCAATGGTTTTATGGCCAAATTCCTTACAATAAAAACAGTAACCATAGAAACTATTTGCATACCTGATGTAAGGTTGTCTCTTCCATTTGTTTGCTTGGGGTAGTCTCTTCAATGTTTGCATCTTTTTCTGGTTTGAATTACTCCTCCTTGCATGACAATATGCAGCAATGTGTCCCAGCTTGTGGCAGACATAACAGGTGGCATTATTCATTGGAGGGAAGAATCTCCTTTGATGGTTTCCAAATTTTACATATTTAGGGGTCTTAGTATTTATTACATTCTTTGCTACTAGTGGTTTCTTATGATATATGTCTTCCTTATTGCAGATTTCTTATTTTGTAGGAATTGTTTGAGTTGCTTCATCATTCTTCTTTGCTTTTACAAAAATAATCTCTCTGTCAACCTTTTCTTTTCCTTTACTTGATTCTCCTTCATAGCCTATTCCAGTCTTTATCATAGGGGATCTTTGAGCAACCAGTATTTCATTCAACTTACTAGAGCTTGTTGTTTGAGAATAGTTTATAACCACTTTCCTTTGAGCATTTTCTAATTTCTTCCTAAGACATACTACTTCTTCTTCCAACTTTTCTTGTTCTTGAGTTTTTTCTTTGATTTGCTTAAGTAACATGTCCTCTATCTTCTTGGCTTCTTCAAGCTCTATCTTTAGCTGCTTAAGGACTTCTGAATTCTGTTCTTATCATACATACTTGAGGAGAATGTCCTTTTGTTTTCTGCATTTCAGTTTGAGTCTATCAATCTCTTCTAGAGCACTTCTTAGCTCCCCCTCAAGATCGACTTCACCTTCTTCTTCTTCATCTTCTAGCAGGAGACCTTCAAGTTCTTCTATGGCCATCAATAAGAATTCAAAGGTTCCTTCTTCACTTTCGTTATCTATCCAATCTCTCGTATGTAATCGTTGTCTTGCTGAGCAGAAGGATTGTTCCTGGCCGAACTTCTTTTCCTTTCCTCGCTACTCTTGATTTATTTTTTCTTACCTTTCGAGCCCCATCTACTGGTGAGGACACACACCAAGATAGTGTCCCACTTTTACACTCTTCCACAGTTAAAGCACTTGAAAGGAAGTTTACCTTTATATTTACCTGAGCCTCTATCCAGCTTCTTGACAAATTTTGCTTCTTCTTCATCTGAGCAAGAGCATATTTCTTCCTCTTCTTCTTTCTTCTTTTCTGTTTTAAAGGCTGCTTCCCTCGTACTTGGCTTCTTCTGTGGGAGCCTCATTTCATAGGCTGTTAGATTTCCAAGTAGCTGGTTCATGGTCAAGGTCTCTCAATCAGCTGTTTCTTCTATTGCAGACACCTTTGGATTAAACCTGGATGGAAGAGATCTTAGAATATTTTGCACAATTATACTTTCTGGCATTTTTTCTCCAAGAGCTTTCATATTGTTAATAATTTCTGCAGCTTTTAGGAAGAAACTGGCAATGTCTTCATCATCATTCATTTTTAAGTTCTCAAACTCGGCTCTATAGACTTGAAGTTTGGCAGTCTTTACTTTCTTGTCTCCCTCATGTATGTTCTCAAGAGTATCCCATATTTCTTTGGCAGAGTCTTTGTGCATTACTTTAATAAACTCTACTTCACACAATCCATTCAGGATGGCATTCATGGCTTTTGCGTTAGCCACAAAGTCTTGTTTTGTTTCTTTCTTTGTGTCAGTTGCCTTTGGGGCATATCCTAATTCCACAGCAGCCTAGACTTCTATTCCTAGAGACATTATGTGTGTCCTCATTCTGATTTTCCAGAAAGCATAATTTTCACCAGTGAAGAAAGGGGCTTCATTGGTTGAGCATCCTTCTTTACTAGCCATCTTGGGAACCTAGGATCTCCTTTTAGTTGTTAGACTTGTACAAAGGAACCTGATCTGATACCAATTGTTGAACTCTTAGTTAAACTGAGAGGGGGGGGTGAATCAGTTTAACACATTCATAATCTTTTAAACTTTTATTAAACCTTATTTACACCTTCATTTCATGTACAACTTAATATGTGAGTAATCTTAGAATGTGAGCAAAAAGTATTAATATAATATGACAGACTTAATATGAGAGCAGCAGGTATTAAGTAGATGATATAAATCAGATCAACACATAAACATCATGCACAGAGACACCAGATATAAGTGGAAACCCGTAAAGGGAGAAAACCACATCTCATTATTGTTGTGATGCAAAGGCAAGCTCCAACTCCCTCTCACCACTATTTTTCTGCAGGCACCAACCTACAGGAGGCTCCTACCTCAATTCTGCAAGCTACAACTTGCAAGGAAGCACCAACTCCCTTCAATTTTCTGCAGGCACCAACCTACAGTAGGCTCCAACCTCAGTCAACTACAACTGACATCTATCAAGCTGCAACTCGATAGGGAAGCTCCAACTTCCTCAATTTATCAAACTCTCCATCGTTTGCTGATTTACCTCAGATATCAGCTCTATTTTGTAGCTTCTCTTTCTACTCTTCTTTTTTTAATCTTCTCTGCCTTACACTTCTATATTCTGCCTTCTCTATATTTTCTCTCTCTAACCCCCCTTTTTTTTTTTTTTGCATATCAAGATGATATTATTTATAAGGATTTTCTTGTGACTGTTAGCATTCCTCAATGAATTTGGAATGGACAGCCATACCTCTTTGCTTTCTTCCTTTTCATTTCTTTCACTTGCTCATTCAGAAAATATACCAACATGCATTAATTTCAATATTATAGTGGGAGCTTTTTCTTCCTCAGGAAACTTGCCAATGCATCACAAACAATAAAAAATCAATTAAAAACATTTACATTCAAATTACAATGAGAATTCTAGCTCAACTCATTTAGTCTTTTGGATTTTCTATGACTGTGTTTGTCTTTTCTGTGACTGTGTTTTATCTCTTTTCAGCTCTATTTGCTCTTCTGTCCTCTGTTGCAGTGTAACTGTTGCATACGTGTAACTGTGATTTTTATATCAGTGCATTTTATATAAATATGTAATAGCTGGCGTTAAATCTGGGCAAATTCCAACCCTTTACACACAGCAAGTATCTTATTGATGTGGCGAGTTCTGCAAGCGGAACATACATACACCACAGCAATCGTTGTATATTAATAATCGCCCTCCACCTTAAGCCGAGGCCCGTGGGTCCACAGACCATGCAGCATATTTCAATACAATCACAACCGTTACATAAAACAGCTCTCGGCGTTTATAACACCTTTCTTCGCACTTTTATGTATATGAACCCTTTCTTATGTAACTTTCGGCGATTTAATAATAGACCCATTTAACATAGGAAACAACCTTTCGGGCCCACTTGCCGATCTTTGTTTATCCGCTGATGCGATGAGCTACCTTCGATTTGATGCGATGCGATGACTCCTTCTCCGATGCGATGCATTTAATCGCAATCGCAAATTTCTATTTGCGATAGTTGTTGTGCAGTTTCAACCAACTGCGATATTGCGATATTGCGATAGTTGCGATGGATGCGATGGCTGCGATATTGCGATAGTTGTGATAGTTGCGATATTTCGATATTTGCGATATTTTCGATATTGCGATAGTTGCGATTTGGACTGGGCCCCAGCGTTAACGATCTACCACATCCAACGACGGACATCACATTGCACGGCTTCTGATGATCCGACGGATACCGCTCGGGCAACTTGCACAGACAATAACGCGCGATGGCGCGCCATACCTTGGGTAACCTTCGCGCATCTATAGCAAGTGACCGTCGTCCGATGACCCCTTCCCAGATCAACGGCTTTCAACAATATCGCTGGGCATCCTGAGTCGAACAATAACGTGCGATGGCACGCAATGACAAGCGGTTTTGTGGAGTCGTACAGGGACATGTGTCGCCTGTTATATGGAATAGGAGCCAACCTCTTGAATACCGCTCAACCTGCAAAAGCGGTGCGATAAAAACCACCATTCGGCTCCAAACTGCCGTTACTGTTCCTCTCGATCACGGTTCCACTTCTTCCTCGTCGTGCCAGGTTCCGCCTTATGGTACTTTGGTTCTTTGAATCTCGCGATACATATGGCTATACATATATAGATATGCTATAGTCCTTTGTATATAAAGCGCAATATATACTTTGCCGCTGGAGTATACGATTCCCGGAATTTATTTATATATATATATAACGCCCGGCTGGGTAATTCTCGGAATTAAGGTACACATATATATATCCGCCAGCTTGGGCGATTCTCAAAATTTATATATATCGTCCAGCTGAGGTAGCGATTCTCAGAATAACGGCTGTGTCTCTGCCTCTGCTGCTTCTGTCGCTCTGCCTCTGCCTCTACTGTTGTGATAACGACTTTGCCTCTGCCTCTTCCTCTGATAACAGTTCTGCCTCTATATTCGCTTCCTCTACCTCTGCCTGTCTCCTTTGCTTCCTTCGTTTGCTTCTTTGCTGCCTCCATTGCCTGTTTTTGTCTTTGTTGCCTCCTTTGCCATCAATGACAACATTTCCAACAGTCTCCCCCTTTGGCATTGATGGAAATACACTTCCTCTGTATGCCTGAAAGGATCCTTTCTCCTGTTGCTTGCTCTTCTTACTGTTGTTTCTCTTCCTCCCCCTTTGACATCAATGGCAAGGGGTTCGAAGTTTTAGTGAAGCTTCTATTCTCTGATGCTGTGTTTTTATCTTTTTTCAACATTTCATGCATTTCCAGGTTAAATTTCCTGACTTCGTACGCTGCTGCTCCAAACTTTGGATTTGATACACATTGGGTTCACTATTTTTTCGTGTTCAGTTCATGTCGGTTTCAACATTCTTCTTGTGCACCACTGACCCTTTTGCCTTTTTATTGATTATTTTATGCTGACTATATTATTGCCATAATCCCTTTGATCCTGAGGACCTGAGAATGATATTTTCATTTCTGTTCTCCCCCTAAAATTTTACTTTCTCTTCATATTAGAGAGTAGCATCTATAGATACTACCCCTAGTCTGTCTCTCAAATATTCAAATGGCTCTCTAGCAAGTGGTTTGGTAAATATATCTGTTGTCTATTATTTTGTTGGTACATACTCCAGTTTTACTATCTTCTGAGCCACTTGTTCTCGGAGGAAATGATACTTGATTGGGATATGTTTAGTTTTTGAGTGAAGCACAGGATTTTTAGATATACTTATAGCACTTGTATTATCACATTTAATTGAGATAGGTTTATTAATGCTTACCTTCATGTCTTGAAGAGTCTGCTTCATCCACATGACTTGTGTACAACATGCTGCTGCTGCTATATATTCTGCTTCTGCTGTAGACAGAGAGATAGATGTTTGTTTCTTGCTTAACCATGCCACCAAAATTTCGCCTGGATAGAAATCACCTCCACTTGTGCTTTTCCTGTCATCCACACAGCTGGCCCAATCTGCATCTGTGTATGTTTTCAAGGTGAAGCTTTTTCCTTTAGGATACCAAAGTCCATACTGTGATGTTCCTTGTAGATATCTGAATATTCTTTTTACTGCCAGAAGATGGTTTTGTTTAGGTGTTTCTTGATATCTAGCCACTATTCCTACTGCTAGCATGATGTCTGGTCTTGATGTAGTCAAATACAACAGACTTCCTATCAAGGATCTGTAGAGTTTTTTATCTATATCAGCAGATCCATCATCAGCACACAGCTTGCATCCCGTGATCATGGGAGTTGACACAGGTTTGCAGTCCTCCATTTTGAACTTTTTCAACATTTCTTTCAAGTATTTTTCTTGTGAGATGAATGTACCTATGTTCTTTTGCTGAATTTGAAGTCCTAAGTAGAAACCGAGCTCTCCAATGATAGACATCTCAAACTCTGTTTTCATCTCATCAGCAAACCCTTTTGCTAGTTCTTCTCTGTTGCTTCCAAACATAATGTCATCAACATATACTACAACAATCAGGAGTTCATTTTCATGGGCTTTTATGTACAGATTGTTGTCTACTCCACCTCTCTTAAAGCCTTGTTTTTGCAAATATTTATCCAGTCTTGAGTACCAAGAACAAGGAGCCTGTTTCAGTCCATATATAACCTTCTTCAGTTTGCACACATAGTCTTCTTTGTCTGTCAATGAGAAGCCTTCTGGTTGTTCCATGTAGACTTCTTCTTCTAGATCTCCATTAAGAAAAGCATATTTTACATCCATTTGATATACCTTGAAGTCTTGGTAGCATGCAAATGCCAGGAACATTCTAATAGCTTCCATTCTGGCTACAGGGGAAAAATTTTCATCGTAATCAAGTCCTTCAATTTGTGAGTATCCTTTGCAGACCAGCCTGGCTTTATTCCTGATTACTTGTCCTTGCTCATTCATTTTATTTTTGAATACCCATTTTGAGCCTATAACATTCTTCTTAGTGGGTCTAGGAACTAATTCCCAGGTATTTTTTTTCTCAATTTGGTATAATTCTTCATTCATAGCATTTACCCAAGACTTGTCCTTGCTGGCTTCTTCAAATCTCTTTGGCTCTATCTGTGATAACATGGCTATGTATACCTCTTCTGTCTGTTCTGTTAGCTGCCTTCTTGTCTGGACCCCTACTCTCTTGTCTCCAATGATTTGATCTTCAGGATGGTTCTTCTGAGTATATCTTGAGGGAGCTTTAGAACTCAGCTTTGTATCTTCTGTTGTCTTGCTTGTTTCCTCGTCATTTTGGTTTTCTTCTTCATGGTTGTCTGATGGACTGCAGTAGTCTGTATCCCTTGTATTGTTTGGAAGTTCTTCATCAAATCTCACATCAATGGTTTCTACTATTTTTCGAAGAGTCTTGTTGTAGCACTTGTACCGTTTGCTTTTGGATGCATATCCTAGAAATATTCCTTCATCTACTCTTGCATCAAATTTTCCAAGATTTTCATCATTATTCTTTATGTAACACTTGCTACCAAAGATTCTGAAATGTTTGATTGAATCTGGCTTTCCATGCCACAGTTCGTAGGGAGTCTTGTCACTGCTTGGCCTTAAGTGAGCTTTATTAAGGATATGTACTGTTGTGTGCACTGCTTTTGCCCAGAAGGTTTGAGCAATATTATTCTCTTGCATCATGGCTCTGGCAATTTGTTGAACAGATCTGTTTTGTCTTTCTGCTACTCCATTCTGCTGAGGTGTCCCTGCAATAGTAAATTGTTGTTTTATGCCATGTTCATTACATAGGTCATCAAATTCATAATCTGTGAATGCACCTCCTCTGTTTGATCTGATGCATTTCAACTTGCATCCTATCTAATTTTCTGCTAATGCCTTAAATATTTTTAATTTGTCCAGAGCTTTCGATTTATTCTTGAGAAAAGCAACCCATGTCATTCTGG
This sequence comes from Pinus albicaulis, assembly GCA_034641835.2. NCBI lineage: Eukaryota > Viridiplantae > Streptophyta > Pinopsida > Pinales > Pinaceae > Pinus > Pinus albicaulis. Next base: position 57,055,410 of record CM076569.1, on the reverse strand, counting down.
AGAATTCATCTATTATCAGCATGAAGTAGGATTCTCCACTTGGTGTTTTAGTTCTTGCAGGTCCACACAAATCCATGTGCACAAGCTGGAGTGGTCTTCTTGTTGACAACTCCTCTTTTGCCTTAAAGGATGTGCGGGTCTGTTTACCCAATTGAGAGGATTTGCATATGATATTAGAAGGCATCTTTATTTCTGGCATGTCTTTTACAGCTTTCTTCTTGCTTAGTTTGATGATGTGATCGAAGATGAGATGTCCCAATCTTTTATGCCATAACCATGACTCCTCAAGTTTGCTAAGATGGCATGCTTCATCTTCCTCTTTCACAATGTAAACATTACTTTCTGTTCGAACTCCTTTGAGCAGTGTCTTACCTGTGGTGCTTGATCTGATTTCACAATCTTGTGCTCTAAAAAGAACTTCACAGCCTTTGTCACACATTTGACTGACACTTAGTAAATTTTCTTTCAGCCCATCTACAAATAGTACATCTTGGGCCTTTCCTATGCCATTGTCTATGCTGACTGAGCCTTTTCCTTTGATCTTTCTTAACTTATCATTGCCAAAATTAACATTGCCAGATTTCTTTTCATCAAGAGTTATAAACTTACTTTTGTCTCTTGTCATGTGTTTAGAGCAGCCACTATTGAAATACCATTGGCTTTTCAGATCTTGAGCAGTTAGAGCCAGGTCACACTTATTCACCTTCTTTATCCACTGGAGGCATCCTTTTGTTTGGTATCTTTTGTGAGGTGATGAACTACATCTTCTTAGAGGACATTTGGAAGGTATATGTCCAACTTGATTTCATACACAACATTTGATCATAATTTTTGTAGAATTATGAGTATGAACATAATTTCTTTGATTCATAAACCTTCTTGAGGTGTTAAACATCAATCTTTGTCCATACTTTCTACACTCAATGATTTTATGGCCAAATTCCTTACAATAAAAACAGTAACCATAGAAACTATTTGCATACCTGATGTAAGGTTGTCTCTTCCATTTGTTTGCTTGGGGTAGTCTCTTCAATGTTTGCATCTTTTGCTGGTTTTAATTACTCCTCCTTACATGAAAATATGCAACAATGTGTCCCAGCTTGTGGCAGACATAATAGGTGGCATTCTTCATTGGAGGGAAGAATCTCCTTTGATGGTTTCCAAATTTTACATATTCAGGGGTCTTAGTATTTATTACATTCTTTGCTACTAGTGGTTTCTTCTGATCTCTGTCTTCCTTATTGCAGATTTCTTATTTTGTAGGAATTGTTTGAGCTGCTTCATCATTCTTCTTTGCTTTTAAAAAAATAATCTCTCTGTCAACCTTTTCTTTTCCTTTACTTGATTCTCCTTAATAGCCTATTTATCATAGGGGATATTTGAGCAACCAGTATTTCATTCAACTTACTAGAGCTTGCTGTTTGAGAAGAGTTTATAACCACTTTCCTTTGAGCATTTTCTAATTTCTTCCTGAGGCATACTACTTCTTTTTCCAACTTTTCTTGTTCTTGAATTTTTTCTTTGATTTGCTTAAGTAACATGTCCTCTATCTTCTTGGCTTATTCAAGCTCTATCTTTAGCTGCTTAAGCACTTCTGAATTATGTTCTTCTCGTACATACTTGAGGAGAATGTCCTTTTGTTTTCTGCATTTCAGTTTGAGTCTATCAATCTCTTCTAGAGCACTTATTATCTCCCCCTCAAGATCGACTTCACCTTCTTCTTCTTCATCTTCTAGCATGAGACCTTCAAGTTCTTCTATGGCCATCAATAAGAATTCAGAGGTTCCTTCTTCACTTGAGGATTCATCTGAATCTTCAGATGTACTGTTGTCTTGTTGAGCATAGAAGGATTTTCTGCTGAACTTCTTTCCTTTCTGCCAGTTCTTTGATTTATTTTTCTCTGACTCTTGAGCCTGATTCCGTACTTTCTTGTGAGGACACTTAGCAGCATAGTGTCCCACTCTTCCACAGTTAAAGCATTTGAAGGGGAGTTTACCTTTGTATTTACCTAAGCCTCTATCCAGTTTCTTGACAAACTTTGCCTCTTCTTCATCCGAGCAAGAGCATATGTCTCCCTCTTCTTCTTTCTTCTTTTCTGTTTTAAAGGTTGCTTCCCTCGTACTTGTCTTCTTCTATGGGAGCCTCATTTCATAGGCTGTTAGATTTCCAAGTAGCTGGTTCATGGTCAAGGTCTCCCAATCAACTGTTTCTTCTATTGCAGACACCTTTGGATTAAACCTGGATGGAAGAGATCTTAGAATCTTTTGCACAATTATACTTTCTGGAATTTTTTCTCCAAGAGCTTTCATATTGTTAATAATTTCTGCAGCTTTTAGGAAGAAACTGGCAATGTCTTCATCATCATTCATTTTTAAGTTCTCAAATTGGGCTCTATAGACTTGAATTTTGGTAGTCTTTACTTTCTTGTCTCCCTCATGTATGTTCTCAAGAGTATCCCATATTTCTTTGGAAGAGTCTTTGTGCATTACTTTAATAAATTATGCTTCACATAATCCATTCAAGATGGCATTCATGGCTTTTGCGTTAGCCACAAAATCTTGTTTTGTTTCTTTTTCTGTGTCAGTTACCTTTGGGGCATATCCAAATTCCACAACAGCCCAGACTTCTATTCCTAGAGACATTATGTATGTCCTCATTCTGATTTTCCAGAAAGCATAATTTTCACCAGTGAAAAAAGGAGCTTTATTGGTTGAACATCCTTCTTTACTAGCCATCCTGAGAACCTAGGATCTCCTTTCAGTTGTTAGACTGGTACAAAGGAACCTACTCTGATACCAATTGTTGAACTCTTAGTTAAACTGAGAGGGGGGGTGAATCAATTTAACACATTCATAATCTTTTAAAATTTTTATTAAACCTTATTTACACCTTCATTTCATGTCCAACTTAATATGTGAGTAATCTTAGAATGTGAGCAGCAAGTATTAATATAATATAACAACAGACTTAATATGAGAGCAGCAAGTATTAAGCAGATGATATAAATCAAATCAACACATAAACATCATGCATAGAGACACCAGATATAAGTGGAAACCCATAAAGGGAGAAAACCACATCTTATTATTGTTGTGATGCAAAGGCAAGCTCCAACTCCCTCTCACCACTATTTTTTCTGCAGGCACCAACCTACAGGAGGCTCCTACCTCAATTCTGCAAGCTACAACTTGCAAGGAAGCACCAACTCCCTTCAATTTTCTGCAGGCACCAACCTACAGGAGGCTCCAACCTCGGTCAGCTACAACTGACAGCTATCAAGCTGCAACTTGATAGGGAAGCTCCAACTTCCTCAATTTATCAAACTGAATGTTTGCTGATTTACCTCAGATATCAGCTCTGTTCTGTAGCTTCTCTTTCTACTCCTCTTTTCTTAATCTTCTCTACCTTACACTTCTATACTCTGCCTTCTCTATATTTGCTCTCTCTAACCCCCTTTTTTTTTTTTTTTTTGCATATCAAGATGATATTATTTATAAGGAATTTCTTGTGACTGTTAGCATTCCTCAATGAATTTGACAAGGAATTTCTTGTGACTGTTAGCATTCCTCAATGAATTTGACAAGGAATTTCTTGTGACTGTTAGCATTCCTCAATGAATTTGGAATGGACAGCCATACCTCTTCGCTTTATTCCTTTTCATTTCTTTCACTTGCTCATTCAGAAAATATACCAACATGCATTAATTTCAATATTACAGTGGGAGCTTTGTTTTCCTCAGGAGACTTGCCAATGCATCACAAACAATAAAAAATCAATTAAAAACATTTACATTCAAATTACAATGAGAATTCCAGCTCAACTCATTTAGTCTTTTGGCTTTTTTTTGACTGTTTTTGTCTTTTCTGTGACTGTGTTTTATCTCTTTTCAGCTCTGTTTGCTCTTCTGTCCTCTACTGCAGTCTAACTGTTGCATACGTGTAACTGTGCTTTTTATATCAGTGCATTTTATATAAATATGTAACAGCTGGCGTTAAATCTGGGCAAATTCCAATCCTTTACACATAGCAAGTGTCTTGTTGATGTGGCGAGTTCCGCAAGCGGAACATACATACAGCACAACAATCGTTGTATATTAATAATCTCCCTCCACCTTAAGCCGAGGCCCGTGGGTCCACAGACCACACGGCATATTTCAATACAATCACAATCGTTACATAAAACAGCTCTCGGCGTTTATAACACCTTTCTTCGCACTTTTATGTATATGAACCCTTTCTTATGTAACTTTTGGCGATTTAATAATAGACCCATTTAACATAGGAAACAACCTTTCAGGCCCACTTGCCGATCTTTGTTTATCCGCCGATGCGATGAGCTGCCTCCGATTTGATGCGATGCGATGACTCCTTCTCCGATGCGATGCTATTAATCGCAATCGCAAACTTCTATTTGCAATATTTGTTGTGCAATTTCAACCAACTGCGATATTGTGATAGTTGCGATGGTTGTTGTTGTTCCTCAAGAAACAATTCCTTGCTGTGAAAAGGAATCAGTGCTTGAGACATTATCTAATTCTGTCACAAATGAATATATTTTGTCTCTGTATTAAAAACTCTCAAAACATTGATTGTATGACTTCTTAGACAACAAACCCATATATGTTATGCAATGCTATATTCCACTTATGCTGAAATGATTGAATGGAAGGAAATGAGAAGGGAATTTCAAACTGATATGCTGTTTAAGAACAGAATCTACCACTTTAAAACTCAGAAGAATTATGTAAAGATAAGGTTAAAATAGAGGAGCGCGCATTAAGGTGTGTTTAACTCTTAGATACACAAGTATGAAGAGACCCGCAGCTCAAATCACTCTATTTCATTCACAGATATGAGAACAATATGTAAACTGGATAAAATTTTTAGCATAAACAAATGCTAGAAACTTGCATACTTTTTCATTGACTTGCTATTCTGGAGTACAAAATTTTCTTCAAGGTTCCAAAACTCGGACCTTTCATCTTTCTTGAAATTTTATTTTTATACAGTATCACAAGACAGTTTCCAGTAACGAAACTGATTCTAACTGTTCTAACTAACTCTAACTGTAATGGAGGCACATGCCTCGGAAATTCCTATTACATTTACATAATTTTGAAAAATAACATAATGAGAATTTTAAAACTTCTAATATATGAGAATGTCTGGTCCTGAAGCGGCTGCTGAATCAACGACTACTTTTGATTGAGCCGTTGGGATCTCTTTTGCTGTGTCCATGGAGAAGGTTTTGCACTTTTTCCAAAGTTCACCTTGAGTTGTAGAAGCATTCTTGTAACTAAGATATTCCAATCTAAATGCAACAGCCTGACTGTGAGTAAGTCTTTCCGTGAAGAGTGTTTTTACCATCCATAGCAAATTGAAATGCCTCTACAAAAAGTTAAATACGATTTCTCCCTTTAAAACTTGTGTCTTTTCGTGCCTGCTATCTGCCCTGCTTTTTTCCAATGTTAATGCATCTTCATAAAAATTCCATGTCAAAATATTTCCCTTTTCTTCCATACCCCCGCACCCTGGAACCAAGTTTTAACCCTTTGGCGCTTATCGCAAATCGCAATTAGCAAAAAATCCAAATTGCGGGTTTATTTAAAGTGCTCATCTCAAATCGCATCCATCGCAAAATCGCATGTTTGTATGAAATGCTCCAATCTCATCGCAAGTATTTGTGATGCGATTGTTCCGATCGCAAGTCTGCCCATCGCATCTCCCTCCGATCGCATAATCACAATTCCATTCCGCCTCGCTTGATGACGTCACCGCGGGGGGTCCTGGAGTACGGCGGAGAACCTCGACCTATGCCCCCCGCAAAGAATCCAGGCCATTGATATTCATTTTCTCCACAGTAAACAAGTCAACCGCGGGGGTGCCGGATTGGATAACGTACGAGCTTTTTGCACCCCTGTATTTACTCATCTGAAAACATTCTTCGACGATCACTACTTCCGCTCGGGAAGTTGCTCGAAACTTAAGCATGAAACCCAAACATACATTCAAATAAAGTAAAATGGTTTAAAAGGATATGCAAATGATCCACAACATCTGGCTCCACCTGGGGATAGTGTTTTTACCATGAAACACTAAGAACCTGCAGATTAGTGCCTTCACTTCGGGCATGGAGTCAAAAATTGCTTGATGGAAAATGTACAGTGATCACACCGGATATATACAATGGTGATGAAACAGTCCCTTAGTGCCGGAAATAATGCTTTAGATATTTCCCATTCACAGGCATATCTAATACTTCTCCTTCAATATTTTCCAGCATGAAAGTGTTATTCATCTTGTCTTCATTGATTTTGAACGGAGCATACCACAAGGGATCAAATTTGTCGTGTTTCCCTTTATCCTCCCTTCGGGTGTCCCACCTCAATACCAGGTCTCCCTTCTGAAACATGATCTCTTTTGCTTTCCTGTCAAATATTGTTTTCATTTTCTGCTGATAAGCAAGCAAATTCTCCCGAACTTTATCTCTGTTTTCACTTAGCTCCATTACATTATTCATTCTCCTAATCATGGCATTAGGTTCTGCTTGAGCATCTTGAAGGAAGTAAATCACAGGTTTCACCAGCTGAGTGGGGAATAATGCCTGAGTCCCATATACTAGCTCGTAAGGTGACTTACCAGTGGATCTTCTAGTGGTCATCCTTGTTTCCCATAGTGCAAACACTAGCTTGGAATCCCAGTTCATTTGGTTTTCATTTATTGTCTTCTTCAAAATTCTTAGCAATGTTTTGTTAGAAGATTCTGCCAATCCATTCCCCTGTGGATGATAAGATGTAGAATGAGACAATATCACATTGTAAGTCTGACAGAAAGTAATAAACCTGATTGAATTGAAGACTTGTGCATTATCTGTCACAATCTTTACTGGACATCCAAATCTGCTAAAGATATTTTCTTCTAGAAACTTCATAACCACCAAATCATTTGCCTTCCTGGTGGGGATTGCCTCCACCCACTTTGTAAAATAATCTGTAGCGGTAAGGATCCACTTGAATTGCCCACTGGATGGTGGATTGATTTCTCCAATGAAATCCAATCCCCATTGTCTGAAAGGTTCCTCGACAAAAACAAGGAGAAGAGGTAAAGGGGCTAACTTTTTATTTTCTGCAAACACCTGGAATTTTTTACAACTTCTGATTGCTTTATAAACATCAACAAACACAGATGGCCAATAAAAACCTGATTTAAAAACTTTATGAGAAGTTACTTTCCAACTATAGTGACCTCCGCACAAGCATTCGTGATATTCTTTGATTACTTCTGGAACTTCCTCCTAGGTCAAACATAACAATAACACACCAGCAGGATCTTTCCAATATAGCTTTGCTTCATTTATGACATAAGGTTGAGCCTTAAGTTTCAAAGCTCTGTATTTAGTTCTATCTATTGAGGGAGGACAAGAAAGGAAGCATAAAAAATGAAAAATATCCTTGTACCAACCTGAGCAGAGAAATTTATATTTAATTGTTGGCTTTGGCTGATTATCACCTGTTTCTCCATCGACTTCCTCTACAGGGGCCAACAAATTAATTCCCAGTGCTTGGAAATTTGACTTTGTTAATAATTTGGCCAATCCCAATCCTTTGACCAGTTTGGTTGGTTTTACATCCAGGTCATATTCTTGGATTTTAGCAATCCATTTGCCCCTTTTTCCTTCCACATCGCTCTGTACTAGGACATCCTTGACAGCAGAATTGGGAACGTACGCCAAGATTTGAGAATGAAGGATATAGGTTTTGAATGCTTTCAATGCTTTCACCAGAGCATATACTTGTTTCTCCAATATATTATATTTCAATTCTGCGTCTCGGAGCACTTTACTGAAATATGCTACTGGTTGTTCATACTTTTCTTCATTTCTCTGTAATAACACAGCAGCAATTGTTGAAGCAGACGCAAATGAGAAAATTTGAAAGGGCTTCAAATAATCTGGACTAATTAGAACTGGCGCTTCCTTTAAATCTTCTTTAATCCTTTGAAAAGATTCCCTTGCTTCTTTGTCCCACTTCACCTCAACATCCTTTTTCAATATATCTGTTATCTTCTTAACGATCTCAGCGTAATTGGCAACAAATCTTCTTAGAAAATTAATTTTTCCAAGAAATCTTTGAATATCCTTCTTACTCCGAGGCAGTGGAATTGACTGTATTGCTTCAACCCTTGCTGGATTGATCTTCACACCTTGTTTGGAAACAATATGCCCCAGCAGTTTACCCTCCTCCAGAGCAAATAAAGACTTCTTAGGATTCAGCGATAACCCAAACTTCCTACACTTCAGGAAGGCTTTCTACAAATGCTGTAGATGTTCTTCATCATATTTTGAAAAAATTGTGACATCGTCCAGATAAATAACTACAAACTCATCTCCTACAAATGCAATATCTATCGCTCTTTGGAATGTGGCTCCTGCATTCATTAGGCCAAATGGCATCCTGGCATACATGAATGTTCCCCAGGGCGTAGTAAAAGCAGTTTTCTTTTGATCTCCTTTCTCCACAGCAACCTGGTTATACCCTGAAAAACCATCGACCATTGATAATCTACCAACTCCAGTCACTTTTTGTAAGACGAAATCCATTTTCGGCAAAGGGTAATTATCTTTCAATGAAGCCCTATTCAAGTTCCTGAAATCTACACACAACCTTATCTCTCCGTTTTTCTTTCGGACTGGTACCAGATTGGAAACCCAATCCGAATATCTGAGAGGAACAATTATTTTAGCCTGAAGTAATTTCTTTATCTCTTTCTCAATCGGAGCCAACAATAATGGATTGATTTGTCTGAGCTTCTGTTTATGCGGTTTGACTCCATCTTTCAATGGGATTTTATGTTGTATAATACTCTTATCATATGTCTTCAAATCATCATAAGACCGAGCAAATACATCTTTAAATTGTTTGAACAGATCAATGTACCTTTCTTTATAGTCCTTCGGGACTCCTTTGAACAATTTGATCATTTTGGGCTCAAGTTGAGTGCCTAAATTACAATCTTCCACATTTTCATCTTGATCTGCTTTCTTCTAACTCACTGCCACTTCATTTGCATCAAACAGTCTTTCGAGAGGCACTAATCCTCTTGACAAAACATTGTCCTTCAATTGAATAATCTCCTGACCACCAATCTTCTTCTTCAGAGTCTTACCAGCCAACTCATCTTCATCAGTTTCTAAATCAATCTGATGATCTTCAAAATCTTCAATCATAAACAAAAATTGCTTGATCTGTTCATCATCCTCAAAGACCTGCCAATGTTTAATATTCTCAGGGATCGAAGGTCTATATCTCATCTCAATTTCATATCTTAGTCTCGGATTGATTGGAGGTTTGAATGTACTAGCTGCAACTGCTAAAGAGTCAGCCATTCTATTCTCATCCCTTGGAACAAACTGCAGATTGAAAGCTTCAAAGTAATTCTCAATTAGATCCCAGACCTCATTCCGATATGCTCTTAACCTGGGATGTTTAGTTTGACATAAATTCTTAATCTGTCTTATAATTAATTCAGAATCCCCAAACACGGTCATAGATTGAATTCCCATTTGCTTAGCTGTCTGCAAACTAATGACTAATGCTTCATATTCTACAACATTTTTAGTGGACTCAAACTCCAATTTGAAAGAAAAAGGGACAAGGTTACCTTCCGGAGAAACAAAAATGAAACCAGCTCCAGTGCCTTCTTTTGAAAACACACCATCAAAATAACACTTCCAGGGCTTGTTTGAATGCAGCTCCTTATGTACAATTGCTGAAGGGAGATGCCCTTGCGATTCTTCATCAAATTCTACATCTTCATGCAGCATGAAACAAGAGAGGTCATCCTTCTCTTGGCCATAAATTGGTGAATTACCTGCATCTTTCTTAGTGGCATTTTTTTGAAACCTAGTTTCTCTATACAGCCTTCTTTCTTCCCCATTGAAAACAGAAATGATAGCATATGTGAAATCTAGCTTCAAAACTCCTCCTAGCTTTGCTCCCCACGATCTAGATAATAGCATACCAAATCTTGCTGGAATATCAGCCACTACCACGTCCATCATAATGCTCTTGGCTGGGATTTGAGCCAATGAAACAACCATATCCTTAATAAGACCCACACACTTCACCCTCTTTGAATCAAAAGAATAAAGATCCTAGTATGGCTTAGTGATTTGCAAATTCAACTCTTTCATCACACACAATGGCATCAAATTGTGGGATGCGCTAGAATCTAGCATACAATTATGTAGAAAAAAATCGTGTAACAGAAGTGAAATATAGAAAGGAGGGACAAATGAATCTACCTCTTCAACATGAGGCCCAAATGTAACCACTGGTTTTTCTTCATGCAGATTAACTATATCACCCACTTCATCAGACTGAGATAGATTGATAAATTCAGCAATCTCCTTCTTATAACCAGGTGTTTTCATTAATTCAAGAAGAGGAACTTGAATTTTCACTTTTTCCAATTCTTTTGCCAAATTGAAAGTTTGATTTGGTTTTTTCAACTTTCCAGGCTCTTCTTGATCTTTCTTGGAACTTGGATTTTGATTAGAAACAGTAACCACCTTCTCCAAAATATTAGAATCTCTAACCTTTGTTTGAGAAGCTTCGGCTTGCTGCTTTTCCTTCTCTTTTTCTTCATTAATGGGCTTTTTCCCCTTATCTAATTTCTTAGTCTGGTCTTTCTGTAATGGAGTCGCCATTGGAGCAGGCACTGATTCTGGTTCTTTTTCTTCATTCTCTTGAGTTCTTAGCCTCTTCTTTGACCTCAAATCATACTTTCTATGTAACTCAGATTGCATGAAGTCTGTAAACTGTCTGCAGTAATCATCCATCTCTTCTTGATTAAATGAAAGATCACTTTCTTCCACTCCTTCTTCCTCAACTTCTTCTTCTGTTTCATCATCTTCCATGTACATAGCAGAAATTCGAGCATCATCCTCTCTTTCATCATCATCATCTGCTGAACGGGATGGAGCTGCCTCTATATACAAAGGTGCTTGCACCTGATCTTGATCATTCTTCTCTCTTTGTAGAATCTGCAGAGGCTATTTTTTAAATTGGGGATTAAAAACCCCTCTATTCTGTCTTGCGGGCTTACTATCTATTTCCAACTTCACCAATTTATTGGAGAGATTTTTTATGACCTTAGTCATATCATCAATTCTCTGATCTTGAGATGAGGCTTCTTCTTTAGTCTTTCCTTTATCTTGAACTTTACCAGCAGCAGACATATTAGCCTCAATCTCCAGAGCATCAGTTTGAATCTGTTCCAAAGTAGGAGACCTTCTTTCTCTCAATGTGAAACTGAACTCTGGCTCAAACGCACCAGCAAAAACGACCCTTGCTCCAATAGGAGGGGGCTTCATTTCCGCAGGCAAACTATTATATAATTTGTTAAACCTTTTCACAAAATCACTCATATTTTCATCAGATTTCTTCTTTATTGCATTAAACTCTGTCAAAGAATAACCGTGGTCCCTTTTTTCGCCCCACCTTTCGATGAAACGTCTTTCTAGAGCATCCCAATCATTAATGGAACCATTAGGAAATCCTTTGAACCATTTCCTTGCCTCTCCACTTAGAGACTGAACAAAAAGTCTCATTACAACGTCCAAATGCTCAACATTTAAATTCTCAGCAAATGTGCAAAACAGGGGAAAGTGTTGTTCTGCAGTTATTTTGTCTTCACCAGTAAATCTAGGGAGTAACTTGAGATACTCCTGAGGCATATCATGCAGTGGTTGGGGTAGATTTAATGGTGCATATCTATTCATCAAGAAAGCAGGGGCTGCAGGGACTGCCATGTTTACGCCTGGGTTAACTGCTCCTTGAGCGGGGGTAAAATGAATACCAGTTGTAGGTGAGGATGAATGAGGTGGAACGAATGATATAGGAGTTGGAGTGTGAACGACTGCAGAAGAGCTGGCAACTATATGGGGCTGAGTTTCTGTAAAAGGAAAAGACACAAACTCCAAAGATTTCTCTTCTAATGTGGGTTCTTGAAAACGAACGGGTGATGGTGACGATTCTTCTTCTGAGAAAATGAGTTTCTTGGAAACTTTCTTAGATGAGAACGTGTGTGAACTGCTGCCTGGTGCGAGCAGCGTAGCTTCTGGTGTATCTAATATTTTTGGTTTCTGGCCCTTCTTTGAAACAAGCTTCTCAGGATCAGATAGAACAGGAACTTTTTGTTGAGAGGTATCGGACCTGGTGTGAGGTTTCTTGGGAGCTAGAGCGATTTTCAAACAAACACAGCTTATTATTTCCTCCTCTCTGAACAACCAGAGGAAATATCAAACTAAACCCAGGGAAAATCTTCGAATCTTCGATCCCCGGCAACGGCGCCAATTAATGTTGTTCCTCAAGAAACAATTCCTTGCTGTGAAAAGGAATCAGTGCTTGAGACATTATCTAATTCTGTCACAAATGAATATATTTTGTCTCTGTATTAAAAACTCTCAAAACATTGATTGTATGACTCCTGTTACACAGCAATTTGTCACCGTCCCTACCATTCCCCGTCCCGCACAATGGAGGACCCATAATGTGACCTGTGAACACTGTCATGCATTGAAAACATCATCATTGCATCCCTCTGAGTATGAGCTTCATTTCCCCTTGAGACATCTCCTTGCAAAATCCATAAAAAACAGCTCTTTTTGCATTGGCGCGGGTAGACAGTTCAGTACTCGCGCCACTCAGGGAAATCCTGTAAAGAGGTCGCGCCACTTGGCGCTCTGTCATAGAGCAGCAATCGCGCCACCCATTTTAGGGGCTGTTTTTTATATATGGATGGCGGAAGTTGAGTTCAAACAAACTCACAACCACTGCCTATCTTGAGTTGGGAGGTTTGGCTACGGGAGTTCTATGGAAAGGAAGTAGTTTTGCCACCTTCTATGGAACCTTCCTTGTTGATAGGGCCAATCCCATAATAATAGGGATCCCAACTCCCTCCTTCCCCATCTATATAAGCTTGCTCAGATCCATGGCAAGCTAGTCTTGAAGTGCTGAAGCTTTGCATCTCCTTATTTCCCAAGTGCCTTTGTGCTGTAAAGAATCCCTTCTTTCCCTTAAGGCCCATTAAGCAAGGAGATCATTGTTACGAGACTCTGGAGAGGTTTCCCTTTCCTTGGCGAGCTTTGCGAGACGTGGACAACCAGAGACCCGTACGAAGGAGGCTGCGACGTCAGAACTCGGTTGTAACTTCTATTCGTTTATCACTTTAATAGATGACTATGATTATGGTTCCACTCCTTTTGCGATCATGTTAATGCGAGTAATATCTTTTCTGACCGATATTTAGTTACGTATGCTGGTTCCTATGCATGTATCTGTTCATCTCTTCTGTGTGCAGGTGTTCGTCCACGGAGATCGTGGAAGGATTGTGATCTGCCAGGGCTGAAGGACGGGGGCATCTTCTTCTTCAGATCTAGCGTTGGAATCCAGGTAGGCTCTTATCCCAAGTCTTTCATTTCGTAACTAGGAGCTTGCGTCATAGCATTGTTTGTTTGTTGCTAGACCCCTGCTGGGCTAGTAGGGATCGCCTCTGTCCGCAGAGGGGATTTACCTCCTCAACAAATTGGTGACTCCGCTGGGGAGATCGTCCGGTTTTCCTTGTCTCGTTTATGTCGGTTTGCCTTGATTGTTTCTCCTTGCTTGATGAACCTTCTGGGTTGGATTCTTTCATTATTTTAGCCTCTTGGTTTGCTTAGCTTGTGTTGGTCTCTTTTCAGATTAGCTTGTTTTTTAATTTCATTGAAGAACTCGACTGGCGCGGGTTTTTACCTGACAGTCGCGCCACTTGGCGCGTGTTGCATTTGTCTGTCTCGCGCCACTCGGCCTCTGGCGCTAGTTTCAAGGCCACAGTCGCGCCACCCCTGTGACTTTTTTGAGTTTCTTCAATTTTTGGCTTTCTGAGCTTGACCGGTACTTTTCTTCTTGATTTCCTGATTGTTTGAGTGTATTGGAGTCTGGTTTGACTGGAATTCACCGCTATCCTTTGGTTGTTTGCCTCTATCTATCGGTTTCACGATTTGAGCCCTAGGGCATCTAGTGGCATAGTGAATCGAGCCCTCCTTGGGAGTTTTGGTGTCTTGATTGTCCCGTCGACTTGTTGATTGATTCTCCACGCCCTCTTAGAAGTCTTTGATTGTTTTGTTGCGTCTTTTGAGTGATTGTTCATTCTTTCATTCAGAATTCGTTTGCCCTTGCTTTGGACCCAGATCACACGGTCCATTGGGTGTTTTCGAGTCTTTCTTTGATTTGAGAGACTTTGGGTCGATTTAGAGATTTGGTTGCTTGCTTTGTTGAGTGAATGTTGCTTGCTTCGCTCTCTTAGTTATCATTTCTCCAATTGTTCCTTTTGTTTTCAGTGCACATTAGCCATTAAACATTGAAAATCAAAAAAAATATATAATCTCTTTTGTTTTTAATTAGTGCAAATTGTCATCTTTTCCGTATTACTAGTGATTAGTGTTTGAATGAAAAGTGTGCAATTGCATTAGTTGCATTAGAGACATTCTTGTTTGTATTCCGTTCATTTCGTTTGTATAAAAGCTCTCAACTCTCATTTAACTAGTTTTCATCGAACAAAATGTTGCATCGTGGCATATAGCTTGCATTTAGGAGACACTACATACGATAAGGCCTGGAAATTGAAACTTAATTGAAGATCAACTGTAAAATTCATTCAATTAACCTAAGGCAACATTGGAACTTAACGCAACATATTTAGAAGATCTAGGCTAGAGACGTGTTCCGGCGTCGTTAAACCTAGCAGCTGTCGTTCGCCTATTGGCTTTAGACAGCGCTAGTACGGACTTGCGCTCCCCGTACCGTCGCGTATATAAAGGGGGACCCCTATAGGTTTTCAATCCTTTATCCATAGGAAGCCGAGTCTGCCGCCTTTTACCCGTGATACACCGAACACAGCATTCGGGGAGACTACCTGCACGTACGGAAAGTCCTTGGTCGATTTCTGTTTCATTCTTGAAACCAAGGTGTATATTGCAGTTCACGGATATTTGGTACACCCTTTGTGCCTAGTTTTTCCTGAGCAGTCATTTGGTCTTTTCGGACTCCCTAAACTTGAAAAGACCGTCAAGCGCTTGTCCTTTCACGCTTGTGTCAACTCTGAAAGAGATAGAGTCATCTTTTTATCGTTTCTCGACTCTTAAAACATGAAACGGTAGGATTTGTTTATTTTCCAATGTGGTAAAATCAATCTCCCACGATAACACACCCGTTTAGATATTGCTTGTGACTATTTGATCGTGTGTCTTAATTCATTTTCAGCCCGTGTGTGTGTGTGTTCTCTTCTTCTGGTCTTTTGTCACGGTGGCGGAACCCTCAGTTTCGTCTACTGGTAGTCCTTACACGGACGATTCTTCAGAGGCTTCTGAGCCTTCTGTTGAACCACAACAGCCTGTTGTTTCCGAGTTCCCTGACGGGGGACCGGTCCTCGCCGAGCAACCCTTTGGAGAACCAGTTGAGTTCAACTGGCCCTTTTCGGACCCTCTGTCTGAATTGAGATTAGGAGCTGATTTCCTTTCTCTTACATCGGGTTCACCGTTTATTGCTGCTGTTTTTCCTCCTAGTCCTCGCCGTCTTCTGCGTGATTTAACGGCAGGATCAACCATGAGTAATTATGGTGAGGAAATTCCCGGGTCTGATGACTACCAGCGCATCCCTCGTAGATTGTTTGAGGGAGACGAGTCTGAGCTGGCTACCACATCGTCAGCTGGTCCTTCTTTGCCACAGGGATACAGATCTCTGGGTCAGATTATCTCAGCTGCTGCCTCTATGGGAATATCATCTCCTGCTTCGAGGCCAGCTGCCACTACGCCCGAGGTGTCTCCTTCGACGCCCGTCACTTCTGTTCCCGTGCGACCCACTGTTTGTGTGGCTGCCTCTTCTGCTGTTGCCTCAGCATCTGCTTCTAGATCTGGGCCAACTCCAGAGGACATTTATCTAGCTATTGCTATACCGGAGAATATCTCTCCGGAGGAGTATCGGTTGTTTTTACAGCAGCCGAACGCCGGAGCTGGACAGCTCCCCCAAGATCCTTATCGGTCTTTCTTTTCGCACTATGCACAAGACGGCACTCCCGTGTATGGTTTTCCGGGTCAGCTTGACGAGCATGGGGATATTTTACGTCTCCCTGCTCCTGAGGCCTATCTTTATGTTCAAGGTTTACCGTACAACCAGGCTCAGAACTTGCAGGCACAACCTTTCCAAGGTCAACCTGCAGGCCAACCTGGCTATCAGTATGACCCACAGGGACAGCCCAATCAAGGCTACTCTGCGGGCTAGCAAGGGCCATTCTATAATCCGCAAGGACCATATTATAACCCTGCTGGTCAACCTGCTTAGCCTCAGCCGGGGTATCAACAGGGACCGACCTATGGACCTGGGGGGCAAATCCAGCCTTCCTTACCAATGCAACCGCAGTATCCTGTTGTCTCTAACGTTGCATATCAGCAAGGACCACTTTATGGTTCTGCTTCGGGTCAAACTGGTTTCCAGCAAGCACCTGGTCCTGTTCCACCACCGGGCCAACCGGGTCATCCGGTACAACCTGGTGTCCCGCCTCCAGGCCAACCGACTTATTCGGTGCAACCTGGGGCTCACTTACAACCGGGTCAGCCTGCGCAACCAGCGCCACCCCCTCATTCGGGTCAACCTGTTCATTCAGGAGCGCCCCCTCATTCGGGTCAACCTGTTCATTCAGGAGCGCCCCCTCATTCGGGTCAACCTGTTCATTCAGGCCAGCCCCCTCATTCCGTTCACTCTGCTCACCAGCCTGCTCACTCAATGCCGCAGCCAAATCAACAGCTGCGCCCTACGTACCAGGCTCCGCAGGGTTCCACTTATCAACAGTCTACTCATCCTCAGAGTGGTTATTATCCGCATGGTCAATCTCAACCGAACTATAACCACTCTGGAGGCTCTCAGTATCCTCCTCCTCCTCACGGTTCTAACTATGCTCAGCAGCCAAATCCAAACGCTGCTTATACGGGGCAGACACCTAATCAGGGCCCGAACCCTGGTTATCAGGCCCCACACAATGGTTACCAGCAACCAAATCAGTCTGGCTATACGAATTATGCCCCTCACGGTCAGAATCCTACGGGACAGAACCCATGGGGGCAGGGATATTCACAACCATCGTGGAGCATGGGTACCGGACCTTATTCTGGGACTGGCATGGGAATTAACCCTCCATTGCCATTCCTGGCTACCTTGGATCTACCGGACGTTTCAAAGTTGACCAATGATCCGATTGCTCATAATCCATATTGGCCCCCGGTTCCGACCAAGATACCAGGAGACTGTCCCAAGTTTGAGGGCAAATCTGGAGAAGACCCCCAGGTGCATGTGATGACGTATCACCTCTGGTGCTCGTCTAACTCTTGGACTGACGATTCGGTTCGTTTGCGTCTTTTCCAGCGTACGTTAACAGGAGCTGCTGCTAAGTGGTACATAGAGCTATCCCGTGGTATTTTTTAGGATTTCAACTCGTTAGCTATGGCTTTCCTCACGCATTTCCAGTTACCAGTCCGGTATGAGACTGGGACGCACCTCCTGTCTTCCCTGAAGCAGGACTTGGCCACTCACATCTCGGATCACATCCATGAGTGGCGACGCCGTCGTCGACTGATCAAGTTTCACATACCTGATCAGATTTTGACTCACTGGTTCACCACCTCCTTTGTGAACAAAATCGCTCAGGATATCGCGATGGGAGCGTGTGTGACGGAGGAACAAGCTATCGCGCGTGCCCAGTACTTGGATCTGGTTTATTCCCAATCTGGCACGCTTTATGACATCCTGCCTGATGCACCACGGCCCGGAGCCAAAAAGACCCAACCCACCCCTTCCGTGGATGGTGTCATTGGTTCCATTTCTCAAAATTCGAAGAAGTCTTCGAATGGGAGGCAGAAGGCTAATTCTTCCAATAATACCTCTGCTAATCCCGCCTCATCCGATTCTGGTAAAACCGCGGAGGTAAATGCCGTCCAGGCCAATCCTGCGGACAAATCCTCCAAGGGGAAGAAGAAGGGAAAAGGCAAATCAAGATCTGATGCCCCAAAACCGGAATCTAAGTCTCGATCTGAGGATGGCTCACAACGTAAGCCGAAATTTCCTTGCCTCATCTGTGAAGGAGACCATTACACTAAAGATTGTCCAAGACGATCCGAAGTCAGTCAACTTCTTAAAGGCTCAAAGGGAACTCCGGCTGTTTTAAAGGAGCCATTTCCATCTCAGCAGACCCAGATGGTCGAACAAGGTTCATCATCTGCACCGTTTGGGTCTCAAGTTTCCATGATGAAGACTAATGCACCTATCACTATCGCTACGAGGTCCAAGGATTACAATAATCAGCAGCAGGCACCCGGGAAGGCAGTGGCGGATGGACCGCCTCCCGCATCTGCTTCTGGTTCATTGGAAATTGAGAAGCCGACTCTCGAACCCGTTGTGAAGCCACCTCCCAAGGGTGTTCTTCGGAGATCCTCTTATAATCCAAACGCCCGTGCCGCCCAACATTACAGTATTGTTGAGGATTTGGCCCAGGCGCCATGTGCCATGTCTGCACTTGAGGTTCTTCAAAGTTGTCCTTCACAACGGAAGGCTTTGCTGTCTGCCATCGGTGGTATTGATCCCGCCGATTCGAGCCTTCTCACCTTTGATCTGGAGAATTTTACTCCCCGGCTTCCACATCAAATCGCTTTGATTATTCAAGTCAGGATTAACGGCCTGGATGTTCGCAGAGCCGTCGTAGATGAGGGTGCATCTACTTGTGTTATGTCCTCCGCTTGTTGGAGAGCCATCGGTTCTCCAACTTTATCGTCATCTCCCAATGCCCTTGAGGCATTTGATGGCCGGGAATCTAAACCCCTGGGAGTTCTCGAGAGTCTGGCGATTACATTACGGGGAAAAACCGTCAACGTGGAAGTAGAAGTAGTTGACGCTAAACTCAACTACAACATACTTCTTGGCCGCAGCTGGACCCATGCCATGCTCTGCGTGCCGTCTACTGTCTTTCGATTCATCAAGTTCCCTCACGAGGGCAAGATTGTCACAGTAGACCAGTTGTCATTTTTTACCTCGAGCTCCGAGAACAACGTGCCGTATGTGGATCAAATTCCGAATCCACCAGACAGCATAAGACCTGGTCTTTTCAAAGACCCAGTCCTCATGGGTATTTTCCCTGCGCCGCCACCGAATACCGCTCAAGTCAACATGTTGTCCAGGACTGATGACCCCTGGCTGATTCCTACACCTGAGCAGGTATATGAGTTTGGAGAGTCCATGCCTTTAACGCCGGTAGAGATCAGCTACTGTGAGATTGTTGCTGCATCGGACCCTCCACCTCCTCAGCATGCTCCGATGAGCATGGCTCTTGACGTCTACTCACAATCCCCGTGGCTTGGTCAGGCTGATTCGCCTGATCCTCTTAGAGAGACTTTTCCCTCAGATGAGGCTATAATTGAAACTATGTCTCTGGAGGAGCTACCCTGGGGCGATGGGCATCATCGTTCCTCGTTTATGCATAGCTTGGGGGCAATGACTGATTGTCTCGAGCGCTATGCTACTCAGGTTCCTTCCCCTCCTCTTCAAATACCGATCTTGACGCATGAGGTCTTTTCGGAAGGCAATCTGAGTAACATTACTCAAACGGTTCCTATCAACATCTCTGTCAAACCAGGGATTGTTGAGAACATTCATGTGGGTGTGACCTGTTCTCCCGAAGAGATCCAGGTCTATACGGAACTTTTCAAAGAGTTCAGAGATGTTTTTTCATGGTCCTACGAGGAAATGCCGGGAATTGATCCTAGTATTGTCGTGCACGAGATTCCAACCTATCCGGGTGCGAAACCCGTGCGCCAACGCTTGCGTCCCATGCATCCTCGGAAAGCCGCCGCTATCAAGGCAGAAGTTGAAAAACTTCTGAACGCGGGGTTTATTTATCCTATCCCCCTTACAGAATGGGTGTCCAACATCGTCCCTGTCGATAAAAAGTAGGGTACCATTCGAGTCTGTGTAGATTATCGCGATATCAATCGCGCCTGTCCTAAGGACAATTATCCCACTCCGTTTATCGATCATATTATCGACGATTGTGCCGGGAGTGAGATCTATTCCTTAATGGACGGTTTCTCAGGTTACAACCAGATTAACATTGCACCTGAGGATCAACATAAGACCACATTCATCTGTCCGTGGGGCACTTTTGCATATAAAAAACTCCCGTTCGGCTTAAAGAACGCTGGCACCACGTTTCAACGTGCTATGTCATATGCTTTTCATGATATTCGCCATATTGTCCAGCCTTATCTGGACGACTTGCCTGCCCATTCGAGTAAGCGAGAGGATCATCCGGAACATCTTCGCCAGATATTTCTTCGTTGCAGACGCTACAATATTAGGCTGAATCCTCATAAGTGCGTCTTCTGCGTCGACTCTGGCCGTCTTTTAGGCTTTATAGTCTCGAAAGACGGAATTCGCCTCGACCCTCTAAAGGTTGAGGCCATTGTAAATCTCCCGTCACCCTCCTCCCTTTATCAGTTGCAGAGTCTACAGGGGAAAGCGAATTTTCTTAGGCGCTTCATCCCGAATTACGCCGAGGTGGCCAAAGGATTCACTCGTTTGTTAAAGCAGAATGTTCCCTTTCATTGGGACGAAATCGCTCAAGAATCCTTTGAGAAGCTGAAGACATTGCTAGTCAATGCTCCGTTGCTTCGTCCTCCGGACTACCACCGCGACTTTACTTTGTATCTAGCCACCGCATTAAGCACCATCGCCATGGTCTTGGTGCAGGATGACGAGAACGGTGATGAACATGTTGTTTATTACCTTTCTCGGAACCTTCTCGACCCGGAAACACGTTATGCACATGTTGAGAAGTTGGCCTTAGCAGCCGTACACGCTGTACAGCGCTTCCGCCATTACATCCTTTTGCGCACGATCACAGTGGTTTCAGACTGCAACCCCATGACATATATTCTTTCCAGACAATTGCTGGGGGGAAAGTACTCCAAATGGATTGTCATCCTGCAGGAGTTTGATTTGGAGTTCACCACTGCCAAGTCAACTAAATCACTGGTCTTCGCGGATTTGATTTGTTCTCTCCCGACAGACTCTCTTCCTGAACACACTGAAGATCATATTCCGGACGAAACGTTGTTTCTTATCGATACTCGTGATCCTTGGTACGAGGACATCATAGTGTATCTTCAGACCGCGACCTTCCGGTCTGAGTTGGATAAAGCTGCACGCCGTCGGATTCGGCACCAGTCCCAACCCTACCGCATAGTGGGAGATACCCTATATCGTATTGGAGTAGATTCGGTGCTCCGACGATGCCTTACCTTGGACGAGGCTGAGAAAGTCTTGAATGACTGCCACAGTGGCGCCTGTGGTGGACACATGTCCGGATATGCCACTGCCCAAAAGATTCTAAGGGCAGGTTACTTATGGCCGTCTATATTCAAGGATTGCATCACTGCAGTCCGAAAATGCCATCCGTGCCAGATTTTTCAGCGCAAGATGCGCGCGCCGCCGTTGCCTTTGCATCCCGTTATTACCGTCGGCCCTTTCGCGAAATGGGGCGTAGATTTTATGACGTGTAACCCTCACTCGGCCGCGGGGCATGCGTATATCATCGTCGCCGTCGACTACTTCACTAAGTGGGCCGAGGCGATGCCTACACTTGCTGTTGACGGAAGAACGGCTGCTTCTTTTTTATTCAACCATGTTATTGCACGATTCGGGGTCCCTCAAGCTATCGTCACTGATCATGGTACTCATTTCCGTGATTACATGATGGCGGAGCTGACAGCTGCGTTGGGCCTACGTCACGACAGCTCAACGCCATACTACCCTCAAGCTAACGGTCAGGTTGAAGCAGTGAACAAGGTTTTGGTCACTATGCTTCAACGAACAGTTGGGATTCATAAATCCAGTTGGCATCTCCAACTGTTCTCAGCTCTATGGGCGTACCGAACATCTGTGAAAAGTGCAACTGGATTCACACCATTCCAACTGGTGTACGGTCTGGAAGCTACTTTGCCGGTTGAATGTGAAATTCCTTCGCTTAAGTTAGCTGTGGAGCTCTTACCGGATACTTCTCCTGAGGAAGAGCGTCTTATGTATCTTGAACGGTTGGATGAAACCCGTCGTCTAGCTGCTTTGATTATCGAAGCACAAAAGAAGAGGGTCAAATCGCATTTTGATCAATCTGTTTCTCCCCGTTCTTTTATTGAAGGAGACCTAGTCCTCTTGTATGATCAGGCACATGATAAGCTTGGTGCCGGTAAACTCCAGCCCATGTGGCACGGTCCCTATATAGTAAAACGTGTTTTGAAAAATGGGGCCTATGAACTTATAGACTACGAAGGAGTTCCATTGGCGCAGCCCAGAAATGGGCTGTACCTCAAGAAATACTACGCCTGAAATGATTTCTTGGTGTGGTGTGTGTACATAGGTGTGTGATTGTCATTTGTGTGCATGGTGTGGTGTGCTTTGTAAACGTCTTTTTGCTGATCGGGTCTTCCTGGTTGTGCAGATGTCTACTCATCCATTTGTTGGTTTCGCGGACGGTGCCTCCCGCAGTACCAGGAATCTGTCTTCTGCAGCTTGGGTAATCTACGATCCTGCTGGTGAGTTGATCGACCTACAAGGTGTTTGTTTAGGACGTACCACGAACAATATCGCGGAATATAGCGCCGTGTTGGAATTATTAACCGAGGCAGTAAACCTTGGTATCCGTGAATTGCTCGTGTACCTAGATTCACAGCTTGTAGTGTTGCAGCCGAACGGGCACTATTCGGTAAGAAACCCGTCCATTTTACGATTGTATTTGCGTATTCGATTACTGGAAAGGAATTTTGAATATATTACATATCATCATATACCGAGACATTTGAATGCATTAGCAGATACAGTAGCAAATTTGGTGTTAGATAGACATTTGCGCAATTTATAAATCATCATCACATGTAAAGAAGACTCATCCAGAAATAGATATGCATATATAGCATCGAAATGTTTACATAGAAGTGTGTCACATAAAACTCAAAAAATATACATAAGTGTCTTAATACATCCGGAGACACTGAGTCTCTCAAAAAATAGGTGTGGCTAAATCCTAGAGACTAATCGGCATGGTGCTCATGATAGCACGTTACTGCACGCACTAGCCGCCTCAGGATTCGGTGGAGCCGATTTGGGACTCCCACCGTATGGCGCTGGTACTCCAATGGTACATCTGACAGTCGGGCATAGTCTGGGATCCCATGAACGATCCCCTCAAGGTTCTGAACCAGTGCCCCTCCTCCGGCACCTTCCCCCTGGATCTCGGGGGCGAGCTGTGTCCTCCGGAAGATAGGAGACATCCCGGCTGGTCTCTCAGGTCCTACATCTGCATGCATGTATATTTGTGTTAAGACAACTGTGTATTAATAAAAAATCATATAAACATAAAATCAAAAATATGAGGTCTTACCCAGCTCTTCGTCCCAGTGGTCTCCTTCTGGTAGCGGGAGATCCGGGTCCCCTGTAAAGTCAGTTCCCGCATAGGGCCAATCTTCCACAACGATTAGTTGGCGCTGTATCCATCTGAAGAACTCGGGCTTCCAGGACATCTGTTGCCCGCCTCCAGATCTGGGCATCAGTGCTGCCCAGCGAGCCATTCTCGGCTCTCGTGGTACTGGACTCGCCACAGGGGCCTCTTGGCCCTGGAAGTTTGGTATGCGTTCCAGAATGAACGACACCAAGATGGAACCATACCCAAACTGCTTTAGTTTGCCCTTTTTGCATTTTGTGAGCTGCCTTTTCATGTTAATGGTGACAGCTGTTGCCCAGTCATACAGTCGGGGACCCATGCATTCTGAGGCCAGTAAGAGTTGAGCCTTTGAAGCCTCGTGCGGTGCCTGCGATCCAGCAGCTCGCGTAATGGTGTGGAGTACGACTCTCAGTGCTAGGTCGGGGATGGTTGAGATGTACACCTTCTTACTCCCTGTTCCTGTTTGTGCCCCACGGCACACCCGCGCCATTACTTCTTCCATCTTCTCCCCTGATGGTCTGCTCCCAGTCAGTACAGGGATTGGACCCCTGCGGGATAATCCGGTAATAAAGTAAATGTCGGTGACCTCCAATTCCAACACCTGGTCTCGTATTCTGAATACCTGGTCGTTTTCATCCCAGAGGTTGATCAAATATTGGAGGAGCTCAGGCTGAGCTCGTAAGCATGGCGTGAGGAAGAATTTCTTTAGGCCACAGTCCCTTAGAGCGTTCATGCAATTCTCATTTTGCATGGCCTCTTCGTCCTCATCTCCGTGTTCCCGTTCCTTCCATTCAATCACCATTCTGACTGTTTATCTGCATTCACATGGTTCAAAGCCCTTGATTAGATCTTCTGTAAGCTTAAAAATTCAAGAATTTGGCATATAATAAAGGTTTTTTAGGCGGAAATTTGGGTTGCGCCACTGGCGCGACTGTTTTGCTGACAGTCGCGCCACGTGGCGCGGGCCCTTTGATAAAAAGAGCTCAGTGGCGCGGGTCCGTGCCCTATACCCGCGCCACTTGGGCCGGCCCTAAAAATTCAAGAGTGCCCTTACAGAGCTGATTTCTAAGGGAAATTCATTAAAAAATACATGGAAAGAAAGAGAAAAGGAGCGCCTCTTACTTGTCACGGACGAGACGCTGAATGGTTGCCTGGATCGGTCGCAATCGCCGTCAGAAGATTCTGCTCCAAATGGACCACTGCTACTCTCCACAAGGTAAATAGTAAAAAGTAATTTCATTTTTTACCATTGGACATATTTATAACTTTTCAACGTTAAAATGAGTTTTTAAAGTTATTTCTTGTCAAATATTTGCATGTATTATGTCAAAAATGGATTTTACGCTTGTTGGGTATGTGCAGTGACAGGTTTTTGTGACTTAGAAGGTGGAAACGAGTTGTATTTTATACTTTTTCGGACTCGGTAAATACACGAAAAAGTCACTCTGGAGTCATCTTTCAGCTCTTTTCTGACTCTTTAAATATGAAAAGATCGCCGAGGCCCTTGTCGTTTCGATCTCGTTAAAATGGACACGAATCGACATTCACCCAGTATAAGTTTAACCCTTTTTCGGGCTGGGCTGGATCGATTACGAAAAAGGAATACCCTAGCCTATCGCGACTAGGAGGTTTTTCCGGATATTGTTTTCTACCTTTTCGGATCTGGGGAACTATTTACGAAAAGGGACCTGTGGAGTTTTCTTTTCCGCTGTCTTTTCAAACTCTCTAAACATGAAAAGACGCCGAGTTCTTCCTTTGTCGGACTCGTTAAACCCTGATGACATTGGATTCCGTCGAAATGACGTTCTCCGAGTTTCTCCTTCCTAGGACTCGTTAAATGCACTAGGATGGATTCGCCCGAAGGGCGGACTTATATCACAAGCATATGCTATCCCCTTCAAGCTTGTTATCAAAAATAATTGGGGTACTCGCCGGAAATGGTGGGGGAAAAATGGAACCATCGTCGTTGTCGTCGGCAGTATGTCGCTCTTGAACATGGCACTTGTCTGCATTCGTGTCGGGTTGGGGACATCTCATCTCGTTGCTTCACTTTGCTTCCATGGGTTTGGGTAATCTCTTTTGACCTCTCATCTGTTCACTGCCTCGTCGCCATGACCTTTGATCTGCTGACGTCAAATACTGCCAAGTCCATTGTCGTGCCATTTATATGTTCAAGAGAAGTTGGCCTCTGCGAATATCAACCTTCCTCTGTTTCTCATATGGCCCCGATTCACAACAAAACATTATGTTCCTCTGTCTCGTGTCGATGATGTGGGAATCATTATGGTCCACCTTCGATCAAGGTCACTTCCTGTCGACTTCAACTCATTATCCAGGAAGATGGTCTAGAGACTCCTGATGGTACCTTGGAGCCTGCATGCCTTAATGGCAGGTTCGTCGCATTCGACGAGAGGTTTTCATTATTGGCCTCCGATCGGATGATTCTGCGGGTGTTCGACGTCAGCTCATTTATTCACACGCCGTAGATTGTACCTGTAGTACCTTGAGAACCATCGTCATTATTGGTGGTTTCTCTCGCGTCTGTTAACGGCTTTCATCATTGGCTGGTAATCAGACGATGTTCTTGCATGTTCGACATCGGCTCACACATTCGCATGCTAGAACTTGTACTTGTTTGGGTCGAGATGGAGCGCAAGACCCTGGATTGTGTCTGTTGTAATCCAGGCTGCGATTGTGGATTATTATCATTATGTACATGACTCACTGATTGGATGGCTGCGACCATACCTGAGTCTATTTATTTGATCTTAGTTGGATGGCTGCGCCCATACCCTGGATCCAGATTATAGCATACTCTGTTTCGGATGGCTGCGTCCATACCACTTATACATCATGTACTTGAGATATCAGTTGTATCTTTCTGCGCAGGTTTTCCGACGGCGGGCCTTCAGTTGGACATGTTCTCGTAAAGCATTTCACCCCTCTCTCTCTCGGGCCTCATGCTTTAGGGGGCATCTGTTACACAGTAATTTGTCACCGTCCCTACCATTCCCCGTCCCGCACAATGGAGGACCCATAACGTGACCTGTGAACACTGTCATGCACTGAAAACATCATCATTGCATCCCTCTGAGTATGAGCTTCATTTCCCCTTGAGACATCTCCTTGCAAAATCCATGAAAAACAGCTCTTTTTTCATTGGCGCGGGTAGACAGTTCAGTGCTCGCGCCAATCAGGGAAATCCTGTAAAGAGGTCGCGCCACTTGGCGCTCTGTCATAGAGCAGCAATCACGCCACCCATTTTAGGGACTGTTTTTTAAATATGGATGGCGAAAGTTGAGTTCAAACAAACTCACAACCATTGCCTATCTTGAGTTGGGAGGTTTGGCTGCGGGAGTTCTATGGAAGGGAAGTGGTTTTGCCACCTTCTATGGAACCTTCCTTGTTGATAGTGCCAATCCCATAATAATAGGGATCCCAACTCCCTCCTTCCCCATCTATAAAAGCTTGCTCAGATCCATGGCAAGCTAGTCTTGAAGTGCTGAAGCTTTGCATCTCCCTATTCCCAAGTGCCTTTGTGTTGTAAAGAATCCCTTCTTTCCCTTAAGGCCCATTAAGCAAGGAGATCATTGTTACGAGACTCTGGAGAGGTTTCCCTTTCCTTGGCGAGCTTTGCGAGACGTGGACAACCGGGGACCCGTTCGAAGGAGGCTGCGACGTCAGAACTCGGTTGTAACTTCTGTTCGTTTATCACTTTAATAGATGACTATGATTATGGTTCCACTCCTTTTGCAATCATGTTAATGCGAGTAATATCTTTTCTGACCGATATTTAGTTACGTATGCTGGTTCCTATGCATGTATCTGTTCGTCTCTTCTGTGTGCAGGTGTTCGTCCACGGAGATCGTGGAAGAATTATGATCTGCCAGGGCCGAAGGACGGGGGCATCTTCTTCTTCAGATCTAGCGTTGGAATCCAGGTAGGCTCTTATCCCAAGTCTTTCATTTCGTAACTAGGAGCTTGCGTCATAGCATTGTTTGTTTGTTGCTAGACCCCTGCTGGGCTAGTAGGGATCGCCTCTGTCCGCAGAGGGGATTTACCTCCTCAACAACTCCTTAGACAGCAAACCCATATATGTTATGCAATGTTATATTCCACTTATGCTGAAATGATTGAATGGAAGGAAATGAGAAGGGAATTTCAAACTGATATGTTGTTTAAGAATATAATCTACCACTTTAAAACTCAGAAGAATTATGTAAAGATAAGGTTAAAATAGAGGAGCGCACATTAAGGTGTGTTTAACTCTTAGATACACAAGTATAAAGAGACCCGCAGCTCAAATCACTCTATTTCATTCACAGATATGAGAACAATATGTAAACTAGATAAACTTTTCAGCATAAACAAATGCTAGAAACTTGCATACTTTTTCATTGATTTGCTATTCTGGAGTACAAAATTTGCTTCAAGATTCCAAAACTCGGACCTTTCATCTTTCTTGAAATTGTCTTTTTATACAGTATCACAAGACAATTTCCAGTAATGAAACTGATTCTAACTGTTCTAACTAACTCTAACTTGGAGGCACATGCCTCGGAAAGTCCTATTACATTTACATAATTTTTAAAAATAACATAATGAGAATTTTAAAACTTCTAATCTATGAGAATGTTTGGTCCTGAAGCGGCTGCTGAATCAACGACTACTTTTGATTGAGCCGTTGGGATCTCTTTTGTTGTGTCCATGGAGAAGGTTTTGCACTTTTTCCAAAGTTCACCTTGAGTTGTAGAAGCATTCTTGTAACTAAGATATTCCAATCTAAATGCAACAGCCTGACTGTGAGTAAGTCTTTCTGTGAAGAGTGTTTTTACCATCCATAGCAAATTGAAATGCCTCTGCAAAAATTTAAATACTGTTTCTCCCTTTAAAACTTGTGTCTTTTCATGCCTGCTATCTGCCCTGCTTTTTTCCAATGTTAATGCATCTTCATAAAACTTCCATGTCAAAATATTTCCCTTTTCTTCCATACACCCGCACCTGGAACCAAGTTTTAACCCTTTGGCGCTTATCGCAAATCGCAATTAGCAAAAAATCCAAATTGCGGGTTTATTTAAAGTGCTCATCGCAAATATTTGCGATGTGATGCATCACAAATCGCATCCATCGCAAAATCGCATGTTTGTATGAAATGCTCCAATCTCATCGCAAGTATTTGTGATGCAATTGTTCCGATCGCAAGTCTGCCCATCGCATCTCCCTCCGATCGCATAATCACAATTCCATTCCGCCTCGCTTGATGACGTCACCGCGGGGGGTCCTGGAGTACGGCAGAGAACCTCAACCTATGCCCCCCGCAAAGAATCCAGGCCGTCGATCTTCATTTTCTCCACAATCAACAAGTCAACCGCGGGGGTGCCGGATTGCATAATGTACGAGCTTTTCGCACCCCCGTATTTACTCATCCGAAAACATTCTTCGACGATCACTACTTCCGCTTGGGAAGTTGCTCGAAACTTAAGCATGAAACCCAAACATACATTCAAATAAATTAAAATGGTTTAAAAGGATATGCAGATGATCCACAACAGTTGCGATGGTTGCGATGGATGCGATGGTTGCGATATTGCGATAGTTGCGATAGTTGCGATATTGCGATATTGCGATAGTTGCGATATTTGTGATATTGCGATAGTTGCAATTTTCACTGGGCCCTAGCGTTAACGATCTACCACATCCAACAGCGGAAATCACATTGCACGGCTTCTGATGATCCAACGGATACCGCTCGGGCAACTTGCACAAACAATAATGCATGATGAAGCGCCGTACCTTGGGTAACCTTCGCGCATCTATAGCAAGTGACCGTCATCCGATGAGCCCTTCCCAGATCAATGACGTTCAACAATATCGCTGGGCATCCTGAGTCGAACAATAACGCGCGATGGCGTGCAGTGACAAGTAGTTTTGTGGATTCGTACAAGGACGCGTGTCGCCTGTTCTATGGAATCCGAGCCAACCTCTTGAATACCGCTCAACCCGCAAAAGCGGTGCGATAAAAACCACCGTTCAGCTCCAAACCGCCGTTACTGTTCCTCTCAGTCACGGTTCCACTTCTTCCTCGTCGCGCCAGGTTCCGCCTTATGGTACTTTGGTTCTTTGAATCTCGCGCTACATATGGCTATACATACATATATATATATATATATATATATATATATATATATATATATATATATATATATATATATATATATATATATATATATGCTATAGTCCTTTGTATATAAAGCGCAATATATACTTTGCCGCTGGAGTATACGATTCCCGGAATTTATTTATATATATATAACGCCCGGCTGGGTAATTCTCGGAATTAAGGTACACATATATATATCCACCAGCTTGGGCGATTCTCGAAATTTTATATATATCCTCCAGCTGAGGTAGCGATTCTCAGAATAATGGTTGTGTCTTTGCCTCTACTGCTCCTGTCGCTCTGCCTCTGCCTCTACTGCTGTGATAATGACTCTGCCTCTGCCTTTGCCTCTGATAACGGTTCTACCTCTATATTCGCTTCCTCTGCCTCTGCCTGTCTCCTTTGCTTCCTTCGTTTGCTTCTTTGCTGCCTCCATTGCCTGTTTCTGTCTTTTCTGCCTCCTTTGCCATCAATGACAACATTTCCAACACTAATCTAGGCCTTAAGTCATATATTTTGTTTAAATCAACAATGAGAAACTTAGAGAAAGCTTGGTAATTTGAAATTTCGGTACCTTCTTGATCTTGGGTATAAATTTGATCTTGATTGATTGAAAAAATAAGATTTTGTGATGAGGAATCCCCAAGTTGATTGATATCATTTGATACTATAGGAATAGTTTCCCCGGGGTCTTGATCATCAATCAATAAAATAGGACTGATTTGTTGATCTTTATTTGGTCTTTGGAGGATTTGAGGTTGGAAAGGTCTTCTATACTGAACTTGAGGTTTATTTGCAACGGGTTGTGCAACTCTAGGTTGAGATTCCATCCTAGAGATTCTATTAGAGATATTTCTAAGAAGAGAGGTAATCTCATCAATTTTATGATGTTCTTATTTGGTTTTTGATGAAGATGTACCTTCTTCCCTAACCTTCATTCTTTCTTTTTTTCAAAATTTTCAATTTTTTCTCTCAGTTTATTAGATGTTCACCTATTGGCTTCAACTTGAATTGCATTGGTTTGAATATCTGCTAAAGTTTTAGACTTTCTTTCTCTAAGAATTACAACAAAATCGTTTTCGAATGCCTTAGAAAATATAAATTTAGCAATAGTTACTGGAGGTTTACAATCCGGGGGCATTTTGTTGTATGGTTTATTAAATATCTTGATGAAATCAACAATAGGTTCATTGGGATTTATTTTTAAATCTTCAAATTCAGTTAAATAGTAAACAACATATTTCTTAATTCCCCATTTATTCTTAAAAATGTTTATTAAGTCAACCCAAGAAATAATAGAATTTTCTCGTAACTGTCTAAACTATATTCAAACATTTCATTCTAAAGGTTGGAAAAAAATTCTAATATAGACATCTTCATGTTCAATGTTCATATTTTCAACAAAATCTAGAAATGCAGCTAAGTGATCTTCAACAGATGGGCTTGTTTCTACATTAAATCTAGGGAGATGGTTCAAATAGCCATCAAGTAAAGAATTAAGTTGAGCTGCATGAGGTAGGACTAATGTTGCATAACAAGTTTCTATAATTGGCTGGAAAGAAGCCTTTGAATGAGGTGTTGTAGGTGAAGATGAAGATGAAGAAGATGTAGATGAAGGGGGAGGATGATTTTGAGAAGAAATTAATTAAAATGAAGAAGGATGATAGAAGTGGAAGGAGGATTTATGAAACGAGGAGGAATAACTAATTTTTGAACTTCTGGGATGATTTTATCCTCTTCTTCAAAATCTAAAGGACTGATATAAATGATTAAACTTTCCTTATGTTTGATAGAAGTGTGCAGGTAAGTATGTATCACAGAAGAAATATAATCAATTGGTTTGAAATTAGGCAGATCAAGTTCTGATTCAGCTTCAGTATCAACAAATTCTAGTGTATATATATGAAGGTTAATTGATTCAAATTTATGAACCAATAATGATGACTCAAGATCAACTCCTTTAGATAGTAATTCTAACACATTTGGTGGTAGATATGACAACTCTAAAGGAATTGGAATAGGACTAAAAGGATTAGGCTGTGATGCAATTTCTGGTGGGATATATACATGAGTAGAAGATGAAGCTTACAATATGTGTTTGGAAGAGGAAAGTCTTACTAACCTTTCAGGATCTGATAATGGAGAATGAAGTTCAAAATCAAAATGAGACCTAGTATGCCTGTGAGAAGCCAAGTTTTCAAACTTATGGGATGATTTAATATTCTTCTTCTAAAGCTAAAGGACAGGTATAAACGATAATACTTTACTCAGGTTTGATAAAAGTGTGTGAGTATGTATCACAGAAGAAATATAATCAGTTGGTTTGAAATGAGATAGATCAAGTCCTAATTCAGCTGCAGTATCAGTTGCTTCTGGAGTAGAGATAGGAAGGTTAATTGATTCAAATTGATGAACCAATAAAGCTTACTGAAGATCAACTCCTTTAGATAGAAATTCTAACAATTTTGGTGGTAGTTGACAAATATGCAGGAATTGGAATAGGACTAAAAGGATAAAATTGTGATGCAACTTCTGGTGGGAGAGAAACAAAAGTAGAAGATGAAGCTTCTAATCTGCGTCTGGAAGAGGCAAGTCTTACTAACTTTTCAGGATCTGATAATGGAAAATGAAGGTCAGAGTTAGAATGATACCTACTATGCCTGTGAGAAGCCAATTTTTATCAATGGATTCACCAAGTGAATGATTTTAGCCAACTAACTTCTTATTCACCTTTTAAGAAGGAAGTATATCGTTGTCCCGGGGAATACATATTTCAATTTTTCATTCCCCGAAAATGAAGCCAATCTAATGTTGTCCTTTGTAGGCAGTTCTAGGCTAAGGAGCTGTGTTAAAGCATATAAAATATTGTTTTGTTTTTGTTTGGATGACCAATGTTTTACACTGTTAAACAAATTAAAGTCTTAGTTACTTCTAAAATAATAAAAGGGTTGATTCCTCACCTTTAATAGAGTTAAGCTTTAAGTTTTTTTTGAGAGATAAAATTTGAGATAATAGACATGATTCATTAAACATTCAGAAAAATAATTTAACTTTTCATATACAAATGATGCGTATAAAATTATTTTACAACCAAACAAAATATATTTAAAATAACATGAAGCAACAATTAATTCATGTAGAGGAATTAACTAAAACATAAAGTTTCAGTCAATTGATCTTTGTAATTGATTAAAACTTTGCAAGGGGATTTCAGAAAGATTAATACTTAATCTTATCTTACCCTAAATTCCTGTTAAGTTTAAACATGTGAAGAAATAAATAAAAATGAAACAATTAAGAAACTAGAAAAACTCACAAGAAAACACAATTTGTTGCAAAATGAGTCCATAATCCTTCTACTAATCTTCATATATAGTTCACGGATTTACAATTGTATTCAAAAACTTATCACAAGGGTTGAACCCCTCATATTTCGATTTACATAGTACTTATAGGTTTTATTGAAAATATATAAACTTAAAGTCAACATTTATTATAAAATATCCAATCCTACTGATTTTGATTTTTACAAAAATAGAACTAGAATATAGGAAATTTGAACTAATTTGACATTTTGCACATAATTTGAGGAAAATTGAAGATGATTGGAGCTAAAAATCTGTTGTTGTTTTTTTTTCTTCAGTTCCTGGAATTTTTTCTTATGTTCCTGAAAATCTGCATTTTGTTGCTGAAACATCTGTTGTCCTATCAGTCGATTAGCTCATACAGTTTGTCCCATCTTTCCTCACTAGGAATATAAAACTTTACTAGTTTTTTGTATGTTTCATCGACTTCAGTATACTTCTAAAAAGTTGGCTTAGATATGAATAAATGTTTTACCTCATGTTGAATTAGCAAATCATAACTCAAACCCTTCATGAAAGCTTTACCAGTGATGGTCCCTTTAATTTTTACAAATTTGGCCTTATCCACATCCATGTCATGTAGTCTATGGTTATACTCTTCAAGAGGAATTAACTTATTACCAATTCCTTGCAGACCTGGAAGTCCTTTTTGGTGTAAAATGTTAATTTTTCTGTGAAACTTCTTAATTTACACTTCTAGATTGTGACATTTATTTTCTAGTTGAAGCACTAAGTTTCTTTTAGTCAACACTTTTCTCACCTCCATGATAGTTTCAATTATATCCTCAATTGCTCATTCTTCGAGTTATTCTTTTGTTTTGAGTTTAGAACTCTAATTATCCTAGTAGCATCTCCTAGTTTTTTATCCAGGTCTCTCTTCACCTCGACCACTACTTCCTTTGACTTTTGCAACAATTCTTCTTGTTCAAAACTTATTTCTATAGAAGGCCACAACTGAGTCATAGAATCATTGGTATCTAAGCATATGACTTCCTTTGCTTGAGGAATGGTCTGAGCCATTACTGATTCACTTTCATATGTAGCTATTTGTTTTGTTAATTTAAAATTTTTCTGTATTTCAGCTACACATGCATTATCAGTCTTCAATTTTTGTTCCCGTAGTTTCTGCAATTCTAAACTGAGTTTTTCAATTTCTTGACCTTTGAGTGTCAAGTCTCCCATGGCTTTAGATAAATCTGCTACCACATCACCTGACTGTGTGTCTGCTAGAATAGTTGAGTTTGTTGAAGTTCCTATTGTTGAAGTACCTACAATAAAATTCGTTGCTATAGGAATAACTGTTGAAACACTAAGCTGTTGTTATTTTTATTTTAATAATGTTTCCATTTCATCTTCTAGTCTATGTATTTGGAGGCTTTTTTAAATTATCATTTTGAACATGTTTTCTTTTTCTACCTCCAACTGTCCAACTTATTTGGTCTATGGGTGTTCTGTAGTTGGAATATTCATCTGCTTCCTTAGTGCTTGGATATCACCGTTATTACTTTTTATCATTTCCTCTGCTGCTTTGACATCACCAGGATTATATCCTAATTTTACTATAAGATCCTCCAATGATTTTATCATGGTATCTTTGGCCAGAGAATACATCTTCTCCATCTTTAACTGTGAATGAATATTATTCAGTGAGGCCTATAGTTTTGATGTTGTCACAGTTGAACTGGTTAAAGTGGAGTAAATAATTTCCCCTTCCTATTTGTGCAAATCAATTTGTTCAATTGCATGGATGTATTGTAATCATAAATTTTTTTAGGTACTGGAACTTTAGGATCCAATAATGCAAGCTGAAACTGTCCCTTCTCTACATTCAACGCGGAAAGAAGTTCGCGCTGAGTGAAAGAGGTTTGTTTCCAAAAATCAGAGTATGTAGTGGCCTTGAGTGCCTCATTCTTCATTTTGATTTATTTATACCTGGAAAAAAAGTTCAACTGTTCTAGACCATGTGTTACCGATGACATGGGAGAATCTGTGGAAATCTTGTCTACCCTTGGAAATGTTGTTGTGTGAAATCATGTCAACACCATTGTTACCCACTCCTCTGAACTCTCTATTTGAAAATGTTCCTCATGAGTGTTAGTTTTCTTTCTCCTCTTGATTACTGTAAAATTTGTTTCTTCAATCTTTGATACTGAAGGGGATAGAGTTTCCCTTAGTATCTTTATTTCCTTCTCCTATGGAACTGGAGTTTGTGAAGTTGTTGGAATAACAACTTTCTCTTCTGCTTCTTGTAAAGTGCTTTCTAGCCATTTTTCTTGATTGACATATTTTTCAATATCTGGCCTCGATGTATGTGCATAGGGAGTTGACTTCTGTTCAACTCTGAGTTTGGAAACAATCACCAAGGGATCATAAGGCTAGGTGAAGCTAAATTTGAAATTTATTTGCTTCAATAAATAATCTACTTCCTTTGTTGTTGCTCTGGTATTGACAATGAATGGGCCTATATTTTTTTCAACTTGAATTGAGACTTATTTTTGCTAGAAACAAAATGTAGATCATCTGTATTCATAATTTGTCTTATGTATTTTAGTGCAAAGATTATAATTGGAACAAATTTTGGCAATCTATAAGGAGGTATCTCACATCCATAAATTCTTATCTCTTTGTAGTTCTGGTACATATACCGGTCTCCAATTTTTGTTTCTCACTGAGATGAATAATTATTCTGATCTCAGGTGAAATCCTCAGAATTACATCACTACTCAAAAGACATAAATCCATGTGCAGAAACTGATTTACATAATCTGAAAAAGAGAACTATTTCCTATTCTTCCTTACCAAGGAAGTCCAATAAATTACAAACTTGGGGTTTCCTTTTCAGTCTAATCTTTGTAATGGAAACTTAAGCCTATTTTCTTGGAAGAACATAAGAAAATATACAAATACTGACTGATGTTTGAAGGCACTTTCAATAGAAAACTTGAGAAATTGATCATGAATACATTCTACCAGAAACTCACTATAATTGAAAATATATGTTGTTTTTTCTCCTGCTAAATATACTGCTAGAAAACCTAGAATTACTTCATCGACCCATTGGTCACTTGGATAACCTAATAGACAAGAATCCATAGAGATAACTTGTATATAAAACTCTGGAAAAATGGAAGAGGAATAAGGTGAATTTGTTCTTGGTAGCTTAGAATTTTCAGGCATAAATTTTTCAAAGATTTTACTTTGGGAGAAGGTGAGCTTCTAATAGAATTCCATAAGCGAATATATAGAATGTGGGTGCAAGGGGACAGTAGGATTTACCTGAAGGATTTGGAAAATTGACTTAGGGGTGACAATGAACAAAAATTCATTATTTTGGGCAATTACAACCCTGAAATTTGGTGTAATTTCAGGTGACTCTAGAGGTACCTGAAATTACACCAAGTGAAAAACTATGGCAAGAAATGGGTCAAAGGGAAAATTAATTGGGGTAGGAAGGAGTCCCACATATTTAATTCATCACTGGTATCAAGGAATTTTTTCTTTGCCCAGTTGTGGAGTTCATAGAGATCTAACTCTTGCTGGGTTTCACAGATTTTGTACTGCTTTTATACCAAAGGATATTGTCCAAGTTTATGAAAGGGGGAAATGCTGGACTCTCAATTAGTATTTTAGACTTTCCCTTTGAATAAGACATGTTGAATTGAGGACAGGTGTATTAAATTACCAGAAAATTATTTTTTTGCTGAAATGACGACTGACTGGAGCTCGATGGAAATTGGATTAGTTGTGCTGCTGCAATAGGATGAGAGGAAAATAATTTGAATGATGGTGGGATGATTTATAAATTATTTGGGAAAGCTAATCGTTTTAGTGCATCTAATTAATGTAATTAGAGGTTGGCGGGAAGATACAACGGTTAATTGGTCGTTGGATGAAGGGATAACGGTATCATAGGTGGGCGAATGAGTGAGGGACATGTGGCGAGGTGTGTGAAAGTGACTGTTATCACTATAAAATCGGACAAGCAAAATACATCATGAAATGTCAAGCAGAAGGATTTACATGGCTGAGAAACATTAGAGAATCTGGAAAATTTAACTTTCTCTAAGGTCAAAAGGTAAAATTATCAAATTTCACACAAAAGACACAGGCAAAGTGCGCTCCGCACGCATTTTTCTTCGATAGAGCACTGGTCTCCGCGGATTTCCCTCAATAAGCTGCGTGGTCCTGAGTATGGTGGAAGGTCACAATCCGGGATCACTTGGCACACTTAAGGAAAAGATTCTCCACTTGAGGTCGCCCAAGGACAGCCACCTAGAGCCACCTTGAGACCTCAAGTGAGCACACAATGGAATCAACCACCACTCTTGGGTCACTATCCACAATTGTACCAAGAGAGAGAAGAAGATATGAATTTTTCCTATAAAATTCCACCATGAGAAGAAAAATTCATGACACATTGTTATGTTGGCCAAATTTCCCATGAGAAAACCAACAGTGTCTTGTCCAAGCAACAATAAAGTGAAGGGATTTTGTTGTTGGCCATCAAACATCTCAATCCAAAAGGAGAAGTGCACTAAGTGTCTGATTTCCAGTCACTCGTTCGAGGAGAAGAGGCAGGCTTGCAGACAACTTAAGGGGAGAGCCCTACTTGCTTTGGGTATTAGAGCTCCATAGCTCTGAGGACTCACTGCAAGTGTGTAACTTTCTACCGCTTCTTTACCACCAGTGGCTAATAAGAGGGTATTCGTTCTCCGTTAGTATTATTAGCTCGTTTACTCAATTGAGCTTGTGTTTAAGTGTATCTTTTGTTTTGTTTCCTCTTCTTGTTTGTAACATTTTATGTTTCATAAACTATTTTTTCTACATGTTATGATGTTTCACTAACCATCTAACAACTCTTTTTTTTGCCTTGTGACCATTGCTTGTAAGTTATCAATCACTCCTATCAAGCACTAGTTTTTTTCGTACACTTGTGTGCTAAACACACCAACACAAGATTGGTGACTCCACTTATTTTTCCTCTTAATATAAGTGGTTGTGTTTTTGCAGAACCTCTTTTATGCTCAGGATTGCTACACGACCAGCTCTCCTCTTCCTCAAATTATCTCATTCACCCTATGTGAAAATATTAAATTCAGGAGAAGTGGATTTTTTCTACATAGGAAAACTGAGTGCATTCATTTTAGACAGACATGGAGATCCGAGCACATTCAACCCAGAAAGGTGCGGAGAGTTGTGCGCTTGTGCACAAATTATGCATGCAGAAACCAGTGAACCATTTTTTCATTAGTTTTTTTCACTTTTTTCACGTGTAAAGTGACTGGCAGCCTAGAATAAATCTGCCAGCACTGTGTTTTGGTGTCCCTTGACTATTAGGACATGTTTTAGCTACACTTTAGCTTAGCTATTTGCATAGTTCTAATTTTTAGTTATTGTCACAAATTCACATAGTTTAATTAGGAGGCAAGTAAGTGGCTAAAATCCACCCATGCTATCTGAATGAATTTATTTAGTGATAATAGACACCAAACACGTAGGTAATTAGCAAGGAGTAAGTGGCCCATATCCACGCCTGCTTATCTAGTTTCCATTTGTTTTTTTAAGGTCCTTGCATTAATTTTAATTTTAATTTTGCACCGGGACTAGGATCAAATTATCTAAGAAGGCAAGTAATCTCTGCTGCCCTTGCATCTCTTGGTGACCCTAGGCATGCATATGAACACTCTCTTTTTATAGTTTTCCATATCCCTCTAGTCCAACTTTTAGTCTAAATAGGAAAAATTGTAAGCGACCCATTATCCACGCATCATTTGCTTTTTGAAAGGAACAATCAAAACATAGTTTAATTAGGAGGGAGTGTAAAGGATCATCACAAATACACATCCTACAAATATTTTGATTTCACACTTTCTCACACACATTACCACACCATAAGAAAAGTAAGCCACCTTAAAACTAACCATTAATTGAACTCATTAAATCTCCCCACAGGGGCCACAAGATAATTAATAGTTCAGGTTAAGACCATTGGGGGTAGGCATCCAATAAGCCGCCATGGTCAGTTTACATTCTTGAAACATAGAAGTTGAATTTTTAGGGAGCTTCAAACCCATCTATCTTCCCATGGAAAAGAATTCTTGAGTGCCACAGAGACTCGATTAAGAGGGGATTAATCTTAGGCCCAGTGCGTGTCGTACTATTTGCGACTACTTGACCCATCTAGTGCTCGGTACTGGTAGCTGAATACCAAGAAGCTCAAGCCTATAAAAATCACGTGGGACGATAGTAATTAGTGGAAAAATATAGGGCATCCTTCCCTATAGGTGACAGTGTAGGCAACACTAGATAATATTTTCATTACCTTTGTCGATTCTTCAGCTATTGGGAAGCGTCGCAAATTCTTTCGGGACGTTGGCCCCAGTACCCGTTGGAAGATATATTTGCAAGGCCCAATTACAATTGAGAGTGTGAGGACAATTAGGTCTTCTAGGATTTTTTGAGTATCACACGCAAAACAACAAAATATTTCTTTTGATTGACTGATCACATAAGATTAATCTAAGTGGAAATTAACCTATTATTTTCGCTTTGTTTTATGTATGGGATCACCTTTTTGCTTGATATATAATCTCTTTCCTGTCATAAAACTAAAAAAATATTTCCAAAATAAAACCTAGTCGACACCATAATGAACCCAACTAGACCTCATCAATATAGACGCTTTTTGGACCTCCCCACATTAGAGGGAGGAGTTCCAAGTATTTCGCCATTCAGGCATCAAAGACGAAACACAACCACCCTTATCGGTTCATCCTTTATCGGGGCGTCTTTAGTTGGGAACCCCCAAGGGTCACCCAATGTCACACCGGTGGAAACCCCCTCAGGGTCACCACACACCACTCCTCCCACAACCCTTAGAGGGTAGAGGAGTGCTACCCATTCAGGGAGCCAACATAACACACAGCCAGGTATGTCACAGACAAACCCAATACACAACCAAAACCCTGTGTTTTCACAGTCTACAATAGCTCTCAACACTCAGCTACCTTTATTAGCATCTTTAAACTTAACTAATCTATCAAAGTTAACAAATGAACCCATTGCACACAATCCCACTTGGACCCCATGCCCACGATGTTCCCTTCGGACATTCCAAAGTTCAAAGGGAAGCAAGTGGAAGACCCTGGAAACCATGTGATGAATTTCAACCTATGGTGTTCTTCAAACAATATTATTGATGATACTATTCGCTTAAGACTATTTCAGCGCACCTTAACCAGACCAGCCATGAAATGGTACGTGGAGCAGCCTTCAGCTACACATGGAACCTTTAGCCCCCTTGCCACTGCGTTCCTCACATATTTTCAATTACCCATCCACCACGGATTAGGCATGGAGTTACTAATGCATTTTAGACAAATTTCAGCTGTCCATATCTCGAACCATCTCCATGAATGGCGGTGACGTCGAATTTTGTGTAAAGCCAAACTCGACGATCAAGTTTTACTGGACCTATTCCTAAAAACTCTCACAACAGAGATTTCAAAGGATGTGGAAACTCAAGGACCTAATTCCGAAGAGGACGCTATTATCAAAGCCAAACAACTCAAGCTGATATACACTCAATCGTGATACATCTATAACATCATTCCTAACACCCCGCGCCTCCAAAATTATAAATATTGATAGGGTCACTAACCCAAAATCACCTAGGCAACAATGTATCGTACCCCGGTTACACGTATGATCCTAACCAGAGCATCCCGCAACTAGGCTATCATTGGAGTCATCACGCACCTCTACAGAACATGACCAATAGGGCGTCGTCATACCATCATTAGCAAGGAGGTCCATACCCTCCTGCACAAGGGGACCAAGTACACAGCTAGAAACGCTGACGGAAGAGCTCCCCCCCAGCAACCATATACAAACCAGGGACAGGGACCTCAATATTCCCACTCCCCAACACAGAACCCACCGATGCAAAACAATGCACCAGGGAACTTTATGCAACCTTCCCAGACCCAACTGTGCCAACCGTACGACCAGGAGAATCATAATCATCCTCCTAGCGTGGCAATGAAAAAACCAAAAAATAAACAAAAGGGAGATCCTGGACAGGGGGGAAATAACTAACAACGCCCTTTGTGATCTCAGGCCAGGGGCAACCACAACCGAAATCAAAACCAGGATCTAAGCAACTCCCAAGGGTAGAACAAGAAGGCTAATCTTCAGACCAACCTCTCTTGCGCAATTTGTGGTGATTATGGCCATTACACCGAGGAAAAGGGGGACCTACACAACAGACAACTGTAATTCAAGAGAGCCCTTCCCCCACCAAGGGGCGATTAGTACCCAACAAAAATAACCAACCCCCAATGATTTCGAAAACAACAACCACAAAATCTATATGACTGGAGAGGAAATTTTATTTCAAACACGGAATCAAATTTATGATACCTCGCTAGAAACTAGTGCATCAGGGGCTAGCACAAGTGCACCTACAACATCGTTGACTATATCAAAAATTCCTATTGAACCTTTGTCAAAAATGGCTAAGGGTCCATCAAGGCGGGCATGACACCACTCCAAAGAGGCCCATAATTATAGCATCGTGGATGAATTAGCACAGTCCCCCACTACCATGTTAGCTTTAGAAGTCCTATAGTGTTGCCCAAAGCAAAGGAAATCCTTACTTTCTGCGTTAGGTGCAATCGACCCTGTCGATTCACGCCTAATGGCTTTTGACTTAGATAAAGCCACCCCTAAGCTTCCTTCATTGGTCGCCTTCCAGATACCGGTGTCAGTCCAAAACATAAATATCCACAGATGTATCATTGACGAGGGTGCATCAACATGCATCATGTCAAAAAGTGTTTAGCAAAACTTGGGATCCCCCGAACTAAAACCATCAGAAATCACACTTAGAGCATATGACGGGTGCCCTTCTGCTCCCGTTGGTCTCTATCAAAATGTCCTGGTCTGCTTGGACGGCAAGACGGTTCTTATAGAAATTGAGGTCTTGGACGCTCAACCAGATTACAACATAATCCTTGGATGAAGTTATATGTAAACCATGTCTGCCATATCATCCTCCATATTTCGGATTATGATGTTCCCCCATGAGGATTGCATCATTACCTTCGACCAGTTAAAACACCATGACAAGAAACCCATGACGAATGCCAATTTCGTTCTACCCTATGTAGACACATCCGTAGAATCACTCACACGGTACCAAGAATATGGCCCTAACCAATTAAAACCATTTTCTATCCTTGGATCATTCCTAGGAGATCCCCCGGTCATACCAAAATCATTATCTGATATCACAGGGGCCCCTGTGTACATGATGTCATCATCAAACACCAATACTAGACAAGAGACATAGACCAGTAGTAACGAAACCAAGTCCACCGGCACGACGACTTCTCTATACTAAGCCATCTCACAAACTCCTTTTCTATACCCTCCACCTGGTTTTGTGACACAACAAGTTTTGGCAACAATAGTGTTACCAAACATATCATTTGCAATACCAGTTTGGTACATGGTCCCACCGACCATGATGAAAGTCTCGAGCATCACTGCTACAAGATTAAACCCTCTCACTCCCGAGGAGGCCCCACCTATTAAGGAAACCGCCTTAGCCAAACCAGTTACAGAGACCCCCGTCGCAAAGTTGGCCATTAAATCGACCAAGAAAACCACTAAAAAAGGGAAAAAGATAGAAAACCCCATCATGCCAAGGGAATTACAACCTTGTGCAGTGTGCGATATAGTAGTCCACCCTACCCATATCTGCCCGAAGTTGGACGAATTAAAACCACTCCTCAACTCCGATCCAAATATTGCGACATCAAGTTCCCGTAAAAAGGAACCAGCCACAAAAAACCAAGGCAAAGCATTTCACACCAACCACGCATGCACTATCTATAACAATTATGGAAATTACACCCATCATTGTTCGAAAATACCACAATATAGGGATGCCTTACATGCCCTAGGACAATCATATCAAGAGGATCCCCCCATGCAGTGAAATGGGTAAGAACCTCGGGTCATATTATACCTTCAGGAGGCACGACAGTCACCAGAACGCCTCCCACTAATCCCTCCACCTCTTGTCCAACGTTGTGCACTCTGTGATGAATGTGACCATTTCATTGCCTACTGTGCAACCCTGGAGTCGTTCCAAAGATGGCATCTGTTTAATGTAGTGTACCATGTCAACCTTCTAGCAATCCAGCATTCATGTCAGATATGTGGTGACGACCACACATTACATCATTGCCATTACATCCCT
Source organism: Pinus albicaulis (assembly GCA_034641835.2). Taxonomy (NCBI): domain Eukaryota; kingdom Viridiplantae; phylum Streptophyta; class Pinopsida; order Pinales; family Pinaceae; genus Pinus; species Pinus albicaulis. The sequence continues at coordinate 57,012,045 of CM076569.1, read as the reverse complement.
CGATTTCTCTTAGCATTAAACAATCTACGCACGTCCATAGTTCGCCTCTCCCTAGGAGATGGCTCAGATAAAGAATCCATGGATAGCTCAACAACACAAGAGGATGCGACAAGCAGATCCAATATCTTTCTATCAGCTAAAATGCGGTTGGTTGGGGAGCCCATAGTTACCCCCACCGGCCCCCCACAGAGAAAGCCAACCTGTGCATTATTCAATGCACACAACCATTTGGTTGCCAAATGCCTAGACCTATAATTTCTACACAGATGGTACCCAATCACCTCACCAACCCTGAGGGAAGGGAATACCCAAGAAATAAATTCTTGTCTAGTATGTCAGGGAAACCATCATGCTTAGCACTGTACTTACATCCATCAAGTGCACCCGCTAATAGACATCATACGTTCATTAGAAACACAACACCGAGATATGGTCAGTCCTGCGTTTAGAGAATCTAATGTAAGGCAGATTTCCCCTAGGCAGCCTACCCCATATCAATACCAAAACATTGGGCGATTAAAAAATACGCATCGACCTAACAGGACCCATGTCCAGTCTAGGGCAGCATGCGGCCTATGCAACAAAATCGACCACCAGGTCAATTAGTGTAAAGAACTGAAGAACCTCATGAAAAAATTTCACATGGTCTCCCCCATCCCTCAGAATCATCTCTCTAACCAAGACAAAATCACACACTACTATTGCAGGATCTACTCACACTTTCACCATACAATGAATTGTGAACACCTCCTAAGGTTGTGAGCGGCAAGAGCAACGTTAAGTCTACACTCTCCAATAGAGCTAGATCTCTTGAAACCAAAAACTCGTAAATGGAAATAGCAAAATATTTCCCCTACGCTCGATCCTTTCCGAGCGTCCACTTCAGGGACGAAGAGTAGTGTTGGTTCTCACACCTTCTACTCGGTAGGCACCATGGTACCATGCACCATTTTCACCTTCCAAAACCACGAAAAAGAGGCATGCCCATTAATTTAAACATTCAAGCTCCTCTGCACTAAGCAAAATTTCCAAATCCTGGAAAATGCAAGTACTCTTGGTACGCCACGTGAGCAATCTAGACTTGCTCTCACGCAAGTCGCCACCATGGAAATTCCTCCCCCACCAAACTCCTATGACACGATACATCATATACAATTCATATCATCATGTATTAGAACCATGACTCGTGTTGTCTGCTCATCATTCATAGGTGTCAAGTCAGCTGCAACTACGAGAGTAGATGTACCAACGACGGTGCAAACCCAATCTATCTGCACCCTCTCGACTGCGTCTGGTTCCACTGCATCGATGACATAATATTATTCATGTATTTCAACCAGCTCTTTTAGGGCCGAACCACCTCCTCACAACCTCGCACAGACTCAATCAACCTTAGGATCCTTATTCCACTCAAATGAGGACATTCTTGAGGTCGTGATGGAACCAAATTATCTGTGGGATGCGATGCATCACCGCTTGTTTTTTCTTCCTAAAAAAAACGTTCAGCCCTAACAAAACATGAAACCAAGAGATTTATTCAATCGAATCAAAATATTTCCTTCCATCAGGGAAATTCAATTAGTTCAAAAATCCCATTCTGATGCCCGATGCATTCGAAGAAGGGAACATGTCAAATATTTCTCCTACCATCAAGGTGAATATCTCTCGAAACCCTGAGAAAGTCGAAGAAATTTTGCTGGGGGAAACATGTTCCCTAGATGATATAACCTCTTACACCAATTTGTTTCAAGAGTATCGAGATATCTTCGCATTAGACTACTCGGAAATGACAGGGCTTAGTCCAACTATTATAGAACACCACATTGACACTTGGCCTGACGTACCACTAGTACACCAGAAACAACGTCAAATGCACCCATCCAAGGCAGAAGAAATTAAATGAGAAATTGATAAGCTTCACAAATTTGGGTTCATCTACCCCATCGCTTACACATCATGGGTTTCCAACCCTATTCCCATCATGAAAAAACAAGGGACCATACACGTCTGTACCGATTTTCGTGATTTAAACAAATCCTATCCAAAGGAAAATTACCTCACCCCATTCATTGACTAGGTTATCGATGCTTGCACGGGACACGAGGCCCTATCCTTTATGGATGGTTTCTCTCGATATAACAAAATCCAAATACGCCACACAGACTGGTACAAAACCACGTTCACTACCCTATGGGGCACGTTCGTGTTCCAGGTGATGCCATTCGGTTTTAAAAATGCTGGAGCGACTTTCCAACGGGACATGAATTATATCTTTCATGACTTGGCGCACCTCATCCTCACCTAATTTGACGACCTCACCGTCCGTCCAAGAAGCGATCTGATCATCTCAAAGATATGCGACTGGTATTCCAACGATGTTGATAATACAACCTACGCTTGAATCCCCTCAAGTGCATATTTTGCATCACAACATGACGACTTATAGGTTTTATTTTGTCCCAATAAGGGATTAGAGTGAACCCCACCAAGGTCCAAGCTATCAAAGAGGTACCACCACCTCGAACCCTCAGGCAACTACAAAGCTTGCAGGGAAAGGCCAATTTTCTGAGACGCTTCGTCCCAAACTACACCACTTGCGCTTAGGGATTCCTATGCCTCCTCCGTCAGGACATCCCATTCAAATGGGATGATCAAGCCCAACAATCATTTTAGGCAATGAAAGACACATTATCTTCAGCACCATAGATCAGTCCCACAGACTATGACAAGGATTGCACCCTCTATCTATCAGCATTTGAGACCGCTTTGGCCGGAGTGTTAATCTAGGAGGGCCCGACGGGAAAGAACACGTAATTTATTATGTTAGTAAAACCTTATCAGGACACGCATTAAGATATGAGCCGGAAGAAAAGACTACCCTCGCATTGATACACGTAGTCCAAAAAATTCGTCACTACATTATCTTAAGGACTACAACAGTCGTCGTAGATATCAACCCCATGAAATACCTGCTCACACGTCGTTTAATGAACCATAATTATGCTCTATAGATAGTTATACTGCAAGAATTCGACTTACAGTTTCGCTCCCCCAAGAGGAAGAAGGCTTTGATTTTAGCTGAGTTCATCGCGGACCTCCCATGTTAGACCAAAGGATCACCATTCAATGATTCACTACGGGACGAACATCTCTTCCTAGTGAAAACTGACGACCCTTGGTACAGAGATATTCTCCTATTCCTACAAACCCAAAAGTTCAGACCCAAGCTCACCCGTGAAGACCGCAGGTGCATCCACCACTAGGCCCCATGACACCTCCTCATAGGAGATGTCCTTTACCGACGGGGCATCGACACAGTTTTACGTCGATGCCTCACCCACGACCAAGTTGAGCAAGCCCTTAATTTTTGTCACAACGCAGCTTTCAGTGGCCATCTCTTCGGAATGGACACTGCCCAAAAAGTTCTGCAAGAAGGATATTTTTGGCCCACATTATTCCACGACTGCATTTCAGTAGCCAAAATGTGCGAGCGATGTCAACACTTCACTCACAAGGAAAGAGCGCCTCACACTCCCCTGCACCCCGTCATAGTCACTGGTCCCTTCTGCAAATGGGGGATCGACTTCATGACTTGCAACCCCACGTCATCAGGCAACCACAAATAAATTATTGTGGTCGTCGACTACTTCACCAAATGGGAAAAATTCATGCCCACATACGACAACACGGTAGAAACCATTGCACAGTTTCTGTTCAACCATGTCATCACCTAGTTTGGTGTCCCAAAAGAGTTAGTCTCTGACCCCAGAAAACACTTCGAAAATGAGGTTTTCCAGGAGCTATCACATCACCTCGGATTCACACATGAATTCGCTTCACCATACTACCCCCAATCCAACGGACAGGTAGAAGCTGTAAATAAAGTACTCAAAAAGATGTTACAACGCATGGTGTATAACCACAAAAAAAATTGGCACCACATGCTTTTCTCTACCCTTTGGGAATACCGCACGATAGTAAAAACATCAAAAGGGTTCACACCCTTCCACTTAGTCTACAGGGTCGAAGTTGTGATTCCCATAGAACTCGAGATCCCGAACTTACACACCACCATCGAACTCCTCAATGACACCCAACCTCTATAGCAACGCTTAGTACAACTAGAGCTTATTGAAGAAATTCAAGGACAGTTGCTCCAACACAACGAGACCCATAAAAAGCAGTTGAAATCATCGTTTGATCGCAACATCACCCCTCGATCATTTACCGAGGGGGAGTTAGTCCTCCGCTACGATGTTGCGAAAGAAGCCCTACGGCTAGGAAATTTTTAAACCTTGTGGAAAGGTCCCTATGTCATAAAAAACTGTCTCCTAAGGGGGTATACATCTTGACAAAGCCCAACGAAACATGCCTAAGCAACCCCGTCAATGGTCTCTACCTAAAGAAATTTTACCCATAGGGGGCAGGAAGATTAAGCCCTAGAGATAACATGCACATAGAAAACTTTGTTTTTGATCACAGAATTGTTCCAAAAAATTCTCTGGTGTCACAAATGGATCTTCAACCCAACCATTATTTTGGATTCGTTGATGGAGCATTGCGATGGTCTCAAAATTTAGCAGCACCCGCCTGGGTCATCTACTACCTTGACCGATCGCCATTCTTCACCAACAGAGTATGCATCGGATCAGCTACAAAAAATCAGGCAGAATATGACGACGTCATAGGGCTCATGAGTGATGCCTTCAATCAAGGAATCCACCACTTGCATATCTACCTTGATTCCCAGTTAGTGGTTTCACAGTTAAACCAAGAATTTGAGGTACAATATTCACAACTGTTTAGAAAATATTTGCGTGCAAAATATCAATCCGTCAATTTGATCATGTTATATTGACACATGTACCAAGAAATCAAAACCATACAACAGATCACATAGCTAACCACATCCTAGACTGGAATGCATCTCGTATAAACCATCATACATAAAACCAAAAAACATAAAAATATAGTTATCCATCAGTGATCCAAAACATCCATCAAAACATATAAGCCATAGACACATCATCAAGAGCCGCAAAAAATACATCTCACATACATATCCAAAAATATGTGTGAGTACAAATAACAAGTCATGTATCTGAACCGCAGGTCAGCCAAAAAATACATATACACATGCCATCAAAAATAAGGGAATCATCCTCATAATGGGTGTTATCCCTGTGTACAAAATTCCTATAGGGCTGAGCCCCGCTAGGTGGGGCACCTGGAACCACAACTGCACCTGGGGCCAATACTGGGGCAGCCGTTAAAACTAAAGCTGCCATACGGCGCAAAGTTGGACGATAGCCCCTCTCTCAGCCCATCAATGTCTCCACCCAGACATCATCGAGATCATCGACAAACCCATGGGTCAGCATACCCTGGGTCAGCCTATCCACTCGATCCCAAGCATCCGCTAAGTTAGTGGCTCGAGCCTCAGATGCAGCTAGCCACTCTGCCATGTCCGCCATGCGTGCCTCGCCCGCCTTGACATGGGAAATTTCCGCAACACACTCGGTAGCAGTCGAGCTGCTACCCTCCTCGGAAGGGCCAACTCCATCACCGAGTCCTCCACCCTGAGCCTACCCTCGATCTCCCCCCTTCCCCCCAGCCTGGGGCTGAGCTCATCTAACCCTCCGGTTGGGTTGGTGTCTTACCAACTGAGCAGTGGGCTGCCCAACTGCTCCCACATCTGCAAGAGAAACAAACGATAGTGTTAGTGTCACCACAAATACACACATAAATGTACACATCATAAATACTCAACAAATGCAAAAAAAACACAAACAGAGCATATCTGCCAGTCCCCACACATACCCACTAGGAAGACCCATATCTAGATCTCCCCGATAGTCCATCCTGGAGTATGGAAACTCAAGGAACATCTGAGGGTTGGCCTCAAACCAAGCCTCGGTGATCGCATTCCAATAACGCCCCACCTCGCCTCCCCCACCGCGAGGCATCACTGGCTTCCATCGCCTCATACGAGGGTCCCGGTGAAACCCCATAGGGACGGCCACCATGGGCCATAACATTACCACTCTCTCGAACATAATGCTACAAATAATGCTAGCATATGTAAATAGCTTAGATACTGCTCGGACCTTCGCTAATTGTGACACCATACCGTCATAACAATGACGAGAAAAGTCAAAGAAATGTCCAGCTCAAAGCCGACAAAAAACACCAATCTGTGGCCCCGACGCCCTATGCACGATGATGACCAAGTCAATCTCGCGATCATAGCCAACGCACACCACTCGGTCAAATCAGTCATCGATGATATAAGAATGCACCCGTCCAAAAGGGGCGCCCCGCCACAATGATGCTTTGACCAACACTTAAGTGCTACCCTCCCAGGTGAGAGTGGATGGGGGAGTGCCTCTGTAGGTTTTAACCCTAACAAAAATTATCTACACACGAATCTTATAACAGAAAATAAACAATAGCGAGAGCATAAAACATAAAACAGATAAACACAGAGATTTTCCCCTGGATCCCAAATCGGGACGACCAGCTTGATTTTTCATTATATCCCTTTTAGTGTTACAACACATATATATACATGCCGAAGCATACATAAACCCCAATCCATTAACCCTGGATTAGAACATAACCGTAGTTCCCTTGACCGGATCTACAAAATACCAGGGGCCGAAAACCATCGTACCCCAAAACCATGTGAAAAATAATGCACAAAACATGGGTGGGTCCGCCTATGAGAGGGTCCGCACACCAAACAAATTTTCGCTGGGCCGCTACCCAGGACCCCAACAGTGGGGGCTGCCTCCCCCCTTGTGACCCCCCTGCTGCGCCCGGCGCAATGTACAACACGTGGGGATAGTCGTGGAAAGAATATAACACATACCCAACATTCTCCCACTTGTTGTTTTCTTTCCACGAGGGGCCACAGGAGAGCTTAGTAATTGGGCCAATTCTTCAAAACCCATTGTTTCTCTACACCAAGAGAACTTCTGAGTGCTCACAGACTTCGTCAATGCATCTGCAACATTCTTCAAAGTGTCCACCTTTACCAGCAACACCCTTTTAGCCTCAACCATATCTCTAACAAAGTGATATTGAACATCAATGTGCTTTGTCTTTGAATGATAAGCAGGGTTCTTAGCCAAAAAAATTGCACTTTGGCTATCACAGTCTATCCTTATAGCTTGCTGTACCAACCCCATACTTGAACACAATCTCTGCAACCAAACTGCTTCCTTGCTTGCATGAGTGGCTGCTATGTATTCTGCCTCTGTAGTTGAAAGCACCACTACAGACTGTCTTTTACTCATCCAACTGACTGCACCTACAAATAGGCTAAACACATACCCACTTGTAGATCTTCTTTGGTCCAGATCTCCAGCCTAGTCTGCATCAAAAAAACCATGAATGTCCAACATTCTTTCCAATCCTGGTCTTCCCTGGTAGCACAAGCCATAATCACTAGTGCCATGTAAATATCTGAAAACCCGCTTCACTACTGTCCAATGCTCCTTCCCTGGGTTTGACATAAACCTGCTCAATACTCCCATTGCATGTGCAATGTCTGGTCTAGTACAGACCATTGCATACATCAGGCTACCCACTGCACTTGCATATGGAACATGGGACATATCCTCCTCTTCTTCTTGTGTCTTGGGACACTATTCAACAGACATCTTTACACCTACATGAATAGGAACATTCACCAGTTTACTATCCTACATATTGAACCTATGCAATATAGTCTCGACATACTTTCTCTGGTTGAACTAGAGCTTCCTCTTTGCTAGATCTCTCTTAATTTCCATGCCCAAAATATAGTTTGCAGCACCAAGATCCTTCATGTCGAATTTGGAGAATAGTTGGGTCTTCAAATCTTGGATAATTTCTTTGTCATTTCCAATCAACAACATATCATCCACATACAAGATCAAATAAATAACACGGTCACCAATTAATTTAAAATAAACACAGTGATCCTCCTTGCTTCTGGTGAAGCCAAGTCCCCGTATATAGGTATCAAATTTCTGATACCACATCCTTGGTAACTGTTTTAACCCATACAGAGACTTCTTCAACCTGCATACTAGTTCTTTCTTACCCTTCACCATAAAGCCTTCAGGTTGCTTCATGTAGATCTCCTCTTCTAGATCCCCGTGAAGAAATGTTGTCTTCACATCCATCTGTTCTATCTCATAATCAAATGCAGCAGCAACAGATAAAAGTAATCTAATAGAAGTAACTTTGGCAACAGGAGAAAAAATATCACCAAAATCAATTCCTGGCACTTGGGAATAACCTTTTGCTACCAACCGAGCTTTGTATTTCTCCACCTTGCCTTCTACATTCATATTCTTTTTAAACACCCATTTTCTCCCTATGGGCTTCCTTCCAGCCGGCAACTCCACCAGATCCCATGCCTCATTTTTGTGCAAGGATGCCATTTCATCAACCATGGACTCCTTCCAGAGTTTTCCATCCTCTGAGTCTACTGCCTCCCTGACAATTCTGGGATCGTCATCAGTTATAGTTAAGGAAAAACCTGAACAGAAAGCAGATGGACTATACCTTTCTGGTTGCCTTCTTTCCCGAACTGATCTTCTCAAAGCTGGGGTTTGTGGATCTTCCTCTTCTGAATCTTCTTCTATTGTAGAGTTTGATTCATCCTCCTTTAGCTCAAACTCTATCTTCTCAGGTTCCTTTGGTAGGACTTTATGTGTAACAACATCTTTCAACTCTCTAAACACCACATCTCGGCTGTACACAACCTTCCTTGTTTCTGGGTTCCAAAGCTTGTAACCCTTTAAACCATCCTTATACCCAATTAAGATGCACCTTTCAGATTTATTATCCAACTTGGTCCTTTTCTCCTTTCGAACATGTACATATGCATCACATCCAAATACCCTTAGATGTGAAAGAGAGGGTTTCTTACCAGTCCATACCTCATGTGGAGTCTTATCCTCCAACACTGATGAAGGTGATCTGTTAACCAAGTAACATGCAGTCTCCACTGCCTCTGCCCAGAATTCTTGTCCTAACCTGGTACCACTGAGCATGATTCTTGCCTTTTCCATTAGTGTTCTATTCATTCTTTCTGCAACTCTATTTTGTTGATGTGTGTGTGGAGTAGTCTTATGCCGTGCTATACCAGACTTCTTTCAGAACTCTTCAAATTCCTTCTTGTAGAACTCTCCACCATTATCTGTCCTCAACGCATTTATCTTCTTCTCTGTCTGGTTTTCCACTAGAGCCTTAAATTCTTTAAATATGTCAAAGAATTTAGATTTATTTCTCAAGAAATATATCCATGTGTTCCTTGAGAAGTCATCTATGAATGAAACATAGTACACAGATTTTCCTAGTGATGGAACTGACACAGGTCCAAACACATCACTGTGCACAAGTTCTAATATCTTGTTTGCCCTCTTAGCACCAGAAGGAAAACTCATCCGATTCTGCTTCCCATATACACAATGTTCACAGAAATCGAAATCCAGAGAACAATTAGACATACCTTCTACCATACCATCTCTATGCAGTATCCGAAGGCCCTTCTCTCCAATATGTCCAAGCCTTTGATGCCATAGCATAGTCTTTTCTCCAGAGACAGCTAAGCTTTCCGCTCCATTTTCAGGAACCACATAACTGTTACACCCATAAATAATAGTGCTACCTTGTAGCTTGTACAGAGTTCCAGTCTGAACTCTTCGCATTAATACCAGTGCTCCCCGAACCATCTTGCAGGCATCTTTCTCGAACACTGTTTTTACACCTGCATCATCCATCTTGCTTACAGAAATCAGATTTCTGGCCAATGCAGGAATATGCAGAACACCAGGAAGTGTTCTAATCCTTTCACCTTGCAGCTTCAGCTTGACCTTTCCACGTCCGATGATTCTGGCCCTCCTATCATCCCCTAGGAAGACATCACCACCATCATATTTCTCATACTCGCAGAACCACTCCCTATGGGGAGTGAAGTGAAAGGATGCACCTGAGTCAATCAACCATGACTCATGATCTACATGTATATTTGAAGAAGAAGCCAAATACACATCTCCACCTTCATCCGAGGTGGTTTTTGCCTCTGCAGAAGGAGATTCATCAGATCCCTTTCCTTTCTCAGGAGCTTTAGATCTACATTCCTTTTTGTAGTGTCCTTCCTTTCCGCATTTCCAGCACACCTTTACAAACTTTCCAGGAGATTTAGATCTCTCTATAGATTTAGATCTCCCACTCGAAACCTTATTCTTGTTTCTGTTCTGGGACCTTCCTCGTACAGATAAGGCATCTCCATTCTGACCCTCCATATTTCTTCGTCTCATTTCCTCTGATAGCAAGGCTGAGACAATGTCATCAAAATTCAAGGTAGTTTTATTGCTACCTATTGCAATAACCAGACTGTCCCACGAGTCTGGTATAGAGCACAACAAACTGATGCACTTATCTTCATCTGAGATTTTAATATCAACGGATAATGGTGACTTTACCTGATATTAAGAAAGACATTATTGGCTGCTCATCTTGATCTCCATCCCACCTTCATCCTCAGATTGCTCTGACTTATCAGACTACAATTTATTCACCACAGACTTAGATTGGTATAAAGTCCCAAATTTGTCCCACAAGGTCTTCGCCGTAGCTTCCCTAGATACATTCAACAATACTGAATCTTAGACACACAACCTTATTGTGCTATTTTCCTTCCAATCTAGTTTCTTCCAATCTTCATCTGACATTGTCGTTGGCTTAGTACCCGGATCTACCGCGATCCACTAGTCCTTATCCACCAGCAGATCCTCCATCTTGAGTTTCCACAACTCAAAATGTTGACCATTAAATTTATCGATCTCTATCTTCCCACCGCTCGCCATCTTCTTTCACTATAAGAATCAATCCTGCAGATCTCCCATTGAACAGGGTCTACCTCAAACCCAAACTAAAAACCCTGCGGCGGCCAAAGGCGTCCCATAAAGAAAACTAAAAAGCATCAAATCTAAATGCCAGTTTTAACCCTGAACAGAGAGTATCTACACACGAATCTTATAACAGAAAATAAACGATAGCGAGAGCATAAAACATAAAATAGATAAACACAGAGATTTTCCCCTGGATCCCAAATCGGGATGACCAGCTTGATTTTTCATTATATTCCTTTTAGTGTTACAACACATATATATACATGCCGAAGCATACATAAACCCCAATCCATAAACCTTGGATTAGAACATAACCGTAGTTCCCTTGACCAGATCTACAAAAATACCAGGGGCCGAAAACCATCGTACCCCAAAACCATGTGCAAAACCATGCACAAAACCATGGACGCAGACTACCCACCGGAAATTAAGGACCAAAAATTTTCGCTGGGGCGCTGCCCCGGACCCCGACAAGGGGGGCTACCTCCCCCCCTGTGACCCCCCCGCACATGCTTAGTCGTGGAAAGAATATAACACATACCCAACAGCCTCACCCTGAGGCAAAAAACCGATCACGAAATATATATCCATCTCTGGACAGATAACAACGTCATACCCTCATATCACCATCACTTTGCGTCGTATGTTCAAGCAACAGACCAGGTAGCACAACAATCGATCTTGTGACCTTAGGAGGTCATTCTCAAGGAACTTGAGAAGACCTCACTGAGCAAGCTGCTGGTGAGTGCTGGCATCTTGTGCCATAACCATACGCAGGTCTGGCCTATTTCTCTCTCTCCACAAAATCCTGTCACCAAACAGACACACATCAGTGACATCAAAAATTAAAAATTTCCATTTTTTTTTTCAAAAATTTCCCTTGCTTTTCAACGCACCTATTCTTCAAACAGGCGCTCTAACCGCGCGTCTGTATCTTAGACAGACGCGGAAGCCATGTGCAAAAATTCCCACAGGCGCAAAATCTCCGCAGAAATCCTCAAATTTTCGCGGAGGTCTCCGCGCCTGTACCTTGATCGCCCGCGCAGTTTCCGTACAACCTAATTTGTACGAAAAACTACCCAGTAACACTGAAAAAATTGAAATGTTGGATGTTCAGGGGCCTACCTGGCACTAGTGGTGTGAATCCCCGGTACACAGGCTGACCACAATGACAAGAAAGGCTCAGAAACAAGCTCTGACCTCTCAAAACTCTCAAACTCTCAAACATCACAAATGAACTGAAATGAGCCATATTGACCTATATATTGCCCTTTTCAAGTTGTTTGAAGGACCATAATGGGAGCTCAGAAAGCCTCATTGCAAAACTGAAAACAACACAATGATCAACACCTCATAACTCCCAAAGGAGGCTTCACACATTCACGCCTACGAGAAAATAAATTTTTCAGTTCCGACAGGTATGCGCTCTCTTATATTTTTTTTATTCAAAACATTTTGTAAATATATTTGAATGAAAAATATGCTTTCACTTGGGGTATTTGTTGCAGGTATTATACAATACGACAAATCACCTGTTTCCCCATGCATCGAAGGTTCCAGAGTAGGTATCATTCTGCCCTCAGCATGATAGAGTCCCATAGAAAATTTTCATATCCTGACATCATTTCTCCACAAGAAACCAACCATAGGTTCCAAACACCTGACCATGTTTATCATCTCCCCACCATGCACATGATAAACATCCTCATTGGTCGATAGAGCCTCCCCCTCCATGGCGTCCATCATTCAAAGTAGACCATGCATCAAAAAATATGACGCCACAGCCATATCACCTCAGTCTGGGAAGCACTTCATGCTCATTCATCCACCATGCATCAAGTCAAGTTTTACCATATTAAGATAAAATCTCTTCCCTGAACTACCATTTTCACAAGCAGATCGAACACACACCACCATGTCTCGCATTTGGCCTACCATCCCTCCATCAACATAGCTCATCTGCGATATTTTTCATCTGCTTCATCACCCTCGCACTGAGACTGACCAATGGGGCTCCCTCCCTCAGCAAAAAACACCTTCCTCACATCATCAGTGAGCGATATTTTTCATGTTTTTGAGGCACTCGTCTCCATGTTTGTACAAACCAAACCCATTTTATATTCTTTGGTAAGTGTACAAATATTTTTTAGGAGAACATCCCCTACCCATCCACCCACTTTTTTCTCCCATGGCCGCAGTCCCTAATCACCCTTGGTAGGAGCTTCACACCTTTCATGCAAAGCCACCATGACATTCATAACCAACATATACCCACCCTGGACATCCTACCGACTCCAAGGCTTTCCTCATCATAAAATCGTTATGACTGCCGCCAAATTGCTTTTTTTTCATTCTCCGACCTTGGGCCACTAAAATCCCATCATCAATGTTCAGTCAATTCTCACCATCATGCCTATGTTAACCTATCATATCAGAGACCTTGATCCCTTGCATAAGAATTTCTCTTGATCGGTTGAAGCTTCCTTCTTGTCGACTTCAACAACTATTTTCCAAAAAGGAAGCAGTACGGGCATCCTCAGATGAAGCTATAGGAATCATCATTGCCCATGGATGTCATCGATCCTCCTGACATTCGGCTACAAAACAAGCTTTCATGTCAAGATGGTATTGTACTCCACAACCATTGCACTTTGTCAATATTTGTCGAAGACCCATGCCATTATAAGCATCTCTTTCAGTTATGCTTACACCGGAAGGTCCCAGCCATACACACATGCATACAATGAGCAATTATTCTAAAATATTCCATACCAATATTATGCATATCGGCACTACATTCAACTTATCGTCAAAGAAAAAACGCCCATGAGGGCATCAATAATCGTCGTCATCAACCAAATCAACGGATCACTACCATATAAGTGACACAGACAGAACCTTTATCTGTCAGATAAGCTTTTAACTAGTCAAAGCATCACGAGCATGGGACATGCCCGCCTCGTAGAAATATTGTATTTATTGTATCATCATTAGGGGAATTTTGAGGTCTAAAATGGGCCTCCTAAGGAAAATGTACAATCAAAATTCACTTTATGAGAACCAATCACATTTTAGGGGATGACATCATCCCTAATGGTTGAGGTGGCATTCCTTGAGTTAAAAGTACTTACTTGTTACATTCTCAATGGTGGATAAAAACTCATTGTTAACCATGGTAGTGCTCTAAGTACTTTTAAAGTCAGTAAAGTACTCACAATAAATTTCATTTCACATTTTTTGAATAAAAATATATTATTGTCATTTCATATTTCTTGAAAGAAACAATGCATATCCCTATACATTTATTATATTATATTTTATTATTTTTATTTAGTATATTAATTATATGTTATTATACAATTTAAATAATATAAATTTTAATTAATAGCATAGAATATAATTAAGAATTTATAAATTTATATTTATATTTTATTTGAAGTTATTTAAGTACAAATGACAAATGCATTAGTTGTTCAATGATAATGACTTTTTTCTTGAAAAGCTCATTCTTATTTATAGTCACATCAATACAATTTTTTTATTAATTTTATTTTGGTACAACTTTTGAATTGAATTTAACTATGGTTACATGGATTGTGGTGCAAAAAGTGAATTGAAAATTCATAAATATTATTTTATTGTTTAGCTATTATTTTATTATTTCCTTAGGAGGCCCATTTTAGACCTCAAAATTCCCCTAATGACTATCTCTTGCTGGTTTCTGACAGAACATGGTCCCTCTTTTACTCACAATAAGGGGTCTCCAACCTTAGGCTGCACACATCTCTCTCTCTCCCAAAATGGGTTATACAAAACATAAACTATAATGTATTTCGGCTACACAGTTCTTCCTAGACCTCACAAATTAGGAGGCAACTTTTATCACTAGAAAATCGTACAAGCAAAAGACATCATGAAATGTCATGCAAAAGGATTTACAGGGCTAAGAAACATTGGAGAATCTGGAAAATTTAACTTTCTCTAAGGTCAAAAGGAAAAATTATCAAATTGCGCACAAAAGACATAGGCAAAGTGCACTTCGCACGCATTTTTCTTCGATAGTAGCGCTGGTCTCCGCGGCTTTCCCTCAATAAGCCATGCGGTCCTGAGTATGGCGGAAGGTCATCATCCAGGACCACTTGGCACACTTCAGGAAAATATTCTCCACTTGAGGTCGCCCAAGGACAACCGCCTAGAGCCATTTTGAGACCTCAAGTGAGCACACAATGGAATCAGCCACCACTCTTGGATCACTATCCACAATTGTACCAAGAGAGGAAAGAATAATTGAATTTTTCCTATAAAATTCCACCATGAGAATAACAATTTGGAACACATTGTTATATTGGCCAAATTTCCCATGAGCAAACCAATAGTGTCTTGTCCAAGCAGCAATAGAGTGAAAGGATTCAGTTGTTGGCCATCCAACATCTCAATCCCAAAGGATAAGTGCACCAAATGTTCGATATCCAGTCACTCGTTCGAGGAGAAGAGAGAGCCTTCAGACAGCTTAAGGGGAGAGCCCTCCTTGCTTTGGGCATTAGAGCTCCATAGCTCTAAGGACTCATTGCAAGTGTGTAACGTTCTACTGCTTCTTTACCACCAATGGCTAATAAGAGGAGATTCATTCTCCATTAGGATTATTAGCTCGTTTACTCGATTGAGCTTGTGTTTATGTATATTTGTTGTTTTGTTTCCTCTTCTTGTTTGTAGCATGCTATGTTCCATAAATTAGTTTTTCTACATGTTACGATGTTTCACTAACCATCTAACAAATCTTTTTTTTCCCTGTGACCATTGCTTGTAAGTTAGCAATCACTAATATCAAGCACTGGTGTTTTTCAAACACTTATGTACTAAACACACCAACATAGTGATGGCGAGAGCAGAGAGGCAGAAAGGTGGTTTTTTTGGGGGGGGGCTCCAAAATGCATCCCTGCCATTGATCGGGGTAGGGTGATCTTGACCGTTAACAAATACACGATGATTACAATAAACGACAAAATGTCAAATCCACCATTTCAACAACGATTTATTACAATAAACTCAATTAGTTAATCTTTCATTAATCTAAACTAAAGAATTAACTTAATTGATCAAACTTATAACAACAATTAAACTAGAGCATCAATTATTTTATATATATATATATATATATATATATTAAAAATCTCATTTTTCTTTTTTCTTTTTTCTTTTTTTCAATATTTTTTTTATATCATTTAACATAAAAATAAGTTACAACACCTCGGGGAGTGCACTCTCTAATTCTCAAAGCTAATTTCTCTCACGATTCTGCCTCTAGTCCATGAGAGACAAAGAATCCCATCGTAGTGCTCCTTCTTATTTGGTACCCAAACATTCCGACTATCTGCCTCCTTCCACCCATTTTATTTAGGTACCCCATCCGTTGTCAAACTAACCACCATCTCTCCTTTGGTGTATAAGCGAAATGACTAGCGTGGATGCCATTAATTTCTACCCTAAAGTGGCCCTCGACTTCTCATTCGGAATGGGAACATTTGACTGCTCACAATGCGCTGCGCCCTCCGGGATGCCAGAGTTGCTGAAAACCTCGCGAAGAACACCAAGTGACATCCTCTATATCATTTAAACGAGTTGTTAGACCGTTCTGTCCATTTGCAGATGATTAATTTTGGATTGTACGAGGCTCAGTTGCTGGTCTATCAACGCAAAGTGCGCTCTGCCCATAAATTTAATGTTTTAATAATAAATTTATGAATTACATTCCTTAAATATAAATGATTAAATTTAATAATAAATTGTTATGGTTTATTTTTTACTTAAATTTAAATTTAATAAAAAAAAATTGAAAAATTTGATTAAAGTTTTCAATAATTGAGTAACTTATTAACTATAAAGTATATTTTTTATGCTTCCATAAAAGTAATAAAAGTCAAAGCCACCATCTATCTCTGAAATTTGTATTTCTACTATTTCAAAGATTATGAAAATAAATTTACAACAATTATATCTCAAATTTTTTGAATATAAATTTAAACCTTTCACAAACCATAAAACTGAATTTTATAAATAAATTTCAAATTTTAATATTTATAATATATATGAAAACATTTTACTTCCTTCACAACTTTTTCAAAAATAATTAAAAAATAAAATTTTTCAAAACAATTCCTTTATCTTTTAATTATCAAAAGAGATTAGGTACAACCTTATACTACTAATCTTTAACTTTGGCTAATCTTGATTAGCATAAGAAAAATATCTCTAATTAAAAAAAGATATATAGATCTTCAAATCACTATAAATTATCATTAAAATTTCTCTATATTAAAGCTTTATATAACTTTTAGTTGTTAATAATAAATAACTAATAAATATTAATGACTAAAATCACAACTCTTTAATTAAAGGTATTTAAAGCTATATTATAGTTACATTTCTTTTCAAATGTAATTTATCATTTAATTATTAGTTTTTTCCAAGCTAGAATTTTAGCAGTGAATTTGATGACTCACCATTATTAATTTAGCAATGAGCAATACAACTTACAATGTTTGATTTTGAAAAATATATATTTAATTTTCAATATTATTAAAAAAAATAATTTTCAAACATTTCATTGACTTATAACCGGTAGGTCTTATTGTTGGCTTTCCACAAAATAATACCATGTAGATAATTGCCTCACATCTTTATGACATAATTTATGGATTTGGTTGTAATATTCATGCTTTATTTTTAGATATTTGTGTATTGATTTTTACTTAAGCTAAGGAAGTAAATAATAAATTTACCATGTAGCAATAAAATTGTAAATATGTAGACTTATTAGTGGTTACTAACCACCAAACTTTATGCATGTACCTAAGCAAACAATTAGTTTATCCACTTCACATCTCACTTTATTAGTTCCTTCCAAAGCAAAACTATAGGATTCCATTTTCTTATTAACCACTATTAATTTAGCTAACTTTATGACTTATAATTTTTTATGCAAATTTTCCCATATGTAATTTTAACTTGAGTGGCAAGAACTTAATTTCCCTAGAACCTTTGACATTCACTTACATAATTTTTTTTTTAAATCCTTTTTACTTATCATTTTAACTAACTTACCATTAATAATTTCTTTCCTCACTTTCTATTACATTAGAAAACACCATAGTGCATTTTTTTCATAACCATAAAAAATACTTTGATAAAAAAATACTAAGGATTTGATAATTGTTAACCTTACTCTTGCAACTCTGTGATAAAGTCAAGTATTATAATACTATGTTGGCATGGTTTACAAAGGTTTATTCGGTAGTTTTTACAGAGATATACCAAGTATATAGTTTCACACCCACCTGGGTTATCGTGGGCTTATCCGACTTGAGAGTTTGGCCACCTGTCAGCCATCATGCAATAAATTAACATAAATATTATGGTTTCTATCATAAGTGAGGATAGTATTGCTTGATTGATCGACATTATATGCATGTACCCTAACTATATCTCTGCATAGATTTTCTATGATTTAATATATCTATGGATCTAACATCTGTTATGGGTTACACCGTTGGATCCTTCACCCTTTGATCAATGACTGTGATGCGTTTTGGGAAGGGTTAGGGTATTGACCTACCCCTCAACCTTAACAATTTTCATTTTGCCTCCGCGAGACTATGTGAGCGTTCTGAGCTCCACTGCTCTGGAACTCACACACTGACGTGACTCCATTACGGTAATGATTCGAATGATATCCGAGTTTCCTCAGCCACCTTAAGGTATTAGAATTATCTCTCAGTTTTCTCAGCCACCTTCAGGTATTCAAATGATCTCCAAGTTTTCTCAAGCACCTTCAGGTATTAAAGAAATGGTTGCTCTTCAACCCCAATTTGAAAATTCATCTGCGTCTTTATTTTAATATTTATCTTTGCATAATTCATACTAATTGTTAGGGTTTACTTATATGCACAGTTATCTGGCTTTTGTTCTGATTATGTTGCGTTTTATAACAGCTACTAATTGTTTTAGCAGTAATCATGATGGGTTCTTTCGATCATCCCTCTACAGGAGCAATGCGAGGGTTTTCCTACCTTATTGCATTGGAGAATCAAACAATAGTCCTCAGATAAGCTTTTATAGGTGATTCATGTTGACATTCGAAGTGTTATATACGATAAAGGTTTTTGTTTACAGTATACGAATTCTAGGACAATCTGGACTGACCCGCTTTGATTTCCTTGTTTCCAAGTGTTCAAAACCGAAACCCACTTCTAAATTAAGGTAAGCTCTTCGAGATTGAGCTAGGTCAAATTCCTTTGCAGTTTTGCTTGTTTTACCATAGGGTTTTACACTGTAAACCCTGACACTGATACACTTTCTGTTGTCTTTTCAGGTAATTTGCGGACTTCACACCCTTTTGAATGCATGGCGCTTTCCTTCATGTAATTTCGCCTTCAGCTAGTGACTTCCTCACCTCTCCGTGTCCAGGTACCGCAGGTCTCTGAAAAGATTTAATTATAATTGAAGCCCTTCAGGCTTCTGGGTATAAACCCTAAGTTAACATAGACTTTCAGATGAAGCCCTTAAGGCTATGTTCTCATCTTTCATTTCATACTTGGTGTAAAGAAATTATTCAGCCTTGAAGGTCTTTTGATATTTATAATTTTTCCATACATGCAATGATTTTACAGTTGCATTCTGGAGTTTCTTACTCAACTCTGTATTTGGAATGTTTTTTTGGCTTGGAACTCCCTGTTGAAGCCTAGAAAATCTCTGCTTCAAACATCGAGGAAAACCACCCGGTCGGGACCTTAGGACAACTCCTTTTCCGTTTGGTGTGGTGGCTCTGACTGGATTTAAAGGACCAGTTTCCTTATAACTAAATGGGTTGGTGAGGGATTGATTTGGATGAGTGGAAATGGGACTAAATTAACTGAAATAAAACTATTTAATTAAACTAAATGCTGATAAAGAAATTCTAACACTAACCCGGGTAATTATATGTGAATACAACTTAAGATTGTTCCAATTTAACAATAACCATGAAAATGTATTATTATTTAAATTGAAATGTGCAGAAACGAATAAAGATAACTCTGTTTAAGAAATTAAATAGAGTTATATTAGCATATTGCATTCATCATTATATACCATCTATATATGCTTATGAAAGATAACATCTCAATTATACTCAGAAATGATATATAAAAGGAAACGTTATGAAAACCAAATATATATATATGATAGCAAATTTTCAAGCGAATATCATATAACAAAGGAAATCAACAGTGAACAGATAGAAATATCTCATTCATCTTGAATACTGTCAAATTAAATGTGATACTCTAATCTAGTAACTCCGATGTAAAATTAAATCCAAAGGTACAGAAATGCAACACTTCAAAGATAATTTCAGCACAAAATCACCAGATGTGATCCTTTATAAAATATAAGAGGGAATGGAGTACAGAAATGTAAGCTCCAAATCCAAAAAATATTACAACTCCGGATCCCTCTCTAAATGCATGAGAGGGATTTAAATAAGAATTTACATAACAAAATCCTACTACTACTGCTACAATATATCAAATTAAAAACATAAATGCTATCTTAAATGAAACTGATTCATTGCTTTTCTTTCTCGCTTGATGTAGCCAATTTGCAAATCTTCAGCATATCTTGGAGCCTCGGTGGATGACTCATCTCAGAATGCAGCTGTCCAGCGTAGGTGGCATCGGAAAATTCTAGAATTAGACAATCGACAGCATTTGAAAGGAATTTAATAGCCATTTGTTGATTGTTTGGCTTAATTAAATAAGTCCACATATTTTCCCATGATATTGCTTGAAGTTTGTCGATTTGTTGACTTTTATTCACCATTTCTTCTTTCCATCTGTTTTCAGTTTCTTTCACTTTAGGCAAACTGCCAGGAACACAGTCTGAAATGAGATTGATTGAATACAAGCTGTCATTGATAAATTGCATGATATTACTCATCATGCTCCTAGCTCTTGATATTGCTCTCTCGGCTTTCATTATCTGATGTTCCCATTCTGTAAACAAGATTTCTTTATGTCTTTCTTCTATCCTAGGAAGATTAGCTTCTCTTCCTTTTTCTGTATCTTGCCAAGTAAGAAATTAAGAAATCTTTTCATCAGCATCATCAATTTCTTGTCTGAGAGTAATAATTTTCTGGATCAAGGATGAGGTAATATCACAAAATGGTTCTGCCTATGATAGTTTTGCACAAAATTCATTCAATTGTTGAGACAGCAGTTTATTAGCTTCAAGAGCTTCCGATTTGAATTCACTTAGTTTAGGGAAATCTTTGAACTTATCTAAAGCTGTTTGAAACTCCTTTTCTTGTACAATCTTCACATTCTTCTCATTTTGTAACAAACCTTGTAACCTGGAAATTTCTTCATTCAATTGTTGTTGTTTGCCTAAGACCTGCTCATCAACTTTCTTCTTTTCTTCGGCAAGCTGTTCTTCTAACTCTTTGGACCTGAGTTCTTGATCTTGTAGTAGTTGTTGCAATTGAGTAATCTTTTGCTGACTTTCCTTAGCTTGCTCTTCAAGTGAAGCTATATGGAGATCTTTCTGAGTCATCATCTGAGAAACTTCTACAGCTTTATCAACTGTTGCAGCACTATAAGCTCCCGCATATTGGGACAATTTAGTGAGATCCTCAGAAGGATTCACTTCAGTATTCTTGTAAACAATATTCATAAATTCTTCCTGTGGAGTAGAAAACATGTCCTGATCCATCTTCCTTCTTTTTCTTTGTCTTTTAACAATAGCCTTATGTTTAGGGCTGTAAAATACATCTAAAGGAGGGATCTCCTCGATCTTCAATACAATCTACCCTATAGGATGTTCAGGAATGATTTCGACATCCTGCTCTACTTGCTCTTTATCTTTATCTTGTAGTCCCAATTGCTGGGCGAATTGATCATATTGTTTCAATAACTGAGAAGAAACATTAAGATCAGCAGAGTCTATAATCTTCTCAGTAGTTTCTTTTCCTCCCGATTGCGTGTCTTCTTTCCCTGTATCTGTTTTCTGCTCAATGGTTTTTCTATCCGATCCTCCTTTTTGATTATGCACATTAGTATCAGTACTTGTGCATTTTTCTATTGTTTGAGCAGTGGACTGCTGATCAGTATTTCGATCGGATTTACCATCAGTATTCCCTTTCTGAGCATCAGGTTTGCCATCAGTGCTCACCTTTTCAGTATGTACAGTTGGCTGGTTAATAGCCGATTGTGTAATGAATTTACCGGCAGATGTTTCTCCTGGTGTTTTTCCAGATGTACCCTCTGTCTCTGGCCCTTGTATTGGAATTCTCAGTTGGTCTAGAGGAACTCTCAACAATCTTTGACTTCTGAATAACAAAAATTTATTCATTTCTTCCTTCTGGAATTTAGACTTGGCTA
Organism: Pinus albicaulis; assembly: GCA_034641835.2. Taxonomy (NCBI): domain Eukaryota; kingdom Viridiplantae; phylum Streptophyta; class Pinopsida; order Pinales; family Pinaceae; genus Pinus; species Pinus albicaulis. The sequence continues at coordinate 56,989,724 of CM076569.1, read as the reverse complement.
AATCATAAATTTGAGGAAAATCATTCAACAAAACAAACAAATCATCAAACTCATCTGGTTCATGCTCAAATCGAGCAATTGAAACTGAAGCAGTAACATTAAAGGCTATCTGTCGCGGATCATACTGTCTCCCTGGAATGGTTGCAAATTTACAACCCTTTATTTTGGCGACTTCTTTTTCAGCATGTTTGAAGTCATTTAAAGTAAACTGACCACAATTGAATGGGAATTTAGGCCACATTCTCTTCTTACTGTTGTTTAAAGATCTGGATATTCCTTCAACTGTTAATTGATAGGAAATTTCCTGGGCGAGAAGTTTGTCTGGAACAATAAGAGGAAGAACATGGGGTTCCACAATACTACCAAAAATCCTGATGTATGTAAATTTCTCCTCTCCAAATCAATCTCCTATTGAGGATAAGTCGGCTTTAGCTTTATCAGAGAATCTAGGAGGGAAGCGATTGAAAATGGTTTGGAAAATAGGGATAAGGAAACCATGGCATATTCTATACACATTATCTTGGAAATGAACTTTCCAAAGAAGTTTATGATATATATGAATTGGGGTAGGGTCTTTGGGAGTCCATTTCCATCCAAACAAGGGAAACTCGGAATTAAAACAAAGAGCATCTAGAATATAGGCACAAAAGAAAAAAGGAGTGGAATTTCCAACGGTTTTATCTTGTCTGTACTCGAGTATTCTATTATCCATTCTATCAGAAAGAATAACAACCCAGTCCATAATGTCAGAATTAACAGCAGCTAGGATTAATGGGACCATTTGTATAGAAAACCTAGCTGAATTATCATTGCCAAATAATCTACACATCATGGCAGCGGCATAGCAATACGGAGGTAAGAGGGAATCTACAGAATACATACCGGATGCTTCATTTCTGTGCTTCTCAGGATTTTTCCTCCAATCTTTGATAGGATCGGATTGAAATTTATTATTATCAGCAAACTCTTTGATAAATTCTTTGTTATACACCTTCTGTGGATCAGGAAGATGATACATAGCCTTAATGTCTTCTGCTTTGAACGACCCAAAAGACACTCCAGAAGCTGAAACAAACGTTCTGTCCTGTATCTTCACACTATCGATGACCCATCGAATTACATCATAATAAGGCATGATGCTTGCTCTGGCTGCAATTCGATGCAAAAATGAATTTGCAAGTGTTTTTTCAGTAATCTCAGAGTCGGAATCTGAGCTATCTTCGTCTGGAACTGATGCCTTTTCCACTGTGACTTTGGGGTTTTCTTTCTCCAATAGATTGTAAACTCCTACCCACGTCATTTGTCCGAGCCCTTGGCATGACGTATCTGTAACTAATCTCAGTTTTGTTGGCTTCTCTTTTGAGACTGTAGGAGTCTCAACAAACTTAACAGGAACATCAGTCTTGGCTCTTCTCGTTCTCTTCGACATTTCTGCATTTGATATTACTTCCCTTTGTCTGTGAATGAAAGGGCTTGGTGTTCCTTGGCTCTGCAAAACAATAAACTTTCAGTCGTGACAAACAAGCAAGTTGAACGGAACGATTATGAACTCATGATTCGTTATTTATTGGTTTCGTATAATGCGTAAATGTTCTTTTTGGGTCACACTCACGTATTAAAAGTGAAATCATCAACCAATATTCATTCGATTTGCTATTGAATACCCACGTACAAATGGAGATTTGGCGCTTGTTAAATATTATAATATTCACCTATTCTGAACTTTTCGAATGTAATAAATATCATTTATCAATCGCATCGAAAGTTTTCAAATGACACATAAATATCATAATACAGATTTCTTCGATTGGCCGATTGCGATTGAAAACTTTTCCGATTTCCGATTAGATTGTTTAGATCGCAATCGGGGAGTTTCAATCGAAAAGAATTGTTAATGGATTTCTCCGATTTCCGATGGTGGGGTCTACCATATAAAAGTTTTCCCGTTTAAACAAACAAATGTTTGTTTTCTTTTGAAAGCGTTTATTGTAATAACACGCGTCGCATCGGGGAATTTTAATTTGACCGCAAAGAGCTTATTAAAGAGTATCCCGATCATGCGATTGCGACTGGTCGCATCGCATCGGTAGTATGTGAATGAATAACTTAAACTCTTTGCGATTGAAGTTTTGCGATGGAATTAATCTCATCGGAGGATTTGGGTTTGTATGTCAAATTTCCTCTAAGGGTTTTCTCCGATTCTCCGATTACGATTGTTATTCATTGGACTTTTAAACTTGATTTGTTTTTTATGATAAGGTCTTCTATATTTGATCGGATCGGAAGTTTTGAATGTTGTATTTGGTTTGTATATAAACAAAGATGAGCTTTTTCAAAACAATGAATCTTTATTTCTAAGTCTTTTATTTCTATAAAAAGAAAAAAGGACCCTATTTCTAAAATTAAGAAAAATGGAGGGTTGTTGTATAGTACAACAATTGGCGATTCACTGAAAGAACCAGTTATCTCTGAAAAAATAAAATGAATACTATATTTTTAGTAAGTAAATATTTTTAAAGATAATGAAAACTATCCTAGGATAATCAAAATAAAATCTAACTTATGAAAAAGAATAAAAATTATTTACAATTTCTTTCTAATTTCTTGAGAATAAAAACATTTTTGGGTTATCTCAAGCTTTGATTGGTATTAATAATGAAGTAAGTGAATTTCTCCAAGTTTGGTTTTATAATATACTCTATTGTCATAGGTATTGCCTCTGCTGCCCGCAAACGTTTATAGTTTCGACAGGGTTACCTTTTAACCATTAACTATTCATTGTTCCATTCAACTAAGATTATGACTTTTTAAAAGATAAATTCATAAGACATATTATCTCATGTTTTTTGTCTTTTATTTATTTTTTTTGTTTTTAAGAGCCATTGTTCTGGTTTGGTAGCCAGTTAATAACAATGCCATTTACTAGTTGTAATTAAACTGAACAAGCTGGCTCGTGATGAGACCCCTTGTCTTATATTTATAAGCCATTACCCTGTTTTGATGTGCAGTATTGGTAATGTCAGTTTCATTACTTCTTATGAATATGGTAAGTCGGCTCATGATGAGACCTCTTATCTCTTAAAAATTTTAACATAATTTCTTAGAATTATATTCTAAAAAATCACAACCTAAATGAATGGGGTGAAATAGTTTTATCCTTAAGAATCAATGGATGACAAATTTTCAGAGTTTTTTGAGTACCAAAACTTGAATAATATTTACTTTTATAGATAACCTCTCTCTGCTTAATAAACTTATAATGATTTTACATTTCCCTCAAGTTTTTCAAAAGATCATGCAAATAATTGGTATAATCTTTCAAAGTTTAACATCTTATTTAAAACTATCAAAAGACTATGATCATTTCTTTAAAAATTCTTATTTACACAAAATAAATATTTATAATATTCTTCCTAAGAATTTTCTAACAAGTAAACAGTCAATTAGAGACTTATTAACAACCTTTATTTGCAAAAACAATTAAAAGCTTTGCAGAAAGGAATATGTACAGTTTAAGAAGGGGTTGCCTCCTTATGAAAAGAATTTCTTCAAGATAAGCCCATTTACAGGAAGAGATTCTCTCTTACCTATTAGATCTTGGAGTATGAATGTATTTGAGCCTATCTTTTCAATGATCTGAAATGGTCCAAGCCACATTTTCTGAAACTTGGTATGCTTACCTTTTTCTTCATGTGCTTTATCCCATTTTAGAACAAGATCACCAATTGACAAAATTTTTGACCCAGTAGAACTTGCATCAAAAGAAGATTTTACAAGCTGTTGATGTTTTTCATGAACAATTTTAGCTTTATCTCTATCTTCTTCTAGTTTAAGGATTTGATCATATCTCAATTGAATGGATGAAGAAGGATTTTCTTCAATAAATTTCACTAGAGCTAATGATGGAAGAGTTAAATTTGATGGTATCATAGCTTTTTTTCCATAAACTAAATTAAAAGGTGAAGTTCCTATTGAAGCTTTTTCAGTGATACGATCAGCCCATAATGCAAAGATTAAAGACTTGTGCCAATTCTTTTGATTTTGATCAATAGTCCTTTTAATGATTTTGATGAGATTTTTGTTAGTGGATTCGGCCAAACCATTACCTTATGGGTAACAATTTGCTGAATATTTCAGTTTAAAACCTCTTTTGACTGCAAATTCTATTAAACTATTTCCGGAAAAATAAGATGCATTATCAAAGACAAGAGCTTGAGGTACACCAAACCTGGTTATGATGAATTGATCTATGAAATCAATAATTGCATCATAATTGGCTACCTTCAAAGGGATTGCCTCTACCCATTTTTTAAAGTAATCAGTTGCAGTAAGGATGTACTTGTGATGTTTGGAAGAATGAGGTACTATCTCACCGATAATGTCAAGCCCCCATTGTTCAAATGGTTGCTCAATACTCACTGGTTGCAAAGGAAAAGCTGGTTTCCTTTGTCTTCCACTTGCAGTTTGGCAAATTCTGCACTTCCTTACATAGTCATGTGTATCTTTAAAAAGGGTAGGCCAGTAATAGCCAGCACGAATTATTTTGTGAGTTGTGGTATCACCTCCAAAATGACCTCCTGCTGGTCCATCATGTAACTCCTGCAAAACCTTTTCAGCTTCAGTCTTTTCAAGACATCTTAATAAAATTGAATCATAATTTTTCCTAAATAACACATTATCAATGATCTCATATTTAATAGCCTTTAACCTTAAAGCACGTTTTCTCTTATAGCTGAGATTAGAAGGAGCATACCCATTTTTCAAGTAATAGATGAGATCGGCATACTGAGATTCAGAATCTGTAATACTTATCTGACTTACTTGAATATCTTGATTTGAATCTTGATTTTCTGGTATGTTATGAGCTCCTGCTAATAATCTGCAAAAACCTTGTCCTCTAACAATCTTAGCTGGTTTAATATCAACATCATATTCTTGCAAAGTTGTTACCCAATTAGCTCGTTTTTCTCCTACTTCTCTCTGAATTAATAATTGCCTCACTGTAGAGAATGGGACAATGATTTTTGTATGAGTTTTCAAGAGAAAAGGTCTGAAATTCTTGATTGATTTAAACACAGCGAAGGCTTGTTTTTCAACATCGGAATAATTCAGTTCAGCTCCTTGCAGATTTGAGCTAAAGAAAGAAATTGGTGCTTCAATTTTCTGATCATTGAGCTGTGTTAAAACAGCTACATAGGATGTCTCGGTGGCTAAGGTATACAAAATAAAATCTTTAGAAAAATCCGGGGTACTCAATGCTGGTGCATTAATGATCGCTTGTTTGATTGCCTCAAAGGCTTCTTTCTCTTTATGCCCCCATTTGAATACTGAATTCTTCTTGATCATATTTTGCATAGGTAAAACAATTAAAGAAAAATCGGGAATGAATCTTTTTACAAAATTGATCTGTCCAAGAAATGATTGCATGGATTTTTTGTTATGAGGTAAAGAAATATCAGAAATTTCTTTTACTCTATCTGGATCAATGTATATACCATCTTTTGACACAACAAATCCTAAGAGTTTTCCTTCATCCAAAGCAAAGAAATATTTCTTTGGATTTAAGGAAATACCAAACCTTCTACACCTTTCAAATATTTGCTTTAGATCATGTAGATGATTGGTTCTCTTTTTTGAAAATACTGTTATGTCATCAAGATAAACAACAACTGACTTATTGATCAGACCTTTAAATGCTATGTCCATGGCTCTTTGGAAAGTTGCTCCTGCATTTATTAGTCCAAAAGGCATTTTTTGATAAGCATAAGTTCCCCATTTCGTTCTGAAAGTTGTTTTCAATCTGTCATCTGGATGAACTAAGACTTGATTATAGCCTGAAAATCCATCAAGAAAGGACATAAGTTCAGAACCAGCTACCTTTTGAAGTATATGTTCCATGGTTGGCAATGGGAAATTATCTTTTAAACATGCCTTGTTTAAATTTATGAAATCAATACAGATTCTTATATCACCATTCTTCTTCCTTACAGGTACCATATTGGAAACCCAATTGGAGTGCCTGACAGGAAAAATGATTTTGGCTTTTAAAAGTTTATTAAGTTCTGATTTGATTTGATCTTCAAGATTTGGATGAACTTTCCTTAGCTTTTGTTGAACAGGTTTAATATCAGGAAGCATTGGAATTTTGTGTTGAATAACCGAAGTATCATACGTTTTTAAATCATCATAATTCCAAGCAAAAATGTTTTTATATTTGTTCAAGAGTTTAATGAAAGCATTCCTTTCCTCTGGTGTTAAATTGAGTCCTAAATTAACGTTTTGAGGTTTGGAAACAGAACCAAGATTCACTAATTCAAACTTCAAAGTGGAACTTTGAAGTTTGGCATTAGTGACTTTCTTGAACCTGTCTTTAATATCATATAAGTCCTCCAATTTAACAACAGATTTCGGAATGGGATTTTCATTACCTTTTGAAGAAATTTGTAAATCATGATCATCTTCATCAATAATTTGCTCATCATATGATTTCTCTAAAGTCATGAAATTTAAAATATCTTGATCATGATAGAAAACCCTCCAATTTGTAACATTATCTGGGACAGATGGACGAAAAATTAATTCTACAGAAAACCGATCAGGACTGCAATCTTCAGCAGGTAGGAGTTTAGATGCAACATTAGCTAACAAGTCAGCTGATGTATTCTGATTCCTAGGAATAGGAGAAATATTGAATGCTAAAAAATGAGTGATGAGATCTTGTACTAGGGTTTGATAGTGTTTAAGATGTCCTGAAAGGCAATGAATAGTATTCCTAACTTGTTTTATGACAATTTCGGAATCACCAAAGACTTTCAAGTATTTAACATCTAACCCTATAGCTTTATAAAGTCCTTGAACCAAGGCTTCATATTCTGCAGTATTATTAGTACACTCAAATTCTAACCTACATGACAGCATGGTTTTCTCTCCATATGGATCAATTAAGATGCATCCTGCTCCAGCTCCATCACTAGACTTTTATCCATCAAAATATAACGACCAAAATAAAGATTTATCTATTGACTTATCTACAATTACATCAGAAGTATTTACAATTCTGGAAGAATCGGATTGTGAAAAATTTTCTATTTGAGAAACAAAAGTATTTACAGAAAAAAGTGATTGGGGTGCTTTGAAGTTTCCAAGAAATGATTCAGCAGAATAACCTCCAAGAATATTGTTGTTGAATGCCACAGGTTCATTAGGTTGTTCAAATTCAGTGACAGTGTGCGTCATATGTTTTTCTCGTTCGATTTTGATTTGATTTGGTTTCCCTTTGTAGGGAAGCCACATATGTGAAAAATCAGTTGAGATATAACCATTAAGTTTCGCAGACTAGTCCCTGCTTAAAATTAATCCATAGAATTCAGGAATATCAGCAATCAAAATATCAATTCTTTGGACAATTCTAGGATCGGAAGCTAATCTGATAGTAATTGAATTGATTTCTCCTACAACTTGAACTTTAGAGCGATCTAATTGAACAATATGAACTGCCGATTTCTGTGGTTCGATATTCAATTTGGCACAAACAGAAGTAGGCATTATATTGGAGGAAGCTCCAGAATCAATCAAGCAATTGTGCAGATTCTTATTGTACATTTCATAAGTTAGAAGAAAAGGAGGAGTTTGAGAATTTGAATTTTCTCCAATGAGCACTGTATCAGTAGCATCTACCTTATCTGGTGGTTTACCAGCTCCCCTAGCTGCTTTTGCAACTACACCACTTGGTAAAGGAGAAATTGGTGTAGCGTTTAATTCTTTCAATGGCAACTTCTGCTGGTGTTTTAGTTTGCTGAGTTCATGTAAGGAAATATTGGCTTTTATATTTTTCATGTCTTCAACAATGTTATACTCCATAGGATCTGACACCACTAAAGTCTTTGTTGTTGATGTGGGAGGATTAGAAGAAGATGGCTGATTTTGAGTAGGTAATGGAGAAGCTTTCTTTGCAGGGGATTTATCTTTGGTACTTGGAGTTGTGATTTTCTTTTTAGGAGCTGTTTGTATAGGCTCTGCTGTAGATTTACTCCTAGTACTTACAGGCATAGCTTCTTGTTCTACCTCACTATCAGAATTAGGGAGGATAAAATCCCACATTCCATGTAATTCAGCTATTTCTTCATTCTCATCTTCCTCATCTGATACTAAAGATGTATCTTCTTCTTCTTCTTCTTCCTCTGATTCTGCATTAGAGATTGCATTAGGAGGTTTAGATTGAACTTGGTTTCTTCTGAAATTTCGGAATGGTTTTTTGGTAGAAGTTTCAGCTACTTATTTTTTAATTTCAACCATTTCATTTGACATGGTTTTAAGAACTTTCTGTAAACCCTCCATGTCATATGGATCTTTGGCCTTTTTCTTTGAATCATCTTTGAAGCTGACTTTCTTTGATTTTCTTTCCTCAATAGTATTTTTCTTTTCTAGAGAAATAATTCGTTTTTCTACTGCAATAGCCTCTTTCATATTCTCGGCTAATGTAGGTTTTGCAGCTCTATCTACAAAAATTGCTATGTTTGAGGGTAAGGCAGTTATATACCATTCGCTTCTGACTTGTTCACTAGGCTGTGAATCTGTGTGGATTTTGTTCAAGAGTTTGTTGAATCTAGCATTGAAATATTTAATGGGCTCTTTGGGTTCTATCTTCAAATTTGAGAGATCATTGAGTAAAGTAGCTATTGATCGGTCATCTCCAAATTTGGTTAAAAAATGATCTGCAAAAATGGCCCAACTTGTTATGGATCCCGAAGGTAATGAAAAGTACCATGATCCTGCTGCTCCTTGAAGAGTATAAGGGAATAGTCTGACTACAACATCTTCATGTGTGACTCCATTCAAATTTACAGCCAGCATAAAGTTATTGATATGTTCTTAAGCTTGAATGTTAAGATCTGGACTAAATTTTGGAAGCCATTTTCCAGGATTGTCTGGTAAATCATGTAAAGGTGCAGCCATATTGACTGCCCCTGGAGTAGCCCATGGTCTAGCCATTATCGGAACGACTATTAGAGGAGTATTAGAAACTGGTGGTGTTTGAATAGAAGTTGTTGGAATAGATGATGTTGAGATTGATGATGATTGAGAGGAAGACGATTGCAGAGATGATGATTGAAGAAATGATGTGGAAACAAATGTACTTTGTTGAGTTGGGATTTCGAAAGCAGGTAATTGAATATGAGATGATGAACTAATATCACTTTCTGATTCCGATTGAATTATTTTTGTCTTGCCCTTACTAGGTAAAGGAAATTCTTTCGGAGGAATACCAAGTTTTTCACTTTGCAGCCTAGTAAGAGGTTTGGAAGGAATAAATTTTGAGCTTACACTACCTTCAGATATTTCAGACTCTTCAAGAGATAATGAGAATCCTTTCAATTTATGAATTAAATCTTGAACTTCAGGAGACTCAGGAGTTTGCTTGTCTAAATGTTTTGAGATTTTGGTAGTGGGTGTCTGAATATTCTCTGCAATTTCTTCTCTAGGATTTTGAATTTCAGAAGAAATTGAAGAAGTTAATGAGGGTGTTTTGCTCTCAGAATGGCCTGTGGATAAAGATTTACTTGCCATTCATAGCTCAGACCCTCCTTCTAGCGCCAAAAATGTTGAAGCCTAGAAAATCTACTGCTTCAAAACATCGGGAAAGAAACCCAGGTCAGGACATAGAATGAAGCTCCTTTTCAGGTTGGTGTGGTGGCTCCACTGGAGTTAAAGGACTAGTTTCCTTATAACTAAATGGGTTGGTGAGGGATTGATTTGGATGGTGAAATGGGACTGATGGCGAAATAAAACTATCTAGTCGACTAAATGCGTGTAAATAGATTCTAACACTAACCCAACTGGGTAATTATATGTGAATACAACTTAAGATTGTTCCATTTAATATTAACCATGAAAATGTATTGTTTTATTTAGATGAAATGGCAGAAAGATAAGAGAAATAAGAGATATTCTGGTGCAATCCATGAAGTTTATATCAACATCTTCAATTCATCATTATATGTATATACGTGCTTTTATGAAGATAATATCTCAATTATACTTCAAATGATATATCTACAAAGGAGCATTGAAAACCAAGCTCATATTATATATATATGGTATAAATTAGTGAATATCGCTAAACTTGAAATCAACATCAAACAGATAGAAATACCTTGTTCATCTTGATGACTTTCCGATAAATGTTTAGGAATTCGAATCCAGTAACTCCGATGTAAAATTAAATCCAAAGGTACAGAAATGCAACACTTCAAAGATAATTTCAGCACAAAATCACCAGATGTGATCCTTTATAAAATATAAGAGGGAATGGAGTACAGAAATGAAAGCTCCAAATCCAAAAAATATTACAACTCCGGATCCCTCTCTAAATGCATGAGAGGTATTTAAATAAGAATTTACATAACAAAATCCTACTACTACTGCTACAATCTATCAAATTAAAAACATAAATGCTATCTTAAATGAAACTGATTCATTTCTTTTCTTTCTCGCTTGACGTAGCCAAGTTGCAAATCTTCAGCATATCTTGGAGCCTTGGTGGATGACTCATCTCGGAATGCAGCTGTCCAGCGTAGGTGGCATCGGAAAATTCTGGAATTAGACAATCGACAACATTTGAAAGGAATTTAATAGCCATTTGTTGATTGTTTGGCTTAATTAAATAAGTCCACATATTTTCCCATGATATTGTTTGAAGTTTGTCGATTTGTTGACTTTTATTCACCATTTCTTCTTTCCATCTGTTTTCAGTTTCTTTCACTTTAGGCAAACTGCCAGGAACACAGTCTGAAATGAGATTGATTGAATACAAGCTGTCGTTGATAAATTGCGTGATATTACTCATCATGCCCCTAGCTCTTGATATTTCTCTCTCAGCTTTCATTATCTGATGTTCCCATTCTGTAAACAAGATTTCTTTATGTCTTTCTTCTATCCTAGGAAGATTAGCTTCTCTTCCTTTTTCTGTATCTTTCCAAGTAAGAAATTCAGAAATATTTTCATCAGCATCATCAATTTCTTGTCTGAGAGCAATAATGTTCTGGATCAAGGATGAGGTAATATCACAAAATGGTTCTGCCTGTGATAGTTTTGCACAAAATTCATTCAATTGTTGAGACAACAGTTTATTAGCTTCAAGAGCTTCTGATTTGAATTCACTTAGTTTAGGGAAATCTTTGAACTTATCTAAAGCTGTTTGAAACTCCTTTTCTTGTACAATCTTCGCATTCTTCTCATTTTGTAACAAACCTTGTAACCTGGAAATTTCTTCATTCAATTGTTGTTGTTTGCCTAAGACCTGCTCATCAAATTTATTCTTTTCTTCGGCAAGCTGTTCTTCTAACTCTTTGGACCTGAGTTCTTGATCTTGTAGTTGTTGTTGCAATTGAGTAATCTTTTGCTGACTTTCCTTAGCTTGCTCTTCAAGTGAAGCTATATGGATATCTTTCTGAGTCATCATCTGAGAAACTTCTACAGCTTTATCAACTGCTGCAGCACTATAAGCTCCTGCATATTGGGACAATTTAGTGAGATCCTCAGAAGGATTCACTTCAGTATTCTTGTAAACAATATTCATAAATTCTTCCTGTGGAGTAGAAAACATGTCCTGATCCATCTTCCTTCTTTTTCTTTGTCTTCTAACAATAGCCTTATGTTTAGGGCTGTAAAATACATCTAAAGGAGGGATCTCCTCGATCTTCAATACAATCTGCCCTGTAGGATGTTCAGGAATGATTTCGACATCCTGCTCTACTTGCTCTTTATCTTTATCTTGTAGTCCCAATTGCTGAGCGAATTGATCATATTGTTTCAATAACTGAGAAGAAACATTAAGATCAGCAGAGTCTATAATCTTCTCAGTAGTTTCTTTTCCTCCCGATTGCGTGCCTGCTTTCCCTGTATCTGTTTTCTGCTCAATGGTTTTGCTATCCGATCCTCCTTTTTGATTATGCACATTAGTATCAGTACTTGTGCATTTTTCTATTGTTTGAGCAGTGGACTGCTTATCAGTATTTCGATCGGATTTACCATCAGTATTCCCTTTCTGAGTCTCAGGTTTGCCATCGGTGCCCACCTTTGCAGTATGTATAGTTGGTTGGTTAACAACCGATTGTGTAATGACTTTACCGGCAGATGTTTCTCCTGGCGTTTTGCCAGATGTACCTTCTTTCTCTGACCCTTGTATTGGAATTCTTAGTTGGTCCAGAGGAACTCTCAACAATCTTTGACTTCTGAATAACAAAAATTTATTCATTTCCTCCTTCTGGAATTTAGACTTGGCTAAATCATAAATTTGAGGAAAATCATTCAACGAAACAAAAAAATCATCAAACTCATCTGGTTCATGCTCAAATCGAGCAATTGAAACTGAAGCAGTAACATTAAAGGCTATCTGTCGTGGATCATACTGTCTCCCTGGAATGGTTGCAAATTTACAACCCTTTATTTTGGCAACTTCCTTTTCAACATGTTTGAAGTCGTTTAAAGTAAATTGACCACAATTGAATGGGAATTGAGGCCACATTCTCTTCTTACTGTTGTTTAAAGACCTGGATATTCCTTCAACTGTTAATTGATAGGAAATTTCCTGAGCGAGAATTTTGTCTGGAACAATAAGAGGAAGAACATGTGGTTCCACAATACTACCAAAAATCCTGATGTATGTAAATTTCTCCTCTCCAAACCAATCTCCTATTGAGGATAAGTCGGCTTTAGCTTTATCAGAGAATCTAGGAGGGAAGCGATTGAAAATGGTTTGGAAAACAGGGATAAGAAAACCATGGCATATTCTATACACATTATCTTGGAAATGAACTTTCCAAAGAAGTTTATGATATATATGAATTGGGGTAGGGTCTTTGGGAGTCCATTTCCATCCTAACAAGGGAAACTCAGAATTAAAACAAAGAGCATCTAGAATATAGGCACAAAAGAAAAAAGGAGTGGAATTTCCAGCAGTTTTATCTTGTCTGTACTCGAGTATTCTATTAGCCATTCTATCAGAGAGAATAACAGCCCAGTCCATAATGTCGGAATTGACAACAGCTAAGATTAATGGGACCATTTGTATAGAAAACCTAGCAGAATTGTCATTACCAAATAATCTACACATCATGGCGGCGGCATAGCAATACGGAGGTAAGAGGGAATCTACCGAATACATACCGGATGCTTCATTTCTGTGCTTCTCAGGATTTTTCCTCCAATATTTGATAGGATCAGATTGAACTTTATTATTATCAGCAAACTCTTTGATAAATTCTTTGTTATACACCTTCTGCGGATCAGGAAGATGATACATTGCCTTAATGTCTTCTGCTTTAAATGACCCAAAAGACACTCCAGAAGCTGAAACAAACGTTCTGTCCTTTATCTTCACACTATCGATGACCCATCAAATTACATCATAATAAGGCATGATGCTTGCTCTGGCTGCAATTCGATGCAAAAATGAATTTGCAAGTGATTTTTCAGTAATCTCAGAGTCGGAATCTGAGCTATCTTCGTCTAGAACTGATGCCTTTTCCACTGTGACTTTGGGGTTTTCTTTCTCCAATAGATTGTAAACTCCTTCCCACGTCATTCTTCCGAGCCCTTGGCATGATGTATCTGTAACTAATCTCAGTTTTGTTGGCTTTTATTTTGAAACAGTAGGAGTCTCAAAAAACTTAACAGGAATAGCAGTCTTGGCTCTCCTCGCTCTCTTCGACATTTCTTTGTTTGATACTATTTCCCTTTGTCTGTGAACGAAAGGGTTCAGTGTTCCTTCGCTCTGAAAAACAATAAACTTTCAGTCGTGACAAACAAGCAACTTGAACGGAACGATTATGAACTAATGATTCGTTATTTATTGGTTTCGTATAATGCGTAAATGTTCTTTTTGGGTCACACTCACGTATTAAAAACGAAATCATCAACCAATATTCATTCGATTTGCTATTGAATACCCACGTACAAATGGAGATTTGGCGCTTGTGAAATATTATAATATTCACCTATCCTGAACTTTTCGAATGTAATAAATGTCATTTATCAATCGCATCGAAAGTTTTCAAATGGCACATAAATATCATAATACAAATTTCTCGATTTGCCGATTGCGATTGAAAACTTTTTCGATTTCCGATTAGATTGTTTAGATCGCAATCGGGGAGTTTCAATCGAAAAGAATTGTTAATGGCTTTCTCCGATTTCCGATGGTGGGGTCTACCATATAAAAGTTTTCCCGTTTAAACGAACAAATGTTTGTTTTCTTTTGAAAGCGTTTATTGTAATAACGCGCGTCGCATCGGGGAATTTTAATTTGACCGCAAAGAGCTTATTAAAGAGTATCCCGATCATGCGATTGCGACTGGTGGCATCGCATCGGAAGTATGTGAATGAATAACTTAAACTCTTTGCGATTGAAGTTTTGCGATGGAATTAATCGCATCGGAGGATTTGGGTTTGTATGTCAAATTTCCTCTAAGGGTTTTCTCCGATTCTCCGATTGCGATTGTTATTCATTGGACTTTTAAACTTGATTTGTTTTTTATGATAAGGTCTTCTATATTTGATCGGATCGGAAGTTTTGAATGTTGTATTTGGTTTGTATATAAACAAAGATGAGCTTTTTCAAAACAATGAATCTTTATTTCTAAGTCTTTTATTTCTATAAAAAGAAAAAGGGACCCTATTTCTAAATGAATTTTATTTCTAAAATTAAGAAAAAGGGAGGGTTGTTGTATAGTACAACACTCCCTTAATTCCTGTTAATGGTACAATTGAGAAGTTTTCGGCATTGAGTTATTATAATATTGCCATTTACGATTTACTGTGATTACTGTTTACCTCATTATTCATATTTTAGTACTGTAGCAGTCACTGTATAGTCCGGCCTTCTCTGTGCATCGACTGTGTAATTTTACATATATCTACAGTCTTGTAGTTTGTTTTTATATTATGTTTTATATGCACATAACTGTGCCATTTTACCTGCATGCAATTCTTCTGTTCATTTTAATGTCGAATGCTACTCACGTATTTCCTTATTTTGGAAACTGAATGCATTGCAGTTATCTTTATTTCTACAAATTTTCTCTTTCATGTATTACATTTATTTGTCGTTAGCAGAGCCAATCTGTGGGCTAATGTTGTTTAAATACATAACAGTATTTCATTCAATCTATCATTTTCTTAGTAAATAATGTTCAATTACTATATAAAGTTGATGTGTGAACCATCTCTATTTCTGGGTTACTCTCTATAATCCCTCAATCCGTGTATAGTAATTTTTATCGAAGAGGGGACGAACTGTATAGTCTGGGGTCCCCACCCTAGACAGACTAATAGTCCCCTCCACAACCTTTTTCTCGTTTTACATTTAAATACCCTATTTACTTCTTTCTACACTAGCACAATCATTTTTTATTTAACAACACATTTATTATGATGTACAGGAAATTGAACTGTCTTAGAGTACAGAACTAATGAATTTCCCTTTTTACTGCTATATACCATCATTCATTCTTTCTTGAAGAAAAATAACACACGGATAGTTTTACTATCTTTTCCTATTTTCTCAATTACAGAAATAACAATTTATCTAATCTGGAAAAACACATTAAGATTCACATGTCTTCCTTAACACATTCTTAAGTTACTTATCTCACTTTATAATGTTGATGATAGCCTCCCAACCTTGAGAGAGGCAATTACGTCCTCAACTCCCCTCGTGCTCCTCACCAGAGTAGGACTTAGATAGTAGTTTTTCTGGAGTAGACCTCAAGATCCTCAGTCTAGTCTTCACTCCTCGATTTAGGTTGCATAGTTTCCACGGGTTCCAACCAGCTCTGGATTTACTCTCACCTTCAAGCCGCCTGGATTTTCTCCATATTCACAAAACCCCTTTTTCTCACTGGGATTTTCTATTTATCCTCATAGAAAAATGTAATTGTCTTTTAACTGCTTTTTCCCAACTATTCTAGGATCTTGGAATACTTTATCATCAGTTTTATGGAAACCATTCCATAAATAATTCTTTATTTAAGAAAAGAAATATATTCATTACTAGATTAAATTTACTTGTTAATCTCATTTAAAAAATTAAATGCATAATCCCTTTTTAAAAGAAAAAGAAATAGTTTAAGGATTAAATCCCGATGTTACATCTTCCCCTACACGAAATAAACACCGTCCTCGGTGTTCTATTCCATATCAGCACAAATCCTTCATCTTCCCATGTAGCCTCCTCCGCGCCAAAGGCTTCCATTGCACTTTAACTTGGGTGATGGCTCGCCTTTGGAGCATTATTTCTCTCTAATCGAGAATACGTTGAGGTTCTACCAGAAATTCTCCATCCTGTTTGATGTGCAACCAGCAACGGCTTAAGTTAGTTAATATAATATTCATCTCTCTTGGAGATCTGGTACTCAATCTCATTCCTAGCTGAATATTTTTCCAATGTATTACATGCCTAGGATCATGCACATATCATTTCAGTATTGATACATGAAACACATTGTGCACCCGTATGTGACTTAGTAATGCCAATCGATAGGCTACTGGTCCTACTCTTTCCAAGATTTGGAAAGTTCCACGGAACCTAGGAGTCAACTTGGCACACAAATTCCACCTTAAGGTGCTTTTATTGGGCCTAATTCTCACACACACATGATCACCCACTTTAAACTCCTGATATGTTCTTTTTTTTTTTCCGCATAAACATTCCGCCGATCTTGGGCAGCTTTTAGATTCTGTCGAATCTTCTTTACTTCTTATTCCATTTCAACCAACATCTCCGGACCCAACATTAATTTGGTTTCTAGACTGATCCAGTTAATGGGAGTTCAACACTGTCTCCCGTATAAGGCCTCAAAGGGACTTATTTAAAGAGACTCTTGATATCCATTATTTTATGTGAATTCCACTAGATGTAGATAATATTCCCACTTTGTGGGTTGTTGCATTACGTACATGTGCAACATGTATTCTAGGATTTCATTCACTCGCTCTGTTTTTCCGTCCGTCTATGGATGATATGTGGTGCTAAAGTTGATCTGTGTGCCCAACTCGGTAAACAATGCCTTCCTAAAGGTCGAAGTGAAATTTACATCTCAATCCGAGATGACTGTTTTTGGAATACCATGCAACCTAAATATTTCCCTCATGAAAATGTCTGCAATCTGCACCATTTTGTAATTGGACTATACTGGAATAAAGTGAGCTGCTTTTCTCAATCTATCTATGACCACCATTATAGAATCGTTATGTTTCTTCAGTCTTAGTAGATCAGTAATAAAATCCAACGATATGACCTCCCATTTTCATTCTGATACAGGTATGGGCTGCAACAATCCTCTTGGATGTTGATGTTCCACCTTAACCCGTTGGCATTTGACACACTTAGTTAAGTATTCAGCAATATTTTTCCACATACTAGGCCAAAAATAAACTTTCCTGATTATTTTCATCATTTTCTGGTAGCTTGGGTGTCCAGAATAAGTACTTCGATGATATTCATCCAAGATCAACTCTTTTAAACTCATCTGATTTGGGATGTATATCTTTCCTCTAAAAGTCAAAATCTGATCATCGTTAATCTTATAATCTGATAACTTTTTCTGATTTTGTGCTTCATTTTCTTGCTGCCATAAAAATTGATATTCAGGATCCTTCTCGACTGATTCTTTTATCTATTCCTGGAATTTCAATTCCACATGATTAAAGTAGAGTTCATATGCTTAATGTAATTTTCTGCTCAAATCATCGACAACACGATTTTCTTTGCCCTTAACATGTTTTATATCAAAATCAAATTCGCTTAGGAATGCATTCCACCTTGCCTGGCGAGCATTCAAATCAGTGTGTTTAAAGTAGCTGGTCAGGTTGCTATGATCTGTTTTCAACACAATTTTTTTTCCAAAAAATTAGTGTCTCCATACCTAGAGTACGTGTACTACTGTTGTCAACTATAGATCATAAGCGGAATAATTTTGTTCATGATCTTTTATCTTCCTTGACTCATACGCAATGACCTTACCATCTTGAGATAGTATTGCTCCCACTCCTTCCTTCCACACATCGGTTCATACTTCATATTCCTTGTTTGGATCCGCTACCCTCAGTACCAGGGAAGTAGTCAGAAACTGCTTTAACTGTTCAAAACTAGACTGACATTCACTGGTCCATTTAAACATTCTTCCCTTTCGCTGCAGAGATGTAATAGGAAAATAATTTTTTAAGAATCCTTCGATGAAATGCCTATAATATCCAACCAGCCCCATAAAAGAACGTATGTCTGCTACGTTTTTGGGTACCCTCCATTCGATAAAAGTATTTATTTTTTCAGAATCCACTGTTATGCCTTCAGCGGAAATGACATGGCCTAAATATTGGATTTTCTCTTTGAATAAATCACACTTGCTGAACTTGGCATACAGTTGATGCTTCCTCAACATTTCCAATACTTTTCGTAAGTGTTCCTTATGCTCTTCCATGGTCCTTGAATAAATTAATATATCATCAATGAATATCAGAACAAGCTTGTCCAAAAATGGATGAAATATGCCATGCATCACGCTGATGAATGTTGCTGGTGCATTGGTTAATCCAAATGGAAAGACCATGAACTCATAGTGCTTGTATCGAGTTTGGAAGGTTGTTTTGTAGATGTCCTCATCTTTTATTTTAATCTGGTGGTAACCAGATCTTAAATATATCTTTGAAAATACAGTCTCCCCTTTTACCTGATCGAAAATATCATCTATACATGGCAACAAATATTTATTCTTAACTGTCAATTTATTAAGTTGTCTGTAATCCATGCACATTTGCATTGTTCCATCCCTTTTCTTCACGAACAGAACTGGTGCTTCCCAAGGGGATACACTAGGTCGAATACATCCCTTATCCAGAAATTCTTGTAATTGCATTTTTAATTATGTTAAATCAGGTACACTCATTCGATATTGGGCTCATGACACTGGTGTTGTCCTGGGCAACAATTCGATAGTGAAATCGATATCTCTCTTTGGAGGTAGTCCTGGTATGCTTTCTAGAAATACATCCATAAAGTATTGTACCACTGGTATATTTTCCAACATAGTGGTATTATCCTTAGAATTAGTGAATCCCACTTGGATAGCATAAATTTGGCATCATTTTATAATGCATTTACCCAACTGGGATTCTCTAATAGGACGTAATTACAGAGGTTTCTTGATTCCTTGCAACTCTTGGCGTGTCCCATCTTCAAATATGAAGTAAATGATCTTGTCTTTACAGTCTACTAGAGACCAGTGTCCTTCTAGCCAATCCATACACAGTAGTATATCATAGGAACCCAAAGGTTGAATATTTAATTTTACCTTTAACTACAGATTTCCAATTTCCAAGGAACAATTCGAGAGTTTAGCACTAACCCTTCTCTTCGCCCCAGTGGCTAGCTATACTAGCGAGGGGTTCTTAAATTTCTAGCTTTGCAACTTACACTTTTCTACTATCTGGGGGTTTACATAGCTTAAACTGGCACCAGGGTCAACCAAAATAGAAACAGTTTGTGAAAATAGCTTACCTTCAAGTTCTATCATGGTTGGCTGGTAATATTCTTTTCGGTCTTCAAGAGCTGCATTAATTCTTGTTATATTTCGAGCAACGTCTCCCACCGTAGAAGCTTCTTGCAGGTTGGTTGTTGTTTCACTTCTCCCATGACGAGGACAATTATTATAATAATTTGCCTCGCTGCATCCTTAGCACTGTAGAGGGGGTTTCTAGGTTTTTCCATGTTCTGGTCTGCTGGAGGCTTATGTGGGTCATTCCTCAGTTGGACATTTTGGCTTCTGCTGATTTCTCTCATACTGCCTACTTGCTAAATTTCTTGTAGTATTTTTAAAATTACTAGACCTTCCACTCTTAAAATTTGAATTGTTTTTCTTCCCTTTCTTTGGCGGCCAATTTCTACCTATTTCTCCTTTTGCCTTGGACTGCTGATAGCACATTCGTGCTTTTCGAATCACTTCGTCGATCATCTTCGGGTTTAAAAATTCTATTCTTTCCTTCATGTGGGTAGGTAAAATGATCAGAAATCGCTGAACTGTAGTCTTGATCTCATCTCTTAGGTATGGTACGTATCTTAACAATGATGTGAACTTAGTTATGAATTCGTTCATTGAGAATTTTCCCAATCTCAAATCATGGAATTCTCGAGATTTTTCATCATAGAAACACTTCGTTAGGTACTTATCCTTGAAGTATTGTTGGAACTTGTCCTAGGTCACATTATGATCTTCAATACCTCGAACATTTTTTACTTCCTCCCACCATAAAGTAGCTTTCTCCCTCAGTTGGTAGATAGCCAAGCGAGCTTTGAGTTTGCTGCTATATTCATAAACTTGAAAATACTTGTTCATGTTAATATTCCATGATTCTTCCACCTCTTCAGGCTCTTCATCGAAGGTAGGAGGTTTGATTTTCTAGAACTCACCCTACAGTTCCATTTTCTGTTTTTTAATCTCTTGATAATCTGACACATTTCTAGATTCTGCTTCATTATAAGTTTTGTTTTTATTGCTCTGTTGTGTATGAATTCCTTCTAGCTTGTCATTAGTTTGTCGTCACTGTTCACTTTCTTCTCAAGTATCCATTTCAGGGCTTGGCTGAGCTATCCCTTGATTTTTCCTATCTGAGAGGCTTTTAAGAATCCTCTCCTGCTCTCGCATCAGCCTTTCATTGTCACTTCTCACCCAGACCATTTCTTCCTGTAACTGTTAAACTATATTCAACAATATACTCGTTTGATGTTGATTTTCTTCAAGTAATCTGCTCATTTTTTGGTGTTGATCTACGCTTAGCTACACCCACATTTATGGGTTCATCTCATGATTAGGTTGGGGATGATATTCCCCAATAGTTCTGGGTACTTGATGCGCTGATTCCCTTCTCATTGTATCCTTCCTACTTTATGTGCACAATTTACACAAATCAATTGTTATTTAGGTGACCCCTTAAGGTCCCATCGTGTGAACGCTACTCTGATACCACTTGTGACATCCACTTACATAAACATTTTTTTAAATCCTTTTTACTTATCATTTTAACTAACTTGCTATTAGTAATTTCTTTCCTCACTTTCTATTACATTAGAAAACACCATAGTGCATTTTTTTTATAACCATAAGGAAAATACTTTGATAACAAAATATTAGGATTTGATAACCATTAACCTTACTCTTGCAAAGCCGCGATAAATCCAAGTATTATAATACTATGTTGGCATGGTTTACAAAGGTTTATTCGGTAGTTTTTACAAATATATACCAAGTATATAGTTTCACACCCACCTGGGTTATCGTGGGCTTATCCAACTTGAAATTTTGGCCACCTGTCAACCATCATGCAATAACTTAACATAAATATTATGGTTGCTACATAACCAAGGATATTATTGCTTAATTGATTGACATTATATGCATGTACCCTAACTATATCTCCGCATAGATTTTCTGTGATTTAATATATCTATGGATCTAACATCTGTTATGGGTTACACCGTTGGATCCTTCACCCTTTGATCAACGACTATGATGAATTTTGGGAAGGGTTAGGGTATTGACCTTCCCTTCAACCTAACCGTTTTCATTTTTCCTCTGCGAGACTGTGTGAGTGTTCAAAGCTCCACTGCTCTGGAACTCACACGCTATCGTGACTCTGTTACGGTACTGGTTCGAATGATTTCCGAGTTTGCTTAACCACCTTCAGGTATTCAACTGATCTTCGAGTTCACTCAACCACCTTCAAGTATTAAGGGAATGGTTTCTCTTCATCCCCAATTCAAAAATTCATCTGAATATTTCTTTTTATATTTATCTTTACATAATTCATACTAATTGTTAGGGTTTACTTATATGCACATTTTATATAGCTTTTGTTCCAATTATGTCGTGGTTTATAAAGCCTGCTAATTGTTTTAGCAGTAGTCATGATGGGTTCTTCTGACCATCCCCCTATAGGAGAAATGCGAGGGTTTTCCTAGCTTACTGCGCTGGAGAATCAAAAAATAGTCCTCGGCTCAGCTTTTACAGGGGATTCGTGTTGACATTCGAAGTGTTATATATGGCAAGGGTTTTTGTTTATGGTATAGCCATGCTAGGACAATCTAGACTGACCCGCTTTGATTTCCTTTCCTTGTTTCTAGGTCTTCAACACCGAACCCCGCTTCTAAATTGAGGTAAGCTCTTTGAGATTGAGCTGGGTCAAATTCCTTTGCATATTTGTTTGTTTTACCCCAGGGTTTTACACTGCAAACCCTAACACTGATGCATTTTTTGTTTTCTTTTCAGGTAATTTACGAACCTCACACCCTTTTGAATGCATGGCGCTCTCCTTCATGCAATTCCGCCTTCAGCGAGTGACTTCCTCACCTCTCTGTGTACAAGTACCGTGGGTCTATGAAATGATTTAATTTAATTGAATCCCTTTAGGCTTCTGGGTATAAACCCTAAGTTAACATAGACTTTCAGATGAAACCCTTAAGGCTCTATTCTCATCTTTCATTTCATACTTGGTGTAAAGAAATTATTCAACCTTGAAAATGGATTAATATATAAGGTTTTTTGATATTTATAAGTTTCCATACATGCAATGATTTTACAGTTGCGTTCTGGAGTTTCTTACTTAGCTCTATGTTTGGAATGTTTTTTTTGGCTTGGAACTCCCTTAATTCCTGTTAATGGTACAATTGAGAAGTTTTCGATACCAAGTTATTATAATGTCGCCATTTTATGATTTACTGTGATTACCGTTTACCTCATTATTCATATTTTAGTACTATAGCAGTGACTCTATAGTCATGCCTTCTATGTGCGCCGACTTTGTAATTTTACATATATCTACATTCTTGTAGACTGTTTTTATACTATGTTTTATATGCACATAATTGTGCATGTTTACCTGCATGCAATTCTTCTGTTCATTTTAATGTCGAATGCTATGTTGAGATTGCAACAAGATGATGAGCTTAGTGGAAAGGAGTCGCCTTCACTAAGTGGGCCCGCAGGCTATTTTTGGCGCAAAGTCTATTTTTAGACTATGTCTATTTTTAGACATATGGCTCATGTTCTATGAGTTGCAGGATGCTATTTTTGGATGGTTGGTCAAGTTGGAAAAAATAGATGGACTTCTATTTTTAGACATATTGGGCGGAATCTATTTTTAGATTGCCAGTCTAAAAATAGATATGTCGAATATCATTAGCTCTTAGTAATATTTAGACTCTAAACATTATCTTATTCTCTTGGAGCACTTTAGTTAAGTGCACAAATGTGGCACAGGAGCTGACAGAAGGAATTACACTATTCCTAAGTGTTATGTGGAGCTATTGCATGGATACTTCAGTTAGAACTCATGTGACAGAGTTTGGTGGAGTTGATAGAGGATGTTAGTGGAGTTGTATTCAGATTAAATAATCTAACCATAGTTGAGCTATTTGTATTCAGTTTAACTAATTGATACAATTAGTGAGAGTGGTGTGAATTAATTATTAATTAATTCACTAATTATAAACTCATTAATCAACTAAAAGAATGCATCAGTTAACTTCAGTGCATGGACAGTTTCAGTGGAGACCAGTGCAAGAATAGGTGAAAGAGCAGGTTAACTATCAGTTGTGACTATACTGTTGCTATTTGCAACACACAGATAGGTGGAGTAGCCCATGAGGATTGCACAGTACAATCCAGGTGGTTTATCTATTTAATGAAGCCATCCCATAGCATTAATTACGCAATACAAACTGGCTATCAAGTGGCAAAATATTGGAGCATGTGTTTTGCTAGATCTATCTTGATTAGTGTGTAGCAATTGGAGGTTGTGCTGAGAGCTTGTGAGGAGCTTTGTACAATGATTGTTACATGATCTCTATGACATATAATATACAGATAGTTGGGGTTTTTAGCTTTAAGATTTCCCATGAAATAATGTGTTCATATGTGTGATTTTTTATGGTTTTAATGTGCGCATGCAATTGATTTTATTTCCGCAATTAATGATCAATGGTAGAAGAGATTCTGTATTATGCATGAAGCTAAAATAGTGTGTGATCAGGAGAATCTCGGTGAATAATATATCAGTTATTCAAATTTCTACATGGTATCGGAGCATTATTTATCATTGGAGCAATTGCAAAACATTGAAGCGGTTGAGTTTTGTGCTGGTGGAATTCGAATTTGCAGCAGTGTTTTCTTGGTGTCGAAGTTGAGATATCTTTCAACGGATTGCGATTGGAGTATGCCCTTGAGGGATGCTCGAATTATATTGCATGGAAGGACAGGATGGAAGCAGTGCTAGATGACAATGGGTTGAAGGATTTCATAGATGCTGAAGTCCCAAAGCCTACTTCTACTGATGTTGACGTACTTGACGCATGGAAAAAGAAGACAGCAAAGTGTCGAAGGATTCTGTTGGAGGGTGTGAAGGATCACATAGTGTCCAGCCTTCATGGTAAGGCTTCTCCATT
This sequence comes from Pinus albicaulis, assembly GCA_034641835.2. Classification (NCBI taxonomy): domain Eukaryota; kingdom Viridiplantae; phylum Streptophyta; class Pinopsida; order Pinales; family Pinaceae; genus Pinus; species Pinus albicaulis. Next base: position 56,965,231 of record CM076569.1, on the reverse strand, counting down.
CTTGATGTGGAAAGCCTTGACAGATTTATTCCAAATCAAGAGCGACCGAGAGGAAGTTGGCGCTCAAGGATAGACTCGAAAACATAATATGGAGAAAGGCGACAGTATGCCCAAGTACCTCATGAAGTTCATCCAATGCAGGGATGAGCTGGGAAGTGTGGGGGTGACTGTAGATGATGAGGAAATGGTGAGCTTGGATCTCCTTGGTCTTCCGAAGATTTGGCATGCCTATCAAGATTCTGTCAATGGTTGGGAGAAATCACCAGGATGGGAGCGACTTTGGTCGGATCTTGTGCAAGAGGAGATAAGGCCGAGTACCAGGGACGGATCTTCATCAAAGGCATCTGATGAAGAAAATTGCGCTTTGGCTGCCAAAGAAAATAAGGGGAAGAGCAATAAAGCTTCTCATTTCGGTGCGGATGGCAAAGAGCGGGACATGTCCAAGGTGAAGTGCTCACGAAAATGCCAACACGGACATTACGCCACTAATTGTCCATAGAAGAAGAAAAATAAGCAGGCTGTTGGATATGCAGCTGGAGAGGCCTTAGCCTCGCAGTTTGAGCTGGATTTTTCGCTGATCGCATGCTTGGTCTCAAGTGTGATGGGATCAGTATGGTTCTTGGATAGTGGTGCGTCTTTTCACATGACGGGAGATCAAGATTTTTTTTCAGATCTGGATGAGAAAGATCTTGGAGTGCACATCGAGATGGGCGATGATGGTAGATACAGTGCGACCGGTATCGGTACCATTTCCTTTGAGAGGGAGTCTGGTAAACCCTTTAGATTGAAGGAAGTGATGCATGTTCCAGGATTGAAGAAGAATCTTATCTTTGTGGCGATGTTAGAAGACAAGGGATATGATGTTGTCTTTAGCGAGGGAAAGGCTTTCCTGCACAGTAAGGCAACTAGTGAGACCCGGAGGATAGGGGTTCGAGTTAAGAACCTTTATCAATTGCAGGTAGATGGCTGCGCAGCAATGGTAGGCAAGGCAGAAGGAGTGGTGAGTCAGGATGATGGCGAGTTGTGGCACCGGAGATTGGGCCACATTCACCATGGAGTTTTGAAGATACTGCAGCAGATTTCTACTGGGCTTCCTAAGGGTACTCTTGCGCAGTCAGATCAGTGCAAGGGGTGTACCTCGGGAAAATTTGTGAAAGCCACTTTTCACGAGAAGGATAGTCGCGCCACGACGATCCTTGAGAGAATTCACACAGACGTGTGTGGACCTTTCTCAGTAGCTTTGACAACAAAGCACAGGTACTATGTGATATTTGTTGATGATTTTTCTCGTAAGTGCTGGATCTTCTTCATGCAAAAGAAGAGCAAGACATACTCAAAGTTCTGTGAGTTCAAGGCACTGGTTGAGAAAGAATCGGGGAAGCAGGTGAAGGCTCTAAGGAGCGAAAATGGTGGTGAATTCATCTCTGGCGAATTCAAGGACTTTTGCAGCGTAGAAGGAATTCGAAGAGAGCTCATAGAACCTCATAACCCACAGCAGAACGGGGTTTCTGAGCAGAAGAACATAACGATCATGGGTGTTGCACGGGCAATGTTGCATGATCAGGGCTTACCCATTCACTTGTGGGTGGAGGCATGAAATAATGCAGTATATGTGCAGAACCGTTGCCCTCACAAGATACTTGGCATGAGTACACCTGAGGAGGTGTTTTCTGGTAAGAGGCCTGATATTTCCCATTTGAGGATTTTTGGTTCACCTGTTTACATTCATGTGATGAAGGATACCAGGAAGAAGCTGGAGCTGACTGCGGAGGTTGGGCTATTTGTGGGGTACACTGATACGCCCCATAACTATCGTGTGTATTTTCCAGACAGTCGCAAGACTGTTGTGCGACGGGATATCAAATTTCAGGAGGAGAAAGCCATGAAGTGTTCGCTTGAGAGGGAGCCACACTTGCATGCAGATGAGGAGCTATTAGTTCCTAAGGATGAGTCTCAGGATGTGGATCAGCCACAAGATGAGGTTCATGGAGTGGAAGAGACCACTCATGCAGCGCCAACCATCAGAGGGCAGAAGCGCACTACAGAAGCTGAGCGACTGGCTCAAGATGTAGAGAAGGTTGTAGGAGCACCTACATCACAGCGCAGACAGAGACAGTCACCTGACCAGTATACTGGATACATGGCTCTTATGAGCAAGTGTATCGTGACAGAGCCATCCTCTTTCGAGAAAGCTGTGGAGGACCCTGCATGGGTAGATGCCATGGTGGAAGAGTATGATTCGATTGTCAGAAACAGTGCATGGGAGATTGTCCCAAGGCCGGAAGGGAAATCAGTGGTGGGTTCGAGATGGATCTACAAAGTGAAGCAGGCAGCTAACGGGAGTGTGGAGAAGTACAAGGCAAGATTTGTTGCCCGAGGCTTTTCACAGATAGAGGGGATCGATTATGAGGAGACCTTTGCACCTGTCGCAAGGTATTCTTCCATATGGACGATTCTTGCTCTCTCAGCGCAGATGGGGTGGCACATTCATCAGATGGATGTGAAGATTGTGTTCCTCAACGGAGTGATTGAGGAGGAGGTGTACATAGAGCAGCCTGAAGGTTTCGAGATCTTCAGCAGCGAGTCGCATGTGTGTAGGCTCAAAAGAGCGTTGTATGGGTTGAAACAAGCACCTCGTGCTTGGTACACACGGATAGACAGTTATTTCACCGGACTTGGATTCTCCAAGAGTGAGGCGGATCCTAACCTATACCAGATTGTGGTGGAGGGTAAGTTTCTGATCATTGTACTTTATGTAGATGATTTGATTTTGACAGGTGATGAGTTGTTGATACTCTCATGCAAGGAGGATCTTGCAAAAGAGTTTGAGATGAAGGACTTGGGCCTCCTTCATTATTTCCTGGGATTGGAAATTTGGCAGCGCAGTGGTGGACTGTTTGTTTCTTAGGGTAAGTATGCCCGGGAGATACTGGAGAAGTTCAACATGCATGGATGCAAGCCTGTTGATACTCCTCTTCCTGGTGGTTGGAGGAAGGGGGATGCTACTTCAGCGGAGGTAGTGGATGCCACTGTTTATCGACAGTTGGTGGGGTCACTTATGTATCTGGTCAATACACGACTCGACAGATGCTATGCAGTTAACCAGCTTTCACAAGCTATGGTTAAGCCTACCAAGCTCTTTTGGAAGGCGGGGAAGCATGTATTGAGATATCTCAGAGGCACATTGGGATATGGATTGTGGTACAGACAGTCGGATGAGGTGAAGCTATGTGGCTTCACGGATGCAGATTGGGCAGGGAGCCCAACGGACAGAAAGAGCACATCTGGAGGGATTTTCAGTATCGGGTCGACGACAGTTTCTTGGTACAACAGGAAGCAGAGATCCGTGGCACTCAGTTCAGCAGAGGCTGAGTATATGGCAGCAAGTTTGGCTGCATGCGAGGCTATATGGATGAGGAAGATCCTGGTCGAGTTGTTCGGTTCACACTTAGAGCCTACTGTGATTTATTGTGATAATCAGAGTTGCATCAAACTCTCGGTTAATCCAGTATTTCATGATAGATCTAAACACATTGACATCCGGTATCATCATATCAGAGATTGTGTGCAGCAGAAGGTCATGTTACTTTCATACATTCCTATGGAGGATCAGGATGCTGATATCTTGACGAAGGCGCTCACCAGGAGAAAATTCGAATACCACAGGGGTAGGATAGGGGTTGCAGATAATCCTTATCTTGTTGAGAGGGAGTGTTGAGATTGCAACAAGATGATGAGCTTAGGGGAAAGGAGTCGCCTTCACTAAGTGGGCCCGCAGGCTATTTTTGGCGCAAAGTCTATTTTTAGACTATGTCTATTTTTAGACATATGGATCATGTTCTATGAGTTGCAGGATGCTATTTGTGGATGGTTGGTCAAGTCGGAAAAATAGATGGACTTCTATTTTTAGACATATTGGGCGAAATCTATTTTTAGATTGCCAGTCTAAAAATAGATATGTCGAATATTATTAGCTCTTAATAATATTTAGACTCTAAACATTATCTTATTCTCTTGGAGCACTTCAGTTAAGTGCAAAAATGTGGCACAGGAGCTGACAGAAGGAATTACACTATTCCTAAGGTTTAAGTGGAGCTATTGCATGGATGCTTCAATTAGAACTCATGTGACAGAGTTTGGTGGAGTTGATTGAGGAAGTTAGTGGAGTTGTATTCAGTTTAACTAATCTAAACATAGTTGAGCTATTTGTATTCAGTTTAACTAATTGATATTGTTTGTGCTCAACCTAGTGTTCCTAAATTGAGTTCATTAATTGTCAACCAGGGTTGGTAAACTGTTGAAGTGTGGTGCACTATATGTGCCTAGGTATTTGTTTCTCACTACGTTGTGTTTAGTGTTTTATGATGTTTTTGGTTTTATGGTTTTATGTTTGAAAAGGGAAAGAACTAAGTGTTGGTGAAAAGAAGCTATTGGTTTTTTTAAAACAGAACAAAGCCTAAACTATGGATGACAAACAACAAATGCAAAGCTTGATAATGACTTTATTGCAAGAAAATAAATCACAACATGAGCTTGAACTTATCCAATTCATTCATTAAAGGTGTGTTGGAAGAGCTTGAGAAATGGACAAGTTAAGTGTAAATGAAGTTATCCTAAATAAACAATCAACTCACAATATTACAAAATGATTATTTGTAACACAATAAGGTTTCTATTCTAGATTAACCTATGATTTTGAAGTTACCCTATTCTGCAACTTGACTTATCACTTCTAGGCCTTATTGATAAGTTTTGAGATTTTCTAAAATGATGCTTGGGAAAAAGGCTACAAGTGAGTTTGTAAAATATTTGCAGAGTGATCAAAGCCTTAAACTGATATTACTGACCCCTGTTCATGTGATGATATATCAATATAGATTCAGAACAAAAGTAAGTTTGTAAATAATGAAGGCCGAGAGACTAATTTTGACAACTAATACTTCTTTAAATACAATGGATAACCTAGGCTAGAAAGTGGTCTATCAATCTTAAAAGAAAGTGAATACAACTTAAACTAGAATGCCATTAATCTTTTCTTGAAACAAAATGAACTGAGACTGAACTAGAGTGCTTCTAATCTACTTGAAGTACAGTGAACAGAGTTAAACTAAAATGCCATTATCAAACTGGAAATGTAGTGACAGAGCTGAACTAAATGGAATCAACCTCCGGAGTGCTCTAACTAAATTAACATGCAACTAGTCTATGGAATTCTACAGCCCATCTCGTTCAATAGGAATGATATTTTGGAAGAGTTTGTAAAACAAGTCTGGCTGTATTATTCAGTGCAATTGAACATAAACATAAAATTGGAAGAAAATACAACTAGAATCTAAGACACCACTGTTGTTTCTTATTCATTGTTAATGATGTTTTGGAAGAGTTTGTAGGAGTAAGACCGGCTGTGACACTTAGTGTAAACAAGCATAAATCATAAAATTCGAAAGGAAATGCAACTAAAACCTACAATACCACAGCTATGCCTTATTCATCGTGATGATATTTTGGAAGAGTTTATAAGAGTAAGTCTAGTTGTGATAATTAATGTAAACAAGTATGAACATAAACTTCAGAAACTTGCCTAAGCTAGAAATGAAAACGAGACTAAAATACTTATCTAAACCGTATAAACAAGGCTGCTCAGGTAGCAGGGGCCCTCTACCACCGGAGTAGCATGAAATCTACTTCAAGATTGACTCAACGCTTTCAAGGAAATGGTACTTCTTTCATTAAAAGAGAAATTACTTCAAAACAGAGTGTTTTCGAACTTCTGCAATCTAGAAATCGACCACAAAATCTAACCTTGTCCCTCGGTTTCCCGAGCCATATTTGTAACAAATTTACATAAGTGTCTTGAGATAACCTAGGGATAATTGTCTTTCCAAATAAAAACCAAACTAGGACTCTGATGGTGGTCACGTAATACAATTAAGGACATTTGGACTGTCCTTGTCCTATTAGGAGTCTCTCTCCTAGTTTGAGTTCCCACGTACATAACCGCCTACAGAATTCCGTTCAAACTTCGTGGAGAGCAACACATGATGAGGGAATGATGTGGAATACGACCATATGTGTTTTCCTCTGAGATGACACCTGGAACCTGCGTAAACATGAAGACAGCTGCAGAATCGGCAACTAGCTACAGAATGTCTGCATTTTGTAGCTAGTTCTAGTTCAAAAAGTACTACAATGACAAAATCATAAAAACATAGCAAGTTAGTCATGATATTAATTCTTAAAGCAATTTTAACTAATTCTACTGATCATTTGAGCCTGTGATTAATAATGGACAAAGGAAATGGAGTGGAATGTGGTGGAATAAAGAACATCTTTGGAGCTCAACAGATACAATTAGTGAGAGTGGTGTGAATTAATTATTAATTAATTCACTAATTATAAACTCATTAATCAACTAAAAGAATGCATCAGTTAACTTCAGTGCATGGACAGTTTTAGTGGAGACCAGTGCAAGAATAGGTGAAAGAGCAGGTTAACTATCAGTTGTGACTATACTGTTGCTATTTGAAACACACAGATAGGTGGAGTAGCCCATGAGGATTGTGCAGTACAAGCCAAGTGGTTTATCTATTTAATGAAGCCATCCCATAGCATTAATTACGCAATAGAGGCTGGCTATCAAGTGGAAAAAGACTGGAGCATGTGTTTTGCTAGATCTAGCTTTATTAGTGTGTAGCAATTGGAGGTTGTGCTGAGAGCTTGTGAGGAGCTTTGTACAATGATTGTTACATGATCTCTATGACATATAATATACAGATAGTTGGGGTTTTCAGCTTTAAGCTTTCCCATGAAAACTGTGTTCATATGTGTGATTTTTTATGGTTTTAATGTGCGCATGCAATTGATTTTATTTCCGCAATTAATGATCAATGGTAGAAGAGATTCTGTATTATGCATGAAGCTAAAATAGTGTGTGATCAGGAGAATCTCGGTGAATAATATATCAGTTATTCAAATTTCTACATGCTACTCATGTATTTCCTTATTTTGGAAACTGAATGCATTGCAATTATCTTTATTTCTACAAATTTTCTCTTTCATGTATTACATTTATTTTTTGTTAGCAATGCCAATCTGTGGGCTAATGTTGTTTAAATATATAGCAATCTTTCATTCAATCTATCATTTTCTTGGTAAATAATGTTCAGTTACTGTATAAGGTTGATGTCTAAACCATCTCTATTTCTGGGTTACTCTCTGTAATCCCGTAGTTTGTATATAGTAATTTTTATCGAAGAAGGGACAAACTGTACAGTCTGGGGTCCCCACCCTGGACAAACTAACAATCCCCTCCACAACCTTTTTCTGGTTTTACATTTAAATAATCTATTTACTTCTTTATTACACCAGCGCAATCATTCTTTATTCAGCAACACATTTATTATGATCTACAAGAAATTTAACTGTCGTAGAGTACAAAACTAATGAATTTCCCTTTTTACTGCTATATACCATCATTCATTTTTTCTTGAAGAAAAATAACACACAAATAGTTTTACTGTCTTTTCCTATTTTCTCAATTAAAAAAATAACAATTTATCTAATATGGAAAAACACAGTAATATTCACATGTCTTCCTTAACACATTATTAAGTTACTTATCTCACCCTAGAATGTTGATGATAGCCTCCCAACCTTGAGAGAGGAAATTACGTCCTCAAATCCCCCCGTGCTCCGCACCAGAGTAGGACTTAGATAGCATTTTTTATGGAGTAGACCTCAAGACCCTTAGTCCAGTCTTCACTCCCAGATTCAGTTTGCAAAGTTTCCACTGGTTCCAACCAGCTTTGGATTTACTCTCACCTTCAAGCCTCCTGGCTTTTCTCCATATTCACAGAACCCGTTTTTCTCACTGGGATTTTCTATTTATCCTCAGAGAAAAAGGTAATTGTCTTATTTTCTATTTATCCTCAGAGAAAAAGGTAATCGTCTTTTAACTACCCAACTACTTTGGGATCTTGGAATACCTTATCATCAGTTTTATGGAAACCAGTCCATAAATAATTCTTTATTCAAGAAAAGAAATAAATCATGTCCATTACTAGATTAACTTTACTTGTTAATCTCATTTTAAAAAATTAAATGCATAATCCCTTTTTAAATGAAAATAAATAGTTTAAGGATTAAATCCCAATGTTAAAGAACCAGAGTTACTTCTCACCATTAGTTATTTTTTTTACAGAAACAAGTATGTTTATATTGCTTCAAAAATTTTGAAGCTTATGTTCGGTGGTTTTACATCTAAAGACCCAAAGTCTAGGGGTTTTCCGAACCAGCAAAGTTCGTCTACTCTGCTTCTTACATTCAATATAGCAATTTCCCATTGACTATAATACCTTCTAATACAAAAAAATTGTTGCAGCAAGAGACAAATATACATGATAGGGAGAGAGGCCGGATAAGGAAAAGGGTCCCATGAATCCCCCTCATCGCAGAGGAGAGATCCCGCATGTAAAGAAACAAAAATGTTGGCCTCAAGATCCACTTCTGTATTATTTTTCCGAAGGACATGAAAGAACTGAAGTCTGTCAAAAGACGCGATCAGTTTATTAATACGATCGAACATCCATTGCAAGCGAAGATATTTGGGGACCAATTTTGTCACAATCAGGCCAATGAGGTTTTGTGAGTCTCCAATAACGCGAGCCTCATTGATTCCATGTTTTTGCAGCTATTTCAAGCCTTGGAGAAGAGCCATGGCTTCCGCTTGATTGTTTGAGGTAAGCCCCAAACCCCAAGAAAAGTGGGAAATGATTTGGTCTGAAGAGCAGCGGATAATTCTTCCACCTCCGGCCTTCCCTGGATTCCCCTTTGTTGCATCGTCAAAAAACATAGTGTGGATATCTGTGCTTCTTCTCCATTTGTTGAAGTCCTCATCCTCCAACCTGATTTTCCATTCTTCTCTGCGTTTCTCCATATTTTGTCTCGTGGGGAGATTTAGCCCCAGTTGTTGAAACCACTCCCTGCTAAGCTACAAGCATGCTTCTGGTTCACCTTGCCCTGCATTATTTCTTTGAATAGGCTTTTGATTTTCACACCGATTTTCTGCTGGTTAAGGGCCTTCTCTTAAAATAGATGATTGTTTCTTTCAAGCCAAATATTCCAGCAAATGAGCTTAGGGATAATCATCCACCTCTCAAAAGGCAAGCGTTTCCCGGGGAAGGATTTAGGGAACAGGTCTCCCCAAAAGGACAAAAAACTTGTGATGTTGGATGGAAGGGTGGGGTTGTTGTTCCAAATCAGCAAATTTTCGTTGCATATGTCTCGGGCATAGCGGCACTCAAGAAAGATGTGAACCATATTTTCCTCTTGATGTTGACAGAGCAGGCACCGAGAGGGGCCGTGGAGGCCACGATACTGAAAATTTTCAACTGTGAGGATACTTCTCTGCCCCAGCTTCCAGATGAAAATATCAATCTTCAGAATTCTTTTAACCTGCCAGATCCCTTTCCAAATCGCAGGATTGCGGGGGACAGTGGGAATGGATTTAAGACATATGTAGCCTTCTTCTACGGAGTAACATCCCTTAGAGGAACCCCAACCCCTTATGTATTTTTTCCTTTCGTTTAGGGGGGATTTCCTAGCCAGCGCTTCCATGAATTTGGCCCATGCTTGCTCCAAATGGGTAGGAATCTCTATTTTATGCCATCCTGCCCAGTTGTTGTTATCCCAATATGAAATGTCCCACATCGTGCATTGACCACCTGCAATCATCCACGTTTTGAGCTCCAGCAACTCAGGGTCCTCCCCAATAGCTTTTTCATCCATGATCCTGTCCTCCCACAGTCTGATATGTTTCCCATTGCTTGGAATCCAATACAGGTGGTCGCCAGTAGCGAAAGAGCACATTTACATAGATGATGAATCTGGGAGCCCTGATAAGTATATTGGAAATTCTCCAGGCTACGAAGGCGCCTTCCAAAGCTATATTTTTTTCCACAAGGCAACCTATGCCCATCCCGGGTTCCTTGCCACCTGCCGCCATAAGATCTTGGCCCCTAAAGCGATTTTGTGCTCCTTGAAAACTTTTATGTGAAGGCCACCTTCCAGCGGTAGCATGGTGATTTTATTCCAACTGATCAACGAAATTATCTTATCATTTTTATTCCCTCCCTTCCAGAAAAAGGAGCAAATGGATTGCTCCATCTTACGATGAATGCCCACTGGAGCCAACAAAACAGGCATCTGAAAATTTGGAAGACTGTTAAGAACTGACTTAATAAGAATGGTCTTACCTACCAGGTTGAGCCATGACGTGCCCCAGGCTTTCATTTTAAGATTGAATTTGTCCAGAAAAGGGTGCCAGTCCCTCTCACTCGAGCGTCCTTAGAAGATCGACAACCCGAGTTATTTAAAAGAACCTCATTTCGTGGAACCCTTGAAGCCCATAATTCTGGTGATCATGCTTAGCTCGAGGCCAATGAGGTTCCGAGGATAAATAAAGCATTTTCCCGTGTTGATTTCACTTCCAGACTCAAGGCAGTAGTGATCCAGCACCAGTTTGAAGCAGGAGGCCGAGATGGTGGAAGCACCCCCCAGGAGAATGTAGTCATCAGCAAAGAGAGCATGGCTTATGTCTCTGACTCCCCTAGCGATCCTAAGACCCATAAGCTCTTGTTCTATTTTCCTTTTCTCTAGAATAAAACTGAGGACATAAGCTTGAATGACAAAGAGAAGAGGGGATAAAGGGCATCCCTGCTTTATCTTGCGACTCGCCTTGAAGAAGTCTGCAGCACGCCCGTTGACGAGAGGAGAAATCCATGGTTCTGCAATGTAGGCCTTGACCCAGTTTATAAAGCGGCAGTCAAACCTAAATTGCTGCATGACCCCAAAGAGAAATTTGTGCCTAACTCTGTCAAACACACTAGCCAGGTCGAGTTTGATAGCCATGCCTTTTTCTCATATTTGGATGCTTTAATGGATCACTTCCTGAACCAGAATGAAGTTATTAGTTATCGTACTACCTTTGAAAAATCCCCCTTGATTGTCAGGGATGATTTCCAGAAGAAGGCCTTTCTGTCTGTTGGCAATGACTTTGGTGATGAGTTTGTAGCCAATGTTGCAGAGTGAGATCGGCCTGAATCTGTTGAAAGTACTTGCAACCTTCTCTTTAGGTATAAGGGCCAAGAAGGCTGAGTTGGTGCTGCCCCTAATCTTTTGGCAGGTCTGGGACTTTAAGATCATTTTGTAGATATCCCTTTTGACAATGCTCCAACAAGTTTTAATGAATCGAGCAGTGAATCCATTCGGCCCAGGAGCCTTATCCGGATCCATTTCATCAAGGGCTTGCTTGATTTCATTGAATGTGACAAGAGCAGTCTGCATAGCGTTCATTTGGGCATTGACCTTTAGCGGGAACAACTCGAGTATATTGGAGCTGAGGCTTGCTTGCTTTTTCTCTGTGTACAGATCTTTTAAGTGCTGATGGGCAGCATGTTTGATGCTGGCGGGGTCGGAGAAGGTTTGATCTCCTGTGGTTATCTCCACTATAGAGTTAAAGCTTATTTTGTCCTGAGTGTGTTTGTGAAAGAAGGAGGTTTTCCTGTCCCCAGCTTGTAGCCACAAACAACGAGATTTAAACCTCCAATATTCCTCCTCTCGAATACAAGCCTTATAGAGATTAGCCTGCAGCTCCTGTTCCAAGATTAAGCTGTCATTCGAGATGTCAATCTCTTCCATTTGTTTCTGGTGGATTTCCAAACAGGCCTGGGCCGTCCGCCTTGACTCAGTTGGAGAGGGGAGGGATTTAGCCTATATTTTGAGGGCCCTCTTCAATCTCCTTAACTTTTCTTCCCATACAAAGAAGGGGGATCCACTAACAGGTTTTTTCCAGACTTCCTCAACTCTCTCCAAAAAGTCGGATTGCTGCACCTAGAGGGCACTGAAATAGAAGGGAATAGGTCCCAGATTCATTTTTTGGCTTCAAATCAAGTCTAATGGGCTTGTGATCAGAGATCAATGAAGAAATAACAACAGATCTGACATCAACACCTAAAATCAGGAAGGAGATCTGGATGAGAAAATGATCTAACCTTGCAGCAGTGTGGCCTAGACCCGATCTTCTATTGATATATGTATATTTGACCTTGGGAGGCTTGATGTCCAACATATCCCAGTCCTGAATGAGCTCTTCCACCCATTCCCTGACTGTATCCCTTACAATGTTACCCCCTTGCTTCTACTTTTGACTTAAAGTGATGTTCATATCTCCAACGAGAATGACATTATCCATATGAATCTCATTTACTAGATCCCTAATGGATTCCCAGTAGGATTTTTTGTCTCCCAAGAAGACCAAAGCATAAATGTTAAAGAGATTCATAGTTTCTTTGGTTTGAAGATGAAAAAGATGAGAAAAAATCTAGTTTGAGTTAAGTTTAACCTAGATTTTCTCGAAGAATGTCTCATCCCATAGCATTCCCTACCCTCATGAGGTGCCTCTAGAGAATACTGCGACCCCTCCCCCTTTTCCCCCAAATTGTTTTCTTTTATGGAGAAAGTCCATTTCCTCCATTTTTGTCTCCTAGATGAGAAGAATGTCGGGTTTCCAACCTTACTAGAATTTTCATTGCTTCTTCTTTTAGGTTTTTACCCATCCCTCTACAGTTCCAGGAAACGTTCTTCATTATTTCCTTTTTTGAGCTGAGAGGGCTCCTTTAGAGCCCTAGCTTTGATTTCTGTGTGCTTTAGGGTTTTTTGCCAACATATTTTCTAAGGTTGGATGAGTCCCATGCAGCTTCTCCTTGTATATTTCTTGTTCTCTCTATTCCATGGAGGATTTTTGTCCCGTGGTAGATCTTCTGACTGAAGTTTGGGAGTCCCCAATTTATCCTTCTTCCTCTAAATCCTCTGAATCCTGATCTTCCCCCTCGGTGACAAAATCTTTGTCTTTCGGGGTTCCTCTAGGACATTCTCCAATCTTTAATGGTGCTTGGGTTTCCTGCATTTTGGAGGTCCTTTTGCATGTTCTGTGGATTGATTTCTTGAACTTCCTCTGTCTCTGAAGTCAAGGACACAAAGCTATTCTCTTGGCCTTTCTGGGAGATTTTGGCTTTAGGAATACTACCCGTGGGTGCTGAACTTCCCTTTCATTTCTCCGTTGGCCTTGGATTAAGGCTCGTTCTGGGTTTCTTGTCTTGTTTCCATCCTTCTTCTTTCTCCTTTTCTGGGCTACATTTTTGGGACATTTCTTGTCGAAGTGGCCATACTCATGACATCCGCGACATTTGAATGGAAGCTATTCATAATCTAATTTTTGCAGATGGGACTATTTTCCCACCATTAGCTTGATGGATTTTGGCAGCCCAACTTCGAGGTCCACCTCCACGCAGATTCTGGTGCAGTCATATTGGTCTTGTTGTTAGCTCTGTCTATGAATTTCCCGAGGGCGTTGTTGATTTGCTGCAAGGATTCTCAGTTCCAGCAATGCACCGGAAAGTTTGGGAGTCTGACCCAGACTGGAATGGCATATGGGAAATCCTCCGAGGGGTCGAAGTCCGGAGTCCAGTGATTTAGGTACATCCCTTGAGGACCCATGAAATAGGTTCTATTTCTGAAGACCAGGTCCTTATCCTCCTTTCTGTTGAATTCGAACAGAAAAAAGCCCTGCCCCAAGAAGTATGAGGTAACGTTGTTTGCAATGAGGGGCTTCCAGTTTCGAGTGATCCAGGCCTCCGTAGTTTTTGGTAAGGGCCATAAGCCCGTGAATTATCCGACCAACGCGCGGTCCGCAAGGGAAAGGGCCACTTTCATTGGACCCTCAGGCGGGAGAGCCACTGAGGGAATCTCATCTAGTCGCTTGAAAAATTTTGAGGCGAGTTGCTTCTTCTTCTTAGGTTGGGAAGCGATCAGTGGCTTGAATGCCTCGACCTTAGGAGGAGGAGGAGGAGGAGGAGGCGGAGGCAGAGGAGGGTCCTGAGATTCTGCCATTGGGCCGAACCCTATCCAGGGCGAGCACCCCACGTAGAACCAGAAACCCTATGCACGACAAAGGGCAAAGCGCAGGCTCAACAACGAACAATTCTAGATCTTCTTGTTGTTGCAACTTCTCACCATTAGTTACTAGAGTTACTTCTCACCATTATTTATGCTTTTCTCAACACTTAAGTAGGAGTAAAATCGTAAATTGTAAATTGTAGACTTATTAGTGGTTACTAACCACCAAAATTTATGCATGTACCTAAGAAAACAATTAGTTTATCCACTTCACATATCACTTTATTAGTTCCTTCCAAAGAAAAAACTATAGGATTCCATTTTCTTACTAACCACTATTAATTTAGCTAGCATTAACCAATATGACTTATAATTTTTTATGCAATTTTTCCAATATGTAATTTTAGCTTGAGTGGCAAGAACTTAATTACCTTAGAACACTTTTAAGTGAAATCAAATTTACATATATATGCATCGAGATTTCATAAGAGTCGTATGTTTCTCATAATATGCCCATTGAGTAGAAAAACCAAATTCCAAGAAAGAAAAATCCATAGACAATTTTCAACAACTAGATGTCCAAATATCCTTAACTAATAAATTGTAAATGGCAAAAATTATTGGTTGATGATTCACTTCTATGCAGTATCACAAGCTTTGCACGAGAATCATTATTCCCCATATATCTTCTCCGTGATTAACATTAAGAAAAACAAAGCCTCAACCCCTACAACGCTTGTTAACTACTTAGGTTCTTTTCAAATGTAATTTATCATTTATTCATTAAATTTATATATACGGTATTTGTTTTGTTTTTGTTTGTAAAGATATTATCAAAATTAGTGATCTTATAAGTTAGGTGTGTACAAAGTGAGAGTTGTTGAGTTGTTTTACCATTGGTAATTAATTGTTGTTTTTTTTTTTTTTAAGTTAGGTGATAATATTTATATTAGAAAAAACTGAATTTATATAGATGACAAAGTTATTCCAGATTCGTGTGTGAGAACTGCAAGCTAATAGATTGTCCATAACTTGTTACTAGAAGTCCACATCTAGCCAAAAGAAAGTACAAAATAACATATAACTAGATAACCCTTCAAAAATTCCATGCAATGGATGTGGTGGGCTTGACAACAGAAGAAACCATAAGCATATATAGTCTAATATACCATAAAAGTAGCCATGACTACATAGTAGAGAGAAACAAAACATAGACCAGAATAAACCAAGCACAAAATTACTAATCTAGAACAATAACTTGAGAGATTGCATTAGAGTTTCCTTGAGGTATGTCTTATGTGGGTGCATTAATGACAGTTAGAGTACGAGGCTGCAAACCAGAGCCAAAATCTGAGTCGGAAACCACATAACATTTCACCCGAGTCATCTTGGAAGCTCAATCATCCAAGTTGTATCTTATGTCCCAAAGAATCCTTTTGATCTCCTCCTGTCCTGCAAATAGTTGATAGTGATTGACTTGCTTTCCACACATGACCATATGCAAAAAGGTCTCCAATTGTCTATGTAGAGCCACTGAATGTATTCTAGAATTTTCCCAGATCAAGAGTCCATATGAATGTTGAAATAGTGATTTCTAAGTCCGAACGATAAGCCCAGTCCCCAAATTCTTTTAGCTTCCAGTTGAAGAATTTGGTTTCTAACCTTGAGAGGGACTGCATAAAAATGGTAAGCCACACAATTCCAACCTAAAATACGTCGACGTTGAGAGGAAGAAGAGCCTGACATGTCTCCCCGATGATTAGGTTGGCGGAGCCATGGTGCCATAAGCACAGCTGACGAATACATACTTGATAGGGGTTGAAAACAATGAATACGAGCAGTCAGATGAATAATACCAGGTTGTGTAATCACCCAAGCCCAATTTCCACAGTATGAAGGAGGAAAAACTTAAAAGGTGTATACAGGGACATGATTATTGAAAGAGAGCTTCAGAGAGACGTCGTCAAGATAATAGTGAAACACCCAAGCCCAATTTCCACAGTATGAGAGAGAAGCACTTGAAAGGTGTATATAGGGACACGATAGTTAAAAGGGAATTACAGAGAGACGTCGTGGAGGTAATAGTGAACCAACAACCGAATATATCCTAAATCGTCCAAACCTAGACCAACCACCCCAATTTGACCATATATAGTCTAGACGCAACTGGTCTGAGGGCATGAGGTTGGACTATGCGCCTAAATTTTTGACCAGTAATCAAAACTAAAAGGAAAACATTCTCGGATACCAAATCCCACAAACAAGAACAGGGCAGCTGAATGAAATGCCCGTAGGGTCAGGGATTTGAGAGGAATCGAAGGGAAATACAATGACAAGTTCAAAGGAAGTACCTGTTGTTGTATTGTGGAAAAATAAAACAAAAAACTTGGACACTTACAACAAAAAACGTCGTGCCAAACCCAAATAAAGATGAATAAGAATTAATATGACTCGTAAAAGGAAACCAGGATGGATACGATTAGGGTAACAAACCTTGCTAGAGCTTGCAAACAAGCAAAAAACCACTGCATTAGTCAAGGGTAATTATCATTGAGTGTGCATCCATGAACATGAAGCAGAGAATCGACCACCCTGTAGTAATACTCCGACACTTATAAAGAAAAATCCCTACCAACGAGTATAATAAGCGAGAAGTAGTGTCCGAAGGAGAAATGACATAGGAGAGACAAGTAGGTGTTGGGGCACACATATTCATGCTTGCATTTAATACTCCAAACATGTGTGAATTGCGTTGAGGTACCTCCATGATAAAACTCGACTGTTAGAAAACATAAACTAGGGGAATGTCAGATTGAAGCTCAATACCTTCCACCATTTTGTATCGTATAAACGGTGGGGCGCCCATGCGTACACCTCCACCAAATATGTGGTAACATATTTTTGACCTACGTGGTTAGCCTCCCAATCTCCCACTCGACGTTCACGCATGTAAATCATGCGAGTTGTTAGCCTATCCTTCCTTAAATGCACCCTCATTGGGGAGGGGTCCCAACTCCTACCTGCTCGAACTCCAATGAAAAGCGAATTTTAGCCATTGACGCACTTTCGGTCATATTGAAGCCACCTAAGGATTTTAGGTATTACCTCCACCAATGCCTTAGCTGACCATGGTTCATCATATTGAAGCCCTTGTGCCTAACTGGTCCAATTAGCCAAAACAACCACCACTCGATTTACTTCTACTCAATCCTATAACTAATGATTTCTTGATAGTCCTGAGGATGTAGTCCAACAACCACGTGTGGAGGTTTGGTCCCCATAATTCTCGCGGTCCAATCCTAGACATGACTATGTATGCCTGAAAGTTTCTCTAGGCGTGATTTCTTCAATTGTAAAAAAAAAAAAACTACTGAATTTTTGATACAAAATGCTAGTTGACCTTACCCATCTCAACTAGTTGTTGTACTATTTCACTATACAACCACTGAATTTTTATTAGAGTCCATACGAATGTTCGCTATATAAACCTGTACAACCACAACTCTTTTGTTTTTGGCCATACAACATATATGGATTTCTATTGTACAATCCATACTATTTCATATCCCGACAATCAATATATCTTGGGCCGTTGACCCATTAATGTGGGGCGACAGTATATGCCACCCATTGGATTATGTACTTGCCATAATCTAATGGGTGGCATATACTTCCACCCCACATTAATGGGTCAATGGCCTAGGATATAAGCTTTTCCCTCATATGGCCATCTTCACATCTGTACTAATCTCTATACATTAAATTGGAGTGCAATACGATTTTAATTGAAAATAAATAACAACCTATACAATCATTTAATGTATTAAATGACTTTTAATTGAAAACAACTAACTATTCATACATTAATTTAGTTTGTTGAACAATGAGATTGATATCAAATTGTAAGTTGTATTGCAACATGCCCATTAATTTACTGTCATACAAACTTGGTATAAGATGCCATACAAGTTAGGTCAACGATTTAATTCGAGAAATTCAAAAGTTTTAACATGAATCAAAATTAGACAAAAAAACACTCCTTCCATAACAAAAAAAAGGCTAAAGTTAATTCAAGGATTGAGAAACTAGAAAAAGAGTTTAAACATAATTACAGAAAAAAAGAGAAAAAACATTAATAAAAACTAAGAGTTAAGGAAGAGATAAATTTAAAAAAAAAAAATGAAGATATAAAACACGAGTTAACTCACTCTCAAAGGTGAGATCACTAAAAAGATACAAATTTAAATGAAACATAGCATATGAGAATAGAGATAGAATAAATCAACAAAAAAATACAAAGTCAAATAACTTCTAGGTTATATACAATTGAATAGTGTCTTAAGAACAAGGAATCCTCAACTCCCCAAAGTGAGAACTCCTTAGCAACCTAGCTCTTCAAGCACCTACACTACCCTTCCTCTACAACCTAACCCTACTAGTGCAACTAACATGCAAACATGTGTTACCTAATGGCTTACTGGTTATTGATCTCAACCAACCACCACCCTAAATAACTCAATTGATGTTCAAACATTTGTTGAGATTAAAATTAAAGTTACCCAAATTTGATGGAGATAAAATGTAGAGTGTGGGTTGGATCAATAAGGTAGGCGAATACTTTTCAAAATATAAAGTATGCTTCTATGCAACTTGAAGGCCATGCATATAATTGGTACATGTGGTGGAAGTTTACAATCAAGGTGGTCCACTATAGCTTTTCAAAGTATGACAAAGAAGGATTTATTTGCAAAAATCATAGGAATAAAGCAAAAAGATGATAAGTACATCATCAATGGCAATGGAAAGGGAAGATAAGATGACTACCTAAATTTTTAGGAGATAAAATATTTTAGTTTTATGTGTATGGATTAGAAACTTACATAAAGGAGGAATTACTAAAGCATAATATCACAAGCATGGATAAGGCTTAACATAAGGAAAAATTAGTTGATAATCTTAAAAAAGGGGTCATCCAAAAAACTTTGACCAAGTTTATTCAAGGTAGGAATTGCCCCAAAACCTAGAGTTTGGAAATTCAAGGTATCCTTCATTGCATTTCAAACAAAAGAAAAAATATAGATTGGAGGCACAATGATGAACATAGAGGAAATGTAAATATTGTGGAGACAAATGGTCACGAAGACACAAATGCAATAATTAGAAGCCACACAAATATGAAGATGAAAGAGAATCAAACAATTCCATAAAAAACTTCAATGATGAGGAAAAAATGAAGGAAAATAATTGTTGTAAATGTGGTAAAAATTGGTTTTTAGGCCATATATGTGCTTCTAATCATCTGTATTATTGAAAAATATAAATGAAAATGAAGTAAAGGTTCTTACTGAGGAAAACATGTCAAATACTTAAGAAGATAAAAAAACACCAAAAGTGTCATTAGTATCAATCATATGTATTATACAAGATCACATGGAAGATGAATCAAGGATTTGACATGGTTATAATCCAAAAATAAAAAGTACAACCTCCTAAAAAGTGTGTTATATCTCACCTTGAAGAATAGTGGTACCATCAGTAATTAGTCAAGATGGAGAATCTAAAATATAATTTGCAACAATTAAAAAAAGACCAAGTACTCTAAAATTCAAAAGGAACATAAATGGTAAAAATATATTAATCTTGTTATGGAGATTTTCAGCGTAGAACTGCGTAATCTTTGAGATTCTTCCAATGTTTCATAAGAGAATAAAGAATAGATATTAGTTCGTAAAAAATAAATAGAATTAATATTTAAAAATTATTTGACCAGATTTCTTTTTGACAAAATTAAAAGAATTAAGTAAAAACTAATAATAATATATGTATTAAATGAAAAAGGTAGGAATTAATTTATAAATTAATTAAAATAAAAATAAAGAAAATAAAAATCTAACTAAAAATTAATAAAAGGGATTCTTTAAAATTGAATTTTTAATTAATAAAACAGATGGTTTAAAATTAAATTTATAATTAAATAATAAGAATTAGTTAAAATTAACCAAATTTTTTAATTTAAAAGATTTTGAAGAATTAAAATAAGAATTTGAATTAAAAAAAAATTAATAGTTAAACGTAGAAAATTTAAAGATAGAATGAAATAACGAGGATTGCCCATTAAAAAGGATTTAATTTCGTTTTAATTTAATTAAAATAAGGGTTACAATATGACTTAAACAAACAAAAATAAAATAAAATAAAATAATAGATAGTTAATTTTTTAATTTGATTAGGATTGGTTTATAATAAAATTAGAAATTTTTATTTAAAGAATAATTGATTGAATTAACAAAAAATAAATTAAGAATATTTATAATTAAAAGAATGAAATGATAAATTATGGTTTGGGTTAACCTTGTAACCATCTTTTTTATTAAAGTTATTAAGATTTTTATTGATTTTAAGAGTTTGTCAAATAATACAAAAGTATATACAATTTCGTAATATACATGATCTAGACTAATAATATTTCAATTCCAAACCAATTAAGTACTTGGATTTAAATGAGTGTTCGACGATGGAGGTATATACATATTAACAGGACTTGTAATAAAAAAATTTACCTATGAAGATTTCAGGTTCCATTAACATGATAAAATGTTCAAGTATATAGGTCATTGAAAAAATGATAAAATGTTTAAGTATATTGAAAAAATGATAAAATGTTTAAGTATATGGATCATTGAAAAAAATGATTTGGCTTTGGCACATTGGAAGATACTCAGAGTTTAGTACAGTTAAATAGTAAAAACTTCATGTCATAAAACATTGTCTCCTAAAGGGGGCATACATCTTGACAGAGCCCGACGGAACATGCCTAAGCAACCCCGTCAATGGTCTCTACCTCAAGAAATTTTACCCATAGGGGGCGTGAAGGTTAAGCCATAGAGATAACATGCACGTAACAAACTTTGTTTTTGATCACAAATTTGTTCCAAAAAGCGCTCTGGGGTCACAAATGGATCTTCAAACCAACCATTATTTTGGATTTGCTGATGGAGCATCGCAATGGTCTCAAAATTTAGTAGTAGTCGTCTAGGTCATCTACTACCCTGACCAATCGCTAGTCTTCACCCACGAAGTATGCATCGGATCAACTACAAACAATCAGGCAGAATATGACGCCTTCATAGGGTTCATGAGCGATGCCTTCAATCAAGGCATCCACCACTTGCATATCTACCTTGATTCCCAGTTAGTGGTTTCGCAGTTAAACCAAAAATTTTGAGGTACATGATTCACAACTATTTAGAAAATATTTGCGTGCAAAAAGATTAAGCTTTCAATTTGATCATGTTACATTCACACATGTAGCAATAAATCAAAACCAGACAGCAGATCGCATAACTAACCACATCCTAGACTGGAATGCATCTTGTATAAACCATCATACATAAAACCAAAAAACATAAAAATATAGATTTCTATCAGTGATACACAACATCTATCAAAAAATATAAACCATCGACACATCATCAAGAGCCGCAAAAAATACATCTCGCAATATACCAAAAAATATGTGTGAGTACAAATAACAAGTCATGTATCTGACCCGCAAGTCAGCCAAAAAATACATATACACATGTCATCAAAAATAAGGGAAGCATCCTCATAATGGGTGCTTTCCTTGTGTACAAAATGCCTCTAGGGATGAGCCCCGCTAGGTGGGGCAACTGGACCCACATCTACACCTGGTGCCAATATTGGGGCAGCCGCCAAAACTGAAGTTGTCACACGGCGCAAAGTCAGACAATAGCCCCTCTCTTGGGCCATCAATGTCTCCAGCCAGACATCATCCAAATCGTCGACAAACCCACGGGTCGGCATACCCTGGGTCATCCTATCCACTCGATCCCAAGCATCTGCTAAGTCAATGGTTCGGACCTCAGATGCAGCTAGCCGCTCCGCCCTATCTTCCATGCGTGCCTCGGCCGCCTCAGCACGGGCAATCACCGCAGCACACTCGACAATAGCATAGATGCTATCCTCCTTGGAAGGGCTAGCTCCATCACTGAGTCCTCCACCTTGAGCCTCCCCTGGATCTCCCCCCTGCCCCCCAGCCTGGGGCCGAGCTCCTCTAACCCTCCGGTTGGGTTGGTGTCCTACCAACTGAGCAGTGGGCCGCCCAACTGCTCCCACATCTGCAAGAGAAATAAAACATAGTGTTAGTGTCACCACAAATACATACATAAATTTACACATCATAAATGCTTAACGAATACAGAAAAAACACAAATAGAGCATACCTACCGGTCCCCACACATACCCAACAAGAAGACCCATATCTGGATCTCCCTAATAGTCCATCCTGTAGTATGGAAACTCAAGGAACATCTGAGGGTGAGTCTCGAACCAAGCCTCGGTGGTCGCGTTTCAATAATGCTCGACCTCACCTCCCCCACCGCAAGGCATCACTGGCTCCCATCGCCTCATACGAGGGTCCCGGTGAAACCCCATAGGAACGGACACCACGGGCCGCAGTAGTACCACTTTCTCGAACATAATGCTACAAATAATGCTAGCATATGTAAATATCTTAGATCTTGCTCGGACCTTCGCTAGTTGTGACACCATACCGTCATAACAATGATGGGAAAAGTCAAAGAAATGTTTGGCCCGAAGCCGGTGAAAACACCAATCTATGGCCCTGACGCCCTGTGCGGTGATGACGACCCAATCAATCTCACGATCATAGCCAGCGCACACTGCTCAACCAGATCAGTCACCGATAATATAAGAATGCACCCCTCCGAAAGGGGCGCCCCACCACAATGATGCTCCGACCAATGCTTAATCGCTACCCTCCCAGGCGAGAGTGGATGGGGGAGTGCCTCACCCTGAGGCAGAAAACCGGTCACGAAATATATATCCGTCTTTGGACAGATAGCAATGTCATACCCTTGCAACACCATGACTTTGTGTTGTGTGTTCTAGCAACGGACCAGGTAACGTAGCAATCGATCTTGTGACCTCAGGAGGTCATTCTCAAGGAACTTGAGAAGACCCCACTGAGCAAGCTGCTAGTGAGCGTTGGCATCTTGTGCCACAACCATATGCAGGTCTAGCCAATCTCTCTCTCTCCACAACATCCTATCACCAAATAAACACACATTAGTGACATCAAAAATTAAACATTTCCAATTTTTTTTTCAAAAATTTCCCTGGCTTTTCAACATGCCTGTTTCAAGCGCGCGTTTGTATCTTAGACAGATGTGGAAGCCGCGCGAAAATATTCCCACATGCGCGCAATCTCCTCGGAAATACTCAAATTTCCGCGGAGGTCTCCGCGCCTGTACCTTGATTGTCTGCGCGATCAAGGCCAAAAATGGCTAGGGTTCCGTACAAACCTAATTTGTATGAGCACCTACCTAGTAACACTAAAAAAAATTGAAATGTTGGATGTTCAGGGGCCTACCTGGCTCTAGTGGTGCGAATCCCCGGTACACACGCTGACCGCAACGACAAGAAAGATTCAACACCAAGCTCTGACCTCTCAAAACTCTCAAACTCTCGAACATCACAAATGAACTGAAATGAGCCATATTGACCTATATATCGCCCTTTTCAAGTTGTTTGAATGACCATAACGGGAGCTCAAAAAGACCAATTGTGAAACCGAAAGCAACACAGTGATCAACACCTCATAACACCCAAAGGAGGCTTCACACATTCACGCCTCCAATAAAATAATTTTTTATGTTCCGACATGTATGCCCTCTCTTATCGTTTTTTCATTCAGTACATTTTGTCAATATATTTGAATGAAAAAGATGCTTTCACTTTGGGTATTTGTTGCAGATATTATACAGTACAACAAAACACCTATTGCCTCATGCACCAAAGGTTCCAGAAAAGGTATCACTCTGCCCTTAGCATGATAGAGTCCCAGAGAAACTTTGCATATCCTAACATCATTTCTCCACAAGAAACCAACCATAGGTTCCAAACACCCGACAATTTTTATTATCTCCCCACCTTGCACATGATAAACATCCTCGTTGGTCGGTGGAGCCTCCCCCTCCATGGCGTCCATCATTCAAAGTAGACCATGCATTAAAAAATATGATGCCACGTCCATATTACCTCAGTCTGAGAAGCACTTCATGATCATTCATATACCATGCATCAAGTCAAGTTTTACCATAACAAGATAAAACCCCTTCCCCAGACTACCATTTTTGCAAGCAGATCGAACACACACTACCACGTCTCGCATTTGGCCAACCATCCATCCATCAGCATAACCCATCTACGATATTTTTCATCCGCTTCATCACCCCTGCACCGAGACTGACCAATGGGCCCCCCTCCCTCAGCAAAAAAAACCTTCCTCACATCATTAGTGAGCGATCTTTTTCATGTTTTTGGGGCACCCGTCTCTGTGTTTGTACAAACCAAACTCATTTTATATTATTTTGGAAAATGTACAAAGATTTTTTAAGAGAACATCCCCTACCCATCCACCCACTTTTCTCTCCCATGGAAGTAGTCCCTAATCACGCTTGGTTGGAGCTTCACACCTTTCACGCAAAGCCACCATGACATTCATAACCAACATATACGCACCCTAGACGTCCTATCCACTCCAGGCTTTCCTCATCAGAAATCGTTATGATTGCCGCCAAACTGCTTTATTTTACCGCTCTGACCTTGGGCCACTGAACTCCCATCATCAGTGTTCTTCCAGTTCTCACCATCAGGCCTATGTTAACCTATCATATCAGTGACCCTAATCCCTTGCATAAGCATTTCTCTTGATCGGTTGAAGCTTCCTTCTTGTTGACTTCAACAACTATTTGCCAAAAAGGAAGCAGTACCTTGGATGGCTCCCCACCTCAATAGGGGCATCTTCCGATGGCGATGTGGGAATTATCATTGCCCATGGATGTTATCGATCCTCCTGACATTCGACTACAACACAAGCTTTCAAATCAATATGGTATCGTACTCCACAACCATTGCATTTTGTCAAAATTCGTCGAAGACCCGTGCCATTATAAGCATCTCTTTCAGCTATGCTTACACGGGAAGGTCCCAGCCATACACACATTCATACAATGAGCATTTATTCTAAAATATGCCATACCAAGATTATGCATATGAGCACTACATTCAACTTATCGTCAAAGAAAAAACGCCCCTGAGGGCGTCAACAATTGTCGTCATCAACCAAATCAACGGATCACTACCATATAAGTGACACAAACATAACCTTTATCTGTCAGATAGGATTTTAACTAGCCAAAGCATCACGAGCATGGGACATGCCTGCCTCGTAGAAATATTTCATTTATTGTATCATACTATCTCTTGCTGGTTTCCGACAGAACATGGTATCTCTTTTACTCATAGTAAGGGGTCTACAACCTTAGGCTGCACGCAGGTCTCTCTCTCTCTCTCAACACGAGTTATACAAAACATAAAATATAATGTATTTCGGCTATACAGTTCTTTCTATACCTCACACATTAGGAGGCAACTGTTATCACTGGAAAACCGGACAAGAAAAAGACATCATGAAATGTCAAGCAGAAGGATTTACAGGGCTGAAAAAAATTAGAGAACTTGGAAAATTTAACTTTCTCTAAGGTCAAGAGGAAAAATTATCAAATTGCGCACAAAAGACACATGCAAAGTGTGCTCTGTGCGCATTTTTCTTCGATAGTAGCGCTGGTCTCCGTGGCTTTCCCTCAATAAGCTGCGTGGTTCTGAGTATGGCGGAAGATCAACATCTGAGACCACTTGACACACTTTAGGAAAATACTCTCCACTTAAGGCCGCCCAAGGACAGCTGCCTAGAGCCACCTTGAGACTTCATGTGAGCACACAATGGAATAAACCACCACTCTT
The DNA here is from genome assembly GCA_034641835.2 of Pinus albicaulis. NCBI lineage: Eukaryota > Viridiplantae > Streptophyta > Pinopsida > Pinales > Pinaceae > Pinus > Pinus albicaulis. The sequence continues at coordinate 56,939,431 of CM076569.1, read as the reverse complement.
GGGTTACTATCCACAATTGTACCAAGGAAGGAAAGAAGATTTGAATTTTGCTTATAAAATGCCACCATGAGAAGAACAATTCATAACACATTGTTATGATGGTCAAATTGCCCATGAGAAAACCAGTGGTGTCTTGTCCAAGCAGCAATAGAGTGAAGGGATTCAGTTGTTGGCCATCCAACATCTCAATCCCAAAGGAGAAGTGCACCAAGTGTCCGATATCCAGTCACACTTTCGAGGAGAAGAGGGAGGCCTGCAGACAGCTTAAGGGGAGAGTCCTCTTCACTTTTGGTATTAGAGCTCCATAGCTCTAAGGACTCACTGCAAGTGTGTAACATTCTACCGCTTCTTTACCACCAGCGGCTAATAAGAGGGGATTCGTTCTCCGTTAGGATTATTAGCTCGTTTACTCGATTGAGCTTGTGTTTATGTGTATTTGTTGTTTTATTTCCTCTTCTTGTTTGTAGCATGCTATGTTCCATAAACTAGTTTTTCTACATGTTATGATGTTTAACTAACCATCTAACAACTCTTTTTTTGCCCTGTGACCATTGCTTGTAGGTTAGTAATCACTCCTATCAAGTACTGATGTTTTTCGTACACTTGTGTACTAAACACCCCAACACAATGACAGCGGGAGCAGAGAGGCAGAAAAGTGGTTTTCGAGAGGGGAGGGATTGGAGATGGCCTGATGCGGTCATGTATCCCCTAGCGGTATTTATTTAGACCACTCTTCAGACCCCCCCGGTTAAACATCGAAAGTGCCGAAGAGAGGGGGGCTCTAAAATGCATCGATCGTTAATAAATGTGCGATGATTACAATAAACGACAAAATGTCAAATTCACCATATCGACAACGATATATTACAATAAACTCAATTAATTAATCTAAACTAAAGAATTAACTTAATTTATCAAATTTATAACAACAATTAAACTAGGGCGTCAATTACTTTGTGATTTTTGACGACGATCTAGCCTCCTTCCACCCATTTTATTCAGGTACCCCATCCGTTGTCAAACTAACCACCATCCTCTCCTTTGGTGTATAAGCGAAATGACTAGCGTTAATGCCATTAATTGCTACCCTAAAGTGGCCCCGGACTTCGCATTCGGGCAGTATTATCTGTCCAATTCGCAGACGATTAGTTTTGGATTGTACGAGGCTCAGCTGTTGGTCTATCAACGCAAAGTGCGCTCTGGCCTCGGACGTAGCCATATCTCCATGTAAGAAATTCCAATTATGAGGATAATTGGACCAGTTGATGCACAATCTCTTCTCACTCCATACAGTTGGTGTCGCTCCGCTGCTCCAATGTGTTTTTTATTTAGAAAGAGATAGAAATAAAAAGGAGGGGAGACATTAGTTATTTTAATAAAAATAGTATTATATTATTAATTACATTTTTGTAATTGAAATAAATAGGTTTATAATTTCAATTAAAATTTAATAATATTTTTTTAGTATAACGATGTTATAGATTTGTAATAGTGCAAGAAAGTTTTTAATTGTTTTAATGATTATATTCATTTAAAATTATTATTTTAATAATAAATTTATGAATTACATTAATTAAATATAAATTATTGATTTTAATAATAAATTGTTGTGGTTTATTTTTATTTTTAATTTTGAATTAAATTTAATAACAGAAGTTTGGAAAATATGATAAAATTTAAATTTCCAACTATTAAATTTCTGAATTTTTTGAATATAAATTTACACATTTCACTAACAACAAAACTGATTTTATAGATATATTTATGATATATATATAGATTAAAACATTTTACTTCTTTCACAACTTTTTCAAAAATAATTAAAAAATAAAAGTTTTCAAAACAATTTCTTTATCTTTTAAATATCAAAAGAGATTAAGTACAATCTTATAATTACTAATCTTTACCTTTGGGTATTTTTTATTAACATGAAGAAAAATATCTCTAATTAAAAAAATATATAGATCTTCAAATCACTTTAAATTTTTAATAAACTTTTTCTAAATTAAAGTTTTATATGAAATTTCTTTATCTTTTAATATCAAAAGAGATTAAGTACAACATTATAATTACTAATCTTTACTTTTGGTTAGTTTTGATTAACATGAAGAAAAATATCTCTAATTAAAAAATATATAGATCTTCAAATCACTTTAAATTCTCAATAAACTTTTTCTAAATTAAAACTTTATATAACGTTTAGATGATAATAATAAATTTAAAAAAGTAATAAATATTAATAACTAAAAATCACAATTCTTTAATTACCTTAAAGGTATTTAAAGCTATATTTATTGTTACTTTTCTTTTTCAAATGTCATTTATCATTTAATTATTAGTTCTTGCGAAGCTAGAATTTTAGCAATGGGTTTGATGAGTGACCACTATTAATTTAGTATTAATTTAGCATTGATACAATTTATAATATTTGATCTTGAAAAATATATATTTAATTTTCAATATTATTCATGCTTTATTTTTAAATATTTGTATATTTCCTACCAAAATCTAAGAAAGTATTTGCATAAAAAATGAATAGAAATAAGATGTTTGCATAAAAAATGAATAGAAATAAGATGTTTGCATAAAAAATGCATAGAGATAAGATGTAAATAAATATGTTTACTAGAGTTACTTCTCACCATTATTTATGCTTTTCTCAGCACTTATGTATAAGTAAATTTGTAAATATGTAGACTTATTTTTTCTTCTCCCAATTACATCCACGATCATCTAAATCGTCAACCTTATTCCCATCTATCTTCTTCGTGATTAACATTAAAAAAAACAAAGTCTCAACCCCTACAACACTTGTTAACTTAACCTTTCAACTAAATATATTTGAAGCTATATTTATACTTAGGTTCTTTTCATATGTAATTTATCATTTAATTATGAAATTTATATATATATATGGTTTTTGTTTTTGTTTCTAAAGATATTATCAAAATTATTGATTTTATAAGTTAGGTGTGTACAAAGTGAGAGTTTTCGTACTATTTGTAATTAATTATTGTTGTTTTTTTTGAAGTTAGGTGATAATATTTATATTAGAGAAAAACTGAGTTTATATAGATGACAAAGTTATTCTAGAAACTTGTGTTGGAACTTGTAAGTTAATAGATTGTCCATAACTTGTTCATAGTAGTCCACGTCTAGCCAAAAGGAAGTACAAAATAACATATAAATAGATAACCCTTCAAAAATTCCGTGCAATGGATGTGGTGGGCTTGACAATAGAAGAAACCATAAGCATATATAGTATAATATACCATAAAAGTAGCCATAAATACCTAGTAGAGAGAAACAAAACCATAATAGACCAAGCACGAAATTACTAATCTAGAACAATAACTAGAGAAATTGCATTAGAGTTTCCTTGAGGTATGTCTTATGCGGGTGCATTAATGATAGTTGGAGTACGAGGCTGCAAACCAGAGCCAAAATCTGAGTCGGAAACCACATAATGTTCCACCTGGGTCATCTTGGAAGATAAGTCATCCAAGTTGTATCTTATGTCTCGAAGAATCCTTTTGATCTCCTCCTATCTTGCAAATAGTTGATAGTGATTGACTTGCTTGTCACACGTGACCATATGCAACAAGGTCTCCAATTGTCTATGTAGAGCCACTGAACGTAGAAAGTGAAGTCTCCTTTTCCGAAATTTTCCGAGATCCAGAGTCCATATGAATGTTGAACTTGTGATTTATGAGTCTGAATGATAAGCCCACTCCCCAAATTATTTAGCTTCTAGTTCAAGAATTTGGTTTCTAACCTCGAGAGGGACTGCATCAAAATGGTAAGCCACATAATGGCAACCTAAAATATGTCGACACCGAGAGGAAGAAGAGCCTGACATGCCTCCTCAACGACTAGGTTGGCGGAGGTGTGGTGCCATAAGCACAGTTGATGGAGACAAACTTGACAGGGGTTGAAAACACAAAATACGAGTAGTCAGATGAATAAACCAGGTTATGTAATCACCCAAGCCCAATTTCCACAGTATGTGGGAGGCAACACTTGAAAGGTGTATACAGGGACACAATTTTTGAAAGAGAGCTCGTTGTCGAGATAATAGTGAAACACCCAAGCCCAATTTCCACAGTATGAGAGGGAAGCACTTGAAAGATGTATATAGGGACACAATAGTTAAAAGGGAATTATAGAGAGACGTCATGGAGGTAATAGCGAACCAACAACTGAATATATCCTAAATCGTCCAAACCTAGACCAACCACCTCGATTTGACCATGTATAGACTAGACTCAACCAGTTTGAGGGCACGAGGTTGGCCTATGCACATAAATTTATGACCGGTAATCGAAACCAAAAGGAAAACGTTCTCAAATACCAAATCCCACAAACAAGAACTGGGCAGCTGAATGAAATGCATGCAGAGTCAGGGATTTGAGAGGAAGCGAAGGGAAATACAATGAAAAGTTTGAAGGAAGTACCTGTTGTTGTATTGTGGAAAAATAAAACGAAAAACATGGACACCTACAACAGACAAACATCGTGCCAAACCCAAATAAAACTGAATAAGAATTAATATGACCTGTGAAAGGAAATCATGAAGGATATGAGTACGGTAACAAACCTTGCTAGAGTTTGCAAAGCAACAACAAACCACTGCTTTAGTCAAGAGCAATGAGCTCTGAGTGTGCATCCATGAACAAGAAGCAGAGAATTGACCACCTTGTAGTAATACTCCCACACTTATAAAGAAAACTCCCTACCGACGAGTATAATGAGCGAGAAGCAGTGTCCGAAGGAGAAATGACATAGGAGAGACAAGTGGGTGTTGGGGCACACATATTCATGCCCGCATTTAACACTCAAAACATGCATGCATTGCGTTGAGGTACCTCCATGATAAAAATCGACTGTTAGAAAGCATAAACCGGGGGAGTGTCGGATTGAACCTCAATACCTTCTACCATTTTGTATTGTATAAATAGTGGGGTGGCCATGTGTACACCTCCACCAGATATGTGGTAACATATTTTTGACCTACGTGGTTAGCCTCCCAATCATCCACTTGATGTTCATGCATGTCAATCATGCGAGTTGTCAGTATGTCCTTCCTTAAATGAACCCCCATTGGGGAGGGGTCCTAACTCCTGCCTACTCGAACTCCAATGAATAACGAATGTTTGGCCATCGACGCATTCCCAGTCATATTGAAGCCACCTAAGGATTTGAGGTATTACCTCCACCAACGCCTTAGCTGACCATGGTTCATCGTCTTGAAGCCCTTGTGCTCGACTGCCCCAATTAGCTAAAGCATCCACCACCCGATTTCCTTCTACTCAATCCTATAACTAATGATTTCTTAATAGTCATGAGGCTGTGGTCCAACAACCACGTGTGGAGGTTTGGTCCCCACAAGTCTCGATGTCCAATCCTGGAAAAGACTATGTATGCTTGAAAGTTGCTCTAGGCGCGAAAAAAAAAAAAAAGAAAAAAAAAAAAAGAAAAAGAAAAAGAAAAAGAAAAAAGAAAAAAGAAAAAAGAAAAAGAAAAAAATATATATATATATGCTAGTTGACCTCACCCATCTCAACTAGTTGTTGTACTATTTCACTATACAACCATTGAATTTTTATCATAGTCCATACGAACGTTCACTATATAAACCTATACAACCACAACTCTTTTATTTTTGGCCATACAACATATATGAATTTCTATTGTTCAATCCATACTATCTCATATGATGACAATCAATATATCTTGGGATGTTGACCCATTAATGCGGGGTGACAATATATGCCACCCATTGGATTATGTACTTGTAATCTAATGGGTGGCATATACTTCCGCCCCACATTAATGGGTCAATGGCCCAGGATATAAGCTTTGCCCTCATATGACCATCTTCGCATATGCCCTAATGTCTATACATTAAATGGGAGTGCAATACAATTTTAATTGAAAATAAATAACAACCTATACAATCATTTAATGTATTAAATGACTTTTAATTTAAAACAACTAACTATTCATACATTAATTTAGTTTGTTGAACAATGAGATTGATATCAAATTGTAAGTTGTATTGCAACATGCCCATTAATTGATTGTCATACAAACTTGGTATAAGATGCCATACAAGTTAGGTCAACGATTTAATTCAAGAATTTCAAAATTTTTAAGAGAATAACATGAATCAAAATTAGCCAAAAAATACAATCTTTTCATAACAAAAAAAAGGCTAAAGTTAAATCAAGGATTGAGAAACTAGAAAAAGAGTTTAAACATAATTACAGAATAAAGAGAAAAAACATTAATACAAACCAAGAGTTAAGGAAGAGATAAGTTTTAAAAAAAATGAAGCAATAAAACACGAGTTAACTCACTCTCAAAGGTGAGATCACTAAAAAGATAAAAATTTAAATGAAACATAGCATATGAGAATAGAGATAGAAGAAATAAAATAAAAAAATACAAAGTCAAATAACTTCTAGGTTATATACAATTGAATAGTGTCTTAAGAACAAGGAATCCTCAACTCCCCAAAGTGAGAACTCCTTAGCAACCTAGCTCTTCAAGCACCTACACTAACCTTCCTCTACAACCTAACCCTACTAGTGCAACTAACATGAAACACATGTTTCCTAATGGCTTACTAGTTGTTGATGTCAACCAACCACCACCCTAAACAACTCAATTGATGTTCAAATATTTGTTGAGATTAAAATTAAAGTTACCCAAATTTGATGCAGATAAAATGTAGAGTGTGGGTTGGATCAATAAGGTAGGATAATAGTTTTGAAAATATAAAGTATGCTTCTATGCAACCTGAAGGCCATACACATAATTGGTACATGTGGTGGAGGTTTACAATCAAGGTGGTCTACTATAGCTTTTCAAAGTATGACAAAGGATTTATTTGCAAAAATCATAGGAATAAAACAAAACGATGATAAGTACATCATGAATGGAAGGGAAGACAAGATGACTACCTAAATTTTTAGGAGATAAAATATTTTAGTTTTATGTGTATGGATTGGAAACTTACATAAAGCAGGAATTACTTATGCATAATATCACAAGCATGGATAAGGCTTGACGTAAGGAAAAATTAGTTGAAAATAAGCTAAAAAAAAGGTTATCCAAAAAAATTTGACCAAGTTTATTCAAGGTAGGAACTGCCCTAAAACATAGAGTTCAGAAATTCAAGGTATCCTTCATTGCATTTCAAGCAAGAGAAACATTATAGATTGGAGGCACAATGATGGAGAGGAAATGCAAATATTTTGGAGAAAAATGGCGAGGAAGAGATAAATGCAATAATTAGAAGCCACACAAATATGAAGATGAAAGAGAATCAAACAATTCCATAAGCAACTTCAATGATGAGGAAAAAATGAAGGAAAATAATTGTCGTAAATGTGGTAAAAATTGGTTTTTAGGCCATAGATGTGCTTCTAATCATCTGTATCATTGCAAAATATAAATGGGAAGGAAGTAAAGGTGGAAGACATGTTAGATTCTTAAGAAGATGAAAAAACACCAAAAGTGTTATTAGTATCAATCATATGTATTATACAAGATCACATGGAAGATGAATCAAGGATTTGACATGGTTATAATCCAAAAATAAAAAGTGTAACGTCCTAGAGAGTGTGTTATACCTCACCTTGAAGAATAGTGGTACCATCCATAACTAGTCAAGATAGAGAATCTAAAAATAATTTGCAACAATTAAAAAAAGACCAAGGACCCTAAAATTCAAAAGGAACATAAATGGTAAAAATATATTAATCTTGTTGATGGAGATTTCCGTAGTAGAACAGTGTAAACTTTGATATTCTTCCAACCTTTGGGATGGTAACTCCATCCATCATCAAGGACCAAAGAGCCTTGTGAGTAAACGAGTGCCGAAGAGCGTGTTTATAGGAGAAAAGGGACTAGATATTCATTAGTCAAAAAATAAATAGAATTAATATTTAGAAATTATTAGACCATATTTCCTTTTTGACATAATTAGAAGGATTAAGTAAAAATTAATAATAATATATGTATTAAATGAAAGATGTGGGAACTAATTTATAAATTAATTAAAATAAGAATCCAACTGAGAATTAATAAAAGGGGTTCTATAAAATTGAATTTTTAATTAGAAAAGGGGTTGTTTAAAATTAAATTTATAATCAAATAATGATGATAATGATGATGATGATGATTACCGTCCGTTAATACCAATGCAGTCTATCGAACCTTAAGAGAGGAGAGAAAATCTAAGTTTGATTCTTCAAAATCTTGTTTCTATGGTCAAAGAGAAGGGAAATAAGTGCTCCAAGATCGCTATAGGTGGGTTGACTTAATAGGTCAAGAAGATTGGAAGTGTGACAGATGGTAGGGAATTGAGAGAAAATGTGAGTAAGAGTCGGACAATCTAAAAGGAAATGCTTTTCATCTTCCACCTACCTAGAATCGCAAATTTGACAGATTCTATCGTTCCAAGGGGTCTTGGGAATAGACCACAGCCCGGTCTCACTCCGAAGCTCATGGGAATTAGTTCCAATCTTAGCGATGTTCATTTTTTTCTTATTGCTGGACAAAACACAGAGATAAGTCAGATTATCAAGGGTGGGGTTGATCACTTCCTTATAGTATCTTAGCTTCCTTTTACGCTCCAACTCTTGATCCTCCCACAACTTGTCCTTAAACTTGGAGGTAATAGTATTTTTGATATTATCTTTGCTTCCCATACTGAGCTCCTCCTCAATTCCCCAATGGTTGAGCCAGGACTGGACATCCTTATGCCACCCGCGCTTGAGGTGAATGTGAGGGTTTTAACTACAATTAGAAGCAATTTTAGGGAGCCTTTTTTATTCCATGTTGTCAAGCTTCTTCTTATACATCAGATATCTAAACATAGCCATACTTTCAATGGGGGACAAACCACATTCGATCAACAGGATAAGATAGGGAGTATTTCCCTTGATCTTAAGGTTGTAGGTTATGAATTGCTTTTGAATCATCTCAATATTCTTCCATGAATCTCTGGATGTACTGCAACCCCAAACTTCACATCCGTATAAGACAACAGGGGTGACAAGGGTCTCAAAGAGGAATCTCTTTTTACTCCAAATGTAAAGATCGACCGACTTACAATTGTTTTCAAGCTCATAATAAGCTTTCCAACCCCCCAATAATCCTTTTCTCGATGCTATAATTCCAGTTGAGGATGAGGGAAGTTAATGCCCAAATACTTATAAGAAGAAACCTTCTCTAAGCACTGGTTATTATACATGAAACTACCATGGGTGATCTTTTTGGATTTAATGATCATGCCTTTAGTCTTGTCGGTATTAACTGTCATACCCATCTTGGAGCAGTAGCCATGAAGAATCTGTAGTTGCTTGTCAAGGTCATCATTAATTTTTGCAAGAATAATGATATCATTGGCATAGAGAAGAGTATTGAGAACACCAGCAAGCTCGGTGCCCTTGCACCCCGCAGATTTCAGACACTCCTCTAGCTTATCAATGTATATGCCAAAAATGGTAGGGGATAAGGGACACCCTTGCTTAACTCCAATACTGCATTTAATGTCTTTAGGCCACCCCTCGTTGGTCTTAAGCTTGGCAGTGACGGTCTCGTAGAGACAGATAACAAAAATCCTTAGCTTAGGAGGGACCATGATCTCTTTAAGTCTCTCCCAAAGTTTATCTCGAGGGACAATATCGAAAGCTTTTCTAAAGTCCACAAAGCAACAAAAGAGAATTGAAATAAGAATTTGATTTTTTTTTTTAAATTAATAATTAAACGTAGAAAATTTAAGGATTAGAATGAAATAACTAGGATTGAGAATTAAAAAGAATTTAATTAAAATAAGGGTTACAATATGACTTAAACATATAAAAATAATAATAATAAATAAATAAATAAATAAGTAGAAAATTAATTAAATTATGAGATTAAGATTGGTTTATAACAAAATTAGAAATTTCTATTTAAAACAATTAAAAGAAAAAGAAGGTTTAGAGAGTTAGGAATCAATGAGTGAAATGTTAGATTAGGGATTTCCAAAATTCGTTAACCTTTAACCATTTTCCTTATTAAAGTTATTAAGATTTTTTTGGATTTCGAGATATAAAATAATCCAGAAATATATACAATTTCTTAATATACATTGTCTAGATTAATAATATTTCAATTCCAAACAAATTAAATTAAATACTTGGATAGTATATACAATTTCGTAATATTAAATTAATACTTGGATAGTATATACAATTTCGTAATATTTTTCACAAAGGAAAAAATCGTAATCTTTCATGAAAAACTACATATTACATTTCACTGAGTCCTGTCATGTGTGTTCAAAGTATATTGCTGACTTTATACACTAGTCAGTAATACATGTAAAAGGTTATAGTCCATGAGAATCTGCCCAAATAGAAATAAAGTAAATTGGATGCATAACTTACTAATACAATTTCGTAATATTCGTAATATACATTGGCTAGACTAGTAATATCTCAATTCCAAACAAATAAATGGATTTAAATGAGTGTTTGGTGATGGAGCGATAAAGGTATATACAACTTCGTAATATACATATTACCTGGACTAGTAATAAAAAAAAATTATTACTATGAAGATTTCAGGTTCCATTAAGATGATAAAATGTTGAAGTATATAGATCATTGAAAAATGATGAAATGTTGAAGTATATGGATCATTGACAAAAATGATTTGGTTTTGGCACATTGGAATACTCAGAGTTTAGTACAGTTAAACAGTAAAAACTTCATGCATTCCGTGCCAGCTTTGCTTATGTGTACCAGTTTAGTTGTGATGGATTGCTTTCTGAAAACCTCTGGAAAAGTAGGTGGGTCTTCTATTTAAAAAAAACTAACAGTAATAGCTATAGTCATTTTGTCTGAATGCTTCAATGCTGTGACAGAACATTGGAACTACCCCACGAGCATCATAATAATTGAACCCCATTTACAATTACTCTCCTCATTCCTATTTATGGTTACTCTCCTCTCCCTCTTTGTGTATTGCGTTTTTAGCCATTCTCAGTTAACGATGGAAGCACAAGAAATCGATCCTTGTAAGGTTCTCGGCATCAGAATTGACCAGCAGGGCAAGGTCACAAGATCGAACCGCATCCCCACCGTTCCTCCTTCCTGCACTGCTACTGGCCCCGAAACCCCGGAAGACGGCGTTCTATCAAAGGACGTGACGATCGACCCACCCACAGGGTTGACGGCTCGAATCTTTCTGCCCCAACAACAGGACGCGGAATCCGTCCAGAGGCTCCCCGTGGTTTTGTCCTTCCATGGCGGAGGGTTTGTACTGTACAGGCCCAGCACCATTTTATTCCACGGCAGCTGCCATAGAGCGGCCAAAGCCTGCAATGCCATCTTTATTTCCGTCGATTACCGCCTGGCGCCCGAGGATCGGCTCCCTGCGGCCTACGAGGACGCCGTCGCAGCGTTCCGCTGGCTTGGATCGCAGGCCCTAGGAACTGGAGTGCTTGATCCCTGGCTCGAGTCTCGGGCAGATTTCTCCAGGGTTTTTCTCAGCGGTGAAAGCTCGGGAGCAAATATCGCCTACAACTTGAGCCTGCGCGTTTTTGACGAAACAGGGGCTTTACAGGTGCAGCCTCTGCGCATTGCTGGAGTGGTGCTCATCCAGCCTTTCTTTGGGGGAACCGAACGCACGAACTCGGAGGTGCGACTGGCCCATGACAAGATCGTTCCGTTGCCTGTTAGCGATCTGCTCTGGCGTCTGGCACTGCCTGAAGGGGCCGACAGAGACCACCCTTTCTGCAATCCCCTGAAAAGGGGAAGACCATCCACGGAGGTGCTGAAACGTTTTCCTGCAACCATGGTGGCTGTGGAGGGGTTGGATCCTCTCCTGGATCGTCAGCTGGAGTTTGTGAAGATGCTCCAGGAGGCCGGAGTCCCTGTCGAGCAGCGGATTGATCCAACAGGAAGCCATGGCGTGGAGCTGTTAGACATGGCCAAAGCCGAGGCCCTCTGCCGTGACATTTCTACTTTCATGTCTTCCTCATCTGTCACTCCTTCCACTTCTTCGCTTTGAAGTATAACCCGTCCCGCAGATCTCATGCTGTGCGAATTGTCTCGGTTGAATCATTTAATCCTCAAAAAAGGTTTGAAAGAAATCTTGGTTGTTTTAATTTTAAAGGTTTGAAAGAAATCTTGGTTGTTTTAATTTTACTGTAGGGCCATCATTATAATTGATTCTCAAAAAAAAGTTTGAAAAAACGCGCGCAGTGCTCAATAGGTTTGAAAAAAATCTTGGTTGTTTTAATTTTACTGCAGGGCCATCATTATAATTGATTCTCAAAAATAGTTTGAAAGAACGCCCGCAGTGCTCAAGAACATGATTACATTTTTATTTGGTTGTAAGTTATGTTTTTTTTTTAATGAAATAAAATATTTTTATTTGTTTTAAATTGTGTTGTTTATTTTATGAAATAAAATGAAATGATATTTAAGTTTTAAGGAGTTTTTATTTTTAGCTGTCAATGTGTCCATGTTTGAGCCATTGAATCAAATGTTAGAGGATTGAAACATTTTAGGCCATTAAATCCACAAGTTTTAAGTTTAAATGATGTTATTAAAAATTTGTTAGATTTAAATAAAATTTATAACATAAAATTAAACTCCACGCAAATCAATTAATTTAAAATAAATAGATAAAAAACACTATTAAAAAGGAAAATAACTATCTGTCAAAACACAATAAAAAATAAAAATAATAATAAACTATAAAAACAACTCATGATATTGACCCATGGTATTCATGTGGAATGTAGTTTATTTAAATGGGGGAATTAAGGTAAGTATTTAAGTTTTAGTGGCTTTTAAGTTAAAACGATGTTATTAAAAAATTGTTAAATTTAAATAAAATTTATATCATAAAATTAAACTCCACACAAACAATTAATTTAAATTGGATGGATAAAAAAACTATAAAAAAAAAGAAAATAACTATTTATGTATTTAAATATTACAGTTTTGTGTCACAGTGCTCTCCAACAAAGTATGATAGAAATGTTGTTATGCCATGTTTAACATTTTGACTATGTCAAATTACACAAAAATAAAAAATAAAAGTAAATTAAATAAAAATATTGGCATAATGTAATGAACACTATAACTAGGTCAAAATACAATAAATAATAATAATAATAAACTATAAAAACAGCCCATGGATCAATGGCCCATGGTATTCATGAGAATATAGTTTATTTAAAAGGGGGAATTAAGATGGCCTAGATCAATATCAAGAGCCAAGAGAGATCAAATGACTTGATATGAAAATCTCTTTTAGAGTGAAAAGGGAATTGATCCATTTCATAAATAGTATAGATCTAAACTAATTATTTAATAAAATTATTTTTAAATGTTTATAACCATTATTTTTTTAAAATTTTACTTAATAGAATTCATCTAAATTTTCATACATCCAATATACATAGTTTTCCTTGTTCTAAGTTCTAACAACTATTTTATTATTCCAAAAATACATGGTTTTTTTGTTATATATTATTTATGTTACAACTCATTTATTATTCATAAGTAGTATTTTTTAATATATAAATTAGTGTTTGCACCAAATGTTGCGAAGGAAACCCTGTAAGTCCATAACATACTCAATAGCATATAGAAGAAGAGTGTAGATGAGGGCAGATGTGAAATGTAATGTTATCTAAAGGTGCACAAATTTTTCTTTTAAAAAACTATCAACAATATGCCTAGTTATAAAAGTCAACAATACTCCTAGCTATGAAGTATAGATTTGTGCTCTTATGTGAAATATAAATTTAGTTTGCATGATATGATCAAGTATTTTTTAAGTTTTTGAATTTAATCATACTCTTTTGTACATTTCAACCTAGAAGTATATATATTTGTATGTGTGTGTGGGTGCTCTTATTTGAAGCATAAAAAATATCCAAGAGGGGCCATGCTTGATAGTAAGCTTTGATGTCATCGTTACTAGTTGTAGACATAGCGTCCCCATATTAAAAAATCATAAAACAAATGAATGAAATTGCTTTCATCTTCCACGAGATTTTTCCATCCTGTTGGAAATACCCTTCTTCTTCCACAGAGATCGCAACTTCATTGTGAGGCCACTGTGTTCTATGCATAACATATTTCCCCTTTTTAAGTCCTATAGTTTTACAAAATTGACACTATATGATGAACAAAAGAGTAAGTTGAGACAACCCTAAGGGGTTTTTTGTACAAGTTTTACCATAACCTTTCCATCCATCCAATATATATTCCAGAGTCTTCTGAAGAGAAAGCATATTATAGTTTATAACTTGATCCACAATCAAAGAAAATGGCTAGGGATTTCACAAGTTATTAGTTTATAACTTGATCCACAATCAAAGAAAATGGCTAGGGATGTCACAAGTTGTCATTCACACAGTGATGTATTGATATTCTCATTTGAAATGGATCATGTTAGATGCACACTGATGAATTGACATTCTCAGTTGAAATGGATCCTATTAGATGCATTGACAATTTCTAACAATAAAAGCTCAATTTACTCTTGAGTTTTTGAAACCCACAATCAAAGAAAATGGCTACGGATTTCACAAGATATTAGTTTATAACTTGATCCACAATCAAAGAAAATGGCTAGCGATGTCACAAGTTATCATTCACATAGTGATGTATTGACGTTCTCAGTTGAAATGGTAGCTAGGGACACTAAAAAATTCAAAATAGATATTTGTTATGGCATCCATATTGTCTACAAACCATTCAAATGTTCCATCTTATACAACAGTTTCTAACAATAATCGCTCAATTTACTCTCCAATTTTTTAAACCCCCACCCACGCTGGGGAGATCAGAGTGTAAAATCAAATGTTCATGTGGTTTTTTTAAAGGGTTCATAAACAAAACAGATAATGAAAAAGTCAATCTTGTGGTATAATAATTGAATTTTGAACAATTGTGACAAACAAAACATCACATTAGCTCACATAATATATCTAATGCTATAAGGATCTGAGATAATACCAAAGTTTTGAATCATGATAACTAGGTGACAACCAAAACTAAGTTGCACCCACAAGTGAAAAATCACAACAACTCATAGAATATATCCAAGGTTGCAATGAATCACATACATAGTGATGGACCTCATGGGAATTTTAGTGCACATAAAACACCACCCTAAAAATTCTATACCCTTGATCAATTTAGAATAACCTAAGATTTCTAGATTGGATGTCGAGGTGGGTGGTACAGTAATTAAGGATGCTTCTTAAAGGGTAAGGGAATTTAGATACTCTATCCTTCCACCAAAGCTATAAAAAGTGAGACTTGTATATTATAGTTTTAATAAATTGATGCTATGTGACTAAGAATAAGTTACAAACATAAGTAATAAGAGGAATGTACATGAGGGCCATGGTAATTAATGTTATTCTTTGTAATTTTTTTTATTTAGAATAGTTTTATTTAAAATAGTAATTTATATTTGTATTTTTTTAAATGAATATTGTTAAATGTGTAATTGAGTAAAATGTATTAAATTGATATTTTAATTTTTAAGATATTTATTTCAAAAATTCAAAGTATGGTGAGTTTTGTTTTATTAAGGTTTACTCTAGATGTGCAGAGAATGAATCTATCTCAAGTCCCAAACAAGATTCTTCTTTCTCTTCTTATTCTAGCTTGCAGTAGTTGTTGCATATAGGAACATTAAGATATGATAAAAAAAATGTGATACTCTATTCATATTTTCTCTACAAATGTGATGGAAAGTGTTCCCTAAATGTTGACAATTTCATGGTTAATGTAGTATAAGCTACATGAAAATTTACATTCTTGTATACAATATCAAGAAATTTATGCCCAATATCCAATATCATAGAGCAAGACGTGTTCACCAATTCAACAGTTGCTTATAAATCTCTCTCAGTGCTAGAGTTGTTTTCTCAATAAAATTGTTTGTTCTGCTCTTGATGAAAGCCATCATTGTTGCATATAGGAGCATTTAGCTTTGATAAGAAAAGTTTGATAATGTTTTATAATTTTCATAGAGGAGCATTTAGCTCTTAAGTGATGAAATACAAATTTGTTTCATATAGGAGCATTTAGCTCTTAAGTGATGAAATACAAAGTTGTTTCATATAGGAGCATTTAGCTTTGATAAGAAAAATGTGATACTGTGTTATAATTTTCTCTACAAATGTGTTGGAGTTTTTTTCACAATAAACTAATTTTGCTTGCTCTTAAGTGATGAAATCCATCGTGCAGATAGGAGCATTTAGCTCTCATAAGAAAAGTGTGACACTGTGTTATAATTTTCTCTACAAATGTGATGGAAAGTCTGCCCTGAATTTTGGAAATTTCATTGTTAATGTAATATAAGCTAAATGCAAATTCATTTCTTCTACACAAGATCAAGAAATCTATGTTGAGTAGCCAACACTAGAGAACAAGACATGTTCACCAATTCCATAAATGCTACCGAATCTCTCTAGGTGTTGGAGTTATTTTCTCAATAGCCTTATTTTTACTTCTCTTGAAGTGATGAAAGCCACCTCTACATACATTTTTTACTATCTTCACAACGAACAAAAGAAACCAAATTCATATCAGTGACACTGAAAAAACAAGAACATGGTAGACACTAGGGAGATCACTGATCTTTTGAATATTTTCAAAGATCATGAAAAACTAATACATAGGTGACTCAATAGGAAGTGGTAAAGATTAAATATGGAGGAACTACACCAAAAATATCTTTGATTTTGAAGGTAGAAAATCATTATCTATTTCTTTATTCATGATGCATTCTTGTTGGCATGATCAGACAAGGTCTTTAACTTAATTTCAACATAGGCCTCATGATTTGTAAGGTTCAAGGAAGCAATATTGCAGTAAGATTTCATTATAACATGGTCCTTGCATTTTCTTGAAATAATTATTTATTAAATTAAAAATTGTTTATTTAATTTATTCAAATAAATTAATTTTTTATTTTTAAATTAAATTAAATTACACACACACACACACATATTCTCTTCAACTATATCTTATGAGTTTAGTATTTTTAATCAAGAAGAGGCTTCAGAGTTTAAGAACTATATCTTAGATTTGAGCACATGATTCTATTAAAATTTATGAAACAAATTCAATGTTTACAACTTGTATGTTTTAATAGAAACAAATTCATTTTTTACAACTTTTATGTTTAAATATGTGATTTTGGAAGTGACAATGGCTTCTTTAGACACTTGATTAGTATTGTGAAAGAAATTTGAGTATATCATTAAGGACTATGAATAGTTCGTGTAATAGTTGCATTACTTATAACACAATTTAATATCCTTTATTGCTAATACATACCACCTAATCCATGAAAAAATGTAACCATGTCTGCAATGATATATGCTAATCATTTTAGTGTTATGTTTATGCCAACATGCATGAATATGTTTCTAATTTTCAATGAAGTAGTCTTCAAAAGCTCTTAGCTCTATTTTAATTACTTAAATGCATTGAAAACCATCTTATAGTATTTAATTCAGTGGTTTTATTTGGTCGTGTTGCAAGCTCACATATTGTGCCAAGAAGTTTGCTATATCTTATCATTTTAGTATTTTTTCAATCAAGAAGAGGCTTCGGAGTTTAAGAATTGTATCTTTCTGGTTGATAACTCTTATCATCAATATCTTTGAAACCTCCACGACGTACTTCCATGGAAGCAAAATTTTCCAATCATTCCTTCACGATGGCTCCTTCTCTGCAATATCTTATTTCTTTTAGGCTACTCTTTCCTATTCTATTGCCTTAAGGCGTTTCTTTTGCAACACGTGGTGCAATTGCTAGTTTAAAGTTTATGAGATTAAAAATAATTTATGGGATTATGAGATTTTTGTTTTTTACTTTTTGTCTTTCAATTTTTTGGAATTTTCGAACCATTTAATGTGGTTAATCTTAAGGACAAGGTGAAGAAAGAAATCCATCTCATTAATGAGAGTTGTTCAAACTAGCGATTAATTAATTGGAAATTTAAAAGTTTTTTTAAATTATTTTTAAAATATTATTTAAAAGGGTCAACAAATAATATAATAATTTAGCAAAAAAATTAAATTATAAAATTAATAAGGAGAAGGGGTAAATACTAGCTAGTAGTCTTTAGTGCCACTTTTTGAAGACTTTTACAGTGGTTTTTTCCTGTCTAAAAAGTCACACTAAAGACAACTCCAAATACTAGTGTAGGGAATAATATTAAATTATTGAAAATAAAAAAAGAATTATAAAATTAATAAGGCTAAGGGGTAAATACCAGTATAGGGAATAATATTAAAATATTGAAGTTATTAAGAGAAATTAATAAAAAGAGGGTTAATGAATAATAAAGAATAATATAGAATAATATAAAAAGGAATTATAAAATTAATAAGGAGAAGGGGTAAATATTAGTATAGGGAATAATATTAAAACACTGAAGTTATTAAGAGAAATTAATAAAAAAAGGGGTTTATGAATAATATAGAATAACATAAAAAGAATAATTCTAATAATTCTAATGAGGGGAGAGGGGAGGAAAATAACTATCAACACACACATATATATGTGTGTGTGTGTGTGTTAATAAAAGCTAAGAATCAACAATACAAGGGATAATAACCAGCAAGATGAAGTTGTATAAAAACATAAACTAGAGAAAAAGAAAACAAGGATACAAAAGGAGGAGGGAAAAAATCAAAACAAAGGGATGAGAAAAAATCAAAGACAAAGGAAACCAACACAGGGGGGGTGAATCACCTTGAGAGGGTCGGGATATGGCTCTTACTTAATTTCCACCCATCATCCCTGTTGAGATTTTTAGGATGTCTCTCAATTTTAATAGCCTCCCTCCACTTTCTATGATGGAGGTGATCCACCCTAACAATGACTTTGGAGTCTTCAATGCAAACATGGTGTCATGATTTCCCAGAATGCTCCGCAAGAGTAGAAGTGCGGGATCGACTATGCCTAAATTCTGCAGCATGCTCATGGATTCTCTGTCTAATGGACCGACCAGTTTCCCCAATATAGGGAGTACTGCAGGAGCAACGTACTAAATAAACACCTTTCATGTCCTTGGGGTCTATAGGGTCCTTAACCAACCAAGAGAATTCTTAATAGTACAGATAGGTCTAAAAGAAGAGGCGACATTATTTCTCCTAAGGACATGGGCAATTCTATCTGAGGTCTCTTGGATAAACACAAGGTTCACCTTGGAGTTAGGATCCAACCGAGAAGATTTGTCCCTTGAGCCTTTAAAGGCTTTTTGAAAGGCCTTGAGACCTTGAGATCTGCTATACCCATTAATCTCAAACACATCCAGAAGATGGGATTTCTCAGATTCCATATGACTATCGTTAGAAATCCTAAGAGCCCTAGTAGACAAAGTGCAGAGAACACCAAATTTTTGAACAGGGAAATGATGAGAATCAACATGAATATACTGCTCAGTGCGAGTCTTCTTGCGAAATACTTGGTGAGAGATAGAATTAACATCCCATCTAGAGAGAAGAGGATCTAATAAGGAAAGGCAACCATCCAACTTTACTTCCATCATGAATTTGATGTAATCATACTGGGAATTCAGGTGATTAAGAAACAAATCTAACTTCTCACGACCACGGGGCCAAATGACACAGGTATCATCCATGAACCTATTCCACTTCTTTGGGATTGGTTAAGGACCCTATAGACCCCAAGGACATGAAAGGTGTTTATTTAGTACCTTACTCCTGTGGTATTCCCTATATTGGGAAGAGTGGTCAGTCCATTAGATAGAGAATCCATGAGCATGTCGCAGACATTAGGCACAGTCGAACCTGCACTTCTGCTCTTGCGGAGCATGCTGGGAAATCCTGTCACCATGTTTGCATTGAAGACTCCAAAGTCATTGCTAGGGTGGCTCACTTCCATCATAGAAAGTTGAGGGAGGCTGTTGAAATTGAGAGACATCCTAAAATTCTTAACAAGGATGATGGGTGGAAATTAAGTAAGAGCTGGATTCTGGCCCTCTCAAGGTGATTCACCCCCCGTGTGTTGTTTTCCTTAGTCTTTGATTTTTTCTCATCCCTTTGTTTTGATTTTTTCCCTCCTCCTTTGGTGTCCTTGTTTTCTTTTTATCTGGTTTATGTTTTTATGCAACTTCATCTTGTTGGTTATTAGCCCTTGTACTGTTGATTTTTGAGAACACCAAAATGCTCAAGGACATACAAATACAAATGCAATTACAATTACAATTAAAATTACCTTTGGAAATAAGAGATATTATAATTTTTAGATATATATATATATATATATATATATATATGAGAAATGAGAAATGATAAGAAGTAACATGTTTGTTATAAATATGTATTTTATTTCCATTTTTTATTATGCATTTTTTAATTTAAAACAATAAAATGAAAAGGATAAAATACATAGTAGCTAAATAAAATAATATTATAAAAATGAAGTATATTAATTACATCTTTGCAATTGAAATAATTTGATATATATTTTAAATTAAAATTTAATAATTAAATTTTTTATTATAATGAAGTTATTGATGTATATTAAGGTAAATAAATATATATATATATATATATATATATATATATATATATATATATATATATATATATATTTTAACCGGGATCATATGTTTTATTGATAAAAAAAGACAGGTTGGGCAAAGCCTAATCAACCATTACATTCTTCAGATTGACTTAAGCACAATATCCCACTCAGGGGATAATTGCCTTGATCGGTGTATCTGCATTTATACTGATCATACCATTTTGTAGCGTGCATCCTATATTTGCCAATCTGTTCGCTTCCTTGTTTAATCCTCTGAGAATGTGGAAAATTTGAACCGAGAGAAATTCCTTCAGGATTATATTCACTCTCGTTAGCTATTTGTTTAGCACTGGATCCTTAAGCCCTTTCTTTCTTACTATTGCTTTTATCAACATTTATGAGTCTCCAAAAACTAAGATTTCGCTTGGATTTTCTTTTTCGGCCATTTGGCAAGATTTCAATAGACTGAGAATTTCTGCTTGATTGTTGGTTTTCAGTCCAAGTCCCCAGCTAAATTATTCTTTGTTCCCATTCGGTGAGAAGATCGCCCCTCCCACTCCTGACTTCCCTGGGTTTCATTTTGAGGCTCCATCAAAAAATATTGTGCACTTGCCCTGGAATTTCCACCACTGTTGGAATCTGTCCTCTGGATCTCGTATCTACCATCTTTCATTTTGGATTGGGTATGTGTTTGCTGGACATCTGGCCTTACAAGTGTAAGCATCCAACCACATCCTTTCTTCAATTCGGAGAGAGCTGTCATCTTTGACGGAAAAGTGATTCAAGGTTTCTAAGAGGAGGTTCTTTGCTCGCTCAGCCACTTTTTTTGGTGGCCATTCAGTTTTATTGAAAATGATTTCATTCTGGGCTAGCCAAAGCTTCCAGTAGACATACTTAGGGGCAACTATCCACACCCAATTCCATATAGATTTTCTAACTATGTTGTGAGGGTAGCTGGCTTTCCAAGAGGAAAACATGATGTCAATCGAGCTTTGTGATGGATGATGAACATTCAGTCCATTCAGAAATATGGACCAGACCTCCTTCACAAACTCGCATTCTACAAATAGATGATCTAAAGTTTCCAATGCGCATTTGCA
The DNA here is from genome assembly GCA_034641835.2 of Pinus albicaulis. Taxonomy (NCBI): domain Eukaryota; kingdom Viridiplantae; phylum Streptophyta; class Pinopsida; order Pinales; family Pinaceae; genus Pinus; species Pinus albicaulis. The sequence continues at coordinate 56,917,728 of CM076569.1, read as the reverse complement.
GAGAACACATCGATGTGGGCCTACTATATTTCTTTTACATAGATTTTCCCCGGTCAGAATTTTTTTGTGGAACAAAGTCCATAAAAAGAAGTTAATTTTGGGAATGCTAAAGCTATCCCATATTTGTTTCCACACGGACTCCGGATGAGACAATTCCTTTTTAATTTGCATCTGTAGATACCCTTGACTTGCCATATACACCCCCATCTTACCCCAACCCCAGGAGTCTTATTCTTCTATCTGCACCAGAGAAAAATCATAAATAGCATCTTTAATGGCACCTAATTGAGTTTTTAAATGCTCTGGGATTCTAGGAAAAGTCCAGCGCTGCCAGTTCCCATTGCTATCCTAGTTCGATATGTCCTCTATTTTCTTGATTCCTTTCGCATGTAACCAGGCTCTTAACTCAGTTATTTCGTTAACTTCTACTAGAGGGGGATGGCCCATGACACTGTCTCTCCATAACATTGTGTTTTTTCCATTTCCAGGAATTCGGTACAGGTCGGATATGAAGAATTCTATGCCTCTTCTGCACAACTTCCAGGCCTGCATTCCTTTGGAGTTTTTCTCCACTGTGAAGAATTTTATTGACTGATTTTTAAGGTATTTGAGCTTGAAAATCTGACTGAATGGGTGATTTGGCTCAGCGTAAAGTTGCCATAATAATTTGCAACCCATTGTTAAGTTTGCATGCAAGGGATCTCGGATTTGCAGTCCTCCTTCGGCGAGTGGCCATTTCACTGTGTCCCAGCTTATCAAGTGGAATCTGTTATTGTTTCCGCGTCCTCCATTCCACACATTAGGGGAATTTTGAGGTCTAAAATGGGCCTCCTAAAAAAAATGTACAATAAAAATAAGCTTTATAAGAACCAATAGGATTCAAGTTGATGATGTCAACCATGGGGGATGATTCACCATTTTTTAAGTTAAAGGGTAAAAATATTAAAAAATAATAAAATAATAAAACTACTTTTTCAACTCAGCTAACTTACCTGGTGCTTTTACCAAAGCGGAAGTACTCGTTAGATGCAAAATTTTCCTCATCCAAGGAGTACCCATGTTGCATACTTTCAATGAACCCTGCTACATGAAAAATGGGAAATACATAAAAAAAACGTGATTACAATCACGTTTTTTATGTATTTCTCATTTTTCATGTAGTAGGACCCATCGAAAGTATGCAACATGGGTACTCCTTGGATGAGGAATTAAATTTCGCATCCAACGAGTACTGCCGATCGAAATTTGAATAAAAACTTTGGGAGATAAGTTGAAAATATGAGTTGAAAAAGTAGTTTTTTCATTTTTCCCTCTAAAATTTGATGATGTCATCAAATCTTATTTGATTTTTTCCACTATTATTTTATAATTTCCTTAGGAGGCCCATTTTAGACCTCAAAATTCCCCTAATGTAAAGTTGCGCATAAGTCTGGAGATTTGATCGGAGATTGCTTTTGGAGCCAGCATTAGAGAAGCCTGATATGTGGGTAGAGCCATGAGGACTGATTTGATGAGCGTGAGTTTTCCTCCAGTGGTGAGCCAAAAGCCTCCCCACGTAGCAATTTTCTTCTTGAATTTTGATATTACTTCATCCCACAGCTGATTTCTGTTAGAGCCCAACGTTATTGGGAGACCCAGATATTTAATTTTATCCCAAACAACGAATCCTGTAAAGCCCAGATCATTTGCTATTTTCTCAATTATGTGTTGCTCTGTGTTCCAACCATACACAGTGCTTTTCCTCTCGCTTATAAGAGCTCCCGAAATGCTACAGAATTTCTGGAGGATGTTTTTAAAGGAATTTTCTATTCTTGGAGAGGCTCCCCCGAGCAATAGTGAATCATCTGCAAACAGTGCATGGTTCACTGGGTCAATTCCTTTCTCAATTCTAATCCCAGGTATGCTGCCATCTTGTTTTTCCAAGGTCAACTTTCTATTCAAGGAGTCTACCATCAGTATGTAGAGGAATGGGAATAGAGGACAGCCTTGCCTAAATCCCTTGGTGGCTAACAAGAAATTAGCAGGTCTTCAACTTACCATGGGTGTGATCCATATCTTCTCTAAACAAGCTTTGATGAGGTTGATGAAGTCCTGACTAAACCCAAAGGAAGAAAGAACCATGTACAAGAAAGAGCGATTAACTCTATCAAATGCATTGCACATATCAAGTTTGATAAGCATACCTTGTTCTTTTCGAGAGTCGCTAGAATGTAGAGCTTCCTGAACTTGAATGACATTGTCCAGTATATGTCTTCCCTTCACAAACCCCCCTTGTGCTGGAGAAATTAATTTTTGCAGTAGTGGTTTGATTCTATTCGCCAGTAGTTTAGCCACAATCTTGTAGGAAGCATTGCAAAGCGAAATCGGCCTATATCTTTCGAAAGATCCTGGGTTTTCTTCCTTGGGGATTAAAGCGAGAAAGGTGGAATTTATTCCGCCTCCGACCTTTGCCTTCCTCATAAATCCATGTATCATTCTAAGCAGATCTGGTTTGATTGACTCCCAGCGTATTCTATAGAAATGGATTGAAAAGCCATCTGGCCTAGGGGATTTGTCTGGCTCCATGGACCACACTATTTTTGATATTTCTTCTTCCGTAATTGGGCTCAGGAGCATGTTGTTATCATCTGTGCTGACTAGGTTCGGAATATTTGTGAGGAATTTTGTTATATCCTCCTCGCTCCCATCCCTTTCAGCACTAAGAAGGTTTTGAAAATGCTTCTCAGCAGCTTCCTTTATTTGTTCAAATCCTTTGCACACCTGTCCACTGGATGTAGTGATTTATGAAATATGATTTCGCGAAAGGCGAGCCCTAGACTGTCTATGGAAGTATGTAGTGTTTCTGTCTCCAGCTTTGAGCCACAAGCTGTGAGACTTTATGCACCAGTATTCTTCTTCGCTTCTAAAGGAACTATAGGTATTCCTTTGAGCAGATTTTTCTTTATCTAATTCTGTGGGGGAGATTTCTTTCTTTTCCAGTTCAAATTGAAATTCTGCCAGCTGATGGACTTCTTCTTTCCTCTGACTGGTGGGGGATTCTAAAGCCTTCTTTATCCATTCTTTTAGGGCCTTCTTTGCATTTTTCATTTTTTTTCCCACACAAAGCTTGGGGATCCTGTTACTTATTTTTCCCAGGCTGATTGAACTGTTTCAAAAAACCCTTCTCTTTCGGCCCAGAGAGGGCTAAAGAGAAAAGGAAGAGGGCCTAAGTCTTCTTCTTCCTTCAAGCAGAAAAGGATAGGTTTGTGGTCCGAGGTTTGTTTTGGAAGAATCTTGATGAAAATGATTCTTTTGTCCATCATGATGGAGATGCTGGTGAGAAATCTGTCCAACCTTGCTGAAATGTTCTTTTCCCCTGTTCTATTGTTGGTCCAAGTGTATTCTCCTTTCACTGGCTTAAAATCTACTAAATCCCACTGGAGTATGAGATTTTCCACTGAGATGAGGAGAGGATCCCTGGTGTAGAACCCACCTCTCTTCTCTTTGGGGTCCATAATAATGTTCAGATCTCCTCCTATGACTATATTCTTTAGATTGAGGAGTTCTAAATAGTCTGAGAGTGTCTTCCAACACTCTCTCTTTTCAACATAATGCACAGGAACATACATATTAAAAAGAGCTAAGATGAAGTTGCTTGTTGTATGGCGCAGTTCGGTGTAGATACAATGTTGAGTCTCATAGGATCTTTCTAGAGAGAAGGTGTTTTTAGACCAAAATGTGCCTATTCCTCCAGTCGAACCTCTAGCACTTACTACCTTCCCTTTATCAAATTTCCATTTTGTGTTGCTTGTGTTTGGAAGGAACTCCCCTTCTATTTTTGTCTCTTGAAGCATGAGTATGTCTGTGGATTCCATTTTCAATAGATATTTAATGGCCTCTGCGTTAGTGGGATTCCCTGAACCCCTGCAGTTACAAGACACCGGTTGCATCATTTACAACTTGTTGGGGTGGGTCCACCTCCCTTGGGAACCCTGGGTCTGGTGTTCCTCCCGAGAGTCATCTCAATGGTGGCTTGACTTCCAAGGGTTTTTTGTCTTTATGATTCTTCTTCTCTGGTTTCCTTATTTTATTTCCTTCCGAATCTCTTTGATGGCCTCTCGAAGATCTCATCATCCGAAGAGCCAACATTTTCTACATTCTTTTTCTTTTTTTTAATTATGTCTGCATATGAAGGAGAAGAAGTACTGCTTGGAATCGGGCTTGAGGGAGGGATTTCCACTTTACCTGAATCTGGAGAGTTGGTGTTATTCAGCTTGGGGAGTTCGTCCCATTCTGCTTCTGGAGGTTCTGAAGGTGTTTTGAGAGATTCAAATGGATTTTTTTCCTCTTCAATGCTGATGGTTTCCTTGCTTCCTGTGTTTTGAGTGTTTCCACTTTCTTGCCCTGATTTGTTCCTTGTCTCTTTGCCTTTGCTTTTATTGTTCTGCCCGTTGTTTGCTATTTTCTTTACTTGTTTCCATTGTTCTTCTTTATCTTTCTCTGTTGCCTCCTCATTTTTCTTCTTGAAGTATCTTGCGAAATGCCCGTATTCGTGACAGTTTCGGCATTTGAAGGGGAGTTCTTCGTAGTCAAGATCTTGGATGTGTGTCCAATCTGCAACCGAAAGTTTGATGGCTTCAGGTAATTCGACTTCCAGGTCGACCTCTACACATATCCGGGCACAGGAGTATTGATCCTTCCTCGGCGCTTGATCTCTATATCTGCCTAGAGCATTACCAATGTATTGCAACGATCTCTGGTTCCAGCAGTGAAGGGGGAGGTGTGGAAGACGCACCCATACTGGCACTGTCGTGGGCACATCCTGTGCCGGATCAAAATATGGTGACCATTTATTCAGACAAAGCCCTTGAGGGCCCATAAAATATGGCCCATTTCTGAAGATCAGACTTCTATCTTCCACATTATCAAACACAAATACAAAAAACCCTTTGCCAACAAAATGGCTTTTTATTCCTTTTGTAACCAGTGGTATTCAGTTCCGTTTAACCCATTCTTCAACTTCTTTCGGGGATGGCCATAGCCCTGTGAACTAGCCGATGAGACCTCTTTCGGCTAGGTTCAGCGCTGTTCTGCAAGTTTCTTCCACAGGGAATGTCATCGTGGGGATGTTTTCCAATTTTTTGACGAACTTTTGCTTTGAATCGGAGATCGGTCGTTTCCCAGTAGCTGCAATAAGGGTCCTGAAAGCTTCGAGTTCAGGAGGCGGGGGAGGAGGAGCCTCAGAGCCACCTCCGAGATCCATTGCGGTAAAGACCACACGAAGAAGGGAGTAGCCAGCTGGGCGCGACTAGGGTTACTGCAGAGCGGCCATGCGCATGCTCAGAGGGCAGCCGAAAAAAAAAATTACCGGATATAAAAAATTAAGGTAATTAAAATTTTAATCATGTTAATGATTAAATATATTTTATGTAAACTTAATTTTAATTACATTAATTCATGTAAATTATATATTTTAATAATAAATTAATAATTTTTATGATTTATTTTGTAATTGAATTTTGAATTAAATCTAATTGCAAAATTTTAGAAAATATGATCAAAATTTTCAACATAATTTAGGGAAATAAATTAAGCAACCTATTAACAATAAATCATCTTATACTTCCATGAAAGTATTTAAAAAATCAACATCTTGTTTATTTTTTTAAGTAAATTTGAAAGTCTCACGAGTTGTTAAGACCCTGAGTTGGAATCGTTGTCCCAAGGCGAGTCGTGCGCCCATGAGACCCTTAGACGAGTTGGAGGTCATGTGTGCCCAAGTCGTATGAAGGCAACGAGCATGGAGCATGAGTGCGACATGTTGGAACACATGTGTGCGACTCCAGCAAAGGGTAAGTTGGACAAGACAAGGGGTTCATTTGTTGGACATCACATCGACATGACATGACGACGCTCACGACCATGGGTGCGCCCGCACGAACACAAAGTTTTTGAGTGCCACAAGGGGGTGTGCCTTGACGTGCACGACAAGGTGATGGGTGAACATGCTTGAACTTATATTGACTTGATGAGTTGGGAGGGCGTCAACGTACGACAAGGGTGCCCCAACTATGAGCCGAGACCCATATAAACAAGATGAAGACACAAAGGAGCAAATACATCATGATGAGTTCGCATACTTGAAGAGAAAAGTCTGTGGTGCATTTTGAGGTAGCAAGCATGTTTAGATTTGGTAGCTTGGGAGGCACTCCAAGCCCTAGGGTTTTGGGTTTGGAGGTTGAAGTGCCACACAAGTGCTTTGTGGGCTTGGAACCCAAGCTTGGGGTTTTGTACCCATTGATGTAAACCATGAGGACTCTGAGTGATTTGACACATGGAGGTGTTAGAGGACTCGTAGAGGAGAAAGGGGCAGTGAAAATCACTCAAATCAGAGGTGTCTATCTTGAGATATTAATTTTTCTATGTGGTTGTTGGGTTTTCACATGTAATGTTTAGGTTGACTAGGGTTATTGTAGCCCTCATGACAGGTTGTACAAGCCCACAAGGCTAGTTCGTTGAGCCCTTGAGAAACATATAAATAAAAGGTGTTTTGGAGAGGTTTAACATACATCCAAAGAGAAAATCACATCTAGATATCTACCTCTGAAATGATATAGGACTGAGGCAACCTAGAAGGACGAGTTTGGGGAGGATTGTATTGACTGTTTTGTTGCAGATCCCTTTGAGGATCAGGGCTGAGATTTCTGAGATAAGTGTGGGAAAATTTGTGCTTGTTTAAGTGTTATTTATCTTCTATTCTGGGCCATAGAGCTTGTTGTAGCTACAATAAGGTTGGAGTCACTTGTTGGAAGGCTGAGAGGCCTAGTGTTGGGTCTTCTCTCTAAGCCGCATCCCACCTACCATATGTTTGTCTTCATTGGAGCAATGTAGGAAGACAATAGTGGGAAGAAGTCCCTAAGTAGTTGAGGAGCAATAGTGGGAAAGAAGACTCAAAGTGTTGTGGCCTTGAAAGACAAAGGAGTAGCTAGTGAGTGTGAAGACCCTATGTGTTGGTTGTATATGGAATTATGATCAACTAGAGGGCATATTGGAGAGTTGATTTCAGTCGCTTAAAGGAGTTGGTACATTGATAAAGGTAGTGCTACAGAACAAAAATGAACAACCTGCAGTGTGTTTAGGATATGACTGAGAAGTCATAATGGTGCGCAACATCAACTAGATGATAAATGTATATTGTTCTTGTATTCTTGTACTAGTGAATGTATGAGGGCCATTATCCCTGGTACACGAGCCCTAGAATATTGTATAAGTTTGATTAATATAACGAAATTGGGTTGTTGATTAAATTTGTAAAAGGTTGTGTATATTTTGTGCACTAGTAGATTTACTGATGTATATTATTCCTGTTGATTTTTTGTAGCATCGAATGTTCTCTAGCCTCAAGAATTTGTAGGGAGGCTAAGACATGTGCATTCTCCAAGACCCATAAATTGTTTTGGGATATTCCACCTAGAGAAGGTTTAATTGTAATAATTAATTATTTTTAATGGATGCCTAAGTATAAACTTAGGAAATTAAAATAATTAAATGGTATTAAATAAACTCGGTGTGAATCTTCTAGAAAAAGATGGAGATCGAATCAAGATGATCTGATCCATTGATTAGGATATAATATTCAACAAGAGTATTATAAGAAGAAGCTCGATGGGCACTTGGAGAACACATCGAGTAAGAGATAAAGAGATCGATTTCTCAAGAGAGCATCGCAGCAGTTACGAGAGGAAGATCAAAGTGATTTCTTGCAGTGAGGGGCAGGGATAGTTTTCCGAAGGAAGTTTTTCCTGATTCAAAGAGTGCAAGGTAGAGAGAATTCCAGAGAGGCAGTGTAGTGCCACGTAGAGGCAATGTAGAGCTTTAGAAGGAGTCCACAGTTCTACTAGGGAAAATTTGAGATCTAGTGACGGGAGCTGGGGTGTAAGACCTAGAGGCTATAGGGTCGAAGTTTCCAGCAAGCAGGACATCAGGAGGAGGTGCAATGCATTCCCAACAACAGTGACATAGTGTGTGCGTGGGCAGACAAAGATCGCGTAGAGACAACGCAAGGAGCTCATCTCTAGTCAGATCAATGCTAGATTTTCCAGTGACAGAGTGAGATCTTCTCACTATATTTTTGTCTATTTTTATCTCTGTATCAGATTTCCAGTTTGGGAAACCAAAGACTTGTACTAAGAAATTATTGTATAATAATTAAAACCCTCAGCTACTGCACCGGTTTTCCCGCATTGCATTTTTTCCAGAGAAATTGTCCAAAAATAATGATGTATATGTGTGTGTTTATTTATTTCCTGCTCAGTGCTTGTTTCCGCGGTATTTTTTACGTTGTGAAGACTATAGTTGTATTTATTTCAATATTTATTGTCTAACATTGTAAATAGCTTGTACAAGAATTAACAAATAGAAGAAATAACATCAGATTGCCGCAGTAGGGATTCCCATTGTGGATTTTTCACATTGTATCAGAGCATAGGTGAAAGAAGAGAGGAGAGCAGGAAGAGCCCAGCGTTGAGCATGTTGATTTCTGGTAGCATCGGATGTGATTTATGTCTCAAATTTTGTAGGGAGGCTGAGACACATGTATTCTAAAATACCCCAAAAGAGATTTGGGAAATTCCACCCGGATGGGGTATTATTAAAATAATTAATAATTTTTAATGGGAGCCTAAGTCTAAACTTAGGGAATTAAAATAATTAAAGTATATTAATAGAATTGGGTGTGAAAATTCTAGAAAAAGATGAAGATCGAGTCAATATGATCTAATTCATTGATTATGTTTTAATCTGGGCCGTTGGTTATCCAACGAGAAGATTATAAGGACTTCGATGGGAATTTGGAAAACACACTGAGTGAGTCTAAAAATTGAATTTCTCAAGTAAGAAATTGGATGATTTGATTGTAGTGAGGGGAAGTGATAGTTCTGCTTGGAAGATATTTTCCTAAGCTAGGAATACTTAGCAGATAAGATTGAGAAAAGGACGCATAAGAGGTAGCATAGGGGCTCCGCTGGGAAAAATAGTGCCACACAGAGGCATCACTGTAGTCTTGAGGAGATTCAAGATTTTGTTGTGGATCAGTCATATACAATGTCAGAGTGCTGGGGTGTGAGAACAGAGGGGTAGAATGTTGATCAGCGGTTGTCATTGATGTCAACCCAAGAAGCACCAGGGGCTACCCCAATATTGTATGGGAATTTTGACCTACCAATTTAATATATTCTGGATCAAGAATTTTTTTGATGGTTTCTACTTGTCGAGATGTTTCCATTGATATATGGCACACCATGTAATTCTTCACGGTTTGAGAGATATTCATGTTTGAAGTTTGTACCCCAAGTTAGTGGGATAAAACCCCATGGGGTTGTGGTATGGGTATTTGAAAATTCATAATTAATATTTTTTAAGCTCCTAAAATCCCTCCCACGTTCACTTGTTGAAGCCCCTCTCAACCTAAGAATTTATATAAATTGTGATCCTCATATCCTCCTTATGCAAGGGATTTTCATAATTTGAAACAGGACATCGTGGAATTTTCGCTCTAAAGTTTTTCCTATGAAGGTTTAGAAGCTGAAATTTTTAAGAGGCGAAGCCAAAATCCTGAGGAAGCTCCTGTAAAAATTTCAGATCAAGGTCCGTGATATTTTCGGAGATATGATATGCGAAAGTCAGTGTTTTTGCAGGCTTCTGAAATTCATCTCAAAGAAGTGACCTTGGTAAAATTGTCATAACTCTCTCTCTGATTATCGGATTGGAATCATGTAAAAAGTGGCAGATAGTGCACAAAATTTAGTTTTCTCTCTATCAATTTTAGAGCCAAATTAAGAAATGGTGACACGTGGCATGCCATAAAAGTTAGCTCTACTGAAACAGTCCATAATTAGGGCATTGTGAGAGATTTAGCATAACTCTCCCTTGAAGAATAAAAATTGGGTTAGACCTATGGCATTGGAATGACGACTCAGATGAATACTACAGGACTGAAAATCACATATTGGGGATCTGAAATAACAAAGATACACTAGATTCAATATCGAGCTCCTAGAAGGCAAGAAAAATCGGGATCATGTGTTGTCAAGGGCTGCAAAGGACCAGACTTTCTAGGGCATCAAAGCAAAGCAAGGTGCAGCAGAGGGTAGCATGACAAGAGCAGCAACCAAGGTGCAGAATAGCAGCAAGAAGTTCAGCACATGAAGTCTTCAAGTGGTCAGCACTGCATACAGTCACTATAAAGGTATCATTGTACTAAGTCATTGTAAATACATTATTGTAAAAATTGTACTAGTGTCTATCTGCCAAGAGTTGAAGAGGCAGTGTTGGGAGGTCTAGGATTATCATTAGGTGGTTGTGTCATAGTTGGGGTTATGGTCAAGTGTGTCTTCTTCTTCTACATCATTCTATATCATTGTAAAGTGGACCATTTTCCCTGGTACGAGAGTCCATTCTTCTTTTATTCTTCTATAGGGTGGTAGGGTGGTGCTAGGGTGAGTTGTAGCTCATTGGTTGTTGGGGCATCCGTTCAGTTGACTACTGAAGAATCTCGGGCATTGGAGCGTCCATCCAGTGGGAGATGGAGAAGAATTCTTTTCTGTATTCTAGGAAGTTGGAGCTTTATTTTCAATTGGAGTTGAATATTAAAGAATTATTAGAAAAGCATTAGGTGGTTTTTGTCTCAGAGTGGGTTTCCACCTTAAAAAATATGTGCATTTGTGTTCCTTTTGTTTACTGCTATCATTGTACAAACACTGATAATAATTGAAGATTAACTAATGCTCTAATTGAAAGGAATATTGATTCACTTCCCCCCTCCCCTCTTAGTATTTCCAACAATTGGTATCAGAGCTTGGTTCATTAAATAGCAGTTTAACAGCTGGAAGGAGGTCATGGAGCATACCAAGAATGGTGTACCTCTGTTCAATGAAAATAATTATGCACTCTGGAAAGGAAGAATGGAGGTCTATCTCTTGGTGCAAGGTTACGAAGTATGGGACACTATTCAAAATGGATTTACATCAACCGCGGATGAACAAGGTAAGAAGAATTTGGTAAATGATGGAAAAGCAAAGAATATTATTATAAATGGACTTATTGAATATGCTTATCATAAGGTGTTGGGTTGTAAAACCACCAAAAATGTATGGGACAAGCTTGAGAATATATATGCAGGTGACTCAAATGTCAAAGAAGCAAAGCTTCAAATCTATAGAGAAGAATTTGAGAAGCTCAAAATAAAAGAAGATTGAAACAGTGTTGCATACTTCCAATATGTTGATGAAATAACCAAAACTCTGGAAGGATTGGGAGAGCCAGTTGACGAGAAGACTATTATATGAAAGATTCTTAGAACATTACCAGGGAGATTCAACCCAAAGGTATCGGTCTTAGAATAAAGTGAGAATATGGACAAACTCAACAAAGAGGAATTACATGGAGTTCTCATAGCATATGAAATGAGACTTGATGAAGAAGAGGGTACTTCGCATCTAGAAACTGCATTCGTTGCATATAAGAAAACCAATAAGGACAACCGACCTTCAATTGAAAAGACATGCACCTGCAAGTGTGAAGAAAAGGGAGATGATGGAGAAGGTATTTCAGATGAATAATATGGTTACTTTACGAGAAAACTAAAAATTGGTAAGGGAAAATTCAAAGGTAAACTTCCATTGATATGTTTCGGTTGTGGTGAGGTTGGGAATTTTGCAAAAAAATGTCTGAACAGAAGTGATGGAAACTAAAAAGGAAAGAAAGTTTTTAATAAATTCAATAAGCAAGGATCCAAAAGGAACTTTCTCTCTAAATAAGATAGCTTATCATCTGATGAAGACAATGGCATTGAAGAAGAAGCCAATGAGAGAGTATTGTTTATGGCCAAGCACAATAAACAAGAGGTATCAAACAATGAAGAAGAAGGATTTACCATAGAATAATTTCATAAGGAAGCAATCAAGCTTATAAAAGAGCTCAAGGCAGAGAAGATCTGTTCCAATACTCTTGAAGAACAAGTTCAAGGTCTCAAAATTGAAGTTGAAGAACACAAATGCATTGAAGAGTCACTTCAAAATAAGTTGGAAGAAAGCAACCAAGAAAGGAAAGAATTAGAAGCCAAAGTAGTCTCGCTGTGTAAGGAAGTGAAGAAAGGAAAAACTATCCAAAATTATGCCAACAACTCAAGGGCATTGGAAGAACTCATCAACAATCAACGATCTTACAACGATAGAACTGGCATCGGTTACAAAGAAGAAGAAGCAAGACCTTCTACAACAAAATACAATGAACCTATGAGATTTGACATGCATGTAGACTTCATTGGACAAGATTCGCAAGAACATCTTTGGAAGACAATTCCTTGACGAAGGTTTCCATCCAGGTACCAACATACTTTTTATGGCTACTGTTATTCATGTGGAAAATTTGGTCATAAAGCTGTAGAATGTTGCACATACCCCAGGAACGGATACAATTCCAGGAGATCTATCAAATATGAACCTCCCAGGGCTCAGCGAAACATCAATAGATTTGAACATTTAAGAAATAATATTGAATGTTACAAATTTCAAAACTTTGGACACATAGCCAAAGACTGCAGACTTGAAAATCCTCCAAAAGAATCTTCGAAGCCATAGAATGAATGAACATGGAAGAAGAAGAATACTGATAATTGTGCTCTCACTCTCAAGGCTCAAAACAACAAAGATGTGTGGTATGTTGAGAGCGGTTTCTTAACACATATGACTGGAGATAGAAAGAAATTTGTATCTCTGAAAGAGAAGAAGGATGGAACCATGTCCTTTTGAAATGTTGGATCTTCAAATGTTATAGGTTCAGGTACCGTCACTCTCGGAAGCAAAGATGCTCTAGCCAAGAATGTTCTATTGGTTGAAAACATGAATCACAATCTGCTCAGTGTTGGACAAATGTGTGATCAAGGACACACAATACTATTCAACTCCACAAAATGTGAAATGAAGAAAGGCAGGTATGGTGAAATTGTGGCTACAGCAAGTCGAGCTCAAAACGACATATATGTTCTGGATGAAGCAAATAAAGCACGTCTAACAGCTAAAGAGGATGATATAATATTTGGTAGCAATGATGATCGACTAAGTAAGAAGTTTGCTACAAATATGCAAAGTGATTTCAAGATGTCTTTACTTGGTGAGTTGACATACTTCTTAGGGCTTCAAAAATCTCAACAAGAGAAGGGAATATTTATATGTCAAGCTAAGTACATCAAGGAAATGCTCAAGAAATTCAAAATGGAAGATTGCAAAACCATCCTTACTCCGATGGTAACATGTTGCAAATTGAGCATAGACGACTCATCTAAGGATGGGGATCAAAGGTTGTACATATCTATGATTGGTAGTCTTCTATATGTAATAGCCTCCCAGCCAGATGTTATGCAAGCAATTGGATAAGTAGCAAGATTCCAAGCAGCACCAAAAGAATCACATATTATTGCCATCAAAAGAATTCTTCGATATCTAAAGGGAACAACATAATATGGCTTGTGGTATCCCAAGGGTAACAATTTCATTATTCATGCCTTTATAGATGCAGATTTGGCAGGAAGTGTTGATTATTGTGAAATTACTCTTGAAGCATTGGAATATCTTCGCCAGAAGCTTGGGATTCTCCCAAGTTCTAACTAGATTTTCCTTATTCATAATATAAAGGGGGAGTGGAAGTGTGTACAAGTCCGCAAGATGGTTTTTTGTCAGGGGGAGTTACTCTTTGCCATTGATGTCAAAGGGGGAGAGAATGTTGTAGGAAGAGGTGTTATGATCGCAGGGGGAGTACTTGTGTTGCCATCAATGCCAAAGGGGGAGATTGTTGATCAACAATTGTCATTGATGTCAACCTAAGCAGCACCAGGGGCTACCCCAATATTGCATGGGAATTTTGACCTACCAATTTAATATATTCTGGATCAAGAATGCTTTTTATTGTTTCTACTTGTCGATATGTTTCCGTTGATATATGGCACGCCACGTAATTCTTCACGGTTTAAGAGATATTCATGTTTGAAGTTTGTACCCCCAATTAGTGGGCTAAAACCCCATGGGGTCGTAGCATGGGTCATTGAAAAGTTCTAATTAATATTTTTTAAGCTCCTAAAATCTCTCCCACGTTCACTTGTTGAAGCCCCTCTCAACCTAAGCATTTATATAAATTGTGATCCTCATATCCTCCTTATGCAAGAGATTTTCGCCATCTGAAACAGGTCATCGTGGAATTTTCACTCTAAATGTTTTTCTACGAAGGGTGAGAAGCTGAAATTTTTATGAGGAAAATCTGAAATCCTGAGAAAACTCCTATAAAAATTTCAGATCAAGGTGCTCAATATTTTCGGAGATATGATCTGTGGAAGTCAGTGTTTTTGCAGGCTCCTGAAATTCATCTCAAAGAAGTGACCTTGGGAAAATTGTCATAACTCTCTCTCTGAGTATCGGATTGGAATTCTGTAAAATGTGGAAGATAGTGCATGGACTGTAGTTTTTGTTCTATCAATTTTAGAGCTGAATGAAGAAACTGTGACACGTGGAATTCCGTACAAGTTAGCTCTATTGAAACAATACATAATTAGGGCATTGTGAGAGATTGAGCATAACTCTCTCTTGAAGAATCCAAATTGGGTCAAACCTGTGGCATTGGAATGATGACTTAGAAGACTACTATAGGACTGAAAATCACATATTGGAGATCTGAAATAACAAAGATACACTAGATTCAAAATCGAGCTCCTAGAAGGCAAGAAAAATCTAGATCATGTGTTGTTAAGAGCTGCAAAAAACCAGAATTTATAGGGCATCAAAGCAAAGAAAAATTGCAGCAGAGGGTAGCATGACAAGAGCAGCAACCAAGGTGCAGAATGGCAGCAAGAATTTCATCACATGAAGTCTTCAAGTGGGCAGCACTTCATACAGTCACTGTAAAGGTACCATTGTACGAAGTCATTGTAAATACATTATTGTAAAAATTGTACTAGCGTCTATCTGCCAAGAGTTGAAGAGGCAGTTTCAGGAGGTCTAGGATCATCATTAGGTGGTTGTGTCATAGTTGGGGTTATGGTATAGTGTGTCTTCTTCTTCTACATCATTATATATTAGTGGGTCAAAGCCCAAGGAGGAGGAAGAGAATGCAACCCTTGCATTTAAGGGGCATCGGGAACAACGTAGGCGGTAAAAGGATGTCTCAAAGATCAAGTGTTTCCGGTGTGATGAGATGGGTCACTACGCTACTCAATTTACTCTCAAGAATAAGGACAAGGATGAGAAACATGATCCACAGGCTACAACTGCAAGGATCGAGGAGGATGAGTTCACCATGATTGCCCACATATCTCCAGGGGAGAATTGGGGTGATCTAGAACTATAGTTCGAAAGAACTGCAGTTGGGTAGTATCCTTGAGGATTTCACCTCTTGGATCAATACCTTTCTACGGGATCCCATATCAGAAGTAGCAGGATGAAATAGTTTCAGTGGGTGCAGAGGAATGGCAGAGTCACAACGCAATGGCTAGAGAGCGCTAGAGTCTCAGCAGCGTAGAGCAGGGTTGGCAACAGTGAAACAAGGAACAACATAGAGTTAACAATGACACAACAACTTCAGAGGGTCAGCAGAGAGTCTAGCAGCAGTCAGATCTTCAGTATTAGATGCATCATGTTGAAGACTCAGTTCAATAATTTTGGATGTTTTTTTTCTACAGTAGCAACAACAGAATTGCAGTGCAAATGCAGTTGGTAGTAGTATGTAAGGTCAACAACAACATAGATTTAGTGCACAATAGTTGATGAGAAATAGTGTCATATATCAGCAATGTAGATGGAGATGTTACAGAGTCAGTGTAGTGCTTCAGCAAGATGCATTACTAGAGCACATTCCTCGCTAAGAGGGAGTGTTGATTTCTTGTAGCATTAGATGTGCTCTAAGTATCAAAGTTTGCAGGGAGGCTTAGACACATGTATTCCAAAATACCCATAAATAATTTTGGGAAATTCCACCTAGATGAGGTTTTATTAAAATAATTAATTATTTTTAATGGGAGCCTAAGTCTAAAATTAGGAATTAAAATAATTAAAGTATATTAATAGAACTAGGTTGGAAACTAAAAAAGATGGAGATCGAGTCAATATGGACTAAGCCATTGATTATGTTTTAATTTGGACTGTCAGTTATCCAACGAGAAGATTATAAGAAGGGTTGCACTAGGCATTTGGAAAACACGCCGAGTGAGTCTAGAGATCAAATTTCTCAAGTGAGCAGCACAGAGCATCAAGAGGATTTGATCGAGTTGATTTGATTGCACTGAGGGGAAATGATAGTTCCGGTTGGAAGACATTTTCCTGAGCTGATAATACTTAGCAAAGAAGGAAGAGAAAAGGATGCAGAAGAGGCAGCGTAGGGGCCACACAAGGCAACGCACTACCATGCAGAGGCAATGTTGTTGCCTTGAGGAGATCCGAAATTTTTCCGTGGATAAGTCAGATCCAGTGATAGAGTGTCGGTGTGTGAGAATGGATGGGAATAAGATCAACATCCAGCCAGCAAAAGATCCAACAAAAGGAGGTGACACAGTCCCCAGCCAGAGTGATGCAAATCTGCACAGAGGCAGCGTGGGGCTCATGAGCTAAGTGATGGGTCAGGTTCCGGATTTCTAGTGTTAGTGTGAGGTAATCCTCACTAATTATCTGTCAGTCAGATCCTCTATGGATAATCAAATTTGGGCATCCAGTTGTATTCAGAAACTTCTGCTTCATAATATCAAACCCTCATCTGTTGCACCGATTTTCCGGCATTGGGTTTTTCTGGGGCTTAGTCCAAAAATAACGGTGTAATGTCTGTCTAATTTTCTTGCTTAGATCTTGTTTCCTCATTTAATTTCTGCAATTTACTTAGTGAAGGTTGTAGTGTATTTTCTTCAGTAATTACTTGTAGAACAAAATAAATAACTTGCATAATTTATCAAGTAGGAGAAGTAATACAAGTTTGTTACAATAGGGATTCCAGGATTAATAATTTTCATAGAGCAGAAGGAGAAGTTCAAAGGACTGCTTAAGCAACATATCGAACCCTAGAGGGGCTTCACAGTCCATTGGCCAGGAAGGTTGTTTTTCGTGGAAAATTACTTCTCTGAGTGAGTCGACAAAGAGTAAATTTTTTGGATCGATATTTTCCAGAGGAAGAGGGAGAAATGCATCAGCTACAATGCAGGGCATACCTTCAGCTTGGACACAATTTTCTACAATAGTTTAATGGGACATAAAAGCGTTAGAAGATGAAAGAAGAGCACATTAAGGGAATTCTAACCTCAGATAATTTCTTGCCCAAAAATTATAATTTACCACACGGAAGCAGTAGTAGCCGAGAGAAGTTTTGCTCACTCCAGTATGGAGTGCGTAGATCCAGTCAGCAGCTGCATAGAGAGTTAGAGGCATAATTGACATTTTTTTTGGGCGTGATGGTATATGTTAGGGTCCTATAATAATAGGATTCATAATTTTGATTTGACTTTGATTAGTCTTGTAATATGTACATACTTTTCTTTCTGCAAATCGTTTTTCCATATTATAAAAATAAAAAATGTAAAGAGGGTAAAAGTCCTAAAATAAAAATCAAAGGAATTAAAAAAAAATAAAATAAAAAAGAATATGAAAATGGACCCCAAACAAAAAGAGATAAAAATAAAACATGAAAGTGTTGCAAATCCAAATGCGACTACAATTTAATTTTACTGCAAAATAAATATTGTGTGAAACTTGTTAAAATGCCACAATCCATGAAGGTTAAACAACTTAATATTAACCTCTCATGCTTTAAATTTCATCTTGTTAGATAGAGAATAAAGATCTAGCCAAACTGTTTAATCTTGGCAGATCAATAACTAGGTAGAGAATAATAAGGAGCTGAAAGTTTAATCTGAGCCCTTGGAAGAAATAATAATAGAATTAGTTAGTTTTCTATTTTAAAAGAAAATGAATAAGGGTTTGCAAGCTCAAATGCACCCATGTAAATGAAGAAAAAATGTTAGGGTAGCAGATGGGTAGGTACAAGCAGTTTTTACAATCCTGGATAAGCAGAAAATTGGTCATTTCATTTACTAGCTTTCTTCAAAAAATCATCCCCTTGTAAAAAATACTCCATCCCCTCCATTTTCATTCTTTCCCTTTATTTCATTCTTTTCCCCCTTAAAAAAAGCCCCTTTTCCTAAGTTAAAAACACATTTTACTTAAGAAAAGTTAAAACCCTTAACTAATTCCCCTTATATTAAAAATACCCAAAAAACCCAAAAAATACTTTATCCTAAGTATAAATGCTAAAATATTATGTTGGGACCCATTATGAAAAAATCAATTTCCGACATCAGATTTTACACTATACTTAGTGTATTTTGACATTCCGCAGTTACATTACATTTTTAACACTAACCTAACGTATTTATCTCCCTATATATACCTTTTAGCCCGTATTAATATAATTCATTTATGATATATCCCAACCCATATTTTTATTTCAACCTATGTTTTGTTTCCCCCACATGTTATATAATCCCGCATCCCATAGGTTAATATATTAAAAACCCCGCCTATTATCATATTCCACTTTTTCTAACCCCAATGGTTATATCGTAAACCCGATCATATCACATGTATAGCCAATTACATCATTATCCCAATTATATATATTAAACCTTAGTTTTAATATATATAACCCATCGCATATAATAAATCCCGACTATGTATTTAAACCACAATTTTAATACATATTAACCCAAACGCATAGTCTAATACCTGGCCCCACACCATCTAACCTTACAACTCTATTGCATCATCCTAGCCGATAGCCTTTCACCCGCCAAATCCGACCATTGTTATCCCTTGTCACACATTCCTTAGCACGATAATTAACACACCCTAGACCTTGCGATAAGCGCGGTTTGTGGGGATCTCCTCCCTGCCACGTGTCTTAATCGTATTGGATCGCATCGCCACAAACATTACCGCTTACTACCTTTGAAGCCTGCGAAAAACCACTTGATTGTTTTC
Organism: Pinus albicaulis; assembly: GCA_034641835.2. Classification (NCBI taxonomy): domain Eukaryota; kingdom Viridiplantae; phylum Streptophyta; class Pinopsida; order Pinales; family Pinaceae; genus Pinus; species Pinus albicaulis. The sequence continues at coordinate 56,898,688 of CM076569.1, read as the reverse complement.
TTCTCCCCCCCCCCCCCGCGCGCACGCCTAAACCACTCGCCCGTTTGAAATGAACGCGCAATTAATACATTCACTGTTGAATGGAAATTCTTATAAAACACCCATTTGCACTCTTTTTACTTTTATGTTACCATTTTCACGCAGATAGAAGCATTGCATGTTGAATCCTTAGTTAAACTGAGAAGGAGGGGGTGAATCAGTTTAATGAATTCATGGTCCATTAAAACTTTCATTTACACTTATTTACATCTTCATTTCATGATTAACTTAATGTACAGTGAAACCACAATCTTAATTAGTGAAAAACAGGTATTAAGCAGATTAAATGCAGAGTATCAAGACATAATCATCATGTACATAAACACCAGATATAAGTGGAAACCCATAAAGGAGAAAACCACATCTTATTATTGTTGTGATGCAAAGGCAAGCTCCAACTCCCTCTCACCACTGATTTTCTGTAGGCTCCAACCTATAGAGTTACAACTTCTTACCTCCGTTAAGCTACAACTTCAAAAAGGAAGCTCCAACTCCCATCTATTTTCTCAGCACAACCCACAGAGGCTCCTGCACTTTCAAATTTACTAAACTGAGATCTACTGTTACAACTTGATATGGAAGCACCCACTTCCTCACTTTTTCAAAAAAAAACATGTTGATTTTCCTGGATATCACCTTTGTTCTGTTCCTTCTTCACTACTGTCCACCAATCTTCATATCTGCCTTATATCATCTCTGAACCTTCATAGCTTCTCTATCCGCTCCTCCTTCTTCTTACCCTCTCTCCTCATTTCTCCATTCTCTAGCCTATTTATGAATATCTATGTGACATCATTTATAGAGATTACCTTATGTCTATTTGTATTCCACAGGGAATTCGAAGTGAATAGGTATGACTCTTTGCCTTCCACTTTCTCGTTTTCTTGCCTAGCACATTCGGAAAAATATAACAATATGTATACATTTCAATATTATAGTGGGGTATTTCTTTTCCCACGGAAACTTGCCTTTGCGTCACAAACAATATAAAATTAATTAAAACATTTACAATTACATTTGCAACAGATATATCTCATTCAACCCTTTGAGTTCTTGGCTCACTGTATGTTTGTCTTTTCTACTGCTATAGTGTAACAGTTCTGCATACTCTCCTGCTTTCTATGCATGTAGAATGCATTTCCCAAATTATGTTCTAAATCTGGTAGCTTTATCAATGCGGAAGCTTTCTTCAACCTTCATGGTTCCAACCATAGCCAAAATCTACTTTGTAGACATACCATATGAAATGATCTTGTTAAACCCTTCATAACTTATCACGTTTAACTGTCAGAAATGAATAATTGAACCCTTTTAACCAATGTTCAAAACTTCGGGATTAAGGTCAGAGCTCAACACATTGATAAAACTTTGTTAAATAACCCTTTTGGAGACAATATTAAAACTTTAGGGAATGTTATATAATTACGCTTTAAGCAAAGTTTAAACCCTCTCTCGGCGATATAATAATAGACCTTTTTAACACAGTAATTAACCTTTCGGGCCCAGTTTTCGAACTCTTTCTATCTGCCGATGCGATGAAATAACTCTGATGCGAAGATTTCTTGACCGATGCAATAATCTGATCCTTTCTTTAAATGTGATTTTAAACCATAGTAATTCTTTCTATCAAAGAATTCTCTTTTTTCATTATTCCCCCCAATGAGAACCCTTTTCAAATCACATTACTATAACTTTTAATTATGACCTTACAGCTTATTAACATGCCCCCATATTTCATTCTCATTCAACAGTCGATTTTTAAAATCGAACCATATAAATTGAGGCCCACAAGAACTCACCTTACCTTTGGACCCCACAACATTTCCTCCGCTGACTTTGGAATAAATCATATGAATTCGGTTCACAACTTGCCATATAACTAAACCTCACAACATATATTAAAACCCAAACTTCGTGTAGTACTCGGGCCCACATATTTGTATTCCAATTATTTAATAAATAATTACCAACTCAAAGGACACTGGCTCATAGCTCGAATTATTGACCTCGCAGCTTTAAATGCAATTTCCTTTGGATCTTCCACAAAACGAATCCGACAGAAATCGCATTTTTTTTCTCACTGAGCTTTAACACAAAAATATTTTGCGAAATAAAAGGTTTTCCAATTCCATCTTTGCTACGTGTCAACAGCCAAATGTTATCACATTTTTTTCAGCAACACCATATACTGTCTATTTGTTATGCGAATACCGCTGGTTTTCAAACCTCGGTTTTACTGTTCAACCTTCCGTTGACTCCTGGTTCCGCACAAATTGAACTCCAATTCAATTGAATTCTATCTTCACAGTTCCGCCTTCATCCATTAACTTCAACCACACCATCAACATTACATTCCATTGTGCCATAACCCCTCGCGCATTTCAATTCACACTAGAACGTGTTCTTCAATTGGTCTTGCCGTGATCTCTGATTCACGAGTCTGCCTTCAATGTTTCGCAGATTCCATATACAAGTTTACCCTTCGACCCTCTCTCGGGTATTCAATCAAGGAATGGAATTCTTTTACTCCATCTCTGTGGTTCTATCATCGTTATAAACACGTTAAGCCCAATGTGATTCAAATCTGGATTTCATTGCGTATACATAATTACATGGGTAATTCCTTCATTGCATGTTCCATACGATATAGACTCCAACGCTTACTTCTGAATTGAAATTCAATTTCAATTCTCCTCTTGGGTGACCAATCCTTTAAAGGATTGATCCTTTCAGCTATGTGAGTAGCCTTCCTATTTCAGCTCGCTTATGAATCAAAACATCACCACTAACCCTTAACACATAATTGATTCACGCGTGCTCATACAGTTTCTTATTGAACTCAAAATACTCCCTACGTAGAGTTAAACAAAACAATACCCATATAATCCCCAATCTCATAATCTACCCTGTCTCAACAATTATATGGGTTTCCTCAATTATATACAGAAGGCATTCCAAAACCAACACAGAGTTTCATCACGGTTTCTTAGTGAAATTCTACAAATTCCTTACATAGAATTCAACCGGTCCATATACACACAATTTAGAAACATATTCTTTCATATATATAAAATGAAATCACTTACAAAACTCTTGCCCTTGGCCAGATCTTCAAAATCAAATGGCCCCTTCAACTGCCCGTAGGCTTACAGAACTCTGTTTCCTGAACCTACTCTAACTCTATCTCTCCAGATCTGCTACTTCTGCTTCTTTGCTCCTTTGAATGATAGTCCAGATGTTGCTCATGTCTTCTCCTTTGCCATCAATGACAAGATTTACAATAGTCTCCCCCTCTGGCATTGATGGAAATACTCCAACACTTCCTCCAGGACTTCCTCTGCTTGCCTTTTAGAAGACCCTTTCTTCTTTTGCTTGCTTTTCTTCCCCCTTTGACATTAATGGAAAAGGGTTGCACTTTTCCCAGTGTGGTTTCTATCTTTTCATAATACTTTGATCTTGAGGACCAGTTCCATGCACTTCTCCATTGCTCTAGCTCTTTTGTGACAATTTATTGACTGCTCTCCCCCTGGAATGATGCTTTCTTTTCTGATCTCCCGCTGGAATGATGCTTTCTTTTCATGTCAGAGAGTAACATCTACAGACACTAGCCCTAGTTTGTCTCTTAGATATTCGAATGGCTCTTTAGCAAGAGGTTTTGTGAATATGTGTGTTGTTTGTTCCTTTGTTGGTACATATTCCTAATTCACTACTTTCTATGCTACTTGTTCTCTGAGGAAATGGTACTTAATTGGGATGTGCTTTGTTTTTGAATGAAATATAGGATTTTTTGATATACTTATTGCACTTGTATTGTCACATTTGATTGAAATGGGATCATCCATTCTTACCTTCATGTCTTGGAGAGTTTGTTTCATCCACATTACTTGTGTGCAACATGCTGCCGCTTTTATGTATTCCACTTATGTTGTAGATAGAGAGATAGAAGTTTGCTTCTTGCTCAGCCATGCCACCAGACTTTTTCCCAAATAAAATGCACCTCCACTTGTGCTTTTCCTGTCATCCATGCAGCGGGCCCAATCTGCATCTGTATATGCCGTCAAAGTGAAGCTTTTGCTTTTTGGATACCATAGCCCATAATGTGCAGTTCCTTGTAGATATCTGAATATTCTCTTGATTGCTAGTAAGTGATTTTGTTTTGGTGCTGCTTGATATCTTGCCACAAGTCCTACTGCCAACATAATGTCTGGTCTAGAGGCAGTTAGATATAGTAGACTTCCTATCATTGATCTGTACAGTCTTTGGTCTATATCTGCAGATCCATCATTAGCACATATTTTGCATCCAGTGATCATGGGTGTTGACACAATTTTGCAGTCTTCCATTTGGAACCTTTTCAACATCTCTCTTAAGTATTTTTCTTGTGAGATGAATTTTCATATGTTATTTTGTTGAATTTGAAGTCCTAAACAGAAGGTGAGCTCTCCAATCATAGACATCTCAAATTCTGATTTCATTTCTTCAGCAAATTCTTTTGTTAAATTCTCTTTGTTGCTACCAAACATGATGTCATCTACATATACTACTACAATTAGGAGTTCATTTTCATTAGCCTTTATGTACAAATTGTTGTCTACTCCTCCTTTCTTAAAACCTTGTTTTTGCAAGTATTTTTCCAGCCTTGAATACCATGCACGAGGAGCTTGTTTCAGACCATATAAGACTTTCTTTAATATTGAAATCATGATAGCATGCAAAGGCCAAAAACATTCTGATTGCTTCCATTCTAGCTATAGGGGTAAAGGTTTCATCATAATCAAGACCTTCAATTTGTGAATATCCCTTGCATAAAAGTCTGGCTTTATTTCTGATTACCTGCCCTTGTTCATTCATCTTATTCTTGAATATCCATTTTGTGCCAATGACATTTTTCCCAGTGGGTCTTGGAATTAATTCCCAGGTACTGTTCTTCTCAATTTGGTCCAGTTCTTCATTCATAGCATTTACCCAATATTTGTCTTTGCTGGCTTCTTCAAACTTCTTTGGCTCTATTTGTGATAACATGGCTAGGTATACTTCTTCTATATGTTCAACTAACTATCTTCTAGTCTGGACTCCAACACTCTTGTACCCAATGATTTGGTCTTCAGGATGATTCTTTTGAGTGTATCTTGAGGGACCTTTTGAGTTTAATTCAATATCTTCTGTTGTCTTGCTCAGTTCATCATTATCTTGGTTCTATTCTTCATGATCATCTGGAGGATTGCTGCATCTTATGCTTCTTGTTCTGTTTGGTAGATCTTCATCAAATCTTACATCAATGCTTTCCACAATTTTGTGTAGTGTTTTATTGTAGCACCTGTAACCCTTACTCTTGGATGCATATCCTAAAAATATTCCTTCGTCAAATCTTGCATCAAACTTCCCCATTTTCATCATTAATTTTTATGAAACACTTGCTTCCAAAGACTCTAAAGTGCTTGATTGATGCTGGTTTACCATGCCATAATTCGTAAGGAGTCTTGTCACAGTTTGGTCTTAAATGAGCTTTGTTAAGAATGTGAACAGCTGTGTGTACTGCTTCTGCCAAGAAGGTTTGGGGAATGTTACTTTCTTGCATCATTGCTCTGGCAATCTATTGTACAGACCTGTTTTGTCTCTCTGCCACTCCATTCTGTTGAGGTGTACCTGCAATTGTAAACTATTGTTTTATCCCATGCTCATTGCATAGGTCTGCAAAATCATAGTCTGTGAATTCACCTCCTCTGTCTGATCTGATGCACTTTAGCTTGCATCCTGTTTGATTTTCTACCAATGCCTTGAATATCTTAAATTTCTCAAGTGCTTCAGATTTATATTTGAGAAATGTTACCCACATCATTATGGAAAAATCATCTATTATCAGCATGAAATAAGATTCTCCACTTGGTGTTTTGGTTCTTGAAGGTCTACACAGGTCCATGTGTACAAGCTGAAGAGGCTTACTTGTAGATAATTTCTCTTTGGTCTTGAAATATGTGCGGGTCTGCTTGCCCAGTTGGCAAGCTTTACATATGGTATTTTAAGGCTTCTTTATTGCTGGCATATCTCTGACTGCATTCTTCTTGCTCAGACTTATGATGTGGTCAAAGTTTAGGTGTCCCAATCTTCTATGCCATAACCATGATTCATCAAGTTTGCTTAGGTGACATGCTTCATCCTCTTCTTTCACTATATAGACATTACTTTCTGTTCGAACACCTTTGATCAAGGACTTTCCGGTGGTACTTGATCTTACTTCACAATCTTGGGCTCTAAAAATGACTTCACAGCCTTTATCACACATTTGACTAACACTTAGTAGATTTGCTTTTATCCCATCCACAAATAGTACATCTTGGGCCTTTCCTCTTCCATTATCTAGACTGATGGAGCCTTTTCCTTTGATTTTCCCTGCTTTATCATTGCCGAATGTTACATTCCCAGATTTCTTTTCATCAAAGGTTACAAACTTGCTTCGATCTCCAGTCATGTGCTTTGAGCATCCACTGTCCAAATACCATTGGTTTTTCTGATCTTGAGCTATTAGAGCTAGGTCACACTTATTCAACTTCTTTTTCCACTATATGCATCCTTTTGTTTGGTACCTTTCCTGAGAGGATGGACCACATTCTCTGAGAGGACATTTGTGACACTTAAGCCTGATTTGATGGCAGTCAAAGCATTTGATTATGTTTCTGAATGAATTATGTACACGAGTGAATTCTCCATTGTTCATCCATCTCCTTGAGTTTCTATACATTAGTATTTTTCCATTCGTTCTGCACTCCTTAGCTTTATGGCCGAACTCCTTACAGTAAAAACAATACCCATAAAAACAATTAGCGTTCTTGATGAAGGGTTGTCTTCTCCATTTGTTTGCTTGAGGTAGTATTTTCACTTTTTGCATCCTTTGTTGGTTGGAATCGATTCTCCTTTTATGACAGTATGCAACAATATGTCCCAGTTTGTGGCAGGCATAACAAGTGACCATTTTCATAGGAGGGAAGAATCTCCTTTGATAGCTTCCAAATTTTATATATTCAGGAGTATATGAGCCTTTTTCAGTTGAATGTTTATTTATTTCGTTCTTTGTCGTTTGAGGTTCCTTCTTGTTTCTGTTTACTTCATTGCAAGCTTCTACTTCTGTAGGAACCTTCTGGGCTGCTTCATTGTCCTTAACAACTTTTACAAAAATGATATTTCTGTAATCTTCTTCCTTGGACTTAGTTGTTTCTCCTTCGTAGCCTATCCCAGTCTTTATCAAGGGAGATCTTTGAGCATTTAGAATTTTATTCAACTGTTCAAAGCTTTTCATTTGAGAAGAGTTCATTGACAATTTCCTTTGGGAGTTTTCTAATTTCCTTCTTAAGCATACTAATTCTTCTTCCAATTTCTCTTGCTTCTAAATTTTATCCTCAATTTGCTTAAGTAGAGTGTCTTCTACCTTCTTGGCTTCTTCAAGCTCTACTTTCAACTGAATGAGGTCTTCTGAATTTTGTTCTTCTCTTATATATTTGAGGAGAATGTATTTCTATTTTCTGCACTTTAGTTTAAGTCTGTTTATTTCCTCCAGGGCACTTCTTAGCTCCCCCTCAAGATCAAATTCACCTTCTTCCTCATCTTCTATAAGGAATCCTTCAAGCTCTTCCTTAGCCATCAATACAAATTCAGAGGTTCCTTCTTCATTTGAGGTTTCATCTGAGTTTTCAGATGCACTGCTATCTTGTTGAGCATAAAATGAATTTCTCCTGTATCTATTCCCTTTCTGCCAGTTATTTGATACGGTTTTTTCTGTCTCTTGAGTCTGATTCTTTGTCTTCTTATGAGGACACTTAGATGCGTAGTGTCCAAATATTCCACAGTTAAAGCAATTAAATTGAAGTTTACTTTTATACTTGCCTGAGCCTCTATCCAATCTTCTGACAAATTTGGCCTCTTCTTCATCAAAGCAGGAGAATGTATCTTCTTTTTCTTCCTTGTTCTTCTCTTTCTTAAAGGCTTCCTCCCTCACATTTGACTTCCTCTGTGGCAGTCTCATCTCATAGGCTGTTAAGTTTCCAAGTAATTGGTTCATGGTCAAAGTTTCCCAGTCAGTTGTTTCTTCCATGGAAGAAACCTTGGGGTTAAAGCTGGATGGTAAAGATCTTAGAATATTTTGAACAATTACATATTCTTATGGTTTCTCCTAGAGCTTTCATGTTATTCACAATTTCTGCAACCCTTAAGAAGAAGCTGGCAATGTCTTCATCATCATTCATTTTTATATTTTCAAACTGAGCTCTATAGACTTGCAGTCTGGCTATCTTCACCCTTTTTTCTCCCTCATGGATGCTTTCTAATGTATCCCATATCTCTTTGGCATATTTTTGGGCATTACTTTGATAAATTCTACCTCACATAGTCCACTTAAGAGAGCATTCATGGCTTTTGCATTAGCTACAAAATCTAGTTTGGCATCTTTCTCTGAGTCAGACTCCTTTGGGGCATATCCCAATTCCACAGCAGCCCAAACTTCTATTCCTAGAGACATTATGTACGTCCTCATTCTTATTTTCCAGAAGGCATAATTTGTACCGGTGAACAAAGGGGATTTATTTGTTGAGCATCCTTCTAGACTAGCCATCCTGGGGACCTAGGATCTCCTTCCAGTTGTTAAAATGATACAGAAGGAACCCGCTCTGATACCAATTGTAGAATATTTTGTTAAACTGAGAGGGGGGGGGGGGTGAATCAGTTTAATGAATTCATGGTCTTGTAAAATTTTCATTTACACTTATTTATATCTTCATTTCATGATTAACTTAATGTACAGTGAAACCACAATCTTAATTAGTGAGAAGCAGGTATTAAGCAGATTAAATACAGAGTATCAACACATAATCATCATGTACATAGACACCAGATATAAGTGGAAACCCATAAGGGAGAAAACCACATCTTATTATTGTTGTGATGCAAAGGCAAGCTCCAACTCCCTCTCACCACTGATTTTCTGTAGGCTCCTACCTACAGGAGGCTACAACCTCAATTCCGCAAGCTACAACTTGCAAGGAAGCTTCAAGTCCCATCTATTTTCTACAGGTTACAACCTACAGGAGGCTCCTACCTTAGCCAGCTACAACTGACATCTATCAAGCTACAAATTGATATGGAAGCACCCACTTCCTCACTCTTTAAAAAAAAACACATGCTGATTTATTTGGATATCAGCTCTGTTCTGTTCCTTCTTCACTGCTGTCCACCAGCCTTCATATCTGCCTTATATCATCTCTGAATCTTCACAGCTTCTCTATCTGCTCCTCCTTCTTCTTACCCTCTCAGCCTCATTTCTTCATTCTCTAACCCTTTATGCATATCTATGTGACATCATTTATAGAGATTACCTTATGACTGTTTGTATTCCACAGGGAATTCGAAGTGAATAGGTATGACTCTTTGCCTTCCACCTTCTCGTTTTCTTGCCTAGCACATTCAGAAAAATATAACAATATGTATACATTTCAATATTACAGTGGGGTATTTCTTTGCCCACGGAGACTTGCCTTTGCATCACAAACAATATAAAATTAATTAAAACATTTACATTTACATTTGCAACAGATATATCTCATTCAACCCTTTCAGTTCTTGGCTCACTGTATGTTTGTCTTTTCTGCTGTTGTAGTGTAACAGTTCTGCATACTCTCCTACTTTCTATGCATGTAGAATGCATTTCCCAAATTATGTTCTAAATCTGGCAGCTTTATCAATGCGGAAGCTTTCTTCAACCTTCATGGTTCCAACCATAGCCAAAATCTACTTTGCAGACTTACCATATGAAATGATCTTGTTAAAACCTTCAGAACTTATCACGTTTAATTGTCGGAAATGAATAATTGAAGCCTTTTAACCAATGTTCAAAACTTCGGGATTAAGGTCGGAGCTCAACACTTTGATAAAACTCTGTTAAATAACCCTTTTGGAGACAGTATTAAAACTTTAGGGAATGTTATATAATTACGCTTTAAGCAAAGTTTAAAACCTCTCTCGGCGATATAATAATAGACCTTTTTAACACAGTAATTAACCTTTCTGGCCCACTTGCTGAACTCTTTCTATCCGTCGATGTGATAAAATAACTCTAATGCGAAGATTTCTTGACCGATGCAATAATATGATCCTTTCTTTAAATGTGATTTTAAACCATAGTAATTCTTTCTATCAAAGAATTCTCTTTTTTTCATTATTCCCCACAATGAGAACCCTTTTCAAATCACATTACTATAACTTTTAATTCTAACCTCACAGCTTATTAACATGCCCCCATATTTCATTCTCATTCAACAGTCAATTTTTAAAATCGAACCATATAAATTGAGGCCCACAACAACTCACCTTACCTTTGGACCCCGCAACATTTCCTCCGCTGACTTTGGAATAAATCATATGAATTCGGCTCACAACTTGCCATATAACTAAACCTCACAACATATATTAAACCCTGAACTTCGTATAGTACTCGGGCCCACATATTTGTATTCCAATCATTTAATAAATAATTACCAACTCAAAGGACGTTGGCTCATACCTCGAATTATTGACCTTGCAGCTTTAAATGTGATTGCCTCGGATCTTCCACAAAACGAATTTGATGGAAATCGCATTTTTTTCATAACTGAGCTTTAACACGAAAATATTTTGCGAAATAAACGGTTTTCCAATTCTAGCTTTGCTACGTGTCAATATCCGAATGTTATCGCATTTTTTTCAGTAACACCATATACCGTCTATTTGTTATGCGAATACTACTGGTTTTCAAACCTCGGTTTTACTGTTCAACCTTTCGTTGACTCCTGGTTCTACACAAATTCAACTCCAATTCAATTGAATTCTGTCTTCACGGTTCCGCCTTCATCCATTAAATTCAACCACACCATCAACATTAAATTCTATTGTGCCATAACCCCTCGCGCATTTCAATTCACACTAGAATGCGTTCTTCAATTGGTCTTGCCGCGATCTCTGATTCACGAGTCTGCCTTCAATTTTTCGCAGATTCCATATACAAGTTTACCCTTCGACCCTCTCTCGGGTATTCAATCAAGGAATGGAATTATTTTACTCCATCTCTGTGGTTATATCATCGTTATAAACATGTTAAGCCCGATGTGATTCAAATCTGGATTTCATTGCATATACATAATTACATGGGTAATTCCTTCATTGCATATTCCATACGATATAGACTCCAACGCTTACTTCTGAATTGAAATTCAATTTCAATTCTCCTCTTGGATGACCGATCCTTTAAAGGATTGATCCTTTCATCTATGTGAGTAGCCTTCCTATTTCAGCTCGCTTATGAATCAAAACATCACCACTAACCCTTAACACAGAATTGATTCACGCGTGCTCATACAGTGTCTTATTGAACTCAAAATACTTCCTACGCAGAGTTAAACCAAACAATACCCATATAATCCCAAATCTCATAATCAACCCTGTCTCAACAATTCTATGGGTTTCCTCAATTATATACAGAAGGAATTCCAAAACCAACACAGAGTTTCATCACGGTTTCTTAGTGAAATTCTACAAATTCCTTACATAGAATTCAACCGATCCATATACACACAATTTAGAAACAGATTCTTTCATATATATAAAATGAAATCACTTACAAAACTCTTTCCCTTGGCTAGATCTTCAAAATCAAATGGCCCCTTCAACGGCCCATAGGCTTACAGAACTCTGTTTCCTGAACCTACTCTAACTTTGTCTCTCCAGATTTGCTACTTCTACTTCTTTGCTCCTTTAAATGATAGTCCAGGTGTTGCTCATGTCTTCTCCTTTGCCATCAATGACAAGATTTCCAACATTGCAGACCGAACCAAATGTTGTTGACTCCGTTTTAAAGCCTAATTGAAACAGAATTCACCAATTTGATTGCTACAAACATTGCAGAAGTTATCCAAGTGCTTATAAATACCAACAAAGCTTCTGAAAGCTTTCTTCAACCCCAGAAACCCTCCTTCAAAGCAAACTTTAGTTTTCCCAAGTATTCTTCAAAATAACATACCTATTCATCAATCTAAAGAAGTAATATTGTTAATCGAATCATTTAGGAGCCTTTAAACCTAAAGAAAATCCTTTTGCCTTCCAAAAATCGTTTTTTCTGCAAACCCTAAGCGTCTTTTCACAGATTCTGAAACCTTGGATTGTTTTTAAACACAGAGTTTGATTAATTGAAGCCATCTACAGACCTGAAAAAGCCTTCTGTGACCTTCAACCCTTTCCTACAGACCCTAGGCATCCTTTTTGCATAAAATTGATGTCTTGAGATTGTTTTTTATCAAAGAGAGTGCATTATAAGACCTAAATATCATTTGCAGAAGCTCTAAGGTCTTAAGATTTCCTTTTTTACAGAGATTACACTTTAAGCAAGTTATACCTTTGCAGACTATAGATAAAACCCTGATTTCATCTTCAATCCTTCTGCAAACTGTTATAACTTACCAGAGTTGCTCCTACAGACTTAAATCAACGTTCTAAGGTCAAAAGAGTATTGAAATTGATAAATTAAGCAAAGCAATGGCTTCTAAAAACATTGTACCCATCAATACTCTACAACCCCCTGTTGTAGATATAGATCACATTCATTTAGCTGACACAGACTTCAAGATAACTCATTAGGGGAATTTTGATGTCTAAAATGGGCCTCCTAAGAAAAATATACAACTAAAATAAACTTTATAAGAACCAATAGGGTTGAAGATGATGATGTCAACCATGGGGGATGATTCACCATTTTTGGAGTAAAAAAGTAAAAAGATTAAAAAATAATAAAATAATAAAACTATTTTTTCAGCTTTTATTTTCAACTTATCTCCTTAAGGGTTTACTCAAATTTCAAGCCAGAATACTCGTTGGATGAAAAATTTAATTCCTCATCCAAGGAGTACCCATGTTGCATACTTTTGATGGACCCTGCTACATGAAAATGAGAAATACATAAAAAAATGTGATTGCAATCACGTTTTTTATGTATTTATCATTTTTTGTGTAACAAAGTCCATCAAAATTATACAACATGGGTACTCCTTGGATGAGAAATTAAATTTTGCATCCAATGAGTATTCCCACTTGAAATCTGAGTAAAAATTTAGGGAGATAAGTTCAAAATACGAGTTGAAAAAGTATTTTTTTTCTTTTTTCCCTCTAAAATTTGATGATGTAATCAAATATTATTTTATTATTTCCACTATTATTTTATAATTTCTTAGGAGGCCCATTTCAGACCTCAAAATTCCCCTAATGTGATACCGTGACAAAATTCAACCTTCTTGAGCTTCACTGCTAGAGCCAAGAAAAATCCATAGATCAGGTTGATGAAGTGTTCATCTAGGACTCTAATTTACCAAAACATGTTGTTCCTCATACTTACCAATGCCCAGAAGTAATCAAACTCTGCCAATCATGCTACTTCCCTGATCAGAGAGCCATAGTAAGCCCTGAAAAAGAAGTCGTGTTTACTATTACATCAGATTCAATCAATCAAATGCTTCAGATACAGCCTGGACCACATGAAGTTCCTTTGTCCATTGAAGACCTCACTCAGTTATACTTGAATCTAGACTTTCCCAAGAGGTTCCAGATTTTCCAGACCTTCATGCCTTCTTATGTATAAATTCCCAAGTTAAATCCTCTCTATTCTTCTGTAAAATTTTATGAAAGGACAAGACATATAATTTCCATGTTGTCTTTCATTATTGGCTACTTTACAGATGAACATGATTATGTTGTAGTGTTAGGTTTTCTATCTACTTTCACACATGGTCAGCGTCCTGCTCCCATTTTTAACTTTGCTCAATATCTTACTGACAGTATCCATGAGAAGTTGGTCAAAATGCCTTCTGAAGGTGTTTTCAAGTATTCTTCATTCTTATTTCACATGTTCCTATATTTTCGGTCTGAGAAGTTTAATATAAACCTTCAGAAGCTTGATGTGGATGGAAACCCACAATCAGTCATCTTTTGGAATTCCTTGATAAGGAAAGATTCCAATGAGTTCACCTACACAGATTTTATAGATTCCTTCATTCATCCCATAGTCAATTTATTGAACAAAAGCATGCAGCCCAGAGTTAGTGAAGAGATTAAGAAAGTTCTCCAAATGTCATAGCATAATAGGATAGGTGACTGGTACTTATACCAAAATCACACCGAAATAAGAGTATACCAAAATCACACCGAAACAAGAGTATATGGATCAAGTCTTGTTCCATATAAACTGCCTAAATACCTCCATATGAGGTTATTTGCCCTTGAATACATAAGGCAGATTCTTAATTCAGATGCAGTTAATTTCTTAATAGCAAAGAAGAAAAAACAATTCAAATTGAAGAAACAAGTTGGCCCTTTTATTTGTAATAATAGAGATGCAGGTCCCGAGGCAGAAAAATGTTCATAGGAGTTTAAATTCAGCAAAAGTTTCCTGTGGTATTATGATCCCCTTGGAGTTATTAGTAAAATGAGAGTTAAGTGAAAACTCACTCCATATGTACATGGAAATAATCCAGAGATTCAGAAATTCTCAAACTAATCTGAATGGTTAGAGAACACATTGGTAGAGGCAGGAAAGCAAAGTGATACCAGTCAAACTTTGCAAACTCCATCCCAAGAAAACAAACATGTAAAGATAAATAGAGAGGAAGGATCCTATACTGTAGAGAATACAATAAAGACAAAATTCAAATTGAGATACAATAAAAATCCAAAGCTAAATCCTACTAAGAAAGAAGTAGAAACAATAGAGGTGATTGATACAGAAATTGCAGCAAAAGACAATGCACCTCCTACAATAATTGAAGAATAACAACAACCTACTACTTCAAAGACTCAGTTAATTCAGAAGCAACATAGTATAGAAGTTTCTTCATCTAAAAAACTAGTAGAAAAGGGCATGGATATAAAATAAAGATACAAAGAAATCAAAACCCGAAATGAAGAAATTAAAACATAAATATATGCTCAGTATCTGAAACAAACTCCTGGTATCCAGAATAGGCTTCTTTAAACCTTTGACTATAAGAATAAAAAGATGCAGATGTCATTTCTTCAACCTACAGTTCAAACTCCTAATACATCCCCAGATTAGAAAAAGATATATTTTGAAGTCCCAGTCCAGGATATTCATCCTCTGGACCAAATTGAGTTTCATAAGCAGACAAGGTAGATGATTTATTCTACAATTATCAACAAGGCCATGAGTGCACAAAAACTGCAAAACACTCTGGTAATGTCAAAGATCAGCTCAAAATGGATAAAGCATCTTCATAGGCAAAGGACACTAGAATTAAATCCTTGGAAGAGCTAGTAAATGAAGTAGGATATGATCCTAAAAATATAAAAGTTGCAGAAGAGTTGATCAAGAAGAAAAATGCAGACATTGTTGCATTAAAGAAGCAACTAAATTTGCCCCCTATAGAACATCCTCAAGCCAAAGAAGTATTACAGGATACCAATATGAAAGATGAGATGATGAATCTCATTTTACAGTTAACAACTCAGATAAAGGAAATGGAAATTGAAATGGACAAATTGGTCCAGGAGAAAGAAGCCAACAAAGCAGAGGAAGTTATTGCCATTGTAATCCCTGTAGTCACAACAAATGTACCTTCTACTTTGGCAGAATCATTGGCTCCTAATGTCCCAATGGCCACAACACTTCCAGTTACTTCATCTACAACTTCAGCCACAAAATATTCAACAACAGCAACACAACATTCAGATGAAGCAAGCAAGTTGGTAAAAGTTATGTAATACATGTCTATTCAGACCAATGAGATAAACATACTAAAAGAACAGCTCAAAAGTCTTGAATATGCAAAGAAAATTGCTCAAATAAATTCTAAGAATGAAGAACAAAAAGCCAACAGATTGAATGAGAAACTGAAAAAGTTAGAAAATAACTAACACTGAAGGAACCAATGACATATGTCAAGCAACAGTTATGGTCCAATATCATTGAAGCAGTCAATGATATTTGGCTATCAATCCAAGTCATATATGAGCAGAAAGACTTAGTAAAATCAACAAGAGAAACAATCCAGAAGATCAAAGAAGAGCTTGGTGAGAAACCTGGAGAAGCTCTTGAAATCATCAAGTTTCTTAATTCCAAAAATAGACAAGATCTGGAAGAAATTGGAATTAATGACAGAACAAAAAACATCCTAGAAGTTAGGAAGGTAATCTCTAAAAATAATTTGATGATACAGTTAGAAGAGAAATGCCAGAGCATGGAGATTTCTATCACAAGGTTCATGATCAAGTTTGATGTTCTAAGGCAAAAAGGCCTTCCCAATCCTCTAGTTATTAATGACAAATTAACGAAGCAGGATGATTATGATAAAAAGATAAGAGAGTTTTCCAGAGAATAAGTGAACAATTCAACCTTGTAGGGAATCCCAACAGGGAAGGTGCTCTACAAGAATTTTGAGAATTTGTTTTACTTACAACATGAGGTGAAACACATACTTGTAAACAAACCCACATTCTCAAAGTACATTGAAGCAGATGAGAATTTCAGGAGGATGATGAAGATAAAACTGCTAGAGGCAGAATTCTGGGAAAAATTAACTGATTTACTGTGAAATCAGATTGCAATAAGCACAGATCAGTGAAAGTAAAACAGAGCTTGCTGTTATTACATCAACATTTACAATTTTGCAGTGAAAGAGTATCAGGATAAAGAGTATCAGGTGAAAGAATATAAGTTCAAAGTCAAAGTTTAAAAGTCAAAAGAAGAATTACAAATAAAAAATGAATCTTCCAACGTGAAAGACACCTCACTGTCCAGATGTAGCTTCATTGAACAACAAATAGATAAAGCAGTAACAAAATCAAGAAAACAAACAAGTTATTTCAATAAAAAAGGAACATCTAGCATTAGTTAGAAAGTTGTAACTATCTTCTTGCATGAAGATATTTCTTTTCCATCAATACTTCCTAAGTTTATTCTAGGATATTTTTTATGCGTTTTTGTATAAATACTTCTCATTTAGAAGTATTGAGGGTGGATGAATCGCTGAAAATTTTTGTAGTTGTACTATTCTGAACCTCAGGGTTATTGTACCGATTTCAAGTCAAGTCCAGATCAAAGCCATTTTCACCATCAGCCTTGAAGATCTAAAGTAACTCGACTATCTTGCTCTGTAAGCATTTCCCTTTAGAACTTGATCCTGATATGACTGCTTGACACATTGACTCCATTAGCCTAATGGAATTACAGACCTACATATATCCATCTCAGTAAGTGATTTCACTACCAAATCAACTCAAAATCCAAAACCAATTTACCCTACATAACTAGCCTAAAATCAAATACAATCAACAAAGATAAATCATATAGAGAGAGCCCTCTCTGAGCATTAGGAAGGCTAAATCCTAAGGCTTAAAAGTAGGTTTGTAGTTA
Source organism: Pinus albicaulis (assembly GCA_034641835.2). Taxonomy (NCBI): domain Eukaryota; kingdom Viridiplantae; phylum Streptophyta; class Pinopsida; order Pinales; family Pinaceae; genus Pinus; species Pinus albicaulis. The sequence continues at coordinate 56,881,218 of CM076569.1, read as the reverse complement.
CCTCTAATATTCCTTAAACTAAAAATCTCACAACTTTAAGAATTATGGGAGTGATAACAGTATCAACCGGGTTGAGAGATCAAGATCGGTTGGAGGGTGCCTCCAACTATGTGATCTGGAAGGCAAGGATCTACTTCTTTCTAGATGAACATGATCTTAAAGCCTTCATCGATAATGTGGTAGTTGTCCCCGCAGATTCGGATCCATTGAAAGCTAACAAGAAGGATATGGAAAAGGCCAAGAGGTTGATCCTCAAAGGAGTGAGAGATCACGTTGTATCTCACATAGCAGGCAAAGGCACAACCCAAGAAATGTGGGATGCATTGGCCATGTTGTATCAAGGATCTTCCAAGTAGTGGAAGATGTACTTGGAGGAGAAGATGAGATCCACGAGGATGCATAAGGGGGAGCACATAGACCCCTTCCTAACGAAGGTTCAGGAAGTCCAGGATTAGGTGGAAGCTATAGGGTCAATGCCTCAGGCTACAAAGATGGTGATATTAGCCCTGAATAATGTCTCACAAGAATGGAAATTTTTTTTCCAGAGTATTCTGGGCATAGAAAAATTTCCAAATTGGGAGGGGATATGGGCTTCTCTCCAACAAGAAGAAATTAGGCGTGATCTAGTAAAGAGAAAACTAGATGGCAGAAACAACGACGGGAAAAAAGCAGAAGTAAAGGAAGAAGAAAACACAACCCTCACATCAAAGGGGAAACATGAGCAGCGTAGGCAAAAGAAGGACATTTCAAAGATCAAGTGTTTCCGATGTGGTGAGATGGGTGACTTTGGTTCTAACTCTGATCTTCGAAAGGAAAAGGAAAATGAGAAGGACCAACAAGATGCTACCGCAAATATCGACAGGTTGTCCCCCAGATTGGAGGAGGAGTTTGCCATGATTGCCCATATACCTCCAGGGGAGAGGTGGGGTGATCTAGTACTGTAGTTCCAGAGGACTACATATGGGAAGGAGCCTTGATGAGTCCGCCTCTTGGATCAATTCCTTGCTACAAGAGACCATAACAGTAGTAGCAGGATGGACCAGTGACAAATGGTGCCGGGAGTCGAGGTGTGAGACCGGGAGGCCAAAGGGTCAAAGTTTCCAGTGAGAATAATATCAGGAGGAGGTGCAACGTAGTCCCAACAACAATGACGCATTGATTGCATGGGCAGACACATATACTGCGCAAATACAACGCATGGAGCTCATCTCTAGTCAGATCAATGCCAGATTTTCCAGTGACAGAGTGAGATCATCTCACTATCTTTTTGTCCAATTTTATATCTGTATCGGCTAGTTTGGAAATCCAAATACTTGTACTTAGAAACTAAAACATAATAATTAAAACCCTCATTTGCTGCACCAGTTTTCCTGCTTTGGGTTTTTCCGGGGACATTGTCCAAAAATAACAGTGTATATGTGTGTGTTTATTTCTTTCCTGCTCAGTTCTTGTTTCCACAATATTTTTTATGTTGTGAAAACCAAAATTGTGTTTATTTCGATATTCACTATGTAACATCATAAATAACTTTGTTTGCATTATGATGCATGTCTTGTCCTTGATGGCAACCCACTTGTAAAAGACCAAATATATGGTAACTAGTTTAGTTCAAAGGTGACAAAGTGATGGAACAAAATGACAGAAATTTGGGACAAAGGTTTGCAGATCAAAATCATAAGATGGTTAAAAATAAATAATTGAAGAGCTATACATGAGTTAGTGAAGGAAAAGTCGTGTATACACGCGGGTACAAAGAAACAAAGTCGTGTATGTTCCGTCGCACTAATTTTATAATACTCGGGGTCTTTACCATGGTATTAACCCACAATATTGAGCGCAGTAATGGTTATTTGATCCCATCTAAGAATACCATAAACACTTGTGTGGTTTTGGCTCATGGTATTAGCTAAGTCTCAAACTATATAAGGAGGTGAAAATCAAAGTGCTAAGTGTGCATGAGTGATGTTAATGAATGATTACTTCAATGTGAAGTATATTTGCATGGTATGGGCTATAGTTGGTTGATAAATCTAATATAATGATGCACTCATAAATACAATGATGGATCTGGATCTCTAGACCTAAAATTACTATTTATTTGCATGATCTGTGGTCTGTCGCATGTTTTCTATAGTGAAGGGTATGATTTTAGTAAGTTTAAAGTTATGAAGTATTGTGCATTCTTGAGTTATTTACAGATCTATACGCAGGTTTGACACGAGGAAGATGCGTATACATGCAGGTTTGGTTCTGTAGAGGCACATATATATTTAATAAAATATTGAGATATATGCAAGTTGGTTTCGGGATAAGCACGTTCATACAGGAATAAGTCTTATAGAAGGCGTGTATGCAAGCCAGGGTCTTTGCTGAAGAATGCTGAAGAAAATTTCTGATAATTTTTGCTATGTTTCTATTGTCTGCCAATGATGTCTTCATATATATCTGGGTTGTTTGAGTATTGATTATGCTGCTAGTTGATTGTGATAAAAGTTCAAGATTGATTGATTGAAAAATGATTGATGTTGATAACTGTATAAGGGTTATGTAAGCTGATAAAATATTTAAGAATATCTCCGTTCAATTCTATGACCGAGTCATAATATTGAGATTTGTATGCAGGTTTCTCTACAGAAAAGCACGTATACACGCAGGTTGTCGTAACTAAAATAGGGTTCAGTTGATTCAATGTGTTGATGCAGAAGTCCTGGTTCAATTATGATATTCTGGTTTCAGTGATCTCACTGTTTTGTATGAATAGAGTTGGTGATTGGTTAAGGGACTGTTTGCCTCAGTGGTTGGTTCAATATTCAAGTGATTGGTCATTGTTTGGTTCAATGGTTGTTTTTAGGAATTGGATGAATGTTTTGGTACAGTAATCTGTTTCAGTTTGATATTGGGCTTAAATAAGTGTAGTGGGTCCAGTCTGAAAATATGATGAAAAGAGGCCTACAAGTTGTGATGTGTTCAAGTAGGTGGATCCAATGTGAAAATTTATGAAACGTGGTCCGCGGTGGTACTAAGGGTTGGAGATTTCAGTGAGGAAGTTGAAGCTTCCTGCCAGTAGGAGCTGGTGATCAGATCAAGGGGTTGTAGCTCCCTTCCAGCAGTGGATGGTAAACAAGATCAGGGGGTTAGAGCTCCCTTCCAGTAGCATCTGGAGAACGAGTTAAGGTTGCAGCCTTCTGTAGGTGGGTGCCTGCATGCTGGTATGACTCTGCACTAGTACAAGATTGTAAACAATTTTCTACATAGTAAATATTGAAGACAAAGACGAAAACAACGGTGGTTTTCTCCCTCATTGGGTTTCCACCTTAAATCTTGTTGTTCATGTGTGTTTCTTATGTGTGATGATTTATTCTGTTCTTACTGCACATGTTTACTGCTTACTAAATGTCTGATGAAACATTAATGCACTATTCTACATAAATCTACTGAATATTTATCTGAATTATAAGTTCTCTGGGCATACACTTGTTTCCTGAATTAAAGTCGCGTATAGAATTCAATAAAGAAAAGTAAAATTCTGTGTGAGTGTTAAATACTCATTCACCCCCCCACTCTCCGCTCAGTATATTTACTAAAAAACTTGTATCAGAATTAACAAGTAGAAGAAATAACATCATATTGATGCAATAGGGATTCCCATTATGGAATTTCACAATTCTGTTGTGCAAAGTTGCCTTGTTGTGATACTTGGATTGTTAGCGTCAGTAATATAATATTATATCCTAGACTCCAGTATCATGGAAAAATAACATGGTATCAAAGCTACTTTGAAGGGCCCATGAATCAGAGTGTGCATAACGAAGTACAACTTATGAGGGAGTTAGTCACATTGTTGTTGAAAGGCTCACACAACGTCTATTGAGATTCAACAAGAAGATCCTAGTGAAAATTATGCACCTACACTAGGATGGAGCCTCAAGATATTTTTAGGTGGAGGTCTATTTTTAGATGCATGAGCAAATTCTATTTATAGATGATGTTTTATTTATATATGTATGTGTGAGTTCTATTTATAGATCACATGTCTATTTATAGATGCATGTCGACTATTATTATCCCTTAATAATAGTTGGACAATAAACAATAATCTATTCTCAATGAGCACTTGGAAATAGTTAACTGAAGTGGAAAATCATTTAGCTATAGGAAATTTGAGTTCAAAGGTTGGTTGGTGGGACATGCAAGTGGACTTATTTGTAATTGAGTGATTCGAAGTTGTAACAAAGTTGGATGTGTAGTTATGTGAGTTGTAATGTAGTTTAACTTAGTTAAGTGAGTTAAACTCATTTGTGCTAGTTGTAACTAAAGATACACTAGTGAGAGATCATTGAATTAATTATTAATTAATTCGCAATCAGTGGTCTCATATGCAACTGAAGATTTACTACTGTTAACTATATGCATGTCAGATTCAATGGAGACCCAGTTGAGATGTAGGTGAAAGGGACAGTTTGACTATCAATTGTGACATTAGTGGGTGAACTCATGTAACCACACACACATTGGATGTGCCCATGAGGATTGCACAGTCAAGGCAAGCAGAATTCCATTCATTCAGGGATTTATATAAGCTGGGATTGCGCAGTGGAGGCAGGTTGTCTGGAGGCAGTAAATTGGCACATGAATTTGCCAACTTTTGTATGACAGTGTGAGACGATTGTATATTGTACTCAGAGCTCTTGGATTAGAGTTTTGTATGATATTGTTTCATGATCCATGATATATACATAATATATGATAGTGGGGTTTTTAGCTTTATGCTTTCCCGGTAAAAAACATTTGTGTTATGTGTGATTAATCTTTCTTCTTGATATTGCAATTGGCAATCGTGTTTTAAATTCCGCAGAGATTTTTGTAGAAGCGATTCTGTATTTAACAGTGGCATATAATTGTTAGATCATGAGAATCTAGGCAATACATAATTTGTATTAAAATTTCTACATGGTATCAGAGCACAGAAGATTGCAATTTTGAAGAAGGAGCTGAGTTTGTTCGTGGAAATAATTCGAATTTGCAGAAAGATTTTCTTGGTGCTACAGTTGAGTAAACATCGAAATGGCTTTCAATGGCTTGCGGCTAGAGTATACACTCGAGGGTAGATCGAACTACATTTATTGGAAGGACAGGATGGAGGCGGTGCTCGAAGATAATGGCTTGAAGAAGTTCATTGACAATGATGTTCCTAAGCCCACTTCGACAGATGCTGCATTACTTGATTCATAGAAAAATAAAGTGGCAAAGGCAAGGAGGATTCTATTGTAAGGTGTACGAGACCACATTGTCTCAAGCCTTCATGGGAAAGCCACACCATATGCTACGTGGAAGGCTTTGAAGAATATTTTCCAAAGCAGCAGCAACCATAGGAAATTGGTGCTCAAAGATAAACTCAGGAAGATAAAGATGGAAAAGGGTGACAACATTCCAAAGTATCTCACGAAGTTTGTATAATGTCAGGATGAACTAGGGAGTGTGGGAAACACTGTTTCTGATGATGATCCGGTGATCTTGGCTCTCTTGGGACTTCCTAAGAGTTGGCACAGTTATGAAGACTCCGTCAACGGACGGGAAAAACTACCGGATTGGGAATGACTGTGATCGGATCTAGTGCAGGAGGAGTTTAGGCGGAACACTAGAGATGGCTCTTCATCAAAGCATGATGATGGAGAGGATTGTGCTTTGGCTGCCAAGGCAAGGAAGGGGAAGGGGAAGAAATTCCATTCAAAATCCGAGTCTAAAGGCAGGAAGATGGATTTTTCCAAGGTGAAGTGTTTTCATTGTCATGAACATGGGCATCTCGCTACTAACTGTCCATAGAAGAAGAAGAACAAGAAGGCTGCTGGGGATGCAGCTGGTGAGGCCTTGCCTTACAATTTGAAATTGACTTCTCCTTGATCGCATGCATGGTGTCAAGTGCATTGGGATCGGTGTGGTATTTGGATAGTGGTGCTTCCTTCCACATGACGGGAGATAAGGATATTTTCAGTGACTTGGAGGAGAAATATCTCCAGATGTGTATAGAGATGGGCAACGATGGATGATACAGTGCGACTAGAATTAGTACCATTACCTTTGAGAGGGAGTCAGGTAAACCATTTCAATTGAAAGATGTTGTCCATCTCTATACACATCTGGAGATATTCTCCTCAAGTCACTGAAAATATCAGTGACTTGGAGGAGAAATATCTCCAGATGTGTATAGAGATGGGCAACGATGGATGATACAGTGCGACTAGAATTAGTACCATTACCTTTGAGAGGGAGTCAGGTAAACCATTTCAATTGAAAGATGTTGTCCATGTTCCAAGTCTAAAGAAAAACTTGGTCTCAATCACAATGTTGGAGGACAGAGGCTATGACGTTGTTTTCAATGATGGAAAAGCTTTCCTGCGACATAAAACAATGGATCAAGCCAAGAGGATAGAGATTCGAGTTAAGAATCTCTACAAGCTGGAGGTATATGGTTGCGCTGCCATGATGGGAAAGGCAGAAAAAGTGGTGAGCTGGGATGAGGGAAAATTATGGCATAGGCGATTGGGCCATCTTCATCATGGAGCCTTGAAAGTCATGCAACAAATATCTACTGGACTTCCAATGGGAACACTTGCTCAGTTAGATCAGTGCAAGGGTTGCACCATGGGGAAGTATGTAAAGTCCACCTTTCATGAAAAGGAGAACCGTGCTTCGGTAATCCTAGAGAGAGTTCACATAGACGTGTGTGGACCATTCTCGGTTGCTTCAACAACAAAACATAAGTATTATGTTATTTTTGTTGATGACTTTTCTTGTAAATGTTGGATCTTCTTCATGCAAAAGAAAGATTAAACATTCTCAAAGTTCTGTGAGTTTAAGGCATTGGGGGAGAAAGAGTTGAGAAAGCAAGTGAAGGCTCTGAGGAGCGATAATGGTGGAGAATACATCTCTAACGAATTCAAATACTTCTGCAACAAAGAAGGAATTTGAAGAACTCATAGTGCCTCATAACCCACAACAAAATGGGGTCGCAGAGAGGAAGAACAGAATGATCGTGGGTGCACAGGAGTGATGTTGCATGATTAGGGACAACCAATGCATTTGTGGGCAGAAGCATGCAACACTGTGGTTTATGTGCAAAACCGTTGTCCTCATAGAGTACTTGGCATGAGTACACCTGAAGAATATTTCACTGGTAAGAAACCAGATGTTTCACACTTTAAGATTTTTGGCTCATCTGTTTATGTGCATGTGACCAAGAACGCCAGGAAGAAGCTGGAGCTGACTGCTGAAGTTGGGATATTTGTGGGGTACACAGAAACACCCCATAATTATCGTGTGCATTTACCTAACAGTAAGATGACTGTTATGCGACGGGATATAAAATTTGAGAGGGGAAAGCCATGCGGTCGTCGCTTGAGACAGAGATGGACTTGCATGCGGAGGAGGAACTGTTGGTTCCCAAAGATGAGTCTCTAGATGTGGATAAACCACAGGAGGAGGTTCATGGAGTGGAGGAGTCCACTCACGCAGAGCTAAACATCAAAATTGGTAGAAGGCGTACCACAGAAGATAATAGGCTGAGACTTGATGCTGCGCAGAATGTAGGATCCCCTACTTCACAGCGCAGACAAAGACAGTCTCCTAACTGATTTACTGGACACGTGGCTCTCATGAGAAAATGTATTGTGACTAAGCCATCTTCCTTTCAGGAAGCAGTGCAGGAGCCCACATGGGTAGATGCAATGGTGGAGGAGTATGACTCCATTTTCAGAAACAGTTCTTGGGCAATTGTTCCAATGCCAGTTGATAAATCAATGGTAGGTTCGAGATGGATCTACAAGGTAAAGAAAGATGCTGATGGGAGTGTTGAGAAATACGAGGCTAGATTTGTGGCCCGGGGCTTCTCACAGATCGAGGGGATTGATTATGAAGAAACCTTTGCACCTGTCACAACATATTCTTCCATAAGGACAATCCGTGCTCTCTCAGTGCAGATGAGCTGGCACATTCATTAGATGGATGTGAAGACTATGTTTCTCAATGGGATCATTGAGGAAGATGTGTACATAAAGCAGCCTGAAGGATTTGAGATCTTTAGAAGCAAGTTGCATATGTGCCGACTCAAAAGAGGGTTGTATGGTCTGAAGCAAGCACCCCGTGCTTGGTACACTTGGATAGAAAGATATTTCATCAGACTAGGCTTCACCAAAAGTGAAGAAGATGCAAACCTATACCAAATTGTGGTGGAGGGTAAGATTTTAATCATTTTTCTTTATGTTGATGATTTAATATTGATTGGTGATGAGAAGTTGATACACTCATGCAAGGAGGACCTTGCAAAGGAGTTTGAGATGAAGGATATGGGTATCCTTCATTATTTATTTGGATTGGAAATATGGCAACGAGATGATGAACTTTTTGTGTCTCAAGGAAAGTATGCAAGGGAGATACTAGGAAAGTTTCACATGAAGGGCTGCAAACCCATGGATACTCCTCTTCTAGGAAACTGGAGAAAAAAGGATGCTACATCTGGAGAGGTAGTGGATGCTACTTTCTATTGATAGTTAGTGGGTTCGCTAATGTATATAGTGAACACGAGACCAGACATATGCTATGCGGTTAACCAGCTAAGTCAAGCGATGGTTAAGCCTACCAAGCTCTTTTGGAAGGTGGGAAAGCATGTCCTGAGATACCTGAGGGGAACATCTGAGTATGGACTATGGTACAGATAGATGGATGAGGTGAAGTTGCATGAATTCATGAATGCAGATTTGGCAGGCAACCCAACGGACAGAAAGAGCACATCAGGGGGGATCTTTAGTATCAGACCTACAATTGTTTCTTGGTACAACAGGAAATAGAGATTTGTGGTACTCAGTTCAGCGGAAGCAGAATACATGGTAGCAAGTCAAGCTGAATGTGAGGCTATCTAGATGAGAAAGATATTGGTTGGTTTGTTTGGTTATCATTTAGATCCGACAGTGATTCATTGTGATAATCCGAGTTGCATTAAACTCTCGATTAATCCCGTGTTTCATGATATATCTAAGCATATAGATATCTGGCATCATCATATCAGATATTGTGTGTAGTAGAAGATCATGTTGCTTTAGTACATTCCTACGGAAGATCAGGATGCATATATTCTGACGAAGGCGCTCAGCAGGAGAAAATTCGAATACCATAGAGACAGGATCGGGGTGAAGGATAATCCCTTTCTTGTTGAGAGGGAGTGTTGAGATTCAACAAGAAGATCCTAGTGAAAATTATGCACCTACACTAGGATGGAGCCTCAGGCTATTTTTAGGTGGAGGTCTATTTTTAGATGCATGAGAAAATTCTATTTATAGATGATGAAAAACTTTTATTTATAGATGTATGTGCGAGTTCTATTTATAGATCACATGTCTATTTAGAGATGCAAGTAGACTATTATTATCCCTTAATAATAGTTGGACAATAAATAATAATCTATTCTCAATGAGCACTTGGAAATAGTTAACTAAAGTGGCAAATCAGTTAGCTATAGGAAATTCGAGTTCAAAGGTTGGTTGGTGGGACATGCAAGTGGACTTAGTTGTAACTGAGTGATTCAAAGTTGTAATAGAGTTGGATGTGTAGTTATGTGAGTTGTAAAGTAGTTTAACTCAGTTAAGTGATTTAAACTCAGTTGTGCTAGTTGTAACTGAAGATACACTAGAGAGAGATCAGTGAATTAATTATTAATTAATTCATAATCAGTGTTCTCACATGAAACTGAAAATTTACTATTGTTAACTACATGCATGTCAGATCCAGTGGAGACCCAATTGAGATGTAGGTGAAAGGGACAGTTTGACTATCAGTTCTGACATTAGTGGGTGCACTCATGAAACCACACACACATTGGATGCTCCCATGAGGATTGCGCAGTCAAGGCAAGCAAGATTCCATTCATTCATGGATTGCTATCAACTAGGATTGCGTAGTGGAGGAAGTGTATCTGGAGGCAAAAAATTGGCACATGAATTTACCAATTTTTGTATGACAGTATGAGACGATTGTATATTGTACTGAGAGCTCTTGGATTATAGTTTTGTATGAGATTGTTTCATGATCCGTGATATATACATAATATATGATAGTGGGGTTTTTAGCTTTACGCTTTCCTGGTAAAAAACATCTATGTTATGTGTGATTGATATTTCTTTTTGATATTGCAATTGGCGATCGTGTTTTAAATTCCGCAAAGATTTTTGTAGAAGTGATTATGTATTTAACAACGGAGTATAATTGTTAAATTAGGATAATATAGGCAATAAGTAATTTGTATTAAAATTTCTACAATGTTGAAGTTGTAGGTTGGTCTCTGATATGGACAGGTTGGAAGGGTTGTCCAACTATATTCCATGGTAGGAAAGGATCAAGTTAGTTTTGATGGTCAACAAGATCTAGGAATTTACTGAGAAAACAATCAAGAAGCCAACATAACCTAAGGAGTTGGAAGTGTACGAGGAATTGGATACGAAGGTGAAGTAGATCATCTTAGACGGTGTTAAGGATTCTTTAATACCTCATATGTTTGAGAATAACACTGCCCATGAGATGTGAGAGGCTCTTCAGAATTTATTCCAGAGTAAGAACAATAACATGGTATTGGTATTGGAGGATACGTTGAAGGCCACCAGGATGATACAGGGTGAAGGGGTGACTTCGTATTTGACGAGGTTGTCTCGAGTTTGAGATGATCTTGCTGCCGTCGATGTGACTATTGAAATTTTGATATGGGGAGGATTTCCTTGAAGGGGTTTAATCCAGAGTGGAAGTTGTTCATCAAGGGGATTGTTGCCAAGGACAAGCTTCAATACTAGAATAGTTTTTGGGAAGAACTAATTCAGGAAGAGTTGCGAGACGAAGATATTGATCCGAACAAGAAGGCTTGAGATGATGACATGGCACTTGCAACAATTATGAAGGGCAAGCAAAAGAAAGACTTAATTAAAGTCAATTGTTTCAATTATGACGAGATGGGTCATTTTTCGACGAGTGTTCGATGAAGAAGAAGGGAGATGAAGAGAAGAGGAAAGGGAAGCAGGTCACAAGTTTCACCACTTTTGCCGAGATAGATGATATCTCCAGGAGGTTGGAGAAAGAATACTTTGCTTTGATCTCTAATTTTTTGCAGGGTACCATTGAAAAGGTTGCATGGTATGTGGGTAGTGGAGCGCCGAAGCATATGACAGGGTCACAGGACGTGTTCGAGACTCTAGTTGAGTGAGACTCCAAGTTGCACATGGTGTTGGGTGACAAGAGTAAAAAAGAGATCAAAGGATCGGGGGTCGTGCCATTCAAGATGGAGTCAGGTCAGATGATGCAAGTTCACGATGTACTGTTTGTACCAGGACTTAGATACAACGCGATGTTTGTATCAATAATCGAATAAAAGGGTTTTTAGGTCTTTTTCTAGAGAGGGAAGGCAAAACTCAGGCCCAGAGGCTCTAGCTCCATAGGTGTTTTGATTGGAGTTAGGGAGCATAGTCTATACAGGATGACAGGCAAGCTTATAGATCATGAGAAGAAGAAGCAAAACTTATTGGAATCACAATTTTCGTTAGACCAAAACCCACAGATATTAGTCTCCATTACAATCACGAGAGGCAGGATCCATGAGAGGTGGTTATTCCATGCCGTGAAACACAAAGGGAATGTTGAACTCAATGCCCAGCACGCTCCCCCAAGCATGAGCCGATTGAGTTTTGAACTCAAGGCTTGTTGCTTTAATACCACTTGTTGGAATCACGATTGTCATTAGACTAAAATTCACAAGAATTTGTCTCCATTACAATCACCAAAGTTAGGATCCAATAGAGACAGTTAGTCCATGTCGAGAAACACACAGGAATTGTTGAACCCAATGTCCAACAGAACCAGGTACAAGTTCCAGAGAAGTAGGTACATGTTTCAAAGGAGCAAGTACAATTTCTAGAGAATAAGGTCCAAATTCCAGAGGCTCAGAGGGAGTCAAGTTCTAGAGGGAGTTTGCAGGTTCAGTGGGAGAATGTGAAACCCAAGAAGAGTGTGTGCTCAGTCGGGAGTAAGGGTAATTCTACAATTTCCAAGAGGGAATCATGGAATGACTGGAAGAAATTTCAGGAGAAGAATAAGCAAGAGGCTTGAAGTGACAGTGACACTTCTGAGATAAGTGTAGTCCATGCTACATGGTTTGTTGTAGTTATGGGTGCCAGGAGTTTGTTAAGTGTTGCGAGCAATGACAATGATGATGATGAGTTACTTCCTTGTCTTGGAAGTACCTCCCTCATTAACAGAGAGTATTTAGATTTGGTAGCTTGGGAGGTACTCCAACCCCTAGAGTTTCGGGTTTGGAGGTTGCAGTGCCAAAAAAGTGCCTTGTGGGCTTGGAATCCAAGCTGGGGGTTTTGTACCCATTAATATGGGGCCAAAACCATGAGTAATTTGGGTGATTTGACACATGAAGGTGTTAAAGGACCCTTAGAGGAGAAAGTGTGAGCGAAAATCACTCAAATCAAAGGTCTCTATCTTGAGATATTAATTTTTCTATGTGGATGTTGGGTTTGTACATGTAATGTTCAAGTCGACTAGGGTTATTGTAGCCCTCATGACAGGTTGTACAATCCCATAAGGGAAGTTCATTGAGCCCTTGCAAAAGATATAAATAAAAAGTGTTTGTGAGAAGTTTAACATACATCAAAAGAGAAGATCACATCTAGATATATACCTATGAAATGATGCAGGATAGAGGCAACCTAGAAGGACGCGTTTAGTGAGGATTGTCGTGACTATTTTGGTGGGAATCCCTTGCAAGAGTAGAGCCCAGATTTCTGAGGTAACTGTGGGAAATTCTATGCTTGTTTAAGTGTTGTTTATCTTCTGTTCTGGGTCGTAGATATTTTTGTTGCTACAAGGTTGGAGTCATCTGTTGGAGGGCCCAGAGGCCTAATGTTGGGTCTTCTCTCTAAGCCGCAAGGACAAGGAGTACACCGCAACTTGAACAAAGGGTGTAACCCTTGGAACAATGGTCAAAATTCTTTGTTGTAGCATATTAGTGAGTTGTAGGGTGTCTTGAGGAGTATCCTTAGGCCTTGCAACAGTGTATTGGAATCCTGGAAGGGTAACGAAGGGTGACAGGTTGTTTGGAGAAGGGAACACAGTTTGAAGAAGTGTTTTAAGGAAGCCAGTGTGTCCTAACCAGAGCTCAAGTAACATTGATCCAGAGAACAAGAGAACCAAAAATATGTTGGAGAAATAGGTACATACATTATCTTGTTGATGTTTATTTGCTAGTGGATGTAGAAGTCCATATTGGACAATGGTATTGGGCACTTGTGGACAATTGAAGGGCAGCGTGAGAGTGGACCGAGTTGGCCCTAAGTGCAACACCTTGAAGGATTAAGGTGGTTATTAAATGAGGCATATATTGAAGATGCTCAAGGTCTGATAAACCAGAGGAGCAGTATTAGATATATTAGAGAATTTTCGAGGTCTCAAATGGGCCTCCTAAGGAATATTATAAAATAATAGTGGAAATAATCAAATACGATTAGATTACATCATCAAAATTTAGAGGGAAAAAATAAAAGACTACTATCTCCCTACGATTTTACTCAAATTTCAAGCGGGAGCACCTGTGGTATGTGGAATTTAATTCTTCATCCAAGGAGAACCCATTTTATATACTTTCGATGTACCCTACTATGCCAAAAATGAGAAATACATGAAAAAACATGATTTCAATCGCATTTTTAATGTATTTATCAATTTTCATGTAGTAGGGTCCACTAAAAATATGAAACATGACTATTCTTTGGATGAGGAACTAAATTCTGCATCCAATGAGTGCTCCCACACAAAATTTGAGTAAAAGCATAGGGAGATAAGTTGAAAATACGAGTTGAAAAAAAAAAATTATTTTTATTTTTATTTTATTTTTAGTTTTTAATCTTTTCCCTTTTTTACTCCAAAAATGGTGAATCATCCCCCATGGTTGATATCATCATCTTAATCCTATTGGTTCTTGTAAAGTTGATTTTGATTGTACATTTTTGTTTTAAGGGCCATTTTAGACTTCAAAATTTATCTAATGGCCCACGTTCATTGTTGGAGAAGAGACATCTTGCAGTGATAGGTGGAAACCCTCCTACCCTCTGTTTGTCTTCATTGGAGCAGCGTGGGAAGACAATAGTGCGAAGAAGTCCCTAAGTAGCTGAGGAGCAGCAATGGGCAACAATATTCAAAGTGTTTTGGCCTTGAAGGACGAAGGAGCAACTAGTGGACTTGAATACCCTATTTGTTGGTTATAGATGGACTTATGATAAACTAGAGGGTAGATTAGAGGTCAGAGTTCATTGGCCTAAAGGAGTTGGTACATTGATAGAGGCAGTGTTGCAGAACAAAAGCGAAGGACCCGTAGTGTGTTTAGGATACGATCAAGAATTCATGATGGTGTGCAACATCAACTAGATGATCAGTGTATCTTGTTCTTGTATTCTTGTACTAGTAGATGTATGAGGGCCATTATTTGTGGTACGTGAGCCCTAGACTATTGTGTTATCATTTTGATTAATATAACGAAGTTGGGTTGTTGATTAAATTTGTAAAAAGTTGTGTATATTTTGTGCACTAGTATATTTACTGCTATATATTATTCTGTTGTGCAAAATAATTTTGTTGTGATACTTGGATTTGTAGCATTAGTGATTTAAGATTATATCCTAGACTTTAGTATCGTGTAAAAACAACAGAGAAAGCAGGAAATAAACAAGAGGAAGAGCGTAAGGGCATGTGCCTGCCTAAGGGTGAGTTGGGCAATCTGCGATATTTATGTTGAGCTTTATGTATTAGGCGAGTCAAAGGGAACCCACATTCATGTTTTAGAAATATCACTCTAATACCATGTAGAAAATCTACCAATGGATTCAATCCGATCTTGTGATGTACTAAAACAAGATACTGAATCCTTCTACAATATTTGCGGAATACAAAACACGATCACTCAATCACATGCAAGTAAGAGAGAATTAAATCAATTGCACAACACAATATGTTCTTGGGAAAAGAAACCGCTCAAAACCCCTCTATCTATATTGTGTATTAAGTCAAGGAATCATGAAACAATACAATGCTTAATATCTCATCAGATTCTCCAGCACTCTGCCAACTGTCTCACATGGATCTAGGAAAAATCGGTCTAGTACTTAGCCAATTCTCAGCCTTCCTTTAGCCTGCCTTGCTCACACAATTCCTAGGGAATTAGCTCCCTATTAAATAGGAAAACCAACCTTCCTTGATTGCGCAATACATCATGGCATCCCAATGAATCTATAATTGCACATGGGAAATTTTCTATAAATACAACTGATAGTTATGTTCCCTTTAACCTCTATCTCAACTAGGTCTTCCTCAGAACTTACATGCATGTAACTATTAATAGCAAATTATCAATGATCTGATTGTTCACTAATTGTGAATTAAATCTAATTTAATTCACTGGACCTCTCATTAGCTCATCACTCAGTTAGAACTAGTTAAACTAATTTTAACTCAATTAATTAAGTTAACCGATTCACACCTGCACCCAACTAGTGCATTAACTGCAACTGGACCCCCAAAATATTAGGATCACTCTACATGCCTCATCTTAGACCCTCAACTTGAATTTATTGAGCTAACTCAGTCATCATGACTTAGTTAACTGATACAAGTTGTTATGAGATGAAATTACAATTTATTTAAGGGAAAAATAAATTAGACGCCCCACATTCCTCACCAGTTTGCATCAGAAATTCCTCACATGTGTGCATTAGAAATTCCTCACCAATGTGCATCAAAATTTCCTCACCAATGTGGGTGTAATTTTTGTCCTTTCTGGTTGCCAATTTCATTGTTTCTTGTTTCAATTTCAACACTCCCTCTCAACAAGAAAGGAATTCAATCTATCTCGATCTGGTACCTTTGGAATGGTGTGCATGCAACACTTCTCTAGTGTTGTTTTCACCTGCAACTCCTGAAACTAAATAGCATCCAAACAACTGAATCAGTATAATGCATCTGTCATCAGAGTCTTCTGACTGTTGCTAGCTACTGCACATGTCTACTAGACTCTCTGCGCTGCTGCTGACATCTGCATCTATGTCCTCTGCATTGCTTCCAACTCTAATTTGCACTCCAGTATCCGACATCTGTCACTCTGATTTCTGTAGACTTCCTGACATCTAACTGCATCAATCCAACAAATCCTTCTTGTTATCGTTGTACTGTGGGCTCCTCGTAGCCAGGTTCGATCCATGAGACACACCATCTCAATGGGCCCTGCCCAAATTTCTTCTTGGGATTATATCTTCACATCGCCCCACCTATCACCTAGAGGTATAGTTGCATGTACTCTCTCTTCCCATCTAGCTCGAAATTCCCCCTTACTGGAGATATCTACTTGAGTGGACACCTCCACTCGGCCTCCTCTTTGCTTCTCCAATTGTGGTTGCTCCACAAACTTCTGAGACTGCATATTGAGAGATAATTTCTCCCTCTTAACCACCACGTCACTAACCACTGGTTTTCTCCTCAAAGCTTTGCATGCATCCTCGACCTCGAGAGGATACATGTTCTTGACTATTACACCGATTTGTTTCACCCATCCCGTGGCAATGTGTCTAAGGATCACCTTTCCTTTTCTAAAAATGAAATCATAACCACGATCTTCCAATACCGCTTGGAGATAATATTCTTCCTTAGGCTTGGAACATACAAAACATCTGCCAATCTGAGAGGGGAGCTAGACTCCCTCTGAAAGGTAACTGTACCTACGACGGTCGCACTATACCTCTCGTCATCTCCAAACTCTATGTTTTGCTGGAGGTCCTTCTCCTACAAGTCACTAAAGGGATTTATATTCCTTGTCATATGGAATGAGGCACTGTTGTCTAGATACCACATGCATCCCATTACAGTGCTGGTCATGCATGCAATGAGAGTAAAATCAAGCTCGAACTGTGAAGCCAACACTTCACCCGCTGCAATGGCAGGCTCTTTATTTCTTTCCTTCTTCTGTGGATAATTTGAGGCATAGTGGTCGTGCTCGTGACAACGAAAACACTTGATCTTAGACAAGCCTCACTTGCCCTCTTCACCTTGGGAATTATTTCCCTTGGATTTATTTCATTTTCCGACTAGTGCACAATCTTCTTATTTGTCTTTGTCGGCAGTCCCGTCTCTGGTGCTTTGCCTTATTTCTTCTATTACCAAGTCGAACCACAAACGCTCTAAGTTTGGTAACTTCTCCCTCCCATTCACAGAGTCTTGGTAACTATGCCAACTCTTGGGAAGGGCTAGAAGTGCTTGGCTCACCAAATCATCCTAGTCTATAGTCACACCAACACTTCCAATCTCATCTCGACATTGAGTGAACTTCGACAAGTATGTTAGTATCATCTCGCCCTCCTCCATCTTGATCTTTCTGATCTTGTCTTTTAGCACCAACTTCCTGTGGTCGCTGCTATTCTAAAATAGATATGTCAAGGCCTTCCACATAGCATATGGAGTCGCCTCCCCATGGAGACTTGAGACAATATGATCTCAAACTCCCTCTAACAAGATCCTTCTCGCCTTTACTACCTTCTTCTGCCATGCATCAAGAAGTTGGGCATCTGTTGCTGTGGGCTTGGGAATATTAGTATCTATGAATTCCTTCAACCTGTTGTCCTCCAACACTACCTCCATCATGTACTTCCATGCTATACAATTCGAATTTCCCTCAAGAGAATATTTGAGTCTTAAGCCATTGAAGGACATCTTGATCTACTGTTGGATCCTAAAGAATAAATTTACAAATTTGAACCTGTTCAAGACAAACTCAATTTATTCTCTTCTATTGTGATTCATGGCGCTATGATACCATGTAGAAATACCGCTCAGATACCATGTAGAAAATCTATGAATGGATTCAATCTGATCTTGTGATGTACTAAAACAAGAGACTGAATCCTTCTACAATATTTGCGGAATAAAAAACACAATCACTCAATCAAATGCAAGTAAGATAAAGAAGTAAATCAGTCACACAACACAATATGTTCTTGGGGAAAGAAACTGCTCAAAACCCCTCTATCTATATTATGTATTAAGTCAAGGAATCATGAAACAATACAATTCTTAATCTCTCATGAGATTCTCCAGTACTCTGCCATCTGTCTCACACTGATCTAGGCAAAATCAGTCTAATACTTAGAAAATTATCAGTCTTCCTTCAGCCTTCCTTGTTCACACAATTCCTAGGGAATTAGCTCCCTATTAAATAGGAAAATCATCCTTCCTTGATTGCGAATGCATCATGGCATCCCAATGACTCTATAATTTCACATGGAAAATTTTCTATAAATACAACTGATAGTTATGTTCCTTTTAACCTCTGTCTCAACTTGGTCTTCCTCAAAACTGACATGCATGCAACTATTAATAGAGAATTATTAGTTATCTGATTGATCACTCATTGTGAATTAAATCTAATTTAATTCACTAGACCTCTCACGATCTCATCACCCAGTTAGAACTAGTTAAACTGATTTTAACTCAATTAATTGAGTTAACTAATTCACACCTACACCCCACTAGTGCATTAACTGCAACTAGACCCCAAAAATATTAGGATCACTCTACATGCCTCATCTTAGACCCTCAACTCGAATTTCTTGAGCTAAATCAATCATCATGACTTAGTTAACTGATACAAGTTGTTATGAGATGAAATTACAATTTATTTAAGAAAAAAATAAACTAGACACCCCACATTCCTCACCAATTTGCACCAGAAATTCCTCACTAGTGTGCATCAGAATTTCCTCACCAATGTGGGTGAAATTTTTTGTCCTTTCTGGTTGCCAATTTCACTGTTTCTTGTTGCAAATTTCAACGCATGTTGTAAAGAACACTTGTATTTTTTTTGAAGTATAAACAGAGTGTTGCGTCCCATTTGGGCTAGCCTCCCAATTGATGTAAAATACCATTTATATAATAAGAGGAAGTTGCATTTACTTGATATTGTTTTTGAACGGTTCTATTGGTTTTCTTGGTATTGTTGGATATCACACTGCTGCATGAATGGGTGAATGTTTAAGTTTATGTTTTTCTTGTTGCACATAACACTTAACATATCAAGAAGAAGTTTTAACTATGTTAAAGAGTGTAGGCGTAGTCCAGGAGCTAAGTAATCGTTAGTTATTTTATCATTGCAATGAACCTCGTTGCTTCCGCATGTCCATAGTGGTGCGACCATCGTAGGGCCATGACAAATGGTATTATAGCCCATGAAGATGTAGGGGTGATGAAGTGTGACAATAGTAAGGTATGTATGCATAATGGAGTTCTTGGGAAAAAGGATGGTTGGTTGCATAGCTTGGGATTCATTGACTTGGAGATCCATGGGAGGGTTGTCCAAGCTCTTGTGGATGTAGGTGCCATGCATAAATTTAAGAGGATAGGTCTGGCAAAAGAAGTTGGGTTGCAACTTACTTCTAAGCAGGTGAAGGTCAAGGCACTGAACTTTAAGGCTATAGTGTCGGGATTGGCAAGTTATGTGCCGGTTCGAATCACAGATTGGAAGGGATGTTTAGACTTCATTGGGATGGAGATGAACAACTTTGATATGATATTGGGGCAAGACTTTTTGAAGGGTAGCAAAGTTGTGGTGGTACTGTTCAATGATGAGATAATTTTGGTTGGTGGCTCACGGACTTGGGGACTTTGCCTCCAGTGAGATAATTTTGGTTGGTGGCTCATGGACTTGGGGACTTTGCCTACCCATCAGTAACAAAGGAAGGAAAAGGTGCAACTCGTTTATGCATTAAGTATGAGTAGGCCAATGCAGAGAACAAATGTTGAGACATATGCAACCATCATTAGAGAGATGGGGAAGTTGATGAGATGGGGACGCTTGTTCCAACTGAGATATTTAATGTATTGGAAAAATATGTGAATTTGATGCTTGAGGAATTTTCCGAAAGTACTTACACTAAGACGTGCAATGGACCATAATATTGAGCTAGAGTCAGGGAAGAAACCGCTAGCAAAAACTCCTTCATTAAAGAACTTTTGAGGTCTAAAATGGGCCTCCTAAGAAAAATGTACAACCAAAATAAACTTTATAAGAACCAATAGGATTCAAGATGATGATGTCAACCATGGGAGATGATTCACCATTTTCGGGGTAAAAAAGTAAAAATATTAAAAAATAATAAAATTATTTTTTCAACTTGTATTTTCAACTTATCTCCTTGAGGTTTTACTCAAATTTCGAGTGGGATTACTCATTGGATGTAAAATTTAATTCCTCATCCAAGGAGTACCCATGTTGCATACTTTCAATGGACCCTGTTACACGAAAATGGAGAAATACATGAAAAAAGCATGATTGCAACCATGTTTTTCATGTATTTCTCATTTTTCGTGTAGCAGGGTCCATCGAAATTATGCAACATGGGTACCCCATGGACAAGGAATCAAATTCTACATCCAATGAGTGTTCCCTCTCAAAATTTGAGTAAACCCATATGGAGATAAGTTGAAAACACAAGTTGAAAAAATAGTTTTCTCTTTTTTCCCTCTAAAATTTGATGATGTAATCTAATCTTATTTTATTATTTCCGCTATTATTTTATAATTTCCTTAGGAGGCCCATTTTAGACCTCAAAATTCCCCTAATGATAGATTGTCAAGATTATATTTGGAGGAGTTGAAACACCATTTGAAGGAATGTAGGCTTTGTACGTCTTTCATGGTCCCCGTATGGTGCCCCAATATTGTTTTAGAAGAAGGACACGAGCGAATTGCATATGTGTTGTGACTATCACACTTTGAACAACTAGACGATAAAGAACTTATATCCCCTTCCACTTGCGATAGATTGTTTTGATAAGCTTGCAAAGGCCCAAGTGTTTTAGAAGCTTGACTTGAGGCATGTATATTATCAAGTGCGGATAGCAAAGGACGACAAGAAGAAGAAAATGATAGTGACGAGGTATGGAAGCTTTGAGTTCCTTGTCATGCCATTTGGACTCTGTAATGCTCCTGTGACTTTTTTCACTTTGATGAACAATGTCTTGCGTCAATACTTGGATTCGTTCGTGGTGGTATACTTGGGCGACATAGTGGTTTACAATGACAACATGGAGGATTGTAAGAGGCACGCAGCATTGGTATTTGAGACATTGAGGAAGAATTGGTTGTTCTCGAAGAAGCCAAAGTGAATGTTTGCCTATTCAGAGATTTTGGTCCTTGGACATTGGATAGGATAAGGGTGCATATGGATGGACCCAAAGAAGGTTCGTGCCATAGAGGATTGGGAGGAATCGAAGAATGTCCATGATGTAAGAGTTTTCTTGGGGATGGTGAACTACAAGTGAAGGTTTGTAAAGGGCTATTTTAAGATAGTTGCGTCACTGATAGACTTGTTGAAGAAAGACAAGCGATGGAATTGGACCGATAGATGTTGTGAAGCCTTTGAAGAATTGAAGAAGAGGATGGTGATAGCACCGATACTGAATTTTCCTGACTTTAAGTGAATGTTTGAGGTGCACACAGATGCTTCTGATTTTACGATTGGGGGAGTGCTCATACAGGATGGAGATATGGTGGCATATTAGAATCAGAAATTGCAGGAAAGAGAGCGACAATATCTAATTCATGAGAAAGAGATGACTATGATCATCCATTGTCTGCAGGTGGGAGACACTATCTGATTGGGAAGCTATTTGTTATCAGGACTGAAAATGTTGCAGTGAGTTAATTTTCATCTCAACCAAAGTTGTCAGTGAAGCAGGCTTGTTGGCAATATTTCTTGGTAGAAATTGACATGATGATTGAGTACAAATTGGGTAAACTCAATGTCATGGCAGATGCCCTCAACAAGAAGGCACAATTAGTTGTGATTAAGGAGGAAGAAGACTGTGTTGAACCAAGTGAGAGTCAATTTCATATGAATGATGAGTTGCAGAGTAGACTTCGTGCAAGTCTAGAGACAAATACTTAGGTGAAAAGCATCATGAAGCAGGTAAATGAAGGAAAGATGAGAAAGTTCTTTGTGCAATATGGACTCTTGTTCTATGGTGACCGTCTCTACATTCTGAAGTCATCGGGACTTAGGAGGCAACTCTTGAAGGAGTGCCACAATTCTCCTTGGTTTGGCCACCTAGGGTAGTGTTTCACTTTGGCATTGTTGGAGAGAGGATACTTCAGGGAAAGGTGAGAGAGGATGTAGAGGAGTATGTGCAGATTTGCATCATTTTTCAAAAGGACAAATCATATACCATATGATAGGGAGGGTTGTTGAAGCCTTTGTTGATTCTGGAGAGACCTTAGATAAGCATTTTGATGGAATTCATCACTTAGTTGCCACATGTATAGGGGTATAATGGGATCATGGTCATTGTTGATCATTTTTCCAAGTACGCCATATTCATTCTAACATAGATGTTGCGTGGAGTAGAGAAGACATCTAAGTTGTTCTTCAAGAATGTTGTGAAGTATTAGGGAATGTTGTTGAGTATTGTGAAATATAGAGATACAAGGTTCATAGGGAAGTTTTGGACCACATTGTTCAAGTTGGTCGAGACGAAGTTGTTTTATAGTTCGAGTTACCATCCACAGACAAATGGGTAGAATGAATGCATCAACTCATTGTTGGAGGACTACTTGAGACATTATGTGAGGGATGGTCAGAAGAATTGGCCAGAGTTGTTGGACAGAGCGCAATTCAACTACAAATTGTAGAAGAGTTCAGCAGAAGGGTATAGTCCATTTGAGTTGGTGAATTGATAGATGTCGATCGCGCTGCACACAATGTTACCATGAGGATATGTGAAGAGTACACATGCGAATACATTCTTGACAACATGGGAGGAGTCCTTGGAGTTAGCGCGAGTGCACTTGATCGATGCAACAAATAGAATGAAGAGATGGGAAGATAAGGATAAGTGGGATGCACATTTTGAAGTTGGAGATATGGTTTTCCTAAGGATGTCAAAATATCAATTTCCACCACCGAAGGGGACATCAAATTATTTGATAAGGAAGTCAGAGAGTTCGTTCAGAGTGAAGTGGAGTATTGGAGAGATTTCTTATGAACTTGAGTTGTCAAACCACATGGGTTCCAAGAATCTTGTGTTCCATGTGAGTTAGATGAAGAAATGTAAACTAGAACATATGATCTTGAGAGAGCAGTGCCACCGAGGGGGCCATCCTTATTCGTGAACTGAACATAATTAGTTTTGGAGAGGATTTTGGACCTCAAGACTATTGGAGTCAAGAATGACATGAAGGAGTACTTTGTACGATGGAAGAATGCATTAGAGGAAATTGGTTTTGAAACAGAGGATTCATTGTTGGAGATGGAAGAAGGAGGTTTTCGAGTTTGATGCAGAGTTAGCCCAGAGAGCAGGATTGTTGAGGACGAAAATGAATCGAGGTGAGGGAGGATGTCAGGACCCCGAGTTGGCATCGCTGCCCCAAGGTGAGTTGAGCACCCAACCCGGCGCCTATGAGACACTTTGATGAGTTGGATGCCATGCGTGCCCAAGTCACACGAAGCTGATGGGAGTGGAGAACGGGTGCAACACGTCGGCATGTGAGTGTGTGACTCAGGTAGAGGCAAGTTGGACAAGACAAGGAGTTCGTTTTTTGGACATTGCGTTGGCACGACACGACGACGCCCATGCCCATGGGTGTGCCTGCACGAAGGAAGGGCCCCCAGGCACTGTGAAAATTTCATTGATGAAATCCTACTGCAACAAATGATTAGATTTCTCATATTTGTTAATTACCGAAAAAATTATTTACGGTGTTATACAGTAAATATCGAAATCAAATACAATGCAACCTACACAACATAAAATATTGCGAAAAATACAACGCGAGAAAGATAGAAACACACACACAAGTACATCGTTATTTTTGGACAATCGTCCCCAGAAAAACCCAACTTGGGAAAACCAGTGCAACAACTGAGAATTTTAATATTATGTAGTAGTAGTCTGAGTACAAATCGTTGGATGCCCAAACTGGCTATCCTATACAAATAAATACTGACGGAAGAGTTAGTGAGAAAATCTCACACTATCAAGGGAAATCCGACACTAATATAGACCAGAGAAGAGTTTCCCTACACTGTCTCTGCGTAGTAATTGCATCAACCTACACAGTCACTGCGTCACAGCTCCTGGAACTGCGACACCTTCTCCTTCTGATCTTCTGTTGCGCTGGAACTCGACTCCCTAGCCATCCGGACTCACACCTCAGCTTCTGGTATTGGATCTGGACTGTCTCTCAACAAAATATCAGACTCCCTCTAAAGCTCTACGCTGCCTCTCTGTGAATCTCGACGTCTTCTCTGCCTTGCACTCTCAGGATCTGGAAACCTTCCTCCGGTATACTATCCTTGCCCCTCACTGCAATGAAATCACTGGATCTCTCTCTAACAACTCAATATTTCTCCTTTGAGAATGCAAAATCGATCTTTGCATATCTCAAGTGTGTTCTTGTTACACTGAAAACTGTCACCTTGACATTTTGCTGACCGTATGAGCTCATTATTACTCATACTTCCTCCTTTTGCAAGTCTAATATACCAGCTCCTCATATCAAGCTTCAAAATCAGAAGAAAATCCTTAAAATCCCCTAAAGAATTGGTATCGCACTTTCTCTATGCATTCCCTGCGGTCCCGCACCTAAAGCTCAGCCTGCATGCGGAATCATACCGCACGTTCTTTGTGTAATGGGTGCGGACCTCTGTAAAACATAAAAAGGCGAGAAAATGAAGATTAAAAAGTGAATTCCAGGTGAATTCTAGAAGATTCTAGACGGGAATTTTCGGAATGGATACGCTTTGAAGCTGGTTCATGCATCCCTTCTTTAATGGAGCTAACCCCTTGATGTAAGGAGCTTATCCCTTTGAAGGAGGATTCTATCCCTTCATATTTGGAACTAGAAACCTCCTCTCTTTCACTATAAAAAGAGGCCTTGGGTAGCCTCAAAGGGAGTTCAAGCTTATGAGATTTGAAGTTAAATGTTGTTGAGTTTTAGACTTGAGTAACTTAAGACTTTCTGTGAGGTTAAATCACTTATCCTCATTTGTCTTAGTTCAAAGAGTGCAATGCTTGTCAGAGTAAAGGAGATTCCTGCTTCGGACCCCGGGAGGACCTGCATAACATCAAGGCACAGGTTGTAAAGGTTTTCTATCTTTAAAGTTAATACAAATATACTCATTTCTCTCATTAAACTGTCAATTTGTGGTTTATTTCATAAATTCCTTGATCATTATGATAAGCATGATTTATGATAATGTCTATACAGGTGCTGCTTAATCTTTTTCCTTGTTTGTGATTGCAGATATACGAAGGACATTCTTTCAGTGCACGGGAAGGACTTCAACAAAATCAAGTAAGCAAGCAAAGCGTTGGATATAAGGTAGGCCTTGCACCCGTATAGTGTTTTTATAAATTGCATATGCTTAGAGAGAGATTAGTATAATTGGTTGTTTGTTGCTAGTTACCTTTTGTACTAGAGAGATCGGTCTTGTTCGCAAGACGGATTAATCTACACAACAAAATGGCGACTCCGCTGGGGAAGAACTTTTGTTTGTTCTTGGTTCTCTTTGATTTTTGACTTGAGAAAAGGTTTATTTTTCTGGTTTTTGATTGATTCACATCTGTCTGGGTGCTTTAAATTTTTCTGTTTTTGAAAATTTAGAAGTATTTTGGATTTTTCTATCATTTTTGCTAGGACCGCACTCTGCATAACTGTTACAGTGCGGGCAGTTTCGCACGTTCTTTATAGAATACAGTGCGGGACCGCACCTGTTAACACTGCTTACATGCGGACCCTGTG
Organism: Pinus albicaulis; assembly: GCA_034641835.2. Lineage (NCBI taxonomy): Eukaryota > Viridiplantae > Streptophyta > Pinopsida > Pinales > Pinaceae > Pinus > Pinus albicaulis. The sequence goes on along the minus strand of CM076569.1, from coordinate 56,855,349 downwards.
AAAATTTTGAAAAATCTCTAGGTTTCTTTTTCTGGTTAATTTTTAGATCTTTGGTTTCTGCCCAGACTGGTTATTGTGTCTATCAAGAATTCATTGTTTATGAACTCCAACAGTGTCAGTGTTTTGAATGATTTTCTAGAAGTTTTGCCGATTGGATTATTTTTCTTGTTTGGTCTTTGTAGTGATTCAAATTTTTGACAATCTGTAGTATCTCAGATCACATAAGATCTCTTTTTGTCTATTGAATCTGACCTCATTGTGAAAACATCCTAGTTTGAGAAATTAAGCCTTTTTGATTTCTTTGCAAATCTTCGAAAAGAACTTGTTTGAAAAGTTTTGAATTTCATTTATTCTTTGAGTGTTTTGGAAAACATATTTTGAGTGTTTTTTATCTGATTGATAGATTCTTAGTTTGCTGAATAACTAAGAGAAACATTCATAAAAAAACTCTAAAAAGCTTTTACTCAATTTAGATTAGTTTTTTAAGATTAGCTTTCATAGTTTTGAATAGTTTTAATTTTTGTAGATTTCTTTCGAAAGAGAATTGTTTTGTAGCTTCTTGTTTGGAAAAGAAAATAGTTTTTCTTGTGAGCTTTGATAGTTTAACGAAAAGACAAAATAGTTTCTTTCACTTAGTTTTCATGTTTGAAGAAGAAATTTGAAAGTTGCATTCTCTAACTCTTCTTTAGATAGAAAATTCATTGAAAGAAAAAAAGAATTGAATATCATCATAGGTGCATTTTAGTGTTTTTGGAGGTCGAGTCTTCACATCATACAAAGTTTCATTTCCGCGCCCATTTGACTTAAGAAACAGCTCTTAAAAGTAACGCTTAAATAAAATTTATCTAGTAATCTTTTTATTTTTAGGGCTCTCATCACCAACATAGCTTAGGCTAGTATCTTGGAGTAGGGAGTAATTAACTCTCCAAGGTAGATAAAACAAACAAGTAGATATATCTTGCGGTAGGAAGAATTCCAGCTGTTGCATGTATGCTCTGGGAAGCTCCTCTTAAAGGAGTTAAGCACGAGATCATATCTGAACCAGTGGGGTAATCAATCCTTCCTCATTGGGAACGATAGAAGATATACACGTATTAAAAACGGTAAACCTCGGATAGACCATTGTCGAGGAGCCAGTGGTCACTTGTCGGTAAACCTTGGATTCTGTTCAAGGAGCCTTCAAGGGGATTGAGCTTTGTTACTCTGCCCTTGCGTGTGTGTCGGATCGTAGACTGTTCCCCCAGGTATATTTGTTTCAGTTGGTAACCTTAGAGGCCATAATCTTCAGGATTCTTTCATAAGGTGACGGTGGAGGGAAGATCCCACTGTACCTGGAACAGACGTCGACTAGACTCACTTGGACTCTCTGGGGGGTTCTCTTCACTCGAGATGGTTATGTGAAGAAACTTGTGCTAGTCTGTTTCATTAAGCAGGTTGTCGGGGTAACTGTTCCAACCGCCCTTTTCGTGTTAAAACTCTACTAAGTTGGATTTCATCACCAACTAGTGATTTTAGTACGGAAAGTTACTTGTTTGTGTGTGGTTTGAACTCTTAGATTTTTTAAGCGTATGATTCAAGTGTTTGTTTCTTAGAGACTTTAGGTGTTTTCATTGAAATTTTTCTTTGTTTGCGTGTGATTAGATAATTTTTCATCGTGGCGGAATTGCCAAGACAATCCCGGAGAATACAAGGGAAACCCCCTGAATTTACACCAGGTCATTTAGAAGGGCTTCGGGCTCTGGTACCACACGGTAGCCGTAGAATTAGATCAACAGAAGCTGAAAGCTCTGCTATTGTGATACATCCTGATCATCAAATTCCCACAACAAAATATATTCAAGAACCGATTTCAGTTTCTGAAGTCACTGAAAATATTTCTCCTACAGGAGAATTATCTGACGAACCTGAAATCTCTGAGCCTGAAACTGAATCTTCTGTGTTAGAAACATCTTCAGGATTTATCTCACCAACTTCTAGCGATCTAGGTTCACCAAGGGTTAGAAATATCATTACTGAAAATCTTCCCTCTGGATTAATTTCTATAGAAGAACTTACTAATCCAGACGAAGACATATCTCTTCCCAACTCCCCTCAATCGTTAAATCTTAGGGAGCGTGAATCTATTTTCTACAGCCCTATTCGAACTAATCCCCGGTATCTTTCTTTAACTGATTTTTTAGAGAATCCGGGTCTTGCTTTCTATCCACCTCGAGTTCCATTTCATCCTACACCCAGAGGTTACTATCCGTCATCTATTATGGCTGGAGAGTCATCCATGTTTTCGCAAACGCCTGAATCTTTTTTACATGGTGGTCCTTCTGTTCCTGCGGGATATCAGTCTTTGTCTGGTACTTTCTCAGGAGCAACTCCTCAACCTATCGAAAATGTGTTATCATCTGGTCTTGGTGGACTTAAAATTGAAACGTCGAACGCAAAGCAAGTTTTTATGATGTCTGGTAATATTCCTAATCCTCAAGCTCAAGGCAGTCAGTTTCCTTCTGGGGGTCAACCTCAGGGAATTCAGTTACCACTTGGGGGGCAACCTCAGGGTGGACAATTACCGCCTGGGGGGCAACCCCAAGGCAGTCAGTTACCACCCGGGGCTCAACCTCAAGGTAGCTTTTTCTCAGGACAAACTGTGGATCAATATTATTTTGGGGGGCAGCCCCAAGGACAGTACATACCTCAAGGTTACCAACCCCAATGACAGTACATACCTCAAGGTTACCAACCCCAAGGACAGTACATTCCTCAAGGTCAACCCCAAACTCAATATGCTCCTCAGGGTCCTCAACAACCCCAGCTTCAGTACGTGCCTCAAGGTTATCAACCTCAAGGGCAGTACCCAATACAAGGATACCAGCAGCCTTCTGGTCAACCATCTATTCAAGGACCCGGAACTTTACCTTATTATCAACCCTACGTTCAACCAGGTTTTGGTCCTTACGTTCAACCTTCTACGGGACAGTACCCCGGAATGATGGTGTGGGATCCGTCCCAATATCAACAGCCTTTGCAGCCTAATGTGCAGTTACCTTATCAACCTGGTCATCCATTGGTTTCTGGTTCAACTCAGCAACCTGGTCAGCCAGCTATTCAAACTCCTGCACCTAGTTCAGTTCAGCAGGCTGGGCCTAGTACACCTCAGACTCCGCCCCAAACTGCTGTAACTGCTGCAACGTCTGTTCAACCTGTTACACCTATTTCTGGAGTGTCTGTAGCCCCGAGTTCGGCTATCCCTGTATCCGGGCAAATCCCTCAGGTCTCTGTACCTCAGTCAGGGCCTACAACTCAGACTACAGTTCAGATGCCCGCAGGACAATCTGGTACAAGTACAGTTGTTACGAGTCAACCTCAGTTTACTTATCAACCGTACCAAGGACAGCCGCAATACGGTCCCTATGTTCAGAATCCGAGCTACCAACCATACCCCGGTTATACTTATCAACAACCTCAGTATGGTCCGATTCATCCTGGTTATCCGGGAGGTTATACAATACCCAATGCTAATCCAATTCCTAGTTATCCCGGGTATCCGCCTCCTGGATCTGCTTTGGCTTCTCAAGGTTTTCGTGACCCTAACCGTCAGTTACCGTTCATCGCAACTTTGGATTTACCAGATTTGACGCGCCTTACTAATGATCCTATTTTCTATTATCAGAACTGGCCGTCAATGCCTCATAAGTTGCCCAGTGACATACCAAAATTTGAAGGTAAGTCAGGAGAAGATCCATCAAATCATGTGATGACTTATCACCTTTGGTGTGCATCTAATTCTATTGTTGATGATTCGATTCGCTTACGTCTTTTCCAAAGGACACTCATAGGTCTTGCAGCCAAATGGTACATTGAGTTGCCACGAGGCTCGTTTCATAATTTCGGTCAGTTAGCAACGTCTTTCTTAACTCATTTCCAGTTGCCTGTCAGATACGACAATGGCACAGAATTATTAACTTCACTAAAACAATCTACGTCCACGTATATTCCTGATCATATTCATGAGTGGCGACGTAGACGACGATTGGTGAAGGTTTATATTCCGGATCAAATTTTGGCAGAGTGGTTTGTAAAATCATTACTGCCTAAGATCACTGAAGATGTAGCTAAGGCTGGTGTTGTTACCGAAGAGCAAGTAATTGCTCAGGCTCAGTACCTAGACCTCGTTTATACGCAGTCAGGTACTTTACATGAAAAAATTCCTGATTTACCCAAACAAGGTCAAATTGCTGCTCCTCCTTCAGGGTCTCATGCCGCTGACGGTATGATTGGTACAATTAGTTCCAAAAGTAAGAAGAAATCTTCAAAGAATTCTTCTCCAATCATAACTTTACCTGATTCCCCGAAGGGAGAATCCTCTCAAGAAGTTTCTGCCGATATTCATGTCGTTGAAACATCTACGGCAAAATAAAAAACCGGTGGTAAAAAGAAAGGGAGGAATAAAAACAAGAAAAATTCGAAAGAGAAAACATATAGAGAAGAATCCAATGATGAGAAACGTAAACCTCGTTATCCTTGCTTCATTTGTGAACAAGATCACTTCACGAAAGAATGCCCATATCGAGAAGAGGTTACGAAACTCATTAAAGGATCGCAACAACCTGCTGTCTTGAAGGATCCTTTTCCAGTTCAAGATAGCAAGATGATTGGTTCTTCCTCGACCACTTTAGAAGAGCCTATTATGATGATGTCTCATATAAGGGTTGCGACGCGATCGCAAGATTACGGTTCTAAGAATCCCGTTGATGGCAAAGAAGGAGAGTCTTCCAATGCCAACGCATCAAATACAACTCCTCATGTTTCCGGTCCGCTACAGATCGAGAAACAAAATCCAGACTTGATAATCAAGCCGCCTGCTAAAGGTGTTCTTCGTAAATCGGCTTTCAATCCACATGCGAGAGCTGCTCAGAATTACAACATTGTTGAAGATTTAGCTATTTCTCCTTCAGCAATGTCGGCTTTGGAAGTGCTGCAGTCGTGTCCAGCACAGCGTAAATTGTTATTGTCCGCCATAGGAGCTGTTGATGTTAATGATTCTAACCTTATAATCTTCGATTTAGAAACTAGTACACCACGTCTTCCTCATCAAATGGCTTTCCAGATTCCAGTGTTAGTAAAAAACAGACCTATTTTTCGGACTGTGATTGATGAGGGAGCTTCAACGTGTATTATGTCGCTTCAGTGTTGGAAATCTCTTGGCTCTCCTACACTTAACCAATCTCCGACGATTCTAAAAGCTTTTGATGGTCGAGGTTTTCAACCTTATGGTATTTTACAGGATTTACCCATAGGGGTTGAAGGGAAAATTGTTAATCTAGATGTGGAGGTGGTTGATGCCCCTCTAGATTACAACCTTCTACTGGGTCGTAGTTGGTCTTATGCTATGACTGCTGTTGTCTCTTCGGTCTTTCGACTTATAAAATTTCCATATCAAGGAAGGATCGTGACAATATATCAATTAACTTATTTTTCGTCAGACCCAGCTTCTACAGAAACAATCCAGCATGTTGGTAAAACGACTATCTCTTATAAGGATGTTGGAGTAGGTTTGATTAAAGATTCTGGTTTACTAGGAACTTTTTCCTTTCCTCCTCCTAACGTATCGTCTTCTACAGCAACTATTCATATGATTTCGTCAGACACACTTTTGACTGATGACCCTTGGATACTACCTTCGGAATCCGAGATTGACTCATTCGATGGCGTGATGCCTTTGAGTCCATTTGAAATTGCGTACCAGACTGTACAGTCTTTTTCCAACACCTTTTCAACCAAAATTGATCCAATGAATGGGATCCAAGAGGAATCACTTTCTATTTCTAGTTCAGACGCAACGACATTTCCTGAAATTGTTCATACAGATGGGCAAATTCGTGAGTTTTTGTCTGTTGATGATTTACCATGGGAAGATCTCCATCATAGGTCTTCATTCTTACCTGAATTAGATCATTTTGAAAATGATTTCGCTTCAATCTTTACTGCTGAATATGCCAAGGAACCTCAGAATCCATTGAAAAATCCCGATTCTGAGTTAAATTTAGAAAATATATCTAGAACGGTTCCAATTGACATTTCAGTAAAACCAGGAATAATTGAAAACATTCATATAGGTGCTTGTTGTTCAGATGAAGAAATTCAGACTTATAAAGCCCTATTTCAAGAATTCCGTGACGTGTTTGCCTGGTCTTACGAAGAAATGCCAGGAATTGATCCATCGATCGTAGTACATGAAATTAAGACTTACCCTGATGCTAAACCTGTTCGTCAACGATTACGTCAAATACATCCTAGAAAAGCTGCTGCTATAAAATCTGAAGTTGAAAAATTACTTCGAGCAGGATTCATTGATCCAATTCCTTTAACGGATTGGGTATCGAATATTGTTCCTGTGACTAAAAAACAAGGAACAATAAGAGTATGTATCGATTATAGGGATATTAATCGAGCGTGTCCAAAGGACAATTATCCAACTCCCTATATCGATCAGATAATCGACGATTGTGCCGGAAGTGAACTATTCTCCTTTATGGATGGTTTTTCCGGCTACAATCAAATAAACATACTCCCTGCAGATCAACCTAAAACAGCTTTCATTTGTCCATGGGGAACATTTGCCTATTGTAAACTACCTTTTGGACTTAAGAACGCTGGAGCAACTCTTCAACGGGCCATGTCTTATGCGTTTCATGACATTAAGCACATTGTTCAACCATATCTTGATGATTTACCTGCTCATTCATCACGTAGGGCCGATCATCCTACTCATTTACGAGCAATTTTTATGAGATGTCGGCATTATCGGATAAGGTTGAATCCGCATAAATGTGTTTTCTGCGTAGAATCGGGTCGTTTACTGGGATTTGTTGTCTCAAAATCAGGCATTCGTGTTGATCCTTCAAAGGTCGAAGCTATTGTTAAATTGCCTCCTCCTTCGACATTGCGCCAACTCCAGAGTTTGCAGGGGAAAGCAAACTTTTTACGTAGATTTATTCAGAACTATGCCGAGCTTGCAAAGGGTTTTACCCGGTTGTTGAAACAAGACATTCCGTTCTTTTGGGACGAGGTCGCTGATCGATCTTTTGATGCACTTAAACACGCGTTGACCCATGCACCGTTATTGCATCCTCCCAACTACAACCAGGATTATTTTCTATATCTCGCTGCTTCTCATTCCACTATTGGGATGGTGCTAGTTCAGGAGGATGAATCTCACAACGAACATGTGATTTATTATCTTAGTCAAAATTTGAATCCGACTGAAATCAAATATACACATGTGGAGAAATTGGCCTTGGCAGCTGTTCAAGCTGTCCAACGTTTTTGACATTACATATTGTTACGTAAAACCACAGTAATTTCTGATTGCAACCCTATGATGTATATTTTGACCAGACAATTGCTAGGGGGCAAGTATTCTAAATGGATAGTTATCCTGCAAGAATTTGAATTGGAATTTGAAAAATCCAAGGCAAAGAAATCTTTGGTTTTTGCGGAACTAATGTGTGATTTCCCCTCTACTGATATTGAAACAGTGGCAGAAGAGTCCATTGTGGACGAATCTTTGTTTCTTATCAGTACGCTTGATCCATGGTATGGGGATATTATTGTATATCTTCAAACCCAATCTTTTCGGCCTGAAATTTCACGAACTCAACGACGGAAAATACGCTTCCAATCCCAACAATATAACATCATTGGTGATACTCTTTATCGACGAGGAGCGGATTCTGTTTTCCGACGTTGTTTAATTCATGAAGAAGCTGAAAAGGTACTCAATGACTGTCATTCTGGAGCATGTGGCGGTCATATGTCTGGGTATGCCACTGCCCAAAAGATATTGCGTGCAGGTTATTTCTGGTCAACATTATTTAAAGATTGCATTTATGCGGTTCGGAAATGCCACAACTGTCAAATTTTTGATAGAAAAATGCGCGCGCCACCCGCTCCTCTTCACCCTATAATTGTTGTTGGTCCATTTGCAAAATGGGGTATCGATTTTATCACATGTAACCCTCACTCGGCCGGGGGGCATGCCTATATTATTCTCGCAGTAGATTATTTTACTAAATGGGCCGAGGCGATGCCTACATATTCAGCTGACGGCAAGACTGCTGCAACATTCGTGTTCAATCACATAATTGCTAGGTTTGGTGTTCCTCAAGCTATTATTACAGATCATGGAAGTCATTTTCGAAACATCATGATGACTGAATTAACAGAACAACTTGGCCTACGCCACGATAATTCCACTCCGTACTATCCACAAGCAAATGGCCTGGTTGAAGCTATTAATAAAGTTTTAGTCACCATGATTAAACGAATCATTGGTATTCACAAGACGAATTGGCATTCCATGTTATTTTCAGCGCTTTGGGCATATCGAACCTCAGTCAAAACATCAACGGGTTTCACTCCTTTTCAACTAGTTTACGGTTTAGAAGTTGTGCTACCAATTGAATGCGAAATACCGTCATTAAAATTAGCTATAGAATTACTTCCAGCTACGTCTGAAGAGGAAAAACGTTTATTGTACTTGGCCCAATTAGATGAGAATCGGCGAAGTGCTGCAATAGCAAACGAGGCTCATGTTAAAAGGATAAAAGCTCAGTATGATAGAAATGTGACCCCTCGAAATTTTTCATAAGGAGACCTAGTTTTACTTTATGATCAAGCTAACGACAAGCTAGGAGCTGGAAAATTCGTGCCTATGTGGCATGGTCCTTACATTGTGAAACGAAAGTTAGCAAAAGGGGCCTATGAGTTAGTGGATTTTGATGGTGTCCCTTTAGATAAACCCAGAAATGGGCTTTATCTAAAGAGATATTACGCTTAAGCAAGGTGTGGAGATTTTTTGTTAGTTTTATATTTCTTTACTGTTGGTGTGTTTTAGATTAAAAAGTGTGCCTAGTTTAGAAGTGTGTTTTTCACTATGACTGCTTATCTGAGTTTTACTCTTGATATTGCAGATGTCGACGTCTCTTCAAACCTACATTGGTTTAGCTGATGGTGCTTGTCGTAGTACACGGAACATTTCTTCCGCAGCTTGGGTTATCTATTCACCCTCTGACGAGTTAGTATCCATGCATGGGGTAAGCCTTCGTCAAACAACAAATAACATTGCCGAGTATAGTGCAGTGATTGAGTTATTATCTGAGTCCATATCATTTGGAATTCGGAGTTTGATTGTAAGGTTGGATTCTGAACTTGTTGTATTACAACTTAACAGGGTTTATACCATTAGAAATCCGGTGTTATTACGATTATTTTTGAGAGTTCGTCTCTTGGAACGTGAGTTTGATTACATTGAATATCAGCATATTCCAAGACGTTTAAATACATTAGCAGATTCAATTGCTTCTAGTATGATAAATAGACATTTGCAATAATTAAAAGTAGTAAAACAAAAACATTCATTTATGTACGCAGATAGCCGTCAAAAATAGTGATATATATCATAGGAGTGTGTTCAAAAAATATACATCGTCTTCGATCATAGGTTGGAAACACCTTATGATCGGCAAAAATGATAACACAAAAGTACAAAAATGAGTCTATATGATCATCTCATCACTGATGATGATCTCGATAGGAAACAACTGCTCGAGCCACCCTGCACAGGAACCTCCTGAAAGGTCCTGGGACTCCAATCACATATCTTTGAAGCCTGAAGGGAATATCATCTATACTCGTCTCTGGTATATCTAGAGTCAAGTGCTCTAGATGATGTTCCAAATCAGTCAAAATTTCTACTGATTGGCCTGCTGGGGCTGGTGCGGGCGCAACTGGTTGTCTCCTCTCGAAAGGTTGGAGATGAGCTGGACGTTGTGGACCCACATCTGTATTTGAAAAACTTTTGGTTATTAGTTTTCTAAGACGATAAAAATTAAAAAATTTAGAACTTAGCAAACGTTGAAAAATGTTTTACCTGAATCGTCCCACTGTTCCCCTGCAGGGAGAGACATCTCTCTATCTCCGCGGAAATCTATCCCTGCATATGGAAAATCCTCTATCGTAAAAATTTGGCGATCCAGCCAATGAAAATATGAAGCAGGAAATCGTACAATCTCAGTGCCCTCGATAGCATGACGAGCCATCAGCGCGGACCAGCGAACCATTCTTGGTTCTCGAAGTCGACCGGCATCAACTGAAATACTCTGTGGAGCTAACTGAGGAATCCTCTCCAAAGCAAAAGAAACGACAATGGAACCATATCCAAAGTTTTTTAGTTTCCCGGTTTTTGCTCTGGTAAGTTGGCCTTTTATATTTGCCAACACAGCTTCGCACCAGTTGAAGATGGTGCCACGAAAACAGTCCACAGCAATGCGCATTTGGGAACCAGTAGCTACATGAAGCGCGGCACTCCCACATAGTTTGGTAACAATGAATGTTATAACTTTCAGTTCAGGACGGATGATATGTTTTATGTCAATCCGTTTGTCCCGAGGATCTGCCTGATCATTGCAAAATTCGAGTTGAAGACTAGCGACAGTCTGGCCACCTGGCCTAGTCCCAAACAAAGATACATGTTCGCCCCTCTTGGACAAACCAGTCAAAAATTATATATCCTCCAGCTCAATTTCGAGCCGGTGGCCACTAATGAAGAAACACTGGTCCTCCACATGCCATCTGTCTACCAACCATGTTAAGAGTTCCACTTGTGCCCTCATGCCAGAGATGGCCCAGAATTTGTATAAGCAGCATGCTTTTAATGCCCTTTGTGTGGGCAAATGGAGTATTGCAGCTTCATCCACATCCTCATGTTCCCTTTCTCGCCAAATAAGCATCTTGTTAATCCTGCAACATAAAATAAGGCATATTAGCATGATTTCATTTGAAAACTTTTGGCAGAAATTTGAGAAAACTATGCTTGAATTTTAACCGCGTGGGTACCGCACCCGCCCTTTGTAAACAGAGCGTAGCTCCGCACGCAAGGTGTGTGTCGGGTGCGGCACCCCCGATTTTTTCCAGTTCAGAAAAAATCGGGGTCCGCAGGCAACCTGTGTCCCGCCTGCGGACCCCGCGGGCGCATTTTTTGACCTATTTTGCCCTAAAAAATCAAACTAAAGCCTAAAAACGAATTTTAAACGGATGAAAAGCAAGATAAGGAGGTTGTGGATTACCTGGGGCTGACGATTTTCGATTCCAAAGGTTGAATTTTCCAGAATCTTCACGGGAACTTTTTATCCAAAAGCTTTTTACTTTTCACTCTGCAACTGAACGGTAAAAATGAAATAGAAAAAGTCCTTTTTATAAGTTTTTTCGAATGAATTAATTGTAAATTTATTTATTTTTCACTTTAAAAGGGATATTTTTGAAAGCATTTTTATTTATCTTAAACAGGTATGTGTAATGTTTTGAGTTTTTGTGCAAAAACAGGATTTTTCAGGTGAAATAATCATTTTTCAACAAAGAGCATACTTTTATCACTTTTTCGGACTCTTTCAAAAATTTTACGAAAAAGCGAAACCTTGGAGTCCTCTTTAAGCTCTTTTCAGACTCTCTAAATATGAAAAGATTGCCGAGTACTTGACTATTCAAACTCGTTAAAGTAAATGAACAGTCGTCCCTTCAGTATAAGTTTACCCCTTTTACGAACTGAAATGGACTATTTACGAAAAAGGTATACGTTGACTAAATACGGTCAATAGAGTTCTCTCCCGCATTATTTTATCCTTTTTCGGGCTCGAGAGACTAAATTTACGAAAAAGGACACTCATGGAGTTTTCTTAAGTTTTTCTTCTGACTCCCTAAAACTGAAAAACACCGAGTTTCTCCTATACCGGACTCGTTAAAACTTAACAGTAAAGGACCTGTTTAATTTTCAACAGGAACGAATCACTCCTTCTTAGGGTTCGAATTTTAAACTAAGTTGGACTCACCCGAAGGGTGAGCTTATAACCAAGCAAATGTTATCCTCCTCAAGCTTGTCAAAAATAAAGAGGTACTTGCCAGAAATGGTGGGGGAAAAGAGAGAAAAATGAGCATGTTTGTTGTATTTTAAAATTGTTCGAAAACTCAGTCGACCACTCTTGGACACGACACTTATATTCACCTGGGTTGGGAAATCCTTTGCTTAATAGTTAATCAAACCACATTGAAAATTTTCAGCCGGTTTCTGGGTATTAGCTTTGAGTCAATTGTCACCAAGCCATCTGCAGTGTCGTTATGTGTCCAAGAGAACAGTTCAAACGAGACCATTCATCTGCAAAATATCTGTCATCCATCGTTGACCATCCCTGAGTCAGTCCTTGCCAACATATTTTCAAAACTTGATCTATGATTTCGTGTTGTGGGCTTGCCTACGACAGATCGCTTTCTATCGACATCGGCACATTATCTAGGAAGTTGATCCAGAAATCGTCAGTACCTTGAAATCTGCATGCCTCAATGGCAGGTTTCTCGCTTTCGACGACAGGTTACATTAATGACCTTCGATCGAATGACTCCGTGACATGTTCGACTTCAGCTCATTCATTCACATTTCATGGATTGTACTGAGTACTTTGAGAGCCATTGACATTACCGGTGGTTTCTCTCACACTTGTTAACAGTTCACATCATTGACTGGTAATCAAGTGGTTTCTACCATGTTCGACTTCGATACATTCATTCACATGGATAGAATCGTACTGGTTCGAGATGTGGAAATCAAGTCCCTGGATCTAGTTTCCACCATCCAGGCTGCGAGGAATTTTGTTGTCATCTATACAGTAGACTTTTGATAAACAGATGGCTGCGTCCATACTGTGTCTACATATATTTGTACTATGATGTATTCAAAATCATTCCCGTATCAGAACGATTTCAGTTAGTTTATAGTTAGTTTTTATCTGAGTATGGGAATGCCTACCTCAGTGATGACATATACATGTATATATTTTGCATTGAATGTTTTTTACAGGTACCGACTGGGGTGTCCACAGGATGATCTTTGAAATGATAAAGTACTGCACTCTTCATATATGACAGACTATAGCTTCATCTATTACAGACTTTGCAGTTTAGGGGGCAATTTGTTACACTGAAAACTGTCACCTTGACATTCTGCTGACCGTATGAGCTCATTATTACTCATACTTCCTCCTTTTGCAAGTCTAATAGACCAGCTCCTCATATCAAGCTTCAAAATCAGAAGAAAATCCTTAAAATCCCCTAAAGAATTGGTATCGCACTTTCTCTATGCATTCCCTGCGGTCCCGCACCTAAAGCTCAGCCTGCATGCGGAACCATACCGCACGTTCTTTGTGTAATGGGTGCGGACCTCTGTAAAACATCAAAAGGCGAGAAAATGAAGATTAAAAAGTGAATTCCAGGTGAATTCTAGAAGATTCTAGACGGGAATTCTCGGAATGGATACGCTTTGAAGCTGGTTCATGCATCCCTTTCTTAATGGAGCTAACCCCTTGATGTAAGGAGCTTATCCCTTTGAAGGAAGATTCTATCCCTTCATATTTGGAACTAGAAACCTCCTCTCTTTCACTATAAAAAGAGGCCTTGGGTAGCCTCAAAGGGAGTTCAAGCTTATGAGATTTGAAGTTAAATGCTGTTGAGTTTTAGACTTGAGTAACTTAAGACTTTCTGTGAGGTTAAATCACTTATCCTCATTTGTCCTAGTTCAAAGAGTGCAATGCTTGTCAGAGTAAAGGAGATTCCTGCTTCGGACCCCGGGAGGACCTGCACAACATCAAGGCACAGGTTGTAAAGGTTTTCTATCTTTAAAGTTAATACAAATATACTCATTTCTCTCATTAGACTGTCAATTTGTGGTTTATTTCATAAATTCCTTGATCATTATGATAAGTATGATTTATGATAATGTCTATACAGGTGCTGCTTAATCTTTTTCCTTGTTTGTGATTGCAGATATACGAAGGACGTTCTTTCAGTGCACGGGAAGGACTTCAACAAAATCAAGTAAGCAAGCAAAGCGTTGGATATAAGGTAGGCCTTGCACCCGTAAAGTGTTTTTAAAAATTGCATATGCTTAGAGAGAGATTAGTATAATTGGCTGTTTGTTGCTAGTTACCTTTTGTACTAGAGAGATCGGTCTTGTCCGCAAGACGGATTAATCTACACAACAGTTCTCCAAGTGCCCATCGAGCTCCTTCTTATAATCTCCCGTTGACATATCAACGACTAGGATTAGATCTTAATCGATGGCTCAAATGATCTTGGACTCGATCCATGCCTTTATCTAGAAGATTCACACTCGATTTAATTAATCACATTTCCTAAGTTTAGACTTAGGAATACAATAAAAATGATTAATTATTTTAATTAAATCATCTTCGGGTGGAATTTTCCCAAACGATTTCTGGGTATTGGAGAATGCATGTGTCTTAGCCTCTCTGTAAAATATTGAGGCTAGAGCACATCTGATGCTACAAAAATCAACAGGCGCCACATGGGGGCATGCCTGGATGTGCACGACAAGGCAATGGCCGAGCGTACCTGAACTTATGTCAGCTCGATGAGTTGGGAGGGCATCAACCTTGTTAGTCATCAGTATTTTTCACTATCTTTGGATGACTATAGAATGGTTATAGTTTTCTGAAAACAATATTCCTTGAATATCTTGATTTTCAGAAATCTCACTGCCTTCATTATCTTAAATAAAACATTTTCCCTATCTGTCAAGTTGCCATCTCAAAGTCACCTTGTTGCTCTTAAAAGACTCATTATGGGCTTATACCTCTCATTTTCATCCTTCTTCCCTACCTAAAACCTCATTTCTCCATTCTCCCTCCAAGATCATATTGCTGACTCATTCCCATGCCTCTTTGAGCATAATAGCCTATGACAATGCTCTGTTTTCACTTGAAAATCTTTCAGTCAAAATCTCATTCAAAATCAGGTCAAAAGCATTCTCACTAGGTCATTAGGGTTTTGCATTTTATCAAGGTCTTATTCTTTCATTCCGATGAGGTTAGCACACATATGAGAAGGAGTGATTATGATCATCATGCTGTCAAAGCCATTTTTTCAAAGTCTCAGTGAGAAAAATAAAAGCTAGCTCCATGACTTTAGCAACCTGCAAAGCAAAAAGTGTCGAAGAGTATCAGTGAGAAAAGGAAGAAGACTTCAAAACTTTAGAAAGTGGGTTTTTCAAAGCCAACTCAAAGTTCCACATGCCAACACATCAAATGTAAAAAAAAAAAGTGTTTACTTCAGCAATTGATCAAATGCCAAAGGGAGTTGTCTTGTTCCAAGGGTGCCCAAGTCATCATTGTTCACAAGCACTAAACCCTAATTCCCTCTCCCACTGAGCTAAGGTTTGCTATGAAAAAGAGGCATAGGAGCAGAGGATCCATATGGTAGTTCATATCAGCAAGTAGGAAGCCATACCAACTGATAAACATCATGCCTCCATCATTTTCCAAGAAGTCATTCCAAGGGACAAATCATTTGCCACACATAGGGCCAGTTTTGCTTCAAACTATGTTTCTGACCACACAGAGATGAAATTAACAAAAGTGAGAGATTTTTTTGTCCCTCATAGGTCAAGTAAGAAATACCTCCTTCCGTTTTTACAGAAGTATCATGGTTTGGGAGAAATGTAAAATTTACAGGTGCTACAAGAGGTTTGATGCACTTTTGGAGTGACCTTGGGAAAATCAAGTTTTCTCATAGCTGGAGTGTCCAAATGACTTGTTTGACGATCCAAATGACTTGTTTGATGATTCAAATGACAACTAGACTGGAAGAGATTTAAAATGAGCTATCATAAGCTCAATTTGGAGTTGAGGAAGGCCTCCAAAAGTTGTCTGCACCATCACTATGCATTTCTGCACCCTCATTCAACAGTTTTTGACTAGTCTTGGGAGAATCAACTCTTGACAAGTCAAATAAACTATAATCAGCAAAAAAAAGGTATATTTGGAAAGTATACTTCAAGATATTTCCAACGAGCTATCCTAGGCTCAATTTGGACACCAGGAAGGCCTCCAAATGCGGTCTGCAAAAAGGCGTTGCGCCCTCAGCCAATGGCATTGCGCCCTTGCCAGAGAAAGTTGTTGAAGGTTCTAGCAACCCAAATCACTTTAAAACTTCTCCAAACTCTTTCCAAGGTCATCCAAGCAACCTCAAGTGGTAATTACATGATATAAACCCTATTTTTATGCCATTTGGTGAATTCTTAATCAATGGAAATGAAACCCTAAAAGGAAACCCTAAGTTTTAAGCTTGAAATCATTGTTTCAATCCTATTTCATCCTCCTTGAAGAAAATCAGTCATAAGTAGGGGTCATTACATTGCTTGAGGGTTGTCATTGAGTTATTTTTCCCCTCACTCATTTCCTACACCTATACCCATTCACTCATTCCCTTCATTTGCAAAGTTTTCATTTCATTCCTTCCCCTCATTCATTTCACCTTTAGCCCTAGGGTTTCCAAAACAGAGTTTAACATGTCTAAGGAAGAAGACAGTGGTATGGAGGCACAAATACCAAGGAAGACCTTCATCATGAGCAAGAGGGAGAGAGTTTAACAGGTGGACTTGGATGACCAAGATGATCATGAGGCCTCAAAGTTGATCATCAAAGAGAAGGATGCCATGATCAAAGAATTGCAGGACAACATGGCAAAAGCCCAATTTGTCATATCATTCTTAGTACAAGAGAATAAGCAGCTAAAGGACAAGCAAGTTCTCATGGATTTAGAGCCGCTAAAGGCAAAAAGAAAAGACATCAAGGGTAAGGAAATGACGGCACTTAATGACTCTGACCATTATGATACACAAACCATCAAGTCAAGACCAAAAAGAAGAGGTCTTAAGAGAGCTTTAGAGCAGGAAAAACATGAGGCAAAGAAATTTAGTTTTGAGGAAAAGATTGCTAAAGAAATGGAAGATGACAGAGAGGTATGGATAGACATAGTTAATCTACACCTTGAGAAGCTCCTCCATAAGGCAAACAAAGACAATGAGATGCTCAGACACATGTCTAACAAGTACATCACTAGAAAAAAGGTTTGCAACATCAAGCTCGGGCAGTTGAAGAACAAATTGAAGGAAACTCTAGCCAAGCAAAATGAGAAGGAAAATATCAATATCCTTGCTGATGTGTCCCTCCAAGCCTCTAAATCTTAATCAGCAAGCTAAATTCCAATTTTGGCACCTTTTTGCAAATTTTGATTTTTGACAGTTTGGCTTGCAGAAAATTGGGCCAAACACTATTTTTTGGGGTACTCAATTGACAAAAGGTCAACATTTTCATGTTCCTCATACCAAGGAAATCATCCTCAGAAAATTTCAGACCATTTGGAGCAAAACTGGTTCCTCAAAAGGGCCAAAAACCACCAAAAAATCACCTTTCTACCCTCTTTTCAGCACTGGCATTGCGCGTTTAGCAGTATTGGGAGAAGTGACTTTTGACCAAGAAACTGGGCACCATTCCGGAAAGTAAAGGCATATTTGGAAACTAGACAAGACAGGCTTTCCAATGAGCTATCACGGAGCTCATTTGGACACCGGGAAGGCCTCCAAAAGTTAGCTGCAAAACAGACTATTTTTCCAATCTTGGCGTTGCGCCCTTGTACCTTGGAGCTGCACCCTTGCTAGGAGTTATTACAAAAGATATTTTGAAGCCTTAAAGTCAAAATTTTCTCCAAAATTAGCTGAGGAGTTATGTTAGGAGTTTTTTTTTGTCATAAATGAGTTTTAGATATTTTTTCCTTGGTCCTTGCATGGTCTCAAAGGTCAAAATGCATTTACTATGTAATGAAGGACTTCTAAAACCCTATCTAGGGGGTTCAACTCCTCATTTTGCAGTTAAATAATGCATGTATGCTTTAGTTGGTTGTTAGTTGATTGTTGAGCTAAATATTATTTAGACTTTGAGTCGTGACAAAAGTTTGGCTTTGGAGCCTTGTAACTGTTTTGGACTGAATGTTAATGGAGCAAGCACATTCACAGGATTCATGGACTTTGTCAAATGGTGATGTTATACTAATCTAGTCATTGTTTCTCTTATGTTTTCCATATTGTTCATCCTTTCTTTTATAACAAAGCAGAAAATTTAGGTTAAGATATGTTGTTAGAGGCACCTTAACTTTGTCTGTTTTTTGTTGTTTAGATGTTTTCATCTGCTAGGTCTGATTGGAGAATTCTTAATTGCTTTCTAATTCCACCTAGCTTGTTGTCTTGAAAATGGTTTAATAAGAGTCAAATCGAAGAAGTTTATGGTATGCCCTGCCCTTTGGTGTAACTTAAAACATCGTTTTTAAGGCCTTTCTTTAAAATTTGCTTACGAGGGTTTAGGCTAAAGAATTTTATGGTTTGCCTTGTCCTTTGGTATTTCTTGAAAAGTCATTTTAAAGGTCTTTGAAGTCTGATTGAAGAATTTAGGAGTTCCCTGCTCTTTAATCATCCATTAGGGGAATTTTGAGGTCTAAAATGGGCCTCCTAAAGAAAATGTACAATCAAAATACACTTTATGAGAACCAATCACATTTTAGGGGATGACATCATCCCTAATGGTTGAGGTGGCATTGCTTGAGTTAAAGGTACTTACTTGTACATTCTCAATGGTGGATAAAAACTCATGGTTAACCATGGTAGTGCTCTAAGTACTTTTAAATTCAAAGTAAAGTACTCATAATAAATGTAATTTCACATTTTTTGAATAAAAATATATTATTGTCATTTCATATTTGTTGAAAGAAACAATGCATATCCCTATACATTTGTTATATTATGTTATATTATATTATTTTTATATAGTATATTAATTACATGTTATTATAGAATTTAAATAATATAAATTTTAATTAATAGCATATAATATAATTAAGAATTTACAAATTTATATTTATATTTTATTTTAAGTTATTTAAGTACAAAGGACAAATGCATTAGTTGTTCAATGATAATGATTTTTTCTTGAGAAACTCATTCTTATTTATAGTCACATCAATACAATTTTTTTATCAATTTTATTTTGGTACAACTTTTGAATTGAATTTAACTATGGTTACATGGATTTTGGTGCAAAAAGTGAATTGCAAATTCATAACTATTATTTTATTCATTTAGCTATTATTTTATTGTTTCCTTAGGAGGCCCATTTTAGACCTCAAAATTCCCCTAATGACTTACTTGTTATCTTGAATGTTTTCTTTCTCTGAAAGTGAATAGCTAGAGAATTTAGGAGTTCCCTGCTCTCTAGGGTTTGCTGGATTGTTGTCTCAAGTTTACTTGATAAAGCTAGACCAAAAAAGTTTATGGTGTACCCTGTCCTTTGGTTCTTTCTTAAGAATAGTGATCTAAAAGGCTCTTCTTGTTCTAGTATATGTTAAAGGATTCTTAATTTCCCTTTAAACCTACTAAGCTCACAATTTAATGTTCATTTCACACCCACATAAGCTATTAAGATCCATTTGGCTTTCTTAACTTGCCCTATGAAACACCCTTGCTTTATTGTTGTACTTTTCAAGCCTTTCACAGACCCCATAGCCCAATGGTTTGAATTTATCTTACTCTATCTGCTCTTCTTAACAAGCAACCCAACCAAACAAAACAAAACAAACAAACCCTATCACTTTAACTAGCCTAAAATCAACATCCTAAATCAATCAAGTCATATCTTTTATACAAATATAGAGAGAGCCTTCTCTGAGTCCAGGAAGGCTAGGTCCTAGAACTCCAAAGTTGGTTTGATGTTACCCTTGTCTATTTGGTCTTGCCAATCTAACAAATTACAAGGACCTAACAGGCCTATGGCTAGGGTGCCCCAACTATGAGCCGAGAGCCATATAAATAAGATGAAGGCATGAAGGAGCAAAGACATCATGACAAATTCACATACTTGAAGAGCGACGTCTTCGATGTGTTTTGAGGCAGCGAGTGGGCAGGAAATGAACAAGAGGAAGAACACAAGGGCATTTGCTTGCCTAAGGGCTAGTTGGGAAGTTTGTGATATCTTTGTTGAGCTTTTTGTATTGGGCGAGACATAGGGCACACACGTTTAGGCTGTAAAGAACACTTGTATTATTTCTAAAGTATAAACAGAGTGTTACGTCCCATTTGGGCCAACCTCCCAATTGATGTAAAATATCATTTGTATAATAAGAAGAAGTTTCAATTACTTGATATTGCTGTTGCACGGTTCTATTGGCTTTCTTGGTTATTGTTGGATATCGCGTTGTTGCATGAATGGATGAATGTTTAAGTTTATGTTTTTCTTGATGCATATAACACTTAACATATAAAGAAAAAGCTATAACTAAGTTAAAGAGTGTAGGCGTAGTTCGAGAGCTAAGTAATCATTAGTTGTTTTATCACTACGATGAACCTCGCCGGTGCCACATGCCCACAATGGTGTGATCAATATAGGACCATGACATAAGGTGACCTTTTGTTTGCCTCGACGTTTGGACTCATTCAACGTTCATTCTCCGGTGATCTATGGCGGCTGCATCCACTACCATTGTTCTATAAAAGTCGTCATGCATTTTCATCATCTTTGTAACCTACCTCGTTACATTGCATTTGACAACAACAATGTAATTAAGACTTTTGCAAGGGCACTGACATGATTTCTCGTTTAGCGAAGCTCTCGTTCTGTTAATACACACCATTTTCAATTTAACGACATCAAACACTTTACATGAACCATCCCATGTGGTTCATGATTCCATACATCATGATGAAGATTTGAAGTTGAAATTTAAACTTCCTTGCTTTATTTTCAAAACTTTCATTTAAAAAATGTGTACATGCAAAGAGAATGACGAGCTACTAAAACAAATAATGTAGGCTAAAGAAGATAGTGGCAACATGATAGATGGTTGATTGGTTTTTCACATATGGCATATCAGAGATAGAAAAGTAGCAAAAGAGAGTGAGATCAAAGAGGAGATAAAATCGTTTCCCCTTCATTGGCGCTCCTCGACTTGGACTTAATAAAATGTCGATCAGAGGTCGCATTTTCAAGCAATGCTACTCATCTCAACGCGATAAAAGATGTTGAAATCCCCATATTTTTCATGACCCTGACAAAGAGATGAGACTCTTCACTTCATGTTCTGCCTACAACCCCACGGGTATTTCTTCAAGCAATATTTATCTTTTACTCCATGCTTGAAGGTTGCATCTTGGTTTTTTTCACATCGCATTTGGATTACACGCAATATAAATTCAATTTGCATCATAATCGTAGCTCGTATTTGGTTTAATTTGAAAAGAGAACATGCAAGCCACCAACAATCTGAACATCGAGATACATCCACTGTTCTTGAGTACTAATCATGTAAATAACATGAAAAATAAATAAAAAGGTTAATTCCTTTCTTGCATACATAAATCCTTGCCACCTTAATGTGTTCTACACCGATTCCTTCAACCCCTTGTTTCAAGGCCTTCTTAAAAAAAATGAATAGTAAGGGAATCCAAAGTAGCCAAACATGTACTACATAGATGTAACATCCATGGCCCCCAGTTGGGAAACACTACCACACACCAAAGCCAAATAGTACCTGAAATTTTAGTGGAAGCCTCAAAACCCTAGTATAATATCCAAAACCTTGGCTCATATCCAAAGCCCCTGTGACCACACTAGCACACGATTGATCCTTTGTAACCATTTAATGCCATGTATAACTGCCAATTTGACTATAACAGTGTTGCCATGGTATGTACTTGTACCTGGCATCAATTTATTAATTTATAAATTGCATATTTTCATGCATAGTTAGGCCCTACCCAACCATTATGTACCATGTGTTATTCAACATTCATTCTCATATTTAACCAACAATTTAACACATTAGTGAATACACAACATAGTGAAATATTAAGCACATTGGCACCAAACCCTAGCTAGGGTTCACAAACATATTCATATAAATAGATAAATATTATGCTTCACAAATAACATATGCAATATATTATGCTTCACATGGCACCCAATAAATGCAATATATACCCGAATTAGGGTTTTGCAACATAACACATAAACACATAATAAATACACAAAATATATTATCATACACAATGAACATTTATCTATATAAAATGTCCAACTAGTTGTGGGCTCTCCACATTCTACCCAGCCATAGACTGCATGGTTCTTAAATCTCAACCATGGGTCAACTTCGATCTAAGGGTGCAACTCCATAGACAACAGTGAAAACCAAATGACAAACACTGGCCAAGACACCAACCCCAATAGCCTCAGTCTCTATAGTCCAGCCACAACCTATGACTTGCACCCAAGTGGCGCAACTCGAGTCCCTCGGTGGTGCCCACCTTTCCGGGTGCCTTGCAACTAACTAGGAATAGTCTCAACCAACAACACTAGGATCTATGTTTCTCTCTGTGAAAAATCCTAGATCTGGAATCCTACTGCAGCAACTGATGAGAATTCTTCTACTTGTTAATTACTTGAACAAGTTATTTACTATTTTCTATGGTAAATACTGAAACCCATACATTATAGCCTTCAAAAAATTAAATTGCGGAAAATAAATGCTTAGAAACAAGATCCGTGCAACAACAAATCATAGACACATGACACCATTGTTTTTAGACAAATGTCCCCGGAAAAACCCAATGCGGAAAACTAGTGTAACAACTGAGGGTTTGTTTATTATGTAGTAATTTTATGAATACGATCTAGGATGCCTTGCTGGCTATCCTCACAGAGAACCTGACTGACAAATATCTAGTGAGACTACCTCACACGCTGACACAGGAAGCCCAAACTAGCCTACCTCAGAATGACAAGCCCTCCACTGCCTCTGCGCAGTCTCTACGTCACTTTGTGTGGGGATTGCATCACTGCTGCTGGGTGGCTCTTCTGCTGGCCGGATTTGACCCTCTGGCCTCTCTTGGTCTCACACCCCAGCTCTCTGGCACTAGATTTGACTGATCCTCAAGGCTACTGCACTGCCTCTGCTGGCTCTGCACAGCTGCTACACTGCCCCTCTGCATATTTCTCTTTGTCTTCTCTGAAGTGTATTCCCCGGCTCAAGAAAACCTCTAAACGAAAATTATCTCTACCCCTCTCTGCAAGGATCACTCGATCGATCTTTTATTTGAGCATTGCTTACTTCAGAATTTTAATCTCTAGACTCTGTCGATGTATCTTCCAAATGATCCATCAAGTCCTTTTTATAATTTTCTCATTGAGACTTCAACAACCGAGATGAAATCATTAATCAATGACTAAGATTAACTTTTGACTTGATATTTGTCTTCTCTAGAAGATTCACACTCTAATTTATTAATACCCTTTAATTATTTTATTTTCCTAAGTCTAGACTTAGAGTCCCATTAAAAATAATTAATTATTTTAATAAAACACACTCTTAGTGGAATTTTCAAAAACGATTTATGGGCTCTTTGTAATACATGTGCCTAAGTCTCCATACAAATTTTGAGACTTCAAGCACATCCAATGCTACCCAAATCAACACTTCCTCTTAGTGAGGAATGTACTCTAACAATACAACCAATTGAAGTATTGCTCTAATTCTGCCACATCCCCATCTGCGCTACTGATGTTTGATACTGTTGTCAATCAACACTGCGTTGTTGCATCCATGCTGCCGTTGACCCTGCATGCTGCTAACTATTACTGCACTACAACTTTGTTGCTTATTGCAACAGGAAAAACATCCAAAACTGAACTAAGTGTTCAGTAGGATACATATCGTGCTGAAAATCATACTACTGCTAGTCTCTGCATTGCCCTATGAAGCCTTGCATTGCTACTGACTCTGCACTGCTGCCATTCGTGCTCTGCGTTGCTCAATCTCTGGCACTCTCTAGCCACTACGCTGTCACTTTTTCACTCCTCTGCACCAATTGAAACTTGTCCATCCTACTACCTTTGATTTGGGCTCCCATAACAAGGTGATGATACGAGAAGTGGACTCCTCAAGGATCTTGCCCAATCTGCAGTTCTGCTAAACTACAGCTCCATATCACCCCAACGCTCCCCTAGCGAGATCTGGGAAATCATCGCGAACTCCTCCTCTATCTTTACGCTGCAGCCTGCAAATCATGCTTCTCATCTTTGTCATTCTTCTTGAGAGGACACTGTGTGGTGTAGTGTCCCATCTCGCCACACCGGAAGCACTTGATCTTGGAAAGATCCTTCTTCCTTCTGCGCTGCTCCTACTGCCCTTTTGATGGAAGGGCTACATTCTCCTCCTCCTCCTTGGGCTTCGACCGACTGTTGTTGCTGCCATCAGGTTTGCACATGAGAAAATCTATCCTCATCTCTTCTTGCTAAAGAGCTGCCCAAATTGATTCCCAATCTAGTAACTTCTCTCTACCCAGGATGCTCTAGACAAAGACCTAATAATCTTCAAACACTGAATTGAGGGCCAGTGTTACCATCTCTGTGCCCTGCAGAGCTGATCCCACAACTGTCGACTGATCTCGATTCTCTTAAAGTCTAGACAAGAACAAATCAATGCGCTCTCCCTTCTACATCCTGGTAGTCTGCATCTTCTCCTCCAAAAAAATCTTCTGCTGCTCGGAAGACCCCTCATACCGCGTAGCCAATGCTTTCGACATCTCCCTAGTTGTCCCTTTGCCAGAAATGTGTGACACAATATGATCCTTCACTCCGTCGAGGATCAACCGTTTAGCTTTAGCCATGTTCTTCTTGAAGGCTCTCAATGGTGTGACACCTACCGATTCAGCCTGTGCACTGTCGATAAAGTGCTTGAGGTCATGTTCATCTAGAAAGAAGGAGATCATTGCCTTCCAGATTATGTAGTTGGAGGCACCCTCCAACTGATCCTGGTCACATAACCCACTGGCTGCCATCTCAGCTAATCAATGTCGATCTGTTGCCTCTAACCCATTGCGCAACTAGCTCTACGCATTCCTTGCTAGAGCAAGCCAAATAATTCATGAACTCTGTTGCTTCTACAAGAGAAATTAGAGTTTCTTGGGCAAAAAACTCTCTGAGGTCAGAAACCCCCAAATGTGTCTTCAGCTACTCTCTTATGACGCTTTCTGCACTAGCAATCACTGGTACACAGAAACTGCGTCCCTCCAGCTTGCTGATCTGTGCTAATCTGCTCCCTCTGCCTCTCACAAACTGCAAACTAGAAAATATTACCTCTTTGTAGGCTCACTCAAAGAGAGATTTCCTTGTAGATCTAGCCCTCCTATCTTGGACTACGCAATCACTGTGAGATCGATCTGCTGCTCACACAACTCTTTGATCCCCGACTTCTTCTTCAATGTTGGATCTACTGGATTTGCTCTCTTGCTCCTCCTGCAGTGCTAAACAAGCTCTAATACCATGTGAAAATTCATAGATTTGGAATCCTATCGCAGCTTCTGATGAGAATTCTTCTACTTGTTAATTACTTGAACAAGTTATTTATTGTTTTCTACGGTAAATATTGAAACCCATACACTACAACCTTCACAAAATTAAATTGCGGAAATAATGTGCGGAAACAAGATCTGAGCAACAATAAATCATAGACACATGACATTGTTGTTTTTGGACCAATGTCCCTAGAAAAACCCAATGCAGGAAAATCAGTGCAACAGCTAGGGGTTTGTTTATTATGCAGTAATTTTCTGAATACAATCTGGGATGCCTTGTTGGCTATTCTCATAGAGAATCTAATTGACAAAGAGCTAGTGAGATTACCTCACACACTAACACGAGAAGCCCAAACTGGCCAAACCCCAGAAGGACAAGCCCTCCATTGCCTCTGCGCAGTCTCTACGTCACTCTGCGCGGGGATTTCATCACTGTTGTTGGGTGGCTCTTCTGTTGGCTGGATCTTGTTGATTTTTGGGTAGCATTGATGTGCTCTAGCTCCGAAAATTTGTGGAGGGGATAGAATAGATGAGATCTCCAAGACCCATAAATCGTTTGGAGAAATTCCACCTAAAGCCTAAGTTATTCAAATAATTAAATGGAGTCCCTAAGTCTAACTTAGGGAAATTAAATAATTAAAGTGAATTAATTTAGACACGTAGGTGAGAATGTTCTAAGTGACGAGGATAAAGTATTTTCTAATCTTAGTTGTCGATTAGAGATTAGATCACGACCGTTGAATGTTCAACAGGAAAAGTATTAAAGGAAGGCTTGGGGCCAGTTGGAGAACACGCACAAAGCGGTAGCACTTGAGCTAAGTCGAAATTCTGGGGCGCGGTTTGTTGAGAATTATCGAGTGAGCTTGCATTGCAACAAGGGGCAGATTGGCAAAGGGATTTCAGATTCGAGGCCGAGAATACATTGGAAAGAGGCATATACGTACCAGAGGAGTAGCACAGACCAAGGAGGGGTGACACAGAGGCAGCGTAAGCCCGGGAGGGGTGATAGAGGCAGCGTAAGCCCAACAGGGGTGACGCAGAGCCAAAAGGGCTCACACAGAGGGACGCAGAGCCAAAAAAGGCTGACGCAGTCACTCAGAGAATTGCGTTGGGGTTTCAGTGGGCCAGATAGGGCTTGTATTCAGCTAATCCAGAAGGGGTGACGTAGTGACTGCGTAGGCACTTGTGGGGTTCTTCATCCTCAGCTGAATCAACCATATTATTTGTCTCCGGAGATAGGGTACTTCTATCGGGATTTTCTCTGTTGGGTAAACCACTACTGGTACCCTAGGTTGTATTCTGAACAGAATAATAACACCCTCAAGAGCTGCTGCATCAATTTTCCTGCATCAGGTTTTTCTAGGGACATTTGTCCGAAAAATCTTGTGTGTCCTTTGTCGAATGTGCTTAATTCTTCAGTACTTAATATGTATGTATGTGTAGGTTGCAATGTGTTTAATTCAATGTTTTCTGAATATTTCTGAAAATAACTTATTAAATTAAAAACACAAGTAGGAGAACTAAACCATATTTCTACAGTAGGATTTCTGTAATTAGGATTCAAAATTTTTCACAGATCTGATTGATCCTCAATTGAATCACTGACATTCTCAAGGCTACTCAGTTGCCTCTGCTGGCTCTGTGCATGCTCTGCGTAGCTATTACGATGCCCCTTTGCATACTGCTCTCTATCTACTCTGAAATGTGCTCCCTGATTCAGGAAAACCGCCAACCGACAATTATCTCTGCCCCTCTCTGCAAGAATCACTCGATCGATCTTCTATATGAGCACTGCTCACTTCAAAATTTCGATCTCTAGACTCTGTCGATGTGTCTTCCAAATGATCCATAAAGTCCTTATAATCTTCTCGTTGAGACTTCAACGACTGAGATTAAATCGTTAATCAACGACTAAGATTAACTTTTGACTTATCTTCGTCTTCTCTAGAAGATTCACACTCTATTTTATTAACACCCTTTAATTATTTTATTTTCCTAAGTTTAGACTTAGGGTCCCATTAAAAATAGTTAATTATTTTAATAAAACACACTTTGAATGGAATTTTCAAAAACGATTTATGGGTTCTTTGGAATATATGTGCCTAAGTCGCCCTACAAATTTTGAGACTTAGAGCACATTCGATGCTACCCAAATCAACACTCTGGATGTCCAAACACCTTTCTAGCCAAACCGAATAACCCTCAGTCAATGCTAGAGTCCAAGCCTATGATTCACTAACTATATCCAAATCGAGTTCCACCAGAACTCCATGGCTACCCACAACCATAAACTAGAGCCACCAAGCTCTCAAAACCAAGATGCATCCATTTCGGTCTGATTAACTGAATAACCACACCTCAATCAATTCCAAAGTCCAACCGCAGGACTCACTGACTAATCAACCATGAATCACTCACACAATGAAGGACCTTTGCCCTCAAGGAAACATACACTTTTCTATATGCATGGCCTTTCTCTGCCATGTGGCACCCTCTGAGGCCACATGGGACCCAAGTGTCCATTTAAGCAACACTTGTCACATACCCTCATTAGATTTTTTTGTGGAGTTGTGTTGCCCCCCATACTCTTTACCGTGGAGTGAGCTCTGTAGTCAACCTATTTTATTATTAAAATATATGTACAACAATTTATATCATATTTAAAATCTTGACCCTTCGGCCACTTTGCCAAAACTTGCATATATATACTTGGGCACGTTGGCCCCATAATATATCTAACATATCTACATGGGCACATGGGCCACATAATATAACTCGGCTCACTAGCCTAAATATTATGGTCTTCAAACTTGTTACATAGGCACTCCAACCTTCTACACATATCATTGCTTGATTATTACATTAATCATTCATCGGTGGAACTAGAGGTGTTACAACAGATTCATTAAACCCCTTGTTTTAAGGCCTCCTTAAAAAAATCGAATAGGAAGGGAACCTAAAGTAGCTGGAGGAGCAATGTTCAGATACATGGAAGCTGTCTAAAGCCAAATTAGTGATCAATCGGGCAATTTGATGGAATCTTTGCTGCATTTTTTCATCCTGCTATGGAAGGAATTAACCTTTGATCTTTCCTCACCTAAGCAACCTTTATTAGATGTTGCTTGAACAAATCAAATGGATAAAAGATGAGAAGCTAGAGAATTTAGAACCTAAAATAAGTCGAGAAGTCAAAACATGAAGAAATTTCACACTTAAGGGATCATAATCAAATATTACTTTAAGAAGCTAAAGAATGATTAAAAAACCTCTATAGGAAAAGTTAGTGGAACTTACCAACAACAAAGCATCGATCCATAAAGAAGCAATGACAATCCTATTGAATTATATGTCTTTATATGTAAAAATTCAAGTCGTGGAGAAACAATACAATGCCAATCAACATCACAAATAAAAAGAATGCAAATTTGGTGGATGTTAGGATATCTTCAAATATCACAAAGCACAAATAATGGAAAAGCTAAGTATCCTTACTTACGAAACATTTTTATGAAAAAAACATTATACCAAAATTGAATTAGAAAAACACTACAATTATGATAAGGAAAAATCATGTTACAAGAATACTTTATCAACATCCTAATCACGAGAATTGACCCATTAAGAGAATTGTGTATCAACATTGTTCAAAATGACAATATTCAAACTATATTTCGAAAAATATTAATTCTAGTACAATTCAATCTCAATACAAAGTCAATTTGAGAATCACAATACAACAAAATCATCTTGGTAACTCCATAAATACAAAATTCCATCAAATTATGGTGGTCACGTCCTCTTATACTCTGAGAATTTTTCTCAACTCTTTCAAGATCATATTGTCTTGTGTCTTCAACCTCAAGAATGAAGAATTATGAAAAGAGTATTGTAAGACGTACTCTTTTCCATATGCTTCGAAGACAAAGAATCGTTGAAGAGATAAACAATAGATAGACAATGTAATAAACATAAAATAAGTAAATAATAGTAAATAGCAAATAATAATGATTTAATAATATATCACAAAGGGTCATAACCCTCACCTCGTGAATCAATTTATTTTATGAATTCAATTATATCTTATTCATTATTTTATATATTAATTTTCTCATATAAATTTTATTTATTTATCCTTCTTATGTTGAATATTCCTCAATAACGATTCACTCAATAGATTAAAATAACAAAGAATATCTCTTCAAATTACCTGAACTGAACTCTAAAGAAAAACTTTTGTTCCATTTCTATTGTGGTTCAAGCCCGATGTTTACACATATATCTCACTTTCCATTTTTAGCGTTTAAGACGCTTTTAAAAATTTCCATCTAATAACTAAAACACAATTTCTTTACATTTTTTATTGCAACAATATTCAGTACTGATGCCATAAGTGATATTCAGTACTGATGCCAATCTTCAGTCTTGCTTTTTCTCTCGAGCAGCATTGGATACAGGTGGAAGTGAAACATAATGTAGAATCTTCTGTACGACAAGAACATCAAGTTGAAACCTCTCTGCAATACCGTTAGCATCCATTGGCTTCTCTTGATTTTCTGCTTTGCCTTCATGAAGGAGCAGCATTTGGTGAAGTTGGGAAACAGTAAATGTTCCAGGAGCTAAAATTCTCTCCCCATTTGGACCTGTATTAGCACTAGTATTTCGAAGCTTTGGCAATGACCTCTTATATTTTGGCACAATTGCAGCCTGCAATGAAAAAAAATTAGTTTTCCTCGTGACTAACAGAACTTGTCCAGATGCACAAAGAACAGAATTTGTCCAGACGCACAAAGAAACAAGAGTATCTGAAATCACTTCAGGCATTTTTAATCCTTTTTAACACATTTTATGCTTTAGCATAAACCTTCATCATCGTTGACCCACCTTAAGATATTAAAAAGGAAAATTTTACAATCCTTTTAACAGGAATATGAATGGCCACGACCAAATTTTAAGAAGATAGTTTGTTTGGCTGTGACCTAAGAAATTTCCAAAGACTATCCCTCTCATGATGGTCATAGTTATTCACAGGACGACATAATGATAAAATCTTAAACCAAGGTGCGTATGGTTTACATATAGAAGTTCAAAAGACTTGAATTCTGAAACCCAGACTCATTATATATACAAATTTACAATAAATATAAGCATGAATATCCAGGTAAATGGTAAGACAAAGATGACCTATTAAGAGTTTAAATCTGCCCTTGACTTAGAAAATGAAGGAGATGATGAAGAGGAGAAAACGAAGGCAACTAAAGTATTTGCGTTAAGGCATTTCCCACAAAATGAGAACCTATTCTGTGAGATCATCATTCGAGTTATTTTGTAATGCGTGAAGTGGACTGCAGGAACTGCGTTATCTTCAATGAAATGCATGATAGAAGGACCAACAATCGTTTTATCTGAAATGTTTCCACTAAATATGGAAGATGTTCTCTAAATACAAAAATGGTCCTTTCGGGTAACGTAATGTTTTCTCTAATTATTTTGGCCAATTCTGCGGAGAGAGAGTATTTCTTGGCTTCCCCATGTCATGTATGGCTTTCCCGTCTTTGACAGATATGAGGTTAAAAGATTGCATGTGTCTTTCTTCCTATGGCATTCTGGAAGTAAAAGAAATGCCACTTTCACTTAAATTTTTAACATTACCATTAATTGTTTCAGGATGTTTGACAGTGTTTCCAACCTCATCGGTCTTGATATGGAAAAGTAGAATTTCATATCCTATTCAAAATTCAGCAGACTTGAGAGTTTTCAGAATTTCAGGATTATTTTCATTAAATTCTATGTATGAAGATATGGAATTTGTAGTTAATCCAAAGCACCAAGCCGTTTATGTACCTTGATGTTAATGATATTGCTTGTTAGACTCCCCTGTCATGGATTTAGCAAAAATGTACTCTTCACTCAAACTAAAATCATTGACTTCCTAGAGATGGAATGATGCCAAAATTGATCTTCTTTCTGCCCTTTGTTCACAGCCCTAGCTCTGAAAACATGTTGAGAAATCTAGGGCAACCATTTAGGGTGTTTATTAAATTGATTTCTCAGCAATTCTTGACATTTTCTTGTGAGCTATATTAGAGCATTAGCATTATTAATTAGTTCTGTTCATCATCAATATAAATGCCAATAAAAAGATCACAATGCAAACATAAGAACACCAGATGTAGGCTGCTAGCCAGGGCCAAAACCTCTCCTAGAGAGGAAAACCCACAAAAATCTCTTCTTATAAAATTTCAATGAAGACTTCCAAGACCTTGACATTGACCCAAGACAAAACCTTCCAAGAGATGAGCCAGCCAAACCCCAAACAAAAACTATGCAAAATATGAACGAAATAAACCCTAGTTCCTCTAAGGAAATCGCACGTGTGAGCAGGCAGAGACAGAAATCAACTTCATTTCCTCCTTCACTGGCCTCCACAGAAATTCGCCTCTCCTTCTCTTCTTCGCTGGATCAGACCACCTTATCTTCTTCGCTGGGATCAGAGATATATCTTGATGAATGTGCGTCTCAAATGAGAGGAGGATTCTCTTTATATAGGCTTCCTTGAGGGCGGATTAGGCCTTTTTCGGCAGACTTGAGGAAGGCTGGCCGACCCATCTCTTGAAGGCTTCTAGACACAACGAATTGCAATAATAATTTTTCTTCTTTGTTACATGGGCCCTCCAAGGGCTAGACCATCATGACCTTGACTCTTGACTTGACAATAAGATCCCTAGAGCTCTCAATGGGAGCTTTGACCTAGGACCACAACATGATGGGCAAGAAACCCATTTCAATAAAATAATCTTTTCTTTTGACGAGGACATCAATAATTGCATCAAGTTATGGCTCAAGTACAAATTACGAAGACCGACACGAAATCTAGGGCAACCATTTAGAATGTTTATTAAATTGATTTCTCAACAATTCTTGACATTTTCTTGTGAGCTATATTAGACCATTAGCATTATTAATTAGTTATGTTCATCATCAAGATAAATGCCAATAAGAAGATCACAATGCAAACATAATAACACCATATGTAGGTTGCTAGCCAGGGCCCAAACCTCTCCTAGAGAGGAAAACCCACAAAAATCTCTTATAGAATTTCAATGAAGACTTCGAAGACCTTGACCTTGACCCAAGGCACAACCTTCCAAGAGATGAGCCAGCCAAACCCCAAACGAAAAATCTGCAAAATATGAACTAAGGAAACCCTAGTTCCTCCAAGGAAATTGCATGTGTGAGCAAGCAAAGACAAAAATCAACTTCTTTTCCTTCTTCGCTGGCCTCCACATAAATTCACTTCTCCTCTTCTTCGCTGGATCAGACCACCTTATCTTCTTCTTCAGGACTAGAGATATATCTTGATGAATGTGTGTCTCAAATGAGAGGAGGCTTCTCTTTATATAGGCTTCCTTGAGAGTGGATTAGGCCTCTTTAGGCTGACTTGAGGAAGGCTGGCCGACCCATCTCTTGAAGGCTTCTAGGCACACCTAATTACAATAATAATTTTTCTTTTTTGTTACATGGGCCCTCCAAGGGCTAGACCATCATGACCTTGACTTTTGACTTGACAATAAGACCCCTGGAGCACTCAATGGGTGCTTTGGCCTAGGACCACAACATGATGGGCAAGAAAACCATTTCAATAAAATAATCTTTTCTTTTACAAATAAATTTTCTTTTCTTTTCTTTCAACAAGTACATCAAGTCGTGACTCAAATACAAATTATGAAAACTGATACTAGTTACATTTCAACACTCCCTTTTAACTAGGTAGGTATTCATAATTGACCACAGGTACAAGGACAATACTTCCATTGAATTATTCTCATAAGAAGAGTCGGATTGGTAAGCCATCTTAAGCATCAACATTATGATCAATATACAACCAACATTGTCAACATAGCAAGGCCTTGACTAACACGCTCTATCTCTCAATAGATCAAACCACAATGTTGAGAGATTTTACGTGGGACACCACACTACCTCTTAAGTGTGAAAATTCCCACTGCCGGAATCCTATTGCAACAAATTGATATTACTTCTCCTACTTGATAGATTATACAAATTATTTACTGTGTTCTACAAGTAAATACTGAAGCAAATACACTACAACCTTCAATAAATAAACTACATAAAATAAATGCGGAAACAAGATCTGTGCAAGAAAATTAAACACACATGACACCGTTATTTTTGGATGAAGTCTCCAAAAAAACCCAATACGGGAAAACCGGTGTAGCAACTTAGGGTTTGTATTATTAAGCAGTAGTTATGAATACAATCTAGGATGCCTTACTAGCCATCCATACAGAGAATATAACTGACAAAGAGTTAGTGAGAAAATGACCTCACACTAACATTGGAGATCCGACACTGACTCAACCCTGAACTGACAAGCCCCACGATGCCTCTGCGCAGATTTGTGTCACTCTGGTTGGGGACTGCGTCACTCTGTTATGAATATTTTATTAATTATTAGTTAGATTAGTTATCTTAGGTTATTAACTGAAAGGGCATGATCAAAGATCATGCCTCTTCACCAAGGGACACCTTGAGGCTGTATTTAAAGCCCAGGCGATCCCTCATTGTAACCATCTCTTATCTCATCTTTCATCATTAATAATATATATTTATCAAGATTTACCAGAGTTTTTACACTCCATTGGTATCGGAGCCATCGCTCTTTGGATCTGTGTGATCACCCAGGAATTGCAATTCCAAAATTGCAGATTTTTTTAAATCAGATTTTTTCAAGATCGTGAACTGAAGAAAACTGAATTCTTCCCCTCTGCCTACGTACCAGTCTCATTCCTACCCCCGTCTATCGCTATCTGGTTCCACCTCCGACAAACTTCCAGTCGTGCTCCTTGACTCATAGCATTGGGTAATACTCCATATAGAGGGATTATCTAAAAAATTTCCCTTGAATTTCTATTGGAAACAGTTCCTTTAAGCCGAAAATCAGACTTCCGAAAGGAGTATTGTCAGATTCAGATTTGCTCAAAGTGTGTTGACTCTCGAATGAAAACGGGTATTGCTTGTGAACCAGCAGTCAAAGTGACATAGAGAAAATAGTATCCTGCAATTTTGGTCCATTGTCTGGCATACCCATACCAGCAGCAAGCTCAGCATCCAGCTGTGTATGAGGTGCAGGTCCTTGCATTTGCTTTACCTTTTTCTTGTGGCGCTTGGTTTGGAAGTGTTCGTCTCTGATTCAAATATTAGCGAAGTACCGATCGCAGTGTAGACAGTAAAATTGGCCCATTCCAGGGAGATTTTCGTCGATGGGTAGAGGCTTTCTTTCGTCCTCCGGCTTCTGCAAATCCTCGTAGACAGCATCATCACCCTTGACGAGAAATTTGGCACGGCGTGCAGATTTGTTAGCGAGCCGTAGACGGGTGTCGTTTTAATTGCTGAGCGTGGAAGGTTTGCGTTAAAAAAAAAAAATTCGTGAACAGTGACTCGTTTTTCCGTCCCTGCAATAAAAAATCGATTTGAAACAGGTGTGTCGTAGCGTCGAGGTATTAATAAAAAAATATGGTTGATAAAAATATAAGAAACAGGCGCCGGTGGGTGACAACAGAAAATTCTAATTCGTGTCCGCCATAAAAAAATCACGAAACAGGGTTCACGAAACGGTGTTGTGCCACGGTGCTGTTTTGTTTTTAACCGAACGGATATATATTTTATGTGGCGGGTTCATTTAAATCGGAACGGCACATTCTAAAACGGTTTTTTTAATTATATAAAGATATATTATATAGTTAAATTAATAATTATATATATGTATATATATTATAATTATATAATTCATTTATATATATAATTTTCATTTAATAATTATATATATAACAATTATATAATTAAATTATATATATTATATAATTTTTAATTAAAAATTATATATAAAATAATTATATAATTCAAAAAAAAAATTAATTAATTAATTAATTAAAAAAAATTAATTAATTAATTCAAAAAAAATTAATTAATTCAAAAAAAAAATTAATTAATTAATTAAATATTAATTAATTAATTTTAAAGAAAAAGAGGAAAATTTGGCAGAGCAATATCAATATGTCTTTATCTACGATGACAATTGATCAAATCAAAAGCTTAGCAAAGCTAAAACGAAGGGAGGCCACAGAAAAGCTTAGCAAAGCAATGAACAGGATGTCAGAACTCTGCAATAAGCTAAATGATAAAATAGATAAGTTAAGTCAGACACAATCCCCGATATCTCTTGACAGGGAACAAACTCAACAAAACAATGCCACAGATTCAGGGAACTCAAGAGAGCATCAGGAAAAAGCTGATTTCCCACATCACCATGAAGATACAGATGTTTGTAAACAGCAAAATGTTCCATTCGCAGACTTGAACGAAACATATGAAGCAACAAACACATCCGAAGCTACTGATATAACGACAGAAGCTGTTGAGGCCTTCGGTGATGAAGCGGATATGGTTTTTAAGAATGAAGCATTTGATGATGAGGAGAAGTTACATCAGACAATAATTGTTGGTAACTTACCTCTAAATCTAAAAAGGAATCACAAAAAATCACCAGAAGAACAAGGGATAGTTGGAAAACATGAAAAAGTATTCCAAGAACTACCCATAAAAGTGTCTTCCAATAGGAAAATCAAACGTCCAATAGAAATCAAGACAGTATCCAACTCTGTCGATATCAGATCTTTTCACTGTCCACATCACCAACAGATGGAGCTCGAGAAGATGCTTCACGATCTTTTTAAAGTGTGGGAAGCAAAAGCTCATCGCTTGAGAAAACCAGACATTCGTCAACATTGTCCATCATTACGTATGCTTTGAGGACAAAGCATCTTAAGAGAGGGGCAATGTTATGACTATTTTATTAATTATTAGTTAGATTAGTTATCTTAGGTTATTAACTGAAAGGGCATGATCAAAGATCATGCCTCTTCACCAAGGGACACCTTGAGGCTATATTTAAAGCCCAGGCGATCCCTCATTGTAACCATCTCTTATCTCATCTTTCATCATTAATAATATATATTTATCAAGATTTACCAGAGTTTTTACACTCCACACTCCCTTCGCCTGGTCTTTCTGTTGGCTAGATGCTGATCTTCTGCCCCTCCGATCTCACATTCCGACTCTCTGGCACTAGATTTGATGATCCTTAGCAAAAATATGGATCCCTTCAGAGGTTCAGCGCTGCCTCTACGTGGCTCTGTGCTACCCAGCGTAGCCCCTACGCTACCTTTTTTGTGTCCTCTTCTCTACTTTTTCTGCGATGCATTCCTGGCTCGAGAAAGATTTCCAACCAAAACTATCTCTACCCCTCACTGCAAGAATCAATTCGATCAATCCTTTGGCTACTCTGCGCTACTCTCTTGAGAAATCGATCTCTAGACTCTCTCCAATGTATTTTCCAAATGCCCATCAAGCCTTCTCTTCTAACCTTCTAGTTGAGAAATCAACATCCCGGATTAAAACATAATCAAGGGCAAAGATTAACTTGACTTGATCTTCGTCTTTTTCTAGAAGTTTCACACCCAGTTCTATTAATATTGTTTAATTATTTTAATTCCCTAAGTTTTAGACTTAGGCTTCCATTAAAAATAATTAATTATTTTAATAAAACCCCATCTGGGTGGAATTTCCCAAAACGCTTTCTGGGTATTTTGGAATACATGTGTCTAAGCCTCCCTGCAAAATTTGAGACTTAGAGCATATCCGATGCTACCAAAAATCAACACTCCCTTTTGGCGAGGAATGTGCTCTAGTAATGCACCCTGCTAAAGCATTACACTGATTTTGTAACATCTCCCTCTCCATGTTAATCTAAGTTGTCATTGATGTCAATATAGGATAATGAAGAAATGTCAAACATGTATACTTGTTGAAGGAATAAATAATATTCTTTGGTGATCTAGATGATGGTAGACTACATGATGTCTTGATGATTCATATGATTATGGCATGGTGAATCGATGACGTTGACATTATAACCCTATGACCAAAAAAATTATGCTCTACCTCCATTTCTACACTAATAAATGACCAGTCATTAAAAAATATTTTTCACCACCTTCGAAACAGAATTTCTCTATGAGACCTTCACTATTCTCT
This sequence comes from Pinus albicaulis, assembly GCA_034641835.2. NCBI lineage: Eukaryota > Viridiplantae > Streptophyta > Pinopsida > Pinales > Pinaceae > Pinus > Pinus albicaulis. Next base: position 56,817,947 of record CM076569.1, on the reverse strand, counting down.
AGAGCATATTTTTAGCTTTCTAATGAGCCATCACTTGGCCGGAAACTCCAAGTATTCTGAGAAATATGAATTTTTCAAGATAAAGAAATATGTTTGGTCACTGAGCCGACCTAAACCTCTTCTCATGTCAGTCTGCCCTAAAACAACATGTCCTTTCGTTTAAACACAGAATGAACCGTATTAATAAGAGTGCTGAACCTTCTTTTTTATCATCAGTTCGATCATCATTTTGGAAGGCAATGAGCTACAGGTTCACATCTCGTGAACCTTCAGGAGGAAGAAAACAGGAACAGGTTATATACCTCAGTATCTAGCTCGGTGTGGTGGATAGTCTCTCTGTCTTCATTTCAGGATTAATACAACAAAAGAGACAGGGTTTTGTATCTACAAACTTCAGGGTTGGAAGTACCATTCCTATTCTCGTTGGACTGTGGAAGCCTACCTCTACTGGACTATGGAAAATTTCAGACTCTGCACCTTCTTTTATTTCGGACTGTGGCTATATATATACATCTTCAGACTCTGTGTTTTGTATAGTGTGTACTGTTTCGAATTGGTCAGCTCTCTACTCGAACAGTGTATCATTTAAGGTGCTACCTTTGTTTATCTATGAAGATTTAGGCTGCGGTGAGCACTTATATTTCGGAGTGTGAACTGTGGGTACTATCCTATTTCGGACTGTCTACAACTTGGATTGGGCAGCTCCCGAGGATAGATGGTCATATCTTAATCAATAAGACTTGGGTCTTTGTACAGTGGCACAGTGATCCTCCCTTAGACAGTGAAGAACTCTTGGATTGATAAAGTAAAGCAATAATGTCAACACATTGAAGCAAGACGATCATGCAGTGAAGTCAATATAGCAATTTTGTAGCTGATTGTACAATGAAGAAAATGTCAAGGACATTCAAATAAGTACCATCATCATTCTCTATCAAAAGGATTGGTGTCCTAGGGGTTAGTGCCTCTAAATGCAAGGTTGGAGCCTTGGAAAGGATAGGGTCGAAGCCCTAGAGGTCGGAGCCTCACCAAAGTCCAAGTTGGTGCTTGGCAACAAGTTGGTGCCTGAAGTATTGAAGGGTTGGTGCCCTCACATAATTATTGTATTCAATTATTTGAAAAAGGATTGAAGTTATTCTTGATCCTTAATAATATTATTATTATACACTTCTCTGTTTTTAATTGTGAAGAATCTAACTGGTAAATAATAACAATTGAAATGAAATACTGATTCACCCCCCTCTCAGTATTTCCAACAATAGGGATCAGAGCCAGCTTCTTCATTATCAGCCTAATAGTTGGAAGAAGGATTCTTAGACACAATGAAGAACATAGAAGCAACAAGGAAACTGCCCATCTTTGATGGACCAAATTTTGGTTTTTGGAAGAAGAGGATGTCTTACTATTTAATGTCCCTTGGTCCTGAAGTATGGCATTCTGTTTTGAATGGGTACAAAGCTCCCTCCTCTCTTCCAACTGATCTAGAAGAAAAAAAAGCCTACATTGCTAATGCCAAAGCTTTAAATTCCATCACTAGTGAAATCACTGATTCTGAATTCAAAAGTCATGAATTGTGACTCGCCAAGGACATATGAGATAAACTGATTGCCCCATATGATGGGGACTCCAAAGTTAAGAAGGCAAAGCTTCAAACTTATAGAAGTCAATTTGAGAGTCTGAAAATGGATGATGAAAAAGATATTGCATCATACTTCCTACGAGTAGCTGAAGTGGTTAACTCTCTTAAAGAGCTAGGAGAAAATGTTGAAGAAAGCACTATTGTTCAAAAAATCCTAAAATCTCTTCCTAACAGATTTCACTCAAAAGTAAGTGCCATAAAAGAAATGAAGGATCTAGATACTCTCAAGATGGATGAACTTCATGGAATCCTCATTGCTTATGAAATGAGGAAAGGAATTCCAAATTCCAAAGAAGCAGCATTCAAAGCCTCAAAATCAACAAAAAGAGGAAAAGGATGGAATAACAACAATGATGACTCTGATGCTGAAACCGAAATAGCTCAATTTGTACGAAGACTAAAGAAGGGATCCAAGCTAAAAGGTATGTACCCTCTTATTTGTTTCAAATGTGGAAGAATAGCTCATTACCCATAAACATGATAGTGATGATGAAGAGGATTCTAAAACGATGGCATACAAAAAGGAGGAGTTTAATTAAGAAAAAATTCTTCTAAAAACAAGATGAAGATGAATTTGTAGTCATCAAGAAGAAATCATCTAGAAATTTCCCTCATCATAATAAAGGAGATGATGAATCAAATAAAGAAAATGACTATGTTGGAAGCAAAGAAGTGTTATTCATGGCGTTCACAAATGATGATGATTCAAAACTAGAAGGCGAAGGAAATATGGATGAATCACTGATAAGTGCCATTGAAGAGAATGAAAATTTACGAAAGAAGATTGTTTCTCTCAAAGTAAAAAAAGAGAAAGCAAAAAGAAGGGAAGACTTCTTGAACAATAAGCTAAAGGAAAAGGAAGATATCTGTGAAAACGTGAAGCTGAAATAGTATCTCTAAGGAAGGAGTTGGCAAAGCTTTCAAACACTTGAAAACATCCTTAATAATCGAACACCTCAATATGACAAATCTAGGATTGGTTTCAAAGGAGAACCATCAAGTACTAAGGACAATTGTTAAAATTGGACAACTAGGTCCAAACTCCATGTTGTGATGCTCAGATGAAGACACCAATATTTTTATTGGGTTCCTCTTTCGGATAGGTGCAAGATTGATCTAAAGATCATATTGATCCGATGAGTAGAACATTTATTTTGAATTTATTTTTAATACTTTCAAAATATGTGCAGGTCGGCCTTAAGGTTTTACACCCCCAGCAAATGTGTCACACACCCTCAGTGATTGATATAAATAGAGTCAATGTTGGAGGACATTTCACTCATCTCCTCATCACACATATTTCTCTCTCCACTTCTGATTGGTTCGAGCTCCAAGGAGGAAAATCTGCGGTTCACACGTGGGAGAAGGACGAAGACTGTTTTTGCTGTAGCTAGGGTTTTACCGCAGGTTTGACCAGCGTTGACTTTGGTCAACGCATGGTCCAAATAAGCTGATTTTTGGCATAGAATTCGATTTATGCAGTCCGTAGACTTTGGCACAAAAACCGAGGTCAAAGGTTGACCGAAGATCGAGGTGCGTTGACTTTTACTTCTTGTTGTTCTGCGTTGACTTTTCTGGGGTTGACTTTGAGTTGACCGTGTGGTTGTTTTGAGGGTTGTTGTGACACATGCTGGGCTAGCGGACCGAGGAGACTTTGTTGGTTGAAGCATCTTGTTGACCGCCGTAACGCACCAACACATTTATTTGTTTCTAGTTTGTCTTCTGTGGATCTACTGGTATGTTCTATTAGCATTTTACTTGATTTTTTATGTGATTGCTGTAGTGAAAGTAAAGTTGCATCAAACATAGAACATCTACATAAATTTACATGGAACAGAGCTGAGGTGAAGACAAGCCCTATTTGTAGCAATCACCGAAGAAGAAAATGGGTTCCACAAACTATGGCTTCAAGGAGGATGACAAATTGACTAGGAAGGATGACTTCCATGCTTGGAAGATGATATTGGATCTTAAATTGGAAGACCAAGATGTCATGGACTATGTGCAGGGTAAAATCCAAGAACCTCCATCCACTGCTACTGCTGCTGCCAAACAAAGTACAAGAAGGGGGAGATCAAAGTAAAGTTGATGATCAGGGAATCCATTCATAAGAGTCTAGTGGCCTACATCTCTGAGCTAGGCACATCCAAAGAGATGTATGATAAGTTGGTCCTCCTGTTCAAGACCAACAATGCAAATCAAGTACTATTCTTCAAGAATCAATTGAAGAATCTGAAGAAAGGCAAGGATGAGTCCGTTCAATCATACTTTCTAAAGCTGACCGAGATCAGGAATAATCTGCTGGCTATTGGGGAGACAATAGCTGATCGAGAAATGGTACTCACTGCACTTGGAGGGCTCCCATCCGAATGGCATGTGTTCAACACTACCATTCTAAATAATAATATGATACCTGACTTTGACGAAGTACTATCAAGATGCGTTCAAGAAGAGACAAGAATGAAGGAGTATGGAAATGAAGGAAACGCTGCCTATGCTGCTCATTCTCGAAAGAAGAACTTTGGTGATCCAAAGAACAAAGGAAAAGTAGGGGCCCAAGGAAAGAAGGGCAAGTGTTTCACTTATCATAGGCCAGGTCACTATGCTAGAGAATGTCCTTTCAAGAAGGATTCTCCCAATGGTGATGACAACAACAACAACCGGAGGAATGGCAATCAAAGGAACAACAGGTTCAAGGGAAGGAGGAAGGCTCCCTCCAGCGGAAATGATCAACCTTTCGAAAGGTTGAGAAACTCCAGGTATGAGGAATCAAATGTTGTTGATAAAAGAAATGAATACATTCTTGTATCTGCCCTCTCTACTGGATCTCCACCCGACACTATGGATGTCTGGTTGATAGATAGTGGTGCCTCTAGGCACATCATTGGGTTCAAGGAAGCACTCTCTGATATGGTTGAGAAGGATACTAATCTGGAAATTATCCTTGGAGATAATGCCACATATCCCGTGAAAGGGACAGGGACTGTCACCCTCCACTTGTCTCAAAGTCAAGTCCTTCGCTTGCAGGATGTACTCTATGTACCTAATTTGAAGAAGAACATTGTGTCTATACCGACCATGGAAGACAAAGGTTTCAATGTGGCATTCATTGATGGAAAGGTGCGCATGTGGAAGAAGAGCTTCAAGGAAGCTATCACGATTGGGTTTAGAGTTGATACACTCTACCAGGTTGGAGGAAGTCCACTGGGAGCGATGACATGTGATACTATCTGACAGACTGAACTATGGCACCGAAGGTTTGGACACCTTCACTACAAAGCCCTTCCCGAAGCAAGGAAGGTGGTGACAGGGATGCCCGAGTTTTCAAATAATCATGAAGGTGTATGTAAGGGTTGTGCCGAAGGAAAGCATACAAGGGGACCTTTCCCCTCAAGTGTCACAAAGACATCTGATGTCTTGCAATTGATCCATTCTGATCTATCTGGTATGCTGCCTGTGACATCCTTGGGAGGATGTTCTTATTATATGATGTTCATAGATGACCTCTCTTGCAAAACCTGGATATACTTCTTAAAGAAGAAGGATGAGGCTTTCATGTGGTTCCGTACCTTCAAAGCCTTGGTGGAAAATATGACAGGGAAGAAGATCAAGATTTTGAGAACTGATAATGGCACTAAATATGAGACAAACGAGTTCAAGGACTTTTGCAGAGAAGTTGGCATCAAGAGGGAGACCACGATTGTCTATACTCCTGACCAAAATGGTGTTGTTGAACGAAATAATAGGACCATTGTGGAAGCTGCCTGTGCCATGCTATGTGACTAGGGTCTACCGAAGTTTCTACGGGGAGAAGCTGCGAACACTGCTATATACATACAAAACCGATGCCCGCATTCCGCTTTGGACTCCAAAACTCCCGAAGAGGTTTTCTCTGGTAAGAAACCTGACGTATCACATTTTAGAGTTTTTGGATGTCTTGTTTATTTTCAAGTGCTGAAAGAAAAGAGGAGCAAGCTGGATGCTTCTGGGAAGAAAGGAATGTTTGTGGACTACAGTGAAACTTCAAAGGCCTATAGACTCTATGTGCCTGGTCAAAGGAAAGTGGAGATATGCCACGATGTCACCTTTGACGAAGATGCTTCCCTGAGGAAAGTAGTCAATCTTCCGAAATCTGAGGAAGATCATGAAGCAAGGCCTGGAAATCAAGAGGAACCGAAGGATGAGACGATGCCTGATGTTGAAGGACCGATGGACCCGATTGATCCACCTCCTTCACTGGGAAAGAGACCATCATGGCTCAGGGACACTCTAGAAGATGTTGAGGGACATACGGCCCCAAGGGGGATATTCCGTGAAAGCAAGAAGCCGAGTAGATACCAAGGGTATCTAACAGCCATGAGTACTAATGTACAATCTGAGCCTGGATCTTTTAAGGAAGCCGTAAAGCATCAAGTCTGGAAGGATGTTATGCATGAAGAGTATGAGTCCATAATGAAGAATGATGTCTGGGATGTGGTTCCAAGGCTGAAGGACAAAGCAGTTTCACCTCGAAATGGCTCTACAATATCAAGCATGGATCTGATGGAAGTGCTGAAAAGTTCAAGGCAAGATTCGTTGCCCGTGGCTTCTCTCAAAAGGAAGGCATAGACTATGATGACATATTTGCACCTGTGGCCCGATATACCACCATTCGATCTATTATAGCCCTTGTTGCTACGCAAGGATGGAGTCTCCATCAGATGGATGTGAAGACCACATTTCTGCATGGTGCGATAAAGGAAGAGGTATATGTGGAGCAACCTTTGGGGTTCGAAGTCTAGGATTGGGACACCCATGTCTGCAAGTTGAAGAAATCCCTCTATGGGATGAAGCAAGCACCCAGAGCTTGGTACGAGAGGATAGATAGCTACCTGATGAAGTTGGGCTTCACTCGTAGTAATGCTAATCCGAACCTTTACTTCAAGGTTGTCAAGGAGAAGCCTCTCATTCTGGTGTTGTATGTGGATGACCTCTCCCTGACAGGTGCTGACCCTCTCATTCATCAGTGCAAGAGGGAGCTCGCTGTTGAGTTCGAGATGAAGGACCTAGGACTGATGCACTATTTCCTAGGCCTGGAGGTCTAGCAGAGACCTGGCCAGATTTTCCTTTGTCAAGGAAAATACATTGTGAAGCTTCTGGAAAGATTTAGTATGGTGGACTGCAAGTCCGTGTCGACATTGATGGAGCTCAACTTCAAAAAGTTGAGTGGCAGCGCTGCTGGGCCCGTATTGGAAAATCCTACAGAGTATCATCAACTCATAGGGGCCCTGATGTTCTTAGTGAACACTTGTCCAGATATATGTTTTGTATTGAACACTCTGAGTCAACAGATGGTTGAGCCTCATCACTTTCACTGGGTTGGTGCCAAGAATCTTCTGAGATATCTTTGGGGCACGATAAACCATGGGCTGAGATACACTGCCGAGAGCGTGACACTCCTTGGATATACTGATGCCGATTGGGCTGGCAGTGTGGTGGATCGTAAGAGCACATCCGAATGCTGCTTCAATCTTGGTTCTGCTTCGATATCATGGATAAGCAGGAAGCAGAAGTCAATGGCTTTGAGCACCGCAGAGGCCGAATACATTGCAGCGAGTATGGCCTGTTGTGAAGCAGTTTGGTTGCGAAAGCTCTTTAGTAAGCTGTTCAGACATGTGCTAGATACCACCGTGATACTCTATGATAACTAGAGTGGGATTCGCTTGTCCGAGAATCCAGTGTTCCACGATCGATCCAAGCATATTGATATCAGGTACCACCTTATCCGGGATATGGTACAACGAGGCGTCGTGAGGCTCGATCATATAGGAAATGATGAGCAGGTCGTGGATATTCTCACAAAGCCCCTGGGGAAGGTCAAGTTCCTAACCTTCCATGAGAGTCTTGGTATCGTGGAACGACCTTATGATGTGGGTCATGTTGGACGATGAACTATGGGAGCTCTGGGGGGCTTTGGGGATAGCTTCTCGGAGCTATAAGCAACCACAGGGCTAGGCTTTTCGAACCTTGTTGGTGTGCTTGGGCCCCACCATTGTGATTATTGAGTTGGTTCACCTCTCATTATCTGTGCCCCGTATGCATCCTACCCATTGAGTTCAGGGCTCATGGGAAGTACCTCTCATTTGGCCAATGAGGTGGGAAAAGCTAGAGACTAGTAGCAAAGACTGATGGACGCATTAGAGATTATCGTACTCTCTTTCTAGGATAGCACGGTCCAACCACTTGATCTGGGATCAAGTATAGTGAGGTTTCGGACCTCCAACTGACTTTAGGTGAGGTAAACCAACTTTGGGTTGGTATGAGACTCTTTGTGAGTCCTATAGATGTTTCGAACCTCTGGGCTGAATCTGTCAACTGGGAATGATGTCTTTGTGACTAACCCACTTCTATTCTAAAATAAAGAGGCCAGCAAAGCAAGTTACGGCAGGATGATGCACGATGTTTGATTGCACAGGTGGATGGAGTTCTCCCTAGTTGAGAGGGAGTGTTAAAATTGGACAACTAGGTCCAAACTCCATGTTGTGATGCTTAGATGAAGACACCAATATTTTTATTGGGTTCCTCTTTCGGAGAGGTGCAAGATTGATCTAAAGATCATATTGATCGAATGAGCAGAACATTTATTTTGAATTTATTTTTAATACTTTCAAAATATGTGCAGGTCGGCCTTAAGGTTTTAAACCCCCAGCAAATGTGTCACACACCCTCAATGATTGATATAAATAGAGTCAATGTTGGAGGACATTTCACTCATCTCCTCATCACACATATTTCTCTCTCCACTTCTGATTGGTTCGAGCTCCAAGGAGGAAAATCTGTGGTTCACATGTGGGAAAGGACGAAGACTGTTTTTGCTGCAACTAGGGTTTTACCGTAGGTTTGACCAGCATTGACTTTGGTCAACGCATGGTCCAAAGAAGCTGATTTTTGGCATAGACTTCAATTTATGAAATCCGTACACTTTGGCACAAAAACTGAGGTCAAAGGTTGACCGAAGACCAAGATGCGTTGACTTTTACTTCTTGTTGTTCTGCGTTGACTTTTCTGGGCAGCGTTGACTTTGAGTTGACCATGTGGTTGTTTCGAGGGTTGTTGTGACACATGCTGGGCTGGCTGACCAAGGAGACTTTGCTGGTTGAAGCATCCTGTTGACCTCCGTAACGCACCAACACATTTATCTGTTTCTGGTTTGTCTTCTGTTGATCCACAAGTATGTTCTATCAGCATTTTACTTGATTGTTTATGTGATTGCTGTAGTGAAAGTAAAGTTGCATCAAGCATAGAACATCTACATAAATTTACAATAATGCAAGGAGTTATGCCAGCGTACTTTCTTGCCATCCAAAAGAGGAAAAGATATCTTGCCAAGAACAAAGGGCCATCTCAAACCCAAGAAATGAAGGAAGAGCAACTCCAAGGAAGAATGTCGATTCAAGCTATGGCTTTTACAACAGGGACCAAACTATCTTTCTTGGGAATTGTTACTATTGTAAAAACTTTGGTCATCAAGCTAAGCATTGCAAGGCTCATAAAAATGAAGCACCAAGATTGAAAAGTCAAATAAACAAACTAAGTGGTCCTAAAGAGCAAGGACAAATCAAGACTTACAATTCTTTCGATCCTTTGGCTAAGTTTGATCCAACTTGCTCATCATGTAATAATTATGGTCATAATGAGCAAAATTGCCCACTGAAAAAGGAGGAAGCTAAAAAGGTGAATCTCAATACAGATAAATGTGGCCTAGCTCTATGTGCTCATAGTGATGAGAATCATTGGTTCGTGGATAGTGGATTCTCAAGACATATGACAAGTGACCAAAATAAGTTTGTCTCATTGAACAAAAAGAATGGAAATGTATCCTTTGGAAGTGGATCTGCTAAGATCATTGGAAAAGGAACAGGTACTCTCATTAATGGGCAAGGAAAGGCTGAAAATACTTTGTTGGTAGAAGGGCTCAAACACAATCTTTTAAGTGTTAGCCAAATTTGTGACCAAACACATAATGTTGTCTCTAGTACAAAAAATTGTGAAATAAGAGCCTCATGCTCGGGAGAACTTGTGGCAAAAGGAGTAAGAACACCAGATAACATTTACATTCTAAGGAAAATCCAAGGAGATAAATGTTATTTGAGTCAAACAGATGAAAGTTGGTTATGGCACAAGCGATTGGGGCATACAAGCTTTGACAGCTTGATCAATATCAGTAAGATTAATGCAGTAAGGGACATTCCAAAGATGTTTGAGCTAGATCAAGTTGTATGTGGCCCATGCCAACATTGAAAGCAAACTAGAACCAGCCACAAAACTAAGGAATTTTCAATATCAAAACCTCTGGAAATCATTCATGCAGATCTATGTGGGCCAACTAGAACTCCAACTCTTCAAGGTGAAAGGTACTTTGCTTTATTTGTTGATGACTATACTAGAATGATGTGGGTATATTTCATAAAATATAAATCCGAAGCATTTGAATGTTTTAAGGATCTTAAAGCTCTCGTTGAAAATGAGAAAGATTCTAAGATTAAATGTCTTAGAACAGATAGAGGAGGAGAATTCACCTCAAATTAATTTGATGAATTCTGTAAAGAACATGGAATCGAAGAGAACTCTCCGCTGCTAGGAACTCCCAAGCAAAATGGAGTAGTTGAAAGAATAAACCGAACCGTTAAAGAAATGGCAAGGAAAACGTTACTAGCAGCTGATTTGCAACCAAAATTTTGGAGAGAAGCAGTTGGGACGACAATTTATACCTTAATTCGAACCCAACTAAGACCAAATAATGAAAAGACTCCTTATGAATTATGGAAAGGAAGACCTGCTTCAGTAAAATATTTTAGGATTTTTGGAAGCAAATGTTTCATAAAAATCAATGATGACTCACCATGAAAATTTGATTCTCGGGTTGACGAAGGAATATTTCTTGGATATTCCACAAGGAGCAAAGCCTACAAATGTTACAACAATCGTCTACGGAAAATAGCGGAAAGCATTGACGTGAAGGTTGATGAAGGCATTCCAGAAAAGAAAATTGAAGATTGTGAGGTTGAGTCCTTTCTTGAAGAAAGTGAAGAAGAATCTGAAAAAGATGAAGAACCACAAAGTGAACCTTCACAAACTCCTCCTAAGATCAAATTCCTTCAAAAACATCATCCAGAAGAACAGATTATCGGGAATATAGATGAAGGAATTCAAACTCGAAGAAGGATGACAAACATTCCAAGAAAAGATGATGTTGCTCTCTTATCTTTAATAGAACGTGAATTTTTTTCTCAAGCAAGTAAAGATCCCCGTTGGATAAAGGCCATGGAAGAAGAAATATCTCAAATAAAAAAGAATGAGACTTGGGAGCTGGTACCTCGCCCACAAGATAAGAATATAATTGGAACAAAATGGGTATTCGAAAACAAGATGAATGAGGATGGACAAATTATCAGAAATGAAGCTAGACTTGTTTGCAAAGGATACTAGAAAATTGAAGGAATTGACTTCGAAGAAACCTTTGCACCAGTAGCTTGATTGGAAGCTATAAGAATGTTTTTGGCATTTACTTGCTCAAAAGGATTCAAGGTTTATCAAATGGATGTAAAATCAACATTTCTAAATGAAGAACTTAAGGAAGAAGTTTACATGGAGCAACCAGAAGGATTTGATCTTGCCGAAGGGAAAGACTTTGCATGCAAGCTGAAAAAGGCCTTGTATGGATTAAAACAAGCCCCTAGAGCATGGTATGCAAAGTTGGATCATTATCTGCAATAAGAAGGTTTCAAAAAAGGAGTAGCAGGTAGCAATCTCTACATGAAGATAGACTAGGAAAAACTTTTGATCACTCTTGTATACGTTGATGATCTTATCTTTGCTAGCAATGATGATGAGACGAGCCATGAATTTGCTCTAAATATGTCCAAAAGGTTCGAGATGTCAATGATTGGTGAGTTGTCTTACTCTCTCGGGCTACAAATATCTCAAAACTTTGCAGGCATGTTTATATCTCAAGCAAAATATCTTAAAGACATGCTCAAAAGATATGAGATGGAAGATTGTGCACCTATGAGCACACCGATGACCACAGATTGTAAATTAAGTAAAGATGATGATACCCCTCTCATAGATGCAACTCTTTACAGGTCAATAATTGGAGCCCTCCTATACTTAACTTCTACAAGACCAGATATTATGCAATCAGTGGGAATGGTAGCAAGATTTCAATCAAGTCCTAAACAATCCCATCTAGCAGTTGTAAAGAGAATTCTCAGATATCTAAAAGGAACTGCAAATTTCGGTCTTTGGTATCCTAAGAGCTCAATTCTTACTGTGATAGCCTACTCTGATGCTGATTAGGCTGGAAGCGTGGATGATCGAAAAAGTACCAGTGGAAATGCATTCTTTATGGGAGATTGTCTAGTATCTTGGCTCAGCAAAAAGCAATCATCTATATCTCTTTCTACAACGGAAGTCAAATATATAGCTGTTGTTGATTGTTGTACACAAATTCTATGGATGAAGGAAGCTTTGAAGGATGTCAACATAGAAAGTAAGCAACCAGTCACTATTTTTTGTGACAACACTAGCGCCATCAGTCTTTCAAAGAATCCAGTGAAAAACCAAACATATTCCAATCAAATACCACTTTCTCAGTGAACAAGTTGCTGAACAAAATATCAAGTTCGAATACATCAATACAAAAGAGAAAATTGCAGATATCTTTACAAAACCCCTTCCACGAGAAGCATTTGAGTATCTTCACCAAAAGATAGGGGTCATTGCTCTTGCATCACATTAAATCAAGCAGCATGTCGAGAGGGACAACATGATAGGGGGAGCACATTGACACCCCATTGCCATTGATATCAAAGGGGGAGAGAAGAAAAACATTGCCATCCAATGACAAAGGGGGAGAGAAGAAAAACATTGCCATCCAATGACAAAGGGGGAGATTGTTAATCTAAGTTGTCATTGATGTCAATATAGGATAATGAAGAAATGTTAGACATGTCAGACATGTATACTTGTTAAACGAATAGATAATATTCTTTGGTGATCTTGATGATGGTAGACTACATGATGTCTTGATGATTCATATGATTATGGCATGGTGAATTGATGACATTGACATTATAACCCTATGCCCAAAAGCATTCTGCTCTACCTCCATTTCTACACTAATAAATGACCAGTCATATTAAAAAATATTTTTCACCACCTTAGAGACAGAATTTCTCTATGAGACCTTTACTATTCTACACAGCATATTTTTAGCTTTCTAATGAGCTATCACTTGGTCTGAAACTCAAAGTATTCTGAGAAATATGAATTTTTCAAGATAAAGAAATATGTCTGGTCACTGAGCCGACCTAAACCTCTTCTCATGTCGGTTTTCCCTAAAACAACATGTCCTTTCATTTAAACACAGAATGAACCGTATTAATAAGAGTGTTGAACCTTCTTTTTTATCATCAGTTCGATCATCATTTTGGAAGGCAACGAGCTACAGGTTCACATCTCGTGAACCTTCAGGAGGAAGAAAACAGGAACAGGTTATATACCTCAGTATCTAGCTTAGTGTGGTGGATAGTCTCTCCGTCTTCATTTTAGGATTAATACAGGAAACGAGACAGGGTTTTGTATCTCCAAACTTCAGGGCTGGAAGTACCATTCCTGTTCTCGTTGGACTGTGGGAGCCTACCTCCCCTAGACTGTGGAAAATTCCAGACTGTGCACCTTCTTTTATTTTGGACTGTGGCTATATATATATATATATATATATATATATATATATATCTATCTTCAGACTGTGGCTATATATATACATCTTCAGACTGTGTCTTTTGTATAGTGTGTATTGTTCTGAATTGGTCAGCTCTCTACTCGAACAGTGTATCATTTAAGGTGCTACCTTTGTTTATCTGTGAAGCTTCAAGTTGCGGTGAGCACTTATATTTCGGAGTGTGAACTGTGGGTACTATCCTATTTCAGATTGTGTCTACAACTTGGATTGGGAAGCTCCTGAGGACATGTGGTCAATCTTAATCAATAAGACTTGTGTCTTTGTACAGTGGCACATTGATCCTCCCTTAGACAGTGAAGAACTCTTGGATTGATAAAGTAAAGCTCAACAATAATGTCAACACAGTGAAGCAAGACGATCATGCAGTGAAGTCAATATAGCAATTTTGGAGCTGATTGTACAGTGAAGAAAATGTCAAGGACATTCAAGTAAGTACTATCGTCATTCTCTATCAAAAGGATTGGTGCCCTAGGGGTTGGTGCCTCTAAACGCAAGGTTGGAGCCTTGGAAAGGATAGGGTCGAAGCCCTAGAGGTCGGAGCCTCACCAAAGTCCAAGTTGGTGCTTGGCAATAGGTTGGCGCCTGAAGTATTGAAGGGTTGGTACCCTCACATAATTATTGTATTCAATTATTTGAAAAAGGATTGAAGTTCTTCTTGATCCTTAATAATATTATTATTATACACTTCTTTGTTTTTAATTGTGAAGAATCTAACTGGTAAATAATAACAATTGAAAAGAAATATTGATTCACCCCCCTCTCAGTATTTCCAACACTGCACTGCTGATGTTCGACACTGTTTCCCACCAACCACTGCGTTGTTGCATCTATGTTGTTGTTGACCCTACATACTACTGCCAACTGCATCTGCATTGCAACTCTACTGCTGCTGCATCATAAAAACATCCAAAATACTGAACTAAGTGTTCAACATGATGCATCTGATATTGAAGATCTGACTACTTCTAGTCTCTGCGCTGACCCTTTGAAGTTGCTGCGTTGTTGCTGACTCTACGTTGTGCCTTATTGCATTGCTGCCAACTCTGCTTTGCACTGCTTAGACTCTAGCGCTCTCTAGCCACTGCGTTGTCACTCTGCCACTCCTCTGTACCAGTTGACACTGGTCCATCCTGCTACTTCTAATATGGGCTTCCGTAGCAAGGTATTGATCCAAGAGGTGGACTCCTCAAGGATCCTGCCCAACTACAACTCTTTCGAACTATAGTTCTAGATCAGCCCAATTCTACCCTGGAGATATGTGGGCAATCATGGCGAACTCCTCGATCCTTGCAGTTGCAGCCTGCAGATCATGTTTCTCATCCTTGTCCTTCTTCTTGAGAGGACACTACGTAGAGTAGTGACCCATTTCACCACATCGGAAACACTTGATCTTTGAGACGTCCTTTTTCCACCTCCACTGCCCCTGCTGCCCCTTGGATGCAAGGGCTGTATTCTCTTCCTCCTCCTTGGGCTTCGTCCCACTACTGTTGCTGCCATCAAGTTTACACTTGATCATATCTCGCCTCATCTCTTCCTGTTGTAGAGCGACCCACATCTGTTCCCAATCAGGCAACCTTTCTCTGCCCAGAATGCTCTGGACAAAGACTTGCCATTCATCTAAGACTGAGTTCAGGGCCAATCTTACCATCTCTGTGGCCTGAGGTGTTGATCCGACAACTACTAATAGATCTAGGGTTTCCTGAAGCTAAGCAAGGAATGGATCAATATGTTCTCCCTTATGCATCCTCATAGATCGCATCTTCTCTTGCAAGTACATCTGTCGCCGTTCGGAAGATCCTTGATAAAACATCACTAAGGCATCCCACATCTCCTTGGCAGCCCCTTTGCCAGTGATGTGATATACTACATGATCCCTCACTCCATCGAGGATCAAACGCTTAGCCTTCGCCATATTCTTCTTGTAGGCTTTCAATAGATCTACATCTACGGGGATAGCTACCGCATTCTCAATAAAGGCCTTGAGATCATGCTCATCTAATAGAAAAATGATCCTTGCTTGCCAGATCACATAGTTGGAGGCTCCCTCCAACCGATCTTGATCTCTTAGCCCATTAGCTGCCATCTCTGCCAACAAAAAGTCGAACTGCTCCCTCTCTCCTCTGCGCAGTTGTTAGGCTAGCCCAGGGTTGTGGTGGAGCATCCCCCCCTCTCGATCCCACTCCCAAAACGCACTCCGAGCGGGAGTGTTTTGGGAGCGCATAGGGAGCGCACTCCCGAAAACGCTCCCTGACTTTTCGGGAGTGCTCGGGAGCGAACACTCCATGAGCGCTCCCTCCTTAAAAAAGACGCTCCGAGAGTGCTTTTTTCAAGCAGGGAGTGCTCGCGGAGCATTCGCTCCCGAGTGCTAAAAAATGCTCCCGCCAGGCGAACGCGCGCAGAAAAAAAAAAAAAAAAGCGATCGACAACCAGAGAAATGGAGGTAAGGGAGGGTAGGGGAGGGGAGGGAAAGAATAAAATCCCTCCCCCCCATTCTATTTGTCATTTCAGAGAGAAGAGAGAGAGCAAGAAGAGAGGAGAAAGAGGAAGAAGAGAAGAGAGGAGAGGAGGCCTCTGCTTGGATCGAATCATCGAAGGACAAAAAGGTAGGACCCCAATCACCAATGATCTAATTTTTTTTTTCTATCTTTAATTTGTTTAAACATGAAAATTTGATTTTTTTTTCTATGTTTGATAAATTAATATTAACTTGTTGAAAATGAAAAAAATGATTTTTTTTTTGCTACGTTGCATTTTCATTTGTTTAAAAATGAAAAAAATGAATTTTTTTATTTATACGTTGCATTTTAATTTATTGAAAGTTGAAAAATTGATTTTTTTTTCCAGGTTGCATTTTTTCCTATTCTCATTTGGCATTCCTCCATTGTTTTGCAGGTTAAAAACTTGAAATTTTGAATTTTGAAAGTTGAAAGTTAAAACATCATGGACATGGCTATATTGCTTGGCATTTTCTTCATGTTGGTTCCATTTTTTGTTATTATGGTGTTGGAGAGTAGGAGAAAGAGGCCTAATCCAGAACAGGAGGATGAAGAAGTGGGTTACAGTGGATATGATGAAAATCCTGAAAAGGAGTATCAACCGGAGGAGGAAGAGGACTTAGGGGAGAGTGGAGATAATGAGACCATAGTGACACCAACTAAAATTGACCAAACACCATTGTGGAAATATTTTACTAGACTTGAAGGGTGGAACCACTAAATTTATATGCCCCCATTGCAATACACAATACACAGGTTCATACACCCGTGCCAGAAGGTACCTTTGTGGGAAAAGGCCATGGGATGGAGATAAAAATATAGGATAGATTCAGAAATTTCTACAGGGATGACTGGAGCAGTGGGTGCAAAGGATCACAGTGAGCGGATGGTAGAGGCTAGGACGCTGTAGAGGGAGCATCACAGTGCAAAAGCAGCAACAGTGTAGAAGCAAGCAGCGCAGAGGGGCCGATGGGACTTCAACAGCGCAGAGGATGCAGTGCTTACGCAGTGCAGAGTTGTAGCAACGTAGTGGCTTCAAGAGGACAACACAGAGCAGCAGTCTAAGGAGCTTCAGTGATGAGATGCAGCACGACTGACTTGTCTGTCAGTGTTTGGGCAGGGGTCCTTCAGTTGCTTACTCTCAGCAACTGAGTTGCAGTGCAGCAGTTGGCAGCATTGATGTAGCAGTGACTGTGGTAGAGTCATGGGCAGCAGTACAGAGAGCAGCAGCAGCGCAGTGATGAAGGGTAGTAGGCCAAGCACCAGCGTGGAACCGATGCCAGAGATCAGAGTAGTACTTCGGTGAGGATATATTGCTAGAGCACATTCCTCACTAAGAGGGAGTGTTGAGATTTTGGGTTAGCATCAGATGTGCTCTAGCTCTAAAATGTTGTGGAGGAGGTGGAGTACATGAGATCTCCAAGACCCAGAAAGCGTTTGGGGAATTCCATCAGGTTTAAGAGTTATTCAAATAATCAATCTTTTTAATTAAGTACCCTAAGTCTAACTTAGGAAACTTAAAAGATTAAAGTGAATTAAATTAAACATGTGATGAAAATGACTTAAGTGATGCGGATCAGGCAACTTCTAATCTTAGCTGTCAATTAGAGATTAGATCATGGTCGTTGGTTTGCCAACGAGAAAATTTTATGGGAAGGGTTTGGGGTCAGTTGGAAGGCAAACACATTGGCGGAGCACTGAAGCTAAGCTGAAATTCTAGGGCGTGGCTTGCTAAGAATTTCAGGAAGAGTTTGCAGTGCAGCGAGGGGAAGTATTGGAAAGAGGATGATCTGATTTCAGGCCAAGAGTACAACATCGGCAGAGAGGCAGCATACCAAGCAACGTAGAGGCAAGCCAAAGCCACGTGGTCCAGCAGAGGCCATGCAGAGGCAACGTAGAGGCAACAAGAGCCATGCGGGGCTGACGCAAGCCCAGTGAGGGCAGCGTAGGGGCAGCGTAAGCCCTTCAGGGGTGACGCAGGCCCTTCCAGAGTAGCGCAGAGGCTGACGCAGAGGGCTGAGGAGCAGCTCTGGTGTTTCTAGTGGGCCAGAAAAGGCTCAAATTCATAATTCCCCGGTGAGGGCTGATTCAACCATATTTTCTGTCTCCGAGTGAAAGAGGTATCACTGTCGTGATTTTCTTTGTAGGGCAAAGCATGTCTGGTGCCCAGAAATTGTTGTATTCAGAATCTGCTTAATAATAAAACCCTGCAAAGCTAGCTGCATCGGTTTTCCCACATTGGGTTTTTCCAAGGACATTGGTCCAAAAAATCTATGTCACTTTGTCATGTGTATGTTCTATTCAATAAATGATCTGTAATTGTGTAGGTTGCAGTGGTATTTACTTTTCTAATTTACTGAAAAATTCAGAAATTAACTTGTAATTTAATTCAAGTAGGAGAAGTAAATCAAGACTCTGTAGTAGGGTTTCTTAGATTAAGAAACTTTCACAGTTCTCACATGCATTCTTCCTTGGGATTTGCTCCCAACTCTCTATATAATAGAGCCATGGGCTATCATACTGTATCATGTTATGAGCTATTGGGCTTGAAGAAACTTTGCCATTTTGTACTTGCATATTGGTTAATAAAATCAAGACTTTGGGGTTACAAAGTGGATGTTCTCTTGGCGTTATGAGGTGATTTCTTTCTGTGTTTGTACTTATTATGTTTGAATTTGCTTATATGTTTAATCTATGTAAATTCATATTTGCCATATAGCATGGATTGGTGCATGCAAGCTATCTTGCACACATCTTTGATCTAGAGCACTATCTTAGAAGTAAGCTTGCTAAGGCATTTTAGGTGGAATGCTTAGTTTATCTTGTTTAATTTTGATGCTCTAATCCTCTTGCTAATTAATATTTGATTCAAATGTGTAGAGAAGATCCATTTTACATTGTGTGCAGGAAATCTATCCGGGCCTAGGAAAAGTCTCAAATAGACTAACTCACTCCTAGACTCACAACGATGCAAGACTCAACTATCTCCAACTCCAAGTTTTGCATCCAACGAGAACCAAGAGGGAGTGTCATTTTTCTCTAAGTTACTTATCATCAAATTTCAAATTTCAAATCCAAAATATTTCTTTTTAGAGCATTTTAAAGTTATATATGCTATTTCAAGAGCGTGTTTCTAGATTAGACAAGTATGGGAGTTCAATCACATTCCTTGAGCTAGTGTTTTTGTATACTAGTTTGTACTTTAAATCTTGTCTATTTTGCTCTAACCTCTGACTTTGTTTTGCAGCCCATAAGCTTGAGCATTAGACAACAAGGAGCTTGAAGAGGAGGTGGCGAAAAACAATTGATTCTTCTTGCATGCAAAACCTTCCACTACCTCAAAGACCGATTTCTAGGGAGGTTGTGAGCATCTTACAGACAACAGCAAGATCACCTTGGTCGTGGGCCTTGTTACCGCTCAAACTAGCAAGGGACCTAAAGGGGTTCCTAATAGGGCAACTGCTAGACCAAGGGCAACGACGGAGGCTTAGCCCACTGTCACCACGGCTAAGACTCCCTACTCTTTACGGACTTTTACCGATGGAAGGAGTCTCAGTAGTGTAGGAATCACTTGTAAATTATATGTCAATGGATGGGTGGAAAGTGACCCTAAAAACCCTTTCCCCAAGATGGATTGAAGAATGGAGCTTGCTTGCTCTTCAAGCAAGGGGCTTGGTCCACTAGGGGTAGGGGATGAGGATTGGAGGGTTGAGGTGGAAGGAGTAGGCTCACAAATGAGGTTCTCAATCCCTATAATCCTTGGGAAACTTGGATTCCCAAATGGTCCTTGACAAATAATCTTTGATGAGAAGTGGGGCCACACAGGGCCAAGTTAATCCAGTCCAGGTTCAGGGATGGAATATAGCAACCAATGATGCTCCCATCCTGGACAAGGTGAGGGGAAAGGACCAAACAAGAATATTCACTTCAAAACGTTAAATTGATCCTATTTAGGTCTACCCTTAAGGATGCCTAGGAAGATTTCAACCCTAGAGCTAGGGCTCAGGATTCTTGGAGATCCCACTGTCGAAATTTCCTGAAATTTTGCGTAGAGGGAGGGGACCCACAAGTGCAATGCCCCCTAGGATATCGAAATTTTTCCTTGGCTCAATTCCCCAGAAAGTGATGCCCTAGGTGATCCTTGAGGGCTAGACCTTGGAAAAAGTGAAAAAGGGGAAAAATTATGGATAAAATGATCACCCTTCCATGGATCAGTGCCTTAGTTCACTTGGGGAGATGGAGTCAAGGATGATTAATGAGTAAGAACTTGGTTTCGTGGTCAAGGAGACTTGAAAAGTCAACTTCGTCCAATATTGGTGTAGAGAAAAGAATAATAGACTTTCAAACATTTGTAATTCAAGCAAAGAATGGAAGCTTCTCGAGAAAATATATCTCTAGGACATTTCATTCATATGACATTGGCCCATAGCCCCATACAGTAAAGTTGTTGGAAGATTCACCGAAGGAGCTACAGGAGTGATTGAGGACCCATTTCTGGAGTGTCGCAGCAATAGCAGCCTTTACACAGTTCTCAACCGGTATACACAGAGACTACGTAAGCACTTCCTTGGATTGCACAGTCATTGGAGGAGGCTCTTTTGTGGGAGCTGCCTTGGAGGGATTTTGGAGTTGAGGTGTTGGGGGATTGACTGGAGGTTCATTTGAGGAGGTTTGTTGGGGTTTTGAAGGGCAGTTATAGACAGTAGTAGCTACAGTAACAGAAATCGAATTTGGAGGAGGGCCAAGCTGCAAAGGGTCAAATTTTGAAGGTTGGATTAGGAGAAACCCTTCCTGGGTTTTTCTGGGTTTTGGGCAAGGATTACCTTCCCAAATTCCTAGAAATTTCTTAGCAGTTTTCAGTGGGTCAATCAGAGGCCGAAGTCAAGCAACAATGAAATCTAGAAGCAGCAGTTCAGTTTTATGGAGGAGCTTGCTATTGGAGCTGTGGGTTTTGCTTGTACTCATCACCTGATACTTGTAGCTTTCCTTCTACAAGCCAAAGTGCATTTTCTCCAACTATTTGTAACACAGTATCTTCCTATAATAAAATTTGACCAGTTTATGGAGTTGGTGCATATTTTCTAGTTCTTATGTTAATTTCTAAAAATTTCTATATTTATATATTTGCATGACTTTGTTATCTTTGTAAATTTTCCATTTGGAATATTACAATGGTATCAGAGCATGATCTTGGCCATCTGTGGGGGAGCTAGCAAGATCATGGAGATTTTGGCCATGCATGCATAGTGACTAGTAAATTTATGGACACTCCAATGACACAAAAAGGGAAGAGTACAGAGGGGATCATAGAGGAGCTAATGAGGCAGAACCAACAGTTGAGGAGGCAAAACCAACAGGTCCTAGAGAGGATGCAAAAAATGATGGGGACGTTGAGTCATACCCAACAAAGAAGCCATGTGCATGCGCAAGCGCTCCAGCAGAACAATACCCATGGCCAGCCTAGCCAACCTACCATGCCTCATTTTCTGGATGAACCGAAGAAGGGGAGGGAACCAAACACCTTTGTAGAATTGAGGAGGTCCTTCGCGGATAGGATTTATGAGTATGAGGCGTCGGACACTAGTATCAGGAGGGCTTTCTCTTTCGAGGAGCATAAAGGAGGATATTTAGAGGATGGAGCTAGGAGGCTTTACTGTTGGTAGAGACTGAGCCTCAAATGTCGAGAACCCGATGAGGAGATTGTGCAGGAGGTTGAGGGCACACAAGAGTGTGAGGAGAAGGTACACATACCGAGTGTGACGCAAGTGTCACCCTTGTTGGAGATCCCTTTGATGGTTTCAACTGGCACATTGGTGGAGGCAACTGAGCATATGACCGTAGGGCCATCTGTTGAGGATGTATCAGTTGATGAGGCACTCAGAGTTGTGATAGAGTTTCCAGATGATGACCACCTACAGCAGGTTGATGAGGGTCCAGGAGACACAAAGGTATCCAGAGTTGTGACTGAGTTTACAGATGATAGTCACCCACAACAGTTTCGACAGCTCCAGGCTGACCTTCTAGCATTGAAAAGGAAGGCCACGACAATCCGAGAGACCATTTTACAGCAAAATGAGGATCTAGAGGGCATGAGAGTGGTTTGTGCTGAGTCGGTGGCCAAACTAGCTCACGTTGGGGAACAGTTGGATTCCCTAGCACACAGATAGAGGAGTACATCTTGGAGCGTCAGAGCAGTCCTCTTCAAGCATAATATATAGATGGGGATTGTAGCACTGATAGGTTATCTATGCACATTGGTGAGAGAGACGAAGAGTTACCTAGTCAAATTATATGTGCTAACCAACTAGCCAGACGAGCGACATGAGCTGCATAGGGTGCAGCATTCACAGAATTTAGGGTTTTTTTTTTTGTGTACAAGTGTTCGTGAATTTGATCCTTCCCTTAGGGTTGGATGGCAAGAGATTCTGAGTTGGTACCCGGTGGAGTGGGCTAGCCTTATAGAGATGATCATAGTCCGAAGGGAAGCTCAATAGAAGTTCTCAGACATTGGAGATGTTGGAGACCCAAGTTAGCATTCGGATCCAGGTGGGACTTTCTATTATATATTTGGGATGCAGGAGGGTTATGGCTCCGGTGGGATAGTGAACTCAGTGACTGAGTGCACTCATTCCTTGGGGGAGTTCCAGTCGGCACTAGTAATTAGGGTGTTTCTAAACCGAACCCGTGGGTTGTTTGGACATTTTGGATGTGTGAAAATTCCAAGTCCTAGATCTGGAATCCTACTGCAGCAAACTAAATTACTTCTCCTACTTGTGAATTACATAACAAGCTATTTTGCAGATTACTTCTGAAAACATTGAAGCAATTACTAAAGCAGCCTTCACATACTTAATTTAGATGTGAATAAAGGAAACTGAGCAAAAGAAATAACACACGCAGGACACCGTTATTTTTGGACAAATGACCCCGAAAAAACCCAATGCGGGAAAACCGGTGCAGCAGAGCTAAGGGTTCTATTATTAAGCAGTAGTAAATTCTGAATACATCTATGAATATCACTCCAAACAATTCAGTTATAGAGAATATGACTGACAGAAAGATTAGTGAGGTTACTTTACACTATCACCGGAAATCCATGTTGATCCGACCACTGAATGATGTGCCTCTGGCAGGCTCTGTGTTGCCTCTGTCCAGTCCCAACGTTAACCCTTCTGGGCACTACGTCACTCAGCTGGTGAATCGATCTGTTCCTCAAAAATCTCGATCTCTGCCTACCGGTCTCATACCCCGATTTCCGACTTTACTGTTGGTAGAGACCGAGCCTCAGATGTCGAGAACCCGAGGAGGAGATTGAGCCGGAGGTTGAGGGCACACAGGAGTGCGAGGAGAAGGTACACACATCCAGTGTGACGCAGGTGTCACCTTTGTTGGAGATCCCTTTGATGGTTTCAACTGGCACCTTGGTGGAGGCAGTTGAGCATACGATCGTAGGGCCATCCATTGAGGATGTATCAGTTGATGAGGCACTCTGAGTTGTGATAGAGTTTCCAGATGATGACCACCTACAGCAGGTTGATGAGGGTCCAGGAGACACAAAGGTATCCAGAGTTGTGACTGAGTTTACAAATGATAGTCATCCACAACAGTTTCGACAGCTCCAAACCAACCTTCTAACATTGAAAAGGAAGGCCACGACAGTCCGAGAGACCATTCTATAGCAGAATGAGGATCTAGAGGGCATGAGAGTGGTTTGTGTTGAGTCGGTGGCCAAACTAACTCGCATTGGGGAATAGTTGGATTCCCTAGCAACACAGTTAGAGGAGTACACAGTCAAAGCAACCCTCTTCGTGCATAATATAGAGATGGGGCTTGTAGCACTGATAGTTTATCTGTGCATATTGGCGAGAGAGAGGAAGAGTTACCTAATCAGATTAAATGTGCTAACCAACTAGTGAGACGAGGCGACATGACCTGCATAGGGTGCAGCATTCGCAGAATGGAGGGGTTTGTCTGTGTACAGGTGTTCGTAAATTTGATCCTTCCCTTAGGGTTGGATGGCGAGAGATTCTGAGTTGGTACCCGGTGGAGTGGGCTAGCTTTGTAGAGATGATCATAGTCCGGAGGGAAGCTCAACAGGAGCTCTCAGACATTGGAGATGCTGGAGGCCCAAGTTGGAATTCGGATCCAGGTGGGGCTTTCTATCATATATCTGGGATACAGGGGGGTTATGGCTCCGGTGGGATAGTGAACTCAGTGACTGAGTGCACTCATTCCTTGGGGGAGTTCTAGTCGGCACTAGTAGTCATGGCGTTCGTGAATCGAACCCATGGGTTGTCTGGACATTTTGGATGTGTGAAAATTCCAAGTCCTAGATCTGGAATCCTACTGCAGTAAACTGAATTACTTCTCCTACTTGTGAATTACATTAACAAGTTATTTTGCATATTACTTCTGAAAACATTGAAGCAATTACTAAAGCAGCCTTCAATTACTTAATTTTGATGTGAATATAGGAAACTGAGCAAAAGAAATAACACACACAAGACATCGTTACTTTTGGACAAATGACCTCGGAAAAACCCAATGTGGGAAAACCGGTGCAACAGATCTGAGGGTTTTATTATTAAGCGGTAGTAAATTTTGAATACATCTCTAAATGTCACTCCAGACAATTCAGTTATAGAGAATATGACTGACAGAAAGATTAGTGAGGTTACCTCGCACTATCATTGGAAATCCCTGTTAATCCGGCCACTTAATGATGTGCGTTTGGCAGGCTCTGTGTTGCCTCTGTGCAGTCCCAGCGTCAACCCTTCTGGGCACTGTGTCACTCAGCTGGTGAATCAATTTATTCCTTAGAAATCTCGATCTCTGCGTCCCGGTCTCATACACCGGTTTCTGACTTCTGAAATTGATTCTTCAGCAAACCCTTTAGATCTCCTCTAGCCCTCTGCGTCAGCCTCTCTAGCTCTGCACAGGAGCTGCTAGATCTCTCTCTGCCCTTCTCTGCTGATGATTCTCCGACTGAGAAAGATTTCTCTACGAATACTCTCTCTGCCCCTCACTGCAATGAAGAATCACTTAAATTGAAGTTTTCGTCCGAGAACTGCTCTGTTAGAAAATTCGATCACTAGATCCTTTCGTTGTGTTTTACAAATGACTCTCAAGCCTTCCTCTATAGTCTTCTCGTTGAGACTTCAACTGCCGAAATTATATCTCCAACCAACGGCTAAGATTACATTTAAACTTGATCTGCTTTTTCTAGAAGTTTCACCCACAGTTTAAATTAATATCCATTAATTATTTTAATTTCCTAAGTTAGACTTAGGGTCCTCATTAAAAATAATTAATTTATCAAATAAAACTGTTTCTGGGTGGAATTTCCCAAAACAATTTATGGGTTATCTGTAATGCACGTGTTTAAGCCTCTCCACAAAATTTGAGACTTAGAGCACATCTAATGCTACCCCAAATCAACAGGATGCACATGGAGTCAGAGGGAGAGTGGCATACTATGGCAGGGGTTGGCCAGAGGATGTGGCATCAGCAGGCCACCAGACGACACGTTGTATGGAGACAGTGCTCTCTCATGGGCACATTGGACACAGGTGTCATGGAGGCTAGGCACAGTAGTTTCATTCCCATTAGCATGAGGAGATAGACCACTTAGGTCTACCAGAGCAGATGAAGAGGAGTAGCCCATATCATGGTGGGGTCACTAGCGGAGTCGTGGATGTATTGACGCATGTGGGATGGCCAATGATGCAGGGTGGTGCAGTAGTTGGCGTAGGTGTTCAGTGGTGCACAGAGTCGTACCACGGAGTTCAGTGTTCTGGAGAGGAGTATAGAGGTATATGGTGGAGTGTTGAGTCGTGCGGACGTGCACTGTGTAGTAGGAGCAACTCACACCACCTTGAGGCTTCGCATGGAGTGATAACTACATCACCAAAGGAGGGGTATCGACTAATACAGGATGGTGTGGTAGCTAGTGGTGGTGTCCAACAGTGCACAAAGGGATCCAATTGGGTGCAGATGTGTGCCAAGGGGCACAAAGATTCACATTTGTATGCAGGGGACCAAAGGGATGCTTGGTTGTAGGCAGTGATGCGTGACGCCAGCAATTGGGGTTTTGGGGCATCACCTCAAAGGAGACCGTCTGATAGAGGCGACGGGCATGACGGTGGGTGTAACTCACCCCGGATCAATGAGGATACAAATGAGCACCATTTGATGATATCCATGGGGACTTGCGGGCCAGTCTCACTTCCACATTGTTTGCAGGCGCAAAGGAGTCAGATTTTGTCCCTCGATGCCTTCATCGCTAGCAACGAGATGCAAGAGGCTCGCTCGAGACAGTTAGTTCGGGCACATAGTGTCCAGAGACATGCTTCTCAGTGGTGGCATTTAGTCAAGGCACGAGATGATAGGTATAGGTCTGGGGAGTGCGTGGTTTGTTGCAGAGGTAGCTTATGCTCCACCCCTGAGTTCACACTTAGGGAGGTGATCGAAAGTTGTATGGTACTCTTTCAGCTGGACAGCTCAAGAAATTAGGTGAGCATAAGGTATGGGGAATGGTATTCCTTGTTGGCAGGGTGATGCCTAGGCTTCTGGCAATACCCAACCACATCATCAGGAGCTGGGATAGCAGAGATTGTTGTCTGATTTGGCAGGTGCCGAGCAGTTGGTCATTCGCAGGAAAAGCGCTCGATGCTCGATGCGTAGCTATTGGATACATAGAGGAGTCAGAGACGAGGCACAGATGGGTCCCAACCACTAGCGGCATATCACAGAGGCATGCAGTGAGGATTGGGAGTGGTGGACCTCTAGTATGGTCATGGGATTCAAGGATCCAATTGATGTGGGGGACACTCCATTACTTAGTGAGCACGGTCAAGATAGCCAATGATCCAGTTCATTATCAGGTTGACACATGGGGGATCACCGAGGCTTTCATTGTATGGCGAGGCAGGTAGTTGTTCAGGATGGGGGCCAACCATAGAGTGATAGGCGCAGGAATTGTTGAGTCCCCTTGGCAAGTTGGGCATAGCCTCAAATCATCAGATATATTATGGTTGAGATTTGTAGAAGATGAGGCTCTGGTATGAGCATGTTAGATAATTAGTCATGACCAAACTGTTGCAGGGTCAGCAGGATAGTTCCTTCCCACGATGGGCATGGGACCTTGACATCACAGTACTTGATAGTTCAGCGACCCTTGGGAGTGAGCTGGGCTTGACAGGGGGAGATCATTCTGACCTTCCATTGGATTTTAGTGATTCTTTGTTGGCGTGGGGGACTTCACCGGCATGGAGGGATGATCAACAAAGGGAGTTCAGGGGAAGCTCGTGCAGGGAAGGATTTATTTCCACAGGAGTTGGATTGTATCTTCAGGTGCCCACCCTTGGACTATATGAGATGGATGACTTAGTAGAGTGGTTGCACGTGGAGACAGATAGGACTTTATATGATTATGATGCTCTATTTACTGATGGTATGCGGGGGGCTTCGGGTGCCTATACCAGGTTGGACAGTGAGTGGAGCAACGAACGCCTCACGCCGATCAGGATGGCTTGGGATCCTGGCAAGACAGGGCAAAGATATGGGATGGATGGGTTGTACATTTGGGACCCTGGTATTATGTGCAAAGACTATTAGGGTCAGTTGATTGAGAGGGTGCTTGTTCATGCATTGCTTGAGGACAAGCAATTTTTGGTGGGGAGGACTGTAATGTCCCCAATTGAATTAATTTTGCAATTTTGATTAATAATAGCCCAAGGCAGTTTTGTTGAAGGGAACATAGGAGAAATGGAATTATTTGCATGTTAGTGGAATGTGGGGACCACTCACCCACATGAAATATGCACTTGGGGAAAAGGGAATTCGAATTCCCTAAGGAAAGATCGAATTTGTGGAGGGACCCACAAGCATGCATGCCCAGCACTTATAAAAGGAAGGAATGGAGGAGCCATTTTGCATCTTTTGCCTATTGAAGAAATGGAATTGCATTAGCTGCTTAGCTGAGCCAACATTGTGTTGTTCAGCACAAGAGCTTCCCAAGGAGCGAAGCCCAACCTTTCTTTGGTGGACTTCGAGTGCCACCCAAGGATGGCATTTTCCTTGCCTTGAGATCGGAGGAGTGAGTACCTACAGGTTTTGAGCTTTTCTAGAGAGATTGGTACGCAGTCTAGAGCTTCTATTGCGCAGTGGTTGGAGCCATCTTGCTATTGTGGAGTGGAGTTTCTGGAAAATTCACCGGAGGAGCTACAGGAGTGATTGAGGACCCATTATGGAGTGTAGCAGCAGTAGCAGCCTTAGAGGAGTAGCCTTTACGCAGTTCTCATCTGGTATACACAAAGACTGCGTAAGCACTTCCCTGGACTGCATAGTCATTGGAGGAGGCTCTTTTGTGGGAGTTGCCTTGGAGAGATTTTGGAGCTGAGTTTTGGGGGGATTGATTGGAGGTTCATTTGAGGAGGTTTGCTGGGGTTTTGAAGGGCAGTGATTGAGAGTAGCAACTGCAATAACAGAAATCGAATTTGGAGGAGGGCGAAGCTGCAAAGGGTCAAATTTTGAAGGTTGGAATTAGAGGAAACCCTTTTTGGGTTTTTCTGGGTTCAAGCAAGGATCACCTTCCCAAATTCCTAGAATTTTCTGAGCAGTTTTTAGTGGGTAAGTAAATCAGAGGCCTAAGTCAGGCAGCAATGCAATCTAGGAGCAACAGCGCAAGTTTCTGGAGGAGCTTGCTACTGGAGTTATGGGTTTTGCTTGTACTCATCACATGGTGCTTGTAGCTTTCCTTAAGCAAGCCCAGGTGCATTTTCTCCAACTATTTGTACCACAGTATCTTCATATAATAAAATTTGGCTAGTATATGGAGTTGGCGCATATTTTCTGGTTCTTATGTTAATTTCTGAAATTTATGTGTTTATATATTTGCATGACTTTGTTATCTTTGTAAATTTTCCATTTGGAGTATTACATGGGGACATAGAGGGACACAATAAACAGATTACTCGATATGATGATCACATAGAAAAGGGGCAATGATTGTGTGCTCACAATCTTGAGGGTATGAATGGGAAGAAGAGATACATCTAATGAGTAGCTTTTCCTCAACATCATACTCAAGAGGGGGACAAGGTCTAACAATATCAGTGATGGTATGAGAAAGGGTGAGGCAATGGCTTATGGATAATGCGGTTATGTGCTTGGGATCATAGAGAAGGGAAGGAAAAGTAAGGCTCCTACTAGTGTTATCATCAGCATCATAAATGGGGCTCTAGCCAGCTACTTCCAACGATCCTTCTTCATCTATGGGAAAATAATGGTCTCTCCTTTCAACAATGTGAATAGGTAATGTTACCCACCACCTGTGGGTAATGTATATAGGAGAATTTTTTTCTCCTAGATAGTTCTCAACCGGCAGCAACAGCGCCTTGCAGCCACCAAATAGCTAGATGTGCCATGTCTTTGCCACCTCAGCCAACCATGTGGTCCCTAGCCCAATTGTTATGAGTGCATGTTTGAAGGTGGTGTTGATTTTTGGGTAGCATCGAATGTGCTCTAGCTCCAAAATTTTGTAGAGGGACTAGAACACATGAGATCTCCAAGACGCGGAAATTGTTTGGAGAGTTTCCACCCGGAGTGAAAGTTATTCAAATAATTAATTATTTTAAATGGATCCTAAGTTAAAACTTAGGGAATTAAAATAATTAAAGTGAATTAATTTAAACATGTGGGTGAGAAGCTTCCAAGTGACGAGGATCAAGTCTAGTTTAATCTTAGTCGTTGATTAAGGATTAGATCACGGTTGTTGATTCATCAACAGGAAAAGTATAAAGGAAGGCTTGAGGGTCAGTTGGATAAAACACACACAGTGAATCAAGAGATCGAATTCTTCTGATGGAGCAGTGCTCGAACGAAGATAAGATCTAAGTGATTCAGTTGCAACGAGGGGCATAAGCAGTTATTGGTCGGAGGACCAAGAGTACATAGCAGAGCAAGGGCAACAGAGACAACAGAGGAAGCAGCGCAACCACTAGGAGAGGTGACGCAGGCCCACGGAGGGCTCACGCAGGGGTAATGCAGACCATCCGAGAGACGGTCTAGATTTAGCTGAAGATCTGGGTTTCTAAGCCGGGAGGGCTGAAACTCGATTTGTTGAGAGGTAGATCAACGCAGAGAAGGGGTGACGTAGTCCTCCGCCAGACCCATGCAGGCCTACGCATCTACTGCACAGAGGCAGCTGGGGTTTGACCAGTTTCTGATCCGGATCAACCAGGACTTGTAGTGTGAGGTAAAACTCACTAATTTCTCTGTTTATTGAGGATTTTCTCTGTTGGGTGAGCCAGATTTTGGCACCCTAGTTGTACTCAGAATATTGTTGCTTAATAATACAACCCCTCGGATCTGCTGCATCGGTTTTCCCGCATTGGGTTTTTCCAGGGACAATTGTCCAAAAATAAGTGTCCTTTGTATGGTTGTCTCATTTATTTTTCAGTTCTTGATATGTATATAGGTGTAGGCTACAGTGTATTTACATTAGTATTTTTACTGAAGTATTCAGAAAAATAACTTGTTAATATAAACACAAGTAGATAATGTAAATCATTTTTTCTGCAGTAGGATTTTTGGTTTAGATTTAGAAATTTTCACATGGTATCAGAGCGATTGCAAATCAAGAAGGACTAAAGCCATCAGCAAAAGTATAAAGAAGAATTTGCCGCAGGAAAGCAGTTGTCCCGAGTGACAGTGTTGAACCAGAAACGCAGAGGAAGGGTGACGCAATCACCATAGGGGCTCACACAGCGCTTGCGTCAGCCTGCTAAGGTGACGTTGTAGCTGCAGGAGGCAGCACATTGGTTGTTGGGCCAGCTTAGAGGCTATTGAGCCTCAGTTATCCTGTTGTTGTGGTTGGAAGAGCAGTACGATTTCTATCTGGAGTTGTTGGTGGGGCATTGTTTCTATTGGTGCAGAACAATGTCTAGTGGGGCAGAAGCAAAGTAGAAGGAAGCAGTGCCTCAGAAGATTTCTTGCCAAGAAGTTTAGATCTAGTGTTGAGCAGCAGCAAAGCAAGATCAGAGAGGAGTATTTCGACATTTTTTGGCATAAGGATTTTCGTGAAGGAAATCTAATCTCAAGGGGAGCTTGTTCCTTAGAGGGTTTCTAGCGCCAAGAAATCCAGATCTGAGTTTTGTTGGGGCAGCAGCGTAAGAGAGAGAAAGGGACTTGTTCAACACTTAGTAGAGTAGAGATGGTTGTGATTGGACTAAGGGATCAGGACAGGATGGATGGAGCATCCAACTTTGTCATCTGGAAGGCCAGGATCCTGGCAGTTTTGGATGAACATCGCATCAAGGATCATTCCTTGAACACTATTGTTGTTTCGGTTGATGTTGATCCTCTCAAGAAGTACGAGGAGGCTCAGGCAAAATCAAAACGCATGATCATGGACAGAGTCAAGGATCATGTGATCCCACATATTGTTGAGAAGAACACAGCAAGGGAAATGTGGGAGGCCTTGACCACTATGTATCAAGGATCTTCTGTCCAGTGGAAGATGTTGGTTGAGAACCAGCTGAGATTATTTCAGATGTAGAAGGGGGAAGAGATCGACCCCTTCCTCATTAAATTGCAAGGGATCCGAGATCAACTAGCTTTCGTAGGGGCTACACCAGATGTTGGGCTTATGGTCAGGACTGCCCTGAATGCAGTCACTGAAGACTGGGAGACCTTTGTCCAAGGCATCTTGGGCAGGGCAGCTCTTCCAAGTTGGGAAGAGATGTGGGCAACTCTTCGACAAGAAGAGCTCAGACAGTGGACCAAGGCGGGAAGCAGCGGCAAAGGGATCAAAGTCAAGTAGGAGGAAGAGGAAGATGCGACTCTCGCATCTAAGGGACATCAAGGGCAGCAGAGAAGGAAAAATAAGGACCTCTCGAAGGTTAGATGCTTCAGATGTGGGGAAGTAGGACATTTCGCCTCACAGTGCCCTCTGAAGAAGAAGGGCAAGGAAGAATCTGACTCGAAGGCTGCTCCAGCTCACGCTGATGAGGATGATGATGATGGATGCGCCATGAGTGCTTATGCACCTAAGAAGTGGGGCAATGTGGAGTTGTAGATCAGCTACATGAAGAAAGGGGCGGGATCCTTGAGGTGCCCAATCTCTTGGATCACATACGGCTACGGGAGCCCTTAATGACAGTAGCAGAATGACGAGTGTCAGTTGATGCAAGGGATTGTGGAGCAACACTGGCAAAGCTAGAGTGCCGAAGTCTGAAGCAGCACAAAGCAGAGGCAGCAGCAGGAGCGCAGAGTAGAGGCAGCAGCAACAGCGTAGTGCATAGTGGTGCAGCGTAGTGGCATCAGAGGGTTAACCCAGATTAGCAACAGAGGTAGTTCCAACATCGAAGAGTATTCAGGCTTACCAAAATGTCAGTTTTGGGAGGTTTTTCAGTTGCTTAACTCTCAGCAACTGAGTCACAGTGCAGTAGTTAGCAGTGGCAGTGCTATGGTCAGCATGATGCAGCATTTTGAGATGGAGTTGCACTACAGATGTAGTAGTGATAGTGGCAAAGTCATGGGCAGCAGTACAGATAGCATCAACGCAGTGGATGAAGGGAAACATGTTGAGCATCAGCAGCACATAAGACCGATGTCATGGATCAAGGTGATGTTTCTAGTGAAGAAGTATTGTTAGAGCACAATCCTCGCTAAGAGGGAGTGCTGATTTTTGGGTAGCATCGGATGTGCTCTAGATCCAAAATTTTGTGGAGGGGCTAGAACACATGAGATCTCCAAGACCCAAAAATCGTTTGGAGATATTTCACCCAGAGTGAAAGTTATTCAAATAATTAATTATTTTAAATGGAGCCTAAGTTAAAACTTAGGGAATTAAAATAATTAAAGTGAAATAATTTAAACATGTGGATGAGAAGCTTGCAAGTGACGAGGATCAAGTCTATTTTAATCTTAGTTGTTGATTAAGGATTAGATCACGGATTAGGTCGTTGAATCATCAACAGGAAAAGTATAAAGGAAGGCCTGAGGGTCAATTGGAGAACACACACACAGTGAATCAAGAGATCGAATCCTTCTGATAGAGCAGTGCTCAGATGAAGATAAAATCTAAGTGATTCAGTTGCAGCGAGGGGCAGAAGCAGTTATTGGTCAGAGCACCAAGTGCACATAGCAAAGCAAGGGCAACAGAGACAGTAGCGCAAGCAACGCAGCCACCAGGAGAGGTGACACAGTCCCTAGAGAGGGTGACGCAGGCCCATGCAAGGCTCACGCAAGGGCAATGCAGAGCATCCGAGAGACAGTCTAGATTTAGCTGAAGATCTGGGTTTCTAAGCCAAGAGGGTTGAAACTCGATTTGCTGAGTGGCAGATCAGCGCGGAGAAGGGGTGACGCAGTCCTCAGCCAGAACCATGTAGGCCTACGCATCTATTGTACATAGGCAACACAGAGGCAGCTGGGGTTTCACCAGTTTCTGATCCGAATCAGCCGAGACTTGCAGTGTGAGATAAAACTCACTAATTTATCTGTCTGTCGAGGATTTTCTCTGTTGGGTGAGCCCGACTTTGGCACCCTAGTTGTACTCAGAATAATGTTGCTTAATAATACAAACCCTCAGATATGTTGCATCGGTTTTCTCGCATTGGGTTTTTCTGGGGACAATTGTCCAAAACTAGGCGTGTCCTTTGTATCATTGTCTCATTTATTTTTCAGTTCTTGATCTGTATATTGGTGTAGGCTACAGTGTATTTACATTATTATTTTTACTGAAGTATTGAGAAAAATAACTTGTTAACATAAACACAAGTAGATAATGTAAATCAGTTTTTTCTGCAGTAGGATTTCTGGTTTAGATTTAGAAATTTTCACAGGTGGGCCACCCGACCCCAAAGGTACGACTTTTCAATGGTATAGTTGAGTAATTTCCCTTGCTTGTCATGGGCACTTTTGGGCATGGATTGGTGGGGGATTTCGGCAAAAAGAGTGGTTTAGGTATGTATTATGTTGAGATTTGGGGGTAGCATCGAATGTGCTCTAGCTCCGAAATTTTGTGGAGGAGCTGGTGTACATGAGATCTCCAACACCCAAAAAGTGTTTGGAGAAATTCCATCTGGTTTAAGAGTTATTGAAATAATTAATCTTTTTAATTAAGGACCCTAAGTCTAACTTAGGAAAATTAAAAGATTAAAGTGAATAAAATTAAACATGTGATGAGAATGTTGTAAGTCACGCGGATCAAGCAACTTCTAATCTTAGCCGTTGATTGTAAATTAGATCACGGCCATTGGATTTCCAACGAGAAAACTATAAGAGAAGGACTTGGGGTCAGTTGGAGAACACACACATTGGCAAAGCACTGAAGCTAAGCTGAAATTGTAGGGTGTGGTTTGCTAAGAATTTCAGAAAGAGTTTCAATGCAATGAGGGGCAATATTGGCGAGGGATTCTGATCCAAGGCCAAGAATACAACAGCGGCATAGAGGCAGCATATCCAGTAGTACAGAGGGCAGCCAGTGCCCCCCAGTGCAACTAGAGCCCAGTCAGAGGCAGCAAGAGCCACACAGGGCTGACGCAGGCCCAGTCAGGGCAGCGCAAGGGCAGCATAAGCCCAGAGAGGGTGACACAAGCCCTTCCAGAGCAGCGCAGAGGCTGACGCAGGCCAATAAGGCTGACGTAGAGCGCTGAGGAGCAGTGCTGGGGTTTCTGGTGGACCAGAATGGGCTCGAGTTCTGTAAATCCCGTTTGAGGGTGTGAATCAGCCATATTTTCCATCTCCGAGTGAAAGAGGTATTGTTGCCGTGATTTTTCTTTGTAGGGCCAACCATGTCTGGTGCCCAGAAATTGTTATTCAAATTCTGCATAATAATAAAACCCTCTAGAGCTAGCTGCAACGGTTTTCCCGCATTGGGTTTTTCCGGGGACATTTGTCCGAAAAATCTGTCACTTTGTCATATGAGCGTTACATTCAGTAAATGATCTGTATGTGTAGGCTGCTATTTGTGTTTACTTCGTTGTTTTTCTAAATATTCAAATTAATAACTTATATAAATAACGAAGTAGGAGAAGTAAATCAATGGTTTAAGGTTTCTTAGATTAAGAAATTTTCACATGGTATCAGAGCATTGGAGATCAAGCTGAATCTCCAACAAAATAGTTGAAGAACTTTTTGCTGCAGAGTGGAAGCTGAAGCAGCAGGGATCCAAAGAGGGCAGCGCAGCACTAAGAGTACGCAGTCCCAGCAGAGGCCACACAGAGGCAGCACAGAGCCTTCCAGAGTGACATAGGAGCAGCCTGCATTGCGTCACCGCTGCGCAGAGGCTACGCTGAGCCAGTCTGCTCACACAGAGGCTAGCCAGAGGGACGCAGTTCAATTTCGAGTTGTTGTGCAAAGTTGTCATAGTCCAGAAGCAGAGCTTAAGATCTTTAGCAGTTGTTGGTGTGGTGGAGATTCTGTCGGTTCATAATCATTCCTAGCTAAGTTGACAAAGAGCGGGAGGAGAACAGCCGTTCATCAGATTTTTGCCAAAGAAATCTGAGGATTGGTCAGGAGGGTGATCGAAGAGGCCTGATTCAGAAGATTTGGCAGATTTCCAATTCCAAGAAAGGAAATCAGTTATCAGAGGGAGTAGAGAGTGCCTTTCTCGCCAAGGACCTTAGATCCAAGTTTCTGTTGAGGGTAGCAACAAAAACAGAGAGAGGAGTATCTGTTTCGACAGATTGTTCTGAGCTAGATGGTGCTATACGGACTTCGTGATCAAGATAGGTTGGACGGCTTGTCCAATTTTGCTATCTGGAAAGCCACAATCATGACGGTCCTAGAGGCATACGCATTACAAGAGCATGCAGAAAGCGTCTTGGCTACACCAACCGATGCTTCCCTTCTCGCGAAGCATAATCAAGATGAAGGGCATGCTAAGCGCTTCATCATGGACGGGGTCAAGCATCATGTGGTCCCACACATAGCCGAGAAAAAGACGACTAATGATATGTGGAAAGCATTAACCACAATGTATCAAGGATAATCTGTCCAAAAGAAGATGCTTCTGGAGAACCAAATTGTGAAAAATCCAAGATCCGGATTCCTACTGCAACAAATCTGAATTACTTCTTCTATTATGTTTCATAATTACTTCATTACTGTGAAATATCAAAGTAATTTCTAAAGCAGTGTACACAAATAATATTGCGGAATAAATCTAAGTGTTGAAATAATCTGAACAAAATACAATGAAATACATCCACATGAGATAGTTATTTTTTGACTAAGTCCCCAAAAAAACCCAACTTGGGAAAACCGGTGCAGCAGATCTGAGGGTTTGTATTATTAAGTAGCAGAATCTTAAATACAACTAGGGTGCCAACATCCGGCAAACCCTTCAGAGAAATCTAGACAATCTGGTGAAGAATGTGAGATATACCTCACTCTGTAAGTCTTCGGCTGATCTGATAGCGTTAGTAAAGCCCTCACTAGCTCTGCGTGATTGCCTACGCTAGAACTGCGTAAGTCTGCGTGGGCAAGCTTGAGGAACTACGTCACCTTCTTCTGCAACTGATCTAGCTGATCTAACACTGGATTTTGGCCCTCCTGGCTCAGAACCCTAGCCTCTAGCTATCTCTGGACTGACTCCAAGAGACACTACGCAGTTTCTGCGTGATTTCCTGCAGGGTGTGCGTCACCTCTTCAGAAAACTGCATTGTCTCTCTCTGCGTCACCTCTGCCTCTCTCTGAAATGCACTCCTGGTCCTCCTGACCAATCTCTGCTTCTGCCCCTCTCTTGATCCGATCACTGAATCACAATCACTTAGCAAACCCTGCCCTAGTGATTTGATTCTTGATCAAAAGCTATGTCTCCTGACACAAATTCGAAAAATGCTCAATGGCTCAAGTGTCTCAATATCTTTTCCATAGGCCCCTCACCCTCCTTATATTCTTCTGTTGAACCTTCAACGGCCAAGATTAAAACATAATCAAGGGCTAAGATTAACTTGGAGGTGATCCATGACTTATCTAGAAGATTCACACTTAGTTTAATTAATCAGTTTCCCTAAGTTTAGACTTAGGAAAACATTAAAAAACGATTAATTATTTTAATTAAACCATCTCCAAGTGGAATTTCCGAAACTATTTCTGGGTTTTATGGAATACATGTGTCCTAGCCTATATACAAGGTTACAAGGCTAGAGCACATTCGATGCTACCATAAATCAACACTCCCTCTTAGCGAGGAAAGTGTTCTAGCAAAACAACTCAATGTGTTGCTTTGACTTCTGGAACCTCTGATGCTGTGTTGTTGATGCTACTCACCAACACTGCACAAGAAAATGTTGCATCTGTACTGCGCTAACTCTGCATACTGTTGCCAACTGCCATTGTACTGCAACTCCCTCTTAATTCTGCAACCATGTTCCTGCACTGCACGAGCACTACTCTGCACTGCGCTGCACCACTTGTGCACTGCATTGTTGCTGCTCATCTGCTACTGCTGCTCAACTATTGTTGCACTGTTGCTACTTGCAACAGAAAAACATCTGAAATTGGACAAGTAAATCTGCAATTGAAAAATAAGATTGACTGCAGCTAGTTTCTGCACTAGCTCTCTGAAAATACTGCGTTGTAGCTGCTCTGCACTGCGTGAGCACTGCATTGCACTGCACCAATGTGCACTGCGCTGCTGCTTCTCAACTGTTGATGCTGCTGCTCCCTCTCTGCACTGATCAGGCTCTAGTACTCCTAGCCACTGTACTGTCTTCTCACCTTCTGCTGCAACTGTCCATCCTGCTACTGTCTTTAGTTTGTCGTAGCTCACATGTGATCCAAGAGTCCGGAAATACTCTAAGATCCTGCCACCATTGTAGATTCTGGATCTACAACTCCAAATCAGCCCACTTTTCTCCTTTTGGAATGTCAGCTAACATAGCACAATCTTTTTCTGCCTCAATCTTGGCAACTCCTGCTTGTGGATCTTCCTTCTCCTCTTTATCCTTTTTCTTAAGAGGACACTGTGTGGCATAATGTCCTATTTCCCCACACCGGAAGCACTTGATCTTGGACAGATCTTTCTTCTTCTGCTTCTGTTGCCCCTTTGATGCAAGGGCAGTGTTATCTTCTTCCTCCTTCTTGACTTTCGACCCACTATTGCCATCCTCCAAATGGATTTTGAGGAGATCTCTCCTTAACTCTTCTTGCTGTAAGGCTGCCCACCTTGCTTCCCATCCTGGAAGTCTTTCTCTACCCAGAATACTTTGGAAAAATACTTGATAGTCCTCTGAAACAGAGTTTAGAGTGAGCCTTACTAGTTCTGAGTCTCTAGGAGTAGATCCTACTGCTGACAGTTGATCTCGGTTTTCCTGAATACGAGACAAGGAGTCAAAACACTCTCCCTTCTTCATCCTAATATTACGCATCTTCTCTTCAAGGTACATCTTCCGCTGCTCAAAAGATCCTTGGTATAGCTTTTCCAGCCCTACCCACATCTCTCTAGCTGTGGTCTTTGCTGCTATGTGGGCACGATATGATCCTTCACTCCATCTAGGATCAATTGCTTGGCTCTTGCTATATTCTTCTTGAATTGCCTCAGGTGTGCTGCATCAAGAGGTTCCGCAACTGCGCTGTCTATGAGGGCTTTCAAATCATGCTCATCAAGGAGAAATTCTATCCTTGATTTCCAAATAACATAGTTGGAGGCACCCTCCAATCTATCTTGGTCACGCAGTCCATTGCTGGCCATCTCCTCAACTTGTCGAAATCTTCCTCTAACCCTCTGCTCAACTAGACTTACGCACTCCTTGAGGAGTAAGTCATTGCTTTTGCTGTTGCACGGGAGAAGTTGAGTTTCTTTAAGTAAGAAACCCTCTGAGGTCAAGAAATCCCCAACTGTGTTTTTCAGAAACTTTCTGACGCTTATGCACCAGCTCTTACTGTTGTGCAGTAACTGCGTCCTTCAGCTAAGCTGATCTACTACACTGTCTCTTCTGCAATTGAAAAATCCTACCACTCTATCAACTCTCTCAGGGGGAGCCTTTTCTGCGCTAGAATGCCCTCCTAGCCTGGACAGCGTAATTTCTGGGAGGGTTTGTTGCTGCTTACGCAGATCCCAGACTTTACAGCGCTGATCTGCTGGTTCAATTGTGTTTCACCTGCACTTCAACTTAAATAAGCTCTGATACCATGTGAAAAATCCTAGATCCGGGTTCCTACTGCAACAAATCTGAATTACTTCTTCTATTATGTTTCATAATTATTTCATTACTATGAAATATCAAAGTAATTTCTGAGGCAGTCTACACAAATAATACTGCAAAATAAATCTAAGTGTTGAAACAATCTGAACAAAATACAATGAAAAACATCCACATGAGACAATTATTTTTGGACTGAGTCCCCGGAAAAACCCAACTTGGGAACACTGGTGCAGCAGATCTGAGGGTTTGTATTGTTAAGCAGCAGAATCTTGAATACAACTAGGGTGCCAACATCCGTCAAACCCTTCAAAGAAATCTAGACAATCTGGTGAAGAATGTGAGATATACCTCACTCTGCAAGTCTCTAGCTGATCTGACAGCGTTAGTGAAGCCCTCACTGCCTCTGCATGATTGCCTACGCTGGAACTGCGTAACACTGCGTGGGCAAGCTTAAGGAACTGTGTCACCTTCTTCTGCAACTGATCTAGCTGATCTACGACTGGATTTTGGCCCTCCTGGCTCAGAAACCCCAGCCTCTAGCTATCTCCGGACTGACTCCAAGAGACACTGCATTGTTTCTGCGTGATTTCCTGAAAGGTCTGCGTCACCTCTTCAGAACTGTGTTTCTTCTCTCTGTGTCACCTCTGCCTCTCTCTGAAATGCACTCCTAGTCCTCCTGACCAATCTCTACTTCTGCCCCTCACTGGATCTGATCACTGAATCACAATCACTTAGCAAACCCTGCCCTAGTGATTTGATTCTTGATCAAAAGTTGTGGATCCTCACACAAATTCGAAAAATGCTCAATGGCTCAAGTGTCTCAATATCTTTTCCATAAGCCCCTCACCCTCCTTATATTCTTCTATTGAACTTTCAACGGCCAAGATTAAAACATAATCAAGGGCTAAGATTAACTTGGAGGTGATCCATGACTTTATCTAGAAGATTCACACTTAGTTTAATTAATACCCTTTAATTAATCAGTTTCCCTAAGTTTAGACTTAGGAAAACATTAAAAAACGATTAATTATTTTAATTAAACCATCTCCAAGTGGAATTTTCCAAAACCATTTCTGGGTTTTATAGGATACATGTGTCCTAGCCTATATACAAGGTTACAAGGCTAGAGCACATCCGATGCTACCATAAATCAACACAGATGAGGTTGTTTATGATGAATAAGGGGGAGGAAATTGATTCTTTCCTCTTCAGGTTGCAAAAGATCTGGGATTAGCTGATTGCCATGGGGGTTAAAGTGGATGATGATGTCATGGTGAGGACTACTCTAAATGCAGTCACAGATGATTGGGAAACGTTTGTCCAAAGCATCTTGGGCAGACAGGACCTTCCAAGTTGGGGCGACATGTGGGCTATCCTCCGACAAGAGGAAATCCGCCAGATGACCAAGAGACAAACGAGCACCGGATCAAGCAAAGTGAAGAAGGAAGAAGAGGAAGATGCAGCCCTGGCATCTAAGAAGCAGCAAGGGAAAAAGAAGCAAGATCTATCAAATATCAAATGTTTTAGATGTGGTGAGCTTGGACACTTTGCCACCATTTGTCCTCTAAGGAAGAAAGGAAAGGAAGCTTCTAATTCCAAGGCTGCGGCAGCTAAAGAAGACGATGGCTCCGATGATGATGTGGCCATGAGTGCTCATGTGCCTCAAGAGAAGAGGTGGGGCGATATGGATCTGTAGAGCAGCTATAGAGTAGAGCAGGATCCTTGAGGTGCACAGACTTTTGGATCACATACGAGCTACGAGATCCTTAAGACAGTAGTGGGACAAGTGGAGCAGTGGGTGCAGGAGATCACAGTGGAGTGGAGGATAGAGCTGGGACATTGTAGATGGGAGCAACGAATTGTAGAGGTAGCAGCAGCGTTGAAGCAGTAGCGCAGAGGCTGATGGGACTTCGGCAACGCGGAGAGGCAGTACTTACGCAGAGCAGTGCTATAGCAGTACAGTGGCTTTAGGGAGACAGCACAGCGCAGTAGCCAAGGGAGCTTCAGTGATGAGGTGCAGTC
This sequence comes from Pinus albicaulis, assembly GCA_034641835.2. Classification (NCBI taxonomy): domain Eukaryota; kingdom Viridiplantae; phylum Streptophyta; class Pinopsida; order Pinales; family Pinaceae; genus Pinus; species Pinus albicaulis. The sequence goes on along the minus strand of CM076569.1, from coordinate 56,776,850 downwards.
CGACTGACTTGTCTGTCAGTGGTTGGGCAGGGGTCCTTTAGTTGCTTACTTCCCAGCAACTGAGTTGCAGTGCAACAGTTAGCAGTGGCAATAATATAGGCAACACGATACAGCAAATTGAGAGGGAGCTTTAGTACAGATGTGGCAATGTCAGTGGCAATGACATTGGCAGTAGTACAAAAAGCAGCAGCGCAGTGGATGGAGGGCAACATGCCAAGCATCAACACAGTGGATGGAGGGCATCAGGCCAAGCATCAGCGCAGAGACCGATGCCAGAGATCAGGGCAGTACTTCGGTGTGGAAGTATTGCTAGAACACATTTGTCGCTAAGAGGGAGTGTTGAGATTTTGGGGTAGCATCGGATGTGCTCTAGATCCAAAATTTTGTGGAGGAGCTGGAGTACATGAGATCTCCAAGACCCAGAAAGCGTTTGGAGAAATTCCATTTGGTTTAAGAATTATTCAAATAATTAATCTTTTTAATTAAGGACCCTAAGTCTAACTTAGGAAAATTAAAAGATTAAAGTGAATTAAATTAAACATGTGATGAGAATGTTCTAAGTCACGCGGATCATGCAGCTTCTAATCTTAACCGTTAATTGGAGATTAGATCATGGTTGTTGGTTTTTCAACGAGAAAAGTATAAGAGAAGGGTTTGGGGTCAGTTGGAGAACACATACATTGGCAGAGCACTGAAGCTAAGCTGAAATTCTAGGGCATGGTTTGTTAAGAATTTCAGAAAGAGTTTGCAGTGCAGTGAGGGGCAGTATTGGCGAGGGATTCTGATCCAAGGCCAAGAATACAACAGCGGCAAAGAGGCAGCATATCCAGCGGCGCGAGAGGGAGCCAACTTTGTCCTCGTAGTCTAGCCCCGGGGAGAGCCCGATCATGCAGAGCGACGCGAAGAAGCGGCCCGGGAGCACGCGAGGCGGTCGGGGAGCAACGCAAGGGCGGTGTAACCCGGAGGGTTGACGCGAGGCCCTTCTAGAAGCCGGCGTAGAGACTAACGCAAACCGGTATGGCTTACGTGGGGGCTCGAGGAGCGACGTTGGGGTTTCTGGTGGGCCAGAAAGGACTCGAGTTCTGTAAATCCCATTTGAGGATGTGAATCGGCCACATTTTCTGTCTCTGAGTGAAAGAGGTATTGTTGACATGATTTTCTCTATAGGGAAAACCATGTATGGTGCCCATAAATTGTTGTATTCAGATTCTGCATAATAATAAAACCCTCCAGAGCTAGTTGCACCGATTTTCCCGCATTGGGTTTTTTTTGGGGACATTTGTCCAAAAAATCTGTCACCTTGTCATATGAGTGTTACATTTCGTAAATGATCTGTATGTGTAGGCCACTATTTGTGTTTACTTCGCTGTTTTTTTGAATATTCAGATTAATAACTTGTATAAATAATCAAGTAGGAGACGTAAATCAATGGTTAGCAGTAGGGTTTCTTAGATTAAGAAATTTTCACATATTCTTGTCTCCACTACTCGATTTTGTGGTTACCCTTGTATCCTAGTCACGTGGGATCTCCTTCACTAGCCATTAGCTTTAGGGTTGGCACTACATGGGAAATCTCGATTTTTGTTGTGTGGTCCCGCTTCCCAATACAACCTACATTACTCCCCTTCCACTCATTTTAACCCCATTCATATCCTTTCCCATATGGGTCCATATGTGTCCATTGGGTCCACATAGGGTTAGCCTTCCCCTCCCCTTGTCCACACCTTGGGTTGGGCCTGGAACGATGCCCCGAAGGTTGATGCATCTAAAAATAAAAGAAAAAGCATAATTTGGCCACTCTCAATAGGAAACATACCACAAAATGCAAAAGATGGTCAGGACATACAAATCTAGCACGTGAGAAAAAGCCAAACATGAGTTCTACCCCTTATCCATGGCCATCATCCTGGTTCCTATGGGCCCTAGATGAGCCCCCTCCATCATTAAGGAACCCGTAATTGTCCCAACCCCTGGTGGGCGATGTACTGCCCCACCTTAAGGGGGTATCCACTGCTATATACTACACATCATGCTCTAATCCCCTAGAGCCCCGAGCAGTTATGAAGAAAAATCAATCAAAGGAAAAAGGCATATGAAGAAGGATGGAAAAACAAAAGTCGGGGTAACTCATGTACCACGATTTTCTCCCTCCTACACTCACATACCCAGGTGTGGGCTTCCCTTATTATAACTACCCTTGTACTCTAACAGATGGTCAAGATGATTCTCTTGATCCCCACTCCATTCCATTATTATATCATGTTGGAGTCCTTGATGGCAACCTACTCGATGAAGTTGTCCTTGATGGAAACCTACTCGATGAAGTTGTCCTTGATGGAAACTTATTTGATGATTTTCCTTTTGATAGTAAAAATGATGTTTCTACAAGTCAGTTCAAATGTACATAGAAAGGAATTCCAGTAAGTGCCAGAGAAATGAAACAAGAAATATTTCTCAATGTATACATAGGTTTGATGAAGGCGACCTGCGTACATACACTACTTGGTATACAGGAAACCCTCGTAACATCCAGAATTAGTATATACACAGTTTTTATGAATATAAGGTGTGTATACATGCGGGTATGAAGAATCCAAGTCGCTAATACCTTTTGTGCTCTAAAATTATGATACCAAGGGGCATTACCATGGATTAGCCCATAGTATTGAGCGTGTGTCATCTATTTGATTCCTTCTAAAAATACCATCGGCAGTTGTGTGGTTTTGGATGATGGTATTGGTAAAGGCTAAATCTATATAAGGAGATGAAGATCATAGTTCAAGTGTGTGTATGTGTAAGAGATGTTACTAAATACTTCTCTCTAAAATATATCTACATGGGATGAAATTTGTTTTATTGGTAGATCTAAATTATGATGCACCCTTGGATACAATAATGGATCAGGATCTCTAGACCTGAAATGACTATGTACTTGCATGATCTAACTATGATATGTTTGGATCTGTGACCTGGCGCCTATTTTCTGAAGTGAAGTAAATAAATCTGGGTAAGTTTATAGATCTACATCTTTTTGTAGTAATAACATTTACAGATCTATACGCTAGTTCGTCACAGTGAAAGCGCGTATACACGCAGCTTTGTCTTAGCTAAAGCGTGTATGAAAGTCAGGGTTTTCTGATGGTTACTAGAGAGGCTATCTATTTATTTTTGTTGTATTTCTGATGTCTATCAATGAAGTCTTCATGTAAATCTGGTTTGCTTGAATACTATATATGCTGCTAAGTTGAATATGTACAAATATGATCAATGAGTGAGTAAATATGTTTAATGACGACTGTCTGATTAAGGGTTCTGCAATATTGAAAAGATACCTGACTGAAAGCCTCAGATCTAGTTTTGAGACTGATCATATTCAGTAAATTCCATATTCTCAAATCTATATGCAGGTTGGTGTGAAGGAAAACATGTATACATGTGTGATCAGTAAAGTGAAGTAGCGTATATATTTTAAGATAATGAATGATCAGGGTTGATATTGATTCTTCATATTGATTACGAAGTTTGGGTTTATTACTGTGTTCTGGTTATAGTGATGTCACTGTTCTAATTGAAGTTTCCGTTAAGTTTATTATTGATGATCTTTATGATGAGTTGTGTTGAAGCTGTGAGATCTAGTGTGGAAATTGATGAAACGTGTTTTTCAGTGGTTCTGAGGGTTGAAGCCTTTAGTGTGGAAGTAGAATCTTCCTGCCAGTATAATTTTGTGTTCTGATCAGGGGGTTGAAGCTCCATTCCTGTAGTGGCTGGTAAATAAGATCGGGGGATTGGAGCTCCCTCCCAGTAGCAGCTAGAGAACGAGAGAAGTTTGCAGCCTTCTATAGGTAGATTCCTGTGTACTGATATGAGTTTTCATCAGTACAATATTGTAAGAAATTTTCCATATAATAAATATTGAAGACAGAGATGACAACAACGATGGTTTTCTCCCGAATTGGATTTCCACCTTAAATCTTGGTGTTCATGTGTGATGCTCTTGGGTGATGACTTATTCTGTTATTAATGCACATATTTATTGCTTAAATATCTGATGCATAACTAATAAGCTGGTTTAAAGAATGTTTCTAAAAGTTTATCTAACAATAAATTTATCTCAGTATATGCAAGTTTCTGTTAGTGTATCCGCATGTATACGCTAGTTGGGCTAATCAAAGTCACATATAAAAATCAATAAGAGAAAAGTAAAAGATTGTGATTATTGAAAATACTAATTCACCCCCCCCCCCCCTCTCAGTATTTTTCCCAACAATTAGTATCAGAGCAGGTCCTTCTCAAGAAGCTTAATCTCTAGAAGGAAGATCAGCTAAGATGAGCAATCAAGATGGGACAACATCTATCAGGATTCCTCTCTTCAACTAAAACAATTTAATATTTTGGAAGAAAAGGACAAGATCCTATCTTCAGTCTCTTGGAGTAGATGTATGGGATATAATTGAAGGCGGTTATCAATATCCAGCTTCAGTTCTAGCAGATCTAGCTGCAAGAAATAACTATGAAACCAATGAAAAGGCGGTTAATGCATTATTGGGAAGTTTGATTGAATCAGAATTTGTCAAAGTCATGCAGTTGAATACAACAAAGGAGATATGGGACAAAATAATTCTGAGCTATGAAGGTGATGCCAAGGTAAAAATTTCTAAACTCCAAACTCTCAGAATTCAATATGAAAAACTCAGAATAGATAGTGAGGAAAGCATTGCTAGTTTCTTTTTGCATCTAGATGATATTGTAAATCGTATGAGAAATATGGGAGAAACCATAACTGACACTACTGTATTAGAAAAGGTTTTAATATCTCTAACTCCCAAATTCGCGTCAAAAGTGTTTGCTATTGAAGAGAAGCAGGATCTACAAACTCTTACTATTGTTCAACTTCATGGGATTCTAACTGCATGTGAAATGAGGAAAGGAGGTCCATCTGAAGTCAAAGAAGTTGTCTTTAAGGCTGCTACAAAAGGAAAGGAAGTAGAAGCGCAAGAAGGATCAAGGTATGTTTCAGAAGAAGATGTAATAAATTTTGTAAAGAAGCTACAACTTGGCACTGAAAGGTTTAGCGGTAAGCTTCCTTTTAAATGTTTTGCATGTGGAAGAGTTGGTCATTATGCTGTGAAATGTCCCCATAAAGATAATCATGAAAAGGGAAAGGAAATGGCAAAAGGAAATAAAGAAACAGTTTATCAATAGAAAAAGCTATTATACTCATGAAGATAGTGATGGTCTATCGAATAGTGAAGAAGGAGAATCTGATCAAGATATTAGACTGCTCATGGCTTTTGAAAAAGATTCTAGTGAGGTTAAAGATACTTTTATGGATGCTTTAGAAGAAAATGATTTTCTTGAAGAAATAAATCAACTCAAAATATGTTTGGAAGAAAACAAAATTGCCATAGATACTCTTAAGAATCAGCTTATAGAAAAGGAGAAGCACAATGAGAACTTAGAATGTGAAATAGTAAGTCTAAGAAAGGAAATTGAGAAAGTGAAACTTTAAATCTTAGATTTGCTAGAATCCTCTCATTCTTCAGCACCAAGCTATCTAAATGCAGCGAAAGCCAGCCAGCAACATTTTGTCACTCAGCAAAAGAACAAAGAGACCACCCAGGTAAAGCATGACCACTTCAATTCAAGGAAGAACAATGACAAAAATATCAATTAGCAGGTAAACATAGATAGAAGGTTTCGTGATCGCAGAAATTTCTTCTTTAATGGACAATGTTTCTCATGTCATAACTTTGGTCATAAAGTTATACAATGTGTTGCATACAAAACCATCATGACCAGAGAAGCTAGAAAGCAAAGAAATGAGACTGGAGTAAAGAAGAATACTTATAACAACTTTTCTCCTCTTCAAAGCAAGATTGAATGTTTTTATTGCAATAACTTTGGACATAAAGAATCTGAATGTAGGAGCAGAGTTCAGCCAAAAGAACATATACCCACAAACTCCAAGTTATGGAGAAAAAAGAACTCATAAGTTAAAAGTTGTGGCATAGCGTTATTTGCATAAGGAGAAGAAAATCAATGGTACATTGATAGCGGATGCTCAAAACACGTGACAGGTGATAAAAATAAACTTCTTTCATATAATGCATTAGAGAAAAAAAAGAATGTTACTTTTGGAAATGACACTCCAGCTATCATTAAGGGTAAAGGTTCTGTGTTTCTAAAAGAAAAGGTTAAAGCTAACAATGTTATGTATGTGGATGGGTTAAAGCATAACTTGTTGAGTGTAAGCCAAATGTGTGATCAAGGAAATGAAGTTGTCTTTAGTTCAAAAGAATGTGTAGTACGTGAACTTGATACAGGAAAAACAGTAATAAAAGGAACTAGAACACCAAGCAATCTGTACATATTGAAAAGTGGCCAAGAGCAATGCTACTTAGGTAAATCTGCAGAAAATTGGTTATGGCACAGAAAACTGGGACATTTGAGCTTCTCTCAAATAAGCAAATCTAGCAGACTCAAAGTTGTTCGTGATCTTCCCAGCATCACTCTGTCTAAAAGTACCATATGAAAATCATGTCAATTTGGTAAGCAAACCAGGATGCAATTCAATGCCAAAGAAGGATCAACAAGTAAGCCTCTTGAACTTATACAAACTAATCTATGTGGCCCTGTAAGGAAAAAGTCACCTCGTGGAGAACAATACTATATTTTTTTTATTGATGACTTCTCTAGAATGTGTTGGATTGGTTTACTAAAACATAAAGATGAATCATTTGAAAAATTTAAGATCTTCAAAGCTTTGGTTGAAAATGAATAGATTTAAAAATCAAATGTCTTAGATCTGACCGAGGAGGAGAATATATATCAGATGAATTCTTTGACCTCTGTGAACATCATGGCATAAAAAAGATAGTTTTCTATCGCTGGAACCCCACAACAAAATGTCGTGGCAGAAAGAATGAATAGAACAGTTCAACAGATGGCTCGTGCTATGCTTGATGAATCTAGAACTCCGGATACCTTTTGGGGATTAGCAACACATACTGCAGTAAATATTCTTAACAAGGCTCATGTTCGTGTGAACAGTGATAAAAATCCTTATGAGCTCTGGTTTGGTAATCTTCCCACTGTAAAGCATTTTAGAGTTTTTGGAAGCAAATGTTTTATCAAGAACAATGATGAAAAACTTGGTAAGTTTGAGCCTACAGCAGATGAAGGAATATTTCTTGGTTACTCTTCTAGAAGTAAAGCATATAAATGTTACAATAAAAGACTTTGGAAGACTGTTGAATGTATTGATGTTGTATTTGATGAGTCTCTCACAGCGCCTAAAAGGGACCAACAAATGAAGATGATGATGATGATGTATATTTTCCCTCATCAAATACCAACAATATAGAAGGAGAACCCAATGAAGCACCAGAAGAAGATATATCTAAAAACACTCCATCCAAGTATGTTCAAAAGAATCATCCAGAATCTCAAATTCTTGGAGAAAAGGGATCAGGTGTACAAACAAGAAGAACTCTTGTAGGGTCCCCTAGCTATCTGGCATTCTTATCCACTATTGAACCACAGAATGTTAATCAAGCTAGTAAAGATGAATGTTGGATTCAAGCCATGAATGAAGAACTTGATCAGATTGAAAAGAATCATACTTGGGAATTGGTTCCAAGACCTCATGATAAAAATGTTATTGGAACAAAATGGATATTCAAAAACAAGTTAAATGAAAATGGAGATGTTATTAGAAATAAAGCTAGACTTGTTTATAAAGGGTATGCTCAACAAGAAGGTATAGACTTTGAATAAACATTTTCTCTTGTAGCCTTGAAGCCATAAGAATGTTTCTTGCTTTTTCAAGTTTTCAACAATTCAAAGTTTATCAAATGGATGTAAAGTCTGCTTTCCTCAATGGTGATCTAGAAGAAGTTTATATAGAACAACAAAAAGGATTCATTCTGGGAAATGATGAAAAACTTGTTTTCAAACTTAAAAAGGCTTTATATGGTCTCAAACAGGCTCCTCCGGCATGGTACTATTGTTTTGAAAAATATCTTCAACAACAAGGTTTCTCAAAGGGGTCTGCTGACAGTAACTTATACACAAAAATTGAGAATGATAAACTATTGAATATTGTTGTGTATGTTGATGACATCATTTTTGGAAGTAATGAAGAGTCCATGAGTCATAAATTTTCTTCTGTTATGCAGCAAAAATTTGAAATGTCATTACTTGGGGAACTAACATATTTTCTTGGTTTACAAGTGCAACAAGCGACAGATGGCATCTATCACAAGCAAAATATCTCAAGCAAATTCTGAAGAAGTATGGGATGGAACACTGCAAACTGTGAGTACTCCAATGGTAACTGGATGTAACCTTAGTTCTCATGATGATTCTCCCATGGTGAATCAACCAGAATATAGATCCATGATTGGAAGTTTGCTTTATCTAACCGGGACAAGACCAGACATTATGCATGCAGTTGGGATTGTTGGACGATTCCAAGCTAATCCAAAAGAGTCTCACCTTCAGGCTATAAAAAGAATATTCAAATATCTACAAGGGACTCAAGACTTTGGTCTATGGTATCCAACGAATGTTGATCTCACTCTTCATGCTTACACAGATGCGGATTGGGTTGGAAATGTTGATGATCGAAAAAGCACTAGTGATGGTGCATTCTATATGGGGCCCCTTTTAGTATCTTGGTTCAGCAAAAAACAAAGTTCTATTGCCTTATCTACAGCGGAAGCAGAATATGTGGTTGTCGCATCATGTTGTACACAACTTCTTTGGATGATGCAGACATTACAAGATATTCAAATCAAATGTTCACCTCCCATCTCCATTCTATGTAATAATACAAGTGCCATTAGTATCTCCAAAAATCCTATTATGCATTCCAAGACCAAGCACATTCCTATCAAGTATCACTTCCTACGTCAACAAGTGCTTGAACAAAAGGTTAAATTGGAGTATGTTTCCTCCAAAGAACAAGTTGCAAATATATTTACTAAACCTCTTCCCAGGGAAGCATTTGAATATCTCAGACAGAAGCTAGGAGTTGTCTCTGCCTCTCTTATCAAATCTGCTTAATTTCAGAAGATTAAATTCGGTACGCTGGTTTCAAAAAGGCGTATCGTGTATATACGCGAGTTTCTGTGCATAAAACCGCGTATGGTTTTTGCTGACAGAAATTCTCTGGGTCAGCTTTCAGAACAGTCTGTGATGTTGTTGGGTAATCTCTGTTGTTGTTCCAGTATTCACCTTACTGTACCTTTCTTTGAAATTTATTTCCTTGATGAAGATGCTTTGATGAATTGGTTGTTGAAGGTGTTCAGGATGCACAAGTTTAGGGGGAGCACCTACCTTGTTGAAAAGGATGCATTGTTGGCATTCTGATTGGTTGTTGTGTTATGATCTCCTACTTGAGATTCTTTGGTCTTAGTTATACAAAGTCATATATGTTATTTGATGAAAAAGTCATGTTGAGACCTATGATGTGAATTTGTTAAATTCAGGAACCCACTTGGTTGGGTAGTTGAGTCAAATATGTAATTCCACTTGGTTGGATCATTGATGTAAGTACGAGTCCTTAGTGATAGGAATGGTCATACTTAGTTAAGTTATAGAGTCATGTACTTCATTGAAAAATATGTGTGAAGATTTAGCATGAACTCAGGCGGAGCATGGTCAATACAGTGCACATCAGATCTGCAGAGCTCTTCTTTCTACAAGGTAAGAGAAAACATTGGTTTGCTATTGATCCGCCCCTTGCCCTCGATGTCAAAGGGGGAGAGTAACTTGGTGTTTGAATAATAATGTTTATGATTGATGTATCTATCAAATGTCTACAGGTTGTTGTGATCAAACACCAACATGGTTGCCATCAAGTCCAAAGGCGGAGATTGTTGGCATTATGATGTAATATGTTGTCCTTGATGGCAACATCCTCGATGAAATTGTCCTTGATAGAAACCTATTTGATGATTTGCCTTTTGATAGCAACCTATTTGTTAAAGATGTAAAAATGATGTTTCTACAGATCAGTTCAGATGTGACAGAGAAAGGAATTCCAGTAAGTGCCAGAGAAATGAAACAGGAAATATTTCCCAATGTATACGTAGGTTTGATGAAGGCAACCTGCGTACATACGCTACTTGGTATACAGACAATACACGATTAGTATATACGTAGTTTTTATGAAGAAAAGTCGCGTATACATGCATGTATGAAGAAGCCAAGTCATGTATACCTTTTGCGCTCTAAAATTACAATACCAGGGGGCATTACCATGGTATTAGCCCACAGTATTGAGTGTTGTATTGTCTATTTGATTCCATCTGAGAATACCATCGACAATTGTGTGGTTTTGGCTCATGGTATTAGTAAAGGCTAAATCTATATCAGGAGAAGAAGATCATAGTGCAAGGGGTGCATGTGTACGGGTTGTTACTGAATACTTCTCTCTAAAGTATATCTGCATGGGATGAACTCTGTTTTATTGGTAGATCTGAATCTATGATGAACCCTTGGATACAATGATGGATCAGGATCTCTAGACCTGAAATGACTATGTACTTGCATGATCTAATCATGAGATGTTTGGATTTGTGACCTGTTTGCTGAAGTGAACTAAAGAAATCTGGGTAAGTTTATAGATCTACATCTTTCTGCAGTAATAACATTTACAGATCTATACGCTAGTTCGTCGCAATGAAAGTGCGTATACACGCGGCTTTGTCTCAGCCAAAGTGTGTATGGAAGTCAAGGTTTTTTGAAGCTTGTTGGAGAGGTTATCTGTTTATTGTTGCTGTATTTCAACTGTCTTTCAATGAAGTCTTCATGTAGATCTGGGTTGTTTGAATACTATATGCTGCTAAGTTGAATATGCACAAATCTGATCAATGAGTAAGTAAATATGTTTAATGATGACTGACTAAATAAGGGTTCTGCATTACTGAAAAGATATCTGATTGAAAGCCTCAGATCTGGTTCTGAGACTGATCATATTCTGTAAATTCAGTATTCTTAGATCTATACACAGGTTGGTGTGAAGGAAAGCACGTATACACGCGGGATCAGTAAAGTGAAGTAGCATATGTATTCTAAGATAATGAATTATCAGGGTTGAGATTGATTCTGCATACTGATTCTGAAATCTAGGTTTATTACTGTGTTTTGGTTACAGTGATCTCATTGTTCTGATTGAGGTTTGGGTTAAGTTTATTATTGATGATCTTTATGATGAGTTGTGTTGAAGCTATGGGATCCAATGTCAAAATTGATGAAACGTGGTCTGCAGTGGTTATGAGGGTTGAAGCCTTCAATGTGGAAGTAGAAGCTTCCTGCCAGTAGAAGCTGGTGTTCTGATCAGGGGGTTGAAACTCCCTTCCAGGAGTGGCTGGTAAACGAGATCAGGGGGCTGGAGCTCCCTTCCAGTAGCAGCTGGAGAATGAGACAAGGTTGCAACCTTCTGCAGGTAGATGCTTGCGTACTGATATGAGTCTGCATCAGTACAATATTGTAAGCAGTTTTCCATATAATAAAATATTGAATACAGAGACGACAGCAACGATGGTTTTCTCCCGAATTGGGTTCCACCTTAAATCTTGATGTTCATGAGCGATGCTCTTGTGTGATGATTTATTCTGTTATTACTGCACATATTTACTGCTTAACTATCTGATGCATAACTGATAAGCTGGGTTAAAGGTTGTTTATCTAAAAATAAAGTTATCTCAGTATACGCAAGTTTCTGTTAGTATATCTATGTATATACGCTAGTTGGGCTAATCAAAGTCACGTATAGAAATCAATAAGAGAAAAGTAAAAGATTGTGATTATTGGAAATACTGATTCACCCCCCCTTTCAGTATCTTTCCCAACATATCATTTGCCACCTACCACTTTAGGGATGTACCATGGACATGTCACCCCCTTTTAAAGGTTGAAACCACCTAATAGGATCCTTGATTAACCCCCTATTGAGCTTGGAGACACTTGTGCATGCCAAAGCCCACTATAGAAGGGCATGCCACCATGAACTGCCCTGTTGATCCCATGACTTGTAAGCTATTTTACTTTATTATTCTAATGATTTGTTGCATTGGAGGGCAACGGAACGCATTGGATCTTATGCGGGATTGCAGGTGGGTTTCCATTTGGGGCTTGGTCTCCCTATATGGGGTCCAAGCCCTCTAGAGGGCTACATTGGCACTTGTAGGGTGAGCATTGAGAGCCATGGGCCTCCACCATAGCAAACAGTACTTCACGGATCCCTAACACCACTCGTTGATTACTCATGTTCCACCTTTTGGATGAGGATGATGTACCTAGTTCACCATGCCCAGCCAGCTCCACACATGCACCACACACTTGGCAGCTGTTATAGGGTACAGAGGATGCCTCCCGCTGCAAAGGGAGGGCCTATGTCATCATCCTAGCCATTACAAATGGTCTACTGGCATTTTTGATACACTTGGAGACCCATGAGGATGTCCTTGTGCCCCCACACCCACTTGGGAGCACCACGGGCTCTTGCTTGGAAAACAAGGGGCCAACCCTTTTTCCATGTGAAAATTTCATCTATTGCAATAACTGAAAAATATTTTTCTAATTGACAAATTAGATCTGTAGTTTATTTGCTACGGCAAATATCGAATAAATTTACTACGGCAATTTTCACAATAAATTACAGCATAAAATAAAATGTTGGAAATAGAAAAATTCTGGCACACACATAGAAAATATTGACATAGTTATTTTTGGACAATTGTCCACGGAAAAACCCAACTTGGGAAACCCGATGCAATAGATGAGGGTTTTCTTATTAATCTTCAACAACAATTTAAGTACAAGAATTCGAACAACCAAAACAGAGGAAAAATACTGAGAGAAATTCTATGATAAATTTCTCTCTCCACAATGACTCCCTGACCCCAAGATGGACCCTCTTCCCATACGTTGGTGCCTCTGCGTCACTCTCTGCGCAATGACTGCGCAAAGAGCTCTAGTGGACTGTGTCTCTCCTCACGCTACCTCCTCCTGAATTCGATATGCACTTCCCGTACCTCTATTGATACCCTCTCTCTCTCTCACCTGCTACTCACCCTCTAGCTCTATCTCCTCTACTGAATCTCAGCCACTGAGAAAATCGATCTGCCTGGGCAACTGAGTAACTGCACTGGTGTGTTCTCCATCTACCCATCAACCTCTTCTAATAATAATTTCGTTGGAGCACCAATGGCCAAGATTAAAACATAATCGATGGCCCAGATTATTTCCCTGTCGATCTGTGTTAGTTTCTAGAACATTCACACCATGACTTAATTAATTCTGAATAATTAATCATATTTCCTAAGTTTAGACTTGGGAAATATTAAAAACTGATTAATAAATCTAATTAAGTTGTCTCTACGTGGAATTTCCAAAAACGATTTCTGAGTATTGGAGAATACATGTATTCTAGCCTCTCCACCAAATCTCGTGGCTAGAACACATTCGATGCTACAAAAACTAACAGTCCACTATGTTTGGAGTCCAGTTCTTCATCATGGCACCCCTTGGACTTTGTTAGGCCTCCTCAAAGGCCCGACAACTCACTATATTGATAATTTTGCCCTCTTGAGAGGCTTATTCTTATGTTATTAAACTATTTTGGTGGGTTTGTCACCAAAAGTATTGTTATTATGCACATTATTTTATTTTAGGGGCATTATTAGTCTAAATTAGGCCATTTGAATCTCTTATAGGATTATATAAATAGAAGAGAGGTATTCTCTCTCATTCATCATCACTTGGTTTGGGTTATTTCCCCTTGTGAGATTTTCGCTATCCCTTTTGGAGGACGAGTTTGGATGTCATGGATGAATTTTGATGTTTAGCTATCTCTCTCTTGTCTTGGAGCTTCATTATTGGCATAATTTGAAGATTGGATATACTCTTTTGTATATGTAAGTGCTCTTTTCATGTTTATTCTTGTTATTTACTTTGTCACATGAATGTTGCTGGGATTTTCGCTATACAAGTCTGAAATTTACTGCTATTCTATATGAATTAGTGGAAATTGTGATCTTTTATAGCATTGCATCACGTCATGGGTTATGTATGAATTGGTGAATGTTCTTAGAGAAAATTTGTGATAAATACTTCTCGATAAGTCATCAAATATTGCAAATCAAAGTATAAAGACATTGAAGCAGTTGCTCCCATGACCTAATGTCATGCGAAGTTGTTTGAAGACCTTCTTGATTGGGTGAACTCTTTCCAAACCATAAATTCTCCTTGACTCCATCTCTCCCGATGGACAAGGCACTAATCCTCCATAGGTGATCACTTTCAAACCTTATTTTTCTCACTTTCCCATCTTTTTCTAGGCCTAGCCTCCATAGGTCACCTAAGGCATCACTTTTCTCACGATTTAGTGATCAAAAGAATTCGATCTCTTGCCCACAACTGCGTTGGTGTGTCCTCTAGAGGCCCTCCAAATCTCACGAAATTCCGAGGGTTGGATCTTGAGATATTCCAAGCCCTAGCTTAAAGATCGATTCTTTCCCTTGGTTTCCCATTGGCTGGTGACCTCATTAGGATCATAAAATCAAATCATCAACATAAGATTCTTTCTTTGATCCTCTTCCCTTCCCTAATTAGGTCGAGTACATCCATGGTTTATCAACTCCATATCCTTGACCTAATTTTGGGTCCACTTGGGCCTTTGTGGTCCCGCAAGTTGTTGACTCCAATTCCACAGGGATCACTTAGAAGCCCAACATTCATAACACCTTTTGAATCTATGGGCTTCGTTGATAAGATGTATTCTCAAACCCAAACCTCAAAAGCCCTATTGGCCCTTCCTAGAGAGCCTATCACCTTGCTTTTCGAACAAGAAAGCTATAAATTTCAACCTCTCTTGTGAATAGGCCTAGGAATCACTCCCATTGACCTATTCATCTAGTGATTCCCTTTAATATCGGATCTCCTCCCATCAGTTAAAGTCCGTAAAGAGCAGGGAGCCTTAGCTGAGGTGACAGTGGGCTATCACTCCATTGTTTCCCTTGACCTAGTAACTGTCCTTTAGGATCCCCTCCTAGGACCCCTGCTAGTTTAAGCGGTAACAGGTACATCATTATGGGTAATGCCCTGAAGAAAGGGAAAAACATCCTCAACCTCATTTTCCTTTTCAGTATCATAAACAAGGTCACTGTCAAAATTATGGTTGCCAACATCCCATTTTCCTTTATTGATGTTGAAGAAATCACAAATGTCAACCTCAAAAGGAACCACAATGTCCATATCTCCTAGATCTTTATTAAGCACCCCTTCTTGAATGAGAGGCCCCACTTCATCATGTTCACCCTTGTGTACTTTAATGGGACTCCCATTTACATCAAATTCATACCCAATTCCCAAATCTACAGTCTAAAGGTCCTCCATAGATTCTTCATTTGCTTGGTCATCATGATTTTCCTCATAATCATTCCATTCTTCATTATCTACTTCATATTGGCTAGGTTGCAGATCCTTTTCTTCCTTGTCCTTCCTTCGAACAATATCATGCAAGGTTTCCACTACATAGTTTTTGAAATAAAATTCGAGTAGAAGGGTTTTCGTAGGATTTTCTTTATATTCACATCTCATCTCATACAGCCTCTCTCCTTGCTCATATAAATGGGAGAAGAGATCCTCGGCATTATATTTTTCTATAAGTTGGTTGCAAGATTCTCAATATTCCATCATCCTTGCTTGCAACACCAGGAGGCTCTCGAGGTCCAGATCTTCATCATCCTCCCCAAAGAAGAGGCTTTCCAGCTCATTGTTATTGATTTCCAAATTTGCAATTGAAAACTCTTCCACATCGTCCTTGCTTTCTTGGCCATCTTGGTCATCCAAATCTTCTATGATTTCATCGAGCAAAGTGCCATGTTCTTCTTTGATTACATGGCACAAGGATTTGAATACACCAGTGTAATAGGCAAGCTCAAGGAAAAGATAGTCAAAGGGATTTTCTTCATATTCTTGGTGTACATCATAGAGGTCTTCCCTCTTCCTATTATAGAGGTCAAGTAAGAAATACTCATCCTCATGCTTGACCACATGCTTGCAAAATTTATTCCATTCACCCAGTATTTCTTAAAGTTTTTGAAACCCTCTGGGATCAAGGTCATTATAGGGAAAGTCAGGGATAATTTCTCTTTCAATATGGGTCATTTTTCATCTTTTTGCATATAAAGCAAATGTGGAGTCGCCAAGGTGAACTCTTAATGCCTTGATAGATGCTTGCTTTACCCTACAAGAATTGACTTTGAATTTCAATTGAAGAACTACGAGTTCATTCTTCCAATGGGGTCGCCAAAATGATATGTAAAAATTGTCATATTGGGAACAAGACACACGTCTTGTTTCCTCGGCAACGGCACCAAAAATGTTACCACTCAATCTAGCAGGGGTCCTAGGAAGGGTACCTAAGGGATCTCTACCAGAAAAAATGAAAACAATTGGACAAAGACCCACTGTCACCTCAGTCAGTGTCCCATGCTCTTTACGAGTTTTCATCGATGGGAGGAGTCCCGGCATGATGAAAATCACTTTAGGATAATAGGATCAATGATTAGGTTTATAATGATTTCCAAGGCCCATTCAGAGGAGAGGCTCAATATGATGTTCACTTGCTTCAATAAAGCTTAATGGCTCTCCAAGAAAGACCTAAAGTTGAAAATGAGGATCTAGGTCTTTGAGATGATACAATAAGATTAGGCATCCTAGAAACATGATTTCGAGGATGGTGAAGGACCACACGACCAGATCTTTGAAATATGTAATTTCTTTCAAGGTGGATGATGCTAAAGTTGAGAGGATTAGCTTGGGTCCACACAATACCAAGGGTTTCAGGGTTGACCATATGTAAGAAACCCCGTAGAAGGACACTAGGTCGAGGTAGGGCAAAGAAGAAGACCAAAAGAGTTTGACTTCAATGGGAAAACGGCCTTCAAAGGCCACTAACGGTAGACATGAAAGATTTACTTGGAAGCTCGAGCTAGGGTTTGAGTTTTTCTCAAATTGGCCGTGGAAATTGCATCAAAATTTGAGGAACACTAGAGAAGGAAACAACACAGTGGCATATCCACTTAGTTTCTCAACGTCATCCCTCTAATGAATTTCGCACAAGGCCCTACCTAGTCGTCTAGGGAGAGGGCCGAAATTTGAAAAAGGTGGAAGGAAGAAGTTGGGTGTGATCAACTACGATTAGGATTAGTGCCTTGACAATTGAGAGAAACGGAGTCTAGATTTACTTTGATGCAAGAACTTCGCTCTATCAAGGAGACCTATGCAGCGCTTTGCTAGCCCTAAGGAAGCAGCAATTCGGCTACAATTGGTATTTATACTTCGCTTGGCAAGAAATGATGGAGTTTCAAGGATCAAACGTAAAACCAGCCTCTAGGAACATTCATTCACATTTCCTAATGAGTAACGCATGCAATACTTCAATAATCCAGTGCTTCTCATGAATTCGCTTCAAATTAGTGCACAAACAAGATTATGACAAGACGTCCCATACATTAGAAATGTAACATCATAAAGAAACAGCATCAAAAACACACTTACAAGGAAATGTGAGTGTATCCATCCATCACAATTGCATTTAGAAGCCGTGTTGATAGTATCTCCGAAATATCAGCGATATTCGGAAATATCGCGATATTTTCAGCAAACCGAAATATCGCCGAGGAAATATTGCGATATTTCCTTGCTTGAAACTATCGCGATATATCCGAAATATCGTCGATATTTCGACAAAATATCGCGCTACAACCTCAAATATCGTTAGGCAAGGTGGGTCGCGGCTAGAAAAGCGATTTTTGTCATTTTATTTGCTCATTTTGGTTTCTTGGTCTTGGAGAAGGAAGGGGAAGTGCTTTTTGGTGGTTCTCAAGGAGGGATTGAAGATCAAACAACCATTATCACCACCAACTAAAAATTTCGTGTGAATCAAAGATTGAATATCAATGAGACAAACTTCATTTCTTCTATTAACACGTATGTTCTTAAATACCCCCATGTTAATGATTTTTTTCATAGATTTAGGGTTATGCTTGCTTGCCTCTTTGCCTACCAACATTTTGCTTCTTTGTTTTTTCTCCATTTGTTATGATTTTCATGCCCATGAGCCAATGCAAGGGTTTTCTCCATATTTGGACAGCAAACTTCATTTTTTTTTAACTTTCTTATTCACCCTCTTGTTATCACTTGCCGCCTACACCTACCGACTAGTTAGTGGGAAAAGCCTTCAACTCCACCAGGTGTGGTTGGTGGCAAGGAACTCAGAGAAGGGGTTGTCACACTAATCCCGACTCTCTCTGTTTAAGCTATCTCCTAGGTTAGCTATGGGAGGTGGTCCCTAAATGGAAAACTAAGTTAAAAGATGTGAGTTTCTAGGAGAATTGTTAGAGTTAAATAGATTACGTCTTCAGATTTATAAGCAAAAAATGTGATATGAACAATAACCATCAATACATAAGATAAGCATGAAACATATGAGAAACCAGTGTCTCCAAAGTATTTCTCTTTGAAATGAAAATATATTTGCTTAAATGAAGTAAAATGCTTTCAAGAAAGATAGATTTCTGAATCAAAGCATGAGATGCAATTATACTAGATTTGGATGCAATTAATCTTGGTTACTTTTAATCTAAAATGCTTAATCTAGGTGAGAAGTCCTCCTCTTGTGCTCTTACCAAGGGATAAAAATTGGGTGACTGTAAGAAAGAGGGGGTGAGGGCACAGGGGTGTCATTAACGATACCTGAACCCTGAGTCTTACGAGGCAGTGTGTGCCTTCGTTCCTACAAGGAGACAAGCCACCTTCATAACTACAAGGTCACACGTTTTTACCTTACTTTGTACCAAACGGAAGAAATTTCCAAGAAAGCCTTTTTTCTCTATAATTTCTATCAACCAAGCTTATTCTTGGAGGTAAATTTTAAATATGCAACTAATGCAAAGTGAAATGCCTAAATGTGGGTGAAATGCTTCCAATGAGATATGTTAATGACAATGTGCTTAAGATTTGTGCTTAGCCCAATATGACATAAACTAGCAATGATGCTCCATAAAACATGTATCAACAACTCAAATGGAAATATTAAAATGGAAACTAGCTCAATGCTTTTAGATACCAACTCACAAGCTTTGAAATGAAAATGATGTGATATGACAATTATTGCATGAAATCATAAGCTAATAACTTGTTTGTGAATGGAATGAGCTAATAAAATGTATACAATTAGATTACTTAAGTTGCAAATAAATGGACTTGTAAAGGGTGACTCCAAAGAAGTTCGCAAAAGTGAGATACAAAGTTTTCTAATAACCCAACTAGAATATAAAATTGCAACTAGATGACTTGAGATAAAAATTAATGATTAGCAAGAAACCATGAAAACATTAGCTTGCCAAATGAAATGAAAGTGTTATGTTTTTTACTTAAACAAATGAAAAAATAGATTGCACAACACGAGATACAAGAAAATGGATTGGGAAGTCTGATTGCAAAATAGGAAAATGTGAGTGTTATGTGTTGAGGTTATGAGTAAACCATTCACAACTAGATTAGATTAGCAAACGAAATGATGAATGCAAGTTAATTAAGCAAATTAGAAACTAGACAAAAGAAATTTAACCACTCAAGAAGATTTCCTCCCTCTAAATGAGTAGGTGAGATATCATGGGAAAAACTTCCCAAGCTCCCTCAAGAAAAGTCAGCTCTTTATTAACTTCTTGTTACAATGATGAGAGTTTTCTTTATTGTGAGGAAAGGCTCCAATTTCGAGAAGGCTTTTACAATAAATATATGACTTTTATACAGTAGAATCCCTTCTTGAGAAAGTAGTGACAATATTGGGCAAAAATTCGGCAATGGAATACAAGAGAGACTCCCCGAATAATATCTTGAAACTCTAGCCTCTTGAGATGATGTAATCTGCTCCAAAAGATGATGACAGTCTGCAAGGAATTTCGATATAATTTCCAGCCTTGAGAGCCTAAGTCCCGGCCAAGGTTAGTAATAAAATACTTCTTGAAAAGGTTGTCAAAACCTTTGCAAAATGGACCCAAAAAATCAGTGGAGAAGGATGAGAAAAATGCCAAAAGTATTTACAAATATACAAGGACTAGACCGATGGTTAGGGAGTATGATTATTATCCCTGTCTTGTCAAGAAACATGCTCTTATTAGCAAATATGATCAATGTAAGCACAATATTTAAAATAAATGATTTGAATAGAATAGATTTGATCACAAACACAAACCCAAGAGACCCTGCAAGCACAAATCGAAAAATAAAACTTTGGGATATCACAATGTGGGTTCCTCCATGTTCATGCTCAAGAGTGGGTTGATTCCTTCGAGAATGTCCCCTCACTTTTGAGGCTTGATCCAAAGATATTTTTATACACAACTTCAAATAAACTCATTAGATCCACATGGGTTAGAAAAATATAATGAAAAAGAAGTCTTAGAGATTTATATGAAGATCTACTAAAACACTCCCTATCTAGAATAAATCTCTAAAACCAAA
This sequence comes from Pinus albicaulis, assembly GCA_034641835.2. NCBI lineage: Eukaryota > Viridiplantae > Streptophyta > Pinopsida > Pinales > Pinaceae > Pinus > Pinus albicaulis. The sequence goes on along the minus strand of CM076569.1, from coordinate 56,756,306 downwards.
TATTAGTGCAAGATACCTATACACTAACAAATCTTTTGCCAAGCATATAGAAATAATAAACACAATACTACCAATAGAAAATAAAGATCGCGATCAAGAATTATACCACAACCATAAAAGAATAATACTCCATAGTTGAACCCCAAAGTCTTGTTATTTCATTGAAAGATGAGTATACGAAGTGGCAAAACCTCCCCAAGCACAAGAGTTCGTATTACATAATACAAAATGAGAGCCAATGGCTCAATTATATAGAAATTTGGGAGCAAATCCCAATGAAGAACGAAATTCCTAGTGGTGAGAGGGAGGAGATCACAAGGCAAATTCAAATTTGATATGTGGAGCTCCATTGCCAAGTGTAAAAATCGGATTCTGGCAAGTGGACATCATTTTTTTCTTCCCTTATGTGCCAAATTCGAATTTTATGATGAAATGACAAGTGTATATGGGTGGTAACCCATGTGGGGACAATTTTCCACAAAAATCCCCACCAAATATTCTCCCAAATCCTCTCAAATATGCATTAACTTCTAAAATTCGAATTTCCAAGTAAGCAGTTCTCATTTAATGCTGGAAAATCAATTTTATTTGAGCACATGTCTCTTCCTTGATTTTAGGAGTCTACATCACCTTGGGACTTCACTTTAACTCCTCCATAATTTTCCACCTTATTTCCACATCATTTAACATGTGTGGATATTTATTTTTTTCTATTTATTTAATTTCTGGCTTAATTAATTGCCAGATTTCCCACTAAACTTAGGAAAAGTGGGTTTTGAGGGTTCAAAACACATTTTTAACTCGTCAAAGTGTGTCATAATAGAGAGTTGAGGGTGAGAGGTGTAATTTTGATTACTCATATCTCATACAACTTCTCTAGGCAACACTTATTACAATTCAATTACAATTTTTATTGCAATTTTCGACTTGCGGGAAATCTAAAAAATTAAAAAAATCACTACCTAGACCTAACCAAATTCCACAAAATTTTTTGTGTGATCTAGTATGGTAATATACATTGACTCTAGACACTAGGACTCATCCAAGGCTTCACCATCAAGCCGTACTCCGGATTTGGGGTGAAATTGGAGGAAAAAACTCAATTAATTATTAACTCCTTGTAGGGAGATGATAATTAACCAAGTAAAAAAAAACTCCCAAAGTAATACTCACTTGTTGGCAAGGTCCCAAGCTACCTAGGTCTGTTACAGAATCAATACTGACTCAAAACTCATCATTACTAGCATCACTTATTACAATTCCCCGTAGGGCGTGGGATCTGGGTACAAGAGAAGGATGATGAGAACTAGAAGTAGAGTTTAAAAACTCTGTTGAACTGTTGATATCTAATGATATTTGATGGTACAAGTTTCCTCTGGTTCATTCTTGGGCATGGAGTCTTCTCATTATCATCAGGTGCCACTCCAGTGGTCAACATTTGGCTCCATAAGGGGATGCATGCTATATATGAAGTGATAGTGTGCAAGAACCCGGAATCTGCATCCACTGACCAAAGATATATATTAGCAGTATCCATTCAAAATAACGTCAAATAAAATCAAGTACAGAGATGGAAATTTATTCTAGGAAACATAAATAACAATTTATTCATGAAATAAAACTACTTAAACAAAATTTACAAGGGATAGGGTTAGGAATATGATACACAGGATGCCCCATGGCATCAAATGTCTTCGGCAAAATCCATCTTGAGAACCTGCCTGCTCACAGGAAAATCAATAGGCTCTTTCTCTGACGTGCCTTGTCCAATTCTAACTATCTTGGGACTATGACTTACCCCAATGTTAACCTGTTTGTGGCCAGTAGATATACCAAACCTTTCCTTTTCCTTTTTTGACTTTTGACACGTTGAGGGGCTTGATCCTGCTCAAAACTGGTGGTTCATATTTTATATCCTTTTTCTTTTTTCGTTTTTTTCTTTTCTTCCTGGTTAGTTGCGATAGCAATGATGATGCAATTACTGTCAATCCTACAGGTCTGTCTTGAAAATGCTCTGATGGAAGATTTGAAGTACCCCCGCTTTTTGAGCTATGCCTAATCTCTTCGTTTTGAATCTGTTCTGTCAAGGGGGGAAGAAAATTTGTCAACACAACATCACTTCCTATCTAGCATGATCTATAGATAATCTCATTGTTGGGTTTCCTTGAATCCTCAACATGATATATTTTCTCTAACACCCGATCAAGTCTGACAAAGTTATTATCTAGCATGGGGATGGTGGCAAATGATAAGTCCATTTGAAGGCTACCACCTAAATTTGATGCCCATTTTCTTGATAGGAGCATTCCCCATGAATCAGGAACATCTATCACAACAATATCCATAGTCATTATTCTGTCTGGGTATGCAGCTAGGAAAACCTGTAAATCTTTAATTATCCCACACACTTCAATTCTTTTAGAATCCATTGAACATATGTTGTGATAGGGCCCAGATACCCTTAAATTCAGTTGCTCCATGACTTTCTTGGTCATGACATCTGATGAAGCCCCTGAATCAAGCATGCAGTTGTGTAAAAGACGATCATTCACTATCAAAGAAACATAAAATGGCAGATGATCTTCGTTCCCCACATAGCAGTTCATACTTTTCAATACAAATTCTTCATCTTCTGGTTCATTATTAGGCTTTCCTTCCCTTTGAGTAACTTCAATTGCACTTAGTAACTTGGCCTTTTGAGATGGTATCTTTAAAAGCTTTGTCACTGGGATAGAAACCTTTGCATTATTCACCCAATTGCCCAAGTCAAACTTTAATTTTGAAGTAGGAGGAGAAGAATTTTTGTGATTGTTCTGGTTTTGAATATCCCTTCTCCGATAAGTCATCCCTTTGTGTTTTGCCATAGCAAGAATTTGTCCAGATGTAGGCTTTTCCCCAAAAATCTTAGTGACTCTGTCAAAATTTGCAATCATATTGTCAACCCCAAGATTATTAGGACTATGGTCAATCTCTTGATTTCTTTCAATGGTGTATATTTGATCTTCCATGGAGAACATAATGATTTGACCACTAGTTCCTACATGTTCATCTCCCAACATGCTACCTTCCATAATTCTCTTTACATATAGGCATGTGGCTTCTTCATGGAACTGATTACATGGCCTACAAAAAGGGGGAATTTGATCTACCATGTTGGTGGATTCCAATGGATTTGGAGGCCTATAATCTTGTTGAGGGCCTTTATTCTTTTGCCATCCATTATTTGGCCTAGGTTGGAATATTTTCACTTGCTATCTTTCCATGGCCACCAACCTACTTTGCATGGCTTGCATTTCTTTAGTGTGATTTGCTTCCATGTTCTTGATGAGTTGAGTTAATTCCTTAATAGGATCATAGGTAGCCTCTTCCTTGGCCTTGCCTTTGGAATCATTCGATTTCGATGGCCCTCTAGTGAAACCAGGAATCTTAGATTTTCCTGATTTCTTTCTGGCCCTCTCCCTTTTCAAGGCTTCAGTTTGAGCTACACCCAAAGTTGCAGGCTCTTTTCTTCTCAACTCATAAGCAGAGTCAACACCAAAAGAATCCAAATAGGAACATAACAGAAATTCATCAGGAGGTTTAACAATAGTAGGCATGCTTTTAACCAATTCATTGAATCTCTTGTTAAACTCCTCCATGGTTTCATTCTCATTCTTCTTCATGGTGCTAATGGCACTGATCAAATGACTATTCTCTCTTCTCTCTCCATATTTTCCCATGAAAGCATTAAGAATCGCTTGTAAATAATCATACGAGTTAGCAGGTTGCTCAGTGAACCAATCAAGAGTATCATCTTCCAAAGAGAGAACGAAAAGCCTCATCTTTACATCTTCATAGTTAGCAACGTTACACCACTTAAAGATGCAAACATTAAAGTTCTTCACATGTGATGCAGCGCTAATGGCATTGTTACCTTGAAAAAAAGGCAATCTTTCAATAGCCTTGTCAGGGATATTGTGAGGATAGCCATTAATATTAGTAAAGTTACAAGGAGCAAAAAGATCATTCATGATGTTAGGCTCAACTTGTTCTTGAAACAGCAAATGAATGTCAGAAATAGCCTCTTGCCCAAGACTAGCAAGAGCTCTATTATGAGAAAGTCTATTTAACCTCTCTCTATAAACCCTTTCAGGATCAGGAGAGGGACTAACTAAACCACTTGAATTTCTCCTAGTAGAGACTCTTGCAAAATTAGGATTGAGTGGAGTCGCCACTTGAGCAAGAATATAAATCTAAAAATTCAAATATGCCAAAACCAAGAGTTAATCGATTTCCCACATACAAGAAGACTTGTCCCCTGCAGCGACGCCAAAAATGTTATCGCTTTCCGCCTACACCTACCTACTAGTTAGTGGGAAAAGCCTTCAACTCCACCAGGTGTGGTTGGTGGCAAGGAACTCAGAGAAGGGGTTGTCACACTAATCCCGACTCTCTCTGTTTAAGCTATCTCCTAGGTTAGCTATGGGAGGTGGTCCCTAAATGGAAAACTAAGTTAAAAGATGTGAGTTTCTAGGAGAGTTGTTAGATTTAAATAGATTACTTCATATTTATAAGCAAAAAACGTGGCATGAGCAATAACTATCAATACATAAGATAAGCATGAAACATATGAGAAACCAGTGCCTCCAGGGTATTGCTCTTTGAAATGAAAATGTATTTACTTAAATGAAGTAAAATGCTTTCAAGATAAATAGATTTCTGAATCAAAGCATGAGATGCAATTATACTAGATTTGGATGCAATTAATCTTGGTTACTTTTAATCTAAAATGCTTAATCTAGGTGAGAAGTCCTCCTCTTGTGCTCTTACCAAGGGGTAAAAATTGGGGTGACTGTAAGAAAGAAGGGGCGAGGGCACGAGAGTGTCATTAACAATACCCATCCCATGAGTCTTACGAGCCAGCGTGTGCCTTCATTCCTACGAGAGGACAGGCCACCTTCATAATTGCAGTGTCCTCTGGTTCATCCTTGGGCATGGAGTCTTATCATTATCTTCAGGTGCCACTCTAGTGGTCAACACCTCTTATTGCCATTCTTCATTAACATTGCAAATAATGTACAACAAAAAATATTTTTTGAAATGAGGTGGTTATTACTTATTATTTTTTGTATATGGGTGTTTAATGTCAATTTTTTGTTTTTTTGGTGCCCTAGGTTTGAATTAGTTCACTACAAATATGCCAAAATCATTGGACCCATTTTGGGTGTATGGGGAGCCTGATGGTGGGACAAATCGGGCATATTTATCATGCAAAATGTGTGGGACGAAGATGATGGGAGTGGTCACACGATTTAAATACCATCTAGCTAGACTCCCTGGACATGATGTTGGGCTTTGTACGGTTTCTAGTGCAGAGCTTATTCAAAAATATCTTGAAGCAATTGATGAAAAAGACAGAAAGAAGGAAGAGGCAGAAAGAAACAAGGTTGAACATGCAGGCCTATATTTCGGGATATCTTCTTCTGATTGTGAGGTTGAGGGTAGTGGGAGGGGCTCCACAGCATCACCTACTAGTGCTAATGTTACTAGGAATGGGAGGTCATCATTTTTTGTTCCACGAACAGGGCATGGAGCACAACCTTCCATAAAATCAATTGTTAAAAAAAGGAGAAGCAAGAAGCAGATAGAGTTATGGGAGGTGTCTTTTCTGGAGCGACTTACCTCTCAGCATCACCAAAACCAATCCATTTTAGCAGTCAATGTGTGATGCTATTGTTGTTGTGGGCCCAGGGTACAAAATTGCTAGATAAAAGGAGTTGTGGGGGCCAATTCTTCAAGGAGAAAAGCAGGACATCAACTCTAGTTGGTGGAGTTGAAACAGACATGGGAAGTGTCTGGATGCACAGTGATATCTAATGTTTTGACAGTTAGGAAGGGTAGGACCCTTCTAAAATTCTTGGTACATTGTCCTAAAGGTACCATGTTTATTAAACCAGCAAATGCATCAACACATAAAAGATGCAACAATGATATGTGAGTTGTTAGATGGGTTCATCCGAGAGATTGGTGTGCAGAATGTAGTGCAAGTCATAACAGATAATGCAACTAATTATGTGTCTGTCGGAAAGATGCTTATGGAGAGGCACTGCACATTGTTCTAGACTCCATGTGTAGCACATTGTATCAATTTGCTGCTTGAGGATATGGGGAAACTCTCCTTCATCAAGGAGGTGATTGATATGACTAGGAGTGTCTCCAAGTTTATATATAACCATGCTTTTGTTCTTAGCCTCATGAGGAGATACACTATAAACGAGTTGCGACGTCCTACAATCACACGTTTTGCCACCAACTTTACTACTCTTCAATCTTTGCTTCGATGCCAATTTGAGTTGAAGAAAATGTTTGTTATTGATGAGTGGCATGATTGTAGATACAGCAGGAGACAGGACGGGAGAGCCATTGCAAAAATGGTGTACACTGACACATTTTGGCAAGGAGTAGAAGAAGTGTGCTCAGTTTGTGAACCTATAGTAAATACTCTGAGATTGGTAGATGGGGACAAACCTGCAATAGGGCCAAGGAGGTCATGGATAGGGCCAAGGAGGCCATTCGTTCTTATTATGCAGACCAGGTATTTGTTGGGCTTCATAGACATATGATGTTATGGGATGTGATTTATAGTCGATGGACAATGATGCTTCCTCGACCCATTCATGAAGCAACACTCTTCCTCAACCCCGCATTTTCATGCAAATGTGTCTTTGATTTTGATGGTGAGGTGATGGAAGGGCTCCATTCTTGTATTCAGAGAAAGGTACCCGATCCTGAGCTTCGTAGCAAAATCAATCGCGAGATACAGTTTTATTGGGATTGTGTTGGCCTATTTGGCTTTGATGATGCTATTAGGGAAAGGACCCTCTTCATGCCACGTAACTGACAAGTCGTGACTCATTATAATTTTCAATTTAGAATTTACTTTTTATAATTCTAGATTTTTAAAATTCAATTATGTAACTTTTATTTGAAAGTTTAATTATGTTTTAAGTTTTTCACTTTTTTATTTCTTTATTTTGTTGTAGATATTTGGTGGTGAAGCTATGGTGAAAGGGCACCAAATTTGCAGAAATTGGCCATAAGATTCCTGAGTAACAAATGTAGCTTTTCAGGGTGTGAGCGCAATTGGAGTGTATTTGAGAAAATACACTCAAAAAAACGCAACATGTATAACTTTGAGCTTCAGCCTTTAGTTGAGAAATTACATTTATTGTAATTTTAATTTATGACCCTCAAGTGTCAAGAGTCAAGACTCATTAGTTTTCTTGACACTCTTATAGGTTGGATTTCTCACGCCTCAATGATTTAGTGTATGTGCGTGGCAATCTTTGACTTCGAGTGAAGCAAATAGAAACACCAACGGTTCCAAATGCCATTTCCTTAGACGATATTGATGTATTGTCTCAGTCGAGGGCAAAGTCTGAGGTCCCCATCTTGGAGAAGTCACCTGCAGGGTTAGAGCCAGACGAACCATTAAAACAGGGGCAGCAAAAGGAGGAGGACTCGAGGGAGGAGCAGCACAAGTGTAAATTTATGTAGATGTTCTATGCTTGATGCAACTTTACTTTTATTCCCAATATCAGACAACAATCACATAAACAATAAAGTAAAACGCTGATAGAACATACCAGTAGATCGACAGAAGACAAGCCAGAAATATATAAGTGTGTTGGTGCATTACGACGGTCAACAGGATGCTTCAACCAGCAAAGTCTCAATAGGGTCAACCAACCAGAAATGTCACACAACCCTCTAGGACAGCCAAATGGTCAACTCAAAAGTCAACCCAAAAATTCAACGTTGTCAGTCAACGGTCAACGCAAACCGCAGCAGTAGCTAGGTCAACGCAGAAAAGTCAAAGTCAACGTCTTGCCTCGGGAATAGTGCCAAAAAATGCGGATTTGGAAAATCAAACTTTTGGGAGAGTTTCAAGTCCTTTTGACCTTGCATTGACCAAAGTCAACGCTGGTCAAAGTTTGCTGCAGAAACCCTAAACCAAAATCAGAAATGTGCTGCTGCTTGGAATTTCCCATGTGTGGAGAGAAGAGCCACCAAGGTCATCGAACCAATCAGATGAGAAGGGAGAAATGTGTGAGGATGAGATGAGTGAAAATGTCTTCCAACGTTGACCAATTTATATCCATCAGTGAGGGTGTGTGACACAATTGCTGGGGCACAAAACCTTAAGGCCAACCTGCACATACTTTGAATAAATTCAAAATAAATGTTCTGCTCATCGGATTAAGATGATCTTTAGATCGGTCTTGCACCTCTCCGAAAGAGGAGTCCAATAAAAATATTGGCATCTTCATCTGAGCATCACAACATGGAGTTTGGACCTAGTTGTCCAAAATTAACACTCCCTCTCAACTAGGGAGAACTCCATCCACCTGTGCAATCCAAACATCGTGCGTCATCCCGCCGTAACTTGCTTTGCTGGCTTCTTTATTTCAGAATAGAAGTGGGTCAGTCACAAAGACATCATTCCTGGCTGACAGATCAACCCAGAGGTCCAAAACCTCTATAGGACTCACAAAGAGTCTCATACCAACCCAAAGTTGGTTTACCTGACCCGAAGTCAGTTGGAGGTCCTAAACCTCACTATCCTTGATCGCAGATCAAGTGGTTGGACCGTGCCATCCTAGATAGAGAGTACGACAATCTCTGATGCGTCCATCAGTATTTGCTACTAGTCTCTAGCTTTTCCCACCTCACTAGCCAAATGAGAGGTACTTCCCATGAGCCCTGAACTCAATGGGTAGGATGCATACGAGGCACAAATAATGAGAGGTGAACCAACTCAAACATCATAACGGTGGGGCAGAAGCACACCAACAAGGTTTGGCAAGCCTAGCCCTGTGGTTGCTTATAGCTCCGAGAAGCTATCCCCAAAGCCCCTCAGAGCTCCCAGAACTCATCGTCCAACAGGACCCTCAGAATAGGGTCGTTCCACGATACCAAGATTCTTACGGAAGGTTAGGAACTTGACCTTCCCCAAGGGCTTTGTGAGAATATCCACGACCTGCTCATTAGTTCCTATATGATCGAGCCTTACGGCGCCTTACTGTACCATATCCCGGATAAAGTGGTACTTGATATCAATATGCTTGGATCAATCGTGGAACACGGGATTCTCGGACAAGCAAATCCCACTCTGGTTATCACAGAGTATCACGGTGGTATCTAGCACATGCCCGAATAGCTCACTGAAGAGCTTTCGCAACCAAACTGCTTCACAACAAGCCATACTCGCTGCAATGTATTCGACCTCCGCGGTGCCTAAAGCCACCGACTTTTGCTTTCTTCTTGTCCATGATATCGAAGCAAAACCAAGTGTGAAGCAGCATCCTGATGTGCTCTTACGATCCACCACACTGCCAACCCAATCGGCATTAGTATATCCATGGAGTGTCACACTCCCGACAGTGTATCTCAGCCCATGGTTTATCGTGCCCCGAAGATATCTCAACAGATTCTTGCCACCAACCCAGTGAGTGTGATGAGGCTCAACCATATGTTGACTCAAAGTGTTCACTACAAAACATACATCCGGATGGGTGTTCACTAAGAACATCGGGGCCCCTATGAGTTGACGATACTCTATTGGATTTGCTAGCATGGGCCCAGCAGCGCTGCCACTCAACTTCTTAAAGTTGAGTTCCATCGGTGTCAACACGGACTTACAATCCACCATACCAAATCTTTCCAGAAGCTTCACAATGTATTTTCCTTGAAAAAGGAAAATCTCATCAGGTCTCTGCCAAACCTCCAGGCCTAGGAAGTAATGTATCAAAACTAGGTCCTTCATATCGAACTCAGCAGCGAGCTCCCTTTTGCACTGATGAATGAGAGGGTCAATACCTGTCAGAAAGAGATCGTCCACATACAGCACCAGAATGAGAGGCTTTTCTCTATCAACCTTGAAGTAAAGGTTTGGATCAGCATTACTACGAGTGAAGCCCAACTTCATCAGGTAGCTATCTATCCTCTCGTACCAAACTCTCGGTGCCTGCTTCAACCCATAGAGGGATTTCTTCAACCTGCAAACATGGGTGTCCCGATCCTGGACTTCGAACCCCAGAGGTTGCTCCACATAACCTCCACATACACCTCTTCCTTTATCACATCATGCAGAAATGCAGTCTTCACATCCATCTGATGAAGACTCCATCCTTGTGTAGCAGCAAGGGCTATGATAGATCGGATGGTGGTATATCGGGCCACAGGTGCAAATATATCATCATAGTCTATGCCTTCTTTTCTAGAGAAGCCACGAGGCAACGAATCCTGCCTTGAACTTTTCAGCACTTCCATCAGATCCATGCTTGATCTTGTAGAGCCATTTTTGAGGTGACAACTGCTTTGTCCTCCGGTCTTGGAACCACATCCTAGACATCATTCTTCATTATGGACTCATACTCTTCGTGCATAGCATCCTTCCAGACTTGACGCTTTACGGCTTCCTCAAAAGATCCAGGCTCAGATTGTACAATAGTACTCATGGCTGCTAGATACCCTTGGTATCTACTCGCCTTCTTGCTTTCACGGAATGTCCCCCTTGGGGCCATATGTCCCTCGGCATCCTCGAGAGTCTCCCTGAGCCATGATGGTCTCTTCCCTATTGAAGGAGGTGGATCAATCGGGTCCATTGGTCCTTCAGCATGAGGCACCGTCTCATCCTTCGGTTCTTCTTGATTTCCAGGCCTTGCTTCATGATCTTCCTCATATCTCAGAAGATTGACTACTTTCCTCGGGGAAGCATCTTCGTCAAAGGTAACATCGTGGCATATCTCCACTTCCCTTTGACCAGGCACATAAACTCTATAGGCCTTCAAAGTTTCGTTGTAGCCCACAAACATTCCCTTCTTCCCAGAAGCATCCAACTTGTTTCTCTTCTCCTTTGGCACATGGAAATAAACAGGACATCCAAAAACTCTAAAATGTGAGACGTCAGGTTTCCTACCAAAGAAAACCTCTTCGGGAGTTTTGGAGTCCAAAGCGGAATGCAGGCATGGTTTTTGTATGTATACAGCAGTGTTCGTAGCTTCTCCCCGTAGAAACTTCGGTAGACCTTGGTCACATAGCATGGCACAGGCAGCTTCCACAATGGTTCTATTCTTTCGCTCAGCAACACCACTCTGCTCAGGAGTATGGACAATTGTGGTTTCCCTCTTGATGCCAACTTCTCTGCAAAAGTTCTTGAACTCGTTCATCTCATATTCAGTGCCATTATCGTTCCTCAATATCTTGATCTTCTTCCCCGTCATATTTTCCACAAAGACTTTGAAGGTACGGAACCACATGAAAGCCTCATCCTTCTTCTTCAAGAAGTATATCCAGGTTTTGCGAGAGAAGTCATCTATGAGTGTCATATAATAAGAACATCCTCCCAAGGATGTCACGGGCAGCATACCAGACAGATCAGAATGTATCAATTGCAAGACATCAGATGTCTTTGTGACGCTTGAGGGGAAAGGTCCCCTTGTATGCTTTCCTTCGACACAACCCTGACATACACCTTCATGATTATTTGAGAACTCAGGCATCCCCGTTGTTGAGATTTTGTGTATTTGGGGTAGCATCAGTTGTGCTCTAGGTCCCAAATTTTGAAGAAGGACTAGAGTTCACCGATCTACAAGACCTAGAAATAGATTTGAGAAATTTCATCTGGTTTAGGAGATATTAAATTAATTAATTATTTTAATGTATTTCCTAAGTTAAAACTTAGGAAAATAAAATAATTAAAGTGAATTTAATTAAACATGTAATGAAATTGTCTTAAGTCACACGGATCAAGCTTTCTTTTAATCTTAGCCATTGATTCAAGATCTGATCATGGCCATTGATTTGTCAACGAGAAAAGTATAAAGGAAAGGCTTGGGGTCATTTGTAAAGATACACAGAGGCAGAGCACTGAAGCTAAGCTGAGATTCTAGGGCAGGGTTTGCTAAGGATACTCACAAGTGTTTTAGCTGCAGAGAGGGGAATTTAGACCAAGGGGATGATCTGATCCTGGGGTCTAGAATACACAAGAGGCAGAGATCAGCTCAAGGACGGTGCAGACGAAGGCAGCAGCAAGGACAGCGTAATTTTCAGGAAACCCTTCAGGGGTTACGCAGAGACCCTTAGGGGTAGCGTAGTGACTGCGTCACCCATTCTAGGGTATCACAGTCCCTTCCGAACCAGCGCTGAGGGTTTGGAGGCCGTCCAAGACTGATGCAGAGGCTTTCAGGGGCTTCAGAGGCTGATGTGGTGCATTTAAGGGGCAGCGCTGGGGTTTTCTAGGCCCTAATCTTGGTTGAGTTCTGTAAATCCCATTTGAGGGTGTGGATCAGTCATTATTTTGGCCCTAGATCAGCCAGAGAGTTGCAGATCTAGTGTTTTCTCTGTCGAGTTTTCTAGATCTAGAACCCAGATTTGTGTATTCAGAAATATTCTTAATAATAGAACCCTCTAGCAGCCAGAGACCAGTTTTCCCACCTTGGGTTTTTCCGGGGACTATTTGTCCAGAAATAACTGTCACTTTGTCAATGTGTGCATGTGCTTATTCTAGATCTGAATTGGTAGAGATCTGTTACGTGTTTTGCTTCGATGTTAACTTGAATTTATTCAGTTGATAACTTATCTAAGTAGGAGGAGCTTAACCGGATTAACAGTAATAATTTATGCATAAGATATAAGATTCAGAAATTTCTACATGGTTTCAGAGCAATTGCAGATCTAGAAGGGTCACCAGCAGGAGAATCTGAAGGATCTAGTTGCAGAAAGCAGCTGGAAAAGCAGCAGAGAACCAGATCTGAAGGGGCAACGCAGTTTTCAGGAACAGATTCACGTAGAAGGAAGGGTGGCGTTGTCCAGCGTTGTGTCGTAGCAAGCCCACGCAATTACTGCGCAGAGGCAGTGCTAGTTGGGTCTGAAGCCAGCCAATGTGATTCAGATCTGAATCTGTTAGATCTAGAAAATGTTGAGATTTTGTGTATTTGGTTGTGCTCTAGGTCCCAAATTTTGAGGAAGGACTAGAGTTCACCTGATCTACGAGACCCAGAAATGGATTTGGGAAATTTCATTCGGTTTAGGAGATACTAAATTAATTAATTATTTTAACTTAGGAAAATAAAATAATTAAAGTGAATTTAATTAAACATGTGATGAAATTGTCTTAAGTCACACGGATCAAGCTTTCTTTTAATCTTAGCCATTGATTAAAGATTTAATCTTGGTCGTTGATTTGTCAACGAGAAAAGTATAAAAGAAAGGCTTGAGGTCATTTGTAAGACACACAAAGGCAGAGCACTGAAGCTAAGCTGAGATTCTAGGGCGGGGTTGCTAAGAATTCTCTAGTGTTTTAGTTGCAGAGAGGGGAATTTAGACCAAGGGGATAATCTGATCCCGGGGTCTAGAATACACAAGAAGCAGAGAAGAGATCAGGAAAGACAGTGCAGAGGAAAGCAGCAGCAGCAGACGGCAGCAGCGTGATTTTCAGGAAACCCTTCAGAGGTTACGCAGAGACCCTTAGGGGCAGCGTAGTGACTGCATCACCCAGTCTGGGGTAACGCAATCCCTTCCAGTGACATCGCTGAGCATTTGGAGGCCTTCAGAGGCTGACGTAGTGATAGCGTGATTTTCAGGAAACCCTTCAGGGGTTACGCAGAGACCCTTAGGGGCCGGGTAATGTGACTGCATCACCCAGTCTGGGGTAATGCAGTCCCTTCCAGTGACAGCGTTGAGCATTTGGAGGCCTTCAGAGGCTGACGCAGTGTCTTTCAGGGGCAGATCTGGGGTTTCTAGGCCTAGATCTGGCTGAGTTCTGTAAATCTCGTTTGAGAGTGTAGATCAGTCAGTATTGTTGGTCTTAGATCAGCCAGGTGCTGTAGATCTAGATTTTTCTCTATCGGGTTTTCCAGATCTAGAACCCAAAGTTGTGTATTCAGAAATATTCTTAATAATAGAGCCCTCCAATAGCTAGAGACCGATTTTCCCACATTGGATTTTTCCAGGGACAATTTGTCCAGAAATAACTGTGTCACTTTGTCTATGTGTGCATGTGCTTATTCTAGATCTGAATTGGTAGAGATCTGTTATGTGTTTTGCTTTGATGTTAACTTGAATTTATTCAGTTGATAACTTGTATAAGTAGGAGAAGCTTAACTGGATTAACAAAGATAATTTCTGCATAAGAATTAAGATTCAGAAATTTCTACATGGTCTTAGAGCAATTGCAGATCTAGAAGGGTCATCAGTTGAAGCATCTGAAGGATCTAGCTGCAGAAAGCAGCTGGAAAGGCAGCAGAAAAGCAAACCTAAAGGGACAGCGCAATTTTCAAGAGGAGATTCACGCAAAGGGAAGGGTGACGCTGTCCAACGCTGTGTCCTAGCAAGGCCACACAATTATTGCGCAGAGGCAGCTCAAAAACGGTGTTGGTTGGGTCTGAAGCCAGCGAGTGTGATTCAGATTTGAATCTGTCAGATCCAGAAAAAGTTTGCAAAAAAGTTGCAGAAATTCAGAAGCGCTGGTGGTGTTAAGCTTCTGAAGTTTTCAGATTTTTAACCTTAGCACAAGTGACAAAGTTTGGAAAGAGATCATCTTCTCAAAGAGTTTCTTGCCAAAGGAAACTTGCAGTTTGGTCAGAGGATCAAAGAAGAAGCTGAATCATAGTTGATTTGGTAGATTTCCAAGGAGGGAAATCAAGTGTCAGAGGGAGCAGAGGGTTCCCAGTTCGAAAAGGACCCTAGTTCCAAGATCTCTAGCATAGAGAAGAGGAGCTCCAACACATTCTGAGCAAATGGCTCCTCATGGACTGCGTGATCAGGATAGGCTAGAGGGCCTCTCAAACTTTTCAGTAAGGAAAGCTAAGATCCTGATTGTCCTAGAGACATATGGTCTAAGAGATCATGCAGAGCAAACCCTAGCCACGCCGACAGATGCGGATCTCCTACGGAAGCATAGAGAAGCTGCTGGGCATGCCAAGTTGCTGATAATGGACAGTATCAAGGATCATATTGTGCCACACATAGCTGAGAAGAGGACAACTAATGAGATGTGGAAGGCTGTGACTTCCCTATATGAGGGAAAATCAGTCCAAAGAAAGATGTTGGAGGCCCAAATGAGGTCATTCACGATGACCAAGGGAGAACACATCGAGCATTTCCTATTCAGGTTGCAGTCAATCAGGGATCAGCTGACTGCAACAGGTGCAACCGTAGATGATGCAGTGATAGTCAGGACTGCCCTCAATGCAGTCACGTATGATTGGGAAACCTTTGTCCAAAGTATCTTGGGCAGAGCGGACCTCCCAGATTGGGACAGCTTGTGGTCAATCCTGCGGCAAGAAGAACTACGCAGATTCACCAAGAGGCAACACAGCCCTGGGATGAGCAAAGTAAAGAAGGAAGAGGAGGAAGATGCAGCCTTGGAATCGAAGAAGCAACCGAAGAAGAAGAAGGATTTTTCTAAGATCAAGTGCTTCCAGTGTAGCAAAATGGGACATTTTTCCAGCCATTGTCCAGAAAAGAAGAAGGACAAGGAAGCATCTTCTTCCAAAGCAGCGGTGGCAGATGATGGGTCTGGAGATGATGTAGCCATGAGTGCTCATGAACCACGGAGGTAGGGCGACATGGACATGTAGAGGAGCTACATGGAAGTAAGGCAGGATCCTTTAGCAGCTCATCTCTTGATTTCAGCACAAGGAGCTGATGTGACTTCAATAGTGCAGAGGGAGTCTGATTACGCAGGTAGAGTTGTCGCTGTGCATCATTCTTTAGATGCCAGCACAGATCTGTAGCCTATGGAGCTTCAGTGATGAGGATGCAGCCCATCAGACTTGTTTGTCAAAGATTGGGCAAGAGATTCATTTGTTTCTCTCAACCTCTGAAGTTGCAGTGCAGCAGATCAGCAATGGCAATGCTATGAGCAACACAGATGCAGCATATTGAGAAGGAGTTGTAGTACAGTGGTTGCAGTGGCAGTATCAGAGTCATGGGCAGCAGTACAGAATGGCTGCAGTAGTGCAGAGTTGAGTGGCAGGAGGCCAAGCTTCAACAGCACAGAACCAATGCCCAAAATCATGTAATGCATAAGTGTGATGTATTGCTAGAGCACACCCTTGATGTTAAGAGGGAGTGTTGAGATTTTGCGTATTTGGGGTAGCATCAATTGTGCTCTAGGTCCCAAATTTTGAGGAAGGACTAGAGTTCACTTGATCTACAAGACCCAAAAATGGATTTGGGAAATTTCATCTAGTTTAGGAGATATTAAATTAATTAATTATTTTAATGTATTTCCTAAGTTAAAACTTAGGAAAATAAAATAATTGAAGTGAATTTAATTAAACATGTGATGAAATTGTCTTAAGTCACACGGATCAAGCTTTCTTTTAATCTTAGCCATTGATTAAAGATTTAATCTTGGCTGTTGATTTGTCAACGAGAAAAGTATCAAGGAAAGGCTTAAATCAGCTCAGAAGACACACAGAGGCGCATCAAGCTACGCCTCGAGATTCTAGGGCTGGGTTGCTAAGAATTCTCAAGTGTTTCAGCTAAGAGAGGGGTTTAGACCAAGGGGATGATCTCGATCTCGTGGTCTAAGTATACACAAGAAGCAGCAGGTAGAAGAGATTAAGAAAATACAAGACAAAGGAAGAAGAAGAAGGGCAAGTGGTGATTTTCTGTGAAAACCCTTCGTGGTTACGCAGACCCTTAGGGGCAGTTAGTGGACCGTGTCACTTAACTAGGGTAACTCAGCCCTTCCAATGACAAATAATGAGACGGAGGCTCTCGCAGGCCGGGCGGCAAATAGTCTTTCGTGGGCAGATCCGTTCTAGGCCCAGATCCGCTCGAGTTCGTAAATCTCGTTTGAGGGTGTGGATCAGTCAGTATTGTTGGTCTTAGATCAGCCAGGTGCTGCAGATCTAGAGTTTTCTCTGTAGGGTTTTCCAAATCTAGAACCTAGAGTTGTGTATTCAGAAATATTCTTAATAATAGAGCCCTCCATTAGCCAGAGACCGGTTTTCCCACATTGGGTTTTTTCAGGGATAGTTTGTCCAGAAAGAACTGTGTCACTTTGTCTATGTGTGCATGTGCTTATTCTATATCTAAATTGGTAGAGATATGTTATGTGTTTTGCTTTGATGTTAACTTGAATTTATTCAGTTGATAACTTGTATAAGTAGGAGAAGCTTAACTAGATTAACAGAAATAATTTCTGCATAATAATTAAGATTCAGAAATTTCTACAGATCCATAAAAGTTTGCAGAAAAGATGCAGAAATTCAGAAGAACTGGTGGGGTTAAAACTCTGAAGATTTCAGATTTTTAGCCTTAGCACAAGTGACAAAGATTAGGAGGAGATTAGCTTCTCAGAAAGTTTCTTGCCAAAGGAAACTTAGATTTTGATCAAAGGATCAAAGAAGAATCTAAATCATAGTTGATTTGGTAGATTTCCAAGGAGGGAAATCAAGTGTCAGAGGGAACAGAAGCACCTGTTTCACCAAGGGCCTTAGATCCATTTCTCTAGCAAAGAGAAATGGAAGTTCCGACACATTCTGAGCAGATGGCTCCTCATGGACTGCGTGATCAGGATAGGCTAGAGGGCCTTTCAAACTTTGCAGTTTGGAAGGCAAGGATCCTTATTGTCCTTGAGGCATACAATCTAAGAGACCATGTAGAGTAGACTCTGGCCACACCGACAGAAGCAGATCTCCTACCGAAGCATAGGGAAGTTGTTGGGCATGCCAAGCGGCTGATAATGGATAGTATCAAGGACCATATTGTACCACACATAGCTGAGAAGAAGACAGCTAACAAGATGTGGAAGGCCTTGACTTCCCTGTATGAGGGAAAGTCTGTCCAAAGAAAAATGTTTTTGGAGACCCAAATGAGGTCATTCATTGTTGGAACACCTAATCCTACATGGGTAGGTGTGGAATACGAACAGTCACAATGGAGTCCAAGTGACCTTGGAATGTGAAACCAAGAGTCACACCATTGTACTATAAATGTACATCTTTGTATAATGGAAAATAAGAGAGCCTCAAGCTTATCCTTCATTGTGTGTTGAGTCTCTTGGAGGTGTGCTCATCTTCCTCATACACCATGTGTGTGTTTTAACATGGTGTTTAACATGGTATCAGAGCGGGCGATTGCTGGCCCTGCTCCAAATTGAGTGAGCCATTTGTGTTTATGGCCTATGCATATCTGCAAAAATTCTTGACATTTTTGCAGCGCTCAGAATTTCTGCAGCAGAAATTTTGCCACATTCAGCATTGGTTTTGAGAAGGAGCAGCATTCAGAAATTGGCAGCATTTCGGCATTGGTTTTGAAAAAAAAAAGTAGCACTACGCATCTGAAGGTTTTCTCACTGCTTATTTTTTCCATTGAAAAATCTCTGCATTTTAACTTCTGTGCCATTTTGGAGCTGCTGAAAAAGTGTTTAAAATGAGTTTCTGGAAAATTCTGAGTTTTTCCTAGAAAGATTTCTGAGATTTTTCATTAAAAATTTCTGCAATCCTAGGTTTTTCTACTGCTGGAAAATATTTTCTTCTGCTGGGCTATTGGAAAAATTTCTAAGCAATCTGCTGTTGCATTTCAGTACTTGAAATTTGTACTGCTGCCCTCATTTCTGCATTTTGTCCATTCTGCTGTGTATTTGGAAGAAAAAATCTGCTGCAATTCTAAAAGTCTCTTTGCTGTTTAAAAATAAAAAATAAAAAATTCAAGCTCTCCTCTCACACATCTGCGCCCTCACTCATACATCCCGCAACAGTCTTTCACCTACATACGGCCGCTCCCCCATTTCTTAACCTACGCCATAACTCCCACACTTCAACATGGTGTTTAACATGGTATCAGAGCCCTCGGCATCCCTTATCACACTCAACTCCCTCGGTCCCTTCTCATCTTGTTTACTATAATCCGCCCTTGTTTTTGAAAAATCGACCTTTCTACTCTTAAATTTTTAATATACGCTCTCTCTTTTAAAATATGCCTCCCCTTTTTCTTTTAAATTCAATTTTTGAAATATACACCCTCCCCTCCCATTTAATTCACCTCACCATGTTATATATATTACATTAAACTCTCACCATTCGATTCCCCTCCCTTTTTTTAAATTCGTTCCCCTTCCCTTTTTAAAAGTGAATCCCCTCTTTTTTTAAATTAATAATTTCCTTTCCATTTAATTTAATAAATTCCTTCCCATTTTAATAATTCCCTTCCCATTTAATTTAATAAACTCCCTTTCTTTTTTTTTAAATCCCCACCTTTTTTAAATTCCCCTTCCCAAATAAATTTCCCTCTCCATTTTTTTAATTACTCCTATTTTTAATTATTCCCATTTTTTTAATTAATTTTTAATTAATTAAAAAAAAAAAAAAAAAAAAACAGCAGAGAGAGAGGAAAGAGAGATATGAACAGCAGAAAAGGGAAAATCGACATATGAAGAAGATAGACTGAATATATAGAGACAATTGCAGTTTTCCATTTTATGATTTGTGGCATAAGGGTGATTTTTTTTTAAGAAATTGACATTTGAAGACAGTTTTCCATCATTGAAAACAGCGCTTTGAAGAAAAATTTCAGCTGCTTTAAAGACTTCTTTCATAGTGTTTTCAGCTGCACATATTTTTGCAGAGATTTTGTATTGAACTCACATTGTGAGTGAATTTGCCTCTTCATTCATAGTTGGAATCAGAAAATTTGAGTTGTTGGATTGTTGATTGCCCTCCATCATTTGAAGAGCACACTTTGTAATTTGAGAATTTCTTGAGTCATTTGTATTTCTTGTTGCATCACACTGTAAACGGGTGCATTTTCGGTTGAAGCCGACACCCTTTCATTTTTGAGCCTAAGTTGTTGAAATGGCCAAAATCAATGAGGCATTAGAGTTGTTGAGTAACCTCATTCATTCAAATGTTGATGATGTGATAAAAATGAGCAAGGATGCTCTTTGTAATATTCAGATTTGTTTACAAGATGCACAAGAAAAGATTGAGTTTTTGCAGTTGGAAACTCAGCTTCAGCAAGACGAAATTCAGCAAAAGAGTCACCATTCTGAACCTGTTTCTGTTCAGAAGATTGTGAAGGACTCTCATCATAAGAAAGAAGATAAAGTTTCAGATGATTCCCATTCAGTTCCTTGTACTAGAGCGGATGTACATGCAGATGCAGCAATTCAACCTGCACTTCCTAAGCCCATCATCAGACCTTGGGAAGAGCTTGTCCACAACAAGCACCGAACTGGTCTTGGATATGACAAGGATGTGTCCTTTCATATTCCAGACTACACCAAGCCCATCAAGTTTCAGAGTGCCGTATCTATGTATGATGTTTCTCACCCGCACCTGCCCAGATCCTGCCCACTTCCACAACAACACGAGAAATCTCCAACACTGTGATTGAGTTGGCCATATGAAAGATCACTATTTTGATCTTCATCCATGCAAGCACTGTGGTCGGCACACCCATTCTTCAGACAGATGCTTCAGAAACAAGCCTCCTGCAAGAACAAATATTCATCTTGGATGGATCGCTTCTTGGCAATGGGCATCAACAGCCAAGAAGATGTTTACGACACATGTTAGAACTTGTTCACGGATATTGAGAAAACTTGCAGTTGAGTTTTCGCCATCATCTCACCTTGTCCCTGACAGGGGGAAAATGGTGGTCATGTACAAGCTTCGACGACAGATCAAGCGAGCCTGAGCCACAATCTCTCATTCCATGTTCAGAGTTGTAGCCAGCAGTTCAAGCGAGCCCGAGCCACAATTCGTCATTCCGGATTCAGAGATGTAGCCAGAGACACGGATGCCCATGAGCATGCCTTCGGTTGGTGGACAACCTTAAACCATCATCTTTGGTTGGTGGATAACCTAAAACCATCATAGGTAGTAGACCTCCCTTCTTTTAGGTCGAAGGTCTCCCTTTCATATGAGGAACACTTCCTCTAGCAGAAGCCTTCAGCTTAGCAGCCTTCAGCTTCTTGCCAGCTTTGGTTGAGTTCCAGGAAATGCTTCAAGCATTCCAGAGTTGTTGGTAATCCTAAAACCATCACAGGTAGTAGACCTCCCTTCTTTAGGTTGAAGGTCTCCCTTTTTTATGAGGGACAATTCCTCTAGCAGAAGCTTTCAGCTTCTTGCCAGTTTTGGAAGAGTTCCGGGAACTGCAACAAGTATTGCGTTCCAGTGTTTGTGGTCATCCTAAAACCACCTCTTTTTTCCAACATTTTAGAGAGTTGATTCAGCCCAAGTGCTGCCATGTATACTTTGCAGATTTGTATTACAACTCTTTTCTTGGACTCACACATACCCCTTCGGATTAAGGGGGATGTTGGAACACCTAATCCTACATGGGTAGGTGTGGAATGCGAAAAGTCACAATGGAGTCCAAGTGACCTTGGAATGTGAAACCAAGAGTCACACCATTGTACTATAAATGTACATCTTTGTATAATGGAAAATAAGAGAGCCTCAAGCTTATCCTTCATTGTGTTGAGTCTCTTGTGTGTGTGTGTTTAATCTTCCTCATACACCATGTGTGTGTTTTAACATGGTGTTTAACATTCATGATGACCAAGGGAGAAGACATGGAGCACTTCCTCTTCAGACTGCAGTCAATCAGAGATCAGCTGACTGCAACAAGTGCAACAGTGGATGATGCTGTGATAGTCAAGATTGCCCTCAATGTAGTCACGAATGAGTGGGAAAACTTTGTCCAAAGTATCTTGGGCAGAGCGGACCTCCCAGATTGGGACAGCTTGTGGTCAATCCTGCAGCAAGAAGAACTACGCTGATTCACCAAGAGGCAACACAGCCCTGCGTTGAGCAAAGCAAATAAGGAAGGTGAGGAAGATGCAGCCTTGGCATCAAAGAAGCAGCCAAAGAAGAAGAAGGATCTTTCAGAGATCAAGTGCCAGTGTGGTGAAATGGGACATTTTGCCAGCCAGTATCCAGAGAAGAAAAAGGACAAGGAAGCATCTTCTTCCAAGGCAGCTGTGGCAAATGATGGGTCAGGAGACGATGCAACCATGAGTGCTCATGAACCACGGAGGTGGGGTGAGATGCACATGTAGAGGAGCTACATGGAAGACGGGCGGGATCCTTGAGTAGCTCATCTCTTGGATTACATGCGAGCTACAACAGCCTTAAGATAGTAGCGGGACAAGTGGAGCAGTGCGTGCATAGATCACAGATGAGGCAGAAGCAGAGGCAGATCTGAAGGCTGGGAGGAGCAGCGCAGAGCAAAGCAGCAGCAGCGTAGAAGCAGTAGCAGCGCAGAGGCTAATGTGACTTCAGTAGCTCAGAGCAGTGTTGCTTATGCAGTGCAGATCAGCAGCAACGCAGAGAGCTTCGGAGGGACAGCGCAGTTCAGGAGCAGCGTGATAGATTTCAGCACAAGGAGGTGATGTGACTTCAGTAGTGTAGAGGGAGTCTGATTATGCAGGTAGAGCTGTAGTTGTGAATCGTTCTTTAAATTCCAGCACAAATCTATAGCCTATGGAGCTTCAGTGATGAGGATGCAGCCCATTTGACTTATCTGTCAAAGATTGGGCAAGAGATTTAGTTGTTTCTCTCAACAACTGAAGTTGCAGTGCAGCAGATCAGCAATGGAAGTGCTATGAGCAGTATATTGAGAGGGAGCTGCAGTACAGAAGTTGCAGTGGCAGTGGCAGAGTCATGGGCAATAGTATATAATGGCAGCAGCAGTGCAGAGTTCAGTGGCAAGAGGCCAAGCTTCAGCAGCACAAAACCAGTGTCCAAAATCATGTAATGCATAAGTGTGATGTATTACTAGAGCACACCCTTAATGCTAAGAGAGAGTGTTGAGATTTTGTGTATTTGGGGTAGCATCAGTTGTGCTCTAGGTCCCAAATTTTGAGGAAGGACTAGAGTTCACTTGATCTACAAGACCCAGAAATGGATTTGGGAAATTTCATCTGGTTTAGGAGATATTGAATTAATTAATTATTTTAATGTATTTCCTAAGTTAAAACTTAGGAAAATAAAATAATTAAAGTGAATTTAATTAAACATGTGATGAAATTGTCTTAAGTCACACGGATCAAGCTTTCTTTTAATCTTAGCCATTAATTCAAGATTTAATCATGGTCGTTGATTTGTCAACGAGAAAAGTATAAAGGAAAGGCTTGGAGTCATTTGTAAAGATACACAGAGGCATAGCACTGAAGCTAAGTTGAGATTCTAGGGCAGGGTTTGCTAAGAATACTCAGAAGTGTTTCAGCTGCAGAGAGGGGAATTTAGACCAAGGGGATGATCTGATCCCGGGATCTAGAATACACAAGAGGCAAAGATCAGCTCAAGGACAGCGCAGAGGAAGGCAGTAGCAGCAAGGACAGCGTAATTTTCAGGAAACCCTTCAGGGGTTACGCAGAGACCGTTAGGGGCAGCGTAGTGACTGCATCACCCATTCTAGGGTAACGCAGTCTCTTCCGGAGCAGCGCTGAGGGTTTGGAGGCCATCCAAGGTTGATGCAAAGGCTTTCAGGGGCTTCAAAGGCTGACGCAGTGCATTTTAGGGGCAGTGCTGGGGTTTCTAGGCCCTAATCTTCGCTGAGTTTTGCAAATCTCATTTGAGGGTGTGGATCAGTTATTAATTTGGCCCTAGATCAGCCAAAGAGTTGTAGATCTAGTGTTTTCTCTGTCGGGTTTTCCAGATCTGGAACCCAGATTTGTGTATTCAGAAATATTCTTAATAATAGAACCCTCCAGCAGCCAGAGACCAGTTTCCCCACCTTGAGTTTTTCTGGGGACTATTTGTCCAGAAATAACTGTGTCACTTTGTCAATGTGTGCATGTGCTTATTCTAGATCTGAATTGGTAGAGATCTGTTATGTGTTTTGCTTCAATGTTAACTTGAATTTATTCAGTTGATAACTTATCTAAGTAGGAGGAGCTTAACAGGATTAACAGTGATAATTTCTGCATAACATATAAGATTTAGAAATTTCTACACCCGTCACCACCTTCCTTGCTTTGGGAAGGGCTTTGTAGTGAAGGTGTCCAAACCTCCAGTGCCATAGTTCAGTCTGTCGGATAGTATCACACGTCATCGCTCCAAGTGGACTTCCTCCAACCTGGTAGAGTGTATCAACTCTAAACCCAATCGTGATTGCTTCCTTGAAACTCTTCTTCCACATGCGCATGTTCCCATCAACGAATGCCACATTCAAACCTTTGTCTTCCATGGCTGATATAGACACAAGGTTCTTCTTCAAATTAGGTACATAGAGTACATCCTGCAAGCGGAGGACTACTTATGCAAGCGGAGGTTGAATTTATTCAAAGTATGTGCAGGTCGGCCTTAGGTACATAGAGTACATCCTGCAACCTTAAGGCCGACCTGCACATACTTTGAATAAATTCAAAATAAATGTTTTGCTCATCGAATTAAGATGATCTTTAGATCGATCTTGCACCTCTCCGAAAGAGGAGTCCAATAAAAATATTGCCATCTTCATCTGAGCATCACATGGAGTTTGGACCTAGTTGTCCAAAATTAACAACAAGGAGGAAGAGCAGGATGAAGAGAAGGAGGAGACTGTAGGAGCATCAGCGTCAGCACCATCTACTATAGATATAGGAGAGCACAGCTCCATACCCAGCAGTCAGTATTTGACATTAGGTGCAGGGGCAAGGACTTCTACTACTAGGGGCAGGCCTGGCAAACATCCCATCATGTTTTCTCGTAAAAGGGGGAGAGGGCACTGATCTCAGATAGATAGCTGCTAGTTTTATTTGTTTTTCTACATATAACTCATGATGATGAGATTCTTTTATATATGTGATGTTATTTTGTATTGGTTCTCCACATTTGAGTCATTGATTGGACAATTATCAGGGATCAACAGGATTTGGTATCGCCTTTTGTAATAACCTGACTAAATCAAAGCCCCAAATTTTTAACAGCTACAAATTTAAGCAGAAATTCATCAATTCAATACACATACATCCCGTAGTTTCCGAGTTTGAAGTCGATCCTGAGATGTTGTAGCTCCAAATTTCCTCCCGTTACCAAAATGACCAAAAACTCCCTGCCAAATTGGGCATAACCTCGGTAGCCAGCTCAAGGATACTTCAAAATTATAGCACTTTGGCCCCTGTGCCCAAAAACTTCAAGAACAATCAAGGCTCAGTCCTCACTCTGTCTGTAACTCTCTGTTGGAAAAATTCTTCGTTGTTTTTCCTGAAAGACCCCATTTCTCTGTGTGTTTCACCTTCTTCTTATACCTTTCCACATCACCGTCTCAATTTCCTGCCAGGCCTTCCATCTCCTTCGCCTTCCAGCACGTGGAGATCCAACTTAGTCATTTGTCTTCTCCACAGTTCTGAAGAGACGGTTCCATTTTATAAGGTTATTGAATAATATATATTATATATGGATTTTCTAACTTTACTCCCCAAATTATTCACAGTTTCAAATTAAAACTTTTGCAAAGGTAACTTAAGATTTTAATTTAATCTTTATTTGCTTAATTTATACTTTTATTAAGTTTTTAATTTAACTCTTATTTTATAGTTTAATTTAATTTTATATTTTTATTAAAATATTTTAATTTAATTCTTATTTTTTTATATTTAATTTTATAACTTTAATTCATTTATAAAATTTATTTAGTTCACAATCTTGTATATCTACTTTATTATTAAATAATGTATTAATTATATATTATAACGATGGTATACATATTAAGTATCTCGCTCGACATTCATCATACTTGGGTGAGTTTAGGTATTTCTTCACAAATCAATTCATTACCCTATACTTAGACATGTTCAATATTGACTAGTAGGTGCACTAGTGCAGTACATGTGTTGCAGGCATATGTAGTTATCGTATGCATGCTAATATCCACATTTTGTTTGTAATTGTAGGTAGGTCATCATATACACCCCTCCTTCCAAACACTGTCCCGAAATTAGGATTTATATAGTATATCAGTAATTATTTAGTCACTAGTATAATCAAGTAAGAATTGTGTTTCAGAATTCGAATTTTTGTTTAACATGAGGGCAGTTTAAAATTTGAGTTTTGAATATTTAAAATTTTACAGCCATAATAGTTATGCTCTGCCCCTGTCGGGTTCCCAAGCTACTCTAGAATCATCCTATCCTTCATAATCTCTCCCGCTCCCATCCTATTCGTCCTCTACTGGAGTATGTCATTGCGTCAGTTATACTGACCTAACCATTCATACACCCCAACGATGACAGTGTCAACTATATCAACTTGATTTCCCAGTAGGCATTCGACAGCCATCATCATACATCTAGGAGAGCGTGACTCACACAGTCCTCCCATGACTCTAGGTTTTGGAGGATAAACAATGGGTAATACCTCCACCTCTCCTAGTGGAACCAGGGCCAACACCCTATCATGGAATCTCATTGAGCCTTAATTGTTTTTGGAGGTTTTGTCATCACATGGTCATTTTGGTAACGATGTTATCTGCAATGTAAACACTTGTCCATACATTATAACATATGCATCAATATATTCAAAACAAAACAAATTGTATTTAAATAACAGTTTATTTGTATTTCATATATGTTGCTATCTATGATATAACGTACTTGGCCATGTCCAACCCATATATTTGTAAGTTACTTTTCATATTAAGTAGTCATCCATTTATTTCCATCTCATCAATCATGTCGATATGCGAAATAAAATAAAATTATAGATATTTCATCCATAACATAATTCATAATTTAGATTTCATAGAGAGGTTAATCAAATACTAAACTTCTCCAATTATGAAGCATGGTTGGCTGATCCCACTCACACCAAACCCAGTGCCCAAGTTGTTTGGCCAATAGTAGGCCAAGAAATATTGAAAGGGGATGTAGGTGGAGGTTTTCGAGGGATACAAATAACCTCTGGCTTCTTCCAGATTTGGCGAGCATTTGGAATAACCAGTGAATTACAACTTCACTGCACTGTAATTGGTGCATTGATCTTTGCAGCGTTAATGCTTTTTGCTGGTTGGTTTCATTATCACAAAGCTGCCCCAAAATTGGTTTGCTTTCATATTGGTATCCATATTCTAGCAATGTTAATTAAATAACATATTTCATATTGGTATCCACGTACCAGCAGAGTTAAGCAAACAACATATACCATGTACAAGCAAAATAAAATTCATTTTTACATGTGTTAGTTCAAAATGATAATCTTAAGTATCTAACTAAAATAAAGTAGTCATATACAAAATAAGGTTTAAGTTCGTCAAAATCAACAAGTTGGGGTATCTTCGACATATGGTCTCTGTATCTTCCCAGGTAGTCAATCTCGGGCTATGCTTGTCCCACTGGACCTTAACTTGGTATACCAGGCAGTTCTTGAGTTGTCGAACCCTACGTTCCAGTATACGTAATGGTTCGACCGAAATGGTTCCCTCGTCCAATACCTGCAATTCCTTCCATTGAAGATTATGACATTTGTCAGCTATGTAATGTCTAAATACAAATACATGAAATACATTATGAACTTGATGCAAGTGGAGTGGCAGTGCAAGACGATAGGAGACAACTCCAACTTTTTCCAGGATTTTGAATGGCCCAATAAATCAGAGTGACAACTTTATTCCTTTTCCAAACCAGATGGTGCTTTTGTTTGGTCTGAAGCGGATGAAAACTCGATCCCCTACTTCATAATTCCTATATGTCCTATAAGCATCAGAATAACTCTTTTGTCTATCTTGTGCCTCCTTTAACCGTTGTCTAATTTGTTTTACCCGTTCTTCCATCTCTTGAATTAATTTTGGCCCCACTATTACTCGGTCCTCTAACTTGTCCCAACTTAATGGTGTTCTGCAAGGTCTACCATAAAATGCTTCAAATGGAGGTATCCCGATTGAACTGTGGTAATTGTTATTGTATGCAAAGGGCAAGTACTTTTCCCAGTATGTTTGCTAGTATGTTTGTATGGTAATTCAACTAAGGGCAAGTACTTTTCCCAGTATGTTTGCTAGTCCATAATGTACATTATTAGCATATCTTCTAGTACTTGGTTCACCCTTTTTGTTTGTCCATCAGTCTCAGGATGATAAGTTGTATTAAATTTAATTGAGTTCCTAAGGCTGACTGCAGACAAGTCCAGAATCTTGAAATAAATCGTGAATCTCTATCTAATATGATCTTTTTAGGTACTCCATGAAATATGATAATTTCATTTATAAATACCCGAGCTACGCCACCAACTTCGTAAGTATCTCTTACGGGAATAAAATGGGCACTTTTCGTTAATTTATCCACCACAACCAGAATGATATTATGCCTTTGTGGGGTAAGAGGTAGCCCGACAATAAAATCCATAGAAATCAACTTCCATTTGGTCATAGGAATGTCGTGAGGTTGTAGGATACCTGCTGGGTGACAATGGTCATGCTTCACTTGCTGACATTCAAGACATTTTGCAACGAAAATGTATGCTTCGGCATACATTTTTTATACACCAGGATGTGCACAGTACAATGCTCTGTGGGCTTCCTTAAGGATGGTGTTTTGGAGATCCCCACTATCAAGAATGTACATCCTTCCATGCCATCGCAAAATTCCATCATCTTCTAGTTCGTATCCCTCAAACTTAGGTTCTTTTGGATTTTTACTATCAAGCCCGGATCTCACTTTTAAATACCAATTGTCTCTCAAGAGATGTTCTAGTACTTGCTTCCTCAAGTCTACCTTGATAGGTATGAGGGAAAAGATCCTTGGTATTCTACTTAGAGTATCTGCTACTACATTCTCTTTTCCTTTAATGTATGAAATTCCAAAGTCATACTCACTTAGGAATTCACTCCATCATCTTTGCCTAGCATTCAAGTGCATTTGGGTGAACAAATATTGTAGACTTTGATGGTCACTTTTAAGCATAAAGCTTTTGCCTACCAAGTAGTGTCTTCATATCTTTAAATATAGCACTACAGCATCTAACTCCAAATCATGTTTGGCGTAGAGTTCTTCATGAGGCTTTAATTTCTTTGAGGCATACGTTATTACTCCTCTGTCTTGCATTAATACTGCACCTAATCCTTGCTTGGATGCATCTGTACATATGGTAATTTTTTTGTCCATATCAAGTACTCACAAGATTGGTACACTAGTCAATAATATTTTAAGTTCAAAGAATGTCGTGTGACATTTCTCAGCCCATTTATATCTAATTCCTTTACGTTGGAGGGTTGAGATAGCCTTTGCAACTTTTTAGAACCCTTATATAAACCTTCGATAGTATCCGACTAAACGAATAAAACTTCGCACTTATGTGCATTCTTTGGTATCGGCCATTCCATGATTACTTTTACTTTCTCAAGATCTACTGAGATCCCTTCACCAAATATAATATGACCTAGGAAATGAATTTTCTTCTAAAAGAAGGAACACTTGGATAACTTTCCATATAACTGGTGTTCCCTGAGGCAAGATAATACTATTTGCAAATGTTCTTCATGCTCTTTCTCATTTTTGGAGTAGATGAAAATATCATCTAAGAAGACTTGTACAAAGTGGTCAAGATATTTGTGGAAAACACTATTCATAAGGTTCATGAATATTGTTGGTGCACTGGTCAATCCAAATGGTACCACTGTGAACTCATAATGCTTGAAGTGTGTTCGGAATGCGATCTTAGAGATATCGCTTTCCTTGATTCTTAGTTCATGATAACCTGTTCATAGATAGAGTTTTGAAAAAATAGAAGCTCTTTTCATTTGGTCGAAGAGGTCATCAATTTGAGGCATTGGATATTGATTATTTACAATAGCTCGATTTAAGTCTCGATAGTCTATGCATGGCCGCAAGGAACCATCCTTCTTCTTGACAAAAATTACAGGTGCACCCCAAGGCGAGGTACTAGGTTGGATGTATCCTATCTCCAGTAGTTCCTTTAGCTGGATTTGTAACTCAAGAAGTTCGGGAGTCGTCATTTTGTAGAGTGTTTTAGAGATTGGTTCTATACCAGGTTTCAATTCTATTGTAAGATCAAGCTCCCTTTCAAGAGGTAATCTTGGTAGTTCCTTTGGAAAAACATCCAGAAATTCAGATAACACCGGATATTGCTCTAAGGACGGTCCTTTCTCCTTGCTTACTTCTTGAACTGCATATACTCGACATCATTTTCTTAAGCAGGCTTCATTTGCATTGTTGAGATGAAGCGTAAAGATAACTTCCACTTAATACCTTGGTTTTGGATCGCTTCTCTTTCATCATTTATGCAGAGAATTCTTTTTCCGTAACAGTCTACCCAAGCTTGATGAGCTTCTAACCAATCCATCCCTATGATGAGGTCATAAGTTCCTAGGGCTGTGACATAAACTTTTAACTTAGTCGAACACATCCCTAGATCAACTTTACATTCCTCAACACTTAAATCTATGGATTGAATTTCCCAAAAGCCATTCCACCTGTCTGAAATCGTTTTGCTTGCAGGATGCCAACCCACATTTATTTAATTTATATGATGAAATGAAACTATCAGTCGCACCAGTATCAAATAAGATTTTGAGTTTTATGTCATTAATAGTACCTAAGGATTCCACTGCAGTGGATTGATGTTTTGCCTGGTTGTTGTTGACTACTGCATGGATTTTATGATTTCCTTGGGTATTTGATGATGGATCTTTTCTTGCACTATGCATTACACTTGACGAGGCTTTTGGACAATCATGCTAAAAATGTGGTCCTCCACATCCCCAACAATTAACCTAGGATGATTCCCTTAAGTCAAATTGTGAGTTTCTAGAAAAGGAGCTTTGTCCTCTTGTGCTACTTCCTCTCGTGCATCTTCCTCTATTAGTAGTTCCTCGAGATTTCCATTGAGTTGTGTTTGATGATTCGGCAGTTGTAGTATTAACTATCATGGGAGATCTTGCTCCTACTCCTCTTGGGGTAAATCTATTACCATAAGGAGGTGGTCTCGAGCTACTCCCCCTGAAGAAGTTTCGGGGAGTCTTCCCTAGTAATCCTGGTTGTGGGGGTCCTATCAGCCTGATATCCATTTTGATCCCTAAATGCTCCTTTGCGTAGTGGGCACATTCAATTGCCTTTGCTACTGAAGATGGCTTCCACATTCTAACCATGGCCATGATTCGAGGATTGATTCCATACACAAAACACTCGCCCTGACGTTCATCAGTATCAAGATAAGGAACGCACTTTACGAGTTCCATAAACCTTATCTCATATTCCTCCATTGTTTTGTTACCTTGGATTAACATATGGAAAGTCCCGACTTGTTGCTCTTGAAAGTAAGGTGGCAGGTATTTTGCACGGAATCTTTCCTCGAACAACTCGTAGGGAACATTGTGTGATGTGAGATATAATTGTTTTTTTAGATTTCTCCACCAAATCAAAGCAATTTCTCTAAGCTTAAATATAGCTATCTTTGTTTTAGAGGTAGAAGAATATTCTCTTAGCGCGAAACACCTTGCCATTCCTTCCAGCGATGCTTCAGCGTGTTCTCTGGCTCGCCTTCCTGTAAATTTTGGGAGTTTAATCTTTTGCAACTCCCTAGAAATATCTTCCTTCTGTTGTCTATAATCAAAACCTTTGGACTTTGTTGCGTTTCTTTCCTCAAGGTGAGGTCGTTCTTCCTTGGTATCAGTTATTGGCGGCCCTTTTAATGTTTCCAAGATGGCTTCTAACGAGCACATTATAATGGTTAGCTCAAGTGTTGAAGCGGGTGGTGATGGTGATGGCAATGGCGATGGCAACAGTGATGGCGATGGCGATGTTTCTTGACGGTGTCGTCGTTGATATGTCTTTACCATCGCAGCTTTTTCCTGGTCACACGATAAGATTATGAAAATTTAAGGTACAATTTAGATTCAATAAATACAATTTCGTAAATTCAAGCTCATATACGGGTATAGTTTTTCCGCTATTATTACCTGTAGGCAGGCCTTACTAATACTGAGGTCAAGGAGGGTGGTATCGCTACCTCCTTGTCCTAATGCATGGTGTTCTACCCTGATGCATAATAATACTTATAAAAATGCATGGTCTTCATAGATCATATATCACTTTAGCATTTTAACATGTAAGTAAAATGTGAGTCTAAGCATAGAAATAAACTAACGCAAAAGTAACACATGTTGATTGCTTCCTCAAATGTATATTGTTCACTTCACCATATCCATGGTTTATCGATTTGATGGGAAATCTGTTTTTAACCCTAAATTTAGTTGCATATTCCAGCGCTTCATTAAGAAGATGTTTGCTCGGAAATACCTGATTCAAATATGCTCTCATGTATGTGCACATAAGAGTTCCGTGTTAAAATTATAACTTTACTCTAATAGGACCTTTGTGTTGTGTTTATGGCCAAACGTTGAGAACTTTGACTTGAACGCTTGACCTTGTAAATCACTCTTTTCAGACCTTAATTATATTAATATTTTAGGTTTTAAGGTAATGCTAAAAAACATTATAAAAGTAGTTTGGAAAAAGGTAATTACATGGTAACACTATTTTAATCAAATCAAATAATTTGAGACCCTGAGTTCTTGTTTTGAAATAATAGCTCTTCATAAAGATAATCATGTTATTAATGTTCTACTAGAGACTATCATGATTTCCAATTAACCGAGAGGCATTTGCCACCTTAAGTCTATTTTATTGCCACATAATAATATTATGATAAATATTTATTTATACTGATATGGTCATGTTTCTTGCGAAACAAGGGACTTTTCTTACATCATAATAAAAATATCCAACAAAAGTCATAAGTGTTAAAAAAAATATAATTAGAATCTAGAACATCTTCTCGTATTTGTCATATTTTGTAAAATGATTATGGTTACAGATTACAATGCCTTATTTGTGAGGGTTTAGGATTGTATCACCCATTTGAAGTTATTATAATTATGAAGAATTATTAGTTTAAAATGTTATAATTAGTATTATAATTTGATTTGAAGAAAATTTTATGAGAAAATTTGAGGAATACTTTCTTATATTTGTTAATTTGTTCGTTTACACTAATGTCTAATTAAAATTTGATTTAAATCAAGAATTTGTTAACATGGAATTAGGCAAATACCAACAACGTTAATATTAATTGATTGAACTAACTCTTTGAACTAGTAATGTATATATATACCTTAACATGTAAACATGACATTGCAATTTTTATTATGACTAATCTTAAGCATGCAATCTACCATTCAGTACGAAATCAGGAGAGCTAAAATCATCAACAACGATATCAGCCAGATGAGATGCTTCCACTCTCCAGTCAAAGGGTTCAGCAACAGTGCAGGTTCCCAGTTGTTGGCGGAATATGCAGTCGCAAACGATGAGAGGCTCGTGTCTTGGGTGTCAAGAGGTCAAGACACCTCGGATTCAAAATACGACGATGATGATAAAAAAAAATGGAGCCAAAAAGAAAGTTGGCAGTGACGATGAAGGGCTTGATGTTGCCAAGCTCAGAATTGACGAATAAATTACTAATTCTCTCGCCAAGTGTGGTATTGCTAAATTGTTCCCCATTCACAAAGCAGTGTTGGAACCAACAATGCAAGGTCGTGACATGATTGGTCGTGCCAGGACAGGAACTGGAAAGACTCAGTGTGATATTTGTGGGATTCCTCCAGATTAGGGTCGATTCCCACGATATGTAAATGAGGTGCAAGGTGTAAGGTCAAGGTAGGTGTGATGAAGTAAACTCTGCAACATATAGGTGCTTAAGCATTATGAAACTCTAAGCCACGTATTTACCATAATACTGTTTTGGCAGTTCACTTCAACAACTACCTGTTGGTTTCGTTCACGACTGGCTAACGATGAACGAGGAAGTTGGGGCACATTCAATGTTTCCCGGACGACCTACATTGTTTGATTGTAGGTTCTACAAAAGGGGCTAATATAGAGGCTAATGACATAGAGGTAGATTGACTAATCCGAACAGAGAATGGAGTGTAGTAACCTTATTAAATTATCCCTTTTAAAATAATTATCAAACTTTTATGAGTCGGGGATTTGTTTCATCTATAATTAGGACTAAAATTGTCTACATTTCTGCTATCATGTAAACTGGAGCACGATTAGAATGTTTAATCGTGAAATAAAGAGTGACCAAAAAAAATTTAACACAAATGACGGTGACATTACAGGGACGAGACCTGGTGCCTAGCAATTTCTCAGTGTTGCACTTCAACAAACACATATTATGTCACAGAGTTGCTATTTAATAACCAATTTTTTTTTGCCCTAAGTTCCCGAAGGGTTTGACACAGCTCTGTTACCAAAATGTAATAATCTTACTAAATCAAAGCCCCAATTTTTTAACAGCTACAAATTTAAGCAAAAATTTATCAATTTAATACACAGACTTGTACCTGGTTTTCGAGTTTGAAGTCGAACCTGAGATGTTGTAGCTCCAAATTTGTTATCGTTACCAAAATGACCAAAACCTCCCTGCCAAACTAGGCACAACCTCGGTACCCAGTGCCATAATACTTAAAAATTGCAGCACTCTGGACGCTGTGCCTAAAAACTTCAAGAACAATCAAGGCTCAGTCCTCACTCTGTTTGTAACTCTTTGTTGGAAAATTCCTCCTTGCTTTTAATTTAACTCTTATTTTATAGTTTAATTTAATTTTATACTTTTATTTAAATATTTTAATTTAACTCTTATTTATTTATATTTAATTTTAAACTTTAATTCATTTATAAAATTAATTTAGTTCACAATGTTGTATATCTACTTTATTATTAAATAATGTATTAATTATATATTATAATGGTGGTATACATATTAAGTATCTCGCTCGACATATTCATCACACTTTGGTGAGTTTAGGTATTTACTTCAAAAATCAATTCATTACCCTATACTTAGACATGTTCAATATTGACTATTAGGTGTACTAGTGCAGTACATGCATTGCATGCATATGTACCTATCATATGCATGCCTCGTATGCATGCTAATATTCACAATTTGTGAATAATTGTAGGTGGGTCATTACACCTTTGATGTATCATTTTTATTTTACATCCACTACATCATATATATCAGTGCTTTCTTCATATTTATGTGCTAATGTGGTTATTTCATGTTGTTATGGCTTTATATGTTTACAAATCTGGAAAAAAATAATGAATATTATGCATTTTTTATGCTTGCCGATATTTTCATCGATATTGTCGATAAGATGTTTTCAGGACACTCACCGATATTTTTTCAATACCGATATTTTCAATACTATTTAGAAGCTCCAAGATAAGATAACGAAAATCCCAAACATCAAAATGCATCAATAACATCCAATTTCGTCCACCAATTGCAAGTATGAATTATTTAGAAGAGAAAATCCCAATCCAAATGATGATGAGTTACAAATGAGGCCCTCGTTTAATTTATATGAGCCTTTAGGAGTTCAATTTGGTCTAATTAGCCTCATTTAGCCCCTAATCAATTTTAATGTGCAAATAACAACTCTATTGGCGACAATCCCACCAAATAGCTCAAAAGTACAAAATAAGCCTTCCTAATGAGGTCGAAATGATAGAATAATGGTGTAAAGGTTATTTGGAAGGCCAAGATAAGTCCTCCATATGCCATGATGAAGAGAAGGGCTCCCAAAATGATGACCAAGGGGGTGGCCCCTTGGTTTCCAAGCAAAACATCTATGGTGCTCCCAAGTGGTTGTGGGGCACAATTAAGGGTCTCATGGGTTTCCAACTAGATAAAACATGTCAATGCTCCATCAATAAGGGCTAGAATGATGACATAAGCCCTCCCAAGTCTCTCTAGATGAGACAGAACCCCATTTGGACCCTAGATCAGCTTCCAAGTATCAGGTGCAAGTGTGTGGTCGGCTGGGCAACATGGTCCAAGTACATCATCATCTCTGCATAATTGGGGCATGAACAAGCAATGTATGGTGCTAAAGAAACCCATGGCATGGTAATCAATGCTCTGATGTAGTGGGGGCCCATGGCTCTCAACATTCACCCTACAAATGCCATTCTGACCCTCTGGAAGGCTTAG
The DNA here is from genome assembly GCA_034641835.2 of Pinus albicaulis. Taxonomy (NCBI): domain Eukaryota; kingdom Viridiplantae; phylum Streptophyta; class Pinopsida; order Pinales; family Pinaceae; genus Pinus; species Pinus albicaulis. Next base: position 56,720,304 of record CM076569.1, on the reverse strand, counting down.
ACCCCGTATAGGGAGACCAAGTCCAAATGGAGACCCACCTGCAATCTTGTATGAGATCCAATGTGTCTCCTCACCTTCCAGTACAACAATTCATTAGACAATTGAATAAACAAGCTTGAAAACCAAGGGCAAAAGTAGACACTTCATAGTGGCATGCCCTTCCAAATGGGCTTTAGAGTGTACAGGTGTCACCAAGCTCAACAAGAGAGGTTAATAAAGTACCCTATTAGGTGGTTTTAACCTCTAAGGGAGCTATAGGTCTATGGTACATCAATCAAATGGTAGGTGTCATGTGAAATGATGGTGGAACGGAGTGGGGTAACAAGGAAGGCCCCAAGCCACATGCCATGGTACAAGGGTAGTTATAATGAGGGAAGCCCACACATTGGGTGTATAGATGTAGGAGGGAGCAATCGTGGCACATGCGTTACCCTGTTATATAAAAATTAATTATAACAAACTGTAATTATATTAGGTTGTATTAGGCAAAGGGCATGATCAAAGATCATGCCCATTCACCAAGAGACATCCCAAGGTTGTATTTAAGCCAGGGAACCTCTCATTTTGTAATCATTCAATCATTTATCAATATATATATATATATATATATATATATATATATGGAATTCCAGATCTTCAAAGTTTAATGCTTCATTTGGTATCGGAGCCTATAATCCTTGGCCTGCAAACCTTCGGTGTTCTGCTGCCTTCGACCTCTAATCCCATCATTGTCCGTTGTTACGCTGCTCCTCGATCCATTTTCCCTCGCCGTCACCATCCTCCGCTCCCAATCATGCCCATTCCACCACCGCTCCTCACCATATTCTACCTACGCTGCCTGCCACTGTATTCCCTGCTATCATTTCCCCTCCGCCATTCCACTGCCCCGGTGCCACTCTTTTCGCGGCCCGATGTGCCCATCCCATCTGCCTAATCTGATTCCGACTTCCCGTACCCCTTCACGCCACGACGACGCCAGCCCGACTCCACGGTTCCGCTACCCTGTCACAGTCGTGCGCTGTTCCTGCACCTTGCCACCGTCTACACCATGTCGTCGCTATGCCGCTGGCATTTCACGGTTGACTCATTATTTCATTATTGGCATTTCATTGTTTTACGGTGGACATTATAGTGGTATATATATAAAATATATCTATATATAATAATTATAATACATATAAATTATAAAATGTATATATATATATATATATATATATTTAAGAAAAAAAAAGGAGTATTAAAAAAAAATATTTTAAAATAAAAATTAAAAAAAATTAAAAATTAAAAAAAAAATTAAAAAAAAAAAAATTAGTATCAAGTTAAGAAAAAGAGTTAAGCTGGATAAGTATACTCCACCTCATACACCCTCGATGGCTTCATTAATGTCGATGGCCGACTTTAATAAAAAATTAGTTGATCTTGAGAATAGGATTACTAGCCATTCCGATGATTTTAATCAAAAATTAGTCAATCTCAAGAATAAGGTTACCGAACATTCCGACGATATCAAGAAACTTCAGGATATAATGAATCAGATAGAAAGACAGCTCGGGCATAACCATATCGAGTCCCAAAGGGATCATAATAATACAATGTTGATACTGACCTCTATTTGTGACCGGTGTTTTAAAAATCGGACTCGAGTTCCGATTCGGCCAAGGGTCGGCTCCGACTCCGACACGGTATCGACTCAGCCGGTTCAATTTCAATGACTTGGTTTTTGTAAAAAATACATTAAATATTAATTTTTTGGTAAACAAAAATAATTTTAAAGATTTTCATTCATGTTTCCAAACACAAAGCATTACAATATAGACAAAAGACAACATATGATCAAATTAGGCTCATGAATATATCCATTATATCAAAATTGCACCCAGTGCACTGTCCAATACATGATGATGATATAGAGATCAAAACAAAAGACATAAACAAGGAGGTTCTAAATGGCCTCCACAACAAAACATGAATAATCACTACTACTAGACATCTGACAAGCCAATGTCCTCTTCCACAAACTCTGAACCAAAGGGGGAAACCACTCGCTCCTCCTCTGAATCAACATCCTCAACTGGAACTATAACCCTACCACCCTGAGATAGACGAGTTATGCACCTCCGTCATGGCTGACTAGAGGAAGTGTCTGCGTTTGCAACTGGAGGGCTTAGGACTAGGCCTGCTACTAGTGGATCTGCATTGAGCATAGCCTCTACCTGTGTATCGAAGTCCATCCCCACACCAATATCCTCATCAAAGTCAAACTCCGATGGACAAGTCTCCACTACCCAATCTGATGTTGGATCAATATCCTCTAACATAATGGCATCTGAATCAGGTCTTTTGTTCAGCAATTGGTTATGTCTTAGTCGGAGGTTGTACTGGACATACACTAGACCATTTAACCGTTTTTGCTCCAAACAGTTTCTTTTCTTTGTGTGAATCCTCTCAAAGATAGACCAATTGCACTCACACCCAGAAGCACTGCAAGTTTGACTCAAAATGCGGATTGCAAACTTCTGCAATTCAGGACAATGGCTACCAAATGCCTCCCACCATTGTGCTGTAAAAAATGAGTTTCAGTTAGCTCAACAATTTATATCCAACTTTGAAATTGAAATTATAAACAATTATACAAAATAATAAAATATGAATTTGAAAATTGAAATTCTTTGTTTACCTTGCTCATCTGATTCCCTTGCAATCCTTGCAAGCTTCTTGCTAAAGGTACTTGTGGCTTGGCTGAACACAGTGACTGATTGTGTATCTGCAACTGACCACTCTCTGTGGGGATCAATGCAATCAATCAATCTATCTCTAACCTCCCCAGTCAAAGCTCTTGTTTCCTGAGCTTTATAAAGATACCTTGGGTTCAGAAAATACCCCGCTGCATGTATAGGGTGATGGAGTTGATTGTTCCATCTCTAGTCAATGATTGCCCAAATGGGCCCATACTTACCCACTCTATCCTTGTATGTTGCCCTTATTTGCTCCTTTGCTTGATCCATAGCCTCATAAATGAAGCCCATAGCCAATCTTTCCCCATCCACCAAGCGCAACACCTTAACCAGTGGCTCAGCAAGTTTCACAACCTCTGCTGCCAATTTCCAAATTATTTCTTCATTGACTTTCCTTTTCACATCTTTGCCATCCTATTTGGGAGCCCACTAAAATTCATTCCATTCATCACTAGAAAACAACTTTTGCAAGTTTCTATGTTGGGCAAGCATAGTTTGCAATGTAAAAAAATGTGTTGCAAATCTAGTGATGGCAGGCCTAATAATTTCCTTGCCCCCTGTGTGTTTCCTCATCAGATTCAGAATCCATGAGTGATTGTAAATATATTTTGTGATGCTGTTGGCATGCTCTATAGTGTTCTTGATCCAGTCTATTTTGCCAATATCCTCAAGCATGAGGTCTATGCAATGTGCAGCACATGGGGTCCAAAAGATGGTTGGGTGTTTTTCCTCTAACAATTTACCATCAAGAACATAGTTAGAGGCATTATCTATGATGATTTGAACAACATTTTCCACCCCCACCTCTTCAACAACCTCATCCAAAAGATGAAACAACAAATGTGCTTCTTTCACCCTATCAAATGCATCAACTGATCTTAGAAACATGGCTCCCCGTGGGCAAAAGACAAGAAAGTTTATGATGGTACGATTCCTCTGATCAGTCCATCCATCTGACATGATGGTACATCCTATATGTGCCCATGAGTTTTTGAACTCTTTCAAATAATCATCAATGGACATAATCTCTTTTTGCAAAAGAGATCCTCTTAACTCATGCATAGTAGGGCCTTTGAAGCCCTTTCCAACAGCATATATGGCATCAAAATAGGTTCATAATATGGTGAACGAGTAGCATTGAAGGGAATATCAGCATCATACAACCATCTAGCAATGTAATCACAAGGAACATCTCTCAATTCTTTTTCCCAATGACCATCTAAAGTGAGCTGCACTTGACCTCTACTTGGAGGACTAGGACAATGTGCATTATCAGAGGGAGAAGAGGGCATGAAAAAACTTTTGATAGTACCCCTATTTCTCATTGCACCCTTACCCTTTTCGGAAATAGACTCCATAGAGGGAGGAACATAGCGAAAGAGGTTTGATGCATTAGTGCAAGGGATAGATGAAGAACCCTCATAATCAAAACTTGGGTTGGCAGCCATCATGTATTGTATATTTCTCTTCCTCCCAATGTCAACCTCTATTTCTTTTTGCCTAATTTTGTCTTCCTCAAACTTCTGAAATTGCTCTTTCAACTCCTTAATTTCCCCAATGTTTTCTGCTTCACATGGAGTAATTTGGCCTCTAAGACCAACCAAATGTAGTTTCAGTCTATGAATGCCCCCTCCACCCCCCTTAATTATTCTCTTACAAAATTTGCAATGCATTTGATCATCAACCATTTCAGCATATGCCCAAGCAACATCTTTCATTCTAGGGGCCATTTTGGACTGAGTTTTTGACTTGGAAAGAAAAGATTAAAATCTGAAAATGAATACAAAAAAAGACTATTCGTTCTATGTTCATTTCTTTCACCAAAAACTATGTTTCCCATTTTCAGATTTGCAAAAAAAATAAAACAAGCAAAGGCAGATTTTAGAAGAGAAAAAAAAAATACCTCTAGGCTCTAGCCTCCTCAATGCAGCTCCAACAAACCAACTTCTCAATGTTGCTCCAATCTTGCCCAATAAGCTCCTCACTGCTGCTCCAAAGCTTGCCCAAAAGACTCCTCAAAGCTACTCCAAAACCAACTCCACAACTCTTCACAAATTCCTCACAAATGCTCACTAAAATTCAATGAGATAGATGTGAGGTATTGAGAGGGTTTGGGTAGCTTAAATGGGATGGGGAGGGGTTAGCGACACTAACAAAAACCTAACAGCAAAAAAAAAACTGGTTTGAAATCCGATTTTTGGGTTTTTGGGCGCCCGCGGTCGGCTTGGAGTTGTCCGACCGGTTTAGCTCGGGCTCAGCCGAGCCGGCCAGTTTGTGATCGAGCCGGCCGAGTCGGTGTACGGCTCGGCCAGTTCGATCACAAACCGGCCACCGGACCAGTTTTTCTACCGAGTTGGATCGGCCAGGGGTATGGCTCGGTCAACTCGGCCGATTCCGAGTCGGTCCAACTGTTTTTTAAAACTATGTTTGTGACAAGATGAGTATTACACCCAAACAAGTATTCCAGAATGATGGAAGTAATCAACAACATAATTCATTAGATTCAGCAAATTTAGCAGATCATCATGGAAAAACCGAGTCTCCAAAAACATCATCCCCGCACCATCAAGAAAATAGTAACACGAATTTTCAAAATAAGCAGCTCTGGAATACATTCACTAATCAATATCCATTTTTCGCTCCACCGTTAGCGACGTATCAACGAAGAGAAAAAATCGAGCTACCCAAGTTTGACGGTAACGAAAAATGCAGCATTGCGTGGCGCAATAAAGCTGGAGAGTATTTCGAGATTTACGATATTCACAATGATGATGAAAAGATTAGGCACGCTTCCATGAAAATGGAAGGAGAAGCATATAATTGGTATATGTGGTGGAAGAAGACGACACTCGCTATCAGTTGGAGAAAATTTAAGGATGCGTTCTTTCAAAGGTTCCAAGGTGTCAAGGAAGAAGAGTTCTTTTCAACACTCATCAGATTGCGACAAAAAGGAGATGTGGATGAATACACTCGCGAATTGGAGACCTTAGCAACACAAGTACCTAGATTATCAGAATCTCGTCCAGTCCAATTGTACATTTCTGGACTTAAAACCCATCTACAAGTAGAGCTTCAACTTCATGACATTACATCGATAGAAGTAGCAAGACAAAAAGCAAAAGTTGCTGAAAAGAAATTTGAAACGATATTTTGGTCAAAACCAGAAAAAGTATATTCGAGATGAAGACTTCCCCAGTCTGCGAATACAGATAATATAAAATATGTCCCACCCCCTCTCCGTGAAGGAGATAAATCTAACGTGGAAATAAAAGGATGAAAGAGGGCAAGTGAAAACGCTATGACGAAAAGTGGGACTCTAAGCATAGGTGTGCTAAAGGAAAAGAGACAAAGAACCTATATAACTATGAAGCAACTAATGATTCTAACGGTGATGAATCAAACATAGAAGGAATTGAAGACACCGCAGAGTTCGCTCCAGAACTAGATGAACAAAGTGTGAAATTTTTAAACTGAAAACTATACAGTTGCAGTGATACATTTATCTCTCCTACTTATTATTTCAATATGTTATTATTCAGAAATGTTCTGGCAAATATCGAAATAAATACTACTGCAACATTCACAAATACATATGCAGAGAAATAAACAGTAGAGAACATAAGCACAAGAATCAATCACATGTACACAGTGATTTTTGAACATTTGTCCCCAGAAAAACTCAATGCGGAAAAACCGGTGCAGCAGATGAGGGTTTTATTAATTCTTCAGCAAATGATATCTTTACAGGGAAATATAATGGCAGATAAAATCTAAAACACTTGAGACTAAATTTCCGGCTCCCTCGGACAATTCTCTGACACCCTGATTAGCCCCTGCTGGCTCCTGTGTCTGTCTGCGTGATTCACTATGCAGTCCCAGCGTTGGACTGCATAAGTCTGTGTGGGTTCTCTGTGTTGCAGCCTCAAGCTACCTCCAGTGGCCCACTGCTGCCCTCCATCCTTGATCTCAAACAGTGTTGACTCCCTCCTACTTCTGCTTCTGCAAACTCCTCGCCTTGCAACTCTCCCACTGCAATCGAATTCTCTTACTTCAGAATCAATCTCCTTCGGGTACTGAGTGTATGCCCAGCTTGTTTTCGAAATGACCCTCAAACCTTCTTTTATAATCTTCTCGTTGGAGAACCAACGGCCCAGATTAGAAGATTAATCAATGGCTAAGATTAAAACTTGAATTGATCCATGTTTTCTAGAAGAATCACACTCTGACTTATTAATACCCTTTAATTATTTCATTTCCCTAAGTTTAGACTTAGGGTCTTCATTAAAATAATCAATTATTTTAATAACTCATGAACCGAATCGAATTTCCACAAATTGTTTCTAGGTTCTTTGGAATGTTGTTGTCCAAGCCTCCCTGCAAAGCTTGAGACTTGGAACACTTCCGGATGCTACAAAAATCAACACTCCCTCTTAGCAACAAAGGTGTTCCAACAATATGTCTGCTGCATGTTGCTCTGCTTTTGAAGCACCTTCTGTGCTGCTGATCTCTGGACACTGCCCCTCATCTAATGCGCCGCTGTCTTCTGTACTAATGCCTTTGACACTGCCACTGTCACTGCTGCATCTGTACCACAACTCCCTCTGAATACCGATTCTATCCGTTCCAACTACTGGAAGGGATTCTTCATCATCCCCATCTTCTCTCTAAAATAGACAAACTTTGTCTTTCCTAGAGCTTTTGTGAGGATGTCTACCACCTGTTCTCCTATTGGAGTGTACTGCAACTGAACAGCTCCACGTTGCACACAGTCCCTGATGAACTGACCCCTGATGTCAATAAGTTTCGACATATCATGAAACACTGGATTTTCAGAGAGCTTGATGCAACTCTGATTATCGCATAAGATGTTGGTCGCTTCCATTTTCTCCTTAAGTAGGTTCACTAACAGTTTTCGATGCCATATGGCCTCGCACGAAGCTGTACTCGCTGCCATATACTCTACTTCTGCTGAGCTCAGTGCTACGGACTTTTGATTCCTGCTACACGAGGAGGTCCTTCCTCATCCCAGACTGAAACAATACCCACTAGTACTCTTCCGATATACTGAACTTCCAGCCCAATCTACGTTGGTGAAACCACTCAACCTGACATCATGGCTATGGGTATACTTCAATCCAAGCTCGACTGTTCCTTGAAGGTACCTGAGAACATGCTTGGTTGCTGCCCAATGTGCCCTCTTCGGTTCCACCATGAACTGACTGAGCGTATTTACAGCATAACAGATGTCTGGTCTTGTATTTACCAGATACATCAACGACCCTATGAGCTGCCTATATAGCGTAGGATCAGCCTCATCATCTTCCGTAGTGTCAATTCTCTTCCAGTTGGTGATCATTGGAGTTGTCGTGGGTCTACAATCCTCCATCTGAAATCTCTTCAGAATCTATGTAGTGTACCTTCCTTGACCAAGGAAGATCTCCCCATTTTGCTGCCAAACCTCCAACACCAGAAAATAATGCATCCATCCTAGATCCTTCATGTCAAATTCTTCAGCCAGATTCTTCTTACAGTCTGCGATGAGCCTTGATGATCCTGTCAAGAATAGATCATCTACATACAAAACTAGTATCAACAGCTCATTCCCTACTCTCAGATAGTAGAGGATGGGATCTGCATCACTCTTGACAAATCCCATCTTCTGCAGGTAACTATCAATTCGACCATACCAGGCTCTAGAAGCTTACTTCAATCCATATAATGCTTTCTTCAATCTGCACACATGAGTCTTTTGACCATGTGTTTCAAAGCCCTCTAGTTGTTCTATATACACCTCTTCCTCCATCACCCCATTCAATAATGTCATCTAACGTCCATCTGGTGAATTTCCCATCCCATCTGCGCGGCAAGGGATATCACGGACCCGATAGAAGTGTACCTGGCTACTAGGGCGAAGGTTTATTCATAGTCAATTCCTTCCTTCTGAGCATACCCCTTAGCCACAAACCTACCTTTAAATTTCTCGATGCTGCAGACGGCAGCATACTTAATCTTGTAGATCCACCTAGATCCTACAACCGATCTCTCCTGAGGTCTAGGGACCACTTCCCAGACATCATTCCTCATGATGGAACTATACTCTTCCACCATTGCATCAACCCACACCTGGTGTTGAGCTGCTTCCCGAAAACTGGAAGGCTCCGACTTGAGCAACCAAGGCTTGATATCTCTCATGCTGCTTACATTGTCTCTTCTCATTTCGGGGGATTCCGACAAAGTCCTCTACATCTTTCAGAATCTATCAAAGTTCCCTGCTTGTTCTCCCACTAGTAGTGGGTGGATCTACCAACTCTCCCTCTTGCAAATCCTCAGGAGACACATCCCTTGGATCCTTATGCCTTGGAGAGGCAACTGAATTTTCTGCTGCTAGTTGTTGGGGCTATACTAGAGGCTCTTCCTCAGACTGCGTAGCAGAAGGCAACTCACGAGATCTTCTAAAGGCCTTCTCTTCCATGAACTTCACATCCCTTCGCACCACGACTTTCCTACTCTCAGGAATGTAGATGCGATATGCCTTTGCATTCTCGTTGTATCCTACCAGATACCCTTTTTCGGCAATCATCTCCAACTTCTTCCTCTTCTCACTGGGCAAATGACAGTAAGTTGTACTGCCAAAGATCCTAAAGTGACTCACTTCAGGCTTACTACCAGTGAAGACATTTTCTGGTGTGATCTTTCCCAGTGCAGCGTGAGGAGTCCTGTCATGAATGTAGACAGTTATATTACATGCTTCAACCCACAGGAATTTAGGCATGTCTTGGTCATACAACATGGCTCTTGTTGCTTCAACAGTAGTCTTTCCTTTCTGCCACACCATTATGCTCCGGATTGTATGGAGTTGTCCACTCTGTTTTGATGCCTTCCCTTGCGCAAAATCCAATGAACTCTTTATCTATGTATTCACCACCATTATCTGATCGCAACACCTTGATCCACTTCCCTGTCAAATTTTCTACCAGAGCCTTAAACTCTTTGAACCGGCTGAAGACTTCATCCTTTCCCTTCAAGAAGTAGATCCAGGTTTTCCTGGAATGGTCATCAATGAAGGTGACGAAATATTCGGCATCGCTAAGAGCTCTAGTGGACATCGGTCCACAAATATCTGAGTGTATCAATTCCAATACACCCTTGGCCCTATTGTTGCTTCTCTAATATGCTGCCTTGGCATATTTTCCCAATACGCACCCCTTGCAGACATCATCTCGTTCAGTGCTCAGTTCTGGAACACTTGTGACAGTCTTCTAGAGAGTTCTCAACGCCCCATGATGCAAATGCCCCATTCTTCTGTGCCATAGCTCATTCAAGTCTGTTTCATCTACGCTTCTGACTAGTGCCATTGGAGAGTCAAGCTACAGCTTGTACAGTTTGTTGCTTCTTACCCCGATCTGTGCCTTCTTCCAACTAGGGTGTTTGACGTAGATTATATTGCCAATAAAGTAGACGTCATAACCTCGGTTTTGAAGCTGAGACACTGAGAGCAATTTCATCCCAAAACCCGGCACATGCACCACATTAGTGACCCGGATTCTATTTCCAGCCTCGGTCTGAAAAACTACGGTACCTCTCCCAATGGGAGTGCATTTTGCTTTATTACCCATGGTTATTTTGAAATTCATCTACTCTTCTTGGTAGTCGGAAAAACAGTCTCGTACTCCAGTCATGTGAGCAAAGGCTCCACTGTCAATATACCAGACATCAGAAGAAGCAGTGCTCGATACGCAAGCAAAATCTTCCTCAAGTCTGGATGCCAATACAAAGACATCATGATTCATGATCCATCTGTTTTGTCATGCTTCTTTCCCTTCCTGGAGAACTGCGTGAACCCTTCTGCGTTGTTGCTGCAACAGTAGATTTCCATTCACTGGTTGATTCTCCCTTCCTGTTATTCATCTCTAGCTCTGATACCATGTGAAACTTTCAAACTGAAAACTATACAGTTGCAGTGATGGATTTATCTCTCCTACTTATTATTTCAATAAGTTATTATTCAGAAATCTTTTGGCAAATATCGAAATAAATACTACTGCAACATTCAAAAATAGATATGCAGAGAAATAAACAGTAGAGAACATAAGCACAAGAATCAATCACATGTACACAGTTATTTTTGGACAATTGTCCTCGGAAAAACTCAATGCGGAAAAACCAGTGCAGCAGATGAGGGTTTTATTAATTCTTCAGCAAATGATATCTTTACAGGGAAATATAATGACAAATAAACTCTGAAACACCTAAGACTGAATTTCCAGCTCCCTCGGACAATTCTCCGACACCCTGATCAGCCCTTACTGGCTCCTGTGTCTGTCTGCGTGATTCACTGCACAATCCCAACACTGGACTGTGTAAGTCTGCGTGGAGACTGCGTGGGTTCTTTGCGTTGCAGCCTCAAGCTGCCTCCAATGGCCCATTGTTGCCCTCCGTCCCTGATCTCGATCACTGCTGACTCCCTCCTTCTTCTGCTTCTGCAAACTCCTCGCCCTACAACTCTCCCACTGAAATCGAATTCTCTTACTTTAGAATCGATCTCCTTCGAGTATTGAGTGTATGCCTGGCTTGTTTTCCAAATGACCCCCAAGCCTTCTTTTATAATCTTCTCGTTGGAGAAACAACGGCCCAGATTAGAAGATTAATCAATGGCTAAGATTAAAACTTGACTTCATCCATGTTTTCTAGAAGAATCGCACTCTGACTTATTAACACCCTTTAATTATTTCATTTCCCTAAGTTTAGACTTAAGGTCTTCATTAAAATAATTAATTAGTTTAATAAGTCATGAACCGAGTGGAATTTCCATAACTGTTTCTGGGTCATTTGGAATGTTGTTGTCCAAGCCTCCCTGCAAAGTTTGAGACTTGGAACACTTCTGGATGCTACAAAAAGCATTCCATAAGTGTCATTATCAACTATGACAGATATATCACAACCCCAGACACTAAAATTAAAAGGACATATCAAGAAGAAGAACATAATGGTTCTCATCGATGCCGGCAGCACCCACAATTTTTTAGACTCAACCATGGCCAAGAGACTTAATATCTTTACATTTCCCATGCCCAACATGAAGGTGGTGGTAGCCGACAGTAAGAAGATTGAAAAAGTAGGGAAATGCCATAAGGTCAAATTGCAGATTCAAGACTTTAATTTAGAATCTCCGTTCTACACCTTACCACTAGGAGGAGTAGATGTGGTCTTAGGTATCCAATGGCTACAAACCCTAGGCACTTACTCTGCCAACCATCAAAAGCAATTTATAAGCTTTAAATGGGAAGGGCAGATGCACAAGTTATATGGATTCCAAGCACCAGAAAACCAAATTGTGTCGTCATCCCAGATGATGAAAATGATTTGAAAAGGAGTGCCAACCTATGTAGTACAATGTCACCAATTAGAAATGTTATCTGCAAAAGTGATCAGCAAAGAGTCACCAGACCCCGTCAACATCAAGCCGTATCGATATCCGTATCACCAAAAGACTGAAATTGAGAGGTTAATCCAAGGCCTTTTAAAATGCAGGATCATCTCAAAAAGTAAGAGTTTGTATGCTACTCCAGTTGTATTGGTAAGGAAGAAGGATGGATCGTTCAAGCTATGCATTGATTATAGAGGATTAAACAAGATAACGATTAAAAACAAGTTCCCAATTCCCTTTATCGATAAAATGTTGGATGAACTACATGGCACAAAATACTTCTCAAAATTGGACTTAAGGTCAGGCTATTACCAAATCAGAATCAGGTTGGAAGACATACCAAAAACTGTGTTCCGAACACACGAAGGTCACTACAAATTTAAAGTAATTCCCTTTGGGTTAACGAATGCACCAACAACGTTTCAAGCTACTATGAACGAGTTATTTCGTTCATATATTAAGAAGTTTGTACTAGTGTTCTTTGATGATATTTTAATTTACAGTAAAACTTGGAAGGAGCACCTACAACATTTGGATAAATTTCTTACACTACTGGAAGAGCATCAGTTCTACGCTAAGAAATCCAAATGCACCTTTGGGAAGGAAGAAGTAGAATATCTCGGACACATAATATCCCATGAAGGAGTAAAAGGGGACCCTAATAAAATCAAGGCTATAAAGGAGTGGACCAAACCAGTTAATATATCCAAGCTAAGAGGGTTCTTAGGATTGACTGGATATTACCGAAGATTTATTAAGAATTATGCACACATAACTGCATCTCTAACAAATCTTTTAAAGAAGAATTCATTCCAATGGAATGAGGAAGCAGCAAGGTGTTTTGAAGAATTGAAGGAAGTTATGTCTAATGCCCCGGTATTGGCAACTCCAAATTTCTCTAAATCATTTATCATTGAGTGTGATGCTTCCGGGTTCAGTATAGGTGCAGTGTTAATGCAAGAAGGGAATCCAATAGCTTTTGAAAGCAGGAAGCTCAATAAACGAGAACGTCTTAAATCCACATACAACAAGGAAATGCTCGCTATTATGCATGCACTAGCCAAGTGGAGACAATATCTGTCGGGAAGTAAGTTCTCCATTCGAACAGATCATCACAGTCTCCAGCACCTCCTCCAACAAAAAACATTTTCTGAAGAACAACAAAAATGGATTGAAAAAATTGTCGCCTTTGACATGGAGATATTACATAAAAGGGGAAAAGACAATGTAGTAGCAGATGCCCTGTCTAGAAAGGACAAAGAACCAACACTACTTGCAGTCTCGGTTGTTGTTCCTAAATGGCTTAATGAGATCCGAAGTGAGTACGCCAAGGATCCAAAAATAACTGCTATAATCAACAACCTCCCAGACAACTCAAAATTTGAATGGAAGAACGATATTTTATAGTACAAGGGAAGAATCTATCTGAATTCAAACTCCAAGTTTAAATCAAAGATACTCAAGGAGTCACATGATTTACTGTCAGTCGGACATGTAGGATTCTTTAAAACTTACTACAATGCACATCAATCATTCTTTTGGAAGGGGATGAGTTGCAATATTCAGAAATATGTACCAAAATGTGACAAATGTCAAAGAAATAGAAGTGAAAATACTATGATGCCTAGATTACTTCACCCCTTAAACATTCTGAATCAGAAATGGGAAGATATATCAGTGGACTTTATTGAGGGGTTACCTGTATCCGATGGCAAGGATAAGATCTTCGTAGTAGTCAACAGACTCACTAAATATGCTCACTTTATTACGAAAAATAATCAGACTCAGCAAAACAAATCGCTGAGATATTTTGCAAAAATATTTATAAACTACACAGGTTTTCGAAAGTCATTGTGAGCGACAGAGATGCCAAATTTAAAGGTAATTTCTGGAAGGAATTATTTAGCCATATAGGAACCTACCTAAATATGAGTTTCGCTTACCACCCTCAAACAGATGGACAAATAGAGGTTGTCAATAAATGTTTGAAAGCCTACATACATTGTTACGCTACAGAAAAACAAAATAAGTCGGTTTAGTGGTTGCATCTCGCTGAATTGTGGTATAATTCTACTTACCATACGTCAGCAAAAATGACTCCATTCCAAGCTTTGTATGGGTATGTGTTGGAAATTGGGTTCAACGCTCCCCGTGTGTTTCGCGACATGGACTAACCGCCTCTCGTGGATCCTAACTCTGGCGATTGTAGCGGAGACTAACGCCTACGGGTTTTGGTCTAACGGCAATCGTGATCCCAACAATTGGTATCAGAGCCAGTTCCTTCACTCAGCCTAACAGCTTGAAAGTTGATCCTTAGAAGTTAGAACACAAATGGCAAAGCCAAGGAAGAAAGTCCCCAATCCTCCTAAAGATGTGTCTTCCTCAACCATAGAAATTGAAGTCAATCAATTTGCGAAGGCTCCATTGTTCTATGGAAACTTTGATATATGGGAGGCAAGAATGAGGAATTTCTTAAAGACTCAAGGCGTTGAAGTATGGAAATCAGTGATTACTGATAGCATGATGGAAGAAGAATCCAATACAAGAGCAACAAAGGCAATTTTGGATGGGCTGCCAAACTCAATGAAGGCCAATTTTGAAAAATGTTCATCAGCAAAAGTCATATGGGACAAACTTCATGATCTTCACTCAAAAGGAGCGTTGACAGTGATCTCTAGTCAAGAAGATGATGGAAAACAAGAAATAAGTCTAGAATCCATCAAGGAAGCTAAAGATAAGAGAGATGACAACAAGGCTAAAGAAGACCTAGAAGATGAAGAGAACAAAGAAGTCTTTGAAGAAGATCTCCTAAATAAACTTATGGCTTCCATGGAAGATATTAATAGGTTGGAAAAGGAAAATGAGGAACTTAAGAAGAAAGCGCAAGTTGGTGACCAAAACAAGACAAGGAAGGAAGTTTACCTTGTCAAGCTTCAAGTTCAAGAAAGAGATGAAGAGCTCGCCAATCTTAAGGAGGAATTTCATCAAAACAAAAGAAAGCATCATGAAGAAGTCATATCTATGACAAATCAATTGGATAAGGGAAAGAAAATGGAAGAAACTTTGTCAAGCCACGTTGAACAAAGACTTAAGAGCTTGAACAATCTTGAAGCAAAGATTGGTCAATATAAGAAAGAGGACTCCTCCCTTAGATCTCAACTAGAAGAAGCAAGGAAACAAGCGCAAAGAGCTGAGAAGGTGATGGAAAATTTGGCGTTCATAGAAGGACAAGTTGATGAAGCAGAAAAGGAGAGAAACGCCATGATATGCCAACTAGAAGAAAAAGATGAAGAAATCTTCAAACTAAAATCAAACATCAATCTTCTCAAGGTAGAAACATGTGAAGCTACAAGAATAAAAGAAGAAATGGAGAGCAGTCTAGCAAAAGAGAATGAAGAAGTCTTCATAATGAAATCAAATATCATCTCCCTTAAAATCAAAGCACACGAAGCAACAACGATGATGGAAGAAATGAAGAAGCAACTAGTTATGAAAGATGAAGATTGTGAAAAGTTGAAAGGAGAAATTGTCTTTCTTAAAAAGGAAGTTGACTTGCTGAATAAGAACTTGAAAAGCTCTCAAACCCTAGATGACATCCTAAGTCATCAAAGGTCTCCCCTTGATAAATCAGGGCTTGCCTATGCAGGTGAATCCTCAAGCAAGAATGATAATGTTTCAAAAAACAAGGATGTGAGGAAGCCAGGAAGAAATGTTGATGCTCCTTGTTCCAGCAAAGGCAAGGAGAAGATTCAAGACAACAATGGATGAAATCCTACTCCAAGGAGACTTGCAAATGATGTCAAGAATACAAAAGACAATGAATATAGTCAAAGAATCCCAAGGCAAAAATACTCCAGAAGTACATCAAGGAAATATTCATCTCCCAGGTACTAAAGTATATTTTTTGGTTATTGCTATTCTTGTACAAATTTTGGGCATATGGAAAAGGATTGTAGGGCATATCACAAAGATAAATATAATGGTCCCTGTCAATCTTCTAGAAGCAATTTTGCAAGAAGAAGTCATGATTACTCATTCATGAACAAGATGGAGTGCTTCAATTGCCATAACATTGGACATATGGCTCGTGATTGTAATCTGACTTGGGTCCCTAAACAAGCTAAAACCATGACAACCAAGCCAGAGAAGAAAGTTACACAAGTATGGAGAAGGAAGAAAATTGGTTCTGAAAGTCTCTTGAACACTTCAGCCAACAACACATGTTGTTGATTTGATGCATCTTTGGCAGATATGATGTTCCAAGTATTTGATGGTGAGACTCTGCCAAAAAGGGACCATACAAATAGGGGGAGTTGGTTCATCAAATGAAAAAATACAAACACATCTATCATGGACCATATTGCCAGAAGAAATAGCACCATGACAGGGGGAGTAACATACCTATGAAGGACTACTATTCATGAAGAAAAGAAGCAACTTGACAGGGGGAGTACTTGGGCAACCCGTTTGCCATTGATGTCAAAGGGGGAGAGAATGTTGGAAGGGAAAGAATATTGCCATCAATGACAAAGGGGGAGATTGTTAATTAAGGTTGTCATTGATGTCAATATGGCATTGACTAAGATGTCTATATTCTTGAGATGTTTGGTTCCAGATGATGATGCCATGACTCTTGGTTGACTAGGAGACCATTTCTGAAGATGTCAATCCACTAATGAAGAATTGTTGTCCTAAATATCCATTGACCATAATGTGTTAGTAACGAAAGTCCTTGAACTAATGATGATGATACCAGGTACCAATCATGTGCCTTGATTGACGTTCATAGTGATCCAGACCTTAAGTGCACCTGATGAAGGTTTTGATTACATGGTTGGAGACTATATGATGACATGGAGGACCATTTAATGACATGGACAATGATTAGACAACATAAAGGACTTGATGGCATATTAATGGATGCTGCACTTTGACATATGGATGACATATCACCGCACTATTACATGACATGGATGTTACACTATCATGATGACATGAATGATATTGATGACATACATGATGACACATTATGATGAAGAACTTGGAGTCATAACAATGAAGCAGCCCTAATGACCTTGCTGTCCTAATCACCTTCTATGCTAAAAATTTCAAGAGCAGTCACATGAAAAATTATTTTGGACACCTTGGAGGCATCTTTCCACAATAAGTTCTATACCATCTTAAAGAGGATTTTTTCCTCTTTCTAATGAGCCTTTACTTGCCCCGAAACTCCCAGCGGTTGATGAGATATTGAGTTTTTAAGTTAAGAAAAATATACTTAATTATGAGCCGACCTACACTTTGGCATTCATGTTGGCCTACCTCTAGAAAGACGTGTCCCTTCATCTTTATGTTAATCTTATATAAAAAAAAGGTTCGAACTGTTCATTTGACCGAGTCTTTTAGGTAAAAATTCAAAATATAACCACAGAGAAGCAATTGGAGGCCGAGGACTTGAAGACATTTGTTTGGGCTAATTGAAGAGGCAAATATTCGGACAGCTTGAGAGGATCTGTGGAAGAAGAGAACAGTGATATCACTGGTTGGACAAATTTTTATGGGATACCCTCTCTTTCAGCTCGGACTAGGCTACAGCCAACCACAGAACTTTGGGCAGGCAGCCTACAAGTGAGTACAGTCATATTTTGAAGCTCTGGACAGTCACCATAAGTTCAGATTATATATATTACAATCACCTGGGAGTGATGTACCACAGAACTCATTTGATGGAGGGAAAAATAAATTCTTACCACAAAACTCAGAATTGAAAGATCAGTAGACTGACATTTGACTGTGATAATGTAACAGGATTGCAGACACTGTATCAGTTTGGAACAAACATTTGTTCTATTTTGAATTTGCACATTCAATATTTTTAAGGATATATTTCAAAATTCAGACCTCTCTTAAGCAAGACTTTGGAACCAGCTTTGGGTTATTCCTTGATAATCTTTGGAGCAGTCTTGTAGATGAATCAGATTTAAAAGACCATCATTTAGAGCAATCCTTTGAAGCATTTTTGGACCATTGACTAAAGATTATTGAAGCATTATTTGTTGAAGCAACTTAATGAAGCAAATGTCGTGAAGAACTTTGCAGTTTTTAGAGAGAACCTCGAAGCAGCCTAGTGAGCTCTTGGGAGCAGACTTGAAGAACAGACTTTTGGAAGACCTCCTACTAACCTTGTTGGAGTAGACTTGTTGAGAAGATTTGAGGGCTTGTAGAAGCAGTATTGAAGGTCTATTGAAGTCCTCTTGAGCATCTTTGAAGACCATCTACAGTATTTGAAGAAGATTGTATTGACTTGAGGCAGCAGAACTTGGAACACCACTTAGGCCATTGGAGAATATTTTTAAAGCAACATATTGAAGACACTTTGAAGGATTCTTGAAGACAGTATTGGAGACCATGAGGTGTTTCTGAAACCATCATGAGGTAACCTTGAAGATTTTGTTTGGGTACGATGAAGAGCAGTGGTGACACCTTCTAAGAAGAAAAGGTTATCATTGATGATGTGACGTGGAGACTAAGTGTAACAGGGCTCGTTGAAGAAGACTTTGGGAACCGTGAAGAATAACCAAACATATTTTGATGAAGTGAAGTTGAGGGTTGGAGCCTCATAGAGACAAGGTCAGTGCCTTGGAAGATAGGGTTGGAGCCCTAGAGGATTGGAGTCCTAAAGAAACCAGGTTGGAGCCTGTACCAGAGATAGGGTTGGAGCCCTAGAGGTTGGTGCCTCAAATTGACAAGGTTGGAGCCTTGGAAAGACCAAGTCGGCACTTGGCACAATATGGGTTGGAGCCTCGAAGATTGGAGTCTTCATCTAAGGTTGGAGCCCTATATCATTATTTTACTTTACTTATTGTAAAGAAGAAATTAATAAAAGTATCTATTCCATCGTTGTTCATTTTGTGTTCTAAATATAAGTGATCTAACTGGTAAAATTAACAATTGAAAAGAAACACTGATTCACCCCCCTCTCAGTGTTTCCAACAATTGGTTTCAGAGCGACAGGTCTCGAGTTCGAAACTCACTCGGCTCGCGTTGGGGGGGAGATTGTTGGAAATTGGGTTCAACGGTCCCCGTGTGTTTGAAAGCCTACCTACGTTGTTACGCTACAGAAAAACAAAATAATTCGATTCAGTGGTTGCATCTCACTGAATTGTGGTATAATTCTACTTACCATACGTCAGCAAAAATGACTCCATTCCAAGCTTTGTATGGGTATGAACCCCCGAAATGGAAAGATCTAGCTACCATCTAGACATATCTACCAACTATTAAAAACCAACTAGAAGAAACCCAAAAGATCTTCCAAACCCTAAAAGAAAATTTGAATAATGCAAGAAACTGTATGAAGCAACAAGTTGACCGAAACAAAACCGAGAGAGAATTTGAAGTGGAAGAATGGGTATTTGTCAAGCTCTAGCCATACAAATAGATGGACAGATAGAGGTTGTCAATAAATGTTTGGAAGCCTACCTACATTGTTACACTATAGAAAAACAAAATAAGTCAGTTCAGTGGTTGCATCTCGCTGAATTGTGGTATAATTCTACTTACCATACGTCAGCAAAAATGACTCCATTCCAAGCTTTGTATGGGTATGAACCCCCAAAATGGAAAGATCTAGCTACCGTCCAGACATATCTACCAGCTATTAAAAACCAACTAGAAGAAACCCAAAAGATCTTCCAGACCCTAAAAGAAAATTTGAATAATGCAAGAAACTATATGAAGCAACAAGTTGACCGAAACATAACCGAGAGAGAATTTGAAGTGGGAGAATGGGTATTTGTCAAGCTCTAGCCATACAAACAATTGTCCTTGAAACAAAAAGGAAAAAATAAATTGGCACCAAAGTTCTATGGACCATATCAAATCAACCTGAGTTCGAAACAGATGGACAGATAGAGGTTGTCAATAAATGCTTGGAAGCCTACCTACGTTGTTACACTACAGAAAAACATAATAAGTCGGTTCAGTGGTTGCATCTCGCTGAATTATGGTATAATTCTACTTACCATACATCAGCAAAAATGACTCCATTCCAAGTTTTGTATGGGTATGAACCCCCGAAATGGAAAGATCTAGCTACCGTCCAGACATATCTACCAACTATTAAAAACCAACTAGAAGAAACCCTAAAAGAAAAATTGAATAATGCAAGAAACTGTATGAAGCAACAAGTTGACCGAAACATAACCGAGAGAGAATTTGAAGTGGGAGAATGGGTATTTGTCAAGCTCTAGCCATACAAACAATTGTCCTTGAAACAAAAAGGAAAAAATAAATTGGCACCAAAGTGCTATGGACCATATCAGATCAACAAAATGATCAACCAAGTTGCATATAGTTTAAGCCTTCCGGATAAAAGTCATGTTCATGACGTCTTTCATGTATCCTGCCTTAAAAGGGCACTTGGTGACCATCATTCAGCACAAACAACACTTCCATTCTTAGATGATGAAGGAAGAGTCATTTTAGAGCCAGAAGGTATCACATCCACCAGAGAAAAGAAGCTTCGATCTCGTGTAATCAAGTGTTGAGATTTTGAGGTAGCATCGGGTGTGATCTAGCCTTGAAATGTTGTGGAAGGGCTAAGACACACGAGACCTCCAAAACCCATAAAGCATTTGGAGAAATTTCATTTGGTGTGGAAATTATTCTAATAATTATTTTTTTAATGAGGACCCTAAGTCTAACTTAGGGAATTACAAAAATTAAAGTGAATTAATTAAACACATGGGATGAAATGTTCTAAGTAACGTGGATCAAGTAGCCTTTTAATTTGAGCTGTCAATTAGAGATTAGATCATGGTCATTGGTTTTCCAACGAGAAAAGTATAAGAGAAAGGCTTGGGGTCAGTTGGACACACACACACACATTGGTAGAGCACTAAAGCTAAGTCGAATTTCTAGGGTGGGGTTTTGTTGAGAAATTCGAAACAAGTTTGCAGTGCAGTGAGGGGCAGAGATCGGCGAGGGATAATCTGATCCAAGGCCGAGAATACAGCAAAGCAGAGGGGCAATGAGTACCAGTCAGCGTAGAGCCAGCCAGGAGGACGCAGTTCAGCCAACACCACGCAAAGACTGCACAGAGGCTGTGTAAGCCCAGCCAGTGACGCAAACCTAGCTAGCGCAGCGCAGGGGCAGTGCAGCACCAACCAGGGTGACACAGCCCCAACCGGGGCAACGCAAAGGTAGCATGGCACCAGTTAGGGTGACGCAGTGTGGACGCTAGTTAGTGAGGGTTGACGCAGAGGCTACGTTGAGGGTTCCAGGGGGCCAGAAGGGGCTCATGATCTGTAAATCCCGTTTGAGGGTGTGATACAACCATATCTTCTGTCTCTGAGTGAAAGGTACAAACTGTTGTGTAATTTCTCTGTAGGGCCCGTTGCCCTGTGAGTATACAAGCTGATGTCTGTGTGGGCGCGCATAGCCATAAGCAGGAGCAAGGCAAGTGAGAAAAATGAGCGGTCAAGGAGAGCTCTGCGCAGCCCAGGTGACGTGTTCCTCACCGCACAGCCCAGAAAGACGTGTTCCTTACCGTGCAGCTCATGGTGACTGCCCAGCCCAGAAAGCGGTGGCGCAGCCCCTCAAACTGCATAAACGCCCATTCCACCAATCGTTGGACAGGAGGGAGGCGGCAAAGCAGACCCATTGAAAGAAGTGACGTCGGCCAACTCGCTGACCAATCAGAAGGAGTTCAGGGGGTAAGATCTCGATCCGCCAAGGGGTTTTCGACCCGATGAAAGGCCTGTGGGGACCACTTGTCCTGCAATAGAGCGTGAAGAAACGCGGAGGTAAGACAGGTAAGGTAATAGTCCAGGTACGAAGCCGGTACCATGTGTCAAGCACGTGGCCTCTGACCCACCTAGTCGTCATCGGCCAATCCCCTTGCGCCACGTATCTCCCCGTCGACGTCCTCCTGACGTCAGCCCTCCAGTGGTCACCATCGTCCTTACCCTAAAATGGACCATTTTACACTCAGTTTCCTCGGTAGACTATTGCTTCTTACCATTTACAGTTCTTACCAAGCTGAGCACCCGGGTAAAAATTCGCAGTCTGTGTAGCCTCTTCCCTCGCGTCGCTCTTGTTGCCTCAGGTACTTGGTCAGTTCCCTACTATTTTCTTTTACTGTTTGTCTAATTATGGTTGAAAAGATGAAGAAAAACGCTCTTGAAACCCCACAAGCTTGAGAGGCCCGAGTCACCCCCAATCCCGAGCCACTCATGGACTCTCAAGCCTAGTTTTGCGACACCATTTACCCTTTCAATGTAGCTAACATGCGGTTTGAGCTTCTGGGTTACAAATGGCGGGGTGAGGACCTGTTTAGGGTTGTTAACTCAGGGCTTTACTACCAGATTCCCCTATCCGTCCATCCTTTCCCTAAGTTTATAGCTCGGCTAGCTGAAGCTTACATTGAGCGAAGAGGTCTATTCCTTTCCAAACAAGGGGCTAAGATTCTTGAAATCACCCCTCATCTGATAAGGAAAGCCCTGTGTTATCCCTCTTCTCACGAATGCGTTGAATTCACTGAGGTCACCCTCATGTGCCACTTCTTGAACCTTCCTATCGAGAAGCAAAGGGGTTTCCTCGAGCTAATTACCGTGTCTCACATGTCTACTCTCCCGCCCACTGAAACATTCCCTTTGTCGCTCTTCCACGAAACCATCTAGCCCATCCTAGCAGTCATTTCGGGTATGTTGGGGTTGGATAATGCGAGTTGGGTAACTAACGCCTGCCTAGGGTTCCCAGACCTCATGATGCAGCTCGGGATTCTACTCGACATCCCCACCTTCCTGGCCTCTGCTATCCAAACTCAATTCCAAGACCTATCAACTTCAAGTTGTTTTAGGTACCATTCTTTGGTGTTCTATTTGTTCTTGTTCATGCACCCAGACAAGTTCGAGGGCTTAGGCCTGGACAAGTTCGATAAGCAAGGTGCAGAGCCAAAATCTGTTTTCAAATGGACCCTCTCAGTTCGCCAACACCCCAAAGGAAGGGGATACACAAAATTCATCATGGATTTCATGTCCAGGGCCTATGAAATTATACATGGTAACCCTCCGCCCAGGATCTTTCCTTAATAGAAGGAGTTGCTCCAGTTCAGTGAGACAGATTGTGTCGGGGATTGGTATTTGTTCGAGAATCACACCGAAATCAAGGTTTATGGTTCTGAAATTCCTCCTTTCCATCTACCAGTTTTCATGCGCATGAGAATTTTAGCCCTCGAGTTCATCAGGCAACTCCTGAGCGCAGACCAAACTCATTTTGTGCCCGCGAAGAAGCGATCTATCCTAAGGCTCCCGAGTGCGGTAGGGTCGTTTACTATCAGCTCAAGGCATGCACTTCCCTTGGCTGAGGGGCTGCTGCTGAAGATGAATTTCCTGCAAGGAGATGTATGGCGCTATGACCCTAAGGGATTCATTGCACATAAAAGGAAGAAAATTAAGTCTTTGACATATGAACATGAGCCTAGACCTCTAGTATAATAGAAAGCTAACTGTGATTTGTGGCCTTTGGATACAGAGATGGAGGTCGACTCCCCAACTGCTGAAGGGAGAGGAGACAGTGCACATAACGAGATGGAGGTCCAGGATCAGGGAAGTTATCGAGTGGCACATGATTTTACGGATGTGGAAGAGGAGGGCCACATCAACAAAAAGCAAAGAACAGAAAGACCTGAAGGACAGGTCACGGAGCAGCCTGATGAGGTGGTCCCGGAATATATTAATAGGGGAAAAGATAGGCCGGGATTCCAAGTGTCTTGACTTTGTGACCTTAAAGGCACCTTCAGAATATTCACAGGTAGTCACTCTGGGAGAAGGCCCTTCAGAAAAGGATACTGGATTGGGAATGGACTGGCCATTAGGAGAGCAAATTGAAGCAAAGAACCATTTGGCCAGGGAAAGGTTGAAGGCAGAGTTGGCCCAGTATGTAGACAGGCACCATACCCGGCTCTTGACAGCTCTTGACATGGAGAATGACTTGCTGGTAGTGGCAGTGCAGCATTCAGCTTCTCACCCTTTGCCTCTAGGTTCCAAGTATAAAGCCCTGGAAATGATACTCGAGTTGGATTCTATTCCACTAGCTGACAAGTTAAACTTGCACAAGGCTATTGGAGAGATGCTGCATAATGAGGTATTGAAGCACACTCTTGCTTTGGAGAAAGCTCAGAGCCGGCTGAGTAAGATGTCGGCTACCCTGAAGAGAGAAAGGGCAAATTTAAAGGCCCTTTCCAAGGAGTTGGCAGAATATAAGACAATGATAAGGAGTAAAGGCTCAGATCAGAACGCGGCCATACAAACCCTGCTACAGAAGACAGAGTTAAAAGTGCAAGAGCTACGTCGCAAGCTAAATATTCCTGGCTCGGAGCATATCCAAACAGCAAAGTTGGCTCAAGTCGAGAAGGAGAAGGAAGCCCTCACAGAGATGCTCATCTAGAAGGACGAAGAGATAACAGAATTGAAGCAGAGGTTGGTTGAGCTCCAACAGGCGCAGGACAGTCATGTCTCTTTGATTCAAGTGCCCAATGATCCATAAAATCCTTCAGAACACTTAACCAAGGCCCTAGCAGAGTTGAAGGTTTTGGAAAATGAAACCTAGACCGTGCGCAGGTTATTAGACGAAGCAAAGGCTACTTTGGCAAAAAAGGAAAAGACAATCTCGTCCCTGCAAAAGGAAATGGATACTACTAGCAGGGAGTCCCAAGATTTGAACAAATCAGTTAAGGACTTGAAAGCACAGCTCAAACGCAATATGTCATTGGTGGAAGCCAGACAGATGATCTGGAGTGAAATTATCAAGGAGGTGAAGGACCACTAGTAACACATCATGTTGATAAATGATAAAAAGAATGCTATCCGTGATTTCAAGGTAAAGCTGGATGCAGGTCGCCGAGAGGGAAATGAGAACATGTTGATCGCGCGTGGATACATCCAGTTCATCAACGAGCTCCCCACTGAGGAATTGGGAATTCGCGGAGTGGTCAACCATTTTAGAATGGTGGTGGAGATCATGAAGATGATACAGAAGGAGGATGCAAGGGTAAAGGCCACCAGTTGTTTAGAGATAGTTACCAGAGGGGTGGAAGCAATTGATCATGAATGGAATAAAGTGGAGGCAGGATTGCCAACTTGCTGGGACCCTTTAGGCATGCTGCTCCCTTGGGCGACATATGAGAAAAGGATGACTGAGATCAAATGTAGGGTTGACTCGGCTCTAGAAAAGACCTCGCGTCTTAAGGCCGAGACTTTGGTGGCATCCCTCCGCAAGAAATTTCTGTTACTTGCCAAAGTTAAATCGTTCTTCTCTGCTAACCTCAATTATTCAGAATTGACTCAGCTGCGCGCACTATTCGAACTTTTAAGCTCTGCACCCTTACCTTCAGATATTATATGGCAGAGGTGTTACGAGCACACGCACCCACCAGTTGCATCCACTTCACACCCGAGGGTGCCTCCATCATCTCACCACTCTGGTTCTTCCTCCACTCCAATGCAGCCACGCACTACAGGACCTTCTGCCACCCCGCGATGCAACCGATGAAGATTTCGAGATTTGGCCCACGTGGCCTATAGTTATTTTGTTTTTATTTACTTTTCAGTTATGATGTTTAGCTGGTGAAATTCCAATTTCACCCCGTTGTTGTTATTTTCTGTTACGAGAGCGTTGGTCATAGAATGATGCAGTTGGACGATATCATTTTGATTTTGATGTATGTACGGACATATCAAGAAAGAATATATGGCTAAGAGCCCGTAGAAGAAACTCTATAAGGAATTCAGACAGAATGAAAGGGTTCTGGATTTTGTGGAAATTTTGGATCCATACTATGTAGTCTTTCATGTAATGTTATTTTGAGCTCTGAAATGCATATTCTACAGAGCTGTTTTTGAAGGCTAAATATAAAACGACTTCGTCTACGAATGGATTCCAGTTGGTTTAATGAGCAGTATGTAATATGTATGTGTTCATCTTCTGTTTGTTTAATAGTTTCCATTTTGTGATTTGATCTTCCAATGTCTCGTGTGTGAAATGCTGGTTGTAAATGATTTGATTCATGAATTTGTATATGTTCTCGTTGAGAAAAGAAGACACTTACTTGTTAAGTTACTCTGCGGCCTTAATATTGCTCTCCGCGAGACTCCATATTCAACTACCTCTCACCTGCCATCTTTCTTCCAAATTCTTGGAAGGTTGGATTCTCATCACAAAATAAGCCCACCCCTTTAGAATTGCTTCTCCTGATTCCTCCATATCATCACCGCATTATATTCAAAGGTTTGTTCATTAGTCCTTCACTTGGCCCATTTGAAACATCTTAGACGCATGCAGCACCGAGCCCATTTTGAGCGCTGATTAGTTAGCATGAAGCTTAGTACCAAGATTCCTCATATGTCCTGAACCACAGTCCCATGAATCCTAAATTAAGATACATTCAAAGGAGACCTAAGCTAAATAAATTTGAACCCTCTGATTTTAAGATGTCCTAAGCACTGGTCTTTAGCAACTCAGGGTTGTCTCAAGGAGTAACAACAGTGCCAACCATTTCTGGTGCCCAGAATGTTGTATTCAGATTTTGCATAATAATAAAAACCCTCTAGAGTTGTTGCACTGGTTTTCACGCATTGGGTTTTTCCGGGGACATTTGTCCGAAAAATCGTGTGTAATCTTGTCACGTGTGTATTGTTCAGTAAATGATCTGTAGATGTGTAGGCTGCAGTTAGTGTCTACTCCAGTGTTTTTCTGAATAATTTAGTAAAATAACTTGTTAATGTTAATGAAACAGGTAGGTGAAGTAGATCTAGATACTGCAGTAGGGTTTCTGTTTTGAAACTTTCACGTGGTATTAGAGCATTGCAAATCAAGTTGATCAACCAGCAGAGCGACTGAAGAAGATTGCTGCAGTGACGGTAGTTGAAGCAGAAGATTCAGAAGGAGGGCAGCGCAGCAATAGGAGGGACATGGCACAGCCAAGCTAACACAGAGGCCACGCAAAGGTTGACGCAAAGGCAGCACAAAGCCTTCCAGAGTGACACAGGACCAGCCTGCGCTGCACTGAGCCAGTCTGCTCACACAGAGGCTAGCCAAAGGGACGTAGTCTAGTTTTTGAGGTTACTGTCCATATTTGTCGTAGTCTGGAAGCGGAGCTTCGAATCTTTGGAGGTTGTTGGTGTGGCAGAGGTTCTGTCAGTGCAGAATCGTGCCTAACAAAGGTGACAAGAGCGGGAGCAGACCAGTTGCTCAGTAGATCTACGCCAAACAGATCTGAGATTCGATCAAGAGGGTGATCGTAGAGAACTAATTTAGTTATTTTTGGCGAAGGATTTCCAGAAGGAAATCAGTTTTCAGAGGGAGCAGCTACTATAGAGGCTTTCTAATCGCCAAGAAACCCAGATCCAGTTTTATGTTGAGTGTTGCAGCAGAAAGAGGGAGAGGAGTATATGTTTTGACAGATTTGAGCAGAGATGGTTTCTCATGGACAGAGAGATCAAGACAGGTTGGACAGCATGTCCAACTTCGTTATCTGGAGGGCCAAGATCATGACAGTCCTAGATGAGTGCGGCATTAAGGACCATGCTGAGAATGTCCTAGTTGTGCCTACCGATGCAAATCCTCTGAACAAATTCAAGGAGAATCAAGCGCGGCCAAAGCACTTGATCATGGACGGAGTCAAAGATCACGTCGTGCCACATATTGTCGGGAAGAGCACGGCAAATGAAATGTGGACAACTTTTGACACGATGTATCAGGGAGGCTCCATCCAAAGAAAGATGCTTCTGGAGAATCAGATGTGATTGTTCCAGATGCAGAAGGGCGAGGAAATAGATCCCTTCCTCTTTAGACTTCAGACTATCCGGGATCAATTGATTGCCATGTGTACGACTCCGGATGAGGGGCTCTTGGTGAGGACGGCCCTGAATGTAGTCACCGAGGAATGGGAAACGTTTGTCCAAAGCATTTTGGGCAGGACAGTGCTACCATCCTGGGCGGATACGTGGGCAATCCTCCGTCAGGAGGAAATCAGGAGATTTACCAAGAGGCAAAGCAGCAGCAACAGTATAGTCAAAGTAAATAAAGAGGAGCAGGAGAATGCAGCCCTTGCATCAAAGGGACAGAGGCAGCAAGGGAAGAAGAAGATGGACCTATCCAAGGTCCGGTGCTTTAATTGTGGTGAACTTGGACACTTCGCCAGCAATTGTCCTAAGAAGAAGGACAAGGGATCTTCTAAATCCAAGGGAACAACAGCAAAGGGGGACGATGGTAGTGACGATGATGTAGCCATGAGTGCTCATGAGCCACGTAAGTGGGACGATATTGATCTGTAGCGCAGCTACAGATGGAGTGAGGCAAGATCCTTGAGGTGCCCAGACTCTTGGATCACATACGTACTACAGGAGCCTTAAGACAGTAGCGGGACAAGTGGAGTAGTGGGTGCAGGAAATCAAAGTGAAGCGGAGGGCAGAGTTGGGACATTGTAGATGGGAGCAGCGCAGCGCAGAGGCTGATGGGACTTCAGCAGCGCAGAGGGGCAGTGCTTACGCAGTGCAAAGCTGCAACGGCGCAGTGGCTTCAGGGAGACAGTGCAACGCAACAACCAAGGGATCTCCAGTGATGAGGTGCAGCCCGATTGACTTGTGTGTCAGTGATTGGGTAGGGGTTCTTCAGTTGCTTACTTCTCAGCAACTGAGTTGCAGTGCAGTAGTTAGTAGTGGCAGTGCTATGGGCAGCATGATGCACCAAATTGAGAGGGACCTGCAGTACAGATGTAGCAGTGTCAGTGGCAAGGACATGGGCAACAGGATAGAAAGCAGCAGTGCAGTGGATGGAGGGCAACACGCCAAGCATCAGCAGCGCAGAGACCAATGTCGAGATCAAGCAATACTTGGTGTGGATGTATTGCTAGAGCACACTCCTCGCTAAGAGGGAGTGTTGAGATTTTGAGTTAGCATCGTGTGTGCCCTGAAATTTTGTAGAAGGGATAAGACACACGAGACCTCAAAAACCCAGAAAGTGTTTGGAGAAATTTCATCTGGTGTTGAAATTATTCTAATAATTAATTTTTTTAATGAGGACCCTAAGTCTAACTTAGGGAATTAGAAAAATTAAAGTGAATTAATTAACACATGTGATGAAATGTTCTAGGTAACGTGGATCAAGCAATCTTTTAATCTGAGTCGTCGATTAGAGATTAGACCACGGTCGTAGGTTTTCCAATGAGAAAAGTATAAGGGAAAGGCTTGGGGTCAGTTGGACACAAACACACACACACACATTGGCAGAGCACCGAAGCTAAGTCGAATTTCGAGGGCGGGGTTTCGCTGAGAAATTCGAAACGAGTTTGTTGTGCAGTGAGGGGCAGAGATCGGCGAGGGATAATCTGATCCAAGGCAGAGGGGCAGTGAGTACCAGCCAGCGCAAAGCCAGCCAGGAGGACGCAGTTTAGCCAGCACCATGCAGGGACTGCGCAGAGGCTGTGTAAGCCCATCCAGGGTGGCGCAGACCCAGCCAGCACAGCGCAGCACCAGCCAGGGTGATGTAGTCCCAACTGGGGCAGTGCAGAGGCAGCGCAGCACCAGTCAGGGTGATGCAATGGGGACACTGGCCAGTGAGGGCTGACGCAAAGGCAGCAGAGGCAGCGCGGAGGGTTCTAGTGAGCCAGAAGGGGCTCGTGATCTGTAAATCCCGTTTGAGGGTGTGATACAACTATATCTTCTATCTCTGAGTGAAAGGTACAAACTGCCATGTAATTTCTCTATAGGGCCAACCATTTATAGTGCCTAGAATGTTGTATTCAGATTCTGCATAATAATAAAAACCCTCTAGAGCTGTTGCACTGGTTTTCCCGCATTGGGTTTTTCCGGGTACATTTGTTCGAAAAATCGTGTGTAATCTTGTCACATGTGTGTATTGTTCAGTAAATGATATGTAGATGTGTAGGCTGCGGTTAATGTCTACTTTAATCTTTTTCTTAATAATTCAGTAAAATAACTAATTAATGTTAATGAAACAAGTAGGTGAAGTAGATTTAGATACTGCAGTAGGGTTTCTATTTTGAAACTTTCACATCAAGGAGTACCTAATCAAGTGGAAAGACTTACTAGAAGAAGAAGCTTCTTGGGAGACTGAAGCATTTCATCAATAACATCCGTTGTTACATATGCTTTGAGGACAAAGCATCTTTTGAGAGGAAAGCAATGTTATATAAAAATTAGTTATAACAAATTGTAATTATATTAGGTTGCATTAGGCAAAGGGCATGATCAAATATCACGCCCATTCACCAAGAGATACCCCAATGCTGTATTTAAGCCAGGGCACCTCTCATTTTGAAATCATTCAATCATTTATCAATATATATATATATATATATATATATATATATATATATATACATCTAAATATCAAATTCCAGATCTTTGAAGTTTAATGCTTCATACCCCGACCATTGTTTTTCCACCCTTCTTCACATGCCTTTTTCCTTTTATTGGTTTTTTTTCTTTTAACTGCTCAGGGCTCTAGGGGATGAGAGCATGATGTGTATGATAAAGTAGTGATTACCCCCTTAAGGTTGGGCAGTTCACCACCCACCAAGGGTTGGGACAATCATGGGCTCCTTAATGATGCTTGGGGCAGTCACAGGGACCCTAGGAACCAGGGTTATGGCCACAATGATAGGGGGTAGAGCTCATGTTTCGCTTTTGCCCACACACTAATTTTTTATGTCGCGGCCATCTTTTGCATTTTATGGTACATTTCCTATTATAAGTGGCCAAATTATGCTTTTAACTTTCTTTTTAGCTACATCAACATCCGGGGCATTATTCCAGGCTTGACCCGAAGTGTGGACAAGAGGAGGCGAAGGCTAACTCCTTGTGGACCCGAATGGGAAAAGTGTGAAAAGTGGTTATGATAAGTAGAGGGGAGTGATATATCTGGTATAGAGAAGGGGGACCACACAACCAAAATTAGGGTTTCCCATGTAGTGCCATTCCTATAGCTAACAGAGGAGATCCCATGGGACTAGGATACAAGATTAGCCACCAAGTTGGGACAAGGGGACAAGAGTATGGACCAAGCCCATTCTTTCCATCGAATCCGTCCACTAATATATGTCCATATGTGTCCAACAAAAGAAAACATAAATACCCAATTACATAATGAAAAGCCATACCTTCGGAGTTGGAAGACCCACCTTCAAACATACAATCATAATCGATGGGTGACAGCACACAATGGCTAGCTCAAGTGGTAGAGAATGGTGCCACATCAAGCTATCGGGTGATTGCAAGGGGCTGTTTTCTGTCAGCTGAAGACAAACCTAGGAGGGGTCACCCACTAGTGGTTGGTAACAGGCCCCTCCAAATATCTGACCTCTTCACTCCAGTAATTCGGCCCAACAATCTCTAGTAATTTAGCCTCCTAGAAATGCTCTCAAATCAACCTGTACTCTTCCTCCTCTGCGCTATAGTATAGCTGAACCTCTCGGTCTAAAGAAAAATCACTTTCTCCACTTGTGTGTCTTCACCTCTCCCTTAGGCTTATTTTATAATCTTCATCAAGCCCAAATTCCTAACCCTAATCTCCCTTCTAGAAGATGTAGGAGATCAATGATTGAGATCATTTCTAATTCACTTAAATAATTTCATTATTTATCCTTAAAATCGACTTAATAGTCCGCAATAATTATTTGACTTTAATTATTGTAATTTTCCTAATTTAGACTAGGGAAGAAAACATAAATCGCTTCCGAAGCTACCACAAGCTTCAACAAGGGTATCCTATTGCATAAGCAGAACAAAATAAATTAGGTTATTATGGACTGGTTTCCATATGTGTTAGCCAAAATTACAGGCAGTTTATGGTTTGATGTGGGAAAATTTGAAAACTGCTTTGGAAGGAAAAGGGTGTAGCTCTGCATTCTTTTTTCCAATCACACATCTATTA
This sequence comes from Pinus albicaulis, assembly GCA_034641835.2. NCBI lineage: Eukaryota > Viridiplantae > Streptophyta > Pinopsida > Pinales > Pinaceae > Pinus > Pinus albicaulis. Next base: position 56,688,186 of record CM076569.1, on the reverse strand, counting down.
CAAGTATATTCCTTTCTCATTTGGCATTGAAAATTAATGCTACTGGCACATTCTTTCATGCAAAGTTTCCCAATCAGATCTAGCACCTATGGAACTAAAGTCAAGACAGAAGACATACGAGTGAATGCAGATTCCATGTAATGTGAAATTCAAACGTACAACATAATATGAATAATAGATAAAACCCTTACAAGCTTCAAACCAACAATGGTTTCATCATTGGCTATACTGACATATATTAAATATCAAAAATTGGACAGGAAGCTAATGTGCCACAATCGTTGCAAAGATCCTAGCATTTAAGCAGAACGTATGTCTAGTGACTCCAATTTACTGCTGCAGAATCTTAATATAAATGAGGTCTAAAGTAGCCTACATCACCCATTTCTGCTGGCCCTCCGGGCTTAACCTTGACACGTCCAAACATCTCATTCAGCATTACATCATATCTTGGGTCTCTCCGTTCCAAATCATTAGAATTAGGAGCCTCATTAGGATCTGCCTCTACAACACAAGGATAGATGGATGGTCAGTAATACGAAAATACATTTGAAGGAATGCAAAAAAATCCAGCATGAAAGAAAACTCGTAGAAAAAGATACCTGACAATATACCAACATGTTCTTTAATTTTTCATGTTGAGGAGTAAAGGCATAAATATAATAAGGTGTATAATGTGTTTTGAAGATATGCATTCAACTTCCTGTGACAAAATTTCAACTTATACAATCAAATATCAAATGCTATGTTTATTACGTATAAAACAGTTTCTGAAATGAAAAATCTTCTCAGTTGGTACTTATTTACATTTTGGCTATCATGCAATTGCATCAACAACTAGGAGGGAGCACATTTCATGCATTTGCAATTTGCTGAATAGGTCAAATGAATGATGTTATTGACAGCATTCCTCGCCTACAAGAAATAATAACAGCTTTATCCCAATGTTTTAGGACACAGACTCAGGAAAAACACACTGGGGTCTTGAGAAAATCTTCAGAAAATTTTGGCCAGCTAAGCAAAAGAATCAACCAACATTTCAAAAATGCATAAATTTTAATATTTTGGCCAAATTCATAAAAGACTCTTTGCCATGGAGCAAACACCATGTTTCCCTTCTACCAAAGCCCTCAATTGAAATTCTCAGAGACGCAATAGGAATCAACAAGCAAACATGAGTAAAAAGACCCCCAAAATAGCGCACTTTATAGACAAAAACATGCCTTCACACCGAGTTTTTAAAAAACTTGGGATGACTCACTGAAGTCGTTGGTCTTTCAATAATTCACAAGTTAGGTGAGCTTTTCCAATAACTTGAAAGTCATACAAGTTTTTCGAAAACTGGTACAACAAGCACTCGCTTGAGGAATCACTCGATTAGTCAATGAGTTGTGCAATACTACTTTTTACCTATTAACCCTCTTTCAGCAGGGGTGCCTATATTTTCATTGCAGCATTCTTAAACACCATTGTAAACACAAGGTCACAAGTCAAAGCCATCTAAAAACCATGTGAGGCCCTATAGGTATCCTAGACCCAGTGTCATGCTGAGTCAGTCTTTATGGTCAGACCATGGTCCCTTTGAGCTCACTCCGGGTTCCTTTTGACCTGTATAGGATTGGAGGTCCTTACACGAGCGTATATGTGGACTCATGGTTTTTGACGAAATAGGGGTGATCACCAATGTAGGGGTCATTCCAACCCACATTGGGTGCACCTATGTCTTTCCACATGGTTAAGAGTCTATCGAGTATGTGGGTGGCCTTGGCTCTAGTGTTGTATCCCTCAAAGTTTCTCGGATATAGCAATCCTACAGTGAACAACATTTTCACGCTTCCCAAGATAGTGTTGACAATTGTAGCTCAGGAAGGTACATCTGCATAGGCCTAAGTGTTTATACATGCAAAAGAAATCCATAATCTCTTTAGGATACTTGCTCACTATTCAATAAGTTTCTTTTGTAACTTAGCTTAAGTTTAACTTAGGAAAAACACATAATTAATTATGTTGGCTATTGAGCTAAAGAAACTTGGGAAAAGTAAAGTATTTACTTCATTCATCATGTTTTAATCTCAATCGTTGATCTCAGGTGTGGCAAGATCAAATCTCGGCCTTCCATCACTTTCGAGATTAGGGTTAGGGATTTACCACAATAAGAAGTTTAAAAAACAAGGCTGAGGAGAGGAGAAACACACACCATACAATGACAAAAGACATTGAGAAAGAGATTTTCTCAAGTGAGGAGTGAGATACTCTAGTGTGTTGAATCTAAGGAAGGCGTAGATGTGCAACATAGGAGATCCAAACCATTCAAGCAAATCAACCATAGATCTAGGGCTTGATTAGTGAGATGAGATCCAAGGTATGTTGTACTTATAACTTCCTCAATTGCGCCATTATCCCAAGACAGGAGCCCAAGTAAGTCTAAATTATTAAATCAAGAATTGTTGATCGGACAGAATTTGTATGTGTCACAAGTGATAGACATTGATTGTGTAATTATGCTTCCACTAAATATTTTATTAAGAACCTAGTTGTGTTTTTATTCATTATATGTATGATAAACTTCTAAGAACTAATTGCCAAGTATTACATTAAGAATTTAACATTGTATCTGAGTGTAAAATTTAAAATCCAATCTCAAAATCATGATGCCAAGTTTGTGCAGGAGTTACAGAGGGCCCGAGTTCAGTCACAATTGTACGAGGCAAAAAATTCCACCATGTTGATAACACGTGAGTCATATGTCATACGAAGGTCGACTACTAGTGAAGTTAAAGTCAAATTAAAAATAAAAATAAGAATAAAAAAGAAATTCCTATGGGTGGTTGACAGAACTGTAATCAACCTAGTCATCACATGCTAAGAGAGAAGAGGCAACACAAGGCTACAGACACAAGGAACACAAGCCAAGGAGCTATCCGAACTGGGCGAAGGAGATAGCCCAAATAACATGGGTCCACGCACAAGGGGGTAACCGACAGAGACGTTGCATGCAGTGCAACCGTCGATTCAGGGAAGCAGAGCCACTATTTGGGTTGTTGCGGTCAACAGAGTGGTGTTGGGCCCATCAGAGCTTCTGAGTATGTCAACACACAATTCGGCAGTCAAGGAGTGGACTTGCAAGTGTGCGATGAGAACCCATGCAGTGAAGGGACCTATCGACAAACAAAGAAAAGAGCTAGGTCGGAACAGGCCGGCAACAAAGGTCCCCACAAGTAGTGGGACTACTGACAGACCTCTCAGCACAACAAAGAAGAGGCCCAAGGTAGCAGGTGTCAAGCAGCACTTGGAGCTACCCCAATTTTTGTCAGAAAATTTGACATGAAAATTCATGGTTTCTTGTCTCCTAACCAACCTTATTAGATTCTCCTCGAAGAGATGTTTCTGTTGATATGTGGTACGCCTTGTGGTTCCTCCTGGTTTGAGAGAAAATTGAGGTTGAAGTTGAAGACCCAATTTTGTGGGCTAAAACCCCAAGGGTAGTAACATGACACCTCCTCCTACGGTTGTAAATATATAACATCGTTTATCACCATAATCTCACCACGCATAAGTTATATTACTCGAAGAACCAAAGACAATAAATCAATCATTGACTTCACAATCTTTGCGCCGAGATGCGCTCTATAGCCCAGTATGGAGGTAGATCTCACGTAAACGCATAAACGTAAATGTAAATGTAAACATTTAACATGTAATGTTTAATATTTAACATTTTAATTTAATGCCAATCCTATTTAAAAATCAATCTAATTATAATTATGTATAAACACAATATAAATTTAAAATATGAAGAGGTTTACGAACGCTCAAAAACGTGGTGTGGTAAATAAATACAACCTCTTTTTATACTTACTCCAGAGGTATGGTAAATAAATAAAAATATAAATAAACTAGAGGTATGGTAAATAAATAAAACATCGTTTTAAATTTACTCCATAAACCTCTTTATATTTACAAAAACTCAAAAATGAGATTTTATTTAGGTGAAACCTATGGGCCAAATACCATAGGACAAATTATTATTAATACCATGGGCCAAATACCATGGTAAATAAAAGAAGTATGGTAAATAAATAAAACCTCTTTTTATATTTACTCTATAAACCTATTTATATTTACAAACACTTAAAAAAAAGAGGTTTTATTTATGTGAAGCCTATAGGCCAAATACCATGGACCAAATTATTATTAATACCATGCAAAAAAACATTATTAACCCTAATATTAATATTAAAAGATTAATATTATTATTATTATTAAATCTAATATTCTATTAATATTATTAAATTTAATAACTTTAGATTAATACAATATTAAATTTGTTATATTATAATATATATTAATATGTCATGATATATATTAACTCTAGATATATATGGGAGGGAAGAACAAAGACATGGACTGATAAACGTGGAGAAAAAGGGGGAGTGAAAGGGAGAGATGGAGATAAATTGAAGGAGAGGGGAGAGGAGGAATGAAGAGAGAGAGAGAGGGAGAGGGACAGAGATAGTGAGAGGATTGGAAAGGAGGGAGAGAGAGAGAGAGAGAGAGGGAGGTAGGAGAGAAAGGGAGAGAGAGGAGGAGAGAGGGAGGAATAGAGAGATGGAGTTGGAGGGGGAGAGAGAGAGGGAAGAAGAAAGACATAGAGAGTGAGAAGTGGAGAGAGAGAGGAAGTGACAAGGGATAGAGAGAGAGTGTGTATGTTTAGTGGTGAGATAAAGAGACAAAGAAGGAGAGAGGGAGAGAGGGGGGAGAGAAGGAGAGAGAAGGAGAAAGGGAGGGATATAGTAACATAGTTGGAGAGAGAGAGAGAGAGAGATACAGTGATGGGGGAAGAAAAAGGACTGGAGGGAAAAGAGAGAGAGAGAGAGAGAGGACTTGAGAGAGAGGAAGAGAGTGATGGGGGAAGAGAGAGGATGGAGGGAAAAGAGAGAGAGAGAGAGAGAGAGAGAGTTATGGGGGAAGAGAGAGGGAGGTAGGAGAGAGAGAGAAAGAGAGAGAGAGTGATGGGGGAAGAAAGAGGGAGGTAGGAGAGAAAGGGAGAGAGAGGACTTGAGAGAGAGGAGGAGAGAGGAAGGGAGATAAGAGGAGAGAGGGAGGGATAGAGAGATGGAGTTGGAGGGGGAGAGAGGGAGGGAAGAAGAAAAACATAGAGAGTGAGAAGTGGAGAGAGAGAGGGAGTGACAAGGGGGAGATGGAGAGAGAGTGTGTATCTTTGGGGGGTGAGATAAAGAGACAAAGAAGGAGAGAGAGGTGTATAGTAACAAAGTTGGAGGGTGAAGGGATAGAGAGAGAGAGGTGGGAGAGAAAGGGAGAGAGAGGACGTGAGAGAGTGGAGAGAGGTAGGGAAAGAGAGGAGTTGGAGTGGGAGAGAGAGGGAGGTAAGAAGAAAGACATAGAGAGAGAAAGGTGGAGAGAAAGAGAGAGGGAGTGATAAGCAAGATGGAGAGAGAGGGAGAGAGGGCAGCAGGAGGGAAGAGAGATAGAAGCAGGGGAGAGGAAGAGAGAGAGAGAGGGAGGGAGAGGAGGGAGTGAGTGATAGATAGACTAGAGAAAGAGAGTGTACGTTTTGGGGGTGATATAGAGAGACAGAGGGAGATAGAGATATATATGGAAGGTGAAGAGAGGGAAGAAGAGAGAGATGGAGAGAGAGAGGGAGGGACAGAGAGATTGATAGATATGGAGTGAGAGAGCATGTTGTTGATCTGTGGTAGCATCGGATGTGCTCTAAGTCTCAAACTCTGTGGAGAGTCTTAGACACATGTATTCCACATAACCCAGAAATTGTTTTGGGAAATTCCACCCAGAGACAGTTTTATTTGATAAATTAGTTATTTTTAATAAGACCCTAAGTCTAAACTTAGGAAATTAAAATAATTAATGGGTATTAATCTAAATTGTGGTGAAACTTCTAGAAAAAGCAAATCAAGTCAAAATGTAATCTTAGCCGCTGATTGGTGATCTAATCTCGGTCGTTGAAGTCTCAACGAGAAGCCTATAAAGAAGACTTGAGAGTCATTTGGAAAGACACATTGAGAGATCAAGAGATCGAATTTTCTTAAGTGAGCAGTGCTCAGAGGAATACCAGATCAAGAGATTCTCATGCAGTTGAGGGGCAGAAGCAGTTTTGTTCAAAATCTTCTCCGCGGCCAAAAATTGAGTGTCCACACATCTCCAGGAGGGAGATGGGGCGATATTGAGTTGTAAGTTCACAAGAACTTCAGTTGGGCAGGATCCTTGAGGAGTCCACCTCTTGGATCATGACCTGGCTATGGGTGCCCAAGATCAGTAGTAGCAGGTTGGAGGAGTTTCAGTCAGTGCAGAGGAGTGTTGGAGCAACAGATGTAGTAGTTAGCAGTGCCAGAATCTGAGCAGCACAGTGTAGAGTTGCAGCAGTGCAGAGGGACGCCATGCAGAGCAGCAGTAGTGCAGTGCTGCAGAGGGACATCATGGGACTAACAGCAGTCAGAGTTTCAGCATCGAGGTGCATCCTGAACACTTGTTCAGATTTATGGATGTTTTTCAGTTGCTTCTCTCAACAACTAAGTTGTAGTGCAGTGTTAGCAGTGGCAGTGCTAGCAGCAGATGCAGCATTTGAGAAGGAGTTGTAGTACGAATGCAGTGTTGATCGTCGCAAGGTCCGCAGCAATACAGTTACAGCAGCAGCGCAGTGGTTGGTAGAGAGCATGTTAGAAATCGGCAGCGCAGAGAGAGATGCTTCAGAGTCAGAGCAGTGTGCAGAAGGGCATATTTGCTAGAGCACATTCCTCGCTAAGAGGGAGTGTTGATTTTTGGTAGCATCGGATGCTTAGACACATGTATTCCACATAACCCAGAAATTGCTTTGGGAAATTCCACCCAGAGACAGTTTTATTTGATAAATTAATTATTTTTAATGAGACCCTAAGTCTAAACTTAGGAAATTAAAATAATTAATGGGTATTAATCTAAACTGTGGGTGAAACTTCTAGAAAAGGCAGATCAAGTCAAAATGTAATCTTAGTCGTTGATTGGAGATCTAATCTTGGCCGTTGAAGTCTCAACGAGAAGACTATAAAGAAGACTTGAGGATCATTTGGAAAGACACACCGAGAGATCAAGAGATCGAATTTGTTGAAGTGAGCAGTGCTCAAAGGAAAAGTAGATAGAGATATTCTCACGCCGTTGAGGGGCAGAAGTAGTTTTGGTCGGAGGATCTTCTCCGAGGCCAAGAATACTCGATAGAGAGGCAGACAAAGACGCAGAGGAAGCAGTGCATGTTGATTTTTGGTAGCATCGAATGTGCTCTAAGCCCCAAAATTTGTGGAGAGGCTTAGGCACATGTATTGCAAAGAACCCAAAAATCGTTTGTGAAAACTCCACTCAGAATGTGTTTTATTAAAATAATTAATTATTTTAATGTGATCTTAAGTTTAAACTTAGGAAAATTAAAGAATTGAAGGGTATTAATAAAACAAAGTGTGAATCTTCTAGAGAACATAGATCAAATCAAGTTATAATCTTAGTCGTTGATTGGAGATCTAATCTCCTTCGTTGAAGTCTCAACGAGAAGGATATAAAGGAAGGCTCGAGGGTCATTTGGAAAGACACACCGAGAGGATCTAGAAATCGAATTTTTCTAACGGAACAGTGCTCGAAAGAAAATCAAATCTAAGTGATTCTTGATTGTAGTGACGGGCAGTAATTCTGGTTGGAGATTTCCCTGAGCCGAAGAATACAAAGCAGAGAAGGCAGAGAGCAAATCATCTGAGGCAGCGTAGCAGCTACGCAAAGCCAGTGGCGTCCCACGCAGAGGCAGCACTACAGCCTCAAAGGAATTCGAGATTCAGCTGAGGGTCAGCCAGATCCAGTGCTGGAGAGCTAGGGTGTGAGACCGGAAGAGGCCAGAAGGGCAAATCCAGCCAGCAAAATGTTGAAATTTGGTTACCGGAGGACAGGTGGTTCCCTAAGGCTTTGATCTTTGGTCTAGGGAAAAGTGTCCAAAAAAATTTAATTTTTCTCCTAAAGTGACTTTATAAAGTTATAAAGTCAAATCTAATTTAAAAGTGACTTTAAGTGATAAAGTTACTAAGTCTAATTTTAAAGTGACTTTAATAAAGTCAATGTGAAATTAGAAAGTGAAAAATGACTTTGGAAATAAATGACTAAGTGGGTCTTTATTAAAGTGGGGTGAATTAAAAAAATAGAAAGTGAGATTTAAATGAGCATTTAATCTCAGCCCTAGATCTAAAGCTATATCAGCCATTAGATTTAGGGATTCCCCAAAAGTCACTTAGGGTTAGTTTAAAGGAGGAAAAGGGGGGAAAAGGTCATTCATTTTTTCATGAGCAGATTGAGAGAGGAGAGAAAGCTGAAGAGAAATTTTTGAGGGCACATTTCCCAAGGCAGCATTTCTAGACAGCAGCATTTATTGGCACGTTTACCGAGATAGAAAATCCGTACAACAAGATTGCATGCATTTCAAGGCAAGGTACAATGCAGTTTTTGAGGAGCAGTTTTCAACAGCAAAAGGCACGAATTTCGAGGCTGTTTCAGGGCTCGGAAATCCAGGAGAGTTGTTGTACATTTCTGTACAGAATCCATACAGTTCATACAGGCAAATTCTGGCACATTTTTCGAGGCTACAAGTACAGCATTTAATGCTGTAATTTTTCTGTAAATTTATGTTTTGCTGTTGGCACGATTTTCCAGATTGGAGGTTGACATGGAAATCGAGATAAGAGGGTTTTGTATTTGTTGTAATTTTTTTGTGTTTTACTGTTCACTGTAAGAGCATTTATCAGAAATAAGAAGAAGCTTTCCAACTGGTTTTCCCCAAGAGTTGTAGGGGGTTTTTCCAAGGTCAAGTTTGTTGGAAATGTTGTCATTGATGGCAAAGGAGGTAGCAGATGCAGAGACAGGAACAGTTACAAGGAGACAAAGACAGACAATGGAGGCAGCAAAGAGGAAATGAATATAAAGGAGAAAGGCAAAGGCAGAGGAAGCAAATACAGAGACAGAGCCAAGCCGTTATCACAGCAGTAGAGGCAGAGGCAGAGTGACAGAAGCGGCAGAGGCAGAGTGACAGAAGCGGCAGAGGCAGAGCCACGGCTGTTATTGCAGAGAAACCACTGTTATTCCAAGAATATGTACATATATATATAAATACCGAGAATCTTTTATACAGCCGGGCGTTACACATAACATTCCGGGCTTTATATTCAAATGTGCAGTGGAATGCAATGAGATTGGATATGCTTTGAATCAGTTGGCATTCACTGTTTGAATTATGTTTGAAATTATCCCCATTTTTTAACAGAGCACTTGTATTCGATTGACATGGAGGTTGTATATATGGTAGAACTGTGCGTTATATATATGGTAGGACCGTGTTGAAATGCCAGAGACCAAGACCACTTATAATGGAGCGGAACCATAGCCGTAAATTAATTCGAACAATCCCTGTGCATTTAACCCCACTCATAGAAGAACCCTGCGGGAAACCATGGTCACTTAACTCTATTTTATGATAATAGAATTCCCGCTTTATAGAAAGAAATACATTTGTTTGTTCGTGTTAATTGAATTCCTCAACCGGAGATTAAACACGGAGTTAATAAACGAGAATATACACAGGAGAGCGCAAACCAGATGTACAACTGCGATCAATCACTGTAGCAAAACCGTGAGCGGGTTTACAAGGTGGGTTGCCCCTCTTCGCACCGCTTTAGGCGAGTAAGCAGTAATCTTTGGTTGGGCAGCGATTCCACAGGATTGTTGACACGTGGCATAGGAGAGGTTGGAAAACCGCCCGTTAATGTTCGTCCATCGCTCATTATCATTCACGCATGTTGGTCGAGCGAAATCTGTCGGATTGCACGAGGTAAGGGATCATGGTAACGACCGTCGGATGGGTGCATGAATTAACAAAGGTGCGCTGCATATGGTTGATTGGCTATTGATTGCAAGTGTGGGGCCCAATCAAACATGTATTAAGGTTTATGGGTTTAATCCAAATTTTGGATTATATGCAATGATTAACCATATATAAGCGACGGTTAACCTTTTATTAAAGTCAGTATATATGTATGAGCAAATGTGCATATATGGAAACATTTGAATGCTTTGTTAATATTCATATGACGTCGTTGAGTTATACACAAGCGCATAATAATCAAGGTATGGTCTGGCATAACGTTGGGTTGCAGCTGATCTACTGCTAACTATAGTGAGGAATATATGCATTGATATAGAGCGCATAACATAAGGGACTCAGGATTAATATCTCAAATCTCAGAGATTTGAGATATTAACACTCTCAGATTTAAATTTAATTGAAACTGCCAGCGTACAACAAAGCAGAAATTGTGAGATTGTCCGGACTTGGGAAATGATTGGGCATGAAACTTGAATGCAATTATGGAAAAGGAAAAGAAGAGGAAAGCATGCAGAGATGAAAGTTCGGTGAACAGGAATATGTACAGGAATGAGTTGGACAGGTGAATAAGCACAGAAAACAGGGAATATGCAGATGACAGTGAACAAAGTGTATGCAGAACAAGTTCTTAACAGTAGCAGGAAAAGACAAATCCAGTAAAGCCAAAATCCAGAAAAGGAGCTGAGTGAAATTGAAATATGTAATTAAAAAATGTGAATGTAAATGTTGTAATTAATTTTTATTGTTTGTAATGCAAAGGCAAGTATCCTAAGGAAAAGACAAAATCCCACTGTAGCATGGAAATTTGTACATATTGTAATAATTCTAAAAATGAGTTGGATAAAGGAATAAGAAGATAGAAGCCAAAGAGTCATGACTGTTCACTCCAAATTCCTTGTGAAATACAAACAGTCATGTGAGAATTTCTATATATAATATCAATTTGATAAGCTCAAAATTGAAAGAGAGAGAGAGCAAATATAGAGAATGCAGAATATAGAAGAGTGAGGCAGAGAAGATTAAGAGAAGAAGAGCAGAAAGAGAAGCTACAGAACAGAGCTGATATCTGAAATAAATCAGCAAACATTCAGTTTGATAAATTGAGGAAGTTGGAGCTTCCCTATCAAGTTGCAGCTTGATAGCTGTCAATTGTAGCTGACTGAGGTTGGAGCCTCCTGTAGGTTGGTGCCTGCAGAAAATTGAAGGGAGTTGGTGCTTCCTTGCAAGTTGTAGCTTGCAGAATTGAGGTTGGAGCCTCCTGTAGGTTGGTGCCTGCAGAAAAATAGTGGTTAGAAGGAGTTGGAACTTGCCTTTGCATCACAACAACAATAAGATGTGGTTTTCTCCCTTTATGGGTTTCCACTCATAGCTGGTGTCTCTGTGCATGATATTTATGTGTTGATCTGAATTATATCATCTGCTTAATACCCGCCGTTTTTACATTGTCTGGCCTGTTTTGTATTATATTAATACTTGCTGCTTACATCTTAAGATTACTCACATATTAAATTGGATATGAAATGAAGGTGTAAATAAGTTTAATGAAAAGTTTTAAAAGATCAGGAATGTGTTAAACTGATTCACCCCCCCCCCCCTCTCAGTTTAACTAAAAGTTCAACAATTGGTATCAAAGCCAGGTTCCTTTGTGCTAGTATAACAACTGAAAGGAGATCCTAGGTTCCCAAGATGGCTAGTAAAGAAGGATGCTCAACCAATAAAGCCCCTTTCTTCACTGGTGAAAATTATGCTTTCTGGAAAATCAAAATGAGGACATACATAATGTCTTTAGGAATAGAAGTCTGGGCTGCAGTGGAATTAGGATATGCCCCAAAGGCAACTGACACAGAGAAAGAAACAAAACAAGATTTTGTGGCTAACGCAAAAGCCATGAATGCCATCTTGAATGGATTATGTGAAGCAAAGTTTATTAAAGTAATGCACAAAGACTCTGCCAAAGAAATATGGGATACTCTTGAGAACATACATGAGGGAGACAAGAAAGTAAAGACTACCAAACTTCAAGTCTATAGGCCCAGTTTGAGAACTTAAGAATGAATGATGATGAAGACATTGCCAGTTTCTTCCTAAAAGCTGCAGAAATTATTAACAATATGAAAGCTCTTGGAGAAAAAATGCCAGAAAGTATAATTGTACAAAATATTCTAAGATCTCTTCCATCCAGGTTTAATCCAAAGGTGTCTGCAATAGAAGAAACAGTTGATTGGGAGACCTTGACCATGAACCAGCTACTTGGAAATCTAACAGCCTATGAAATGAGGCTCCCACAGAAGAAGCCAAGTACGAGGGAAGCAGCTTTTAAAACAGAAAAGAAGAAAGAAGAAGAAGGAGACATATGCTCATGCTCGGATGAAGAAAAGGCAAAGTTTGTCAAGAAATTGGATAGAGGCTCAGGTAAATACAAAGGTAAACTCCCCTTCAAATGCTTTAACTGTGGAAGAGTGGGACACTATGCTGCTAAGTGTCCTCACAAGAAAGTAAGGAATCAGACTCAAGAGTTAGAGAAAAACAAATCAAAGAACTGGCATAAAGGAAATAAGTTCAGCAGAAAATCCTTCTATGCTCAACAAGACAACAGTACATCTGAAGATTGATATGAACCCTCAAGTGAAGAAGGAACCTCTGAATTCTTATTGATGGCCATAGAAGAACTTTAAGGTCTCCTACTAGAAGATGAAGAAGAAGGGGAAGTCGACCTTGAGGGGGAGCTAAGAAGTGCTCTGGAAGAGATTGACAGACTCAAACTGAAATGCAGAAAACAAAAGGACATTCTTCTCAAGTATGTAAGAGAAGAACAAAACTCAGAAGTCCTCATGCAGCTGAAGGTAGAACTTGAAGAAGCCAGGAAGATAGAAGACATGTTACTTCAGCAAATCAAGGATAAAACCCGAGAACAAGAAAAATTGGAAGAAGAAGTAGTATGTCTCAGGAAGAAAATAGAAAATGCTCAAAGGAAAGTGGTTATAAACTCTTCTCAAACAACAAGCTCTAGTAAGTTGAGTGAAATTCTGGTTGCTCAAAGATCCCCAATGATAAAAACAGGAATAGGCTATGAAGGAGAATTGAGTAAAGGCAAAGAAAAGGAAAACAAAAATATAATTTTTGTAAAAGCAAAGAAGACTAATGAAGCAGCCCAGACAATTCCTACAAAAGAAGAAACATGTAATAAGGATGACAGAGATCAGAAGAAATCTCTAGTAACAAAGAATGCAATAAATACTAAGATGACAGAAAAAGAATCATATGCCCCTGAGTATGTCAAATTTGGAGGCCATCAAGGGAGATTCTTCCCTCCTATGAAGAATGCCACCTGTTATGTCTGCCACAAGCCGGGACACATTGTTGCATATTGTTATGCAAGGAGGAGTAATTCAAACCTGCAAAAGATGCAAACAGTGAAGAGATTGTCTCAAACAAACAAATGGAGAAAACAACCTTACATCAGGTATGCAAATAATTTCTATGGTTATTGTTTTTATTGTAAGGAATTTGGCCATAAAATTATTGAATGTAGAAAGTATGGACAAAGATTGATGTTCAACACCTCAAGGAGGTTTATGAATCAAAGAAATTTTGTTCATACTCACAATTCTGCAAAAACTATGATAAAATGTTGTATATGCAATCAAGTTGGACATATACCTTCCAAATGTTCTTTGAAAGGATGTGATTCATCAACTCACAAAAGATACCAAACAAAAGGATGCCTCCAATGGATAAAGAAGGAGAATAAGTGTGACTTAGCTCTAACTGCTCAAGACCTGAAAAGTCAGTGGTACCTGGATAGTGGATGCTCAAAACACATGACTGGAGACAAAAGCAAGTTTATAACTCTTGATGAAAAGAAATCTGGTAATGTTACTTTTGGCAATGATAAATCAGGCAAGATCAAGGGAAAAGGATCAGTCAGCATAGACAATGGCAGAGGAAAGGCCCAAGATGTATTATTTGTAGATGGGCTGAAAGCGTATTTACTAAGTGTTAGTCAGATGTGTGACAAAGGCTGCGAAGTTCTCTTTAGGGCACAAGATTGTGAAGTCAGATCAACCACCACAGGTAAGACTGCTCAAAGGAGTTCGAACAGAGAGTAATGTTTACATTGTGAAAGAGGAAGATGAAGCATGTCATCTTAGCAAACTAGAAGAGTCATGGTTATGGCATAAAAGATTGGGACATCTCAGCTTCGATCACATCATTAGACTAAGCAAGAAGAAAGCTGTCAAAGACATGCCAGAAATAAAGAAGCCATCTAATACCATATGCAAATCTTGTCAATTGGGTAAACAAACTCGCACATCCTTTAAGGCCAAAGAGGAGTTATCAACAAGAAGACCACTTCATCTTGTGCACATGGATCTGTGTGGACCTGCAAGAACTAAAACACCAAGTGGAGAATCCTACTTCATGCTGATAATAGATGATTTCTCCAGAATGACATGGGTTGCATTTCTCAAGAATAAATCAGAAGCTCTGGACAAATTCAAAATATTCAAAGCATTAGCAGAAAATCAGATAGGATGCAAACTAAAATGCATCAGACCGGACAGAGGAGGTGAATTCACAGATTATGACTTTGCAGATCTATGCAATGAATATGGCATAAAACAACAATTTACTATTGCAGGGACACCTCAGCAGAATGGAGTAGCAGAGAGACAAAACAGATATGTTCAACAAATAGCCAAAGCCATGATGCAGGAGAATAATATTCCACAAACCTTATGGGCAGAAGCAGTACACACAGCAGTGCATATTCTGAACAAAGCCCACTTAAGGCCAAGCAGTGACAAGACTCCCTATGAACTATGGCATCGGAAACCTGCTTCAATTAAACATTTAGAATCTTTGGAAGCAAGTGTTACATAAAGAATAATGATGAAAATCTAGGGAAGTTTGATGCAAGAGCAGATGAAGGAATACTCTTAGGATATGCATCCAAGAGTAAAGGATACAGATGCTACAACAAGACTCTTCGAAAAATTGTAGAAAGTATTGATGTAAGATTTGATGAAGAACTTCCAAACAAGACAAAAGATATAGACTGCAGCAGCCATCCTGAAAATCATGAAGAAGAGGACCAAGATGATGAAGAAACAAGCAAAACATCAGAAAATGCTAAACTGAACTCAAAACCCCCCTCAAGATACACTCAAAAGAACCATCCAGAAGATCAAATCATAGGAGACAAGAGTGTAGGAGTGCAAACAAGAAGGCCGCTAACTGAACAGACAGAAGAAGTATACATAGCAATGTTATCACAAATAGAGCCAAAGAAGTTTGAAGAAGCCAGCAAGGACAAGTATTGGGTAAAAGCAATGAATGAAGAATTGGACCAAATTGAGAAGAACAATACCTGGGAACTAGTTCCTAGACCAATTGAGAAGAATATCATTGGTTCAAAATGGGTATTCAAAAAAAAAATGAATGAGCAAGGACAAGTAATCAGGAATAAAGCCAGGCTGGTCTGCAAAGGATACTCACAAATTGAAGGACTTGATTATGAAGAAACATTTGCCCCTGTAGCTAGAATGGAAGCTATCAGAATGTTCCTGGCATTTGCATGCTACCAAGACTTCAAGGTATATCAAATGGATGTAAAGTATGCTTTTCTTAATGGAGATCTAGAAGAAGAAGTGTACATGGAACAACCAGAAGGCTTCTCATTGACAGACAAAGAAGACTATGTATGCAGACTGAAGAAGGCCCTATATGGACTGAAACAGGCTCCTCGTGCTTGGTACTCAAGAATGGATAAATATTTTCAAAAACAGGGTTTTAAGAGAGGTGGAGTAGACAGCAATCTATACATAAAAGCCCATGAAAATGAACTCTTGATTGTTGTAGTGTATGTTGATGACATTATGTTTGGAAGCAACAAATATGAACTAGCAAAAGGGTTTGCTAATGAGATGAAAACAAAGTTTGAAATGTCTATGATTGGAGAGCTCAGTTTCTACTTAGGACTGCAAATTCAACAAAAGAACACAGGCACCTTCATCTCTCAAGAAAAATACTTAAAAGAAATGCTGAAAAAATTCAAAATGGAAGACTGCAAACCTGTGACAACACCCATGATCACGGGATGCAAGCTGTGTGCTGATGATGGGACTGCAGATGTAGATCAAAAACTCTACAGATCCATGATAGGAAGCCTGCTGTATCTGACAGCATCAAGACCAGACATCATGCTAGCAGTAGGACTAGTGGCAAGATATCATGCAGCACCTAAACAAAACCATCTTCTGGCAGTAAAAAGAATACTCAGATATCTACAAGGAACAACACAATATGGACTTTGGTATCCTAAAGGAAAAATCTTCACTTTAATAGCATACACAGATGCAGATTGGGCCAGTTGTGTTGATGACAGGAAAAGTACAAGTGGAGGTGCTTTCTATCTAGGAGAAAGTCTAGTGGCATGGTTAAGCAAGAAACAAACATCCATCTCTCTGTCTACAGCTGAAGCAGAATATATAGCAGCAGCAGCATGTTGTACACAAGTCATGTGGATGAAGAAAACTCTTCAAGACATGAAGGTAAGCTTTGATGAACCTATTTCAATCAAATGTGATAATACAAGTGCTATAAGTATATCCAAAAATCCTGTACTTCATTCAAAAACTAAACATATTCCAATCAAGTATCATTTCCTCCGAGAACAAGTGGCTCAGAAGATAGTAAAGTTGGAATATGTACCAACAAAAGAACAGACAGCAGATATATTTACCAAACCTCTTGCTAGAGAACCATTTCAATATTTGAGAGATAAACTAGGGGTAGTATCTGCAGATGCTACTCTCTGATATAAAGAGAAAGCACAATTTCAGGGGGAGAACAGCCAGCAAGGAAAGCATGAATCAGGTCCTCAGGATCAAAGGATTAAGGCAAAAGAACACCAAGTTATTATCCTAGAGTTATCTGCATTATTCAAGCATCAAAAGGTCAATTACAGAGCAAAAGGATCAGTATTGTGTTCTGAAACATTATATTAAGAATCTGAAACATAAAAGACGAGTAGTGATTATCATTTGAAACCTCTCAGCATTTTAGTAGTTGAATCCAATCATACATCTCTGACTAGATAAAGCTGATACAATGTATTCTATGAAGTATCATTATTCTCACCTTTAGCTCTATACAAGTGAAAGAACTGTATCAATTTACAGTGTATATTCAAATTCGACAATCCTCAAAGTGTTCTCTCAACAAGTCTTATTCATCACTATGGAGCAGCATGGTATAAAGTCAGCAGAAGAGGGCCTAAACATAACTCAGAGAGAGGAAATGCAAAAAGCAACCCTTTGCCATTAATGTCAAAGGGGGAGGAAGAGCAAACAACAGGAGAAAGAGCAAGCAAACAGAGAAAATGTATTGTCATCAATGCCAAAGGGGGAGACTGTTGGAAAGGTTGTCATTGATGGCAAAGGAGGTAGCAGATGCAGAGACAGGAACAGTTACAAGGAGACAAAGACAGACAATGGAGGCAGCAAAGAGGAAATGAATATAAAGGAGAAAGGCAGAGGCAAAGGAAGCAAATACGGAGACAGAGCCGAGTCGTTATCACAGCAGTAGAGGCAGAGGCAGAGTGACAGAAGCGGCAAAGGCAGAGCCGCAGCTGTTATTGCAGAGAAACCGTTGTTATTCCAAGAATATGTACATATATATATAAATACCGAGAATCTTTTATACAACCGGGCGTTACACATAACATTCCAGGCTTTATATTCAAATGTGCAGTGGAATGCAATGAGATTGGATATGCTTTGAATCAGTTGGCATTCACTGTTTGAATTATGTTTGAAATTATCCCCATTTTTTAACAGAGCACTTGTATTCGATTGACATGGAGGTTGTATATATGGTAGAACTGTGCATTATATATATGGCAGGACCGTGTTGAAATGCCAGAGACCAAGGCCACTTATAATGGAGCGGAACCATAGTCGTAAATTCATTCGAATAATCCCTGTGCATTTAACCCCACTCTTAGAAGAACCCTGCGTGAAACCGTGGTCACTTAACTCTGTTTTATGATAATAGAATTCCCGCTTTATAGAAAGAAATACATTTGTTTGTTCGTGTTAATTGAATTCCTCAACCGGAGATTAAACCCGGAGTTAATAAACGAGAATATACACAGGAGAGCGCAAACCGGACATACAACCGCGGTCAATCACTGTAGCAAAACCGCGAGCGGGTTTACAAGGTGGGTTGCCCCTCATCGCACCGCTTTTGGTGTATAGGCGGTATTTCCCTGAACACGGGCGATTCCATAGACTATCTGACACGTGGCTAGGCTACTGTTCCAATACCACCACTTAAAGTGCGCCATCGCGCATTAAAAACCGACGTTGGATGCCAAGCGATATGCACACGGGTCGTTGATCTGGAGAAGGGACATCGGACGGTGGTCGCTTGCAGTAGATGCTCGGACGATAATGGAGATGCGCGAGGGATAAACAAAGTACGACGCGCGCATTTGATTGGTCCATTGAGTTATAGGTGGGCCCGGATCCACGGGTTATTACGAAGTTAAATATTTATAAAGTGCTGAACCATTAATATAAGGTCGGAGATATAATTGAATTGCCAAAGGTTATTGTAAATGTTTATTTAAAAAGGTGTGGAGTATTAATATAAAGTTATAAAGGGTTGAACAGTTATATAAAGTTCGGAGACGATTATATAAGCCGGGAAATACAATATGACATTCAAAAGCTGCTAATTGTATTTATTTATCAATTTCTCCAAAATTGATAAATAAAATTGCCAAGAAAATAAAGAATCGTGGGGGTGAACTAAGGGAAACGTTGACAGAGCCACGCTACAGTAAGACCAACTTCTCCTTGGGGTCCAAATTCAGTGAATTGAGACATTAAAATGACCAGAATTATTTGTTTGAGTTTGCCAGCGTAGAATAAGTGCAGAGTGAGATTGCCGGGTTGGAATATGATTGGGCATGAAGCTTGGGATGCATTTACACACAGTTAAGTGAAATATTGAAAAGTACTGGGAATATGGTTGATTTATTAACACTTCAGATTTAAGCATTGAAACTGCCAGCGTAGAACAAAGCAGAGATTGTGAGATTGTCCGGACTTGGGAAATGATTGGGCATGAAACTTGAAAGCAATTATGGAAAAGGAAAAAAGAGGAAAGCATGCAGAGATGAAAGTTCGGTGAACAGGAATATGTACAGGAATGAGTTGGACAGGTGAATAAGCACAGAAAACAGGGAATATGCAGATGACAGTGAACAAAGTGTATGCAGAACAAGTTCTTAACAGTAGCAGGAAAAGACAAATCCAGTAAAGCCAAAATCCAGAAAAGGAGCTGAGTGAAATTGAAATATGTAATTAAAAAATGTGAATGTAAATGTTGTAATTAATTTTTATTGTTTGTAATGCAAAGGCAAGTATCCTAAGGAAAAGACAAAATCCCACTGTAGCATGGAAATTTGTACATATTGTAATAATTCTAAAAATGAGTTGGATAAAGGAATAAGAAGATAGAAGCCAAAGAGTCATGACTGTTCACTCCAAATTCCTTGTGAAATACAAACAGTCATGTGAGAATTTCTATATATAATATCAATTTGATAAGCTCAAGAGAGAGAGAGAGCAAATATAGAGAATGCAGAATATAGAAGAATAAGGCAGAGAAGATTAAGAGAAGAAGAGCAGAAAAGAGAAGCTACAGAACAGAGCTGATATCTGAAGTAAATCAGCAAACATTCAGTTTGATAAATTGAGGAAGTTGGAACTTCCCTATCAAGTTGCAGCTTGATAGCTGTCAGTTGTAGCTGACTGAGGTTGGAGCCTCCTGTAGGTTGGTGCCTGCAGAAAATTGAAGGGAGTTGGTGCTTCCTTGCAAGTTGTAGCTTGCAGAATTGAGGTTGGGCAGACCTCACACAGCTGAGTTTGGTGCACAACGAGAAAACGATGTGGTGAGGGAGTTGGAACTTGCCTTTGCATCACAACAATAATAAGATGTGGTTTTCTCCCTTTATGGTTTCCACTTATATCTAGTGTCTCTGTGCATGATATTTATGTGTTGATCTGATTTATATCATGCAGCAATACCTTGTGCTCTCATATTAAGTCTATTGTTATATTATATTAATACTTTATTTTGCTTACACGCTTACATCTTAAGATTACTCACATATTAAATTGGATATGAAATGAAGGTGTAAATAAGTTTAATGAAAAGTTTTAAAAGATCGGGAATGTGTTAAACTGATTCACCCCCCCCCCCCCCTCTCAGTTTAACTAAAAGTTCAACAAAGTTGACCAAAAATCAGCGTGTCTATTTTCTATGTGTGGCTGATTTATTTTTCTGAGTTTTATTTTTGCATTTCAGCACTATGAAATTTCCAGAATTTGTGTTTTCAGAAAATATTTATTTTTCTAGCTTGTTGAATGTATGGCTATGGGAATGGGCATTTAACTTTATGGGAGAAATAAGGAGAAACTGAAAACCGGGGTTGGGTTATGAAATTTCTACACAAAAGACCAGTGACACAAGCCACGCAGTCCCCAGGTAGAGTGACGCAGTGACTGTGCAGCGCAGTGGAGGGCTTGCAGATTTGGATTTGTTGGTAAGTCAGACTTCCAGATCAATGTGAGATTTTTCTCACGAACTTTTTATCAGTCATATTCTCTACAGGGATTGCCAGAAAGGCATCCTAGATTTGTATTCATAAATTCACTACATAATATATAAACCCTCAGATCTGCTGCACCGGTTTTCCCACAATGGGTTTTTCCAGGGAAGTTTGTCCAAAAATAACAGTGTCTTATCCGTATATTTTTCTTTGCTCAGTTTCCTTGTTTAAGAATCATAATTAATTAAGTGTAGGCTGCTTCAGTAATTTGCTTCAGTATTTCATGAAGAAATCTGAAATAATTATGTAATGTAAATTACAAATAGGAGAAGTAAATTCAGTTGGTTGCAGTAGGATCATGGAGATCATTTAGATCTAGGAATTTTCACAGCGCAGAGCCCAGAGAGGGTAACGCAACATCCAGAGAAGGTGACGCATGGCCACGAAGGCCACACGCAGAGGCAGTGCAGTGTTTCCGAGTTATAGTCCGATATTTTGCTGGGAGATCGGGATTTTGAGCAGGGAAGGCTTGAATCGGGTTTTCTAAGAGCAGATCGATCCAACGGAGGAGGTAACACAATCCTTCAGAGGTCCCCACACAGGCCTATGCAACTACTTTGCAGAGGCAGCGCAAAGGGTGTTGGGGGCTTGTCATTTCAGCTACCGGATCAACCGGGACTTGCAGAGTACCCTCAAATATGTTGCATCGGTTTTCCCACATTGGGTTTTTTCGGGGGCATTTGTCCAAAAATAATGGTGTCCTGTATGATGTTTTTCTTTTGCTCAGTTTCCTGTTTCCGCATCTAAATTAATTAAGTGAAGGTTGTAGCAGTAATTACTTCAATGTTTACAGAAGAAATCTGCAATAACTTGTTAATGTAATTTTCAAGTAGGAGAAGTTAATTCAGTTTGCTTCAGTAGGATTCCCGATCTAGGACTTGGAATTTTCACACGTGTGTTTTTGGGGAGGTGAGACAGAGAGACAAATAGGGAGAGATGGAGATATAGATATAGATGGAGGGGGGAGAGAGGGAAGAAGATTTCTTGCACTAGAAGCATTGATTTCAATGTAGATGGTGATTTCTAATCCTATTTGATTGCTTGCACGAGATCCATTGATTTTAATGTAGATGTTGATTTCTAATGATAATTGAATACTTGCACTAGATGCATTGATTTCAATGTATATTATTTCTAATCCTAATTGATCGCTTGCACTAAATGCATTGATTTCAGTGTAAATGGTGATTTTTAATCCTATTTGATTGCTTGCACTAGATGCATTAATTTCAATGTAGATGTTGATTTCTAGTTATATTTGATTGCTTGAACTAGATGCATTGATTTCAATGTAGATTATCTCTAATCCTATTTGACTGCTCACACTAGATGCATTGATTTCAAAGTAGATGGCGAATTTTTATTGTCAAATTTGGCAACTATGGCCAAATTCCACTTTGGTCTTTTCAATTGAAGGAGATAATAATTCCATTAAATTCCTCTTTTCGAGAGAACTAAAATCAATCTAAAGATCGTCAAATTTGGTCAAGGAAAATATTTATTTATTCAAAAGGAAATTCCATGATTCATAATTTTATTTTGGCAAGAAAATTTGAATTTTGAATTTCCCTCCAAATGTTAAGGTCGGCTTCACTTTCTTAAGGACAAATTATCATGTCCATTTGTATAATAGATGTCGTCCAACCTCAATCGTAGAATCATCCTATTTTGAAAGAGGGCAGCGGATCTGAGGCTAGGGGCAAGGAGGCAACTAGCACGAATTTGGGGATGAGATTGTCTTCCTATTAGATGCGGCTGTCTAGCAGAGAAAGGTAGCAGATGTCTAGGTCAGCATGGAGGTGTTTTAGGGTTGATTCATGATGGTTTAGGGCAGCGTATCTCTGGCCACATCATGACGCAATAGCAAAGTCAGGGACTATTACGAGAGCCTTGAAACCTTATTTATCCTAGTTGTTGTAATCCTATAGCAAGCTGCTTATGATCTAAGGGTAGCGAAGGGTGTATCAAGGTGTTCTCAGACCCTAGGTAGGTCGCATTCACTTCTATATCAGATCTATTCATTAAGGAGTGATTTCTGTTGAACATGAAGGCAGCGTTGAAGGGTTGTTAGTTTGATCAAGGAATCACTATATCTTGAAGCTGGATTGAAGTCACTATGATACCCTATCTTATCATTGTATCTTGGAGCTGTATTGAGATCCCTATGATACCCTAACTAAAATCAGAAGCATGCACAGAAACGTTGAGCAACTGTAGTGTATGTCACCATCTTCAGAGGACATTATGTGTCTTCTCTAGAATTACAGGCCATCTATCTTATCTAAGGTCAGAGTTTACCAAGTCAATTTTGACTTTGAATTGATGTACTCTTTCTCTCTCTTTCTGCTGAACGATTGAATAATAAGAAAAATTGATCTAGGGTTTTCCCCATCCTGGGGTTTTTTGACGCTGCCCAAGCTACGTTAACCCACGAAATGCATATGAATAGCATTACTATGCCATAGTCCCAAGATAAATTGCCTAGCTGTGTTAAAATCACATCTCGGATATTTTTCATCAATTTACCAACCATATATATAACCAAGTAATATGTCTCCACTTTATTTAACATACCCAGCCTTTGTAAAATCACATATTATCATCCACGGTCTATCATATCCGCTTAATGAAACATTTTTCTTGGCTGGAAACTTTGGTTAAACTCGCAATACCAATAAATACAAAATCCGAGCCCACAGTTATTTTCAACGCATCTTACCTGGTGATCCATTCGTGCTCGTTCATCCAACGGATATCGCATTCGGAGGAGTACATTATCTGACCACTCCAAATCCTGCAATATAGGTGGTTTAGAGTTGCAACGTGGCGCCTCCATGTTATCTCACAACCTCCAACCTATTACCACTTACCTCCTTCCAAGCTATGCGAAAACCGCCGTTTGGTTTGCGAAACCATTTCATGGTTCGTTTACCCCGTTGACTCGAAATTCCTCTTGGCATTTAAATCGTAAGGTTCCATCCAAATTTCACTGCGCCTTCGACTCTCTGTTTCAAATCTTTGCACATTCACCTTATTAACTCTGCATCTCCAATTCGTATACTATGACAACTTCCACCATAGTTACGAATTCTGTGAAAATTTGGATATGCTTCGATTGGAATAAAATTCGTTGAATTAATCTCAAACCAATTGCAGGAATAGCCAGTTGATCTGACTTTCTTCAAACGCACGGTGTGGTGACATGAAACTTCATTAGCATAATGCTCTCGCTATTTGACTAACCTTTAATTGAAATCAACCATTGTAGAATTTACTGGAACTCACGGTTCCAAAGTTCCAAAACCCATTAACATTCAAATCTGCAATTGAATGGTTAAAAGCGTAATTCCTTAGGGTAAATTGAAAACCAACATCAACTATTTAGCTAATGATTACAATAATCATAACAGAGTATATGGCCCTAATCATAACTCAGAAACAAAGGACAATAATAATACATTCAATATTGAATTTTCAAAGGACTTCAAACAAAACTGTTAATGCCAAAACATGATTTGTACATCATTTTAAATCAATCATTCAATAAATAGAAATTACAGAGGATTGACCCTCTCGGCCTAATTACATCAGTTTGTCTCCCCTCTGTTTCCTCTAATTTTTAAACACTATCACTCTCTCTTCCTCACTAACTCTCGTCTCCTCTCTTTTTTCATGTGCAGGGTTACACTTATAAATATATTTACATAATTATGGATTACTCTGAATCTGTGTTCCTCTACATAAATCACTCAACTAAAATCTCTTTCTCCTCTTTTGACTCAACCAATTCCTAATTTAGACTTTGAAATCCCTCAAATCCTCACTTTCCTAGGATTTCTCATTCATCCCTAAGATTTTTACAACTAATGACATTTTCTCCATAAATCAATTTATAATTAAATTTCCTCAAACTCAACTAAACTTAGGAAAATAAATAAAATGATTAAGGGAACCCACTCCCTTTAGTAAATGTGAAATAAGACTCATGGGTCTTATAAGTTTCGGAGAATGCTCCTGCATCAGACTCCCTAGGTTGAAAAAATTCATGGACTCCTGTTCATGAGTCACCCAACTGCTTCTGCTGAAAATTTCATCAAATTTCATCTTCCAACTGGTTGTTTGTCCTCTTTCAATTGCAGGTGCATTTACTGCCTTCTCTCTTCCTCCTGGATGCCAAACCCTGTATTGTGGATGTCTTTTTACTCTGCTGTCATGAGTATCTCCTCTGCATAATGTTTGGATGTTGATATCCTGCATAAACAACTTCTCAAACAATATAAATTTCTGCTCCTTTGTCTGTTATTGTCTTGTCATCATCTCAATAAAATTGAGTTTCAACTTTATATATTTCTTTCTGCCCTGTACCTGATTGTACATTGTGATTTTTGACTTGATCACCAGCATTCTCTTCTGTCTACAAACCAATTCCTTTATGTTGCCCTGTATATCCTTCCATCTTTCTTTGACTTGCTGATTTTGACAATTCCTCATGCTTGTCACCTTTGTAGTTTTCATCATCCGCTTCAAAATAAGATTGTTTCTTGCTTGATACAAGAACATATAGCCTTTCAACCACATTCTGTCCATCCGCTGCAAATAATTCAGTTATTGAACTTTGTTCAATTGCTTCCATATTCCTGTTCATCCCAAGTTTCAATTGCAAATTTAAAACAAACTCTTGACATTCAAACCTTCTTTGGATTGAAAACAAAATCTGTCTGTGGAATGTACTTTTACATCCTCTGCAACCTTCTTCCTTTTCTGCACTGACTTGTATAAGAGCTATACCAACTCTCCTTCCTTCATCCCGAACTTTTGAGTCAACTAGCTACTTACTATCATCTTCTTGTTCCCATAAGAAAAATTGACTTTCTGCATTTCCAAAATTTACATACTTCTTCATGTTTGCATGAACAAACATATCTCCAAAAGCAGTTTGTCCTTCATCCTGGAAAACACATTCAACAATTAATAATTCAAAATCAGAAAATGCATTACATTTTCCACCAACTCTACTCCATAATTTCTCTGATTTGTCATCCTCTTGATGTGCATATGACATATCGTACTTGTCATATCCTCCTTCACATTGCCTTGTCTTGGAAAAGTCTTCTTTGCCTTTACTTCGTTCTGAATGTCGTCTAATTTCAAAATTCTGTTCTCTGCTCTTCTCTTTAGCCTTCCTTCCTTTCAAAATTCTTTTCATTCTTCCTTCTTCTCCTTTACAAATCCGTAAGCCACTAAATTGTCTTTTCCATGCCCCTTTATTTTCAATCAAAATCTGCCAATCTCTAATTCTCTTTGTTTCTGTACAGGAAACATAATTACCATATACCATAGATTTTTCATTCCACTGTAAAGTTCCTTTGACAACAGTAAAAATTACTGTTAACACCATGAATATTACCTTCCATTGAAACCCTTTGTTGCTCACTGCAAAAGCATAGTTCATGAAAGAATCCTTGCTTTTCTCTTCTGAGCTTGCCTGTCTTTCTTCAGTTTGTTGATTACATTCACCTTTACTCTTTTTGCAAGTGGTATAAATAACACTGTCTTCAAATTTATGCTGTGCACCAGCCTCTGCCAACCTATTCCTAAGTTCTTGGTTGCCTTCTTTTCCTCTCCTCTTCATAGCCTTTTCTGGACTAGCTATACCTCCTTGGACTGACTTCTCTTTATAAACCTCTGTTCTAGCATCTTCCATAGTACAATCTTTAGTAAGATCCCTTTCCATTAATGCTCCATTATGTCCTTCCAAGACAATTTCTTGTCCATTAACTATCAATACAGGTTCATAATTTTTTAATAAAAATTGAAGAGATAATCCCATTACCTCAAATGTTTGCATTGTACATATACTCTTGTTTGATCCTGTCATAAGGCTATCTTCATACCTCTTTCCTACTTCTTCTCTTGAAATCTGCAATTTCCTTTTACCTTCAAACTGTTTGTCATTCCTTTGCCAAATCTCACTAGATTCATCACCTCCAGCTTTCATAGTAGTTTTCAACATTTTCTCTTCTTTAGTGTCTTTGAACACATGTTCAATCAAGAACTGCTCCATTATAACCATCTCTTCTAACATCTTCATTTCTTCAGCAACCTGCATAAACATATCTTGTAAAGATTGTTCATCACCTGCATACATACACAAATCATCAGTTTCAAAAATACTAGGCTCCTCTTCCTTTGATGTCTCAATCATCACATCTCTCTCTTGATCTGAACTTGTCCAACAGTTCAGAAATTCATCAATGATGCCTTCCTCAGCAAGGAAATCTTCTTGCTTAAGTCTATAATAGTCATCTTCCATCTCTAACTCAGTTGTTCTGAGTTCCTCTCTTAATCTAATATATGTTCTCCTGTTTATCTGCTTTTGCAACAGCTTCCACTTTATCTTCTTTCTTTTCATAGTCCAACCATAACTTTGACTCTTTTCACATTTTTCTAGCAGCATTATTATTGCATCAATACTTGCTTTCAATTCTGCAATGTCTCTGTCAAATACCTCGACTCATTTCCTTTCCTTTGCCATTCGCCTTGGCATCTTTCTTTCTTCTGTTGTGGCTTCTCTCTGAACCCCTATTATGACTATCAATAGTCACTTTCTCCTCCATCTCTATGAGCTCCTCGCTCACTATGAGCTGCACTAAGCCTCTGCAACAGCGAGTCCTCCCTGCTGCCACTTACCTCACCAATCCCCTCTCTGGATTTGGTCTTTTGGTAAGCACTGGTTCTCTATTTCTGAAACCTCTTGAGCACTCTCTTCTGCTCTTTCTAGGCTTATATCCTCCAATCACCTTCTCTTGAGAACACTTCAGCTGTCCTCCCTGTCCAACCTTTAGTTGGAATATTTAGATTCACTACCACTACCACAACTCCTTTATCTCTTTACACAATCTGCTATTGTGTGTTGCTGCTTATCATTCTCTTCCTCATAAAAACAATTTAAATGGAACCAAACATTAAAATATAACTCATGCCTGAGAGATATTTAAATGATTTATCACTTTGAACTTCCACTGGCTTGGTCAATACACATGCTGCTTTACTTTCCACTGTTTGCATTTCAGTTCTTTTGTCAACTAAATTTCTTTTCTTGTTGAGTACATCCATATTCATTTTATTTCCTTACAACATTTCTGCTGCAATTTCTTCATTCACTTCTTTGTCATAGCTACTTGGCTGAAACTTCTGTTGCTATTTTGCACTCTCATACATATATTATTGAAGTTTTGTAAAACCAGCAAAACCTCTACCTGATATGTCTTTCTCAAATCTTTTTCACAATCTGCCTTTGATGAAATGCGGAAGTCCTCATTTTCTGCGATATCTCATAATCCTCTTTGCACAAAATCTCTGGTGTCTTGTTCTCCCTGTTGAAATTTGGTTACCGGAGGACAGGTGAATCCCTAAGGCTTTGATCTTTGGCCTAAAGAAAAGTGTCCAAAAGAATTTAATTTTTCTCCTAAAGTGACTTTATAAAGTTATAAAGTCAAATCTAATTTAAAAGTGACTTTAAGCGATAAAGTTACTAAGTCTAATTTTAAAGCGACTTTAATAAAGTCAATGTGAAATTAGAAAGTGAAAAGTAACTTTGGAAATAAATGACTAAGTGGGTCTTTATTAAAGTGGGGTGAAGTAAAAAACAGAAAGTGAGATTTAAATGAGCATTTAATCTCAGCCCTAGATCTAAAGTGATCTCAGCCATTAGATTTAGGGATTCCCCAAAAGTCACTTAGGGTTACGTTAAAGGAGGAAAATGAGGGAAAAGGTCATTCATTCTTTCATGAGCAGATTGAGAGAGGAGAACAGAAAGCAAAGGATATTTCTAAGCAGTGAGAGGAAGAGGACGGTAGCAAGGAGATTCTGCAAATCCGTACAGCAAAGACAGAGCACGGTTTTCAAGGCAAGAGGGCACGAAAATCGAGGAGAGAAGAACAGCATTTATTGCTGCTATATTGGCATGATTCCCAAGGAGGTCGTACAGCAGTTTGAGGGACTATTTTTCTGATTTCCGTACAGCAGAAAATCAGCACAGAAATTGAGGCCATACAGCAGGTTCAAGGCAGCCATACAGCGGTTTTGTACAGCATTGTTTTCGAGGAGGTCGTACAGTTGTACGTCATGTTTTTCTATGTTGTCCGTACAGCATTTAATGCTTCACAGTTTTCTGTAATTTCTGTTTTGTGTGGGCATGAAAATCGAGTTGGAGTTTTGCATGATTTTCGAGATAAATACATTTAAGAGGTTGTTGTAATTTCTTACTGTGTATTTCTGTCTCACTGTAAAAGATATTTATCAGAAATAAAAGAGATCTTTCGAACTGGTTTTCCCCAAGAGTTGTAGGGGGGTTTTCCAGAGTCATCTTGACCAGAAATCAACGTGTCAAAATTTTGTGTGTGGCTGATTTATTTTTCTGAGTTTTATTTTTGCATTTCAGCACTGTGAAATTTCCAGAATTTGTGTTTTCAGAAAATATTTATTTTTCCAGCTTGTTGAATGTATGGCTATGGGAATGGGCATTTAACTTTATGGGAGAAATAAGGAGAAACTGAAAACCGGGGTTGGGTTATCAAATTTTTACATGGTATCAGAGCTATTTTGCTGAAAAGTGCAGTTTGGGACAGCAAAAAGAAAAATTACAGCACGCTGATTTTTCACACAGAAAACAGTACCTTTACAACAGCAAGCATGTCTTTGGGCTTCAGGGTGGAGGATAGGTTGGATGGGAATAGTAACTACAGTGTTTGGAAGAAGAGAATGCAGAGCATATTTGAAGAGGCAGAAGTCTGGGATATCATGGTGCATACCGCACAGCACCCCGTTAATGTGCCTACTGATGCTGTTCAGTTGGCAGCATTTAATAAGACGAATAACAAGGGAAAGAGACTGATTCCGGATGGAATCAAAGACCATTGCATTCCTCATGTGAGAGGAAATAGATATGATCATGAGATGTGGACAACATTGACCAATTTCTACCAGAGTACCAATGAGAACAGGAAAATGGTCCTAAGGGAGAAGCTAAAGACCATTAAGATGGGTAAGACTAATAGTGCAGCTGGATATCTCACAAAGATTACTAATGTGAGAGATGCATTGGCAGCGGTTGGAGAGGTCATTCCACCCACTGAGTTGGTGCAGATTGCAGTGAATGGACTTCCCAGTTCATGGTTGAACTTTGCTGATGGGGTTTGTGCACGGGAGACCCTTCCCACTTGGGAGAGGTTCTGGGATGATTGCATACAGACAGAAATCAGAAAGAGTCAGCTTGGGGCAGCCAAACCAGTGGAGCAGGATGAGGATGTAGCATTGTTGGCACGAGGCAAGAAAGGCAAGGGAAAGAAGCAAGCTTCCACAAGTGTTGGTGGGGGAAAAGGCAAAGGTAAAGGTAAATAGGGGAACACGCAAAAGGACTATTCCAAGGTGAAGTGTTGGATGGGACAATATGCAGTTGTGTGTCCGAAAAAGAAGAAGAAGGAGAATAACCAGAGCATGGCAGCATCAGCAGAGATAGAGGACTTTACGGATAGCTTTGACTGGGAATTTGGGTTCATTTCTTGTGAGTCCACTAGTGCAGGATCACCTGCCACGGAGGTTGAGAGGTAGTGTGCATTTCCCTCCACTAGCAGAGCATCTTCAGGTATCTGGTATGTTGACAGTGGGGCTTCACGTCATATGAAAGAAGTCTGAGAGTACTTCTCAGAGCTTTCAGGGAGTGGCACTGATATAGAGGTAGTACTCGGAAATGACAGCGTTGTTAGAGCAATCGGTGTGGGGACATTGACATTTGATAGGGAACCCAAACCTCCCTTGAAGGTGTCAGATGTTCTATATGTGCCAAGGATGAGGAAGAACCTCATATCCGTCTCAACATTGGAGGACAAAGGGTATGAGATATTGTTTAGGAGAGGGCAGGTGCTTATATATCCCAGAGGCACTCCAGCTGATTCAGCTAGAGTGATTGGTGTACACCATGCAAAGGTGTACAAGTTTGCATTTCAGCCCCTTTTGGCATTGAGCAGTAGTACTGGCAGCAGAGCTAGCAGTTCAGAGCTGTGTGAGATTTGGCACCGCAGGATGGGGCACATGTATCATGAAGCCTTGAGGACATTGCGGGAGATCACTACAGGTGTGCTAGATTTCAGTACTGGTCACTTTGATACTTGCAAAGGATGTGCTATGGGCAAGTTTGCCAAATCGCCTTTTCCGAGCAGTGACAGCAGATCGACTGGGATACTTAATTTGATTCATTCCGATGTGAGTGGTCAGATGTCTCATGTTTCCTTGAGTGGATATGAGTGTTATGTTTTATTCATTGATGATCACTCTAGGAGGACCTGGATTTATTTTTTGAAGACCAAAAGTGAGGTCTTCAAGCGGTTTCAGGAGTTCAGAGCTCTTGTGGAGACTCAGACAGGTCGGAAGATCAAGTCCCTGAGGTCAGACAATGGAGGAGAGTCCACCCTTGGTGAGTTTGTTGAGTATTGTGCGGAGGCAGGCATTAGGAGGGAGTATACAGTTCCTTACAACCCCCAGCATAATGGGGTTGTGGAGAGGAAGGACAGATCCATCGTTGCGGCTGCCAAAGCCATGTTACATGATCAGGGGTTACCATTATTTTTGTGGGCAGAGGCCTGCAACACTATTGTATATTTGCAGAACAGGAGTCTGCATCGTGCCTTGGGGCATGTGACTCCGGAGGAGGCTTTTTCTGGGAAGAAGCCTGATGTTGGTCATCTTCGTATCTTTGGGTGTATTGCATACTCCTACGTACCCAAGGAGAAGAGGACCAAGCTAGAGCCCACCGCAGAGAAGGGTATCTTTGTGGGCTACAGTGAGACCTCGAAAGCCTTTCGGATTTATATTCCCGCACAGAGGAGAGTTGTTGTCAGGCGGGATGTGAAGTTCGAGGAAGACAGGGCTTTCAGGAGGTCACGGGAGTTAGGGTATCTGGATCAGCTAGACCTCAGGAGCAGCTGAGTCAGGCAAAGGGATCCAGTGGGCAAGGATTAGGAGGATCCGGAGGTACATCGATTACGGTGTCAAGTCCATCAGTGAGCAGTGGCTCGCAGAGTCAGAGGGGTGGTGCTTCGGGCAGCATGTAGAGCAATCCGCAGAGCAGTTCACTAGGGAGTCCACTGATGGACAGTTCACACGGTACTTCAGCGTCTACAGGTTCAGGTTCAGGCAGGAGGACAGCAGACAAACAATCAGGAGTTCATGCTCCTCATGAGGAGGAGTTTCATTTTCCGGTGGGAGAAGTGTTCTCAGGGAAGAGGAAGCCCAAGTGGCTTCAGGATACCTTGAGAGAGACCACATCTGTTGCTGGGCCAAAGAGGCCGGTCAGAGAGAGCAGACCACCTGATAGGTTTTGTAGCTATATGGCAATGGTTGCCAACATCATTGACTCTAAGCCTTCTAGCTATGAGGAGGCAGCTAGCCAACAGGTCTAGAGAGAGGCCATGCAGGAGGAGTACTCTTCTATCATGAAGAATGATGTTTGGGAGGTGGTGTTGAGGCCTGAGGGCAAATCTGTGGTTACTTCCAGATGGCTTTACAAGGTAAAGCATGTTGCAGATGGCAGAATTGAGAAATTCAAGGCAAGGTTTGTGGCTAGAGGGTTCTCCCAGGTAGAGGGAGTTGATTATGAGGAGACCTTCGCTCCCGTGGCTCGATATACTTCGATTCGCTCCATTATATCGATAGCAGCAGAGATCGGTTGGAAGATCCACCAGATGGATGTGAAGATCGCATTTCTCAATGGCTTCATACAGGAGGAGGTGTACATTGAGTAGCCACAGGGCTTTGAGGTGCATAGGAAGGAGTCCCATGTGTGCAAACTGAAGAAGGCCCTTTATGGCCTGAAGCAAGCTCCTAGAACTTGGTACTCCAGGATAGATACATACTTGCAGGAGATGGGTTTCACAAAGAGTGATGCAGATCCGAACCTATACTTCATTGTAATAGGTGAGGAGCCTCTCATTCTAGTGTTGTATGTGGATGACTTGGTCATTACGGGTTTAGAGAGACTCATAGAGCACTGCAAGAGAGATCTTGCGTCGGAGTTTGAGATGAAGGACATTGGCTTGATGCATTACTTTTTGGGTTTGGAGGTGTGGCAGGAGAGGGGCATTTCTTCCTGGGGCAGGGGAAGTATATTGTGGACATCGTTGGCAGATTCCACATGGAGGATTGTAGACCCATGTCGACACCGATGATCACCAACTGGAAGAAGCTTCACGCTTCAGATTCCGAGTTGGTGGATCCCACATTGTATAGACAGCTGATTGGTTTCTTGATGTATTTGGTCAACACTAGACCATATATATGTTTTGCAGTCAACACGATGAGCCAATTCATGTGTGAGCCGAGGAGGGTGCACTGGGTTGCTGCAAAACACATTTTGCGGTACTTGCAGGGGACAGTGGATTATGGTCTGGATTATAGGCAGGGAGATGGAGTGAGATTGGCAGGTTACACTGATTCTGATTGGGTAGGTTGTGCTTCTGATAGGAAGAGCACTTCAAGGTGTTGTTTTGGGTTGGGTTCGACAGTGGTGTCGTGGTTCAGCCGAAAGCAGCAGTCATTAGCATTGAGTTCAGCGGAAGCAGAGTACATGGCAACCAGTCTAGCTAGTTGTGAGGCCATATGGCTTCGCAACATGTTGTTTGGCTTATTTGGTCAGTTGTTGAGACCTTCAATGATTTACTGTGATAATCAGAGTTGCATTAAACTCATGGAGAATCCAGTATTTCATGACAGGTCAAAGCATATCGGGATCAAATATCATTTCATCAGAGGCTATGTTTGGAAGGGAGCTGTGAAGCTTGAGTATATTCCCACTGATGAGCAGGTTGCAGATATTCTTACCAAAGCCTTACCATGAGGCAAGCATGTCTACTTCAGAGACAAGATGGGTGTGGTGAGGAACACCTTCCTCGGTAAGAGGGAGTGTTGAAATTTGGTTACCGGAGGACGGGTGGTTCCCTAAGGCTTTGATCTTTGGCCTAGGGAAAAGTGTCCAAAAGAATTTAATTTTTCTCCTAAAGTGACTTTATAAAGTTATAAAGTCAAATCTAATTTAAAAGTGACTTTAAGTGATAAAGTTACAAAGTCTAATTTTAAAGTGACTTTAACAAAGTCAATGTGAAATTAGAAAGTGAAAAGTGACTTTGGAAATAAATGACTAAGTGGGTCTTTATTAAAGTGGGGTGAATTAAAAAATAGAAAGTGAGATTTAAATGAGCATTTAATCTCAGCCCTAGATCTAAAGTTATCTCAACCATTAGATTGAGGGATTCCCCAAAAGTCACTTAGGGTTAGGTTAAAGGAGGAAAATGAGGGAAAAGGTCATTCATTCTTTCATGAGCAGATTGAGAGGAGAAGAGAAAGCAAAGGATATTTCTGAGCAATGAGGAAGAGGACAGCAGCAAGGAGATTCAGCAAATCCGTACAGCAAAGACAGAGCACGGCTTTCAAGGCAAGAGGGCACGAAAATCGAGAGAAGAACATCATTTTTTGATGCTATATTGGCACAATTCCCAAGGAGGTCATACAGCAGTTTGAGGGACTGTTTTTCTTATTTTCGTACAGCAGAAAATCAACACAGAAATCGAGGCCGTACAGCAGGTTCAAGGCAGTTGTACAGCACGGAAATTGAGGCAACAGTACAACAATTCTGTACAGCACTGTTTTCGAGGAGGCCATACAACACATTTTTCTATGATGTCCGTAGTACGTACATCATTTAATGCTGCACAGTTTTTTGTAATTTCTGTTTTGTGTGGGCACGAAAATCGAGGTGGAGTTTTGCACAGTTTTCGAGATAAGTACATTTAAGAGGTTGCTGTAATTTTTTACTGTGTATTTCTGTCTCACTGTAAAAGATATTTATCAGAAATAACAGAGAGCTTTAGAACTGGTTTTCCCCAAGAGTTGTAGGGGGTTTTTCCAGGGTCATCTTGACCAAAAATCAGCGTGTCAAATTTTTGTATGTGGCTGATTTATTTTTCTGAGTTTTATTTCTGCATTTCAGCACTGTGAAATTTCTAGAATTTGCGTTTTCAGAAAATACTTATTTTTCGAGCTTATTGAATGTATGGCTATGGGAATGGGCATTTAACTTTATGGGAGAAACAAGGAGAAACTGAAACCGGGGTTGGGTTATCAAATTTCTACACTCCCTTTGGATTGAATCCATTATAATGCAATTTATATACATGCTGAAAATAAAATTCAATCTCTCAACAAACCTCCACAGAGCATTAATCTTTGCTCTGATACCACAATTGACGCAGCCCAAGCTGCGTTAACCCACGAAATGCATATGAATAGCATTATTATGCCATAGTCCCAAGATAAATTGCCTAGCTGTGTTAAAATCACATCTCGGATATTTTTCATCAATTTACCAACCATAGATATAACCAAATAATATGTCTCCACTTTATTTAACATACCCAGCCTTTGTAAAATCACATAATATCATCCACGGTCTATCATATCCACTTAATGAAACATTTTTCTTGCCTAGAAATTTTGGTTAAACCCACAATACCAATAAATATAAAATCCAAGCCCACAGCTATTTTCAATGCATCTTACCTGGTGATCCATTCGTGCTTGTTCATCCAACGGATATCGCATTCGGAGGAGTACGTTATCTGACCACTCCAAATCCTGCGATATAGGTGGTTTAGAGTTGCAACGTGGCGCCTCCACGTTATCTCACAACCTCCAACCTATTACCACTTACCTCCTTCCGAGCTATGCGAAAACCACCATTTGGTTTGCGAAACCATTTCATGGTTTCGTTTACCTGTTGACTCGAAATTCCTCTCGGCATTTAAATCGTAAGGTTCCATCCAAATTTCATTGCGCCTTCAACTCTCTGTTTCAATTCTTTGCACATTCACCTTATTAACTCTGCATCTCCAATTCGTATACTATGACAGCTTCCACCATAGTTACGAATTCTGTGAAAATTTCGATATGCTTCGATTGGAATAAAATTCGTTGAATTAATCTCAAACCAATTGCAGGAACAGCAAGTTGATCTGACTTTCTTCAAACGCACGATGTGGTGACATGAAACTTCATTAGCATAATGCTCTCGCTGTTTGACTAACCTTTAATTGAAATCAACCATTGTAGAATTTACTGGAACTCACGGTTCCAAAGTCCCAAAACCCATTAACATTCGAATCTGCAATTGAATGGTTAAAAGCGTAATTCCTTAGGGTAAATTGAAAACCCACATCAATTTTTTAGCTAATGATTACAATAATCATAACAGAGAATATGGCCCTAATCATAACTCAGAAACACAGGACAATAATAATACATTCAAGATTGAATTTTCAAAAGACTTCAAACAGAACTGTTAATGCCAAAACATGATTTGTACATCAACTTAAATCAATCATTCAATAGATAGAAATTACAGAGGATTGACCCTCTCGGCCTAATTACATCAGTTTGTCTCCCCTCTGTTTCCTCTAATTTTTAAACACTATCACTCTCTCTTCCTCACTAACTCTCGTCTCTTCTCTCTTTTTTCATGTACAGGCTTACACTTATAAATATATTTACATAATTATGGATTACTCTGAATTCGTGTTCCTCTACATAAATCACTCAACTAAAATCTCTTTCTCCTCTTTTGACTCAACCAATTCCTAATTTAGACTTTGAAATCCCTCAAATCCTCACTTTCCTAGGATTTCTCATTCACCCCTAAGATTTCTACAACTATTGACATTTTCTCCATAAATCAATTTATAATTAAATTTCCTCAAACTCAACTAAACTTAGGAAAATAAATAAAATGATTAAGGGAACCCACTCCCATTAGTAAATGTGAAATAAGGCTCATGGGTCTTATAAGTTTCGAAGAATGCTCCTGCATCATTTTTCCCTGGCTAGTGCCAATCTCTATGTTCTTTGGTCTTGGCTTGTCTTCTGCATTGATGTTGAATGTTCTTTCTTCAGCTATTGTTATAATATGATTGCTAATATGTTAACGAAATAACGAATGTCTCATGGAGTAGCTATCTTAAGCAAAGAACATGTTAAATTAACATGGTATCAGAGCTCTGGAGGAGACAAGCCCAAGCAAGAGCAAAATACAATCTTTCAGAAGTTCTGTTGTCCAATACAAAATCTTCCTCAAGAAAGACTTCTCTCCTCAGTTTGTTGCAAAGACAGGTATTGAATTTGGAGGGCTTATTCTCGTAAAGAATATGCAGGTTAACAAGATCTCATTCAGCTATGAAAGAACGATTCAAGGTTTGACAAGTAAAGAGGCTTGTTGATCACATTGAAGTATCAATCTGAGGGAACTCGAACCTGTGGTTTCTCCAGTTTCAAAGAAGATCACTTAAATAGTCTTGCAAGTATTGAAGGGCTATCAAACCAATGATTTTAGGCATCATCATATACCATCTTTACATCTCGTCTCAACCCTTCTCTCTACATGTGATCAGATCCAGGGCAAGATAAATTTGATAGATTGTCTCAAGGGTTACTTTGAAAGTAACACGTCTAAACTTGCTTTTATCTACTTGCAATCAACTTCATCATTTCATGGGCAGCAGTTAATCTTATAAAAGTTGAAGTCTTTTGCATATCTAAAGTGGAGTATATTTGTCCTTCTTGAGCAAATATCTACTCGACTGGAAGCAATAACTGTCACATCTTAGTACCAGCATATCATATAAAAAATTTGTAATTAATGGTAATGTTCAACACCCGAAGGGTGTGACGATTTGGAGATTGTATGATGGTAATTGTATCTTCCAAGCTAAGCACACAGCATGGTTGAATGACCTTTTTCTGGAATTCTGGTGCACTTCTATAACCAATCTAGCTTATAGAAATGTGATGAACAGACTGATTAAAGTGATTCAGTACGAAGAGTTCATAGATGCTCTGCAATACACTGTTTCGTTTATCATTAAGCATTTTGTTGCAATCCTAAAAAATTTCAGTCTTGTTTTGGAGTAAATTCTGAACAAGTCTCTTATATTTGTGATGGTAACATCATGCTAAATCTCCTGGAATCTCAGTGGCATAACTTATTATGTAAAGGAGCTTTATATAATACCTATGTTATGAATAAAATAATATAAATAATGTAACCAATAAATAATGATTAGTTAATTAGTAATTAGGTTGAAGAGGTATGTCTAAATGGGACATGACTTTCCATGAAGAGGCACCTGCATAGGTATATAAGCAGGCCTCATTTGTAACATCCAAATCAATAATTCATCATACATTTTAATACATATTCTTGTATCCTCAATGGATATTTTCATATTCCAAGTATTCTGGAGTATTTAACCAGAAGTACGAACTTTGTTCACTTCATTTGGTATCAGAGCAGTTCGATCTTCTGGCAACTCACCACTGCACAGAGCCACGTTCTCCGATCCAGGTCCTTCACCGTCAAATTCGTCAATGTCGTTGTCGTCGAAGCGTTTCGTTATCAGTGTTGGAGTTTCTCCATTTTCACTAATAGGCCTTTGGCCATAGAAAAAATAATAATAATAATAATTTAAAAAAAGGGGAGAATTTTTTAAAAGAAATATTAAAAAAAAGGAAGAACTTATAAAAAAAAATCGAAGAAAAAAAAAATTATTTAAAAGAAAAAAAAAAACAAAAATAAAATAATAAATTCCAAAAAAAAGGCATCTGTCCACCCACCGTCATCCAAAACAACTGTCGCTCTACAGTCGTCGTCACCCACATAGTAGTCTGATACACGACCAAGATTGGTCCACAGTGGTCGCATCCAAGCGAATCAAAACCCAACTACACACTTGCCACCATTACCGTCGTACGAGATCCGTGTGCTACGTTGCACCCACCGCTGTCAACATATTCCATGCCCCTTGCCCAGCATTGCTTACTCTGCTACCAGCTAAATTTACGCACATAGTAGTTGTAATTACAGTCATATAGAAACAACCATATAGTCGCACTTCTTCCGTACAAAAATACGACCACTACTGTCTATATGAATGTTTATGATTTCTCATTTGGGCCTCTGTCGTATCTGCTTAACCCTAATATGAGATTGTGAACGAGCGACATAGAGAGGACATGACTATCCCAAACGTCAAGTCCCAACTTACCACACATTGGAATTAACCATATAAGAAACCATCATTCCAATTAAGTAAAAGGTTATTAAACTCCATTTAGTGAAAGGTTACGCAAAAAAGAATTAACCCATATAGAGTCCAAAAATCTTAATCACTAAATTTGAAGGTTTTTTATATATACAACTATAAAGCTATTTAAAAGGTAGACAAATTATTATATTTCAATCTCAACTTAAAAGGTATGCTCACCTTATAAATTTAAGTCATACAAAGTTATAACAAAAAGAGTTGGAAAAGTATTTGAGTTTTAAAAAAAAAAAAATTAAGGATCCAATATTAAATTTGAAGAAAGGCAAATTTAAAAATTTTAAAAAAAAAGGAGAGAGAGAAAAAGCATAAAGTTAATATTAACTTTTAGTAAATTTTGAAGTAAAAGATAAAAAAGAATTATCATATATATATATATAGGAGATATTTAAAAATAATAATAAAAATAAATTAAAAAAAAAGGAAGGAGGTTTAAAAAAAACATAAGGAGATTTCAATATTTTTAAAAACTCTAAGTGCATCAACAAACACAAAGAGAGTTCATTTCTCGAGGAATTTGAAACTAATGAAAGAAGAAAAAATGGAGACCAGTAATGAAAAGTTTCCTAAAACTTTTAGTAAATGTGTTGATACACTATTTAAAATTAAAGGATCACTCGCAAAAAGAGATATTATAATCTCTATCAGCCCTACTTAAGTTAGTAATTATGTTATTCCTAAATGTACTAACCAATTAGTGATTCCTGAATCGAATATAATTGAAACAAACTTTGTTGACACAAGTGACAAACAATACAACATAAATAATCTACAACTAAGTATTGGGGATTATACTTTTATCTTGCAATTTACCATGAAATCCTTATTTTTCGATGATAGTGACATTGTCTTAGGTTCACCCTAGATGGACACTCTAGGGTCCTTTATCCTAAATACAAAAAAAAAGTTTTTGACATTCTCCCACAAAAAGAAAAAAATAACGCTACAGGACGTTACCTTGAAGCCAAATTCAGTGACACCTAAAGACATACCAGAAATCTCAAAAGTAATTCTTCAAGAGAGTAAAAAGGCAATACAAAATATGCAAAGAGAAGTTGACAAGATCACCACTGACAAAAATGAAGAAGTTTCTCGACTTAAAGACCACAATGAAAAACTATTGACGCAAATTAAGAAGCTTAAGAAGTACAACAAGTCATTAGAAAACAAGGTGCAACAACTTGTCGAAAAAAAAGCGTCGAAATCTTCAAATGTAGAAATTCAAGTGGAAGAAAAAACGAACATTGATCCAGTAAATATCACGATTCAAAAAGAAAACAAGTCAGTTGAAGGAACAACATCCTCACCAGGAGGAAATAAAAAATTTGCCACACACCTAATAAGGTAAAGTCAAACCAAAAAAATTCCATATCGACATCCGAATCACGAGAGTAGTTAAAACTGATGTTCCAAAGAATATTGAAGTGCGCACAACTCAGTCCAGTGATTACAGTTCATCACAACTTTCAAGTCACCACAAGACTCCACAGAAGATCGATCTAGGATGGTCTGATCTCTCCTCCGTGCGACAACTTTATATATCTCTCCAAGGATCATATCGTCTAGTATCAACGAAGATTCCGAAACGAGAATCAAGCGTTTTTCATCAACAAGCTTTGAGGACAAAGCTTTTTGAGGAGGAAGGCAATGTTATGAATAAAATAATATAAATAATGTAACCAATAAATAATGATTAGTTAATTGGTAATTAGGTTGAAGAGGTATGTCTAAATGGGACATGACTTTCCGTAAACATCATACATTTTAATACATATTCTTATATCCTCGATGGATATTTTCATATTCCAAGTCTTCTGGAGTATTTAACGAGAAGTACGAACTTTGTTCACTTCAATCTAATCCCTGAAGTTCAAGGAATATCACCTGGCTCATTTGCTGATCTAAACAAAGTTAAGATCCGCTCAAGATAATGAGCTGCGATAATATGATTCATTGACGTATGTGGAACTATCACCTTAAATGCATTGTTTGCCATCACTTTGCTCCCGTAGATCTGCGTCCATTTCAGTTGTCGAAGTTACAGCAAGGTGATGTTATGATAACTTCACAATATATATACATGCTGAAACTGTGTGTATTAGTATAATAATGGTAAATGCTTTTGTCAGTTGGAGTTTAGTGAGCTCATGCTTGTTGCCTAGTTGGTTTATTGCCTAAGCTAGGATTTTCTTAGTAATGTGCTACTAGCTTGGAGGCATATGCTATGACATAAGTAATGTGTTGTACTTTTTGAAAATTGAAGTCTTGTCAAGAATTCTGTGTATCTTATCTTGCTGATATCTTGGTAAAGACATTAATATGCTGAAGTAGAGAAACATCATCATCAGTGAGATAGCCTCTCAAACAGCAGTAAGCACTGTGTCAGAAACATCATCTTCAGGCACACTGTTATCACAAGAAATTTTCAATAAGGGTTTCTTCATTCAGCTATAAAGTTTCCATGATACTAAGGTTTGCCTCTTGATCAGAAGCAACGCAGAGATGATAGGGCTCTCTCTCATAAAGTCACAATTGTTGATGCAGTAGAATGAACAGTTTGACAAGAGATGTATGCAATATAAATGATTGGGCAGAAATGGATCAGCTGTATGATAAATGTAGAGAGACAACAAGAGAAGAAGCAGATGTGGATGCAGTGGATAGTTAAAATGGTTGTGTTAATAAAAACAATGGATTGCAGAAAGCCACTGGCAGCAGTGGTGTAATTTAGAATGCAGTCCAGTGTCATATGGCATCAAATGGAACATCAACACATAGGTGACAGTTACGTTGGCAGGTATATGTGGCATCAGCCCTATGTATGGCAACTCAGCATATACAGCTCATCATCATTTATAGTTTCTTTTAGCCCAGCATTATGTATCGTTACAGTCCAGTAACAGTGGTGATATATTATAGCCCCAGTGAATTGGTGACAGTATTATAGTCTTGTTCACAAATGAAGTTGTGAACAAGACTAACGTAAACTTTGGATAGCTTATATAAAGAAGCTACAAGATCTGTCTTTGAAATAAATTGCAGGGGTAGCATTCATTCTTGAAGAACACTTAAGATAACTGTAGTTGTATTAAATATCATCAAAGGTATTGGCTCAGAACTAACTCCAGCATCTTGCAGACAACAATAGGTATCTATGCTGCATTTAAGGGAGGTTTTACAGTTTCTCCATCAGAAAACCTTCTTACATCACCTTCTTTCAACATAATCTCAAAGATAAAGTGCAGATTGTCAAAAGCCTAATGAACACCTAAAGTAAGGATTCAGAGGGAGCTGTAATGTTTTGATGATGTCTGTCCATCAGATGATGACCCTCTCATTTTTCCACTGAAAGAGGGAGTTGATTTTTTTTAAGAAATCTAAGCTTTAAAAGGTCTGGCAATATGAGGCAGCTGCTGATCCAGATATAGTCTATGTTCGAGGGCATTCATGTATACCTTGATACAAAGGCTCTTAAGTCGATATATG
This sequence comes from Pinus albicaulis, assembly GCA_034641835.2. NCBI lineage: Eukaryota > Viridiplantae > Streptophyta > Pinopsida > Pinales > Pinaceae > Pinus > Pinus albicaulis. The sequence goes on along the minus strand of CM076569.1, from coordinate 56,645,894 downwards.
ACTAAGCCTCATATATTGCATAGCTTTTCATTCAGAACACATCTTAGTACCACATATTCTGCGAACCAGCAGAATATAAAGAAGCTACAAGATCTGTCTTTAAAATAAATTGCAGGGGAAGCATTCATTCTTGAAGAACACTTAAGATAATTGCAGTTGTTGTATTAAATGTCATCAAAGGTATTTGCTCAGATAACTCCAGCATCTTGCAGACTACAATAGGTATCTATGCAGCAGTTAAGGGAGGTTTTACAGTTTCTCCATCAGAAAAACTTCTTACATCACCTTCTTGCAACATAATCTCAAAGATAAAGTGCAGATTGTCAAAAGCCTAATGATCACCTGAAGTAAGGATTCAGAGGGAGCTGTAATTTTTTGATGATGACCCTCTCATTTTTCCACTGAAAGAGGGAGTTGATTTTTTGGTAAGAAATCTAAGCTTTAAAAGGTCTGGCAATATGAGGCAGCTGCTGATCCAGATATAGTCTATGTTCAAGGGCATTGGTGTATACCTTGATACAAAGGCTCTTAAGTCAATTTATGACTAAGCCTCATATATTGGATAACTGTTCATTAAGAACACATCTTAGTACCACATATTCTGTGAACCAGCACACCTTCGTTGTATATTGCAGAATAGGACTCCAAGAATCCAATGTTTCGCATGTTGACACCTAATACCACTTTATATGGTACGGCATAGGACATCCCTGTTCTATGCCATGTTTGAGTGGACAAATCTCATGATAAGCAGGTTGCCCGATGGACACTTTGCACTCTGGAAGACAAGCTTAGGCTTGTGGTCTCCCTGGTAAGACAGAGTAAGAATAGTTAAATATTCTCTTCATCAAGATCTGTTGGAAGTAGAGGATTTCCAAGTGCTTCTATGATCTCTGTTGTAAATCAGAATGTCTGTAGAAAGATCTGTATTCATCTATATGATGGGTAGAGCTATGAGGCTCTCATTTTCGATCAGACTATCAAGATCGTTGCCAAGATCCAATCTTGATCTTTCTGAAAGCAGGTTGGCACTATCCCCTATATGAAGGGATCCTTGGTTGAATATTGAGCTCTGGGAACTCCTGGGGGCTTAGGGTACTTATTGAGCTATGAGCAACCACAGGGTGAGTAGTTCACCTTCCCGTAGTGGTGTGTTGTGTACAAGGTGAGTGGTTCACCTTCCCCTGTGATACCCCATGGTGGATGACATGTGTAGGGTGAGTGGTTCACCTTCCCCTATTGTTGATAACATATGCATAGGATGAGTGGTTCACCTTCTCCTGCGGGTACCCATGTGTGAGATACATACAGGCATCTATTGACATGTCGGTGGGATGTGATTCATCCTTTCCCCACTTGTAGGATGCTCATTCCCTATGATTGATAGTTGACATACTGTTGTTGGTTTGCATGCGTGTAGGATGTGTTTCATCCTTTCCCTACTCTCAGTGTTTTGCATGCATGTAGGAGGTGGTTCATCCTTTCCCTACATATGATTGTGATGTGTGTTTGTAGAATGTGGTTTTCCCTACGTGTGATTGTGAGCATGATGTGATATATTCTTTCCCTACTGGTGTTTTTGCATCATCTTACCTATGTAGTCCGGGACTCATGGGAAGTACCTCTCATCTGGCCAATGAGTTGGGAAATGAGGATAGAGACCATAGCACTACCGATGGATGCATCGTGTATTGCCATACTCTCTATGCTAGGATGCATGGTGTTCAACAACATGATCTGGGATCAAGTCTGATTGAAGTTTTACCTCTGGACTGACTTTGGGTCAATAGAGAGTGGCAAGGTCTTGTGACTCACTCTCGATCAATTCTTCTTCATTATTTCTTCATAGTTCAACAGAGCAGAGTAGAGCAAAGCAAAGCAGAGAAGACAGAGATGGTTCATGATGGCAGGATGGCATGGTAGCATATGGATTGGCAGGTGGAATTTGTAAAAATTTTAATAACCAACCCCGGTTTTCAGTTTCCCCTTATTTCTCCCATAAAGTTAAATGCCCATTCCCATAGCCATACACTCAACAAGCTAGAAAAATAAATATTTTCTGAAAACACTAATTCTGGAAATTTCACAATGCTGAAATGCCAAAATAAAAACGCAGAAAAATAAATCGGCCACACACAGAATTTTGACATGTTGATTTTTGGTCAACTTGACCCTGGAAAAACCCCCTACAACTCTTGGGGAAAACCAGTTCGAAAACTTTTCTTATTTCTGATTAATGCTTTTACAGTAAACAGTAAAACACAGAAAAAATTATAGCAAATACAAAACCCACTTATCTCAATTTCTGTGTCAACCTCCAACCTTCAAAATCGTGCCAATAGCAAAACAGAAAAAATACAGCAATAAATGTTGTACTTGCCGCCTAGGAAAACGTGCCAAGATTTCTGCATGTACAGTACTGTACGGTACTGTACTAATAGTACAGCAGCTCCTTCCTCGGTTTTCATGCCCAAAAAAGCTACCTCGAAAACCGTGCCCTTTGCTGCTGAATCTACTCCTCGAAAACAGCGTTGTACTTGCCTTGAAAAACATGCTAAACAGTGTTGTACGGATTTTTTGCCTTGGTAAACGTGCCAATAAATGTTGTTGTACGGAAATGCTGCCTTGGGAAATGTGCCCTCTTGCTGTACGGATTTTCTGTGTAGCTATGCTGCTCTCCCTCCGCTCAGAAATTTCTCTTCAGCTTTCTCTCCTCCTCTCTCAATCTGCTCATGAAAGAATGAATGACCTTTTCCCTCTTTTTCCTCTTTTAATCTAACCCTAAGTGACTTTTGGGGAATCCCTAAATCTAATGGCTGAGATAGCTTTAGATCTAGAACTGAGATTAAATGCTCATTTAAATCTCACTTTCTATTTTTTACTTCACACCACTTTAATAAAGACCAACTTAGTCATTTATTTCCGAAGTCACCTTTCCTTTCTAATTTCACATTGACTTTATTAAAGTCACTTTAAAATTAGACTTTAGTAACTTTATCACTTAAAGTCACTTTTAAATTAGATTTGACATTATAACTTTATAAAGTCACTTTAGGAGAAAAATTAAATTCTTTTGGACACTTTTCCCTAGGCCAAAGATCAAAGCCTTAGGGAACCACCTGTCCTCCGGTACCAAATTTCAACACTCCCTCTTGCCGAGGAAGGTGTTCCTCACCACACCCATCTTGTCTCTGAAGTAGACATGCTTGCCCCGTGGTAAGGCTTTGGTAAGAATATCTGCAACCTGCTCATCAGTGGGAATATACTCAAGCTTCACAGCTCCCTTTTGAACATAGTCTCTGATGAAGTGATATTTGATGCCGATATGCTTTGACCTGTCATGAAATACTGGATTCTCCGTGAGTTTAATGCAACTCTGATTATCACAGTAAATCACTGAAGGTCTCAACGGCTGACCAAATAAGCCAAACAACATCTTGCGAAGCAAGATGGCCTCACAACTAGCTAGACTGGCTGCCATATACTCTGCTTCCGCTGAACTCAATGCTACTGACTGCTGCTTTCGGCTGAACCATGACACTACTGCCGAACCCAACCCAAAACAGCACCCTGAAGTGCTCTTCCTATCAGAAGCACAACCTACCCAATCAGAATCAGTGTAACCTGCCAATCTCACTCCATCGCCCTGCCTGTAGTCCAGACCATAATCCACTGTCCCCTGCAAGTACCGCAAAATGTGTTTTGCAGCCACCCAGTGAACCTTCCTAGGCTCACACATAAACTGACTCATCGTGTTGACTGCAAAACAAATATCTGGTCTAGTGTTGACCAAATACATCAAGAAACCAATCAGCTGTCTGTACAATGTGGGATCCACCAACTCGGAATCCGAAGCATGAAGCTTCTTCCAGTTGGTGATCATCGGTGTCGACATGGGTCTACAATTCTCCATGTGGAATCTGCCAAGGATGTCCACAATATACTTCCCCTGTCCCAGGAAGAAATGCCCCTCCTCCTGCCACACCTCCAAACCCAAAAAGTAATGCATCAAGCCGATGTCCTTCATCTCAAACTTCGCCGCAAGATCTCTCTTGCAGTGCTCTATGAGTCTCTCTGCACCCGTAATGACCAAGTCATCCACATACAGCACCAGAATGAGAGGCTCCTCACCTATCACAATGAAGTATAGGTTCGGATCTGCATCACTCTTTGTGAAACCCATCTCCTGCAAGTATGTATCTATCTTGGAGTACCAAGCTCTAGGAGCTTGCTTCAGGCCATAAAGGGCCTTCTTCAGTCTGCACACACGGGACTCCTTCCCATGCACCTCAAAGCCCTGTGGCTGCTCAATGTACACCTCCTCCTGTATGAAGCCATTGAGAAATGCGGTCTTCACATCCATCTGGTGGATCTTCCAACCCATCTCTACTGCTATCGATATAATGGAGCGAATCGAAGTATATCGAGCCACGGGAGCGAAGGTCTCCTCATAATCTACTCCCTCTACCTGGGAGAACCCTCTAGCCACAAACCTTGCCTTGAATTTCTCAATGCTGCCATCTGCAGCATGCTTTACCTTGTAAAGCCATCTGGAAGTAACCACGGATTTTCCCTCAGGCCTCAGCACCACCTCCCAAACATCATTCTTCATGATAGAAGAATACTCCTCCTGCATGGCCTCTCTCCAGACCTGCTGGCTAGCTGCCTCCTCATAACTAGAAGGCTCAGAGTCAAGGATGTTGGCAACCATTTCCATATAGCTACAAAACCTATCGAATTGATGCTCTCTCAAAGTAGGCCTCTTTGACTTTTCTTCGGATGTGGTCTCTCTCTGAGTATCCTGAGAGCCACTTGGGCTTCCTCTTCCCTGAGAACACTTCTTCACAATGATGTCCACAATATACTTCCCCTGTCTCAAGAAGAAATGCCCCTCCTCCTGCCACACCTCCAAACCCAAAAAGTAATGCATCAAGCCAATGTCCTTCATCTCGAACTCCGACGCAAGATCTCTCTTGCAGTGCTCTATGAGTCTCTCTGCACTCGTAATGACCAAGTCATCCACATGCAACCCCAGAATGAGAGGCTCCTCACCTATCACAATAAAGTAAAGGTTCGGATCTACATCACTCTTTGTGAAACCCATCTCCTGCAAGTATGTATCTATCCTAGAGTACCAAGCTCTAGGAGCTTGCTTCAGGCCATAAAGGGCCTTCTTCAGTCTGCACACATGGGACTCCTTCCCATGCACCTCAAAGCCCTATGGCTACTCAATGTACACCTCCTCCTGTATGAAGCCATTGAGAAATGTGGTCTTCACATCCATTTGGTGGATCTTCAACCCATCTCTGCTGCTATCGATATGATGGAGCGAATCAAAGTATATCGAGCCACAGGAGCAAAGGTCTCCTCATAATCAACTCCCTCTACCTGGGAGAACCCTCTAGCCACAAACCTTGCCTTGAATTTCTCAATGCTACCATCTGCAACATGCTTTACCTTGTAAAGCCATCTAGAAGTAACCACGAATTTGCCCTCAGGCCTCGGCACCACCTTCCAAACATCATTCTTCGTGATAGAAGAATACTCCTCCTGCATGGCCTCTCTCCAGACCTCCTGGCTAGCTGCCTCCTCATAGCTAGAAGGCTCAAAATCAATGATGTTGGCAACCATCGCCATATAGCTATAGAACCTATCAGGTTGTCTGCTCTCTCTGACCGGCCTCTTAGGCCCAGCAACAGATGTGGCCTCTCTCAAGGTATCCTAAAGCCACTTGGGCTTCCTCTTCCCTGAGCAGACTTCTCCCACCAAAGAAAGAAACTCCTCCTCCTCATCATCAGGAGCCTGAACTCCTAATTGTTTGTCTGTTGTCCTCCTGCCTGAACCTGAACCTGTAGACGCTGAAGTACCATGTGAACTATCCATCAGTGGACTCCCTAGTGAACTGCTCTGCACACTTCTCTGCATGTTGCCCAAAGCACCACCCCTCTGACTCTGTGAGCCACTGCTCACTGATGGACTTGACACCGTAATCGATGTACCTCCGGATCCTCCTGATCCCTGCCCACTGGATCCCTGCGACTGACTCAGCTACTCCTGAGGGTCTGGCTAATCCAGATACTCTAACTCCCGTGACCTCCTGAAGGCCCTGTCCTCCTCGAATTTCACATCCCGCCTGACAACAACTCTCCTTTGTGCGGGAATATAAATCCGAAAGGCTTTCGAGGTCTCACTATAGCCCACAAAGATACCCTTCTCTGCGGTGGGCTCTAGTTTGGTCCTCTTCTCCTTGGGTACGTAGGAGTATGCAATACACCCAAAGATACGAAGATGACCAACATCAAGCTTCTTCCCAGAAAAAGCCTCCTCCGGAGTCACATGCTCCAAGGCACGATGTGGACTCCTGTTCTGTAAATATTCAGCAGTGTTGCAGGCCTCTGCCCACAAAAACAATGGTAACCCCTGATCATGTAGCATGGCTTTGGCAGCCCCTCCGATGGATCTGTTCTTCCTCTCCGCAACCCCATTCTGCTGGGAGTTGTAAGGAACAGTGAACTCCCTCCTAATGCCTGCCTCCACACAATAATCAACAAACTCACCAAGGGTGTACTCTCCTCCATTGTCCGACCTTAGGGACTTGATCTTCCGACCTGTCTGAGTCTCCACAAGAGCTCTGAACTCCTGAAACCGCTTGAAGACCTCACTCTTGGTCTTCAAGAAATAAATCCAGGTCCTCCTGGAGTGATCGTCAATGAATAAAACATAATACTCATATCCACTCAAGGAAACATGAGACATCCGACCGCTCACATCGGAATGAATCAAATCAAGTATCCTAGTCGATTTGTTGTCACTGCTGGGAAAAGGGGATTTGGCAAACTTGTCCATAGCACATCCTCTGCATGTATCAAAGTGATTAGTACTGAAATCTGGCACACTTGCAGTGATCTCCCGCAATGTCCTTAAGGCTCCATGATACATGTGCCCCATCCTGCGGTGCCAAATCTCACACAGCTCTGAACTGCTAGCTCTGCTGCCGGTACTACTACTCAATGCCAAAAGGGGCTGAAATGCAAACTTGTACACCTTTGCATGGTGTACACCAATCGCTCTAGTTGAATCCGCTGGAGCACCCTTGGGATATATCAGCACCTGTCCTCTCCCAAACAATATCTCATATCCTCTGTCCTCCAATGATGAGACGGATATGAAGTTCTTCCTCATCCCTGGCACATATAGAACATCTGACACCTTCAAGAGAGGTTTGGATTCCCTATCAAATGTCAATGTCCCCACACTGACTGCTCTAACAACGTTGTCATCTCCGAGTAATACCTCTATATCAATGCCACTCTCTGAAAGCTCTGAGAAGTACTCACGCACTCCTGTCATATGACGTGAAGCCCCACTGTCAACATACCAGATACCTGAAGATGCTCCGCTAGTGGAGGGAAATGCACACTACCTCTCAACCTTCGTGGCAGGTGATCCTACACTAGTGGACTCACAAGCAATGAACCCAAACTCCCTGTCAAAGCAATCCATAAAGTTCTCTATCTCTGCTGATGCTGCCATGCTCTAGTTCTTCCCCTTCTTTTTCTTCTCAGGACACACAACTGCATAGTGTCCCATCCTCTGACAATTCCAACACTTCACCTTGAAATAGTCCTTCTGCGTGTTCCCCTATTTACCTTTACCTTTGCCTTTGCCTCCACCACCACTTGTGGAAGCTTGCTTCTTTCCCTTACCTTTCTTGCCTCCTGCCAACAGTGCTACATCCTCATTCTGCTCAACCGGTTTGGCTGCCCCAAGCTGGCTCTTTCTGATTTCTGTCTCTATGCAATCATCCCAGAACCTCTCCCAAGAGGGAAGGGTCTCACGTGCACAAACCCCATCAGCAAAGTTCAGCGATGAACTAGGAAGGCCATTCACTGCAATCCGCACCAACTCAGTGGGTGGAATGACCTCTCCCACTGCTGCCAATGCATCTCTCACATTAGTAATCTTTGTGAGATATCCAGCTGCACTATCAGTCTTACCCATCTGAATGGTCTTCAGCTTCTCCCTTAGGACCATTTCCTGTTCTCATTGGTACTCTGGTAAAGATTGGTCAATGTTGTCCACATCTCATAAGCATATCTCTTTCCTCTCACATGAGGAATGCAACGGTCTTTGATTCCATCTAGAATCAGTCTCTTACCCTTGCTATTCTTTTTATTAAACACTGTCAACTGAACATCATCAGTAGGCACATTAACAGGGTTCTGTGCGGTATGCACCATGATATCCCAGGCTTCTGCCTCCTCAAAGATGCTCTGCATTATCTCCTTCCATACACTGTAGTTACTATACCCATCCAACCTATCCTCCACCCTCAAGCCCAAAGACATGCTTGTTGTCCTAATAAACTGAAAAATAACACTGTTGTAGTAAAGGTAATGTTTTCTGTGTAAAAAATCAGCATGTTGTAATTTCTGTGTGAAAAATCAGCTTGCTGTAATTTTTCTTCTTGTTGTCCCAAACTGCTTTTTTCAGCAAAATATCTCTGATACCATGTAGAAATTTTAATAACCAACCCCGGTTTTCAGTTTCTCCTTATTTCTCCCATAAAATTAAATGGCCATTCCCATAGCCATACGTTCAACAAGCTGGAAAAATAAATATTTTTTGAAAACACTAATTCTGGAAATTTCACAATGCTGAAATGCAGAAATAAAAACTCAGAAAAATAAATCAGCGACACGGAATTTTGACATGTTGATTTTTGGTCAACTTGACCCTGGAAAAACCCCCTACAACTCTTGGGGAAAACCAGTTTGAAAGCTCTTCTTATTTATGATAAATGCTTTTACAGTGAACAGTAAAACATAGAAAAAAAATTATGGCAAATACAAAACCCACTTATCTCGATTTCCGTGTCAACCTCCAACCTTGAAAATCGTGCCAACGGCAAAACAGAAAATTACAGAAAAAATACAGAAATAAATGTTGTACTCGCTGCCTAGGAAAACGTGCCCAGATTTCTTCCTGTACAGTACTGTACAGAACTGTTTGGATAGTACAACAGCTCCTTCCTCGGTTTTCATGCCCAGAAAAGCTGCCTCGAAAATCATGCCCTTTGCTGCTGAATCTGCTCCTCGAAAACAGCGTTGTACTTGCCTTGAAAAACATGTTAAACAGTGTTGTACGGATTTTCTGCCTTGGTAAACATGCCAATAAATGTTGTTGTACAAAAATGCTGCCTTGGGAAATGTGCCCTCTTGCTGTACGGATTTTCTTTGTAGCTATGCTGCTCTCCCTTCGCTCAGAAATTTCTCTTCAACTTTCTCTCTTCTCTCAATTTGCTCATGAAAGAATGAATGACCTTTTCCCTTATTTTCCTCCTTTAACCTAACCCTAAGTGACTTTTGGGGAATCCCTAAATCTAATGGCTGAGATAGCTTTAGATCTAGGGCTGAGATTAAATGCTCATTTAAATCTCACTTTCTATTTTTTACTTCACCCCACTTTAATAAAGACCCACTTAGTCATTTATTTCCAAAGTCACTTCTCTTTTCTAATTTCACATTGACTTTATTAAAGTCACTTTTAAATTAGATTTGACTTTATAACTTTATAAAGTCACTTTAGGAGAAAATTAAATTCTTTTGGACACTTTTCCCTAGGCCAAAGATCAAAGCCTTAGGGAACCACCTGTCCTCCGGTAACCAAATTTCAACAGAATTCTCCGTAATTGAGAGGGAGTGTTAAATTTCGCAACTAGGGCCAAATTCCACTTTGGTCTGTTCAGTTGATGGAGATAATAATTCCATCGAATTCCTCTTTTCAAGAGGACTAAAATCAATCTAAAGATCGTCAAATTTGGTCATGGAAAATATTTGTTTATTCAAAAGGAAAATTGTTAATTTTGGGCAACTAGGTTCAAACTCCATGTTGCATTTCTCATATGATGATGATGATATTTTTGTTGGATTCCTCTTTCGCAGAGGTGCAAGATTGATCTAAAGATCGTCTTATTTGGATGAGCACAACTTATATTTTGATTTTATTTTCTACACATGTGCAATTTGTCAAGTTCGGCCTGAATTGTAATGTAGACTCACAAGCCCAATAGATGTGTCACACACCCTCATTGATGGATATAAATTGGAGATATTTTATGCTCATTTGCTCATCATCTCATCACACACATTCCTCATGATCTGATTGGTTCGTACAGCCTAGAAGAGGCTTCTCTCTCTCCCACGTGTGAATATGGTTGCCGAAAATATGTATGATGCTGGAAATGAATGTCGGAAATCTAGATGTCGGAAATGGATGCCGGATATATGGATGAGGGATCCTTTTGTTGACTTGCGTTGACTGTTTTGGGAGATGTCTCATGAGGTCTGTGTAACACTGAAGGAAGGTTGATCTTGTATGTGTTTGACTGAACCTCCATGAGGTTGGAAGATTTGGTTTGACAAGCCAATTTCTTTGCTAGCTAGGGCATCCTGTTGACTGTTGTAACAAACATTTCTCTCTATCTTTGCCGGACAAGAAGAACTGTAAATTCTAATTTATTATATTGGCTTGTCTTTCGATCTATTATTATGTTCTATCACCATTTACTTTCAATGATTATGTGATTGCTAATCTGAATTAGGCCTATTAGAAAGATTGAAGTAAACCGCTTTAAGCATAGAACATACCATGGTTATCTAAATTTAAAATGGTTTCAAAGCTAAGGTGAAGACAAAGCCCAAGCTAGTGTAAAAAGAAATCACCAAAGAAGTTGTCCTATCAAGGACCAATGGCCTACACATACAAGGGTTTCAAGAGTGATGATAAGTTGTCTGATAAGTCCGATTATCATGCCTGAAAGATGTTTTTGGATTTGGTATTGGAAGGTCAAGAAGTCATGGACTATGTGCAGGGGTAGATAAATGAGCCTCCATCAAATGCACCGACTGCCACAAAGACGAAGTATAGAAAAGGGGAAGTCAAAGCGAAGATGATCATCATGGATTCTATTCATAAGCACTTGGTTGCTTATATCTCCGAGTTGGGTACATCTAAAGAGATGTACGATAATTTGGTTAGCATGTTCAGGGCTAGCAATGCTAATCAGGTTCTTTTCTTCAAGAACAAGTTGAAGAATATTAAGAAGGGCAAAGAAGAATCCATTCAATCCTATTTTATGAGGCTCATAGAAATCATGAGTGATATCTTAGCTATTGGAGAAGAAGTAGTTGATTGAGAGCTCGTTCTCATTGCTCTTGGAGGACTCCCCCGTGATTGGTATGTATTCAATACTACTATTCTTAATAATAACATGATTCCTGATTTTGATGAATTGTTGACAAGATGCAGTCAAGAGGAGACAAGAATGATGGGGAGAGACCATCCCTCAAATGGGAATGGAGGTGACCCTACTGCCTTTATCGCTCATGCAAAGAAGAGGAAGGCTCCCTTAGATCGAAGTGGAAATGGTCAACCTTTCAAGAGGTCAAGGAATTCAAGGTATGATGAATCCAATGTTGTTGATAATAAGAAAAATGAATATATTCTTATATCTGCCCTCTCTGCTGCATATCCTCCCGACACCCTGGATCTCTGGTTGATTGATAGTAGTTCTTCAAGGCACCTCACTGGATATAAAGAAGCCCTTTATGATTTGATTGAGAAGGATACTAATTTGTAGATTATCCTTGGAAACAATGCCACCTATCCCATGAAAGGGACAGGGACTGTGACCTTTCATCTAACTCAAGGTCAAGTCTTCCGCTTACAATATGTGTTGTACGTACCTGATTTGAAGAAGAATCTAGTTTCCATTTCGGCAATGGAAGACAAAGGATTCAAGGTGACATTCATCGATGGAAAGGTACGCATTTGGAAGAAGAACTTCAATGAATCTCTTTCTATTGGTTTTAGAGTTGATACGCTCTATCAGGTTGGTGGAAGTCCGTTAGGGGCCATGACATGTGACACAACTCTTCAAACCAAGCTATGGCACCAGAGTTTTGCAAACCTTCATTACAACGCCCTTCCCGAAGCAAGGAAGGTGGTGACAAGGATGCCCAAGTTCAAAGATGATCATGAAGGTGTTTTTCAGGGTTGTGCCAAAGGAAAGCATACAAGGGAACCATTCCCCTCAAGTGTCACGAAGACATCTGATATTTTGCAATTGGTACATTCCGATCTATCTGGTATGATGCCCGTAACATCTTTAGGAGGATGCTTGTATTATATCACTTTTATAGATGACTTCTCCCGCAAGACTTGGATATACTTGTTGAAAAAGAAGGATGAAGCATTCAAGTGGTTTCATACCTTCAAGGACTTGGTGGAAAACCAAATAGGGAAGAAGATCAAGATTTTGAGGACCAATAATGGCACCGAGTATGAGTCGGATGAATTAAATGACTTTTGCAGGGAAGCTGGCATTAAGAGGGAGACGACTACTGTGTATACTCCCGACCAAAATCGTGTTGCTGAAAGAAATAATAAAACCATTGTGGAAGCTTCCCGTGCCATGCTTTATGACCAAGGTCTTCCGAAGTTTCTATGGGGAGAAGCTACCAACACTACTGTGTACGTTCAAAATAGATGCCCACATTCTGCATTGGACTCCAAAACTCCCGAAGAATTCTTCTCTGGTAAGAAGCCCGATGTCACCTTCGATGAAGATGCTACCCTCAGGAAAGTCAGGGATCTTCCTAGCTCAAAGGAAGACAAAGAAGAAGAAGAAGAAGCAGGGAAGCTGGAAGAACTGATGCCTGATGTTGAAGGTCTGATGGATCCTATTGATCCACCTCCTTCAAATAAAAGGAGACCCTCATGACTTAGAGACACTCTCCAAGATGTCGAGAGACATATTTCCCCGAGAGGAACATTCTGTGAAAGCAAGAAGTCGAATAGGTACCAAGGGTACCTAGCAGCCATGAGCACTATTGTACAATCTGAGCCTGGAACATTTGAAGAAGTCATAAAGCATCAAGTTTGGAAGGATGCTATGCACGAAGAATATGAGTCTATTATGAAGAATGATGTCTGGGATGTGGTCCCAAGACCAAAGGACAAATCTGTTGTCACCTCGAAATGGCTCTACAAGATCAAGCATGGAGTCGATGGAAGTGTTGAAAAGTACAAGGCAAGATTTGTTGCCAGAGGCTTCTCTCAAAAGGAAGGTATAGATTATGATGATATATTTGCTCCTGTTGGTCGCTACACCACCATCCGATCGATCATTGCCCTTGCTGCAACGCAAGGATGGAGTCTCCATCAGATGGATGTGAACACTGCTTTCTTACATGGTTCAATCAAGGAAGAGGTTTATGTTGAGCAACCTCTGGGGTTTGAAGTCCAAGATAGAGACACATATGTATGCAGGTTGAAGAAAGCCCTCTATGGGTTGAAGCAAGCCCTCAGGGCTTGGTAAGAGAGGATTGATAGCAACTTGATGAAGTTGGGCTTCACTCAAAGTGATGTTGATCAAAACCTTTATTTTAAGGTTGATAAAGATAAGCCTCTCATTGTGGTTCTCTACGTGGATAATCTCTTCCTGACAGGTGTTGACCCTCTTATTCGTCAATGTAAGAGGGAGCCAGCTTTTGAGTTCGAGATGAAGGACTTAGGACTGATGCACTATTTCCTAGGCTTGGAGTCTGGCAAAAGCCAGAAGAGATTTACTTTTCTCAAGGAAAATATGTTGTGAAGTTGCTGGAGAGATTTGGGATGGTGGATTGTAAGTCCGTGTCGACACCGATGGAACTCAACTTTAAGAAGTTGTGTGGAAGCGTTGCTGGGCCCAAGCTGGGAAATCCCACCGAGCATCAACAACTCGTAGGGGCCTTGATGTTCTTAGTGAAGTCACGTCCAGACGTATGTTTTTGCAATGAAGACTTTGAGTCAACATATGGTTGAGCCTCATCACATTCACTGGATTGGTGCCAAGAATCTATTGAGATATCTTTAGCGCACAATCAACCATGGGCTAAGATACACTGTCGAGAGTATGGGGCTCCTTGGATATATTGATGCCGATTGGGCAGGCAATGTGGCGGATCGTAAGAGCACATCTGGATGTTGCTTCACCCTGGGTTCTGCTTCGATCTCTTGGATGAGCAAGAAGCAGAAATTGGTTTCTTTGAGCACCGCTGAGCCCGAGTACATTGCAATGAGTATGGCCTATAGTGAAGTTGTTTGGTTGAGAAAGCTCTTCAGTGAGCTGTTTGGGCATATGCTAGATACCACTGTTATCCTTTGTGATAACCAGAGTGGGATTCGTCTTTCTGAGAATCCTGTGTTCCACGATTGATCCAAGCATATTGATATTAGGTACCACTTTGTCCAGGACATGGTACTGCGAGGCACTGTAAGGCTCGATCACATTGGGACTGATGAGCAAGTCGCAAATATTCTCACGAAGCCCCTGGGGAAGGTCAAATTCTTAACCTTCTGTGAGAAGCTTGGAATCGTGGACAGACCCTATTGTGAGGGTCCCTCTTGAGTTGGACTATGAGCTCTGGGAGATCCAGGGGGCTTGGGGATAGCTTTTTGGTGCTATAAGCAACCACAAGGCTAGGTTCGACGAACCTTGTTGGTGTGCTACTTCCCCACCGTTACGATATTGAGTTGGTTCAGCCTCTCTTTGATCTATGCCCTACATGCATCCTACCCATGGAGTTTCGGACTCATGGCAAGTACCTCTCATTTGGCCAATGAGGTGGGAAATGTGGATAGAGACAAATACCATGACTGATGGATGCATCGGGGATTGTCGTACTCTCTATGTCTAGGATGGGATGTGTCCAACCACTTGATCTGGGATCAAGTCTAGATGAGGTTCTTACCTCTAAACTAACTTCGGGTCAGTATGTGACTCTCTTGAGTCCCATTGAGGTTTTAACCTCTAAGTTGACTTCGGGTCAGCGGAGTGTGATGTCTTTGTGACTCACTCTCGTTGTGCGAAGAAGAGCCAGCAAAGCATGTTACAGCAGGATGACACAGGAGTGCAGGATGATATATAATAGTACACTATGGTACTGTATGACAGGATGGCACAGGTGGACAGATGGAGTTCTCCGTCGTTGAGAGGGAGTGTTCATTTTGGACAACTAGGTCCAAACTCCATGTTGCATTGCTCATGTGATGATGATGATATTTTTGTTGGATTCCTCTTTTGGAGAGGTGCAAGATTGATCTAAAGATCATCTTGTTTGGATGAGCAGAACTTATATTTTGATTTTATTTTCCACACATGTGCAATTTGTCAAGGTCGTCCTGAATTGTAATGTAGGCTCACAAGCCCAACAAATGTGTCACACACCCTCATTGATGGATATAAATTGGAGAGACTTGATGCTCATTTGCTCATCATCTCATCACACACATTCCTCATGATATGATTGGTTCGTACAGCCTAGAAGAGGCTTCTCTCTCTCCCACATGTGAATCTAGATGCCGAAAATATGGATGACACCAAAAATGGATGCCAGAAATATGGATGATGCTGGAAATGGATGCCGGAAATCTGGATGAGGGATCCTTTTGTTGACTTGCGTTCACTGTTTTCGGAGCTGTCTCATGAGGTGTGTATGACACTGAAGGAAGGTTGATCTTGTATGTGTTTAACTGAACCTCTGGGAGGTTGGAAGAGTTGCTTTGACCAGCCAAATTCTTTGCTGGCTAGGGCATCCTATTGACTATTGTAACAAACATTTCTCTCTATCTTTGTTGGACAAGAAGAATTGTAAATTCTGATTTATTATATTGGCTTGTCTTTTGTCAATCTATTATCATGTTCTATCAACATTTACTTTCAATGATTATGTTATTGCTAATCTGAATTGGGCCTATAAGAAAGATTGAAGTAAATTGGTTTAAGCATAGAACATACCATGCTTATCTAAATTTAACAAAATTCTATAACTCAATATTTTGTTTTGGCGAGAAAATTTGAAAATTCGAATTTTGAATTTCCCTCCAAATGTTAAGGTCGCCTTCACTTTCTTAAGGACAAAGTATCATGTCCATTTGTTTAAATAGATGTCATCCAACCCCATTCGTAGAATCATCCTATTCTGAAAGAGGGCAGCGGATATGAGGCTAGGGGCAAGGAGGCAACTAGCACGAGTTTGGGAAGAAGATTGTCTTCCTCTTAGATGCGGCTGTCTAGCAGAGAAAGGCAGCAAATGTCTGGGTCAGCGTGGAGGTATTTTAGGGTTGATTCAGGATGGTTTAGGGCAGCGAATATCTAGCCACATCAGGACGCAGTAGCAGAGTCAGAGACTATTACGAGAGCCTTGAAACCTTATTTATCCTAGTTGTTGTCATCCTACTGTTGATTTGGGGTAGCATCGGATGTGCTATAAGTCTCAAATTTTGTGGAGAGGCTTAGACACATGTATTCCAGATAACCCAGAAATCGTTTGGTGAAATTCCACCCGGACTGTATTCTATTAAAATAATTAATTATTCTTTAAGGGACCCTAAGTCTAAACTTAGAAAAATAAAAAAAATTGAAGTGAATTAATAGAATATGGGTGTGAATGATCTAGAAAAGGCAGATCAAGTCAAAAGTTAATTTTAGCCATTGATTAGAGATCTAATCTAGGACGTTGAAGTTTCAACGAGAAGACTATAAGAATAGCTTGAAGGGTCATTTGGAATATACATTTGGCAGAGATCAGAGATCGATTTCTTTAGAGAGCAGTGCTCAGAGAGAAAATTTGATCGTGAGATCTTTTGCAGAGAGGGGCAGTAATTCCGGTTGGAAGGATTCCTGAGCCGGAGAGTGCATAGCAGTAGAGACAGAGAGAGCCACAGTAGCAGCGCAGAGCCAGTGACACAGTGCTTACGCAGTCACTGCGCAGAAGCTGAAGGGAAGTCGTTTTCTTGCTGAGGAGACAGCATTGGGCCAGTGCCAGATCCCGGAGAGATTTTCCGGAGGCCAGAAGGCTTCAGTTTCCAGCCAGCAGAGAGACCAGCGCAGAGGTAGCACAGGGCAATCCAGTTTTGGTGTCGATCAGTGTCGGGTTCTCGTGGAGGAGTGAGGTTTTTCTCACAAGATCTCTTCTGTCAGTTTCTCTGTATGACTTGACTGATGTGTCAATCATAGATTTGTACTCGGAAATATTTACTGCATGATATACAAACCCTCAACTACTACACCAGTTTTTCCGCATTGGGTTTTTTCGGGGACATTGGTCCAAAAATAACTGTGTCAAATGTGTGTGGGATTTATTCTTGTTCAATTTTGTTTCCGCAGTTTATTTGTACAGGTTACAGTCTGATGTATGAACTGTTTGTCGTAGTAAACTGCAAATAGATTGTTAAGTTAAAATTAACATTTAGGTGAATATCTTCAGTTGCTACAATAGGATTTCAGAGTTAACGGAATTTTCACATGGTGTCAGAGCTTGTTTAAGCTAAGTGCAGGAGAAACAAAAGAACAGATCCAGCAGATCTAGCGTTGGTGAAGCTGGGATCAAAGAGTTGCGTAAGCAGTAGATCGATCTCACAAAATACTGTGCAGTCCAAGCCAGGAGGGCTAGACCAACAAGAAAATATCTCTCTGAGTGAGCCGACAGAGAGGTAGGATTGTTCCAAACTGCTATTTGTCTAAAGCAGAGGGAGCAGCATAGTAGATCTACACAGATCAGCAGCTGGAGGGACGCAGTTGAATGCGCAACAGTGATCGTTGGTGCAGAGCGTCAGGAAGAGTAGATGAGACAGTTTTTGGGGATTTCTGACCTCAGAGGGTTTCTTGCCCAAGAAACTCAAATTTCTCGTGCAGTAGCAGCAGATTTTTTGGCTTGCTCCACAAGGAGTGCGTAAAGCCAGTTGCGTAGAGGGTGAGAGGTAGCAGATCGACAACAGTTGGGTGAAATGGCCACCAGCGGATTGTGTCACTAGGACCAGTTGGAGGTGTTGATTTTTGGTAGCATTGGAAGTGCTCTAAGTCTCAAAATTTGTGGAGAGGCTTAGGCACATGTATTCCAAAAAACCCAGAAATCGTTTGTGGAAATTGCACACAAAATGTGTTTTATTGAAAAAATTAATTATTTTAATGGGGACCCTAAATCTAAACTTAGGGAAATTAAATAATTAAAGAGTATTAATAAAACAGAGTGTGAATCTTCTAGAGAACATGGATAAAGTCAAGTTATAATCTTAGTGGTTGATTGGAGATCTAATCTCGATCGTTGATGTCTCAACGAGAAGACAATAAAAGAAGGCTTGAGGGTCATTTGGAAAGACAGACTGAGTGAATCTAGAGATCGAAATTTCTGAAGTGAGTACTGCTCAAGGCGAGAAATCTATCTAAGTGATTCCAGCATAGAGAGGGCAGAGATAGCTTCCGAAGAGAGTGATTTTCTCAGCCGGAGAATCATCAACATAGAGAGGCAGAGACAAATCCAGCAAAGCCAAGAGAAGCTAACATAGAGTCAGCGCAGAGCCACGCAAAGGTTGCGCAGAGGCCAAGAGGGTTTCTGAGATTTTGCTGTCAGATCAGTTTCAGAAGCCGGGATCCGGGGTGTGAGACCAGGAGGCGAAGATCTGAGATTTTGGGAGGCAAATCGAACTACAGTTTGGGTGACACAGTGCCAAGAGGAGGTGATGCAGGCCCTACGTAGTGATTGAGCGGAGGCAGCGCAGGGCCCTCCAGAGGTACCTCATCCAACATCCGGATTAGTCGGGAAATTCCAGTGATTGAGTGAGGTAAAACTCACAATTTTTCTGCCAATATTTCTCTCTGTAACTGAATAACCTTGGAGGTATTCAGAGATGTATTCAAAATTTTCTACTGCTTAATAAGAATAAAGCCTCAGATCTGCTGCACCGATTTTCCCGCATTGGGTTTTTCCAAGGACTTTCGTCCAAAAATAATGGTGTCCTATGTGTATATTTTTCTTTGCTCAATTTCCTTGTTTCAGAATCATATTTAATTAAGTGTAGGTTGATTTTGTAATTTACTTCAATGTTTCAAGAAGTAATCTGAAATAATTTTGTAATGTAATTTACAAAGTAGGTGAAGTAGATTCAGTTGGTTGCAGTCGGATTCCTGAGATTTTTAGATCTAGGAATTTTCACAGGAGTGTGCCTCCAACTATGTAATCTGGAAGGCAAGGATTTGCTTCCTTCTAGATAAGCATGACCTCAAGCACTTTATCGACAGTGCTCAAGCTGAATCGGTGGATGCAACACCACTAAGGGCCTCCAAAAAGAATATGGCAAAAGTCAACCGGTTGATCCTCGACGGAGTGAAGGATCATATTGTTTCACACATCTCAGCTAAAGGGATAGCCAAGGCGATATGGGATGTGTTGCCTACGGTGTATGAGGGATCTTCCGAGCAACGGAAGATGTTTCTGGAGGAGAAAATGCGGACCACCAGGATGCAGAAGGGAGAGCGTACTAATCCGCTCCTGTCTAGACTTCAGGAAAACCGAGCTCAACAGGAAGTCGTAGAAGCAGGCTCCTAAGGCCACAGAGATGGTCAGATTGGCCCTCAACTCAATGTTTGAGGACTACCAAGCCTTTGTCCAAAGCATTCTGGGCAGTGAGAACTTGTCAGACTGGGAGTCAATGTGGGCAACTCTTCAGCAAGAAGAGATGAGGAGAGACTTACTCAAATGTCAACTTGAGGGCGGCAGCAACAGCGGTTCGAAGATCGAGGAGGAGGAGGAGGAGGAAGAGGAGGAGGAGAATGTGACCCTTACATCAAAGGGACAGCCAGAGCAACGCAAGAGGAAGAAGGATCTATCAAAGATCAAATGCTTCCGGTGTGGCGAGATGGGACATTATGCCACACAATGTTCTCTCAGAAAGAAGGACAAGGATGGGAAGCATGATCCTCAAGCCGAAGCAGCGAAGATAGAGGAGGAGGACTTTGCTATGATTGCCCATATACCTCCAGGAGGGAGGTGGGCTGATTTGGAGTTGTAGACCCAAAGATCTACAAGATTGGGCAGTATCCTTGAGGAGTCCACCTCTCGGATCATCACCATGCTACGAGAGCCCAAATCAGACGTAGCAGGATGGACGGGTGTCAGTTGGTGTAGAGGAGTGCAAAAGTGACAGTACAGTAGTTAGTAGCGCCAGAGTCTGAGCAGCACAGAGCAGAGATGGCAGCAGTGCAGGAAGACACAGTGCAAAAACTAGTAGCAATGCAGTAGGTTCAGAAGGACAGCGCAGAGGCTAGCAGCAGTCAGATCTTCATCACCGAGATGCATTATACTTGTCCAATTTTGGATGTTTTTTAGTTGCAGAAAGCAACTGTGATGTAGTGCAGTAGCAGTTGGCAGTGGCAGAGTCAGCAGTAGCACGGATGCAGAACTCAGAGGGAGTTGCAGTATGGATGCAGTGTTGACAGTGGCAGTGTCAGCAGTAGTACAAATGCCACATTTGCGTAGAATTGATGGGCAGCAGTGTCAAACATCAACAGCGCAGAGGGAGATGCTTCAGAGTCAGACATCAACAGCGCAGAGGGATGTGCTCTAAGTCTCAAATTTTGTGGAGAGGCTTAGACACATGTATTCCAGATAACCCATAAATTGTTTGGTGAAATTCCACCCGAATTGTATTCTATTAAAATAATTAATTATTTTTAAAGGGACCCTAAGTCTAAACTTAGGAAAATAAAATAATTAAAGTGAATTAACAGAATATGGGTGTGAATGTTCTAGAAAAGGCAGATCAAGTCAAAAGTTAATCTTAGCCATTGATTAGAGATCTAATTTGGGTCGTTGAAGTTTCAACGAGAAGACTATAAGAATGGCTTGAAGGGTCATTTGGAATATACATTTGGCAGAGATCAAAGATCGATTTCTTTAGTGAGCAGTGCTCTGAGAGAAAATTTGATCATAAGATCTTTTGCAAAGAAGGGAAATAATTCCGGTTGGAAGGATTCCTGAGCCGGAGAGTGCATAGCAGCAGAGACAGAGAGAGCCACTGTAGCAGCACGGAGCCAATGACGCAGTGCTTATGCAGTCACTGCGCAGAATCTGAAGGGAAGTCGTTTTCTTGTTGAGGAGACAGCGTTGGGCCAGTGCCAGATCCCGAAGAGATTTTTCGGAGGCTAGAAGGCTTCAGTTTCCAGCGAGCAGAGAGACCAGCGCAGAGACAGAGGGCAGCCATTGTTGTGAGGGCAGTCCAATTTTGGTGCTGATCAGTGTCAGGTTCTCGTGGAGGAGTGAGGTTTGTCTCACAAGATCTCTTTTGTCAGTTTCTCTGTATGATTTGACAGATGTGTCAATCATAGATTTGTACTCATAAATATTTACTGCATAATATACAAACTCTGAGTTGTTGCACCAGTTTTCCCACATTGGGTTTTTTCGGGGACATTGGTCCAAAAATAACTGTGTCAAATGTATGTGTGATCTATTCCTGTTTAGTTTTGTTTTTGTGTAGGTTGCAATTTGATGTATTCAGTGTTTGCCGTAGTAAACTGCAAATAGATTGTTAAGTTAAAATTAACAGTTAGGTGAATATCTTCCAGTGGTTGCAATAGGATTCCAGAGTTAACGGAATTTTCATACCTACAGCAAGCCGCTTATGATCTAAGGGTAGCGAAGGTTGTATCAAGGTATTCTCAAACCCTAGGTAGGCCGCATTCACTTGTGTATCAGATTTGTTCGTTAAGGAGTGATTTGTGTTGAACATGAAGGCAGCGTTGAAGGGTTGTTAGTTTGATCAAGGAATCACTATATCTTGAAGTTGGATTGAAGTCATTATGATACCCTATCTTATCACTGTATCTTGGAGTTGTATTGGGATCACTATGATACCCTAACTAAAATCAAAAGTATGCACAAAACCGTTGAGCAGCAGTAGTGTATGTCACCATCTTCAGAGGACATTATGTGTCTGCTCTAGAATTGCAGGCCATCTATCTTATCTAAGGTCAAAGTTTACCAAGTCAATTTTGACTTTGAATTGATGCACTCTTTCTCTCTCTTTCTGTTGAACAATTGAATAATAAGAATTGATCTAGGGTTTTCCCCGTCCTGGGGTTTTTACCTTGCTAGGGCCAATCTCTGTGTTCTCTCGTCTTGGCTTGTCTTCTGCATTGATGTTGAATGTTCTTTCTTCAACTACTGTTCTAATATGATTGCTAATATGTTAACGGAATAAATAATGTCTCATGGAGTAGCTATCATAAGCAAAGAACATGTTAAATTTACACTTATCCTATTTGATTGCTTGCATTAGATGCATTGATTTGAGTGTAGATGTTGGTTTCTAATTATATTTGCTTACTTGCACTAGATGCATTGATTTAAGTGTAGATGTTGATTTCTAATCTTATGTGATTACTTGCATTAGATGCATTGATTTCAGTGTAGATGTTTTCGACTCTTATTTGATTGCTTTCATTAGATGCATTGATTTCAGTGTAGATGTTGATTTTTGATTTGATGTAATTGGATGTATGATGGTACATTAATTTTAAAGTGATTGAGTTAACAATGTGCATTAATTTCAATGTAAGAACAAAAATTATTGACAATGTAAATTAAGTTTTGTGTTATAGTAATTCAACATATTAATATTGGAGAGCAAGAGAGACAAGCTATGATGTTTACTACAATAGCTTGAGCTAAAGATTTAAATGGTTTACAATTTCAACTGTCATTTTCATATAATCGATATGAAAAGATAACAAAACTAACAAGGGTCACAATAAGAATAGTAGAAAAAAATTGTTTGAGATTGATCACAACGAAGACTATTTGTAATTGACTACATTCTTATTATTCACATTTTCTATCATTCAACACTATTACATTGTCGCTTAACATTCAAAAATTTGATTTCATCATTTTTCATCATTAAATTTATTAACAATATTTATCATCTCAACAAACTGAGGTAACTAAGCAAATTTAAAATTAAATTGACCAGATAAATCTCAGACATATTTAGCATATTTAAAATGATTATATTAATATTAGATGTATTTACATATTATTGATAAAAGTAATCATATGTTCGATAGATTTTCTTTGGCCGCAAACAACTAAAACCAGCTTAGGCCCATCTTAACTCCGAATCTATCAAGCACCGAGAGGGATCAAATCTCTCAAGGTGTAAACCTTTCCTCAAATTTTGCACTCAAAAAAGAGGTTTGCACCTCGAAAGATTTGATCCCTCTCGGCTCTTGATAGATCCAGAGCTAAGTTGCAAGAAACGTTGGGTAGAGGGTTGTTTCCCCCTATAAACGAAACGGAAACACGTTTCCGCATACCGTACGGCCAAGAAACTTTCTTTTCTTTTCTTTTCTTTTCTTTTTCTTTTTTCGCTCCCTGCCAATTCAGGAGTGATAGAGGGAGCTATTGAAGATTGGAAACAAAAAAATTTAAGGCAGCCTAATGTTCAAGCCTATGGCCCTAGTGTTGATATGCAGTTCATGGTAATGTTAAATTCTTAACATTCTCCTTTATCTTTCGTTTTCATCCTTTTACTTAAATTTTTAACATTACCATGAAATGACTCAAGATGTTTGAGAATGGTTTCGCCCTCATTCGATTTTCGCATGGAGAAAGTAGAATTTTAGATCTCACCCTAAATCCAACAGACTTATCATTTTTTCAGGATTTCAGGAATTGGGGAGATTGCAATGTTTCCATTGCATTTTGTCATGTACTAGGGTATGGAACTTTTATTTAATCAAGAGAACCAAGCCCTCTATGCAGTGGAGACTCCCAATAGTCAAGAGCACCTAGGGTACTAGGGTATGGAACTTGTATTTAATCAAGAGCACTAAGGTCATTCGACTACGCAGGAGGAGACACCTAATCAAGCACGAGACAAGAAATTAGAAATTTCTCGTGGCTGATTTTGGATATTGTTATTTTCATTATGTAATCATTCACGAGTAAATGTCATGTAAATTTAGAGACTTATAGTTTATGCATTGACATTGGACAATTTAATCATAATGTCATAAATTAAAATGTATCATGTATGCTTTATGATTGCACATATTTCTTAAATATCCTAATATATATATCGCGTTTCCCCATTTCCAAAATTTGGGGAGGTCGCGTTTCGTACCTGTACCCATTTCGGAAACTCATTTACGTTTCCTCGTCTCGTGCAACTTAGATCCAGAGCAATGTTGCAGGAAACGTACCCCCCCCCCGGCCCGCGGCTCCAACCCCCGAAATGCGTACCATACGGGACCCGTCGTACGGAACTATACGGGACCCGCCGTCCGAAATGCGTTTCGTAAAAAAAAATTGCGATTCCTGGAATTTTGGATCCGTACAGCCGGATCCGCGTTCCGTACAGACGGATCTGCGTTTTGTACGGTGGATCGTTGTACGGAAACAACGCACTTTGGAGGCGGATCCGTACAGATTGTTGGCGAAAAAGGAGGTCTTTGGGAAAGACCCAGGTTCAGAGTTGAAGCCAACAAGGTTTCCGCAATAGTCTAGCACAACGCCGACATTTTCACGCTACCTTAGAGAGCAGAGCGTCTAACCCGAGGCGTGTCGTGACCTTAGTAAGATTAGAAGACAGATCAAGTAAAAGACAAATGCAACCATGAAGAACAACTATGGAACTTGGAAGCAACAAACATATCTCAACTCTCTGTAAAAACTATCACTCATCAAAGCATGTTCAGAATGCTGAATTAAAATTTAAATTGGGCATACATTCATAGTAAGCAAATGACTATCCATCAACTCATAACATTACACACAGCAACAACTAGATTTCATTATCAATAACAGAACAGCATACATCTACTCCACAGAATCTATTATAGTTTGATTCAGTACAACAAAGTTCCCACAAAGCTCTCCTAAGGCTCTGCTCTCCCTATCGGCCTTCTGCCACACTGACTAACTAACTAACTCTCCTCCGCTGGCTGATTGTTTATTTGTTCCTCTGCCAGTGTGACTGTCAGTCCTTCCTCTTTTCCTGCTCCGTTGCTTTCCGCTTCTTCTTGATTACTGGCAGTTTTGCTGATTGCTCTTGTCTCCCATATCTGCCATCTGCACTGTTCTCCGCAACTGTCGCGCCACCTATCTTCCGGCTTTCCGCAACCGTGACAGCTCCCTGTCTACCTTGATTGCGTTCCGCCACCTGTCCTCCAACCTTCCGCAACTCAAAACTGTTTCTTTTTCAAAACAAAGGCCCCAACAGGCCCCGACCACACGCTATTGACTCGTCCCGAGTCAATCTTTTCGTGTTGTCGCGGCTTCCAGTGGTCTGTCGGCTTCAGAGGCTGACTGTGCCTTTTCTGTTTCTTCGCACTGTCCAAACAAAGGCCCCAACTCTGGAACCTTGCTCAACGCTGAGGACTTGAGTTCTGCGAACTCAGTAATTGCCTGTTGCCACTCTTTAATTAACTGTTCTGTCTGGGTGGCGACTCTTTCGGCCTTAGTTTCACTCGCTACAGGCGGCAGCTTGCTGAATACCTCCTGTATCTTCAACTCATCTTCGGCCGCCATCTGTTGTATTGCCTCTGCTTTTTGCTTGACCAGTTGCCTTAGCTCTCTGAGGACCTACTTTGTGGCAGCGGAGTGTTCTTCTATTTTCTGGATTTTGGTCTCCAGCACCTCTACTTGGTTGTATAACTGGGTTATATCGACCGGATCAGTGGCTTCTTTGATCTCTTGGGAAATTTGTTGAAGCTGTGCTGAGATTGGGTGGGCTTCCATTGTTAACGAGTTGGAGCATTCATGTAAATGCTTCAGTAGGCTATAGGCCTCTTTGACTGTTGTCCCCAAGGTTTCCTTCATGCCGTTTACCTGCTTCTATTTCTCGGTGACCTTCTCAGCATATATCGTGGCAAGGTCTAGTAATGCTGGTCTGGCAGCTAGCGTCTCTTTGAGCTCCTGGTTCGCTCTGCTCAGATTTGCGCATGCCATTTTCACTCAGATAGACCTTTTGACCATTGAGCAGGCCGATATGCCCTCTGGCATTTTGTTATCCTGGGCAACTACTGTCGGCCATAGATGTTTGAAGATTTCTATTACCTTTTCCCGCTACTCCTGTAAAGTATCCTTTTCACCTTTAAGCTGATTGCGCTCTTCAATAAGCGCGATGACCTGCTATTGTTGCTACTCGAACCTCTGTTGGAGGTTGTTGTGCAGTCCTTCTGCTTGTTGTGCTGCTAGCTGGATGAACTTGTATAATTGGCCAACCCCCCAGCTCTGCATGTTCTCGACACCTGACATCTCCTGGGTTGGTTGTCTTTCTCTGAGGGGTTGCCCACTAGCGATTGATCTTTCGGAGTGCTCTTGTGGGGATGCTGGTTGGTTCTGTTGCGGCAGTTGAGGTCCTGGGTTGTTCATACTAGTGGTCGGTAGAATCTACTGCAGTATTAGGTTGGCTTACTGAAAAGGGTTCAGCTCTGTTGACGAGGGCGTTGTATCCGAAGTAAAAGACCCCACTTGAACTAATAGTTCTAGGAAAGTGCCCTGTCCCACCAAGGGTTGGTCAACCTCGGATACTCTAGCCGTACCCAAGTTAACTTCTGCCTCGGTGTCACCATTTGTCTTGTTCCCTAGCTTTATTAGATCTGAGATAGTCGTTGAGGTGGACGGAGTGTGAATGGAGTGGTCTTTGGAAGTGAATGAAGTATGTGGTGATGAGTTGTGAGTATGAGGTGGAGACAATGTTTAAATGTTTAGAACCGAGGACGGATCAAACACAGGTAGCGTGGAGGTTACTTGGGCGGTAACCTCTAGCTCTTCTTGAACTGGTACTCCTGTATCCATAGGTTGGGTATGATCTTCCCCTGTGAGATCAATTATTTGCTTGGGCACCATCATTCGTGCTTTCTTGGGCTTGGGTGCAGCTACCGGAGGCTTGGGTGCCTTGCTCTTGCAAATTGGGGTGACTGTGGTTGCTGGAGGGGAGTTGAACATGGTGGAAGGTAGGGCGGTAACTACAGGGGTTGTTGTGGATGGGGATACAAAATTCAAAGACTGGAAGTCAGAAAAAGAAGGAAACACAGTAGAGGCACTTGTGAGAGTTTTTATTACCAGATTGAAGTCCTTCACCCTCGTGTCGAGCTAGTCCAGTAAAGGTCGTAGCTGCAGTTGGGAAATCCTCCTCGTTGCTTCCTCTGGTGACTCCCCTGGGAGTGCTTTCAGTAGCATCGCCTCGAATGAATAATGGGGTATTCCGCTTCTAACCTCCATCGCAGCTCCTGGCCACGAACAGACTTCGATGTGGAAGGCTTCTTCTTCTACTTGAAACTTTAATGGCCGCATTCGGAACGCGGTTTCATCCACACAACTAGGTTTGATATAGGCCTGCTTGTGGGTTACCCCGAACCATATCTGCAAAGAATATTTGTCCAACAGGTCCCTCGGAACCCTTTATTGGCTCCCCGCCACATCTACCATCTGCCTGTACCAGAATGAGAAAGCCTCCTCATTGACCTCCTTGGTGCTGGGATCTCCCGATACTCTCCAGGGCGTAAATCTTAACGCCATTGGCTGGTCGTGAGTGATTTCTGCGAGCTGCCTTATCCCCGGGTGAGTCCATTTCCACATTGCAAATGCCATAACGAGGTAGCCATAAATGAATCCTGTGGCTCGCCTGTAGTTATCCTCACATGCCTCAAACAGTTCGTTCAATAGGAAGGTACACCAGTTTAGCTGGGCTCCCTGGATGCAGTGTTTCGCAACTGATATGGTGTCGAGGGTGCATTCTCCTTTGGTGTAATGCCTCATTGTTTTACCCGCTATTAGATAGCAGGCAAATTTCACTACTGGATTGTTGATGAGGTCTATCTTCGCTCCCTTCCCTCCTCTTCTGGTCTCATACTTCTTGTAATAATCACAGTCCCCTGACTTCTTGGCTCTTTTGGACACATTCTGGAATGTCGTTGAGACGTCATTCCCCTCTGCTGATAATCCGGTAAGTCTACTGATGTCCTCTGCATGGATAGGTATTTCTCTCCCCAGCCACAATGATCCGTTTTGGACTCTGCTCATCAGGAATTTTGTACACTGCATTGCCGCTCCCATTGTTTCAAACACTGGGAAATTCTTGAGGTTCAGTATAGTCAATCTTTGAATAACTCTGAATTCTGGATTCATTCTTGCTTGTTGTTGTAGTTGTTTCTGTTTGTTCTAACTCGGAATTTTTCCGACATTCTAGTGTTTTTCTTCTTCCATGCGGGTCAAGTAATGCTATCGGCACGCATGAGGTTGATATGACCCCATAACTAATTATTTTTTTGTCGTCTCTCCCGCGGCTATAATCGTGCGATTAGTTACCGCGGTGAGGTGTATTCTGACATTGCTGACTGTGGCTTCGGGATTTGGGTAGACATGACGGGTAATAATTATGGCTTAATATGGAAAATTTATTACGATATGGGGGTTACTAATTACGGCAGTTATTTTTCAAATCTGGGTGATCCTACAAACTGAAAATGGTATGATGGGTTATTATGATTGAATGATATTTGACACGCTTGGCTTTCTGACATGGATGACACCTTAGACTCTACCCCCCGACCACAATTGGTTGCGATGTGGTCTCTGCATCACAACAGGTGCAATTGCTTTCTACATTATTGTGATATCTTTTTATTGGGATTCCTATTCTATGTCTCATCTCGGGTGCAAGAGAGTTATTGACTCTATCTATTTCTATTCTACCCTACTGACTGCTCTCGGTTGCGAGAGTTATTTAAAAAAAATAAATAGTGGAACTTACTCGTGATAGGGCTTTAGGCATGCGCCATTCATCCATCTTTGCAGTATTTGACCATCTAGTTGCGTCAGTCAAAGCGCACCTGAATCTTTAATTTCTATGACATGGTATGGTCCCATCCAGTGCATTCTGAGTTTGCCCGGGAACTTTTGAAATTTGATGCCGTACAACAAGACTTTTCCTCCGATAGTGAACATTTTGTGCTTGATGTGACGGTCATGCCAGGCCTTCTGTCTTTCCTTTTGCACTATCTGATGGAAATCCGCCAGGAATCTCTCTTCTTCAAGCTCCTGTAGCTCATGGAGGCATTCAGTGATTGGGTCTTCGTCTGACATATGTACTGTTGAAGCGATTAAGAGACTTGGTATGATAAATTCGACAGGTACCACCGCCTCTCTCCCATACACCAACTGGAATGGAGTTTGATTGTGTAAACATTTTACGGTTGTCCTGTATGCCCATAATGTCGCTAGTATCCTTTCATCCCAGTCATCCCAGTTGGCATTGCATATCTTGGTTAGTCCCTTTTCTAAGATCTTGTTGAATGCTTCAATGGTTCCATTCGCTTGAGGGTGGTACGGCTTGCTTTTGTGATGTTGTACCATAAAATTATCTAACAGAGATTTAATTGTTGTATTAATGAAGTGTGTACCTTGATCACTTGTTAGGCTTCTGGGGCAGCCAAATCTGCTAATGATATTCTCGAAAATAAACTTGGTTGTTGTGTCGTTGTGCAGTCTCTTACTGGTTCTACCTCTGCCCATCTTGTGAGATAATCCGTTGCAGTTATTATATACCTTGCCTGTGAATGTCATGCCATTGGTGCAATTGGCCCCATGAAGTCAACGACCCATTTTTCAAATGGCTGCAGTGCTCTTACAAGTTGCAGTGGTAATTCATCCCGGTGTGACAGACGTCCTGTTCTTTGGCAGACATCACATTTTTTCACATATGCTTTACTATCTTTATGAACTGTGGGCCACCATAACCCTGCTTGTAGTATTTTTCTTGCAGTGGGTTTTGCACCGGCGTGGCCTCCCGCAACTCCGTTGTGATACTCCCACAAGATATCCTCTCTTTCATGGTCCATGACACATCTCCGCAAGACATGATCCAATCCCATCTTATATAATTGTCCTGCTATCAGTTGATATTCAGCTGCTTTCACTACCAAATGTCTTCTTTGAGATGTCGTGTATTTTGTTGGGCATTGCCCTGTGTTCAGATATACTGCTATCTGCTCTAGATAATCTGGAATGGCTTCTATTCTGAAGAGATCAACATCCGGCAACTGATCATCAAGGGATCCCCCATTCTCCCCATTCTCCAACCTTGATAAATGGTCAGGACCCATGTTTAACCTTCTGGGTTTTACTATCACTTCAAAAGTGAACTCCTGGAATAGTAGGAGCCATCTACAGATTCTTCCTTCAAGCACAGGTTTGTTTACCAGGTATTTCAATGCTGAGTGATCTGTGAAGAACTTGAACATACCTCCCAGTAGGTAATGACGAAACTTCTGAAGAGAATACACCATCGCAAGAGCTTCTCGTTCTGTTGTTGTGTAATTCCTTTCAGCTGTAGACAATTTCCTGCTTGCAAAGTACACTGAATGGTCAACAGAAGTCTCTCCTGGCTGAGTTAACATTGCTCCTAATTCAATACTGGAGACATCAATATGGACATGGAACTGTTTGTCCCAGTTAGGATGAACCAAGATGGGTGCACTTGCTAGCTTTTCTTTCAATGTGTTGAGGGTGTTAGTGCATTCGTCATTCCACATAAATTGCTCTGACTTCTGCAACAGTTTTTCTAATGGTGTTGTAATCCTTGCATAGTTGCGGATGAATCTTCTTGAGGGATATTTGGACTTGTCTGCATCTGTCAAACATTATTCTGAGTAAAGTTGCATGGTTCTTTAGTAAGTTGTAAATTGTCCAATCATCTATGCATACCTCTAGGAACTTATGGATATAGTCCCTAAATGTTGCGATCACTATTCGTGAAAATACTGTTGGCGCATTCTTTAGTCCAAAGGGCATGACATGGTATGCAAACGATTCCCATTCGATTGTGAAAGTGGTCTTCCTTTTGTCTTCTTCTGCTATTCTCACTTGATGATATCCTGAGAATCCTTCTGTGAATGAATAGGCTTCATTTCCTGCCACAATGTCGAGAACCTCATCACTAAACGGAGTAGGAAATGGATCATGAATGCATGCATTGTTGAGACCTCTGTAATCCACACATACACTAATCTCGGATTTCTCCTTTTTACTTTGTATTACAATGGGACTGACCCATTCTGCTTCCTCAACTGGAAAAAGCAGGCCTATTTTCAGCATTTTATCTATCTCTGCTTTAACTTTTTCCTTCACTCTTGGATTTAGGAGGTAAGGCCTATGTTTTACCAATCTTGCGTCTGGTTTTAAGACTATGCGCATTTCCCCCATGTCTCCTTTAATCCCCTTGAGCTCTGCTACTGAAGATGGGAATAAATCTTCATATTCATGCAATAGGTCAAAGATTTCCTTGGTTTTTTCTGTATCCCAGTAATCTCCGATAGACGCAATTTTGGGTTTCTTCGTGGTTCCAATGTTCAGCTTCTTAGTCTTCAAGGGTAACAGGTGTAGTCCTTCTGTGGTTGGTTCCTCCTGTATATCCCGCTCCCCTTCTTTCTCTTCAAAGTATACATGTCAAAGATTCTCTAAGTCGTCATCGTCCATCTCGCGATCTATCCGTTTACATGCTACTGATTCTTTGATTTTATGTTCTGAGAGCAGTGGTTCTTCGTCTTCCTGAATCTCTGGAAAAAATAGTACTCCTCTGATGGCTAAGAGTGCATCTGTAACTAGTTTTGTATCTCCCTGGAAAGAAAAACATTGCGTGAACCTTTCCGCAACTACTCGCCAGGTGCCAGTTCCTCTCTTCTTTTCCTCCGTCAAATACCAGGCTTGTGGAATTGTGTCCAGTGAATGTATGAAATTGTGCATCCACAGAGATTCTGGATACCCTGCTTTCTTCCAGTTATACTCAAAATTCCTTAAATGTTCTATGGGGTCAAAATCCCCTTGGTACTTTTCGATGAATTATGGTCCTGAAGCTTCTTGGAATCTAGCTCTTAATGCTATTGCAACATCTTCCCATTGTGGAAGAGAGTTGCGATGGTTGACTCACCATCTTGCTTACATGGATTGTATTGCTACATCCATAAGAGGGACTCTATGTTCTATTGGTACCTTTTCTTCTACTTTTGCAATAAATGTATTTACAGCATGCATATTTGATAGAGTCGGATATCCTCTTACCTCGGTACCAACCCAGTTGACTCCCCGAATGTCAGCACATCTTCTAGTGTTGGTTTCATATCCTCCCTGTTGTCAATCATCCCAAGCTATTTCTGAGCCTAAATCTGAACTCACTCCTCCAGCTTACGGTCCCTCCCGTTGTTGGATTGATATAATCTTCTCTCTTTCCTATTGTCATCTGGTAGAGTTGATCTAGAAGTTGAGCATCCTTTCTATTGTCAATAGTCTCCGTGTATCATGGTCCTTGATATGGGTCAAGTGGCTGAATTACCCTGACTTCTCCGTCCTCGAATATCATCAATTCCTTTTTCAAATCGATCATTGCATAATTCTCGAAGGCCCAATCTATCCCCAGTAAAGCAAGATAGGGATCCTTGTCCCCCATAATGGTTATCACCTCAAAATCTGTATATGTTTTCACTCCCGCAACATCAACTTCGACCTCTTCTAGCCTTCCTATGGGTACAATATAGTACTGGTTTGCCATTCGGAGTTGTATTGGTGAATATGTCAACTTTGGCCTCCCCAGTGCTTCCCATGTTTTTCTAGGTAGAATGTTGACGTCTGATCCTAGATAGAGCATTGTATCTTTGATTTGAAATCCCGTGACTTGAGTATTCACACGAAATTCCTTTCCAGTTCTTCTCTTGTTTCTTTTTATCCTTCTTATGTATTTTTCTGTTGAATTTCTTGATTCTCCTGGTTCTACATTTTCTTGCACCACCAACTCTAGATTTTGCGTTCGTTGTTCCAGCATTGGTGCGTTGGTTACAATTTTCAGGAACAGTCGGAACCATTCCTCAATCAATGTGCTTGTATGAGTCTCTTTATCTTTTTCAAAGGTTGGATGTGGAAGCTCAATACTTCTACTCCCCCCTATTTGGGAAAATGTTTCCACTGCCTCCTTAAAATATTGCTTCTGTCTATCCGGTCTGAAACCATTCTTTGGAGATGCGGGCTTGATCAGCTTTACCAAGTCCATACTCTGTGCATCCTCCCTTGTTTTCTTCCCTCCCTGGGTTATTATGGCTACACTTTGCATGGGCTGAGCTTCTACTATTCTCGGTTCCACATTTACCAGATTTGCTCCTCTTTGTTTGGCTCTTTCCTCCCACCTCTTAATCAACTCTAGGCAGTCTTCAGTTGCGTGTGTGTTAACTATACACTGAGAGCACCATGGTCTTCTGGGTAGTGGACATTCCCTTGCTACATGCCCTTCTTGATCACAATTATAGCACCTTACTTGGTCCTCTTCCTCCGATTCTGCCACCTCTCATTCCTCCTCCTTGGCCCCTTGGAGTCTCATTCACTCTATAAGATGGTCTGTCCAGTCGTTCTGCCAGTGCATCGAGGGCTCTACATTGCTCTGTATTATGCGTTGTAGAAGCACAAAATTCAAAGTATGTATTGTTTGGAACATTAGAATATTTTTGCAAAATTGGACATAGTCGTGGAGGATGACCAATGCCTTTGCATATTTCACAGTAGTCGGTTGCAGTCTGATTTTGTTGAGTGGGGAACCTTGGAAAGTGGGGTTACAATTGGTATAATCCTTGGGTATTTATCTGCGCAACTCCCCCAACTGGTGGAGCCCCCTGTGTCCCTGTCGCTAAAGTTCCTGCATTTTGCCCCTGCAACCTCGGGCATTTTGTGGCCACGTGTCCTTCCATCAGGCAATGGGTACACCACACGTTGGGCCTTGCAAGTCGTATCGGTTGAATGTCTTTCAGCTTCTCCGTTAAACTGGTTATCTGATGTTGTAGCCCTAATATGGAAGGGTCTTGTACCACTGCTCATCCTCTGAACTCTTGCGGATACCCCGCCATAGCTTCTATTTTCATGGCTTGCTCAAGGGCATCTTGTAGGGTATCAATATTCTATTGTGTCAGTGGAGTTCTTGTCAACGGAAGGAGTGCTTTAATAAACCAATCTCGTTAGTGATTTGGATCAATTGGGTAACTTAGTTTCCCAATCGCATCCTTGAACCTTCTCATCAGGTCCCAAGCCGTTTCTCCTTCCCGCTGTTTGATTTCCCACAACTCAGATAATCCTTGTTGATCTGTCTGAGGTAATTTAAATTCTTTGACAAATTCTTTCTTCACATCATTTATTGCTGGGTTTGGATGAGCTTCTGACCATTTAATGAACCAGCGAAGAGCTCTCTCTCTTAGAGTGGTCTGGAACTCAATCAACTTAACTGCCTCTGGTGTATGTCGAGCCCTCCATATTACTTCACAGAGATACAAATGTTGCTCCACATCATCGTTAACTCTCCCGGAGAATTCTAGGTATCGGGTGAACGATCCCGCCATATTTCCTTGTATGGGTGGTACTAAAATAGAACCTCTACTTCCTGCCTGAGAGATTGTACTACCATTACTGCAGCTAGTAGATATCTATACTGTAGACTTAACACTATTCAACTTGCTAAATTCCCGTAACTTAACAAAAAATTTATCAGGTGGATGATAGAGTACCAGGGGAAGGTCGGGACTAGAGCTACTTGAACTTTGGGGAATAGAATTACCTTGCGTTATGGGTGTCGGCCTCTCTCGGAATAGTTGCTCCATCGCAACATGCAGCTCCACATCGGATATCTCCTCGAGGCGTGCATCCTCCACATTGGACTTTTCTCCCTTTTCTCTTCGGGCTACGCTCCTATACACTTGCCTAACTTCCTTAATGGTCCCTCCTATTCCTTGGGATCCCATCTGACCTTCCCTTTCCTTTGTCATCTGCAGCGCCTTTTCCTTGTCCTATTGATTACTCTCCTGCTTCTCAAACTCTTTCATCACCCTTTCCCACCACTTTTCAACAATTTGCGCCCTCCGATGTGCTCGTCACTCTCTCAATCTACTAGAGGTTCCGGCATCCATATCCCTATTCCCCCTTCTTACTTATTTGTAGCATCTTTCCCTCAGTTCCTTCCCCCAAAACTGGAGGTTTAAGTCTCCATCTCAGAACTTTGAAATGCCATCAAACCCTCGTCCACCATTAAAGCTTTGATCCACAACGGGAATTACTTCAACAGTTCTCCCCGCAATCTAGATCTGAATATATCTTCGGCTTTTGTAAAGGATTGGTAACACTCAACTGTGAATTCCACAATGTATCCTTCCAAGGTAGATTGTACCCAAAAATCTACTGCTCAGGTCAAGTCCGTATCTAACCAATGGAGTGCTACTAGATCAGTGTGCATCCACTTGCGACAGACTCTACGCGATCCTCCTAGGAGTGACTTGATTTGTAGTCCCCACAACCAATTATAAAGCTCTTCAGGAAACTTTCCCCAGAAAATTTCGTACAAGTCACTTACAGATTCAGAAAACAAGACCCGATCTTTGACAGTCTTTTCCCTCTATTGTCGAAGCTCCGCTTGTTGCAATATGAACTGGTCTAATGATTATACCACCAGCTTCGTAGTTCCCTCAGAGATCCACGATATCATGATCTAACTCCTAAATGAATTTTCAGGTCTCGGCAACGGAAACATTTGTTGGCGAAAAAGGAGGTCTCTGGGCAAGACCCAGGTTCAGAGTTGAGGCCAACAAGGTTTCCGCAGTAGTCTAGCACAAAGCCGGATTTTTCACCCTACTCCAGAGAGCAGAGCGTCTCACCCAAGGCGTGTTGTGACCTTAGTAAGATTAGAAGACAAATGCAACCATGAAGAACATCTATGGGAACTTGGAAGCAACAAACATAACTCAACTCTCTGTATAAACTATCACTCATCAAAGCATGTTCAGAATGTTGAATTAAAATTTAAATTGGGCATACATTCATAGTAAGCAAATGACTATCAATCAACTCATAACATTACACACAGCAACAACTAGATTTCATTATCAATAACAGAACAGCATACATCTACTCCACAGAGTCTATTACAGTTTGATTCAGTACAACAGAGTTCCCACAGAGCTCTCCTAAGGCTCTGCTCTCCCTATCGGCCTTCTGCCGCACTGACTAACTAACTAACTCTCCTCCGTTGGCTGATTGCCTATTTGTTCCTCCGCCAATGTGACTGTCAGTCCTTCCTCTTTCCCTGCTCCGCTGCTTTCCGCTTCTTCTTGATTACTGGGAGTTTTGCAGATTGTTCTTGTCTCCCATATCTGCCATTTGCATTGTTCTCCGCAACTGCCGCACCACCTATCTTCCGGTTTTCCGCAACCGTGACAGCTCCATGTCTACCTTGATTGTGTTCCGCCACCTATCCTCCAACCTTCCGCAACTCAAAACTGTTTCTTTTTCAAAACAAAGGCCCCAACACAGATCGCGACCACTTCCGTACAGCGTCGTATGGATCCGACTAACGCAGTAAAAAAGTCTGACTTTTTTTTATTTTAATTTTTAATTTTTGACTTGAGTTGGGTTAGAAGGTGGGTTAGTGTTGAGTTAGGGATAGAATGAAAAAGATATAAGCTCTCTTTCACCTCTCATTTACTCACTTGTGTTTTTGGAGAGCTTGGAGAAGAGAGGAGAAGAGAGCTTGGAGAAGAGAGAGTTGAGGAGAGCTTGGAGGAGTGAAGGAGGAGTAAAGAAGGGCTTCCATCTACAAGAGCTAAAGAGGTAAGTGCAAACCCCAAACTTTGTCATTTTTTTGTCATTGTTTTTTGTATTTTCTCTCCTCCCTCTCCTACACTTTCCCATTCTTTCTTCTTGTTCATTTATTTGCAAGTTGTCCACCATCTATATTCATATTCAAAGACGATGTTTTTTTGGCTTCTATGTATCATTCCACTCTTGATTTTGATGATGGTAAGGTGTAGTAGAAATAGAAGAGAAGAACATGAAGAAGAACAACATAGTGGTCCCCATATGAGTGACCCAATGTATGATGAAGAGGAAGGGTTTGAAGAGGAAGGGGATGATTTTGATGAAAACATTGAAACACAAGAGGGGAAAGCTGCATTGACACCCTTTTGAAACTATGTGACCAAACTTGAAGGGGGAAAAGGTGGTGGAAGCTACAAGTTTTTGTGCCCTTATGGTAGTCATGGAGGAAAACCATATAGTGGTTCATATACCCGTGTGAGGAGGCATCTTTGTGGGGTGATGGACAGTGATGGAAAAAAGGGTGTCGTGGGGATAGCAATTTGCCCAAAGGTTCCAGCTTAACAAAGAATAAAATACATCCAAATAGAGGAGGTTGCACAACAAAAAAGAAAGAAACAAAAAACTCAATCTGAATCAAGTGCAACCTCTAGATTTGGTAGCTCATCTCCTCATGGTATTTCTGCAAGCTCTGGAGGTTAAAAAAACAATAGCAGATTTCCTTAATGTTGCTAGGAGGGATGATGTGGATGGAAAGATAGTCTGATTTCTTTGTGTTTGCGGTGTAACATTCAATGTGCTTCGCTCTCCCTATTGGCATGAAATAGTAAAGGCCATCAATGAAGCCCCAAAAGGATACAAGTCCCCCAACTATGAAAAAGCTAGAACAATGTTATTAGAAAGAGAAAAAGGAAAGGTTCAAGTAGCTTTGACACGTTTTACAAATGAGTGGGTGGATAGTGGGGTATCCATTGTATCAGATGAGTGGACAAATATCATAAACCAACATTTGATAAATGTTCTTGGTGTTTCTGCTAGTGGTGCAATGTTTATTGCATGTCATGATTCCTCCTCTGTCAGTGCAACTTCCCAAAACATTGCAAATCTCCTATTGCAATCAATCAGAGATGTTGGTCCTAGTAAAGTGGTTCAAGTGATCACAGATAATGCAACAAATTGTAAGGGAGCAGGAAAAATTATTGAGCGTACTTATCCACATATTTTGGTCTGGGTGCTTGGTGCACACATTGAACCTTTTGATGCATGATATTGTGAAGCATAAAGAATGTGGGTGGATTAATGAGCTTTACAAGAGAGGGAAGCAACTCATTAAATTTATCACAGGGCATACAAGGGTAAACTACTTCTATGGCACTTACTCCAAGTTGCAGTTGCTTAAACTTGCAAAAACAAGATTTGCAAGTTATTACCTCACCTTTAGGCGGCTAGTGAAGGTGAGACAAGCTTTAACTAATATGGTCACCGCTGAATCATGGGAGGAAATTAACACTGATAGAGATGGTGCTAATGCAGCTGAGGACACTATTCTTGACATGTTATTTTGGTCACAGGTTAAATATGTTTTGCAATTCACCAAACCAATTTATTACATGATCAAGTTTGCAAATTCAAATCAGCCAATAATTGGGGAGGTGTATGAGCAAATGGATAACATGTTGGGGCGGATTAAAGACATTGTTGAGCCTAGAGATATCACCTTGTACAATTATATTTGTGCAGAGGTGGTAAACCGATGGCATATGCTAAATGTTCCATTGCATGCATTAGCATATGTTTTGACACCTAAATACTATCATCCATCATGGCTTTCAACCCCAACACCTGGGGGAGGGGGAGGGGGAGCAGGAGAAAACCACACCTAGATCCAGAGGTCCTAGAAAAATATATGATTGCATTGACTAGATTAGTCCCTGATGAGGAGGAGGCACACTTGGTACGGAAACGGTTGAGCAGTTATACGCTTTCCACAGGTCCATTTGGGAGCATGCATGCTATTAGAGATCGAGAGAGCTTTTCTTATATTGAGTGGTGGAACATGCATGGAGGTGCTACTCCAATTCTACAAACTTTGCCATTGCGGGTGCTATCACAGGTGGTAAACACTTCTTCTGCAGAGAGGTGTTGGAGCTCTTATTATTTCATCCATAGTGTTAAAAGGAACAGGTTGAGTTTAGACCGGGCAGAGAGCTTGGTTTATGTTCATTACAACTTGCGATTGTTGTCCCATTATTGTGATGATGCAAAGAAAAATAAAGACCTTAAGGTTTGGGACAGGTATCCAGAGGAGGCCAATTTGGAGGATGGAGTGTTGCAATTAGAGCAATTAGAGGATGCTCTTATCCATCATGATGATGATCGAGTTGAGATGCCACCCCCCACTGGTCCCTTGCTTCCTAGGTTCCATGGTTCAACACCAACTGCAGGGGCTTCGTCTTCATCAGTTGCAATGCCAATGCCACAACTTCCACAGCCACCACCTTCTTCATTGCCACCACGTGGAGGCCCACCATCACGTACTCTTCATGGTGGAAGGAGGAGATATTAGTAGATATTTTCACAATTTACTGCTTTTGTCATAGATTAGACTTGTACGCTTGTTGTGAATTTGAACTTTTTTGTCTTGGTGGTGGCCAAGTGGCCTATTTTGTAAACATTATTATTTGAATTTTGGACATGACTAATATTGACAGTTGCTCACTTGATAGATAATATGCTTTATGTTTTATAATATGGTTAAATGTTTTGTGTTTTACAATATGCGGCATGCTTAAATGTTTTATAGTATGCTTAAATGTTTTAAATGTTTTATGTTTTATAGTATGCAGCATGCTTAAAAGTTTTATCATGCTTAAAAATTTGATGTATGTTTGTAATTGCTAGGATCTAGAATCTAGATGGTTGATGCTCGAATAATTAATTATTGATGTACAATGGAATCATGGATGTCATATCTATCTTGATTTATGTAAAAATATGCATGTTTTCATGTCTTCTACAACTAATATGGCATTTGGGATGTTTGTTTTGAATATAAATGCAAAAAAAAATATATATATATATATATATATACTAGACGCTTCCAAAATTTTTGGAAAATCACGCTTCCACGTCCCCACTTCGTGCAACGTTGATCCAGAGTTAAGATGGATCTAGGCTGGTGGTAAAACCAAATGCACTAAGCCAATCATTGGTTTGCTTGCTATTAACATCAAATTTAAGGCTTTTATTAAGAGTTATTAAGGGTATGTCACTAATAAGAAATAATTTAAGTCAATAAGTATTAATACAAATATTAGAAGGAATATTAAAGTGATCCCCTTACCTTAGAATAAAAAGATACATAATTTAAAATAGCGAACATTCAAAATATTTAAAAAATTACTCCTTCAACGTACATTAAGAAGCCCCTCCTTAATACCCAACGGTCAAATGATCATGGTTTATTGTCACATAAGGAAGTTAAGTCTCCTACAAACAAGGAACCCTACCCAACGTACCTATGTTATATATTAAGAGACCTTTGACATAAATGAGGGGAACGTGAGCTTAACGAATATCATCTTTCTGAAGCTTGATTACCCTACAAAATTCAACATAGAAATTCTTGTTTTGGGGTTCGGTTTGCAACTTGAAATAGGTCCGAGTTTTGTTTAATCTAAATTGCAAGTTGGATTTTGGCTAAGCATGCAAAGATTTGCAGATTTCGATCCTTTACAAGTGAAAATCACTACAAGACACTTATAATAGTCATCGCATAATAACGTGAGGTCTATTTCTGTTCTTGATTGCAAGATGGAGGTTCGGCCTTAGGTAGGACTGCATTACAGGTCTTACAAATGACATTTGATGGCTCTGATACCTTCAATAAAGATCACTGCATCTTAAGCGAAGAAGAGACTCAATCCTAAAGGAGACAGCTTGTTTTTGGTCCTGAATAAAAGTTTTTGTCCTCCACTACATGGAAGACCATACCTAAAGGTCTCAGACTTTAAGAAATTGCATTATTTCAGATAGCAAGGGTCTCAATTATTTTTTGTTTTTAACTGGACTGTGTGTTGAGCAAAGGACATCATAAAAGGACGTTTGGGCTTTGTTCAGATTCGGTAAGTATAATTGTTAAATTTTTGTATAGTAATTAGGACTGTAATAAGTTGAGGGCACTAATAGTTTGTTGTGTCGAGTTAAGGATTGCATTACAAGTTGTGGTTATTAGTGAGGATTGTGTCCAATTATGTTAAGGTTTGCATTTAGTGTTGTAGAGTTGTGTACCATGCTTGATTAAGGTCTGTATAAAATTTGTAATCAACTGTTATTTGGATTCTTGTATAGTATTCATGTGGTGTTGTTAGGTCTAGATAGAATTGAAGGTATTCATTAGGTTTGTCCTAGTCAACAGTCTGTCCAATCTTAGAATGACGGTAATGAGAACAAGCCAAAACATAAGGACAATAAGCAAGACAGAACCTCACTTCAGGTACGTACTACAGTCATTTAATACTTGTGCTTTCATTATTATGTACTTACATGTGTATTGCAGGCAGAGGTAAGTTGAAGGGTATTTTGTTTTTCTTTTGGGTTTGGGCCTCGTTTGGGAAAATTTGTATGCAGGTAGAAGAAGACTCAAGGACATCCAAGAAGACATTCAAGAACTTGAAGAGACAAATTATCACCTCTTGAAGGAAGTATTACAATGAGATAATTCTTGAAGGCAGAACAACTATCTTGTCACATCATCAACAGTTGTCCATGTATGAAGAAGCATTGTCAAGGTCAAGAGTCAAATCAATGTAACTGGGCCATTATCTCTGGTACGAGAGCCCATATTTGTAAAAGAGTCAAATTGCCTAAGAGTTGTAAAAGGCATTGTTGGGAAAGTCAGTTTATTGTCAAAGTATGGCGGGATAAAGGGTTTAGGTCATAAGTATTGTTGGTCAGTGAAAGTATAGTCATTGGAAATCATTGTATTTTGGATCATTGTCCCTGGTACGGGAGTCCACATTTTCCATTTTATTTTGTCATTATAGGGTGGTAGGGTGGTGCTAGGTTGGTGAACGAAGTCACCTGGTCACCTTCAAGTTGGGGTCTGTAAACACTTCAGGGTGGTAGGGTCGTACTAGGGTGAGTTGTGGCTCACTAGCGTGTTGGGGCATCCTTTCAACTAGCTGCTGATAAAACTAGGGCATTGGGGCGTCCTTCCAGTGGGGGCTGGAGAATAATGTTTTTCTAGATTTCTAGGAAGTTGTAGCTTTCTTTTCAGTTGGGGCTGGAGATTAAAGAACTTATTAGAAAAGCGTTCAGTAGTTTTTCATCCAAAGGGGGTTTTCCACCTAAAATCTCGTGCCTACTATCTCTATCTTTTGCATCATTGTTTATTGTTTTTACTGAATAATTATAATAACCGAAGATTAACTAATGCTCTGAAAAGGATTAATAAAGTGCTAACTGCTAAGAAGTATTGATTCACACGCCCCTCAGTATTTCCAACACTTTCACATTAACCATTGAATTGAAGATATAATTGACATTGTGACATACCTTGAGGAATTGTTAATTGAGAACATTGATAATCTTGAAGAGTTCCCATTGGCGTCCTTTTCACGATCGTAATTGTCTCTACGTAAACATCATGGATAAGTGCTCTAAATTTTCTTATTGCCATTATTGTCATTGATTGGATATCTATTGGTGAATTACCCTGAAGAGCATATACCTTGTGGTCATCTAATAAGTGAGCAATTATATCTTGTTTATCTCTTGTATCTTGTTGGCACTAAGTGAAATTGAGCACCTTCATCTTGTGTATAAGATTGTGTCTTAGTTCATTGTTAAGTACTCCTTGTCAAAAGATAATGATAACTAAGTACTTAAAGTCATAAACAATCTTAACTCAAGAACACTCATCTTGCACTACATTCTAGGCTTAGATTTGCATTAATTAATTTACCTCCAAGCATAAGCTTGGTTGATAGAAAGGTAGAAATTGTTGGTTTCTAGTAGCATCAGATGTGCTCTAAGTCTCAAATTTTGCATGGAGGCTTAGACACATGTATTCCAAAGAACCCAGAAAGAGTTTTTGGAAATTCCACTCAGATTATGTTCTATGGAAATAATTAATTATTTTTAATGGGACCCTAAGTCTAAACTGACTTAGGAAATTAAAATAATTAAAGGATATTTATTAAAATAGAGTGAGAATCTTCTAGAAAAGACAGAGATCAAGTCAAGTTAATCTTAGTCATTGATTAACGATTTAATCTCGGTCGTTGAAGACTCAACGAGAAGATTACAAGGACTTGATGGATCATTTGCAAAACACATCGAGAGAGAAAATCTAGAGATCGAAATTCTTTAGTGAGCAGTGCTCAGGGAGAAAATCAATCGAGAAGATTCTTGCAGAGAGGGGCAGAGATAATTTCTAGTTAGAAGAGTTTCCTAATCCGGAGAGTGCAAAGCATAGGAGGCAGTAAAAGCCACAGAGGGGCAGTGCAGAGCTAGCCACGAAGAGGCTACGCGGGGACTGTGCAGTGCTTCAGAGGGAATTCGAAATTTTGTTGAGGAAACAGTTGGAGTTCAGTGCCAGTAACCAGAGGGAGTTTCCAGAGGCCAAAAGGGCCTCCTTTCCAGGCAGCAGAGAAATCCAGCGCAGAGAGAGAGGGCAGCTTCAAACTGCGCAGGGTGACGCAGTCACTGCGCAAAGGCAACGCAGAGCAGCTCATCTCGAGCTAAGGTCAATGCCGGATTCCCGTGGCAGAGTGAGATCTTCTCACAAGATTTTATATGTCAGTTTTCTTCTGTATGAATTGTCAGTTTCGACAATCATAGATTTGTACTCAGAAAATTACTACATAATAAACAAACCCTCAATTGCTGCACCGGTTTTCCCGCATTGGGTTTTTCCGGGGACATTGGTCAGTTTTCTAGTTTATGTGTTTTGTTCTCTAGTTTTTGTGTTCTCTGGTCCAATAGCCACTTGAGGTGAAGTCTTTGTGATTTGAGCCTTGACCAAGGGTGTGAAACTCCTTGTTCCCTGCCACTAGTGCCAAGTCCATTGAACAAACCCCTAATGATAACCAACCTTCAATTATAAAATTCATAAAATGCAAATTGCACCATAATGGCCTCGGCATAAAAAATGACAAATAAGACTATCAAATTCTAGGTCAGAAGAAACGAGCAGTGAGTGTTTAAAACTTTGAAGCATTCAAATGGTTAAAACGTGTCTCATGGTTCTCACCTCTCTAGCAAACTTTTAATCACTTCCCCCATGTCCATAACTTCAAATGCCAAAGATACCAAGGAACAAGAACTTTTCAAATGTATAACGACCTCATTTCACCAGTAACCCTGATGATTGGACCTCCTTCTGAAGAAAACCTTCAACAGTCTATTGGTCTAGTATTGTCCTTAGAGCAATTTAGGAGGATTCAAAGGAGAAACAATTTCAGCGTCCAAATTTTTCCATATACTACCTTAACAATTTATTTTAGTTGGACAAGCCCACTATAAGACAACCATTAACTTTCTCTGAATGAGCAAGTTCTCAAAAGAATCATTGGCATACCTCCTAGATGTGAAACCTATATTAACTAGGAAAAGCAAAATACTCAATTTTACTAATGCAGCTCACAGAACCAGCTTCCAAATTAGTTGGGCCTCAATGATAACTCTACA
Source organism: Pinus albicaulis (assembly GCA_034641835.2). Taxonomy (NCBI): domain Eukaryota; kingdom Viridiplantae; phylum Streptophyta; class Pinopsida; order Pinales; family Pinaceae; genus Pinus; species Pinus albicaulis. The sequence goes on along the minus strand of CM076569.1, from coordinate 56,601,702 downwards.
ACTATCAAAGGCCTATCTAAATCTGGGTTTGATATGCACCTCTTGCAAAGCTAAAGGTTGTATATCTCAAGCTCCAATTTTTTATACCTCAACAACCATTTCCGTGAACTCTAGAAATACATCCTCAAGCTGCATACTGATACCTGGGCGTATGAGACAGGGGTTCAAACGGGTTCATGGAGTGTTCACATTCAAGGCACCCAATAATTCACGGGCTAGATTCAATGCATTCCCACAAACCAATGCCGATCATTTTTATCAGCACAATACAAGAAATGGTACTTTTGGGAATAGATTGTAGTTTTCCTCTTTTAGCACATAAATGAGCCAATTGGAGCTTTGATCCCAAAATAAAATGCGTTCTAAACCCATGTTTACATAAAATTGCAAATATTCAAGAGCATGTCGGCTACAACAAAGTCCACATTGTCAGCGAACATACCCAAAATATTGCATTATTGAATCTATCCGTTGACATCTATGAACATAGAAATTATAAAACCGTTAATCAATATATCTTAAAATCCCAGCACATTAGCGTAGGTTTTACGAGCTTAAAACCTCCTCTCTCCCTCCCTTAATCTGCCCTGTATCGAGGATATTCACAGATATTTAGGTCTTCAATGATAGCATGAGATATTAAAGATATTTAGGTATTGAATGAAAGCTTGGATACTAAAGAAATACTTTCTGACTTACTGGGATCCCAACTCGGTTTATTCACTGGTATGGACTCTTGGGACTTGGATTGTGATGGAGGTCTGCTGAATAGCTCGGGCTTGTGATCTTTTACAGAAGATGATTTTGTTGGTGCCGTGGGATTCGGACTTCTGAGCCACCCTGTTGCTCTACGTAGAGTCTGCCCCATGTTTTCTTCAGTTAAATAAGATCAATCCTGCACAGTCCCCGACTCATAAATCGTTACAAAAAGATTTATAACATTTCCACATTTACAAAAGACCAAAATCTTAATCGCAAACGACGACTATAGAAATCGAAATTGGTCGATGCAGTACCAGCTATCGTTGGAATGTGAAAAACCAAAAAATGAATGGCAATTTAGAGTGCATTATCATCATGTCTCTGCCAACTACCCGAGAAAAGAAATTGCATTTATCAAAGGAATGTTGCCTACCAGACGCCTGGAGCTCTTCATGTGTGTAAATAAAGGCCTTACACCTGCTACGTCTCGGCTGGACACATTCGGTTGTTACTGTTTGATTTGAAGCTCAAACAACTGTAAAGTATTACGAAAATACACATATTGTTTTCGTCAATTGATTTACGAAATTTAAAAGAGAAGATGCCATTCTCGTTAATTTGCAATTCTTTTAAGAAAAAGTGAACAGAGAGCACTTCTATTTGGATTTTTTAATTTTTATGTTTTCAAATAATTAATTAATTTATTTTATTTAGTGTGGAGTTTAATTTTTATTAAAATAATTTATTCAAATTTTATAGTAAAAGATTGAGGGTTAAGTCACATACGGGAAATAATAAAATTCTAATGGAGTAGAGATTCAACTCCCAAATCTTAATTTTGGTGACAAAATCCTACACATAAATATTATTTCAACACCATGATGCCTGGATCTCTGGGCACCCAACCACAGCAACAAGATCAACTGCAGGTGACGACGTCTTTAGGACCTTCTATTGACATAGACATAGGTGTCGAAGACTTCTTTCAAATCATGTCGGAACCGTCACCTTTGCCCGATTATTGATTTCGATGCGACAACAGGACTTTTCAGGAACTATTTAGGAGATTGGAAACCCTTGAATCCTCTAACCAGGCACTAAAAAGAGAGGTCGATGAACTGAGGAACAAAGAAGTTGTAATGGAAGGCGAGAATGGTTCACTGAAACAGTTGTTGAGGGACAACAAGGAGCAAGCAGTTCACCACCACCCCTTTAATGTCACTCTACACGATGAACTTCTCGATCTGAAAAACAAACAGGAGGAGATCAAAGCTCAGCAAGCAGCCTTTAAACAAGAAACAGAAACACACATCAACTCATGGGCACAGGTTGCTTGAGGAATGGGTACCCCTCGCACCCCCTCTAGCCGCAGTTGAGGAGGTGGTACAATCTAAACTCATGGAAGAATGCACTAGATAAGCGCGAGAATTGAACCTCAAAGTGAGAGGGCTTCCTTTGTCTCTCACATCCTCAGACCCCATGGTGGTTGGGACCCTGTTCCTCAATGAAAAACTAGATCTCCAGGATGTGACCCTTGATAGGGCTTGGCTTGGGTACGATTCCACTCTCTTTCTCCGGTTCAGGTCGGCGGCTAATCACCTTCGGGCTCTTAGAGCTAAGCGAAAGCTATTCTCACTTCCTAGTAAGATCCTCCTTGATGAAGATCTCACTAAAACACAGGTTGTTGAGCTCAAAATCTCTAGGGAGTTGGTTACAGCAGCACGACAGGCAGGGAAATGGGTAGTTATCAGGAACCTCAAAGCAGTGATTCGAGACACTTTACCACCTGAGTGGAAGCCCCATTCCGGGTCCTCCAAATGACAGGCTCGTTCGGGGAGGCAACACGGGGCATCAATTTCCGTTGGTTGTTGGAATGGGAATGGGTCTTTTTGGGCATTGACAGGGCTATTATATGATGCTCTTCGACTGTGGGATATCTTATTCGTCACTGATACGCATGAGAGTCATGTTTGACCTCTCCCAGACATTACAGGTTACCATAAGTTCTCAGCTTGTAGGCAGGAGACGAGGAGTTCTGGTGGTACCAGAGGTTCTGGGGGAGCTGCTTGCTTCATCAGAGATTCCTTTCAGAGCAGGATTTCTTTGGTGGTTGTGAATGAGTTTGCGAGGTTTATGTGGGTTCGGGTTCGAGGGGTCTCTCCTCTCCCTAGGGACATTTACATTGTTGTTTGTTACTTCCCTCCTGCTTCTTCATCATATGCCATTCATAATGGGCCTGGCGGGGACCCCTTTATCGATTTGTATGTCGGCATAGCCCAGTATTCAGCAGTTGGGGAGGTTATTCTTCTAGGTGACTTCAACTGCCGCACTAGAGCCCTTCAGATCCCTCTTCACAATCGGTTTGAGGACGTGTACTGCATCTAGGAGATCGATCCAGAGTCAGTGGGATTTCACAGGATGTCTTATGATGCGTTGGGGCCCCTTACTACCTATGGTCGACATCTTTTACACTTGGGCAAATCTCAGGAGTTGTTGATTCTTACTGGCCTTCTGCGTTTTCCAAACTCTCGCTTTTTCACATGTCAAGCTCATGGTGGAGGAGCAAGCATTGTTGATTATGTCCTCTCTAGCCAGAACCTCCTCCCTTTCATTCATCGCTTTTTTGTTTCTCCCATCCCCTTAGCTGACCATGCTCTTCTTTCTTTCTCTCTTCGTGCTGACAACCCCCCTATTCTCACCGCACCTCCCCTCAAGGGCTCACCACGTACTACTTTTCTCTTTGATGAGGGTGACCTAGACATCTTCTCTTCCCACCTTCGCCAGATTCTCCCCTCCATGGACCAATTCTCACTATTTGACTCCACATCAACCAAGTACAACTGTCTCTCATCCATCATTTTGGACGCTGCCCTTAAGTCCTACCCCCACTCTTGCTGTCCCACTTCCACCTCTCATAAACCCAAATCTTGCCCTATGAATTGATGGTATGATGAGGAATGCAAAGCTCTCCACCACCAGCTTCGACATGCATTCATCCATACTCACCCCTCCTACCCCAATATCAAAGCCTCATATCATCACCTCCTCCGTCGCAAGAAACATCTCTTTGTCTCCTAGACAAGACGTGACTTGTGTACCTCTCTTGCTCACTCCCCTAGACACTTCTGGCATACTGTCCTCCCTTGCCACTCTCCCCTCCCCTCTGACCTTAACCCCCAGTCCATGTTCTCCCATGTGTCCACCCTTTATGACATCCCAGGGCAACCCCAGATTCAGGTGACCTCTCGGCACTCTTTGGGTTTCATATTCTATGATAGTGACATCAGAGAGGCCATTTGGGTGGTGAACAACAACAAAGTCGCAGATGAGGATGGTTTCCAAGCAAAGTTCATAAAACACAGCCTTCGTGCTTTGGTTCCCTACTTGGTTGATCTCTTCAACCATGTGGTTTGTACAGGTTTCCCATCGACATGGTCTTAGCACATCATTCACCTGATACACAAATCAAGGCCCAGCTCAGATCCCAACAATTATAGGACTATCATGGTGGGCCACACATTCTCCAAACAATATGCTACATCCCTCCACCTCCAAATCTCCAAGGAGCTTTAGCGGAAACAACTTAGAGCTAGAGGACAAGCTGGATTTCGACCTGAGCACCAGACTATTGACCACATCCTTATACTTAGGGCCATCATTGAGGAGGCACGACATCGCTCTTTGAAAATCTATTGTTGTTTTGTAGACTTTCGAAAAGATTTTGACTCGATCCCTAGAGAAGCATTATTCCAGAGACTCAAAGATATTGGCATCTCAGAGACCCTCTTGTCAGCCATCATGCACTTATATGAGTTGATCCTTGGTCGTCTACGCACAGTACATGGGCTATCAGATTTTATCCATACTCGGCCTACCTTTCATCAGAGTCCATTGCAGTAGTGAGTCCTTCGGCTCGATCCCGATGTTGGTATGTTGGAGTCTCAGATCTCCTTGCTTCAGTTGGTATCAAGATAGACCAACTCCCTCCATTCAAGTATTCTTTGTGTGCACTGGGCCACCTCCTACCAACCAAACAAGAGATGAATAAAATCATCTGAGAGGATATTTATAAGAAATATGTACAGGTTATTTGGATAAACCCTCAGGAAGGGTTACGTCCGAAGATGGATTTCTATGTTGAGCACTTCATGTCGTTGAGAGATGGACTCATTGTTCGGCCCCATTACACGCTTCGCCATTGGATGTACGCACTTCGGATTCCCTTGGGTCAGATCAGAGTAGGTTCTCATAAATTGCGGATTGAGACTGACCATCAGGTTGCACAGTTAGACAGGAATTGCCAGTTGTACCACCTCAAAGAGACTGAGCTGGAGGAGAACCTCCGAGAGACTGAGCTGGAGGAGAACTTCATCTTCCACTGCCCCATTTACTATGAGATTTGTGGGAGATTCAATTGCTTGTTATGAGGGATCCAGACCTTATCTAGCTTCTTTCGATACCCAGACCAGAGATGTCTAGCCTTGTACATACAGGAGGCCACGAGACTTAGCACACAGATTCTCCAGCCTCCTCCTAGAGCAGATCCTGTGCAGCGGATTACGTCATTTTTTACAGTGCTCCAGTCAGCAAGAGGCATGAAGCGACAAGTTAATAACATTGTTGCCTCAGACTCTAGATCAGTGCGGGCTAGAGGAGCCATCCCCCTAGCACAGGGACCCCTGAGTCATTACCAGACCAAATATCTTACTAGCAAGCAGTTGAGATCACCCAGTCATCAGCGACATATCACTTCTTCTCGGCAGCGACGTGATAGAGGCTCCAGATCCTCCCCTAGCCCTCCCTCGGGACAACACTCCATCTTGAGTTTTTTGCGTTCAACCTCGAGTGTTAGGAGAGAGATTTAGTGGACCATTATCTTGCGCCCTCTGCACTTGGAGTCCAGGACTTTCCTCATTTTGGTTTCCAGGCATTATGTTTTTCTTGCTTTATTTCTTATTTCTTTCTCTTTATATAGGAGACCTTTTGGTACTCCTCCTTGTATCGACGTCATTGTACTCTGCAGTCGCATTGACCTACTTTTGTAGTCATTCGTTGGACATTAATATAATTATCTTATCTTATCTTATCTATCCAATATTATTAACTCCAATATTACGACATATAAATAATAAATTATATTATTATGTCATTGCAGTATCATTTAGTAATCATGTTAGGGTATTTTTTAAGTCGTACATAGAAAAATTTTCAATATTTCAAGTTTTTTCAAAGTTGAACTTTAGGTTTTTTTTTAAATTGAGGCTGACATAGGCCCACCACCGACACTAAGGCTATGCAGACCGAGGATCTACATCATCCTCTGCCCATAAATAAAAATAAAATATATATATTTATATTAAATGAAACATATACTGACTTATGAACGCATCCTCTCGTCCTGAAACAATGCTTTATCAGCAGTCAATATGATCATGCAAGGGATTTAAAAATCAAATGGGAATGCCATTAACGATGTGAATTTGTCCTCATTAAAGCTCTCATAACTGGTAAGTGCATTGTAGGACTAAAATACAGTGCGAATTCAATGCGACATCTACCAAAACTTTACTTAAACTATTGTTTCTCCATTGGACTATTCTAAATTAGTACTTCAAAAAGTAATTTTGATTGTTCTTTGGAATTTTACAAGGAAATGGATGGCACAGACTCCATCATTGGCAACCATCTTCGTCCAAAAATCTTATGGTCCTTGTCCTTTAACAAATATTTAAATTATTTCGACCTTCATGATTATGACAGAAAGTTATTGCAAGCCATTGATATTATCACATGAATTATTGTGTTGATTGAAGGGGAGGTTTTTCTTTTTTGTAAATAAGATAGATTATATTATAATACAAAAATTATATCTACATTGAAGTCTGTAAGGTGCGAGCCAGATGCTCCAGCACCGAGTTAACAAAACATGTCTTTTCTTCCTCTGAGAGGTCCTTTTTACAATGATCGGAGCTATGGAGAACTGTAACAAAATTTACAAGGCTGAGAACTGTAACAAAATTTACATTGCTAGAACCCATACAAAACCGAACGGTAAACCTAGAGACAGGAGTAGACAAGTAACATAAACAAGTAGAGAAGAGAGACCAGTAAAGAACATAAACCATCTCTGACAGCCACATCCAGGGTCTTCATTCCTCTGTCGGGTCTTCATCTAGGTTGATAGGCATCTCGTGAGTGTTGCTAGCATGAGTGGAATCCGCCACGGGGTCGTTGGAGGAGGCATCGACCAGTTTCCTTCTTTACACTGGGTGAGATTCCGCCAGCGTGGGAGCGCTCTTTTCTGCATGGAGAAGTGGTGGGTATCCTTGATAACAAATTTGCAGTGGTGCACTGCTTCAACAAAAACCACGAACTTGTCCGTGAGCATATCAATTCTATTTTCCAGAGTCTTCGTCGCCTCCACTTGCTCCTGCATCGCCAAGCCGAGGGTGGTCTTTAATTACCAGTAAAGTTCAATGGTTTTGTTGTACAGATTTTCCCTGGCCCGAGTGAGGCCTGGATCTGTAAGGTGCGAGCCAAATGTTCCAACATTGAGTTAACAAAATGGGCCTTTTCTTCCTCTGAGAGGTTCGTTTTACTATGAGCTATGGAGAACTATAACAAAATTTACAAGGGCGAGAACTGTAACAAAATTTACATTGCCAGAATCCATACAAAACCGAGCAGTAAACCTAGAGACAGGAGTAGACAAGTAGCATAAACAAGTAGAGAAGAGAGACCAGTAAAGAACATAAACCATCTCTGACAATCGTGTCTAGGGTCTTCATCCTTCTGTCAGGTCTTCATCCAGGTTGATAGGCATCTCGTGAGTGTTGCCAGCATGAGTGGAATCCACCAGGGGGCCGTTGGAGGAGGCGCCGACTAGTTTCCTTCTTTACACTGGGTGAGATTTTGGCAGTGTGGGAGTGCTTTTTTCTACATGGAGAAGTGGTGGGTATCCTTGATAACAAATTTGTAGTGGTGCACTACTTCAACATAAACCACGAACTTGTCCTTGAGCATATCAATTCTATTTTCCAGAGTCTTCGTCACCTCCACTTGCTCCTGCATCGCCAAGCCGAGGGTGGTCTTTAATTGCCAGTAAATTTCAATGGTTTTGTTGTACATATTTTCCCTGGCCCAAGTGAGGCCCGGATCAGGGATCCACTCGAATTCATGGTCAACACTCTTCATCGTCACTATGTGCCTTAGGACCGTAGCCCTCGCTTCCAAATTCTCAATTCACTCCTGGGTGTTTGGATTGATGACAATCACATAGGACAGAGTAGCCCGCCTGGCCAAAGATTCGGCCCTGGTTATGGGTGGAGCACTTGGATTGTTCCAACCGTAGGCCTCACGCCCGCGACCTTTACCACATCGAGGGGAATGGCTGGAGCCTCGTCTTGGGGCCATACATGCGAGGGATGGAAACGAAAGTGGGAAGAAAAAGGGGAGCAAGGTGAAATGAAAACCGAGAAAGCGAGATGACTGGGAGCAGGGGAAGGGTCATCATATAGGATGGAGAGCTTAGGGGAGCGGGACGACGTGAGGCGAGGATTGAATGCAGGCGGTGGGGAGTGTTGCGCCATGATGCAAAGGACATAGGCGAATAGGGGTGAGTGTTGGAGAGACGACGCTCAGGAGGGGATGCGGCGTGACCACCTATATCCATAGTAGAGCCAACATAGGGATTATGAATTGGGTTCAGAGACATTTATAACGACTTCGTCCGGAGGGTGATTGTGACCGGTGATCTCGGTGCCATTGGGATCATCAAGTCGGTTGTCCTTTATCATTTATGATCAGACACTGCTGACGCAATCTCCCCTCTTCCAGATCATCCCAAGCAACTAAACGCAAACGTTGTGGTCCTGTGGATGAAGGGAAAGTTAATGGTTATTATCTTAGGGGAAAAACTTGATCTCTTGCTTGGCCACCTGCATATTCACCTAATTAAATATTAAAACTATTTATGTTTTTCATTCAATCAGATAATTAAAAGTATTTCAGTTCATTCAATCAGATTTTAAATTTGTGTGAAGATCTCTTGTCCAACCTTATATATATATATATATCTATATATATATATATATATATATATATATATATATATATATATATATATATATATATAGTATATAAAATGCAGTTGATACTGACTTATGCATGCGTCCTCTCGTCTTGAAACAATGCTTTATCAACAGTCAATATGATCACGCGATGGATTTAAAAATCAAATGGGAATGGCATTAACGATGTGAATATGTCCCCATTAAAGCTCTCATAACTGGTAAGTGCATTGCAAGACTAAAATACAGTGAGAATTCAATGCAACTCTCCACCAAAACTTTGCTTAAACTATTGTCATTATGACTGACGGTAATGCAATGACCTGTTATTAATTACTGCATTCTTGTGGTACAGAGAGGAGGTATAAGGCCATATTTTGTCGTCATTGCGTATACGAGATAATTGGAAATTTTAATAAGAAAGAAAGAAAGAAAGCATTTTTAATGTCCACGAGGCTAAAAATAGCCTATGGGACAGATTGCTTCTCTATCTGACTCTTGTATTCGGCCCTTTTCCTGTGAAGTTTTACAATAACTGCTCCCAGCTTATCGACAAACTCTTCACTGAATAGATTATCCCAAGAACTAGTTGCCAGAATACCTGCATAGTTTTCCCTGCTGTCTTTGAAGGCCTCACATTCTAAAATGAAATGTTTTTCTATTTCCACTTTCTGGAGGAGCAAAAAATACATACTCTTTCCTCCCACATTTCTTTTGGCCTTTTCCAGCGCCCTGTTCCACAACGGAGTTGATGATAATTAGTCCTTAATTGAGCAATAAGAATTTTAGATCTCCAAGAAATATTAGCCCCTATGTACGCCTTTTGTTGATGGTTATGCGTGGGGTTAAACTCTTCAATGTAGTACTTCTTCTTTCTCCCTAGATCTTACTCCCAAGTACGTTTGTGGAACTTATCCATAACAAAAAAATTTATCTCTTTACTATTTATAGGACACATGCTCAAGCAAATACCCCATTTACTAAACCATTTGTTATTTTGCTGCATCCAAGTCTTCTTTCTTTTGCACAATCTGTCACTAAACACAGCCTTAGGCCATCTATCCTCTTCCATTTGCTCAATTTTTTTCAGATACCTTATGACTCACACCATAGCAATTGCTTCAATAGGAGCAGCCCCTATTTCACTTAACAGGATAGCATAGGGAATTGCACTTTTTGATTTTTTTTTTTTTTTGTTAGTTAGAGGGATCGGCAACATCAGGAAGTTATCACACACGCGGCGCAGGGTCCAACCCCCCCACTACCACTATAACCTCTCAGGGAACCGCCCATCCTGCAAGAGCGGTACCCGGATAAGACGAGACTTGAACTCGTGACCTGCTTAACAGCACAAACGCCTTAACAATGCGTCCGCTGGCCACTAGACCATGCCCCTGCGGGCTTAATTTTGAATTTGTTTGTAATCAAACGCTTTCCTGAATTTTCGTAAATGTATTGGTGTTGCAACATTTAAAATTTGGAGTTTTTAGTAAGGGTTTTTTGCTAGTGCAATTTGCTGCCCAACCTCTTGTGATCCAGTGCATTTCGTTCGTTCACTGCATCGTTTGTTCAATCCAGTGCATTAAATTTTTATTAATAATTAATTGTATTGTTACATAATAGTATTTATAATTAAATAAGAAATGGTAAAATTAAATAATATCAATTAACATTAAATAATTATTAGCTTAAAAGTAAAAAAAATTAATATTGTATTTATCTTAATATAATTACTTATTAATTATTATTTAAAAAATATAAAAAGAAATAAATATCATATTTATCTTAATATAATTACTTATTAAAAAAATGTAATTGGAAGTTTTCATATATGTATTTGAATTTTATTTATAATAATATATTAAAATAATTTATAAACCATTCAAGTGAATCAATAGAATTATATTAATAACCTATGTTGTAGTAACTGTGGTTTTATTTTAGTCATGGGAGGTGATAAGTGTTGAAAGAGCCACCACCACAATTAATAACAAAGGAGACATGTCCCCATGTTGTCTTGATATTCAACATGCAAAGAACTCTAGGCATTTATGGTTTAAAGTGGGATGTGTTAATGCTTTAACTATGTGCTTTAAAGTGAGTGTTGCTCATATGAAGATGTGTGTAAATGACAATGGTCATTATTCATGTACCATCATTTCCAAGGAATGGCTCACTCTTATAGATCATTTAATTTAATCAATATAACTATATTGTTACATTATGTTATTTATAATTAAATAAGAAATAGTAAAATTAAATAATATCAATTGAAATTAAATAATTATTAGCTTAAAAGTATAAAAAATTAATATCGTATTTATCTTAACAAAATTACTTATTAATTATTATTTAAAAAATAAAATAAAATAAAATATCATTTTTATCTTAATATAATCGCTTATTATAAAAATGTAATTGGAAGTTTTCATACATGTATTTGAATTTTATTTAAATAATATATTAAAATAATTTATGAACCATTCAACTCAATCAATAGAATTATATTAATAACCTAGGTTATAGTAATTGTGGTTTTATTCTAGTCATGTGAGGTGATAGGTGTTAAAGGTGTCACCACCACAATTAATTAACAAAGGAGACATGCCCCCATGTTGTCTTGATACTCAACATTCAAACAACTCCAAGCATTTGTGGTTTAAGGTGGGATGTGTTAATGCTTTAACTGTATGTTTTGAAGTGAGTGTTACTCATATGAAGACATGTGCCAATGACAATCGCCATCATTCTTGCACCATCGTTTCCAAGGAAGGGCTCACTCTAGACCTTTATTTCCCTTCGACTCCATCATGGTCTATTGTTATTTCAATTTGGAAAAACGGGAAGCCAATTGTTTATTTCCTCCTCATAGTTGTTTACTACTTCACTTTCTTTGTTTCTCGATCTTTTTCATGGTATTTCTCCGACTCTCTTCTGTAGAAAACCTAATTCCCTCCATGCAAACAACTCATTTGGCTCAATATTCAATATGTAACAAGAAGAGTAGACAATGTGTTCCAAAACAAGGAGATATCAAAACTTGTCATCGTTTCTTCTAGCTACCTAGTCAAAAGAAAATAATTATTTGCACATGAAGGAGATCTCAAAAGCCATTGATATCTCTTCTAGATTGCAAGTATTGTGACTACAACAATATGTTTGAATACTTTTTTTATTTAACTCATATTCATTTATTTCAATTTCTTATGTTTTAGTTTTTCGAGTCATAGTTGACAACATAGAAAGCAATAATTTGATTATATTTAATTTTAGATTTAATATTGTATTTCTTTACATGTCCATGAAGCACCAACTTATTATGGATGCATCTCTTTCAAACACATTGTTCACAACATAGATATCAATGCTGATGGACCTTTAAAGTAATGTTTTGCATGGCAATTGGATTAATGAAGTTTAGTAGCTAGTACAAGAGTTCAAGAACATGTCGCTTATATCTGTGTGTGTGTTATTTTGTTACAATACAAGAATAACTTGATAACAATTCAACATGTCAAATAGCTCAATATGAATGAGTGCTTAGATATTTATATCCATGTAGAGACTTTAAGGATGTTATACATATACAAGATTTTTCCTACAATTTGTTTACTTATGAGATATGTTCAAATGAACGAGTATTGGGATTTTGAATTGTAGTGTATGGTGATGATTGATGGATTTAGGAATCAATTTGTGACTTTTTCTTTTTCTTTTATGCGGCGAATCAAACTATTAACATGTGTTACATTAAAAACAAAAAGGGTCGACAAGGAACACACGGAGCAAAGAAAATTACATTTTTCATAACAAATTTCTTTGTCAATTGCAATAATACTTTTGAATCTATTACAGAAAGTATTATATGCTTCTTGCATTTCAAGCAACAACTCTATTGTGTAAGTTGCATATTACACAACAATATTCATGGCAATGAAAAATGATTTCACATTAAATGAATCATGTTTTGAGGAGATTGATCATATATTGAGCAATTTCCATCTATGCATTTTAGAACACTTATGGTATTACCCAGGAGATTGTCTTTTTGACTCATTTGTTGTTCTCCTTCACTTTCGTTACACATCAGCTGAAATACGTCAAGGAATTGTAAATCACTTCCGCCATCACTTACATCAAAAAAATAATGTTGCCTTACAATCATTTCACATTGAATTAACTTTTGAATACCTTCAAGATCTGCACCATGTTACAGATTTTGAAACATACTTGCAAGGTTTGTGTACACATGTGTCTGCTTCAATAATGAGCTTGTGGGGAGATGCTTTTCGTATCAAATCGTTTTCTAATTGGTTGTCAATTCTAGTGAATTTTTGGTTATTTAAAAGTGAGCAAGAATATTTGCGCTTCAACCAAGATATTGATGGCTACCAGTTCAATATCTTGTTGCATAATCAAAATCCTGCGTGTGGCCACTTTGAACCACTCCTCCAATATCGCACAATGCACATTTTATCATCAAATTCTACATCAATTGCACCATGCATTCTTGCATACCATTGGTTTGTCATAGAGTTTGACATAATGTTCATTATGCATATCCTATTAGAACACAGACTTGTAATTCATGATCACATTATCAATGATTTTCATGACTCATTGTTCAGTTTTATTTGCACATTTGCACCTTGGTTTGACATGTCTACCTTGAGAAAAAAAATTGCACAAACCTTTTACAATTGTTGTGCAAAAAACGATATTAGAGCTATGAAATACTTTGAAAAGTACCTTGATGCCAAAACCATTGAACATGAGCAATGTATAAACAATTGGCAAAGTTACACTATCAAACCATCAATGCCATATGCATATGGGAAAATAGAAGGAAAACATTTCTCAATCCAATGGATATGTGAAATACTCAATGTTAACATCTACATTTGGAGTGCAAGTATCAAAGATATGTATTTTAGATTCTACTCATCAAATACAACATCAAAGATCATTTATCTTAGGCATATGGAAATATCTACGTCACACGCAAACTACTTTCCACTCTTACAAATTAATAATGTTTCCAATGTTGATGATTCATGCAATATAGAAACACCTTTGCAATTAATGCTCAAAACACAAAATCTCAATGCGATTATAATTTTTCCATGTAAGCAACTTCTACAGAAACAATCCAAAGTTAGTCCATATCCTTTGCAAGTATATGAATTGTTATTTTCTCATGAAAATTCAATGAGAAAAACATCTACTAGGCTTCCTAAAAATTGCACAGTATCAAAACAAGATTCTATTTCTTCATCATTGAGAAAGCAACAAAACAAACCAACACTTGTTCTTGTTTCCAATGTGTCCAACAACCAACCTACTCGATTGAATCAACTGAAACATGCAATACATGCACATGGTGCTTTGTTATCCCAAGAACAAAAAAAACAATTGTAATAAATTAATCAATTGAAGCATATTTGTAATCAATACAAGACACACCTACAAATGTAGAAATTATACAGATATATGTGTATCAATGGATTCAATCTGATCAAGCAATGTACTAAAGCTAGATATTGAATCCTTCTACAAATCAACTGCGGAAATTAAACACAATCGTCAATCACAATAAACAAAGAAAGAAGCAAATCAAACCACAACACAGATATTTTCCAAGGGAAAGCTTACTGCTCATAACCCCTCTATCTTCTATTGTATATTCACCAAGGAATCATGAAACAATTACAATGCACTCTTCTCACAAGAGTCTCCTGCACTCTGCCTATCATCTCACACTGATCCAGACAAAATCAAGCCAACACTTAGCCAATTCTCAGCCTGTCTTCAACCTGCCTTGTTCACGCAATTCATGAGGAATGCATTCCCTATTCCTTAGGAATTTCAACCTTTCTCAACTGTGCAAGTATCATGGGCAATCCTGTGGTGTTTTAACTGCATCCGGGCAATTTTCTAATAATACAACTGATAGTCAACTTCCCTTTAACCTTTGTCTCAACTGGGTCTCCACTGGAACTGACATGGATGCAACTATTAATAGTAAATCACTAGTTTCATGGCAGATCACTGCATGTGAATTAAATATCATTTATTTCACTTGATCTCTCACTAGTGCAACAAACAATTACAACTAGTTCAATTGACTTTAACTCAGTTAACTAAGTTAACTGATTTCTCATGCATTAAACTAATGCACTGACTGCAACTTGAACTCTATAACTGATAGAATCACTTTGCATGCCTCACCAACCACCCTCAACTCGAAATTCATGAGCTAATTGAGTTTATCACACTCAATTAACTATTACAAGTGATTATGAGATAAGATTACATTTTATTGTCCATTTTAATTAAGGGATAATTAAATTAGACACATTACCAATTTATTAAATAAATTGAATTGCACACTAATGTATCTCTAGGACCCATCCCTACATGACCTGTGGTCCCACACTAGTGTGCGTGTTGTCATGTTGTTTCTGGATGCCAATTTCACTATTTCTTGTTGCAAATTTCAACATTCCCTCTCAACAAGAAAGGAATCAATCTGTCTCGATCTGGTACCTTGGAATGTCCTTGCATGCGCACATGCACCTCTTGCATGAAACACTTCTCTAGTGTTTCTCACACATGCAACTTTTGCATGCGACATGCAACACTTCTCTAATGTTGTTCGCACATGCAACTCTTGCATGCAACAAATCTGAAACTGAATAGCCTCCAAACAACTGAATCAGTATAATGCATCTGTCATCAGAGTCTTTTGACTGCAGCTAGCTAGTGCACATGTCTACTAGAATCTCTGTGTTGTTGACATCTGCATCCATGCACTTTGCATTGCTACCAACTCTAATATGCGCTCCAATATCTAACACCACTCTGATTTCTGTCTTCTTGACATCTAACTGTATCAATCTAACCGATCCTGCTACTGGTGTACTGTGGGCTTCTCATAGCCAGGTTCGATCCATGAGACACACATCTCAATGAACCCTGCCCAAAATTCTTCTTGGGATTAATTTTTCACATCGCCCCACCTCTCACCTGGAGGTATAGTTGCATGTACTCCCTCTACCCATCTGGCTCGAAATTTCTCTACTTGAGTGGTTTCTGCCACTTCATGATCCTCCGCATGTGGCTACTCCACATCTTGAGGTTGATTCTTTGGAACCAAGAGTTCCTCATCTACATGCAAATAAAGCTCCCTCTCAAGGGAAAATTGCATGGCCTTCTCACACTTCCCCATGGTACATCCCTTGCATGTGTCTATCTACGCAATAGTACCCTTTAGAAGCTCTATAGAAATCTGTTGCATGACCTTCAAAGCTTTGTGGTGTAGATGGCCCAATCTTGTGTGCCAAAACTCACCCTCATCCCAGCTCACCACTTTGTCTACTTTACGCATCAATGTTGTGCAACCATCTACATCAATTTTATAGAGATTATTCACTCGAATCCCAATATTCTTAGATTTTCCTCTTGCTTTGTGCCGAAGGAAAGCTTTTCCTTCACTGAAAACAACATCATAGCCTATATCCTCCAACATTACGACTGAAGCTAAATTTTTATTCAAGCCTGGTACATGCATTACATCTTTTAATAAAAATGGTTTACCTGACTATCTTTGGAAAGTAACTGTACCAATCTCGGTAGTGTTATACCTTCTGTCATCACCCATTTCAATATGCATCTAGAGGTCCTTCTCCTCCAAGCTACTGAAAAGTTCTTTGTTTCCCGTCATGTGGAAAGATGCACCACTATCTAAGTACCACCCTAATCCCATCGCACTTTACACCATGCATGCGATCAGCGAGAAGTCCAACTCAAATTGCGAGGCCAAAGCCTCACTTGCTACAGATCCTGAAGCCTTCTTGTTCTTCTTCTTTTGTGGACAATTAGTGGCATAATGTCCATGCTCGTAACAATGAAAATACTTCACTCAGGACATGTCGCGTTCCTTGCCTTCTTCGCCGGTCTCAGATTTGGAATAGGATTTCTTCCCCTTCCCCTTCTTCGCCTTACCATCCAAGGCGCAATTTTCTTCATCATCTTCCTTAGATGAAGATCCATCCCTCGTATTTCGCCTGAATTCTTCTGGCACCAAATCCGACCAAATTCGTTCCCAATCTGGCAGCTTCTCCCTCCCATTGACAAAGTCCTGATAACTATGCCACCTCTTGGGAAGTCCTAGAAGAGCTAGGCTCACCAAGTCATCATCTACGACAGTAATTCCTACACTCCCAAACTCATCTCGAAATTGGACAAACTTGGTCAAGTATACATAAATAATGTCGGTTGTCTCCATTTTGATTTTCTTGAGCTTGTCCTTCAGTGCCAATTTTCCATGATCACTACTACTCTAAAATAGATCTGTCAAAGCCTTCCACATTGCATATGGAGTCGCTTTTCCATGGAAACTTGAAACAATGTGGTCCCGTACTCCCTCGAGTAAGATCCTCCTCGCCCTTACAACCTTCTTTTGCCAAGCATCAAGATTTGTAGCATCTTCTACAACGAGCTTGGGAACATCATTATCAATGAATTCTTTCAACCCATTGTCCTCCAGTACTACCTCCATCATTTCTTTCCACGCAATATAGTTAGAGCTGCCCTCGAGTGCATACTCCAATCTCAAGCCATTGAAAGCCATTTCGATCCTGATTCGCCTGTCACACCAAGAATACTTTTGCAAATTCGAATTCTATTCAGTCATAAACTCAGCTTCTCCTCCACTATAGTGATTTATTGTGCTCTGATACCATGTAGAAATTATACAAATATATGTATATCAATGGATTCAATCCAAACAAGAAATGTATTAAAGCTAGATATTGGATCCTTCTACAAATCGATTGCAGAAAGTAATCATAATTGCCAATCACAACAAGTAAATAAAGAAGCAAATAAAACCATAACACAGATATTTTCTCGGGGAAAGATTACTGCTCAAAACCCCTCTATCTTGTATTGCATATTCACCAAGGAATCATGAAACAATTACAATGCACACTGCCTATCATCTCACACTGATCTAGACAAAATCGTGCCAACACTTAGCCAATCTCAGTCTGTCTTCAACCTGCCTTGCTCACGAAATTCATGAGGAATTCAATCCCTATTCCTTAGGAATTTCAACCTCTCTCAACTGCGCAAGTATCATGGGCAATCCTGTGGTTTTTTAACTGCATCTGGGTAGTTCGCTAATAATACAACTGACAGTCAACTTCCCTTTAACCTTTGTCTCAACTGGGTCTCCATTGGAACTAACATGCATGCAACTATTAATAGTAAAACATCAGTTGCATGGAATATCACTACATGTGAATTAACTATGATTTAATTCACTTGATCTCTCACTAGTGTAACAAACTGTTACAACTAGTTCAATTGACTTTAACTCACTTAATTGAGTTAACTGATTTCTCATGCATTAAACTAATGCACTAACTGTAACTTGAACTCTGTAACTAATAAAATCACTCTGCATGTCTCACCAACCACCCTCAACTCGAAATTCATGAGCTAATTGTGTTTATCACACTTAGTTAACTATGGCAAGTGATTATGAGATAAGATTACATTTTATTGTCCAATTTAATTAAGGGATAATTAAATTAGACACATTTCTAATTTATTAAATAAATTGAATTGCACACTAATGTATTGCTAGGACCCATCACTACATGACTTGTGCTCCCACACTAGTGTGTGTGTTGTCATGTTGTTTTTAGATGCCAATTTCAGTGTTTCTTGTTGCAAATTTCAACAACACATCCATGTTGTATTTATGATAGATTTCATTTTGAGAAAGATATGCAACTCGCCAACAATACCATAATGGAAATTTTTCATACACATGCAGCTTCAATTGAAGCCAAACCAATCAAATCCAATAAACAAATTTGCAAATCTTGCAATAGTGCAATAGCCAATGGAAAAATTCCTAGATTTGCATCACTTTTACATACCAGCCGAAATAAAAAATTGTTCTTTGTTTCAGAATTGACATGTTTAGAAGAGAGATTAGTAGCACCACGAATGAACTTCGCAAAAATAAGAAAATTTGGCTATAGAAAATCACAAATAGAACTAATAGGCACCATCATAAATGTTCCTACCAATTTGAACAAAGTCTAACTGCCTTACCTAGAAGTATTGATGATTGCATGACAATTGCAGTAATGCTAAAAAGAAAAATAGAATACAAAAATGTTTATTTGTCTAGAAATATTCAGCCAAAAAAAGTCACGACTGATCTACGCAGCTTGTGCAACACAACTCTCTACAAAAAAGAACAAATAATGATCAACAATGAATGGCAGGAGCACTTGAGCAGCATAGTCAAA
This sequence comes from Pinus albicaulis, assembly GCA_034641835.2. Classification (NCBI taxonomy): domain Eukaryota; kingdom Viridiplantae; phylum Streptophyta; class Pinopsida; order Pinales; family Pinaceae; genus Pinus; species Pinus albicaulis. The sequence goes on along the minus strand of CM076569.1, from coordinate 56,582,603 downwards.
ACATTGAGAACAATAATCTAGAAATTAATGAAGTAGATACACCATGTCTTGACAATGATCTAGAACCAGAATCTGAAACACTTGTGCATGGCTACTTGGAATCCCACTTAATCAATGATCTCGCTACAAAAACAATACAGATTTCTCCTTTTGAAGGATACCACCCATTGGGTATCTTTCAAGACAAGTTCTCCGAAGAGTTGAACTTCCCAACACTAATATATGGCTCCAATCGACCTGTTGATGTGATAAATCGATTCTCATATCAACAGATTGCACAATGGGAACTACTGCATAGATCTGAAGACTTCTCAACACATGTTACAAATCTATAATTTAAGGCAATTCATATATTGATAAACCATGTTTCCAGCTCAGCTTGGATTTCCATTTGCAAACGAGAGTTGGGAGGAAAAAAGTTAATTTCCAAAGATGTCAAATATCAAAACAACCTTCAAAATTTTTTGCAATCAACAGTTGCATATCAATGTCTCAGAAGCATACACACATCTCCTATTTTGAATGCATGTGAAAATACATATTTACAATGATACGATAACTTTGTCCACCAACATTCTTTTTTACATTCACTAGAGCTGAGCACCTATGGGATTCATTGATAGATTTATTGGAAAAACAAAATTTAGCAAACTAGCCTAATGATGCTTCTGACGAATGCATTAACACTTTGATCAAAAGTCGCCCAGTCATTTGTAGTCGGTATTATAGACATAGAGTCGCAGCCTTACATACTTTGATCACAAAAAAAATGAACTATTTGGACAAGTTCAAGACTATTTTTTTATCATAGAGTTCCAAAGAAGATGAACAAAACATGATCACTGATTGCTTTGGATTAAAGTGTTGAGATTGCAACAATATGATGAGCTTAGTGGAACGGAGTCAGCTTCACTAAGTGGGCCTGCAAGCTATTTTTGGCGCAAAGTCTATTTTAGACTATGTCTATTTTTAGACATATGGATCATGTTCTATGAGTTGCAGGATGCTATTTGTGGATGGTTGGTCAAGTCGGGAAAATAGATGGACTTCTATTTTTAGACATATTGGGCGGAATCTGTTTTTAGTGCCAGTCTAAAAATAGATATGTCAAATATTTTAATAATAATATTTGGACTATATAAACATTATCTTATCCCATAGAGCACTTCGGTTTGATGCACGGATGTGGCACATATACATTGTGAGTGCATTCTCGATTCCTGGGGACCAAGTGGAGGCATGCATGATGACTTGATTAGAACTCACTTGTGAGTGAGTTGTTCAGTTGATTGAGGAGTTGATGGAGTTGTGTTCAGTTTAACTCAGTTAAACATAGTTGAGCTAGTTGTATCTAGTCTAACTGATTGATACACTAGTGAGAGTGGTGTGAATTAATTATTAATTAATTTACTAATTAATCAACTAAAGAATACATCAGTTAACTTCAGTGCATGGACAGTTTCAGTGGAGACCAGTGGAAGAGGTAGGTGAAAGAGCAGGTTGACTATCAGTTGTGATTATACTGGTGCATGAGATTTGCACACACATTGATGGAGATGCCAATGAGGATTGCGCAGTACATACCAAGGGGATTCGAACTTGGATCTGATCATTATTCATTTTGGATTGCACAGTAGAGGCAGGTTAACAGGTGGAGAAGATTGGAGCATGTGTTTTGGTAGATCTGAGCTTGTGTAGTGTGTAACAATTGGAGATTGTACTGAGAGCTTGTGAGGAGTTTGTACAATGATTGTTACATGATATCTATCATTATAATATACAGATAGTTGGGGGTTTTATTTAAAAGCTTTCCATAATCTTGTGTTTATATATTGAGTGTTTATAGTTTTTAATGTAGCATCGTGTTCCACATATTTAAGCGATTAATGATCAATGGTAGAAGGGTTATGTATTATGCTATGAAGGTAATAGTATGTGACTATTAATAATCTCGGTAGATAAATTTTTGATTGTCAAATTTCTACATAGTATGAGCCATATTGATCATTGGAGCAATTCTGAGAACGATGAAACTTGATTAATTTTGAAATTTAGGTGGAATTCGAATTTGCAGCAGTGTTTTCTTGGTGTCGAAGTTGAGATGTCTTTCAACGGATTGCGATTGGAGTATGCCCTTTAGGGCAGCTCGAATTATATTGCATGGAAAGACAAGATGGAGGTAGTGTTAGATGACAATGGGTTGAAGGAGTTCATAGATGCATAAGTCCCAAAGCCTACTTCTAGCGATGATGCCGTACTTGACGCATGGCAAAAGAAGACAACAAAGTGTTGAAGGATTCTGTTGGAGGGCGTGAAGGATCAACTTGTGTCCAGCCTTCATGGTAAGGCTTCTCCATTCTTGATGTGGAAAGCCTTGACAGATTTATTCCAAAGCAAGAGCGACCAGAGGAAGTTGGCGCTCAAGGATAAAATCAGAAACATAAAGATGGAGAAAGGCGACAGTATGCCCAAGTACCTCACGAAGTTCATCCAATGCAGGGATGAGCTGGGAAGTGTGGGGGTGACTGTAGATGACGAGGACTTGGTGAGCTTGTCTCTCCTTAGGCTTCTGAAGAGTTGGCATTCCTATCAGGACTCTGTCAATGGTCGGGAGAAATTGCCAAGATGGGAGCGACTTTGGTCGGATCTTGTGCAAGAGAAGATAAGGCGGAGTACTAGGGACAGATCTTCATCAAAGGCATCTGATGAAGAGAATTGCGCTTTGGCTGCCAAAGCAAAGAAGGGGAAGAACAAGAAATCTTCTCAATCCGGTGCGAAAGGCAAGAAGCAGGACATGTCCAAGGTGAAGTGCTTTCACTGTCACCAACACGGACATTATGCCACAAATTGTCCGCAGAAGAAGAAAAATAAGTAGGTTTCTGGATCTGTAGCTGGAGAGGCCTTAGCCTCACAGTTTGAGCTGGATTTTTTTCTGATCGCATGCTTGGTCTCAAGTGTGGCGGGATCAGTGTGGTTTCTGGACGGTGGTGCGTCTTTTCACATGACAGGAGATCGAGATTTGTTTACTGATCTGGATGAGAAAGATCTTGGAGTGCACATCGAGATGGGAGATGATGGTAGATACAGTGTGACCAGTATCAGTACCATTTCCTTTGAGAGGGAGTCTGGTAAACCCTTCGTATTGAAGGAAGTGATGCATGTTCCAGGATTGAAGAAGAATCTTATCTCTGTGGCGATGTTAGAAGACAAGGGATATGATGTTGTCTTTAGCGAGGGAAAGGCTTTCCTGCGCAGTAAGGCAACTGGTGAGACTCGGAGGATAGGGGTTTGAGTTAAGAACCTTTATCAATTGCAGGTAGATGGCTGCGCAACAATGGCAGGCAAGGCAGAAGGAGTGGTGAGCCGGGATGATGGCGAGTTGTGGCATCGGAGATTGGGCCACCTTCACCATGGAGCTTTGAAGATATTGCGACAGATTTCTACTGGGCTTCCTAAAGAGATTGCTCTTGCGCGGTCGGATCGGTCTGGGGACATGCCTTGGGAAAATTTGCCAATACCTTTCACGGGAAAGTCCGTCGCGCTTCCACGACGATCCTTGAGAGAATTCCTACACGGACGTGTGGACCTTCTCGGCGGCTTGACCCGTAAAGCCTTAGGTTTTATGTGATATTTGTTGATGATTTTCTGTAGAGTCTTTGGATCTTCTTCATGCGAGGAAAGAAGAGCAAGACATCTCAAAGTTCCGTAATTCTAGGAAGTACTAGTTGAAAGATGGGGAAGCGGGTGAAATGCCCAGACGGCGTGGCTCAGTGAATTCATCTCTTGACGAATTCAAGGACTTACCGCCAGGTGTAGGAGGTCGAAGAGAGCTCATAGCACCTCATAACCCACAACGGAATGGGGTTGCGGCGGAAGAATAGAACGATGCATTCAGATGTACCTGAGCGATGTTGCATGATCAGGGCCTACCCATACACTTGTGGGCGGAGGCATGCAATACTGCAGTATATGTGTAGAACAGTTGTCCTCATAGGATACTTGGCATGAGTACACCCGAGGAGGCGTTTTCTGGTAAGAGGCCTGATATTTCCCATTTGAGGATTTTTGGTTCACCTATTTACATTCATGTGACAAAGGATGCCAGGAAGAAGCTGGAGCCAACCGCAGAGGTTGGGATATTTTTAGGTTACACTGATATGCCCCACAGCTATCGTGTGTATTTTCCAGACAGTCGCAAGACTGTTTTGCGACGGGATATCAAATTTCAGGAGGAGAAAGCCATGAAGTGTTCGCTTGAGAGGGAGCCACACTTGCATGCAGATGAGGAGCTATTAGTTCCTAAGGATGAGCTTTAGGATGTGGATCAGCCACAAGAGGGAAGTTCATGGAGTGGAAGAGACCACTCAGCAACAACAACCATCGTAGGCTAAGCGCACTATGTGTTTTCTAGCGACTGCCTAAGATGCAAGAGAAGAATGTAGAGCACTTACATCACAGCAATCACAAATACAGACAGAGACAAATATCGATTTCAGATATCGGATACATGGCTCTCAGAGCAAATTCATTGTGAGACAGAGCCATCCTTCTTCGGAGGAAGCTGTGGAGGATCCCGCATGGGTAGATGCCATGGTGGAAGAGTATGATTCGATTGTCAGAAACAGTGCATGGGAGATTGTCCCAAGGCTGGAAGGGAAATCAGTGGTGGGTTCGAGATGGATCTACAAAGTGAAGCAAATAGCTGACGGGAGTGTGGAGAAGTACCAGGTAAGATTTGTTGCCCGAGGCTTCTCACAGATTGAGGGGATTGATTATGAGGAAACCTTTGCACCTATCGCAAGGTATTCTTCCATACGAACGATTATTGCTCTCTCAGTGCAGATGGGGTGGCACATTCATCAGATGGATGTGAAGACCGCGTTCCTCAATGGGGTGATTGAGGAGGAGGTGTACATAGAGCAACCCAAAAGTTTCGAGATCTTCAGCAGCGAGTCGCATGTGTGCAGGCTCAAAAGAGCGTTGTATGGGTTGAAACAAGCACCTCGTGCTTGGTACACATGGATAGACAGTTATTTCACCGGACTTGGATTCTCCAAGAGTGAGGCGGATCCGAACCTATACCAGATTGTGGTGGAGGGTAAGTTGCTTATCATTGTACTTTATGTAGATGATTTTATATTGACTGGTGATGAACAGTTGATACTCTCATGCAAGGTTGATCTTGCAAAAGAGTTTGAGATGAAGGACTTTGGGTCTCCTTCATTATTTCCTGGGATTGGAAAGTTGGCAGCGCAGTGATGGACTGTTTGTGTCTCAAGGCAAGTATGCCCGGGAGATACTGGAGAAGTTCAACATGCATGGCTGCAAGCCTGTTGATACTCCTCTTCCTAGTGGATGGAGGAAGGAGGATGTTACTTTGGCGGAGGTAGTGGATGCCACTATTTATTGACAGTTGGTGGGGTCGCTTATGTATCTGGTCAATACACGACCCGACATATGCTATGCTGTGAACCAGCTTTCACAAGCTATGGTTAAGCCTACCAAGCTCTTTTGGAAGGCGGGGAAGCATGTATTGAGATATCTCAGAGGCACATCGGGATATGGATTGTGGTACAGACAGTCGGATGAGGTGAAGCTGTGTGGCTTCACGGATGCAAATTGGGCAGGGAGCCCAACGGACAAAAAGAGCACATCTAGAGGGATTTTCAGTATCGGGTCGACAACATTTTCTTGATACAGCAGGAAGCAGAGATCCGTGGCACTTAGTTCAGTAGAGGCCAAGTATATGGCAGCGAGTTTGGCTGCATGCGAGGCTATATGGATGAGGTAGATCCTGGTCGGGTTGTTCGGTTCACACTTAGAGCCTACCGTGATTTATTGTGATAATCGCAGTTGTATCAAAATCCCTTTAATCCAAAGATTTCATGATAGATCCAAACACACTGACATAAACACTGACATCCAAAGATCATCATATCGTAGATTGTGGGCATGGAGGACTGCGGTTACTTATACATTCCTTACGCGAGGACTGTGGATGCCGAATTCTGACGAAGGCGCTCACCAGGAGAAAATTAGAATACCACAGGGGCAGGATAGGGGTTGCAGATAATCCTTATCTTGTTGAGAGGGAGTGTTGAGATTGCAACAAGATGATGAGCTTAGTGGAAAGGAGTCGCTTTCACTAAGTGGGCCCGCAGGCTATTTTTGGCGCAAAGTCTATTTTTAGACTATGTCTATTTTTAGACATATGGATCATGTTCTATGAGTTGCAAGATGCTATTTGTGGATGGTTGGTCAAGTCGGAAAAAATAGATGGACTTCTATTGTTGTGTAACCAAACCCAAAAATAGAAGAAAAGAGATATCAACGCCTTAGAAATGAGCCTCTTTGATGGGGAAACCTCCAACACATTACATAAATGAACAATTCTTGGATGATACAATTTACAAAACCTCCTTTCTATATATAGGAGTCCATGGGGCCATAATGTAATCCTAGTGGCCACAATGTAATCCTAGCCGACCTAACAATAATAATTTAAGGGCACAATAATAACAAAATGGGGGTTACAAGGGTACAATAATAACAATAAGGGGGTTACACTAACAACAATAAGGGACTATACTAGTAATATAGGGACCTAACATGCCTCTCTCCTTCAAAAAAGTGTTGTCCTCAACGCTTGAGTAGCTCTGGGTGCTTCTGTATAAAATTCTCATCCTCCCATGTAGAATCTTCATTGGGTAAGTTCTTCCACTTGATGAGATACTCTGAAATTGATCGATTCCGTAGTTGTCGAGTTCTTGTTTCCATGACCGCTTCTGGTTCCAATATGATTTTTCCCTCCTCATCAAGTTCTGGCAATATTGTTTGAACTGGAAGATTTTCACCTATAACCTTCTTTAAGCATGAAACATGGAAAACTGGATGTACTCGCGAAGAAGCAGGAAGCTCCAATTTGTATGCCATAGTACCAATCTTTTGCAACACCTTGGAAGGACCATAGTACTTTGGCGATAATTTATTATCCTTCTTAGCTTGCTTGAGGGACATTTGTTTGTATGGTTGTAGCCGTAAAAATACCCAATCTCCTACAACAAAACTTCTCTCGCTGCGATGTTGATCTGCCTGTTGTTTCATTCGATTTTGTGCCAAATTCAGGTTATCCTTTAAGAGTTGGAGAACTTCTTGCCGATGCTCGACGTGATCTTCCACTGCTTGAACCTTCGAATTTTCCCTTAAAGATGATGTGATCGATGGTGGATGATATCCATAAAGTGCCATAAATGGGGTCATTTTTGCTGCAGTATGGAAGGAAGTGTTATACCTCCATTCAGCGAGAGGTAACCACTTGACCCATTGTGTTTGTTTATCAGATACAAAACAACGAAGATATCCTTCCAAACATTTATTTACTATCTCAGTTTGACTATCAGATTGAGGATGATAAGATGAGCTATGAGCTAATCGAGTACCCAAACAAGAAAATAACTCCGTCCAAAAATTTCCAGTAAAAATGGGATCTCTGTCGCTCACAATAACCCTTGGGCTTCCATGTAGCTTTTGAATTCTATCCATAAATGTAGTAGCAACTGTACTTGCTTTAAATGGATGAGATAATGCACAAAAAGTGTGCATACTTGGTAAGTCTATCAACTACCACCATGATGACATTCTTTCCTTCAGACTTAGGTAAACCTGTGATAAAATCCATTGAAATCTCCTCCCAACGCTGACTTGGAATGGATAAAGGTTGTAGAAGTCCCGGTGTCTTAATTGTCTCCACTTTATTCTGCTGGCAAACCAAACATTCCGCCACAAACTTTTGAATATCAGATTTAAGGCCATCCCAAAAAAAATCTTTCTTCACCCTGTGGTAAGTTTTTAAAAATCCTCAGTGTCCTCCTAAAGGAGAAGTGTGCAATTCCAGAAGAATCTTTTGTTTTAGTTGGGAATTCTTACAAAGATATAAGCGATCTTTGTACCATAAGGAATCATTTTTCCCACTAAATGTATCAGATGTACTAGGATCTTGCTGCAACTTTTGAATGAGTATCCATACATCTTTGTCCTTCTTCCATTCATCTCTTGCTTCAGTTATCCAATCTGGTTGGATAATAGAAATGGCACAAAGCAATGCTTCCACCTCTTCATTCTTTCTTGAGAGTGCATCTGCAACAACATTAAGCTTTCTTTTTTTGTAGATTATTTCAAAGTCATAACCCAACATCTTTGTGACCCATTTTTGCTGCTCTTCTGATGATAGTCTTTGTTCCAAAAAGTGTTTAAGACTATCATGATAAGTTTTTACCTTGAAGTGTCTTCCCATTAGGTAAGTTCTCCATTTCTTTAGTGCATGCAGTATTGCTAACATTTCCTTCTCATAAATAGGTTTCTGTAAATACTTTCCTTTGATTGGACGACTTTCAAAAGCAGTGGGTCTTCCTTCCTGCATTAAAACTGCACCAATTCCATTTCCTGAGGCATCACATTCCACAATAAAGGTTTTTGTGAAGTCTGGCGTAGCTAAGACCGGTGCTAGGCACATTGCCTCTTTAAGATGTTCAAAGGCCTTACTTGCTTCAGGAGTCCATGAAAATGCATCTTTCTTCAATAATGTTGTTAGAGGTGCTGCTATTCTCCCATAATTCTTAACAAACTTGCGATAATACCCTGTTAACCCGAGAAATCCTCGCAACTTCTTTATGGTTGTCAGGACTTTCCATTCCTTAATGGCTTTAATTTTGTTAGGGTCTACTTTAACACCCTCATGAGATACAATATGACCCAGATATTCCACCTCTTGTACTCCAAAGAAACATTTGGATGTTTTTGCATATAATTGTTTCTCCTGGAATAGTTTGAGCACCCTGTCAACATGTTCAACATGATCCTTCCAAGACCTGCTGTAGATTAGTATATCATCAAAAAATACTAGCACAAATTTTCTAAGGAAGGGTTTGAAAATGGAATTCATCAACCCTTGAAATGTAGAAGGTGCATTGGTAAGGCCAAAAGGCATGACCAAAAATTCATAATGACCTCATGAGTTCGAAATGCTATTTTTAGAATATCTTCAGTCTTCATTCTAATTTGATGATATCCTGAATGAAGATCCAACTTGGTAAAATAAATTGCTCCATGTAATTCATCCAATAATTCATCAATCACAGGAATGGGAAATTTGTCTTTAATGGTGAGCTTATTGAGCTCCCTATAATCCTGACACATTCGCCATGATCCATCCTTCTTGTGTACCAATACTACAGGAGCAGAGAAAGAACTTTGACTGGGTTGAATTATACCCGCCTCTAACATTTCTTCAATCATACGTTCAATTTCGCTCTTTTGGAAGTAAGGATATCTATAAGGCCTGATGTTTGGAGGAACACTTCCTGGAATCAAATGAATAGCATGATCATGATCGCGAATAGGTGGGAGTCCTTTGGGAGTTTCAAACACCTTGGAATGATTGTCCAAGACTTGTTGGAGATCTGCAAAAATAGATGATTTTGATGTTGGAACTTCTAGTGAGCATAATTGTGCAATTACGCCTCGTTGTTCTTTCTTTAGAAGCTTTGTCATGACATTATAGCTTATTATCTTTCCTGGCTTCCCTTCAATACCCCATAATTCAACTTCCTTTCCTTCTGAAAAAAATTTCAAGAAAAGTTCTTGAAAATTAAAAGCTACCGTCCCCAAAGATTGTAACCATTGTACTCCTAGTACAACATCAGCACCTCCCATAGGAATGGCAACATTGGACTAGTCAATACATATTCCCCCATGGTTAGCTTGATAATATGGCATTTTCCAGAGCAATTTATAGTTCCTCCATTTGCAACCATCACTTGACATTCTGGTGCTGGGTATAGGAAACAATTTAATTCCTTGGCTACCTTACAATGAATAAAATTATGGGTGCTACCCGAATCAATCAACACTATTACCTTTTTCTTCTTGATTTGTCCTTCTATCTTGAGAGTTTGAGGAGTGGTAATTCCTGCCAGTGCATTACACGATATGGTCGGATTTATTTCTTCCTCTTCTAGGGCTGGTTCCTGGTGTATATCCTCTTCTTGTTCATTTTCTTCTTCCTCTTCACAATCTATGTAAAATAATTTCTTCTCAACACACTTATGACCTTTAGTGTATTTGCTATCACAACTATAACAAATCCCTTTTGCTCTTTTTTCTTCCAATTGTTGTGGTGTCAACCTTGTAGGTTGTGGAAATCTAGGCGTAGCAACACTTCCTTCTTTATAGAATTGAGTGGTAGGCTTCCTTGTCGCCATAATTTTACATTCAACTTTTCTTGCCAACCCGAATGCCTTCTCCAATGAATCAGGTTCCAAAACGCGAACTTCATGTTGGATGTTATCCTTTAAAGTGCCTATGAAGAGATCAATCCTGTGTTCCTCTGGAATATCAGTTACCCTTATATTCAATTTTTTGGAAATCCTCAATGTGCTCCCCCACTAAACCCTTTTGTTTGAGATTTATCAATTGGCTAAAGAAGGTGTTGCTCTTTGTATCCTCATAATGTGCTATCATTTCCTCCGTAAAAATTGACCAAGTGACAACTTTTTTACGGGAGCAAAGCCATCGATACCATACAAATGTATTTTGTTCTAAATGTAAAGTTGCAATGCGTACCTTTTGTGTGTTTTGCACGTTATGGAGACCAAAATATTGCTCCATCTGTAGTATCCATGTTACAGGATCCTTTCCATCAAAATTCCTCATATCCATTTTTGGAATATGGTGGTTCTTCTCACCAACATTAGAGTTTATGAAATCACGATTAACATTTATTTTGTTCTCATCATGAGGTTCTTCTACTATCTTTTCACCATTAGGAAACATTTCTTGTATCAACTTTGTCAAACCTTCAATGTCTGTTTTGAGATCATTCTTCATGTTTTCCATGTTTTCTTTCATGTCCGCTTCCATGCCATCCATCTTAGCTTCCATGCCATCCATCTTAGCTTCCACGCCATCTATCTTAGCTTCCACACCTTTATTCAAACCGTCCATCTTCACTTCCATTTCATTTTTTGTTGCTCTTTGCGAGAGTGAAATTTGTTGCACTTGCTCTTGTAATTTTGATAGATCATGTTGCAATTCTTCATCTTCATGAGTCATAGTAGAGCCTTCTGAAGGCTTAATGGGTGTTGAATTATTTTTACGGGGCATCTTTTAGAACCCAATACTGCTATATATTTTACAATATGCCCTTGGAATCAATTCAAATTGATTCTTCAAAGAAGACTTATGCAATTTGGAAAGAAAAAAATATACACACCTTTTTCTTGCTTTTGAGGAGCTCGATATTGAAATTGGATAATCTCTATGATTGCAGCACTTAAATATTTGAATTTTAGTATCAACATAGCCCTCTGAATTATCTTTCGAATGCCACAGGTCTGACCTGATTTGGATTCTCCAAGACAAATTTGTGTCCAATCTCCCACAATGACCTAATTCTGGACTGGTTCAGTAGAGCGAACTTGTACGACTTGCTACGTGTCACTGTTTCCTCCTTTGTCTCTGAAATTGATAGCCAAGAAACTGAAGTCCGTGTAATTGCAACCACCTTTTATGGCACTCCAATCTGATGCCCAGAGAGAGAGTTATTGAACTTTTCCCACGATCACCTCTTTGAGATGAAATTCAGGAGCCTGAAAAAGCACTACCTTCCACAGGTCATATCTCCAAAAATATTTCGAACCAAGCTCTGAAATTTTTTGACGAATTTCCTCAGGATTTTAGCTTCGCACCATACGAATTTCAGATTTTTAACCTTCGTAGAAAAAAATTTATAGCGCAAATTCCACGATGACCTGTTTAGGAGCCTGAAAAAAGACCTAACTTCCACAGATGATATCTCCGAAAATGTTGCGAACCAAGATTTGAAATTTTTAGACAATATTCCTTGGGATTTCGGCTTCTTACCCTAAAAATTTCAGCTTCTGAAACTTCGTAGAAAAAAATTTATAGCGAAAATGCCACGATGACCTGTTTGGAGCAGCGAAACCCTAGAATCCAAAGCTCTGATACCAAATGTTGTGTAACCAGCTCCAAAAATAGAAGAAAAAAGATATCAACGCCTTAGAAATAAGCCACTTCGAGAGGGAAACCTCCAATACATTACATAAATGAACAATTCTTGGATGATACAATTTACAAAACCTCCTTTCTATATATAGGAGTCCATGGGGCCATAATGTAATCCTAGTGGGCCACAATGTAATCCTAGCCGACCTAACAATAATAATTTAAGGGCACAATAATAACAAAATGGGGGTTACAAGGGTACAATATTAACAATAAGGGGGTTACACTAATAACAATAAGGGACTATACTCGTAATATAGGGACCTAACATCTATTTTTAGACATATTGGGCGGAATCTATTTTTAGATTGCCAGTCTAAAAATAGATATGTCGAATATTATTAGCTCTTAATAATATTTGGACTATAAACATTATCTTATCCTCTTGGAGCACTTCAGTTTATGCCTGGATGTGGCACATGCAACTGACAGAAGGAATTACGCTATTCCTAGGGTTTAAGTGGAGCTATTGCATGATGACTTCAGTTAGAACTCATGTGAGTGAGTTTGGTGGAGTTGATTGAGGAGTTGATGGAGTTGTGTTCAGTTTAACTCAGTTAAACATAGTTGAGCTAGTTGTATCTAGTCTAACTGATTGATACACTAGTGAGAGTGGTGTAAATTAATTATTAATTAATTCACTAATTAATCAACTAAATAATACATCAGTTAACTTCAGTGCATGGACAGTTTCAGTGGAGACCAGTGCAAGAGGTAGGTGAAAGAGCAGGTTGACTATCAGTTGTGACTATACTGGTGCATGAGATTTGCACACACATTGATGGAGATGCCAATGAGGATTGTGCAGTACATACCAAGGGGATTCGAACTTGGATCTGATCATTATTCATCTTGGATTGCGCAGTAGAGGCAGGCTAACAGGTGGAGAAGATTGGAGCATGTGTTTTGCTAGATCCGAGCTTGTGTAGTGTGTAACAATTGGAGATTGTACTAAGAGCTTGTGAGGAGTTTGTACAATGATTGTTACATGATCTCTATCATTATAATATACATATAGTTGGGGGTTTTCAGCTTTAAGCTTTCCCATAAATACTGTGTTTATATGTGTGATTGTTTATGGTTTTAATGTGCGCATGCGATTGTTCATATTTCCGCAATTAATGATCAATGGTAGAAGAGGTTATGTATTATGCATGAAGATTAAATATTGTGTGATCAGGATAATCTCGGTGAATAATTTAACAATTATTCAAATTTCTACATAAAGAAGCTTCAATATATTAACATTCTCCTAAAAATGATGTTATATTTTTCATTGATAGCTATTTAACATGTGATTCAACAATGTTTCCACATGAAATGTTGCAAATACAGACTCATGATCACACAAAAACTTGTAGAAAACACAAACATTATGCTTGTAGATTTGGGTTTCCCTTTCTAGCAATGCATGAAACGTGTATCTTGCAACCTTTATGTAATAATGACGCTGAAAATCAAGAGATGAAAAAAAACCTTTCTTCCTTTTTACAAAATAAGTTATATCCTAAAAGCATGACATTTGATACTTTTTGGCCGATCTTGGTATTACAAACGAACAATATATATTGCTTATCCGCTCTTGCATCGTACAACCAATTATACTATTGAAAAAAAGTCCTTATGACATTTAGATAAGTGCATTTGCAAAGCAAATCCCTCCATTGTGGCAAGCAAACACAGGTGCCCAGTTCATATTAGATGCTTATGTTACAACAACATATTGTAGTTCCTATATGACAAAAATGGGCCCCACAATGGCATCTTGCTTCAAAAAATCTGAGAAGATTTCTTGTGTAACAATGATGATAAAATTGAAACCATTCATAGACTTGGAAATGCATTATTTAATTTGCAACAAATGTCAAGTAGAAAAATTGTTCACATTATACTCTCTTTGCCTTTGCACTCATCATCTAGAAAAAAAAATTTCATCAACAATGCCCCATTAGAAAAACAGACATATGTCCTTAGAAAACCTGTTGTCTTGCAACATGAAGATGACATCTCTAAGGATATCATGTGCAAATCAATCATTGATAAATATGTAACCCAAACCATTGAACTCAAAACAATCTAACTAGCAGAATATGTTTCTTCCTACTCAACCAATAAAACTACAATGAAAAAAAAACACCCATCTATCATACGATTTGTTCGATACAATGAAAATAAAGACCCTGAAAACTATCGCAGAGTGAAAATGATGCTTTATCTTCCATATAGGGAATCTGAATACAGTTTAAAAATGACAATGTAACATGGACTGAAGCATACTTGTCTCATAAACACGTTGTTTTTTCTACAGAAAACATTTCTCTTGTCCAATATCTCCATGGGGTGACATTGACATTGCTTCCACTGTAATTGCTTCCAAAAGTGAAGATATAATTGTACTTAAATTGCCATCAGAAAATGACCATAGTAATTGTCTTCCTGAGAGACATGATATTCAACATGATCTTATGGAAAAAATGCAATCCAAAAATTGTATATTGCAAATACAAATAATGATGCATATATCAAACATCCCTTTATTTTGAGCAAAAAATCATAGCATGAACTCAGGCGAAAAATTAAATGAAGAACAACAATTTATAATAAAACAAAGTGCTATGGAAAAAAAAAACAATTCAAACAAATGACTTTAATTCTGTATCATTGGAGGTGCAGGAACAAGAAAAACATTCACTCCACAAGCACTGTATCATGCACTAATGCGCTATTGTAACAATGACCTTGAAAGCGATCCGCTTAAAAAAATGGGCCTCATAGTTGTATTCACTGGAAAAGCTGCATATATTGCGAATGGTGTAACAGTACATTCAACTTTGCATTTGCCACTTTCTCCATTTAACATAATGCCATTGAATTCAAACACACTTGACATGTTGAGCAAAGAATATTCATGACTTAGACTTTTGCTCATAGATGAAGCATCATTGATTGGCTCTCAATTGCTATACAACGTTGATAAACGGCTACGTGAAATCATGCACACACCAACAACACCATTTGGAAACCTTGACGTAATATTTTATGGTGATCTATGTCAAGCAGAACTTGTCCATTATCATTGCATATTTGAGCATCCAAGTTTTAAAGCAACTAGTACACCTTACAACTTCTAGAGAGATAATGTCATTTCTTTTGAACTAAAACAGGTGATACGACAAGAAAACAAAGAATCTGCCTCTATCTTAAATAGAATTCGAACTTGTTCACATACCAATGACGATCTTGAATATTTGAGCAAGCATTACTATAGGTGCCCACCAAATGATCCAAAATTTCCATATTTGTTCTACTTAAACAAAAATTTCCAAAAGCACAATGAAAAAATGTTATCTCTCATTAACACAAAAACCATAACATTGGTTGCAAATGACAAAACCATTGAATCATTAAACACGGGTAGCTACACAAACACAAAAATGCAATTACCAGTTGTCATTGTGCTAAAATAAAATATGATTGTTGAATTAATTGGTGGAAATTATGACATTAAAGATGACTTGGTTAATGGAGCCGAAGGAATTTTTAGGGCATCAAAACAACTGAGAATGGCTCAATTTGGATTGAATTTTTCGAACCAACAATTAGTAATGTTCAACGAACAAAATTGCAACATTTGTTCGCAAATGGCATAATGCCTACTCAGACACCTATTACTAGAGTATGTAGAGTCCAATAAATAAATAAAAAATAGTTACACAAGAGAACAATTCCATGTTCAATTGGCATGTGCAAGAACACGATCACAAGGTTTGACAATGGATGGACTAGCATTTGATCCAAAAGGAATTAGACAAAATGGACTTGTCTATATAGAACTTTCACGTGTGAAAGATATTAGATCCTTATATCTAATAAAAACTTCACTCTATCTAGCAAAGTCGCTACTGAGATGGAAAGACTTAAAGAAAATTCTCCTCTTAACCTTGAATACAATATACAGTGAACAAAAAAAGATAGCTATTTTATACTTTGTTCATTGAACAGACGTAGTATCTCTTTGCATTTTGAGAATATCATTTCTGACTATGATCTAATGAATGCTAATATCCTTTGTTTCCAAGAAAGAAAAACAAGTAGACTTCCGTCAAATCCAATGTTCACAGAAAAATATAATCACATACAATTATTTCATTTGCATGACATTTTCACATGTTACACAAAAAACATAACAATTCACAATGTCTTCATGTACAAGGCAAATAATATTGAATCAATAATTTATTTATTCCAATTTCAAAAAATGTCATTGCAATTGCAAATGTCTACTGTGCACTAAATGCAAAAACCAAAGAAATAATCTATTTCATCAAATACAACTTAGAACCATTGTACCAAAAAACTACCAAACTACTATTGTTGGTGACTTCAATTTGGATATGCTACAAAACGACTATACACAAAAAAATAATGTTATTTATGCAACAAAACAATTTCAAATTACATATAACAACACCAACAACTGATTATGGGTCTATGCTTGACCACTTATGGACAAAATTTCCAAGTGACTTTGTCTTCTTCCATGTTTTTTATGCCTATTGGACAGACCATCATGCTATTTGCCTTGCCATGCCATTATTATACACTTGAGCCACTATGGCAATGTCAATTAAACTATAACCAATTGTTCAATGTTCACAACACCATCGCCAAACTTTGCATCCTAGTAAAGCTATAATTTTGAAACCAACCTTTCTCTTCGCTTCTGCATCACTCATAACTTCTGAAATTAGTGACTATTAGTTTCAACGTTGCTTGCTTGGTCTCTCAAACAATGAAATGCAATAGCCATTTCCCCTCAGCAACATAGAAAGAACTTTGTGACTAGCAACAATCAAGCAGAACAACAAATTGAAGAAACTATGCCTTGTTGTCTTATCACAAGAGGTATTTTTCCGTTGAAAATCATTTTATTTTTTCATACTATACACATTGTCTCTGTATATGTAAGAAAACCACACCTAGGAATATAAGAAACTTGAATTTTGAAACTCGTCATTTTGGACATCATGTTCATCAAACACACAACCTGTTTTGATTGCCCTAAATGTAAATATTTAATATTCATTGATCTTGAGGTTCCTACCATGCTAACATATGCATATTTATTCTTTTTAACTCTTTTGCTATAGCTTGTATGTCTATATCATTATGTACATTGCTCTTTAAAAGGTAATTTTATTTGTGAATTATTTTGTTCTATACATCTTCCCATGTATTTTTTAAACTATTGAACAATAGTATAAATAATTATTGTTCCAATAATTGATTCATGTCCTTGTGTTTATTGTGTCTAAAACACATTGCACACCAACCTTAAAAAACCCTCTTTCATTTCTAAATCATGTGTTAAAAAAAGCCTCCTATATCAACTTGCCTTTTTTCCCTCGCCAAATTTGCTTGGAACAAATATAACAATCGCTTCTCGTTTCACCATTTTTCTTTTTGATGCTCTGCCATTTGATTCCTTCTTCTCCATTTTTGTCTCCTACCTCTAGTTCTTAGGGAATCCTATTAAAAAAATTGCAAAAATAACTAACGATACAAAATTCAAGAAAATCAGAATGCATCTAAAAAACAGGTTGTGTTCCCAATGCACTTGATCCTATACTAGATTCGAAAGATATGGAATATAACAAATACGCCTTGCCCTTAGCATAACCTTCCGACTAAAGTGCCTCGAAAACCAAAGAGCTTTAACAAACATCATAACCATCAAAGAGATTCTTATTCACTTTATATATATTACAAGTATCTATTTTCATTGAATTGTTGTAGCTTGGCATTATCATTGTCTCATACAAAACAACCAAGACAAAACCACAAAAAATATTCAATGCACAACTATGCTAATTGACTTCTATTTCACTTTTCATTTTGTGACATTATGCAAATAGAGTCAACACAAAATTAACACTAATGCTCTATGTTTTTTTTCCATCTCTAAGAACAAGGAAAAAAAGCAAAACAATTCATTTGATCTCAAACAACTTTTCCTCTTTTGCAATATTTTTCATTTTCAACATTTTTTTTTATACAATTATGTCAAATATTAACTTGTTCGCTTGTAATTCATGCCAATAGAACAATGATTGTTTTTGCAATATCATGGAAAACAAAAGAACCGGTTTCCCAGATGCACAATGCATAAGGAACAAAGGATCACAATACAAAGAAGTAAGGCTACATGCACAATTTAACAATTTGTAATTTTTCAAATTTGTCACTATTATATGTCAAATGTGACTTTCCGAGCACTAAGTATCTCTATTGTACATATTTCTCACGTTGAAAATTGTGCAAATGATTCCTTGCTCAATTATACAACTATGAACACGAGTACACACAAATGGTTTTGAAGGTGATGTGCTAGTGGTGTATGGACAAGGGAAAAATACAAATCCAAACTTACCACTCAAAACACAACTTGTGCACGTAGATCTTGTGGACAAAAGTGGTCAACTAACAATTACAGTCAACATAAGCAACAATCTTATATACTGATTCTGTGACAAATTTTGTCTTGGAAAAAGGATATGTATTACATAATTTGTAGTGAGAAACAAAGGACTCTATGAGCGAGGAGACACAAAAAGTTGTATAGTTTTACATGAAAAAAATCAGTGCAAATAGTGTCGCAAGTTTTCACCGATCGTAGATTAGCTCCAGATACAACAATACATAAACTTCTTCTGTCAAATGATACATATCCAGTTGGTATAGTTGCAGCTATTGTTATAGCATGCCACCATAACAACAAGCACTTTGAACTCAGTCAAAGATGGTGAAGCTAACCATCATAAAACTACTATAAGTTTATTATTATACCAACAAATTTTACATATTTGGCTGCAATTTGATAAAAAAAATATTTTTCTTTTGTTGTCAAATGACATAAAAAATAAAACATGTGTTTTCATACTTAAATTTTTTTTTTTTACTCTGATACTCAAACCTTTGCATCCAATTTTAGTTACAACTCAATGAAACTTACAAAGAAGACTTTATGGAAATAAAGCATGAGCTTGTGTGCAAAAATAAAACACTTTATCTATTCAAAAATATAGTCAGAAATGGTCCAATAGGATGTCATATTTCACAATCTACAACAACATCTTTCATTGATGTTCTCAATTCCAATTGCGCAAAAGCACACTTACTATATTTCATCAAGTCAACAACAGAGTTATTTATTTGCATTTTCCTTTTTCACTTTATACACACCTAATTTTATGTTCAAAATATTTATATTTGTCTCTAAAATCAAATCAAAATCTTATCATTATATTCACTTTTGGAATAGGTACAAGGAACACTAAAACCAAAAAATGTTTTCTCGCCACCTTATGAAAAAATCTGTGTAAACTGTTTAGATCCCATGCTTTTGAATTCAACATATTGCACATTGTGCAAAGAAAGTACAAAGATATCATATTGTCCGAGTGTCGATTGTGTAGTGGAAACAGAGGACAACGAAATATTTTTCAAACTACAAATGTCACAATTCCAACAGATCTACCCAACAATTGTTGAAACAAGTTTCAACAATATACAGAGAACATATCATCCACAGTGTTCAATCTGCAGAATCTCTCTGTTCATGGCATCTTTACTTTGACAATCAATAACATAATTGCTAACATCAAACAACTCTAAAAAGGTTTTCTTGCGACACCAGTTCCTCAAGTTTCACTATTCTCAATGTATATGTCTTCATAGAACAATGCACCATTGACAAGTTCATTTACTTTTTAAATATCTCCAACATTATAATTCCTGTATTGGTAATTTTTTGTCTCACTAATACTTTCTTTGTTGCACATTGTTACAGATTCATTGCAATGCCACTTGTACAAACACTATAAATCGTAGAAGAACTCTATGGGTACCACTGCCAACCATATGCACATTCAGTTCACAAACATGTTCTTGTAAAATTTTGTACCAGTTATGTTTTTCCTTACATAAAACTTGGACATTAATTTCCAACTCTAGAAAGATGAATTGTTTTTTTTTTACCTCTTTCTATGTGCTAAACAACACAGTGTTATAGCTCGACTCGATTTTTTTTTTTTTTCCTTATAGACAAATGTAATATGCTATAGTTAAAGCTGGGCTAGAAAGATGAAATATTGAATATGTAGCTTTTTCTTGTTTTCCAGTTATTGTTATTTAAAAAATAATAATATCCAATTTAGATGCAGAGATACATGCTATGCCATTTATATATAATTCTCATGAATATATTTAAGTTGTAGTCGACATGCAATAGTACAATGTAGATTTTTCAATGTAGAGATACATGATATGCCATTGATTTATAATTTTCAGGAATATATTTAACTTGTAGCAGGCATGCAATAGTGCAATCCAAAGCTTTCAGATACTTTCTTTTTATAAACAGTCGTTATGTTCATAAGAGATATAATGTTCTCAATCTTTATGTTTTGATACATTCCCTCTGTAGTTAGTTTTTTAGATTTAAAATTTACATGCAATAAGAATATCCTATGGTATTTTTATTTTTTTATTATGAACATTTTTCTAAGATTTTTGTTTGACTTTAAATCTTATAATGGACAATAGGATAGAGTTGCAAATGCCCATTATAGTACCTTGGCAAAGGTATTGCATGCACTTTTTGTGTTGGGATATTTTATGCGAGAAATTTTTTTCTTTAAAATTGCTAAAAATAGAGATTCGAAGGTTCAAATTGAGTAATTTTATATTTTCATCTTGTGACGATTTTTCTTTAAATTGTTTGGGTGGATGCATAGGAATATATGAATATATCCTTGTTTGGTTTAATATGTATACAACTTCAAACTATAGGAATTACACCAATGGATACTAAAACAAGATATTGAATCCTTCTACAATATTTGTGGAATATAAATCACAATCACTCAATCACATGCAAGTAAGAGAAAGAAGTAAATCAATCACACAACACAAGATTTTCCTGGGTAAAGCAACTTCTCAAAACCCCTCCATATTTATTGTATAATCAACCAAGGAATCATGAAACAATACAATGCATGTGTGCTCAACAGAATCTCATACAATCTACCAATTGTCTCACACTGATCTAGGCAAAATTGGACCAATACATAGCCAATTTCCTGCCCACCTTCAGCTTGTCTTGATCATGCAATCCCTAGGCAAAATAATTCCTATTAAATATTAATTCCAACCTTCCTTGACTGCGCAATCCATCATGGGCTTCCTGTGGTTTTATAACTTCACATGGGCAGTTTGCTAATAATACAACTGATAGTTTACTTGCCTTTAACCTTCGTCTAAACTGGGTCGTAATCAAAATTGACATGCATACAAATATTAATAGTGAATCATCAGTTACTTGGTAGATCACTACTTGTGAATTAAATCTATTTTAATTCACTTGATCTTCCACTAGCTCATCAATTAGTTAGAACTAGTTAAACTGATTTTAACTCAATTAATTTGAGTTAACTGATTGCACTTGCACCACACTAGTGCTACAACTGCAACTAGACCTTGTAAATAATAGAATCACTCTACATGCCTATCCTTTGACCATCAACTCGAAATTCTTAAGCTAACTAAGTATATCACACTTAGTTAACTATTACAAGTTGTTATGAGAAAAGATTACAATTTATTTTCCAATTTATTTAAAAATTGGACTCCCACATTAGCACTAATGTGCCACTGAATTCCTCACTCATGTGTGACCTGGAATCCCACACTAGTATGTGGTGCATTTTCTTGTTGAATTTCAACACTCCCTCTCAACAAGAAAGGGATTATATGCTACCCCGATCCTGCCTCTGTGGTATTTGAATTTGCTCTTCGCAAGCGCATTCGTCAGGATATATGCATCCTGATCCTCCGTGGGAATGTACTGCAACAACATAATGCACCTCTGAACGCAATCTCTGAGATGGTGGTACCAGATGTCAATATGCTTGGAACTATCATGGAATACCGGATTAACCGAGATGTTTATGCAACTCTGGTTATCACAATGTATCATCGTTAGATCTATCTGATGACCAAACAAACCAACAAGTATATTCCTCATCCAGATGGCCTCACATGCAGCCTGCTGCATGAGTAGCAGCCATGTACTCTGCATCAACTGAACTGAGTGCAACTGATCTATGCTTCCTGCTATACCAAGAAACTGATATTGATCCTATGCTGAAGATGCCCCCTGATGTTCTATTACTATTTGATGGACTACCTGCCCAATCTGCATCGGTGAAGCTTCACTCCCTCTGTCCATCTATACCATAATCCATACTCTGCAGTGCCCCTTGGATATCTCAACACATGCTTCCCCGCCTTCCAAAATATCTTGGTAGGGTTAACCATAGCTTGACTAAGCTAGTTAACTGGGTAGCATATGTCTAGTTGTGTGTTCATCAAATACATAAGTGAACCCACAAGCTGCCTGTAAATAGTAGCATCCACTAACTCACCTGAAGTAGCATCCTCCTTCCTTCAATTTCCTGTAAGAGGAGTCTCCATGGGTTTGCTTCCCTCCATGTGGAACTTCTTCAGAATCTCCTTGGAATACTTGCCTTAAGATACAAATAGCTCCCCATCTCTTTGCCATATTTTCAAGCCAAGGAAATAATGCAAGAGCCATTGTCATCAGAAACTGGATTATCCATAGTATCATAGAACAATGGTCGACGTTTTGAATCCCAACAAGGATCCATCTTCAGGACGAGAAAGGAATGAATGAATAATGAAAGAAGGTAGCAGGGGGAACAAGGTATAAATAGTGAGGGCTAATGCAAGAGCCCCATGTCCTTCATCTCAAACTCTCTTGCAAGATCCTCTTTGTAAGAAGTTATGAGTTGCTCATCACCTGTCAGTATCAGATCATCAAGATAAAGTACAATAATCAAAATCTTACCATCAACCTGTTGGAGCGGGGTTCCCTGAGGCACAAGTTCCAATGCTCCTTGTATGTGTGCGCTGCGCAAATGTAGTCAACGAGATTTTTGCCCCAATTTTGGATATATTTAAGCTTAAATGTAAATAATGGGCCTCAAACCATGGTTTGAGACCATAGTATCTGTGCGCTAGGTGTATTATAAATAGATAGCATTTGTCTAAGTCATTTAAGTTCATAAGTGAGAAGTGATATTGATATTCTAATATTTGCGTCTGTAAGGGTTTTGGGTTGGGTAAAAGGCTCCTCCTGGCTATGTGTGTGGAGACCTAGTCCTGGCTGTGTGCGCGGAAGGATTGTAAGGGTTTTGTAAGGGTTTTTGAAGGAAAAGTTGGTGTATTGACAGATCTGAAGGATTAATAGAAGGAACAGTTTTGGCGAATTCTCTGAGTTATGCGTATGTTTGCTGTTTTTGCTTATTGTTTATGCTTTGATGATATCACACTATCTGTTTGCTTATTAATGAATGCATAGAGCTAATTGATATGTTTATGCATAATTCTTGACTTTTGTTAAGCATTATGTTGATTAGATTGAGACCTTGTTCTGATTTAGTATCTGCGATAAGTAAGACAAGTATTTATGTGTATTTTATTAAATATTGTGCAAAGATCTGTAATTTGTTTATAAATTCACTACGCACATCGGTGGAAGATCAATTAGGGTTTTGCCGAGGACAACTTCATTAAATGTTCTCTTAGGGTGCAGAAACCTGGTTCCGACACCCCCCCATACTGATTCAGGTGAGACTTTGGTTTGCGCAAGCATATCATTGCCGAAAGGGCCAATAGTTGGAGGGTTTGTTGGTTTATCCATAAAATTCAAACATGGGTCAGGACCCCTCAAGCCAAGAAATGGTTTCGTTGCCGGGACCGGGATCATCATTTTGAGGGCAATTTGATGTTGTGGCATCCATCGCGCAATGAATTACAGGACTGGAGGGATAGAAAGATCCTTGAATTTTCACTACAAGAGAATAAAATAACTAAATTGTCTAATGAACAGTGGGTACATAAGTATATTTATACTGAAGTGCACAAAATTTTCTTCTGTTCCTTTGTGCACAAACTACATGAGTGGTTGTCGCGCTTGGCTGAGTTCCACCACTGCATAAAAGACGACGTAGTCACTAAGTGGACTCCTGAATTGACCCAGCAAGTAGAAAAAATTGATAATAAGATCACTCGTGCGTGTTGGCTCAAGGAGTCCTAACCCAGGTTCGGAGGTTAAGGTTTTCCAACAAACCCCTATACTACTGGCCTTTTCGGCAGTGACCTGCTTGCGCAGGCCAAAGTCTCACCCGAAGCAGTATGGGAGGGTGCTGGAACCAGGTTTCCACACCCTGAGAGAGAGTAGGTAAGTCAAGAAGATCTGCGTTCCCAGCCTATCAAGTTCGTACTAAATATATCTATTCGCAGGCTTATTGACAATATAATCCACAATATGACAGAGCTATTCTTATACACATATCTAGTAAATACCTCCGCATCCACATGCACAATACCAATTATCAGTATAGAACACTATAATTGCAGTAATTAACAGATCATAGATACATATACCAGAAACCTAGATACGTTCACAGTTCACAACAATTAAACAGATACTTTCGCAACTTAATTATATAGCTCAGATTCACATCAATAATAACCGAACAAACCTAGATAGCATCAGATGTCCAACAGTACTTCGCATATATATTAATATCAAAATTCACTTACAATCCCAAAATTCCGCATGTGCACACAGCCAGCAGGGTCCGCACATAGCAAGACTGAGGATCTCTGTGCACACAACCAACAAGATTCCTTACCCAAACAACTCGACAACAGATCTAACAACTCGTTCTTAGCATCAATCTCAATTCTTTCCTACTTTAAGACTAAAAAAGGTTCATCTATTTATATCGATTTAGCCTACACATCCAATGGTCCGCAAACCGTGGTTTGCAGACTCTTGGTCTACCCTTGACCCATTACAATGCAGTCGAGGCTTTGACCCACCCCAAAACCCCTGTGTTAGACTAAATAATACCAAAATATACAAAAATGGACAAAATTCGCAGCTTTAGGGGATCCTTCTCCAACAGTCCCCCAACACAATCTTGTGACTCGTCCCAAGTCACTGTGATGGTTGGGTCTCCACCTGTGCCTGCAGTAGTCTGATCACTTCGGCCAGTGGGGATAGCACACCTTCGCTTTGAGCAGCAGCATTTTGCGCAATGTCTACCAATTTCTGCGAAGTCAGGCCTTCTGTTGTAGCGTTGACACTTTCCAGAGTCGGGTTCAGCTGCTTAACAACAACATCAACATCCTGCAAGAGCTTGAGAGCTTCGTCAACCCAAGGATTCATGCGGTCACCGAGAACCTTCTTCTTATGGCGGAGCTCATCAATATCATTTTGGAGGGCGTGGCTGGTTCGCAGCCATGCCAAGCGCTGAGCAAGAAGCAAAGTGGGCATGGTGGCTTCTAACTTATCGAATGCTTCTTCCTTTTGCCACAGGTTCTGGTTGATTTCTCGCAGGATCGGGTCGCGCTAGACCTTGGTCCATAGCTGCATGGTTGTTTCCAATAATTGGGCGCCCTGAGCGATCTATCTTGTAATAACATTTGTAGCTGCGGTAACCAACGCAGCTCGCTGGGCCTGTACCTTCGGCTGCAGCTTAGCCTGCAAATCTGCGATATGCTATTCCATCTGTGTTTTAACCACCTGAATCTCCGTCCTGAAGGCCTTTAATGCTGAGACCAACCCCTCAATCTTAGCCTGGGGGTGGCTGTGGCCGAGATTTCTTCTGTAACTTATGTGCAGAGTCTATGAATTAAGTGTTCCAGCTCCGTTTGATGCGCGGTGGCGAGGGACACTTCAACGTTCTTTTCTGCGATTGTCTGCTCAACCACACCGAGCTATTGGTGCACTTGTTGGTCTCGATGGTGAATTTCCCGAAACAAGGAGGTGTGGAGAACCAGCAATGCCTCATGTGGCAGCCTGGCTAAATCCAAATGTACTTCTGCACCGTCTTGGACTTGCATTCCTAGGTCGGGGGGACTCATCACAAGGGTTGCGCCAAGTAAGGAACAAAGGCAGCTTTCTGTTGTAGCTAGTGCTGCACTACTGGTTGCCGAGGGCGTTCGGGCCTGAATCACACTGGTCTATAGCGTGTCTGTATTTAATTGCAGAGCACGGAGCTTGGCCTGAAGAGTGTCGATTGCAGCTTTCTGTTGTTCTTCTAAAGCTAGCCATCTGTCTTCTGTGGCCAAAGTGACCGCTTCAACAATTTGCTCGAGGTCCCCTTTGGTTAGGGTAATCGTCTCATCACATTCCATGCGCTAAGAGCGCTGCTTCTTTCATGGCCCTTTTACAGGCTCACTGGTTCGCTTTGTGCTTCAGGGGGAGGCAGTTCCTCCCGCATCCAGTCCTTCTGTACCCAAGTCTAGAGGCAAATCTAGCTAAGTCTCTGCTTCGACATCCTTCTCGGTGGTCTATTTCTGCTGTGCATCCTTTTGTGTTGTTGCGCCCGTGTCCTTCCCTGTACTCTTGCTTGGTCCTCTGGTATCCTTGATGATGAAAGGTGGGATTACTTTCGTTGTTTCGATTCCTTCGGTGCCCTTCGCGCCGGTTTTGAGGCCGATCTTCCAGTTAGGAGGCTAAAGCGCAATTACATTGTCAATTTCTTCGTCCGCCACCATATAAGGGAGCCAGGTCCAGGCTTTATCCTTGTGTGCTCTGATTTGGACGTTGTTCATGGTGATCTGAAATGTCGCGATGTTATTGTACTTGTCATACACTGCTGGGGACAACCGTGGTCAGGAATTGATGGCTACTGCCAAGCTAATCTAGAAGAGGACCTAGAAGACTTGGTTGTCCTTGATGTGCTGCGCATCCTTGGAGTCCCACAAGTTCGCATAACGAGCCTCTTCACATATATCTTGGGTGAGATCAGGGAGGACTGATTCCGCAGGGGCTTCCCACGCGACCAATGCTATGAGAAGCAACAACCAAGAATAACAAAAGGCTCGTCCTTGCTCCTCAGATTCTCGGACATTTGCCAGAAACTCATTGCACAAGTACTGGGCCCAGTTGAAGGAGACCCCTTTCCCGCATTGGCCTGCTAACTGAATTAGGTATGTAGGGATAGAGGCGACCTGTCATTTTCTCATCATATTTCACGCCAACAACATGGTTCCCAACTGCGTACCTTGGTCGTTGATGGATTTGATTATGAAGCCTCGCGTATTCCGCTCCACATGGTAGGTTTTGCGCATGTATTCAACAGTCTCCCCCTCATACTTCTTGCGAACGCGCTCCAGAGGATTTAGTCTGTGCATGGGAAGACTAGTGATTTGATGGATGAGTGCAACATCGAATTTTCTCATCATATTTCACGCCAACAACATGGTTCCCAACTGCGTACCTTGGTCGTTGATGGATTTGATTATGAAGCCTCGCGTATTCCGCTCCACATGGTAGGTTTTGCGCATGTATTCAACAGTCTCCCCCTCATACTTCTTGCGAACGCGCTCCAGAGGATTTAGTCTGTGCATGGGAAGACTAGTGATTTGATGGATGAGTGCAACATCGATGGGGATCCGATCCTAGATCCACAGGCAACCCTCATGAATCAGGGCGATCAACTGTCGTGCCAGCCAGTCTGTGATGTTGTAATGACCGAAGTGTGGCATCCTTAGTAGGTTCAGGAGTCCAGAACCGGCCAATTCACGTACCCAACGCTTGGGGACAATCTTGATCCCATCGTCTTCCTGAATTGTGTCAAGGTATAACTCAGGTGCCAGCTCAGGGAAGGCCTCCAAATTGGCCAAGTCATGATCGTCAAATTTTATCTCATGGAGCCTTCCAAAAGGTTCGCCAATGACGGGGACCTCTCCTTGGGGTCAATGGCATCTGCGGGTAGGTGATCAGGCCGTCGAGGTTCTTCGACGTGGGCGTTTAGGGCTTGCGCGGCTAAATGAAGGGAGGTAACCAGTTGATCGGTTCGGCGGTCTGGGTCTCTTCCTGAGCAGCGCGTGCCCGAGGCGTCGCTCGCCAGGATTTTACATTCCTTCGGGTAGTACATGGATTTACCCCAACCCATTTCGTGGCTTTGCCTGAGCCTTGGGATTTTTCCTTTCCTTTCCTCGTGGTTGGTCTTGACGTGGAGAGGACCTTTTCGGCCTCGGACTAAATCTCCACCACTTCCTCGGTTTCTTGTCCCACCGAGGTCACTGGTTCTGAAGGTTCAATAGGATTAGTGGCCGCCATTCTGGTGCGAAAAATGAATCCCAACCCCGGGTGGCTACTGTCAGAGGGAGTAAGTTGCTCAGATATGAAAGGGACGCTATAGGCACATAAATTCTTACATCACAAATTCGTCAAGGACAAACATGCCAAGTACAAGCTATTCAAGCGATACGAAACCCTTGTCCGATCTATCCTGCTCCTTTTATAGCCTTTGCGATCGACCAACGATAGGGTGAACTTCACTTGGAACTTACCATCATCTAAATAGTAAAAAATATTCCAAAATCGCTTCATTAAATGCTGACCGACCACTCCTTCCAATGGTAACTTTTTCTTTTTACCCGATTTGACTGTTTTAATGGCTAGTTTTCGCACCAATGGTGCACTCAGCGCACACCTGCGCTCCCAGCGCACCCCTGTGCTTTTAGCGTACTTCCTGTGCTCCCAGCGCACCTCCTGTAGATTCAGCATATGCTCGTGTGGCCAACATGTCTGTTGTGTTTAGAGTTTATTACTGCGTCTTCGGCGCACCCCTCTGGGCTTCCAATCCTGCGGCTGCCTTCTGTGCGTAGCATGGTACCTGCCGGGCTTACCTTCCTTGGTGGGTATATCCCACTTTATACAACTACTCCAGCCATATAGTCATTTGATTCGATATGGCTTGAGCCGACTGCCATTGATATAGCCAGGTACCATATCACCGCGCAGGGTAGCTAACCGCACAGCTCCGGTCTCCGTGATTTTTTTAACTGTATAAGGCCCAAGCCAGTGCTATCGAAACTTCCCTGGGTGTTTTGCAAACTGGCTATCATATAGCAGGACTAAGTCATCCTCTGCAAAGGTCTTTTGACGAATATGTCGATCGTGCCATGCCTTATTGCGTGCCTTCTGAACCTGCTGATGGAAGTTAGCAATGAAACGGTCTTCCTCCAAAGCCACAAGCTACGCTAACTGCTTCTCCATGATATCAGACTCTGCCATATTTGTGAAGGCTGTGATGTGCATGATAGGAACAATATATTCCATGGGCATCATGGCCTCCTTGCCATAGACCATCCTAAATGGTTTTTTCCCTGTCAACTTCTTACAGGTGGTTCGTTAAGCCCATAGAACAGACAGAATGCGCACGTCCCAGTCGCTGCGATCGACGTTACAGACCTTAGTTAGTGAATTCTCCAAGATTTTATTGAATGCTTCAACCGCTCCGTCCGCCTGAGGATGATATGGAGTGCTTTTCACGTGATGGATTCAGAATTATTCCTTCAAGGCTTGTATTGTTTCATTGACAAAGTGCGTACCTCTATCGCTCACTAGGATTTTCAGACACCTGAATCTGGTCAGAATCTGCTCAAAGATGAAATGCGCAGTGGTATCTGCGGTGCAATCATTCACTGCTTGTGCTTTGGCCCACCTGATTACATAGTCAGTGGTAGTGATAATGTAACGCGCACCTCTCTTCTTTTCGAGAGGTTTGCTGGCCCCACAAAATCGATAGCCCATTTGTCAAAAGCTTATAGGGCCAATTGGAGTTGAAGAGGCATTTCATCTCTTCGGAATGACCGTCTGGTTCGTTGGCATGTATCAGAGGCCTTACAATAGTCATGAGAGTCACTATGCAGGGTGGGCCACCATAATCTAGCTCTCAAGATCTTCTGCGTCGTTGCTTTCCCTGCGTAGTGACTTCCTGCTACCCCATTGTGGGCTTCTGCTAAGATATCATGTCGTTCATGCTCTAGGACGTACCTACGCAGCACTTCATCTGCTCCCATCTTATATAGATGTCCTGTGATGATGGTAAAATCCGCAGCGTGGGCTACCAGCTCCTTCTTCTGTTGCATCGAATACTCCATAGGTGCCAAGCTTGTAGTCAGAAACTGAATGATGTCAGTGAGGTGCGCATCGACTAACATAATAGTGAACAGCTGTGCGTCAGGCAATCCTTCTTATAGGTTTGTCGGTTCCTCGCCACTCTCAATTTAGGACAAGTGATCTGGCCCAACATTCAACTTTCCTGGTTTGACAATGATTTCAAAATCGTATTTCTAGAACAATAGAAGCCATCGACAGATTCCCCCCCCAACATAGGCTTATTAACTAAGTACTTCAAAGCTGAATGATCTGTAAACATTTTGAAGTGTCCTCCTAATAGATAGTGTCGATACTTCTAGAATGCATAGACCATGGCTAATCCTTCCCGCTCCGTGGTGGCATAGTTACGCTCCGCACCAGAGAGTTTTAGACTAGAAAATGCAATTGGGTGATCAATGTCTCCATCTCCAGGCTGCGTAAGGACCACTTCGAGGGCGATTCTGGATGCATCAATGTGAAAATGAGATATCTTTGCCCGATCAGGAAAACTAAAGATAGGCGCAAAGACCATATTTTCCTTGAGTAGCTCAAAGCTCTTTTGACACTCATCATTCCAAAAGAACGACACATCCTTCTTAAGCAACTTTTCCAGAGGTGTTGTGATTAGCACGTATCCCTGAATGAACTTTCTGTAGTAGCCCTTATGTCCGAGGATCGAATGCAGTTGTTTCTCAGCCGTAGGTACTGCCAAATTGATGATAACTGCAACTTTCGCAGGGTCAACCATCAAACCTTGTCGGAAAAATATATGTCCAAGCAAGATTCCGAAGGGTACGCATAAAATACACTTTTTGATATTCAGGGAAATCTGGGGCTTTCGACAGGCATCCAACATCATGCGCAGGTTTGATACGTGTGTCTTTACTAAGCCGAAGACAGTCCAATCATCAAAGTACACCTCCAGAAATTTATGGATGAACTCTTTGAACACTGCAACTACTACTTAAGAGAAGATGGCAGGGGCATTTTTGAGTCCAAACGGCATGATCGTATACTGAAAGGATCCCCATTCGGTAGCAAACGTAGTTTTGCTGCGATCTTCAGGTGCAATTCTGATCTGATGGTATCTTGAGAACCTATCAGTGAATGAGTACGCTTCTTGGCCTCCTACGCTATCCAGGATCTCATCTGAGAATGGTGTTGGAAAAGGATCGTGTACGCAGGCATCATTCAACTTGCGCAAGTCCACGCAGATGCAGATTCCCCCCTTCGTCTTCTTTTCCTGAACAACCATGGGACTCACCCAGTCTGAGTGTTCGATCGGTTTGATGATACCTACGGTGAGAATTTTATCGATCTCTTCCCTAACCTTCTGCTTATACTTAGGTTTCAGCCGATAAGGGCGCTGCTCCATAAGGCGTGCATCTGGTTTCAGCGTGATGCGCATAACCCCTAAGTCCCCCGTGATCCCCTTAAGCTCTGAAATTTTTTTCGGGAATAAGTCTTGATATTCTGTGAGTAATTCCGCAACCTTGCCTACTGTCTCATCATCCCAGTAATCCCCAATTTTAGCCAACTTGGGTTGCTCTTCCGTGCCAATGTTAACTTCTCGCAGCTTCAGAGGCTTCGTAACATCCACAGTGTGTAATGGAGGTCCTGCAACTGCGCGCTCCCCTTCTGATTCTGGGATTGAGACATTGCGTGGATCTTCATCATGGTGATATTGTGGCAATTGAAAATATCCTGCATCTGTGTTTCCCATGTTGGTATCTCCAATGCTGTGTAAGGGCTGGATTCACCAAATACAAAGGTATCTATATCATGCAGAGCTTCGTCAAGTGCCTCCATTCGTCCTGTTAATCCAAATGTCCCCATAAATTCGTCCTTTAAGGTTTCCCAGTGGCGGGTGCGTTGATATAGCTCCGCATCTAAGTACCATGCGGTGGGAATTGGTCCCAGAGCATGAATAAACAAGTGAACCCACTCTTCTATAGTTTGGTCCCACCATTTCTCTATCCAAGCACATAGATGTGCACGCGGATCCCTTGGTCCAAGGAACGTCTTGACGCGCACATCATCCGGAGGCTCAAACCGCAGGATCATCATATCCCGACATTCCTGCCAGTCCTGGAATGCTCCCTTATGCTTGTCCCACCACTGCGCAGGTGTTGCTCGCATGGCTAGATCAAGGGCTGGCCTTCGCTCTCTTGGAACCTCAGCTTCAAATGCTCGCAAAAACTCCTTAATACTACTAGAACCATCAAAGTAGGACAGTTCTCTTACCTCAGAGGTGTTTAGATTCAACAAGATGATGAGCTTTGTGAAAATAGTCGCCTTCACTAAGTGGGCCCGCAGGCTATTTTTGGCGCAAGTCTATTTTTAGACATGATGATCATATTTCAGAAGTTACAGGATGCTATTTGTGGATGGTTGATCAAGTTGGAAAAATAGATGAAATTCTGTTTTTAGAATATTGGGCGAAGTCTATTTATAGATCGTCGATCTAAAAATAGATGCATGTCGATTATTATTAGCTCTTAATAATTATCCGACAATAAACATCAACTTGTTCTCTTGGAGCACTTTGTTTCAGTGCATAGATGTGGCACATCAGTGGAATAAGGGAATTATGCAATTCCCAAGGGTTTACTAGAGCTAATGCATGGAGGACTCAGTTAGGACTCAAGTGGCAGAGTTATGACACAGTTGGAAGAAGTAGTTATGGAGTTGTATTTAGTTTAACTCAATTAGACTCAGTTGAGCTAGTTGTATCTAGTCTAACTGATTGATACACTAGTGAGAGTGGAGTGAATTAATTAGTTAATTAATTCACAAATATCATTAATCAACTGAACAATACAGCAGTTAACTACAGTGCATGGTAGTTTCAGTGGAGACCCAGTGGAGAGATAGGTGAAAGGGCAAGATAGACTATCTGTTGTGACTATAGTGATGCATTGATTGCATCACACATAAATTGGAGTTTCCAATGAGGACTGCGCAGTCAAGGCAAGAGTAATTTGAATTCATTCAGAGCTATTCTTCAGCAGGGATTGTGTAGTGGAGGCAGGCTAGCAGGAGGCAAAGATAGGTG
Source organism: Pinus albicaulis (assembly GCA_034641835.2). Taxonomy (NCBI): domain Eukaryota; kingdom Viridiplantae; phylum Streptophyta; class Pinopsida; order Pinales; family Pinaceae; genus Pinus; species Pinus albicaulis. The sequence goes on along the minus strand of CM076569.1, from coordinate 56,549,418 downwards.
CATGGATTTGCAAGATTGTTCCTGATTAGTGTATGACGATTGTACTGTACTGAGAGCTTGCTAAGCTTTGTATGAGGATTGTCATATTATTCCATGATACATAATATATAGTTGGATTTTTCAACTTCAGGCTTTCCCGGTTAAAAACTGTGTTATGTGTGATTATTTTTTATTATGCTTTACATGTGTGTGCGATTAATTTTCCATAAAAATATTATGGAGTGGAATGGTCTAGTATCACACAAGAAGTTAAATATTGTGAGATCGGTGAATCTAGGACATATGCATGCTTAGTGCATATAATTTCTACATGGTATCAGAGCATTGTTAATTTAAGATTGCAATTGTAAAGTGAGTTTGTGTTGGTGGACAATTCAAATTTGCTACAGAAGATTCTTGGTGGAGAAGTTGAGTATACATTGAAATGACTTTCAATGGGTTGCGATTGGAGTATGCCCTTGATGGGAGCTCAAATTACATAGCCTAGAAGGACAGGATGGAGGCAATGCTGGAGGATAATGGACTGAAGGAGTTCATCGATAGCGATGTTCCTAAGCTGGGATTTACTTGATCTTTGCATTGCACAAGCAATGGCAAAAGAGAACGACAAAGACGAGAGAATTTTCTTGGAAGGTGTGAAGGAACATATTGTGTCCGGCCTTCATGGGAAAGCCACTCCATTCTTAATGTGGAAGACTTTGACAGACTTGTTCCGAAGCAAAAGCGACCAGAGGAAGTTGGCGCTTAAAGACAAGCTTAGAAAAATAAAAATGGAGAAGGGTGAGAGTATACCCAAGTATCTCATGAATTTTTTCGAGTGCAAGGATGAGCTGGGAAGTGTGGGGGTTACTTTTGATGATGAAGACTTGGTGAGCTTGGCTCTCCTTGGGCTTCCGAAGAGTTGGCATAGCTACGAAGACTCTGTCAATAAACGAGAGAAACTGCCGGGATGGGAGCGACTTTGGTCGGATCTTGTGTAGGAGGAGATAAGGCGAGGTACCAGGGATGGCTCTTCATCGAAGAATGAAGATGAAGAGAATTTCACTTGGCTTCCAAAGCAAGGAAAGGGAAGGGGAAGAAATTTCCATCAAAATCCGATGCTAAAGGCAAGAAGCAGGATTTGTCCAAACTGAAGTGTTTTCACTGTCACGAACATGGGAATTTCGCCACTAACTTCCCACAAAAGAAGAAGAACAAGAAGGCTGTTGGAGATGCAGCTGGAGAGGCCTTAGCCTCTCAATTTGAAATTGATTTATCTTTGATCACATGCTTGGTTTCAAGCGCAATGGGATCAGTGTGGTATCTTCATAGTGGTGCGTCTTTCCATATGAGGGGAGATAAGGAGTTGTTCAGTGACTTGGAGGAGAAGGACCTCCAGATGCATATAGAGATGGGAAATGATGGTCGGTACAGTGCGACTAGAATTGGGACCAGTATATTTGAGAGGGAGTCCGGTAATCCATTCTTATTGAAGGATGTTATGCATGTTCTATGTTTGAAGAAGAACTTGGTCTCGGTTGCAATGCTGGAAGACAAAGGTTATGATGTTGTTTTCAGTGAGGGAAAAGCCTTCCTTCGACATAAAACAACAAGGTCAAACCTCAAGAAGATAGAAGTTCGAATTATGAATACCTACAGAGTGAAGTGAATGCATTTCTTATTGCAATGGTGGGAAGCATAAGTGGTGAGCCGAGATGAGAAGCGAATTATGCACAGGAGATTGGGTCATCTTCACCATAGCGCTTTGAAAGATTTGGAGCAAATTTCTCTTTGGACTTCCCAAGGATACTCTTGTGATCATATCGGTACAGGGATGTACTATGGAAGAAGTTTGTGAACACCACTTTTCATGAGGAAGGAGAACCATGTCGGTGATCCTGGAAGAATTACACGAGAATTGTGTGGACCTTTCTCGGTTGCTTCAACGGCAAAACACGGGTATTATGTTATATTTGTTGATCTTCTTCATGCGAAGAAGAGTGACGTTCTCGAGAATTAAATGAGTTCAGGGCATTGGTGGAGAAGGAGTCGAGGAAGCAGGTGAAAGATATAAGGAGCGATAATGATGGTGAATACATCTCTGGCGAATTCAAAGACTTCTGTAGCAAAGAAGGAATTCGAAGAGAACTCATAGCACCTCATAAACCACAGTAGAATGGGGTCGCGAAGAGAAAGAACATAATGATCGTGGGTGCTGCACAAGCGATGCTGCATGATCAGGGCCTACCAATGCACTTGTGGGCGGACGCATGCAACACTCGGTTTATGTGCGAAGCCGTTTTCCTCATAGAGTATGATGAGTACACACGAAAGAAGATTTTCTTGGTAAGAAGCTTGATATTTCTCATTTGAAGATTTTTGGCTCACTTGTTTACATTCATGTGACAAAGGACCGGAGAGGAAGAAGCTGGAGCATTGCGAAGTTGGGATATTTGTATGGGGTACAGAAACACCCCATAATTATCTTGTGTATTTTCCGAGATAGTCGGATGAAAGAGGTGTGAGACGAGATATAAAATTCAATGAGGACAAAGCCATGAAGTTGTCGCTTAAGAGGCAGCTACACTTACATGTGGAGGAGGAACTTCTTGTTCCCAAAGATGAGCCTCTAGATGTGGATCAGCCACAGGAGGAGATTCATGGAGTGGAGGAGTCCACTCATGCAGAACCAAACATCACACAAGGCAGAAAGCGTACCACAGAAGCTGAGAGACTGAAGCTTGATGCGGCATAGAATGTAGGAGTCCCTACATCATAGCACAGACAGAGACAGTCACCTGACCAATTTATTGGATACATGGCTCTTATGAGCAAGTGTATCATGACAGAGCCATATTCTTTTGAAGAAGCAGTGCAGGAGCCCACATGCGTAGATGCCATGGTGGAGGAGCATGACTCCATTGTCAGAAACAGTGCTTGGGAGATTATTCCAAGACCAGTGGGAAAATCACTTGTAGGATCAAGATGGATCTACAAGGTAAAGAAAGCTGTTGATGCGAGCGTCGAGAAGTATAAGGCAAGATTTGTTGCTCGGGGCTTCTCACAGATCGAGGGGATTGACTATGAATAAACCTTTGCACCTGTCGCACGGTATTCTTCCATACGGACCATCCTTGCTCTCTCAGCGCAGATGGGTTGGCACATTCATCAGATGGATGTGAAGACTGTGTTCCTTAATGGGATCATTGATGAAGAGGTGTACATTGAGCAGCCTGAAGGATTTGAGATCTTCAGCAGCGAGTCGCATTTGTGTAGGCTGAAAAGAGCGCTGTATGGGCTGAAACAAGCACCCCGTGCTTGGCACACTTGGATCGACAACTATTTCACTGGACTTGGCTTCACCAAGGGTGAGGCGGATGCAGACCTGTACCAGATTGTGGTTGAGGGTAAGATTTTAATCATTGTACTTTACATTGATAATTTGATACTAACAGGTGATGAGCATTTGATACACTCATGCAAGGCTGATCTTGAAAAGGAGTTTGAGATGAAGGATTTGGGCCTCCTTCATTATTTCCTTGGATTGGAAATATGGCAGTGGGAAGGTGAACTGTTTGTGTCTCAAGGCAAGTATGCCCGGGAGATATTGGAGAAGTTTCACGTGTAAGGCTGCAAGCCTATCGACACTCCTCTTCCAGGAAATTGGAAGAAAGAGGATGCTACATCGGCAGAGGTAGTGGACGCCACTGTTTATCGACAGTTGGTGGGTTCGCTCATGTATTTAGCCAATACAAGACCGGGCATATGCTATGCGGTGAACCAGCTTTCACAAGCGATGGTTAAGCCTACCAAGCTCTTTTGGAAGGCAGGCAAGCATGTCCTAAGATATCTTAGGGGCACATCTGAGTATGGTTTATGGTACAAACAGATGGATGAGGTGAAGTTGCATGTATTTACGGATGTAGATTGGTCAAGAAGCCCAACAGACAAAAAGAGCACATCAGGAGGGATTTTCAGTATCGAATCTACGATAGTTTCTTGGTACAGTGGAAAACAAAGATATGTGGCACTTAGTTCAGCGGAAGCGGAATACATGGCAGCAAGTCAAGCTGCATGTGAGGCTATCTGGATGAGGAAGATCCTGGTTGGTTTGTTCGGTTCACATTTAGTTCCCACAGTGATACATTGTGATAACCAGAGTTGGATTAAACTCTCGGTTAATCTTGTGTTTCATGATAGATCTAAACATATTGATATCCAGTATCATCATATCAGAGATTGTGTGCAGCGGAAGATCATGTTGCTTCAGTACATTCCTACAGAGGATCAGGATGCAGATATTCTGATGAAGGCGCTCACTAGGAGCAAATTCGAATACCATAGAGGCAGGATCGGGGTGAAGGATAATCCCTATCTTATTGAGAGGGAGTGTTGAGATTCAACAAGATGATTGTTATAGTTAACACAACGGAAATTTAAATCAAATAAGACACACACAACATTCAACCATGAAAAACACAGATTTTAACGTGGTTCACCCAACCAATCTGGGCTACGTCCACCTAACAGGGCATCGACAATCTCATTAATCAACTGGAGAAATACAATAGCAGAGTTTCTCATCTGCTCATCTCTTCCACTCACCTCACATTCCTCATCATGCTCACTTGCCTCTACGGGCTTACATTTTATAGCTGTGAATGGCAACAGACTCATAAATTCTCTCACAACAAATATAGGATGCATTAACTCCTCATCATAAATTGATGGAGCCAATGTAGCAACAAATCATATTGTTGTCACCTACATGAGATTTTCTCCAAATTTAATTAAAAATAAAAAATAAAATCTCAACAATGATGAGCTTAGTGAAAAGAGTCGCCTTCACTAAGTGGGCCCGCAGACTATTTTTGGTGCAAGTCTATTTTTAGACACGGTGATCATATTTCAGAAGTTGCAGGATGCTATTTGTGGATGGTTGATCAAGTTGGAAAAATAGATGAAATTCTATTTTTAGAATATTGGGCGAAGTCTATTTATAGATCGCTGATCTAAAAATAGATGCATGTCGATTATTATTAGCTCTTAATAATAATCAGAAACTAAACAACAACTTATTCTCTTGGAGCACTTTGTTTCAGTGCACAGATGTGGCACATAAGTGGACTAAGGGAATTACGCAATTCCCAAGGGTTTACTGGATCTAATGCATGGAGGACTCAGTTAGAACTCAAGTGGCAGAGTTATGACACGGTTGGAAGAGTAGTTATGGAGTTGTATTTAGTTTAACTCAGTTAGACTCAGTTGAGCTAGTTGTATCTAGTGACTAGTCTAACTGAATGATACACTAGTGAGAGTGGAGTGAATTAATTAGTTAATTAATTCAAAAATAATAACTCATTAATCAACTGAACAATACAACAGTTAACTACAGTGCATGGTAGTTTCAGTGGAGACCCAGTAGAGAGATAGCTGAAAGGGCAAGATAGACTATCTGTTGTGACTATAGTGATGTATTGATTGCATCACACACACATTAGAGTTTCCAATTAGGATTGTGCAGTCAAGGCAAGAGTAATTTGAATTCATTCAGAGTTATTCTTTAGCAGGGATTGCACAGTGGAGGCAGGCTAGCAGGGGGCAGAGATCAGTGCATGGATTTGCAAGATTGTTCCTGATTAGTGTATGACAATTGTATTGTACTAAGAGCTTGATAAGCTTTGTATGAGAATTGTCATATGATTCCATGATACATAATATATAGTTGGGGTTTTCAGCTTCAGGCTTTCCCAGTTAAAAACAACTGTGTTATGTGAGATTATTTTTATTTATGCTTTACATGTGTGTGCAATTAATTTTCCGCAAAAGATTAACAGTGGAATGATTTAGTATCTTGCAAGAAGTTAAATATTGTGAGATCAGGTGAATCTAGGACATATGCATGCTTAGTGCATATAATTTCTACAAGAGGATATGCATCAGAAGTTCCTTGTGATTCGTAGGCAGTGCAGCGCATAGACATCATGTAAACGGTTCTGCCAGTTCTCTATCTCCCCATCGGAGTCAGAGAAACACTCGCTATCATTTTCCCAGCATAGTACAACATCGGCTATGGGATTGATCTAGTCTTCATCCCGCACAGTCAACTTATAAATATGGTCCACGTCTTCTTCTTCACGCACCGGCTCTGTATATCGTTCTCCTTCTGCAGGGTGTAGTGGTACTATCACCCGTGTACTTTCATTTTCAAATAACATGCTTCTTTTCTTCAAATTAATGATACCGCCCATATATATGGTCCAGTCCAATCCTAGGAGCACAGGATAAGGGTCCACATCTTCTACAATATGAATGACTTCGAAGTCAGCCTGGACCTTACCTCCTGCGATATCTACCACGATCTTTGGTAATCTCCCCAACGATATGATATTATGCTGATTGGCCATGCACAGCTGGATGGTGGACCATTCCAGCTTGGGTTTTCCTATTCACTGCCAAGTTTTCTTAGGTAGTACGTTCACATATGAGCCTAGGTCTAGAATAACTTGATCCATATCGTAATCACCAATATGCGCGGTTAACCGCATCTCCCTACCAGTGCGCCTCTTATGCTTGTATAGTTTGTGCACATCCTTAACTTCCATGGTTGGATTAATCCGTTCTGTGCAGCTGTCTATTAGTGCTTGGAGGTTTTCTATGGCCCGATGGTTGCGCAACAGCTTCATACATGCCTACAAGAATGGTTTGACCTCGTCCTTGAATCTACTGTTTGTGGGTTTCGGATAAGAAGAGGCCTCAAACTGAGCAAAGTCTTGTCGAGATGCAACAAAGGTTTCCTTTTCCTTTTGTAGGTCCAACCCTTCCTATTTGGTGACTGTTTTCCAGATCAGAGGCTCTGCCGTAGCTTTCTCCTCAGCCCCCCTAGTAGCCATGCCACTACGTGTTATGACATTAACGCTTGGTCCTTCATCTCGAGGTTCTGCCTTGACCATTTGTACATTCTGCGTAGGTGTTTGTTGCTTCTTCTGCATCTTGTCTATCAGAATTGGGCAATCTTCGATCACATGATCCAGCTGTCTACAATATCTGCAAGATTGCCTCGCAGGGTTTGTGCAGTCCCTTGCAAAGTGCCCTATTTCTTCGCAGTTATAGCAAATCATTTTTCCTCTCCTCCTACCTGCGCTTCCTTCTCGGCCCCCTCCCCTGCCCCTAGTGGGGGAACCACCCATACCTGAGGGGGATCTTGGTGAAGAAGGGTCTGATTGTACCCTATATAGGTTTCCTCTATCTATCATCAGATCATAGGTTCGACAGTTTTGTTCGTCATGTCCTACAGATCTTCAAAACCTGCACCATTGTTGCTTTACTTCTGGGAAGTATGCGGTAAGGTGGGGGCAATGGTTGGTATCATGTAGCCCAGAAACGCGACAATAATCGCACCATAGCACTAGCCCACTTGGTCCCACAACTTCCCTAGGACGCAACGGGCTGGGTCCCCTGGCCTGCATGTAGTCTGCTGGCAGCAGACAGTTATCCTTGGTGTGGCCATTCACCCGACATCATATGCACCATCTGTCAGGGCTCGCCTCGATTCCTCGCTCCTTCTGCAGATTCTGGATCTCCATGTGAATTGCCTCTAGCTGCCCTTGTATTTGTTGTACTCCTAACTGCGTATCATCTCTTGGTGTAGCTTCCAGCTTCATAGCAATCTCCAAGGCCTTTTCCTGCGATTCAATGGCTTGATGACCCATTGGCACGCGCAGGTGGAGCAACAACATAGCAATGAACCACTCTGTGTGTCGCCTGTCATCATACATAAATCCTCCTTCTCTAATTACCTTCTTTAACCGTTGGTCAACTTCCCATACTGACTCGGACGGTCCTTGCTTGAAATCTTTCAGATCATTCACTATCTGAGAGTCTGAATTAGGCTTCTTGAACTATTGTTTCAAGGCATTCTTAATCTCTTCAATGGTTGCATTCGCATGCTGAGCTATGTATCCCATATACCAGTCCAAGGCTCTTCCTTCGAAGGCAAGGGATAATTGCCCCCTTTTCACAGCATCACTGGCCACGTTCTGCGTAGTCCATACCGATCCTGCAACGAATCAGAACCGATCCATGTCTTTATCCCCTACACCCTTGAAGGTAGGTAGCTTCATGTGTGAGGCCATCTCGTCTTCTGGTGGAGGAGGAGGTACGGGTGAGTTCTTACCCCTGTGCTGGCTCGATGGTGGTGTAATTGGAGGTTCTTGTGCAGCCGAATCCCTCACTGGACCATAGACATATCTATATCCTTCTTGGTTAGTTCTGTAGTACTTACCACTGCATGTTGTACCCTCGTTCTGATCAGAGCTCATTCACTCTGTATGGCTGCACAAAAATTCTCTTTTCGCACAATAAGATCTTAATTAGTAATGGCCGAGTTTTTAGAAACTTACCCCGGAAACCCTTGAAGAACCTTCGTTCTACCTCAAAACAGGACACAAATTGTTCAATTGCAAATTCCTTCACAAATCCTCCCAACACACTATCTGCCCAGTGATCTACCGTACACGTGATGGTATTATTAGTTTTTTCTAACTGCTGGATCAAGTTTGGAGTCCACTGCGTGATCCGCTCGTCCTTCCAACACGTCTATAAATCTACGAGCCTTGCCAGCCACTCCTGGAGCTCGATTGCGAATGTCACAAAGAAAAGTTCGTAGATCTCGGTGAAGATGTACTTATTCTTCCAATTATCTGCGGTCAACTTTGCACTACGATTCTCTTTCAATGTGAATTCTTGAACTTGCTTTTCGAACCACTCATCGATCTCTTTCTTCTCAGGTCTCCAATGTGTTCTTGGCATACCCGATCCCTCTCTCAAAATGCTGTCGGTCCCGGAAATAAAACCATTTGTTGGCTCGAGGGGTCCTGACCTAGGTTCGGAGGTTAAGGTTTTCCAACAAACCCCTATACTACTAGCCCTTTCGACAGTGACCTGCTTGCGCAGGACAAAGTCTCACCCGAAGAAGCATGGGAGGGTGCTGGAACGAGGTTTCTACACACTGAGAGAGAGTAGGTAAGTCAAGCAGATCTGCGTTCCTAGCCTATTGAGTTCGTACTAAACAAATCTATTCGTAGGCTTATTGACAATATAATCCACAGTATGACAGAGCTATTGTTATGCACAGATCTAGTAAATACCTCCGCATCCATGTGCACAATACCAATTATCAGTATAGAACACTATAATTGCAGTAATTAACAGATCATAGATACATATACCAGAAACCTAGATACGTTCACAGTTCGCAGCAATTAAACAGATACTTTCACAACTTAATCATATAGCTAAAATTCACATCAATCATAACCGAACAGACCTAGATAGCATTAGATGTCCAACAGTACTTCGCATATATATTAATATCAAAATCCACTTACAATCCAAAATTACCGCCTGCGCACAGACCCAGTAGGGTCCGCACATAGCAGGACTGAGGATCTCTGCGCACACAGCCAGAAGGATCCACACACAGCAGGACTGAGGATCTCTATGCACACAGATAGCAGCAGTCCTTACCCAAACAACCCGACAATAGATCTAACAACTTGTTCTTAGCATCAATCTCAATTATTTCCTACTTTAAGACTAAAAAAGGTTCATCTATTTATATCGATTTATCCTACGCATCCAATGGTCCACAAGCCGTGGTTTGCGGACTCTTGGTCTACCATTGACCCATTACAATGCAGTCGGGGCTTTGACCCACCCCAAAACCCCTGCGTTAGACTAAATAATACCAAAAATATACAAAATGGACAAAATTCGTAGCTTTAGGGGATCCTGCTCCAACAGTGCAGTAGATCATTGGATCGATCGCCTTCTAGGCGGATTTGTGATTAAATTTGATGTTGACCAATTTGTGTCATACTCTAATGATGAAAGGAGTTTTTACAAAGCTCCTAGAGGTAAGTTTTTTTGCTCATTGAAATTATTATTGAAAATGCTATTGTGTGAAAAGGGTTGTCTATGTGAGCATACTGCTTGAATGCATTAAAGAGGATCAACTATGCGCAATGGAATAATTTACCGAGAAGACTATGAAGAAGTCCTTTATAGCCCTCTGAAGGATAGATCTAATAGTGAACTTGAACTAGAAACTGCTAGCTCGAGTGACTCTAAAGAAGAAAGCTCGTCATATCAGAAACCCTTGAATCTGTTTCCTACTCCATCCACTCCACTTCTGAGCTCGCTTTGTCGATCACCTACCCCACTGCGCAGTCCATATCGACCTCCACCTCCACCCCCTCTTGAAGTAGATATGGATGCATTTATGAAGTTACCTAATTTCAGAGGCATTGCCAATGAGGACACTGATCACTTCTGGTTTGTAACTGAGGCTGTATGGCAGGCTCAACAAGTAAATAATATAGATATCAGAAAAGCATAGTTGGCTACCACATTCCAAGATTGCACATTAGACTAGTACATTAGGTATGCGCAAGAAAACCCTATTGCTACTCTAGAAGCAATTAAAGCAACTCTAAAAGAATAGTTTAAGAAGCATAAATCATACACGCAGCTGGTAACAGAGACGAAGGATATCCATCAAGAACCTAATGAATCTGTATGGGAGGCTGATCAAAGATTGAAGCACACCATCAGAGATGGGGGATTTGTGATTGATGATACTCAACATAAAGAATAGTTCATTTCTATGCTTCTCTTGCATCTGTGCCAGCCATTAGGTTAGCAAAATATTTGTTGATCAACGGTTGTCATTGATGTCAACCCAAGCAGCACTAGGGGCTACCCCAAAATTTCATGGGCATTTTGACCTACCAAATTAATATATTCTGGGTCAAGAATTCTTTATATGGTTTCTACTTGTTGAGATGTTTCCGTTGATATATGGCACGCCACGTAATTCTTCACGGTTTGAGAGATATTCATGTTTGAAGTTTGTACCCCCAGTTAGTGGGCTAAAACCCTATGGAGTTGTAGCATGGGTCATTGAAAAGTCATAATTAATATTTTTTAAGCTCCTAAAATCCCTCCCACATTCACTTGTTGAAGCCCCTCTCAACCTAAGCATTTATATAAATTGTGATCCTCATATCCTCCTTATGCAAGGGATTTCGCCATCTGAAACAGGTCATTGTGGCATTTTAGCTCTAACTTTATTTCTATGAAGGTTCAGAAGCTAAATTTTTTGTGAGGCGAAGCCGAAATCCTGAGGAAGCTCCTGTAAAAATTTTAGATCAAGAATGAAGAATGGACTCCCGTACCAGGGAAAATGGTCCACATTACAGTGATATAGAATGATGTAGAAGAAGAAGACACACTAGACCATAACCCCAACTATGACACAACCACCTAATGATGATCCTAGAACTCCCGAAACTACCTCTTCAACTCTTGGTAGATAGACACTAGTACAATTTTTACAATAATGTATTTACAATGACTTAGTACAATAATACCTTTACAGTGACTGTATGCAGTGCTGCCCACTTGAAGACTTCATGTGATGAATTTCTTGCTGCTGTTCTGCATCTTAGTTGCTTCTCTTTTCATGCTACCCTTTGCTGCACCTTGCTTTTCTTTGCTGCCCTAGAAAGTCTCATCCCTTGCAGCCCTTGACAACACATGATCTAGCTTTTTCTTGCCTTCTAGGAGCTTGATATTGAATCTGGTGTATCTATGTTATTTCAGATCCCCAATATGTGATTTTCGGTCCTGTAGTAGTCCTTTGAGTCTTATTTCCAATGCCATAGGTCTGATCCAATTTTGATTGTTCAAGGTGTTAATATAGGTTTTCATTGATGATGTTAGTGACCGGGATGGAAAATATTCTTGAAGATGCCAGAGGATGATTACAAGTTATTACAACTCTTGTTTAAGATGTCAAGACACAAATGAAGTGTCAATCATGTATCTTGATGATCATAATGGAAGACTACCATATCACTGCACTTGATGAAGGACATGATGATGGTGACCCTATGTTTAAGAAGGCTAAGGCATGATTATGAAGACAATCAATGAAGAAATCAAACCATGAGGCTCTACACTTAAAGGCATTCTTCCCTGCCTCCATTTCTGCACTCATAAATAATAAGTCACATTAAAAAATATATTTTGCTACCTTAGAGGCAAAATTCCTTAATGAAACCTATACCATCTTGAAGAGCATAATTTTGCCTTTCCAACGAGCTATTACTCAACTCGAAACTCCAAGCGGTTTGAAAGTTATTGATTTTTCAAGTTTAAGGTAAATTTCTGTCAAGTGAGCCGACCTAAGCCGACTTGTGTAGGCTCATGCCTCATGGCCAAGAGACGTGTCTCTTCATTAAAGGTCAAAACCTAGTATATATTGACGTCTAAACTTATCATTTCAGGCATAAAATTTCGGTGAAGATTGTCACAGAAGTACGGAACAACAAGGAGGTGTTCACATCTCGTGAACTATAAAAAGAAAAGTTCTGAATATTGGTTGGGCTTATTTTCAAACTTAAGGAAGAGAAAATTATGTGACTAAACCACAATCCTTGTCTGTAATACCTGTGGAAGAGTTAAATCACAGTAACCTGATTGGAGACAAGCTGAGACTGGCTATCATTTCAGTCACAGTGGAGCTTTGGTTGCTTACATATCTGGGATCTTGAAGCTATAATTAAGGACTCGGAACAACACAGAATAGGGTCAGATCTCTTGTTCAAAAACATATTTCTTTGTAGGCAGTTACAATACTCTCAGACCTCTTCATTTCAGTAGCTTGGTCCTGTATCTACACTCTGTAATTCAGACCTTTTCAGACTTGTGCATAATTTTGTGGCTCAGACTAAGAGCACAGTTTCTGTGGCTCATTACAATAAGTAAATTAGTAGCAACCACATATTTGGACCTGTTTTAGCTGCACTATATTTCGAAAATATCATATCCTTGACATATGCAAGACCTTGAAGAAGATACTCTCGTACTTGTTGTTGAAAATGCAGCAAGATGATGGAGCTTAGTGAAATGAAGTCGCCTTCACTAAGTGGGCCCGCAGGCTATTTTTGGCGCAAAGTCTATTTTTAGACTATGTCTATTTTTAGACATGTGGAGCATGGTCCAGGAGTTGCAGGTTGCTATTCTTGGATGATTGGTCGAGTTGGTAAAAATAGATGGACCTCTATTTTTAGACATCAGGTGGTTTCTATTTTTAGACTGCCGAGCTAAAAATAGAACAGTCAAATATTATTTACCCTTAATAATATTTGGACTCTAAACTTCAGTTTACTCTCTTGGCGCACTTCAGTTTGACCCTTGGATGTGGGGCATGCAGCTAACATGAGGATTTACGCTATTCCCATGTGTTTAGTTGATCTCATGCATGATGGACTTCAGTTAGACTCATGTGGCAGAGTTTTGGTGGAGTTGATTGAGGAGTTGATGGAGATTGTGTTCTGGTTAACTAGTTGAACTAGTTGTAATTAGTTTAACTGCTATTACACTAGAGATGAGTGGTGTGAATTAAATAATATTTAATTCACTAATTATTAACTCATTATTCAACTAAAGAACACATCAGTTAACTCAGTGCATGGACAGTTCAGTGGAGACAGGTGTTAGAGGTAGATGAAAGGGTCAGTTAAGCTATCAGTTGTGACATTAGTTGTGCATGAGATTTGCACAAGCATTGGATAAAATTGCCAATGAGAATTGCGCAGATCAAGCCAGTGGGATTCGGACTTGGATCTCCTATTACACTCACTTGGATTGCGCAGTAGAGGCAGGGCAAATAGTGGATGAGTTTTGAACCTGTGACTTGTTCAAACTCAAGCTAGTTTGCGTGTAACTTTATGAGATAGTACTGAGTACTTGTGAGGAGTATTGTACTGATATTGTTACATGTTCTCTTCCATATAATATACAAAAAATAGCTGAGGCGTTTTCAGCTATAGGATTTCCCCATACATACTGCGTTCTATGTGTGTGATGATTTAATGTTCTTATGATCGCTTGTTTTTTTTCCGCATGCGACGATTAATTGTAGAAGAGATTATGTGTTGCATATGAATTCGAATTAGTGTGTGACCAGGATAATAGAAGTGGATAAATCTTCATTATTCAGCAAATTTCTACATGGTATCAGAGCGAAATTGATCGTCGAGATCTATTACGGTGATTGCATCTTATTTCCTCGGACAGAGCCTGCATACGGGCCAGGTAGCCTCTGGATTCATCTTTCTTTGGAAAGTGAAAGGTCTGGTAAATGCCCATGCAGTCAATCTCTGATTTGGAAATAATTTGTTCTCAAGTGTAGATCGGAAGCGGTTGAGTTATCAGCTCTTGGAATTCGAATTTGCAGATTTGTCTTCTTGGTGTCGTAGCGAAGATGTCTTTCAATGGATTGCGACTGGAGTATGCTCTTGAAGGCAGCTCGAATTATGTTGCATGGAAGGACTGGATGGAGGCAGTGTTGGATGATAATGGGTTGTTGGAATTCGTAGAGAAAGAAGTTCCAAAACCTGCAGATGCTGCCCAAGTTGATGCTTGGCAAAAGAAGATGGCGAAATGTCGAAGGATTCTGTTGGAGGGTGTAAAGGATCACATTGTATCCAGCTTGCATGGAAAATCTTCTCCATACTTGATGTGGAAAGCGCTGACAGATCTATTCCAGAGCAAGAGCGACCAAAGGAAGTTGGCGCTCAAGGATAAACTAAGGAACATTAAAATGGAGAAAGGCGACAGCATACCGAAGTACCTCACGAAGTTCACCCAATGCAGGGATGAGCTGGGAAGTGTGGGGGTGACTGTCGATGAAGAGGAATTGGTTGACCTGGCTCTCCTTGGTCTTCCGAAGAGTTGGCATTCCTATCAGGACTCTATCAATGGTCGGGAGAAATTGCCGGGATGGGAAAGACTGTGGTCGGATCTCATGCAAGAGGAGATAAGGAGGAATACCAGGGATGGATCTTCATCAAAGGCAACTGATGAAGAAAACTGCGCTTTGGCTGCCAAAGCAAATAAGGGGAAGAAGAAGTCTTCTCAGTCCGGTGCAAAAGGCAATAAGTAGCAAGACATGTTCAAGGTGAAGTGTTTTCACTGTCACTAGCACGGACACTATGCCACAAATTGTCCGCAGAAGAAGAAAAACAAGAAGGCTGGCGGATCTGTAGCAGGAGAGGCATTGGCCTCGCAGTTCGAGCTAGATTTTTCACTGATCGCATGCTTGGTATCAAGTGTGATGGGATCAGTATGGTTCTTGGACAGTGGTGCGTCATTTCACATGACAGGAGATCGGGATTTGTTTTCAGATCTGGATGAGAAAGATCTTGGAATGCACATCGAGATGGGCGATGATGGTAGATACAGTGCGACCGGTATCGGTACCATTTCCTTTGAGAGGGAGTCTGGTAAACCCTTCATATTGAAGGAAGTAATGCATGTCCCAGGATTGAAGAAGAATCTGATCTCTGTGGTGATGTTGGAAGACAAGGGGTATGATGTGGTCTTCAGCGAAGGAAAAGCTTTCCTGCGCAGTAAGACAACTGGAGAAACCCGGAAGATAGGGGTTTGAGTGAAGAACCTGTATCAATTGCAGGTAGATGGCTGTGCAGCAATGGCATGCAAGGCGGGAGAAGTGGTGAGCCAGGATGATGAGGGCGAACTGTGGCACCGGAGATTGGGTCACCTTCACCATGGAGCTTTGAAGATACTGCAGCAGATTTCTACTGGGCTTCCTAAGGGTACACTTGCGCAGTCAGATCAGTGCAAGGGATGTACCTTAGGAAAATATGTGAAAGCCACCTTTCACGGGAAGGATAGTCGCGCCACGATGATCCTTGAGAGAGTTCACACAGACGTGTGTGGTCCTTTCTCAGTTTCTTCGACAACAAAGCACAAGTACTACGTGATCTTTGTTGATGATTTCTCTCGAAAGTGCTGGATCTTCTTCATGCAGAAGAAGAGCGAGACATTCGCGAAGTTCTGTGAGTTTAAAGCACTGGTCGAGAAGGAGTTGGGGAAGAAGGTGATTGCTCTAAGGAGTGACAATGGTGGTGAATTCATCTCTGGCGAGTTCAAGGATTTCTGCAGCGCAGAAGGGATTCGAAGAGAGCTCATAGCTCCCCATAACCCACAGCAGAACGGGGTTGCTGAGCGGAAGAACAGAACGATCGTGGGTGCTGCACGGGAGATGTTGCATGATCAGGGCCTACCCCTTCACTTGTGGGCTGAGGCATGCAACACAACAGTATATGTGCAGAACCGTTGTCCTCACAAGATTCTTGGCATGAGTACACCGGAGGAGGCTTATTCTGGCAAGAGGCCTGATATTTCCCATTTGAGGATCTTTGGTTCTCCTGTCTACATGCATGTGACGAAGGATGCCAGAAAGAAGCTGGATCCAACCGCAGAGGTTGGAATATTTGTGGGGTACACTGATACGCCCCACAACTATCGGGTGTATGTGCCAGACAGTTGCAAGACTGTCGTGCGACGGGATATAAAATTTCAGGAGGAGAAAGCCATGCAGTGTTCGCTTGAGAGGGAGCCACACTTGCATGCAGAGGAGGAGCTATTAGTTCCCAAGGATGAGCTTCAGGATGTGGATCAGCCACAAGATGAGGTTCAGGGAGTGGAAGAGACCACTCATGCAGCGCCAACCATCAGAGGGCGCAAGCACACTACAGAAGCTGAGCGACTGGCTCAAGATGCAGAGAGGGTTGTAGGACCACCTACAGCACAACGCAGACAGAGAAAGTCACCGGATCGGTACACTGGATACATGGCTCTTGTGAGAAAATGTGTCGTGACGGAGCCATACTCTTTCGAGGAAGCTGTGGAGGATCCTGCATGGGTAGATGCCATGGTGGAGGAGTATGAATCTATCGTCAGAAACAGTGCATGGGAGATTGTCCCAAGACCGGAAGGGAAATCAGTGGTAGGTTCGCGATGGATCTACAAAGTGAAGCAGGCGGCTGATGGGAGTGTGGAAAAGTACAAGGCAAGATTTGTTGCCAGAGGCTTTTCACAGATAGAGGGAGTCGACTATGAGGAGACCTTTGCACCTGTCGCAAGGTATTCCTCCATACGGACGATCCTTGCTCTCTCAGCGCAGATGGGATGGCACATCCATCAGATGGATGTGAAGACTGCTTTCCTCAACGGAGTCATTGAGGAGGAGGTGTACATAGAGCAACCTGAAGGTTTCGAGAACTTCAGCAGTGAGTCGCATGTGTGCAGACTCAAGAGAGAACTGTATGGGCTGAAGCAAGCACGTCGTGCTTGGTACACTTGGATTGACAGTTACTTCACCGGACTTGGATTCTCCAAGAGTGAGGCGGATCATAACCTGTACCAGATTGTGGTGGAGGGGAAGTTGTTGATCATCGTACTGTATGTAGATGATCTGATTTTGACGGGTGATGAGCTGTTGATACTTTCATGCAAGGAGGATCTTGCACGAGAGTTTGAGATGAAGGACTTGGGCCTCCTTCATTATTTCCTGGGATTGGAGATTTGGCAGCGTAGTGGTGGACTATTTGTTTCTCAGGGTAAGTATGCCTGAAAGGTTCTGGAGAAGTTCAACATGCATGGCTGCAAGCCTATTGACACTCCTCTTCCTGGAGGTTGGAGGAAGGAGGATGCTACTTCAACGGAGGTAGTGGATGCCACTGTCTATCGACAGTTGGTGGGGTCGCTCATGTATTTGGTCAATACACGACCCGATATATGCTATGCAGTTAACCAGCTTTTGCAAGCTATGGTTAAGCCTACCAAGCTCTTTTGGAAGGCAGGCAAGCATGTATTGTGTTATCTTAGTGGCACCTCGGGATATGGACTTTGGTACAGACAGGAGGATGAGGTGAGGCTTTCTGGCTTCACAGATGCAGATTGGGCCGGGAGCCCAACGGACCGAAAAAGCACATCTGGAGTGATCTTCAGCATTGGATCGACAACAGTTTCCTGGTACAGCAGGAAGCAGAGATCCGTAGCACTTAGTTCAGCAGAGGCCGAGTACATGGCAGCAAGCTTGGCTGCATGTGAGGCTATATGGATGAGGAAGATTATGGTCGGGTTGTTTGGGTCGCATTTGGAGCCTACAGTGATCTACTGTGATAACCAGAGCTACATCAAGCTCTCGGTTAATCTAGTTTTTCATGATAGGTCCAAACACATCGACATCAGGTACCATCATATCAGAGACTGTGTTCAGCGGAGGATCATGTTGCTATCTTACATTCCGACAGAGGATCAGGATGCCGACATTCTGACGAAGGCGCTCACTAGGAGAAAATTCAAGTTCCACAGAGGCAGGATAGGGGTTGCAGATAATCCATATCTTTCTGAGAAGGAGTGTTGAAAATGCAGCAAGATGATGGAGCTTAGTGAAATGAAGCCACCTTCACTAAGTGGGCCCGCAGGCTATTTTTGGCGCAAAGTCTATTTTTAGACTATGTCTATTTTTAGACATATGGAGCATGGTCCAGGAGTTGCAGGTTGCTATTCTTGGATGATTGGTCGAGTTGGTAAAAATAGATGGACCTATATTTTTAGACATCAGGTGGTTTCTATTTTTAGACTGCCGAGCTAAAAATAGAACAGTCAAATATTATTTACCCTTAATAATATTTGGACTCTAAACTTCAGTTTACTCTCTTGGCGCACTTCAGTTTGACCCTTGGATGTGGGGCATGCAGCTGACATGAGGATTTACGCTATTCCCATGTGTTTAGTTGAGCTCATGCATGATGGACTTCAGTTAGACTCATGTGGCAGAGTTTTGGTGGAGTTGATTGAGGAGTTGATGGAGATTGTGTTTTGGTTAACTAGTTGAACTATTTGTAATTAGTTTAACTGCTATTACACTAGAGATGAGTGGTGTGAATTAAATAATATTTAATTCACTAATTATTAACTCATTATTCAACTAAAGAACACATTAGTTAACTCAGTGCATGGACAGTTCAGTGGAGACAGGTGTTAGAGGTAGATGAAAGGGTCAGTTAAGCTATTAGTTGTGACATTAGTTGTGCATGAGATTTGCACAAGCATTGGAGAAAATTGCCAATGAGAATTGCGCAGATCAAGCCGGTGGGATTCGAACTTGGATCTCCTATTACACTCACTTGGATTGCGCAGTAGAGGCAGGGCAAATAGTGGATGAGTTTTGAACTTGTGACTTGTTCAAACTCAAGCTAGTTTGTGTGTAACTTTATGAGATAGTACTGAGTACTTGTGAGGAGTATTGTACTGATATTGTTACATGTTCTCTTCCATATAATATACAAAAATAGCGGAGGCGTTTTCAGCTATAGGCTTTCCCCATACATACTGCGTTCTATGTGTGTGATGATTTAATGTTCTTATGATCGCTTGTTTTGTTTCCGCATGCGACGATTAATTGTAGAAGAGATTATGTGTTGCATATGAATTCGAATTAGTGTGTGACCAGGATAATCTCAGTGGATAAATCTTCATTATTCAGCAAATTTCTACACCTGTGATTGATTGCTGGAAGACTATAGGATAATATTTCATAAGCTACAAGAGCTCGGACCTCTGTTACCTTGTGTGGAGGACTGTGATCTATTCAGATTGCTGGAGGGCTGATATACATTAAGTGAAATCCACGAATATGGTTGGAACTAAGCCCATTAAAGCAAATCACAGGCATAACTTGAAGCAAACCTTGGACAGTGAAGTTTTTTTGAAGCATCCTCATGGAGAGATATTTTAGGCAAGGGTTATTGAAGACACTTTTGAAGAACTTCTAAAGACCTCGTTTGGAGTCTTTGAGAAGTGATATTGAAGAAGATCCTAGATTGGAGCCTTCTTGTTAAGAAGCCTTGACTGACCTTTGAGATACTATTGAAGACATTTCGGTGAGTTTTCTTGAAGATAATATTGAAGATCATGATGCATCGTTGATGACATCATGAGGTGACTTGAAGGATTTGATTGGGTATCATGAAGGACAACGCAGATGCCTTCATGTGAAAAGATCAAGGTTGTCATTGATGACATAATGTGGAGACTACAATGAAGACTAAGTGAAGATTGACAGGGCTCGTTGAAGAAGACATTGGGAGCCGTAAATATAACCAAATATATCTTGACGAAATGAAGCAAGAGGTTGGAGCCTCATAGAGACAAGGTTGGTGCCTTGGAAGATAGGGTTGGAGCCCTTGAGGTTGGTGCCTCAGAATTGACAAAGTTGGTGCCTTGGAAGATAGGGTTGGAGCCCTAGAGGATAGGAGTCCTTAAGAGACCAGGTTGGAGCCTGTACTAGATATAGGGTTGGGGCCCTTAAGGTTGGTGCCTCGGAATTGACGAGGTTGGAGCCTTGGAAGTCCAAGTCGGTGCTTGGAAAATACAGGTTGGAGCCTAGGAGATTGAAGATTGGTGTCTTCATCTAGGGTTGGAGCCCTACATATATTTTACTTGATTTATTGTAAAGAATAAATTAATAAAATAATTTATTCTTATTGTTCATTTTGTGTTCTAAATATAGGTGATCTAACTGGTAAAAATAACAATTGAAAAGAAATATTGATTCACCCCCTCTCAGTATTTCCAACAATTGGTATCAGAGCCAGTACCTTCACTCAAAGCCTAACAGCTTGAAGGTTGATTATTAGAACACAAATGGCAAAGCCAAGGAAGAAAGTCTCCAATCCTCCTAAGGATGTGTCTTCCTCAACCATCAAAATTGAAGTCAATCATTTTGCGAAGGCCCCATTGTTCAATGGAAACTTTGATATATGGGTGGCAAGAATGAGGAATTTCTTGAAGACTCAAGAAATTGAAGTTTGGAAGTTAGTGATTACTGATAGCATGTTGGAAGGAGAATCCAAGGAGTATAATACAAGAGCAATGAAAGCAATCTTGAATGGGCTACTCGATTCCATGAAGGCCAATTTTGAAAAATGTTCGTCAGAAAAAGGCATATGGGACAAACTTCATAATCTTCACTCAAAAGGAGCGTTGACAATGATCTTTAGTCAAGAAGATGATGGGAAACAAGAAGGAAATCCAAAACCCATCAAGGAAGCTGAAGATAAGAGAGATGACAAGAAGGCTAAAGAAGTCCTAGAAGATGAAGAGAACAAAGAAGACTTTGAAGAATATCTCGTCAATAAACTTATGGCTTTCATGGAAAAGATTAACAGTTTGAAAAAGGAAAATGAGGAACTTAAGAAGAAAGCACAAGATGGTAACCAAGACAAGACAAGGAAGGAAGTTGACTTTGTCAAGCTTCTAGTACAAGAAAGAGATGAGGAGCTCGCCAAACTTAAAGAGGAATTTCATCAAAACAAAATAAAGCATCATGAAGAAGTCATATCTATGAAAAATCGATTGGATAAGGCAAATAAAAGGGAAGAAACTTTGTCAAGCCACCTTGAACAAAGACTTAAGAGCTTGAACAATCTTGAAGCAGAGATTGGTCAATACAAGGAAGAGGTCTCCTCTCTTAGATCTCAACTAGAAGAAGCAATGAAACAAGCGCAAGGAGCAGAAAAGGTGATGGAAACGTTGGCATTCATAGAAGGACAAGTTAATGAAGCAGAAAAGGAGAGAAATACCATGATATGCCAACTAGAAGAAAAGGATGAAGAAATATTGAAACTAAAATCAGACATCAATCTTCTCAAGGCCGAAACATGTGAAGATACAAGAATAAAAGAAGAAATGGAGAGCAGTCTAGCAAAGGAGAATGAAGAAGTCTTCATAATGAAATCAAATATCATCTCCCTTAAAATCGAAGCACATGCAGAAACAAGGATGATGGAAGAAATGAAGAAGAAACTACTTATGAAAGATGAATATTGTGAAAATTTGAAAGGAGAAATTGTCCTTCTTGAAAAGGAATTTGAATTTCTAAATAAAAACATGAAAACATCTCAAACCCTAGATGACATCCTAAGTCAGCAAAGGTCTCCCCTTGATAAATCAGGTCTTGGCTATGCAGGTGAATCCTCAAGGAAGAATGATTCAAACAACAAAGATGTGAGGAACCTAGAAAGAAATGTTGATGCTCCTAGTTCCAACAAAGGCAAGGAGAAGAATCAAGACAACAACGGAAGAATTCTACTCCAAGGAGACTTGTTGATGGTGTCAACGATGCAAGAGGTAATGGATATCATCAGAGGATCCCAAGGCATAATGACTTTGGAAGGACATCAAGGCAATCTCCATCCTCCATGTACCAAAGTATATTTTTTGGTTATTGTTATTCTTGTACAAACTTTGAGCACATGGAAAAAGATTGTAGGGCATATCACAAAGACAATTATAATGGTCCCCGTCTCTCCTAGAAGCAATTTTTCAAGAAGAAGTCATGATTTCTTATTCATGAACAAGATAGAGTGCTTCAATTGCCATAAAATTGGACATATGTCATGTGATTGTAACTTGACTTGGGCCTCTACACAAGCTAGAACCATGCCAAAGAAAAAAATTACACAAGTATGGAGAAGGAAGCAAGTTGAATATGGAAGTCCCTTGAACACTTCAACCAACGACACATGTTGTTGACTTGATGAATTCATTTTTGATATTTCAAGTTTTGATGATGAGACTTCCAAAGGAGATCATGCATATTGTTAGGGGGAGCTTGTAATTCTTAACTATCCTTTCTGAAACTATCCAACTGTTGATGAATCACACATGGAAAATCTTGAAAGATCATTTCCATTGAAGAACATGATCCGTTACTCACCCAATGCACCATTGTTGAAGATGTCTTCCACTTGATCAAAAGGATGCAATCTTTCTTGTCGAAGGAAAAAACAAGTGGTAGCAGAGGTTATGCAGGCAGTGGGAGTCGATTGACCATTTACATGAAGATATGCAAAAGCTTAGGGGAAGCAAGTTCATTGAAGAGCACCATGACAACGAGAGTAACATACCTATTCAGGACTACAATTCATGAAGAAAAGAAGCAACTTGATAGGGGGAGTATTCGGGCACCCCATTTGCCATTGATGTCAAAGGGGGAGAGAATGTTGAAAGGGCAAGAATATATCCATCAATGACAAAGGGGGAGATTGTTAATCTAGGTTGTCATTGATGATGTCAGTGACCGGGATGGCAAACATTCTTGAAGATGCCAGAGGATGATTACAAGTGATTACAACTCTTGTTTAAGATGTCAAGATACAAATGAAGTGTTAATCATGTATCTTGATGATCATAATGGAAGACTACCATATCACTGCACTTGATGAAGGACATGATGATGGTGACCCTATGTTGAAGAAGGCTAAGGCATGATTATGAAGACAATCAACGAAGAAATCAAACCATGAGGCTCTACACTTAAAGGCATTCTTCCCTGCCTCAATTTCTGCACTCATAAATAATTAGTCACATTAAAATATATATTTTTCTACCTTAGAGGAAAAATTCCTTAATGAAACCTACACCATCTTGAAGAGCATAATTTTTCCTTTCCAACGAGCTATTACTCAGCCCGAAACTCCAAGCGGTTTGAAATTTATTGATTTTTCAAGTTTAAGGTAAATCTTGTCAAGTGAGTCGACCTAAGCCGACTTGTGTAGGCTCATGCCTCATGGCCAAGAGACATGTCTCTTCATTAAAGGTCGAAACCTAGTATATGTTGACGTCTAAACTTATCATTTCAGGCATAAAATTTCGGTGAAGATTGTCACAAAAGTACATAATAGCAAGGAGGTGTTCACATCTCGTGAACTATAAAAAGAAAAGTTTTGAATATTGGTTGGGCTTATTTTCAGACTTAAGGAAGAGAAAATTATATGACTAAACCACAATCCTTGTCTGTAATACCTGTGGAAGAGTTAAATCACAGTAACCTGATTGGAGACAAGCTGAGACTAGCTATCATTTCAATCACAGTGGAGCTTTGGTTGCTTACATATCTGGGATCTTGAAGCTATAATTAAGGACTCTGAACAACACAGAATAGGGTCGGATCTCTTGTTCAAAAACATATTTCTTTGCAGACAGTTACAATACTCTCATACCTCTTCATTTCAATAGCTCGGTCCTGTATCTACACTCTGTAATTCAGACCTTTTCAGACTTGTGCATAATTCTATGGCTCAGACTAAGAGCACAGTTTCCGTGGCTCATTACAATAAGTAAATTAGTAGCAACCACATCTTTGGACCTGTTTGAGCTGCACTATATTTCAAAAATATCATATCCTTGACATATGACAAGACCTTGAAGAAGATACTCTCATACCTTTTATCACTATTAAAGTTCTCTAAATTCAGTCAGTTTATACTTATTTCTAAGTCATGGTATTAGATAGGGTTTGAGTCATTTTTATGTTTTATAGGGTCTAAGCCATAGGTTTAGAATCTCATTTCATCACCAAACCAAGTTCATAAACCATGCTTTACACTTTAGTAGTCTCATGCCACGTTTTGAAAACCATATCTTAAGTCTTTTTCAAAAAAATTTCGAATAAGCCACGAAACCACGTTTTCGTAGCGCGCTCAGTGTAAAAAACTGCTTCTGCGCTACGAAAACACTGGTCTTTTCGTAGCGCAAAATCCCGAAATCACACTACCCACGCTACGAAATCGGGGTTTCAGAATTTTCGGTTTAGCTGTCACATCCATCAACTTGGAGTTAAATTTTCATGATTATGGTGTCAGTCCACGAATAATCCTTCACGCATGCAACCATCCATAGTAGTTATGAAATCATTATGAGATTCATTAGCGGTCATTTGTCATTGGTCCTTTGCAAATTTGAAAGGGGAATTGGTTATTATTATTTTTATCTCATGCAAAAAAAGCACTACGTGCATATCTATTGCTGAAAGAGAAGCTCATGATAAGATACCAGAGCTCTCATTAAGTTTTCAAGTGAGGCATAATTCAATTGGTGATTATGTCAGTAGTTTTGATTTCCAATTAAGTAAGTTTGAAAATAATTGCTGACTGAAACAAGGTTTTTAATCAAGCGAGGTTGAACCCAATTTTCAAGTGAGCCAGTTCATCCAACAAGGAAGTTGATTACAGATTTGCTGAAGACACAGGGTTTTCAGGAAGAAGATGACAGAGGAAAAAAGACATCACCGGTCTGGTCACTGCCTGAGGACAGAACCTCAAGGTTTAGAAACCCTCACAAGAGATAAATCTATTGAAGAAGCCTTCAAGAAGGTAGGGTGCTGGAGGTTCTGTGAAAAGCTTCAAGGAGGGCATAATCAGGTTACCAAATAATTTGCTACCAACTTCATAGGGTCAAACACAAAGGTTGGTTTTCTCAATTTGCCAATTTCTCCTGAAGTTATATCAGCAATCACAAAGATTCCAGGAGGGGAGGAGAGATGGTACAATAATTTTAGGTTTGAAATGCAACCCTGCAAAATCTTTTTGAAACCAGAGTTTATGGATACTGATTTGAATAAAGCTGTGCCCAGAAGTTATGTCAAGGATGAATTTTCCAATCTGCTCTACACTATCCAAAGGTACTTCACCTGCGAAGGGAGATATCACAAGGTGTACACTTATCACTTTAAACTCTTATTGCACTTCACAGGAATAATCTCTCTAGACTTACCTTTCTTTCTATTTCGAAGTCTGGCCAAGATGGCAGACAAAGTTCAGATGAAAACTCAGGCATGTGAAAGCTCTGTATTTCATCATGGTCTAGTCAAGTTAATAGTTTTGCATGAGCTTCAGAAAGTGAATAGAGAATGGTCTGCATTTCTCTTTTTGAGTGGAATAGGGGTTGAAGGAACATGTTCTAGCCCTTAAGTCAAAGAGACATCTTCATCAAAGACTACTGAACCTGCAGAAACACAATCAAGAAGGTTTGTTAAGCTTAAGCCCAGGAAATAGGTTAAAGAACCAATGTTAAATACATCACTGAATATCGAAAGAAATCCCCAATCTGCACAGAAGAAGAAAACTCAGGTCAAAAAGACAATTCAGGAACAATCAACTAGTAAAACAGCTCAGGAAAAGTTGACTAGGAGTCAAAGGTCAAAAGAGAAGGGTAAGGCTATGGTCACAAATGAAAATTTGCAATTAAGAGGTGACTTGAATGACATATTACAAGCTATTGACATTGAAGAGTCTCCCCTGGTTCAGGCAGAGTTCATAAATCTGGATACATGTGGAAAATCTAAGAAATTGAAAACATCCAAAAAATTAGACTTTGAGGATGAGATGTCAGAGTTTGTTTTTAAGCCTAGAAAACCATTGACTAGGCAGTCTAAGAAAATGCAGCAGCCAGACATGGAGATATACCAAACAGGAGGTGAGGATGCAAATGTTTTTGAAGAACCCATTAATACATCATCTCAAATACTTGAAGAAGACAGAAACAGAGTATTTAATACTCAGAGAGAAAGGAGTAGTTATGAGGAGGTTAAAGACAAACTGAGACTTGCAAACATTGAAATTGATAAATTGAGGAAGAAAGTGAGAATGCATGCTGTAGAAAGGTCAAACATTGAGAGTTTGAAAGGTCTGTGGGAGCTAGAAAAGGTTTCAAACAGTGAGTCAATCAACAGTCAGGATCAATTCTTCATATGGACTGTACCTGTAATCAAGGAAGCAAAGTTTATAAGGATGGTTAATACCAAATTGAGAGCTAACAATAGAAGGCTTAAAAGGCAGGTTGAAGACCTTCAAATACAACTAGAAAATCCTGAAGATCAACCACAACAAAAATCTGTGTAAACAGTAAGTGACATCTCCTAACACATTTTTGGAGTTTTGTGGAAGGTTTCATTTTTGAAAGCAGTTCAAAGTTGGTTTTTATTGATTTTGAGGGTATATATATAAATGGAAGGACGAAAGTAAAGGTGGGAAACTTAAATTTTTGGAAACAAGCTGTGAAAAGAAAAGACACAGCAGTTTCGTAGTGCGCTACGAAACTACTGCAGGTGTGTCATGCACATCAGTTTTGTAGCGCGCTACGAAACTGCTGTAGGATGCAGTTTGATCGAGTTTGCAAGTTTTCAAAGGGTGAAAGGGAATGTTTTTAAAACCTTGATGCTACTGAAGGATGTATAATGACCACAAGTGAATATCCAATGGCAAAAAATAGAAAATTGAAGGTTTCAAATGTAGTTTTCAAAGGTGAAGTTCTGCGCTACGAAAACAACAGACAGTTTCGTAGCACAATAATGTTAATAGTTTTTGGCATTTCTTCAAAGGTTTGTTTTGGGCACAGCTGGAAGGGAGAATTCATATGAGTTTAATATGACATTACCACATATTTTTGAGCACAAATTGGTCAGCAGATATTGTGAAGAAACATAAAGGAAGCAATACACCTATTTTGCAGGGAGCATGTTCCTATTTTTCAGGGCAGATAAGAGGCAAATCAATACAGTCAAACAGCAAGGAGATGGACATCATCAAGGTCAAAGTTTATGAGGAGAAATTGTTAGATAGAATATTTAATGCTTAGATAAGGTTGTTAAGTTATAATAAAGAGTTTTAATCCTAGTTGTGTTAGGACTCTAGAACAGACAGTTTAACTGTCAGATGTAATTAAAGTTTGTTTTAGCAGTTGATAGGTGTCAAGCTAGCAAATTAGAAATCTCTCAAGTGTTTAGAGAGAATCCAAGAAATGTAATGATAACTCTGTAAGAGACAAGAAGTCGAATTGCATAGGGTTGGAAATTTTTCAAGAACAAGCATACTGTTTTGTTGTAGCAAGAAACTGTGTTTTCATATTAATACAGAGATATTGGTTTCATCACTCAGGATTCATAAAGGGTTATGGATGTTTGATATTCTTATGATTTTCGTCTTTCAATTAATTGCAGTGGCATGAATGTAATGTACTTAGAATTCACTGAAGGTGCTCTAACTTCCTTCATATGTTCATGAACTGTGTTATTTCTGTCCTGCTTTTCTTTTGATGCATCTAAACCCTGAAATGCCCTGACTTCCAATTGAAGCTGATGCTCATGTTTTGTGAAAATACACTAAACTCCATAAGCCCAATAGATGTTTTTTGATTAGTAGTAAAACCAATTATCCACTTTATACATTTTACTCATAGAGTTAGCCATCTAATCCTTGTTTAAAAATCATAAACCTATTGAGAGAGCCCTCTCAGGTTGAGGAGGCTAAGCCTCAACTAAAAGTCTAGTTTGAAATAGTTACTCAAGGTCTTCTTGATCAGCAACCTATCAGGGTCTAATTTTGAGATAACAGTACCTGTGATTGATTGGTGGAAGAATGTGGGACGATATTTCATAAGCTATAAGAGATCAGACCTCTGTTACCTTGTGTGAAGGACTGTGATCTATTCAGATTGCTGGAGGGCTAATATACATTAAGTGAAATCCACGAATATGGTTGGACCTAATCCCATTAAATCAAATCACATGCATTACTTGAAGCAAACTTTGGACAGTGAAGTTTTTTTGAAGCATCCTCGTGGAGAGATATTTTAGGCAAGGGTTATTGAAGACACTTTTGAAGAACTTCTGAAAAACTTGTTTGGAGTCTTTGAGAAGTGATATTGAAGAAGATCCCAGATTGGAGCCTTCTTGTTAAGAAGCCTTGACTAACCTTTGAGACACTATTGAAGACATTTCGGTGAGTTTTCTTGAAGATAATATTGAAGATCATGATGCATCATTGATGACATCATGAGGTGACTTGAAGGATTTGATTGGGTATCATGAAGGACAGCACATACACCTTCATGTGAAAATATCAAGGTTGTCATTGATGACGTAATGTGGAGACTACAATGAAGACTAAGTGAAGATTGACAGGGCTCGTTGAAGAAGACATTGGGAGCTGTAAATATAACCAAATATATCTTGATGAAATGAAGCAGGAGGTTGGAGCCATGTAGAGACAAGGTTGGTGCCTTGGAAGATAGGGTTGGAGCCCTTGAGGTTCGTGCCTCAGAATTGACAAAGTTGGTGCCTTGGAAGATAGGGTTGGAGCCCTAGAGGATAAGAGTCCTCAAGAGACCAGGTTGGAGCCTGTACCAGATATAGGGTTGGGGCCCTTGAGGTTGGTGCCTCAGAATTGACAAGGTTGGAGCCTTGGAAGTCCAAGTCGGTGCTTGGAAAATACAGGTTGGAGCCTGGGAGATTGAAGATTGGTGTCTTCATCTAGGGTTGGAGCCCTACATATATTGTACTTGATTTATTGCTGAAAGGGCTAATAAAAGCATTTATTCTTATTGTTCATTTTGTGTTCTAAATATAGGTGATCTAACTGGTAAAAATAACAATTGAAAAGAAATACTGATTCACCCCCCTCTCAGTATTTCCAACATAAGGGAGAGTTATGCTCAATCTCTCACAATGCCCTAATTATGGACTGTTTCAGTAGAGCGAACTTGTACGGTGTGCCACGTGTCACTGTTTTCTTAATTCGGCTTTGAAATTGATAGAGAAAACACTATAGTCCGTGCACTATATACCACTTTTTACAGAATCCAAATTAGATACTATGAGAGAGAGTTATGACGATTTTCCCAAGGCCACTTATTTGAGATGAATTTCAGGAGCCTACCAAAACACTGACTTCCACAGATCATATCTCCGAAAATTTTGCGTACCTTGATCGTAAATTTTTATAGAAGCTTCCTCAGGATTTCAGTTTCGCCTCACAAAAATTTCAGCTTCTGAATCTTCGTAGAAATAAAGTTAGAGCGAAAATGACACGATGACCTGTTTCAGATGGCGAAATCCCTTGCATAAGGAGGATATGAGGATCACAATTTATATAAATGCTTATGTTGAGAGGGGCTTCAACAAGTGAACGTGGGAAGGATTTTAGGAGCTTAAAAAATATTAATTATGACTTTTCAATGACCCATGCCACAACCCTATGGGGTTTTAGCCCACTAACTGGGGGTACAAACTTCAAACATGAATATCTTTGAAGAATTATGTGGTGTGCCATATATCAACGGAAACATATCGACAAGTAGAAACCATAAAAATCATTCTTGACCCAAAATATATTAATTTGGTAGGTTAAAATTCCCATGCAATATTAGGGTAGCCCCTGGTGCTGCTTGGGTTGACATCAATGACAACCATTGATCAACAATCTCCTCCTTTGGCATTGATGACAACACAAGTACTCCCCCTGCTTTCATGACACCTCTTCCTACAACATTCTCTCCCCTTTGACATCAATGACAAAGGGTAACTCCCCCAGACACACAACCATCCTGCGGACCTGTACACACTTCCACTCCCCCTTTATATTGTGAAGAAGGAAAATCTAACGAGAACTTGGGAGAATCCCAAGCTTCTGGTGAAAATATTCAAATGCTTCACGAGGTAAAGGTTTAGTGAAGATATCAGTGATTTGTTCTTTTGTACCCACATACTCAAGTTTGATATTCTGTTCAGTGACTTGCTCTCTAACAAAATGATATTTGATCGGAATGTGTTTTGTTTTTGAATGCATGAAAGGATTCTTGGAGATTCTGATGGCACTGGTGTTGTCACAGAATATGGGAATAGGTTCACTGAATTGTACTTAAAGATCTTGCAATTTTTGTTTCTTCCAAAGGACTTGAGTACAACATGCTACCGCTGCAATGTATTCTGCTTCTGCTGTAGATAACGAGATTGAGGTTTGCTTTTTTCTCAACCATGATACGAGACAACCACCTAGATAGAATGCTGCTTCACTAGTACCCTTACGATCATCAACGCTTCCTACCCAATCTGCATCTGTAAAGGCTTGAATAATGATATTGTTACCCTTAGGATACCACAAGCCATATTCTTCTGTTCCCTTTAGATATCGAAGAATTATTTTGACAACAACAATATGTGATTCTTTTGGTGCTGCTTGGAATCTTGCTACTTGTCCAACTGCTTGCATTAAATCTGGCCGAGAAGCTGTTACATATAGAAGACTACCAATCATAGATATGTACAACCTCTAATCCACATCCTTAGATTAGTTGTCTATGATCAATTTGCAACCTGCTACCATCGGAGTAAGGATGGGTTTGCAATCTTCCATTTTGAATTTCTTGAGCATTTCCTTGATGTACTTGGCTTGACATATAAATACTCCTTTCTTTTGCTAAGATATTTGAAGCCATAAGAAGTATGTCAGCTCACCAAGTAAAGACATCTCGAACTCACTTTGCATATTTGTAGAAAATTTCTTACTTAGTTGATCGTCATTGCTACCAAATATTATATCATCCACATATACCTCAACGATTGTTAAATTATCTTTATCTATTTGTACATAAACATTGCTATCAACAATACCCTTCTTGAACCCTTGTTGACGTAGATATCCATCAAGACGAGCATACCATGCTCTGGGAGCCTGCTTGAGACCATATAGAGCCTTCTTTAACCTGCAAACATAGTCTTCTTTTTTTGATATAGAAAACCTTATGGTTGTTCGATGTAAACTTCTTCTTCTAATTCTCCATTAAATAATGATGACTTAACATCCATTTGGTAGACTTTGATTTTTCTTGAACATGCATAGGCAAGAAACATTCAGATGGCTTCCATTCTGGCAACTGGTGCAAATGTTTCATCGAAATCAATTCCTTCCACTTGTGTATAGCTTTTGCAAACCAATCTTGCTTTATTTCTGGTAACCTGTCCATCTTCATTCAATTTGTTCCTGAACACCCATTTATTCCCAATGACATTTTTATCTTTTGGTCGTGGAACTAATTCCCAGGTGTTATTCTTCTCGATTTGATCCAATTCTTCATTCATAGCTGCTACCCAATGTTCATTATGGCTGGCTTCCTCAAAACTACTAGGCTAAAAGGTTGCTATTAAAGCAATGTGAGTTTGTTGTGATGAATGAAGCTGTCGACCTTCATTTATGTCACCAACGATTTGATTTGATGGATGGTTCTTTTGAATCCATTCTTTTGTTCTCTTTGGAGGAGCTTCTTGTTGTTGTTCTGGTATATCTTGATGATCATTATTTACTTCTTCCTGGTTGATAGTTGCTTCTTGTTCTAGAATTTTATCTCTGTATTTTTCAGCCTCTGTCTCAAGCTTCAAAGATTCTAGATCCTCATCATTATTCGTTAGAACACCATCTTCGTCAAATGTAACATTTATGCTCTCCACTATCTGTTTTCGTCTTAGATTATAACATTTATAGGCCTTTATTTTGCGTGAGTAACCAACAAAGATACCTTCATCAACACGTGATTCAAACTTATGCAAATTTTGATCTTCTCTTTTGACATAACATTTGCTTCCGAAGATTCTGAAATATTTTACATTAGCTAGTTTTCCTTTCCATAATTCATATGGGGTCTTTTTGCAATTATTTCTGAGAAGACTTCGGTTGATAATGAAGACTGCCGTATGAATTGCTTGAACCCAAAACATCCAATTTTGAGTCCTTCGACATTGTTCTACCCATTTCTTGTATGGTTCTGTTCTTTCTTTCAACAACTCCATTTTGCTGAGGTGTTCGTGTTGTTGAAAATTGTCTTTTTATTCCATTTTCGTCACAATATTTTTGAAATAATTTGGAAGTGAATTCTCTGCCATTATCTGATCTTAGACACTTTATTTCAAATTAGTTTCATTTTCGACCAACTCCTTGTAGATCTTAAAGCACTCAAATGCTTCAGATTTTTTCTTTAGGAAACTGACGACTGTCATCCTAGTATAGTCATCTATCATTAACATGAAATATAATTCTCCATCTAAGCCTTTTGTTCTCACAGGACCACATAGATCAGTATGTATCAATTCCAATGGATGTGATGTAAAGTGTTCTTTTATTTTAAATTGGACTTTTGTCTACTTGTCGTGCCGACAGGCCTCACATAGTGTGTTGGAAGGTTTTGAGATTTTTGGCATTTCTCGTACTGCTTCCTTTTTTATTATTCTGACAAGATTGTCAAAGTTTATGTGACCCATTCGTTTATGCCATAACCAGCTGTCATCTTCTTTAGCTAGTAGACATGCCTTAGTTGCTTCATCTAGAACATATATGTCGTTTGCAGCTCGACTTGCTGTAGCCATAATTTTACCATACCCGCCTTTCCTGATTTCACATTTTGTGGAGTTGAATAGCCTTGTGTGTCCTTGATCACACATTGTCCAACACTGAGCAGATTGTGATTCATGTTTTCAAGCAATAGAACATTCTTGGCTATAACATCTTTGCTTCCGAGAGTGACGGTACCTGATCCTATAACATTTGAATATCCATCATTTCCAAACGATATGGTTCCATCCTTCTTCTCTTTCAGAGATACAAATTTCCTTCTATCTCCAGTTATATGCGTTGAGAAACCGCTGTCAACATACCACACATCTTTGTTGGTTTGAGCCTTGAGAGCTACAACACAATTATCAGTCTTCTTCTCCTTCCTTGTTTGTTCATTCTGTGGCTTCGAAGATTCTTCTAGAGGATTTTCAAGTTTGCAATCTTTGGCTATGTGTCTAAAGTTCTGACATTTGTAAAATTCCATATTATTTCTTAAATGTTCAAATATATTAATGTTTAGTTGAGCCCTAAGAGGTTCATATTTGAAGGATCTCCCAGAATTGTATTGGTTCCTAGGGTATGTGCGACATTCTACAGCTTTATGACCAAATTTTCCACATGAATAACAATAGCCATAAAAAATATGTTGGTACCTGGATGGAAATCTTCATCAAGGAATCGTCTTCCAAGGATGTTCTTGCGAATCTTGTCCAATGAAGTCTACATGCATGTCAGATCTCATAGGTTCATTGTATTTTGTTGTATAAGGTCCTGCTTCTTCTTCTTCTTTGTAACCGAGGCCAGTTCTATCGTTGTAAGATTGTTGATTGTTGATGATTTCTTCCAATGCCCTTGAGCTGTTAGCATAGTTTTGGACAATTTTTCCCTTCTTCACTTCCTTACGCAGCGAGAATAATTTGGCTTCTAATGCTTCCCTTTATTGGTTGCTTTCTTCCAATTTCTTTTGAAGTGAATATTCATTTACTGTGTTCTTCAACTTCAATTTTGAGACCTTGAACTGCTTCTTGCTCTTCAAGAGTATTGAACACATTTTCTCAAATTTCTGACATCTTTATAAGCCCGACGCTCCCCAAAAATATTCTATGGTCAAACCTTCTTCTTCATTGTTTGATATCTCTTTGTTTATTGTGCTGGCCACAAACAATACTATCTCATCGGGGTTTTTCAATATTACTATCTACCTGATGAAGGATGAGCTATCTTCTTTAGAGAGAAAGTTCCTTTTGGATCCTTGCTTGTTGAATTTCTTAAAGCCTTTCTTTCCTTTTGAGTTTCCATCACTTCTGTTAGGACATTTTGCTGCGAAATGCCCAACCTCACCATAGCCGAAACATATCAATGGAATTTTACTTTTGAATTTTCCCTTACCAATTTTTATTTTTCTCGTAAAGTAAGCATATTCTTCATCTGAAAGACCTTCTCCATCATCTCCCTTTTCTTCACACTTACAGGTGCATGTATTTTCAATTGAAGGTTGTTTGTCCTTATTGGTTTTCTTAGATGCAACGAACACAGTTTCTAGATGCGAAGTACCCTCTTCTTCATCAAGTCTCATTTCATATGCTATGAGAACTCCATGTAATTCCTCTTTGCCGAGTTTGTCCAGATTTGCACTGTATTCTAAGACTGATACCTTTGGGTTGAATCTCCCTGGTAACGTTCTAAGAATCTTCCGTATAATAGTCTTCTCATCAATTGGCTCTCCCAATCCTTCTAGAGTATTGGTTATTTCATCAACGTATTGGAAGTATGCAGCAATGTTGCAATCTTCTTTCATTCTGAGTTGCTCAAATTTTTCTCTATAGATTTGAAGCTTTGCTTATTTGACATTTGAGTCACCTGCATATATATTCTCAAGCTTGTCCCATACATTTTTGGTGGTTTTACAACCCAACACCTTATGATAAGCAGATTCAATAAGTTCACTGATAATAATATTCTTTTCTTTTGCATCATTTACCAAATTCTTCTTACTTTGTTCATCCACGGTTGATGTAAATCCATTTTGAACAGTGTCCCATACTTCATAACCTTGCGCCACGAGATAAACCTCCATTATTCCTTTCCAGAGTGCATAATTATTTTCATTGAATAGAGGTACACCATTCTTGGTATGCTCCATGACCTCCTTCCAGTTGTTAAACTGCTATTGAAGGAACCAAGGTGCGTAATATTTTTGGAGATATGATCTGTGGAAGTCAGTGTTTTTGCAGGCTCCTGAAATTCATCTCAAAGAAGCGACATTGGGAAAATCATCATAACTATCTCTCTGAGTATCGGATTGGAATTATGTAAAAAGTGCCAGATAGTGTATAGACTATAGTTTTTTCTCTATCAATTTTAGAGTCGAATGAAGAAATAGTGACACGTGGCACGCCGTACAAGTTTGCTCTTCTGAAACAGTCCATAATTAGGGCATTGTGAGAGATTGGGCATAAATCTCCCTTGAAGAATCAAAATTGGGTCAAAACTGTGGCATTGGAAAGAAGACTTAGAGGACTACTACAAGAAAAAAAACCACATATTGGGGATCTAAAATAACAGAGATACACCAGATTAAATATCAAGCTCCTAGAAGGTAAGAAAAAGCTAGGTATGTCTTTTCAAGGGCTGCAAAGGACCATACTTTCTAGGGCAGCAAAGCAAAGCAAGGTGCAGCAGAGGGTAGCATGAAAAGAGTAGCAACCAAGGTGTAGAACAGCAGCAAGAAGTTCATCACATGAAGTCTTCAAGTGGGCAGCACTGCATACAGTCACTGTAAAGGTATCATTGTACTAAGTCAATGTAAATACATTATTGTAAAAATTGTACTAGTGTCTATTTGCCAAGAGTTGAAGAGGTAGCGTCGGGAGGTCTAGGATCATCATTAGGTGGTTGTGTCATAGTTGGGGTTATGGTCTAGTGTGTCTTCTTCTTCTACATCATTCTATATCATTGTAAAGTGGACCATTTTCCCTGGTACGGGAGTCCATTCTTTTTTTATTCTTCTATAGGGTGGTAGGGTGGTACTAGGGTGAGTTGTAGCTCATTGAGTGTTGGGGCATCCGTTCAGTTGATTACTGAAAAATCTCGGGCATTGGAGCGTCCATCCAGTGGGAGCTGGAGAAGAATGCTTTTCTAGATTCTAGGAAGTTGGAGCTTTATTTTCAATTGGAGTTGAATATTAAAGAATTATTAGAAAAGCATTATGTGGTTTTTATCCCGGAGTGGGTTTCCACCTTAAAAACCGTGTGCATTTGTGTTCCTTTTTTTTACTGCTATCATTGTACAAACACTGATAATAATTTAAGATTAACTAATTCTCTAATTGAAAGGAATACTGATTCGCCCCCCCTCTCAGTATTTCCAACAATATTGCTACACAAGTTGAGTGTTAGGTCCCTATATTACTAGTATAGTCCCTTATTATTGTTAGTGTGAACCCCCTTATTGTTATTATTGTACCCTTGTAACCCCCATATTGTTATTATTGTGCCCTTAAATTATTAATGTTAGGTCGGCTAGGATTACATTGTGGCTCCACTAGGATTACATTGTGGCCCCATGGACTCTTATATATAGAAAGGAGGGTTTGTAATTTGTATCATCCAAGAATTTTTCATTTATGTAATGTATTGGAGGTTTCCCCCTTGAAGTGGCTTATTTCTAAGGCGTTGATATCTCTTTTCTTCTATTTTTGGAGCTGGTTTCACAACATTTGGTATTAGAGCTTTGGATTCTAGGGTTTCGCTGCTCTAAACAGGTCATCGTGGCATTTTCGCTATAAAATTTTTTCTACGAAGGTTCATAATCTGAAATTTTTAGGGTGCGAAGCAAAAATCCCGAGGAAACTCGTTGCAAAATTTCAGATCTTGATTCGCAATATTTTCGGAGATATGATCTGTGGAAGGTAGTGATTTTTCAGGTTCCCGAATTTCATCTCAAAGAGGTGATTGTGGGAAAATATTCATAACTCTCTCTTTGAGCATTGGATTGGAGTGCCGTAAAAAGTGATCGCAAGTAAATGGACTGTAGTTTCTTTTCTATCAATTTCACAGTAGAAGGACGAAACAGTGACATGTGGCAAGTCGTACAATTTCGCTCTACTGAACTAGTCCATAATTAGGTCATTGTGGGAGATTGGACATAACTTTGTCTTGGAGAATCCAAATCAGGTCAGACATGTGGCATTTGAAAGATAATTTAAAGGGATACATACTGCCAAATTTTAGATATTGAAGAGATGCAATCACATAGATAATCCAATTTCAATATCGAGCTCCTCAAAAGCAAGAAAAAGGTGGGTTTTTTTTTTTTTTTTTTTTTTTTTTTTTTTTTTTTTTATTTTTAAATTTTATTATTATTATTATTATTATTTTTTCTTCCGAATTGCATAAGTCTTGTTTGAAGAATCAATTTGAATTGATTACAAGGGCGTATTGTAGAATAGATATCAGTATTGGGTTCTAAAAAATGCCCCGTAAAAATAATTCAACACCCATTAAGCCTTCAGAAAGCTCTACTATGACTCATGAAGATGAATAATTGCAACATGATGTATCAAAATTATAAGAGCAAGTGCACCAAATTTCGCTCTCGCAAAGAGCAGCAAAAAATGAAATGGAAGTTTTGAAGAAAGGCGTGGAAGAGAAGATGGATGGTTTGAAGAATAATATGGCTGGTTTGAATAAAGGCGTGGAATCTAAGATAGATGGCATGGAAGCTGGTATGGAAGCTAAGATCGATGAAAAGATGGAAAATATGAAGAATGATCTAAAAGCAGACATGGAAGGTTTGACAAAGTTAATACAACAAATGTTTCTTAATGGTGAAAAGATAGTAAAGGAAACTCATGATGAGAACAAAATAAATGCTAATCATGATTTCATAAACTCTAATGTTGGCGGGAAGAACCACCATATTCCAAAGATGGATATGAGGAAGTTTGATGGCAAGGATCCCGTAACATGGATACTACAAATGGAGCAATATTTTGATCTCAATAATGTGCAAAACACACAAAAGGTATGCATTGCAACTTTACATCCATAACAAAATACATTTGTATGGTATCGATGGCTTTGCTCCCGTAAAAAAATTGTCACTTGGTCAATTTTTACAGAGGAAATGATAGCAGATTATGAGGATACAAAGAGAAACACCTTCTTTAGTCAATTGATAAATCTCAAACAAAAGGGTTTAGTGGGGGAGCACATTGAGGACTTCCAAAAATTGAATATAAGGGTAACTGATATTACAGAGGAACACAGGATTGATCTCTTCATAGGTACTTTAAAGGATAACATCCAACATGAAGTTCGCATTTTGGAACCCGATTCATTGGAGAAGGCATTCAGGTTGGCAAGAAAAATTGAATGTAAAATTATGGCGACAAGGAAGCCTACCACTCACTTCTATAAAGAGGGAAGTGTTGCTACTCCTAGATTTCCACAACCTACAAGGTCGACACCACAACAATTGGAAGAAAAAAGAGCAAAAGGGCTTTGCTACAGTTGTGATAGAAAATACACTAAAGGTCATAAGTGTGCTGAGAAGAAATTATTTTACATAGATTGTGAAGAGGAAGAAGAAAATGAACAAGAAGAGGATATACACCAGGAAACAACCCTAGAAGAGGAAGAAATGAGTCCGACCATATCGTGTAATGCATTGGCAGGAATTACCACTCCTCAAACTCTCAAGATAGAAGGACATATCAAGAAGAAAAAGGTAATAGTGTTGATTGATTCAGGTAGTACCCATAATTTTATTCATTGTAAGGTAGCCAAGGAATTGAATTGTTTCCTATACCCACCACCAGAATGTCAAGTGATGGTTGCAAATGGATGAACTATAAATTGCTCTGGAAAATGCCATAATATCATGCTAACCATGGGGGAATATGTATTGTATATTCCAATGCTTTCCATTCCTATGGGAGGTGTTGATGTTGTACTAGGAGTACAATGGTTACAATCTTTGGGGACGGTAGCTTTTAATTTTCAAGAACTTTTCTTTAAATTTTTTTCAGAAGGAAAGGAAGTCGAATTACGGGGTATTGAAGGGAAGCCAGGAAGGATAATAAGCTCTAATGTCATGACAAAGCTTCTAAAGAAAGAAAAACGAGGCGTAATTGCAAAATTATGCTCACTAGAAGTTCCGACATCAAAATCATCTATTTCTGCAGATCTCCAACAAGTTTTGGACAATCATTCCAAGGTGTTTGAAACTCCCAAAGGACTCCCACCTATTCGTGATCATGATCATGCTATTCATTTGATTCCAGGAAGTGTTCCTCCAAACATTCGGCCTTATAGATATCCTTACTTCCAAAAGAGCGAAATTGAACGCATGATTGAAGAAATGTTAGAGGCGGGTATAATTCAACCTAGTCAAAGTTCTTTCTCTGCTCCTGTAGTATTGGTACACAAGAAGGATGGATCATGGCGCATGTCTCTGGATTATAGGGAGCTCAATAAGCTCACCATTAAAGATAAATTTCCCATTCCTGTGATTGATGAATTATTGGATGAATTACATGGAGCAATTTATTTTATCAAGTTGGATCTTCGTTCAGGATATCATCAAATTAGAATGAAGACTGAAGATATTCCAAAAACAGCATTTCGAACTCATGAGGGTCATTATGAATTCTTGGTCATGCCTTTTGGCCTTACCAATGCACCTTCTACATTTCAAGGGTTGATGAATTCCATTTTCAAACCCTTCCTTAGAAAATTTGTGCTAGTATTTTTTGATGATATACTAATCTACAACAGGTCTTGGAAGGATCATGTTCAACATGTTGACTGGGTGCTCAAACTATTGCAGGAGAAACAATTATATGCAAAAACATCCAAATGTTTCTTTGGAGTACAAGAGGTGGAATATCTGGGTCATATTGTATCTCACGAGGGTGTTAAAGTAGACCCTAACAAAATTAAATCCATTAATGAATGGAAAGTCCCCACAACCATAAAGCAGTTGCGAGGATTTCTTGGGTTAACAGGGTATTATCGCAAGTTTGTTAAGAATTATGGGAGAATAGCAACACCTCTAACAACATTATTGAAGAAAGATGCATTTTCATGGACCCCTGAAGCAACTAAGGCCTTTGAACATCTTAAAGAGGCAATGTGCCTAGCACCGGTCTTAGCTACGCCAGACTTCACAAAAACCTTTATCGTGGAATGTGATGCCTCAGGAAATGGAATTGGTGTTGTTTTAATGCAGGAAGGAAGACCCATTGCTTTTGAAAGTCGTCCAATCAAAGAAAAGTATTTACAGAAACCTATTTATGAGAAGGAAATGTTAGCAATACTGCATGCACTAAAGAAATGGTGAACTTACCTAATGGGAAGACACTTCAAGGTAAAAACTGATCATGATAGTCTTAAACACTTTTTGGAACAAAGACTATCTTCCAAAGAGCAGCAAAAATGGGTCACAAAGATGTTGTGTTATGACTTTGAAATAATCTACAAAAAAGGAAAGCTTAATGTTGTTGCAGATGCACTCTCAAGAAAGAATGAAGAGGTGGAAGCATTGCTTTGTGCCATTTCTATTATCCAACCAGATTTGATAACCGAAGCAAGAGATGAATGGAAGAAGGACAAAGATGTATGGACACTCATTCAAAAGTTGCAGCAAGATCCTAGTACATCTGATACATTTAGTTGGAAAAATGATTCCTTATGGTACAAAGATCGCTTATATCTTTGTAAGAATTCCCAACTAAAACAAAAGATTCTTCTGGAATTGCACACTTCTCCTTTAGGAGGACACCCGGGATTTTTAAAAACTTACCAAAGGGTGAAGAAAGAATTTTTTTGGGATGGCCTTAAATCTGATATTCAAAAGTTTGTGACGGAATGTTTGGTTTGCCAACAGAATAAAGTTGAGACAATTAAGACCCCGGGACTTCTACAACCTTTATCCATTCCAAGTCAACGTTGGGAGGAGATTTAAATGGATTTTATCATAGGTTTACCTAAGTCTGAAGGAAAGAGTGTCATCATGGTGGTAGTTGATAGACTTACCAAGTATGCACACTTTTGTACATTATCTCATCCATTTAAAGCAAGTACAGTTGCTACTACATTTATGGACACAATTCAAAAGCTACATGGAAACCCAAGGGTTATTGTGAGCGATAGAGATCCCATTTTTACTGGAAATTTTTGGACGGAGTTATTTTCTTGTTTGGGTACTCAATTAGCTCACAGCTCATCTTATCATCCTCAATCTGATGGTCAAACTGAGATAGTAAATAAATGTTTGGAAGGATATCTTCGTTGTTTTGTATCTGATAAACAAACACAATGGGTCAAGTGGTTACCTCTCGCCGAATGGTGGTATAACACTTCCTTCCATACTGCAGCAAAAATGACCCCATTTATGGCACTTTATGGATATCATCCACCATCCATCACATCATCTTTAAGAGAAAATTCGAAGGTTCAAGCAGTGGAAGATCACATCGAGCATCAACAAGAAGTTCTCCAACTCTTAAAGGACAACCTGAATTTGGCAAAAAATCGAATGAAACAACAGGAAGATCAACATTGCAGCGAGAGAAGTTTTGATGTAGGAGACTGGGTATTTTTATCGCTACAACCATACAAACAAATGTCCCTCAAGCAAGCTAAGAAGGATAACAAATTATCGCCAAAGTACTATGGTCCTTACAAGGTGTTGCAAAATATTGGTACTGTGGCATAAAAATTGGAGCTTCCCGCTTCTTCATGAGTGTATCCAATTTTCCATGTTTCATGCTTAAAGAAGGTTATAGGTGAAAATATTCCAGTTCAAACAATATTGCTAGAACTTGATGAGGAAGGAAAAATCATATTGGAACCTGAAGCGGTCACAGAAACCAGAACTCGACAGCTATGGAATCGATCAATTTCAAAGTATCTCAGCAAGTGGAAGAACTTACCCACTGAAGATTCTACATGGGAGCATGAGAATTTTATACAGAAGCACCCAGAGCTACTCAAGCGTTGAGGACAACACTTTTTTGAAGGAGAGGGGCATGTTAGGTCCCTATATTACTTGTATAGTCCCTTATTATTGTTAGTGTAACCCCCTTATTATTATTATTGTACCCTTGTAACCCCGATATTGTTATTATTGTGCCCTTAAATTATTAATTTTAGGTTGGCTAGGATTACATTGTGGCCCCACTAGGATTACATTGTGGCCCCATGGACTCCTATATATAGAAAGGAGGTTTTGTAATTTGTATCATCCAAGAATTGTTCATTTATGTAATGTATTGGACGTTGCCCCCTCGAAGTGGCTTATTTCTAAGGCGTTGATATCTCTTTTCTTCTATTTTTGGAGCTGGTTTCATAACACTGAGGCTAAAGAAGTTACAATGAAAATAGAAGCTACCCCGACACCTATTGCGTTGGGAACTCAACAGATTCAGAGTTAGCTGGAAGCTATGCATCTGGAAATTCAAAATCTGCGCAAGGACAAAGGCAAGGAGGTCTGCACAGAGGTCTGGTGTATAAAGTGAAAAGATTATGGGCATCATAAAGACCGGTGTCCCATTTTTAACAATTATCTAAATGCTGGAGGTCCTAGTCCATTGAAGAGACCTGTATGGTGTACTATATGTCAGATTGCTGGGCTACATGATACTGATTCTTGCTCGAGGGTTGGAAAATATCAACATGACTTACAATAACCATTTTTCAAGTTATGTTCATCACTAGGGCATGATGAGCAGCATTTTCGGACATATGATATGATGTTGGATAAAGCTGAGATCTACAGAATGTAGGTTGAGCCTACATCACCAAGATCCCCTTCTAGGCGCGAAGGATTCCAAGGCATACTAAGAGGCTGAGGAGGTTGATCAACTGGTAGAGGAAGAGGACATGTGATTTGATATAACTATGGTGATGTTGGCCATTATGCACGTGATTTTTTGAATCCAGCATAGTCCTGCAGATACTGTAGATAATTTGATCATGTTATAGAAGATTCTCCTGTCTTGATTGCTAAAATGCAAGAAAATAAGACCCCAACGCAAAATTTGCAAATGGTTCGCGCAGTGACTCGTGAAGAGGATACTTGTGTGAATGTAGTTACCAGGAGTGGTGTAGCTACCAATGAAGATAAAGGAAAGAAACATGCCACTTATGTATGGATCCAAAAAGCAGATGAAATTAAAGAAGGCCTTAATCTTCATCGCGTTAAAGAAACCTTTATTGAAGCAAGGAAATAATTCACCGAAGGATATACTTCAACAAGTGGTAGAACACTGAAGGGAGTCGGAGGAGAAGAAGAGATTAGGCCATTTTTTCAAGCATGCATAAAGTTGTTGCACAATAAAAAGGTTGTTGAAAATTTACAAGCATTGATAGACAACTGCGCATAAAAGGAATAGCCTCTGGTAGAACAACGCGCAGTCAACAAAATGTATAATAACAAGAAGAGAACGGGTAGGGAGATGCGTCTGACTGCACAGATCGGTGCTTATGAAATGGACCAAGTCATTCTAGATTTTGGATTGGATGCTAATGTTCTACCTAAAAAAAACTGGAAACACATGGGAGAACCGAAGTTGGAATGGTCTACTATCTAACTACGCTTGGCTAACCAGCAGAAGATCGTTCCCTTGGGGAGATTGTCAAAAGTTGCGGTCAATATAGGAGTTTAGGTATTGGCATATTTTTAAGTCATACAGATTGCAGATGATATTGATCCCTATCCTACACTACTAGGATTGGATTGGGCCATTGACATGGATGGTGTTTTCAACCTGAAGAAAAGAAGGATGGAATTTGAGAACAATGGAGTTAGGGTCATCATTCCTCTGGATCCTGAAGAAGGTGAAAGGTATACTGAACCAGTGCGTGCTGAGGGTGAGATTGATCAAATCTATAAGCTAACTTTGCATGAGGAAGAATGGATTAATCCAACAATAGATGGGAATATTAAATGGGAGAAGGATAGTTCTTGATTTTCCGACTATGATGAAGAACTAGAGAATTGGTAGAACCGACTGCATGAGGTTTCTGCGTTGTACTGTAATTGTGTGACCCACGCTCTGCGTTGCATAAAATCTGAGGTACATGATTTCCTACATTATGATGGCTCAACTGATGTAAACATGTTCCCGGGAGAGCTAGAAAGGACTATGCCGACAACACAAAGGTTCCATGCTTTGGATATTGGCTTGCAGGCTACTCCAACAATATGGTGGGAAACACATAAGGCGAATATGGGATATTGGAAGGAATGTGCGTAGATGATGCGGCTGCGATTTGAGCACCCAGTCATTAAAGAAGAGGACTTGTACTCTGGTAAGGAAGATCAGCTCAGACATCTGGCCAAATAGAATCAGGTATGGGGTGTCAAACCAAGGCCTGAATGGGTTCATATTTTTATTCATACATTGGGAAAGGTGCCAACTGAAAGGTACTTGGAAACAAAGCTACGTAGAGGCACTAGTGAGTGTTTTGTGCTGGTAGATAGTTTTCTTCTTACCTTTAGCTTTGAAAATGGATTTGAAAATATTGGTCAGGCTTTGCATAATATTCAAGAAGTCATCTTTGATTCCACTAAGCCTATAGTTGAGTGTGCACCAACAGCTTGGGATGCGCAAATGAACGCTATTGCGAATTGCAGAAACCTGCCAGTATAAGAAAATGATGAGGATCCTAGTAATGTCATGATTCCTGAATTTGAAGGCCAACGCGCAG
The DNA here is from genome assembly GCA_034641835.2 of Pinus albicaulis. Lineage (NCBI taxonomy): Eukaryota > Viridiplantae > Streptophyta > Pinopsida > Pinales > Pinaceae > Pinus > Pinus albicaulis. The sequence goes on along the minus strand of CM076569.1, from coordinate 56,504,834 downwards.
TGGTTGGGCCGTCAGTGACCTCGATGGATGTGATAAAGCCATTAATGTTAAGAGAGGTGAATATTGGAACTGAAGAAAAACCTAAGTTAGCCAAGATTGGAGACTACTGGGACGATGATACAGTAGGCAAGGGTGTTGAGTTACTGACAGAATATCAGGATCTATTCCCTACAAAGTTTTTAGAATTGAAAGGAATCATTAGGGACCTAGGAGTAATGAAAATCACATTGAATCCTGATGCGCGCCCAGTAAAGCAACGTCCATATAGGATGAACCCTTGATATAAGTAGAAAGTGACAGAAGAGTTGGATAAGATGGTGGCAACAGACATCATTGAGCCTGTGGAAGAATCTGATTGGGTAAGTCCAATGGTGGTTCAGGACAAGAATACCAAGGGAGAAATCAAAATCTGTGTTGATCTGCGCAAACTGAATGATGCTTGTGTGCATGATCCATTCCCAACTCCTTTCTCAGATGAAATTTTGGAGAATGTTGGAGGTCAAGAAGCATATTCTTTTATAGATGGGATCTCAGGTTATCATCATATCCAGTTTGCATCAGAAGATAGGAGTAAGACCACTTTTGCAACTGAATGGGGATATTTCTAATATACTGTTATCCCATTTGGATTGAAGAATTCTCCTGCCATTTTCTTGCATGTAGTAGTTGCTGCTTTTAAAGAATACATACACAAATTTTTGGAGGTATTTTTTGATGATTGGACTGCCTTTGGGTTGCTAAAGAAGCATGTGTCCAACCCGTGCTTAATGCTGGATACTTTCAGGAAGTATCAGATATCATTGAATACGAAGAAGTGTATTTTCTGTGTACCCTTTGGAATACTGCTGGGACACATTGTCTGCCAGCAGGGATTGATGGTGGATCCTGCCAAGGTTCCTGTCATAGTCAATTTGGAAGTACCTGAGAATATCGAACAGTCACGCTCAATATTAGGGCATACTGGGTATTATAGAAAGTTTATTCAGGGATGTGCGCTGATAATTGCACCCATGGAAAAGTTGTTAAATAAGGATGCAATGTTCTGCTGGGATGATGACTGCCAAAAGAGTTTTGATCTGCTTAAGGAAAAAATGGTCACTGTACCCATCCTGGTCTTCCTGAATTAGTCCAATGCTTTTCATGTACATATGGATTCCTCTTGTATTGTGCTCAGAGATGTGTTAGTGCAACCAGGGGAAGGAGAACTTGATCACCCCATTGCTTATGCCAGTCGAAAAATCTCAAGCGCGGAGAAGAATTACTCAACTACGGAAAGGGAAGCACTCGCCATGGTATATTCACTGCAGAAATTCCGCCATTATTTGTTGGGAGGTCACTTTAAAATGTTCATTGATCATTCTGCTTTGAAGTACCTGGTCAAAAAGCCCGTGTTGTGGGGGGAAGATCTGCAGGTGGTTGTTGTTATTTTAGGAATATGATTTCGAAATTATAGTGAAACTGGGACGATTAAATGCCGGACCAGACCATCTTTCGTGCATTAAATCAGGAGAAGAGCCCACAAACATCGATGATGGATTACCTGATGTGCAGTTGTTTGTGATAAAAGTGGTTGATGAGCATTTCCCTGATATCATTCAGTTTCTGACTACTGGTCGTGCACTTGAGGATTACATAGTGGAGCAGAAGAAAGAACTTATTGCGTGTGCAACAAACTTCACCATTATTACTGGACAGTTGTACAAATTAGGTGCAGATGAGGTCCTGCAAAGGTATGTATTGGAATATGAAAGGCAAGCAATTCTTAATGAAGCGCATGGAGGAGCTTCTGGTGGTCATTATGCAGGTAAGGTCAGTGCACAAAACATCTTGCACGTTGGGTTATGGTGGCCCACACTATATAATGATGCATATGCGCACTTCCGCGCCTGTGATGTTTTTCAGAGAACGAGGAAACTTTCACACAGGGACGAGATGCCCCTGCATCTATAGATGGTGCTGCAAGCTTTTGAGAAATGGGCTATTGATTTTGTGGGACTTATTAATCCTCTAGGAAAGAAGAGCGGTGCACGCTATATCATCACTACGACAGATTATGTAACTAGATGGGTTGAAGACAAACCAGTGAAATATTGTACTGCTGATACTGCTGCGCAATTTATTTTTGAGAATACAGTGACTCGGTTTGGTTGCCCTAAGATCCTGATCAACGACCAAGGTACATATTTTGTAAATGACACTATCGAAGCTTTGACTGAAGAATTCAAGATGCGTCATCAGAAGAGCTCTCCTTATCATCCTCAGGAAAATGGCGCAATTGAAGATTTCAATAAGATATTGGAGACCGTTCTCACTAATGTATGCAATGCTAACATAAATGATTAGGATGAGCAAGTGCCTGCAGTGCTCTGGGCCTACATGACTACTTGCAAAAATTTGACTGGGAGGACACATTTTAGGATGGTCTAGGGGCAGGAGGTTGCATTTCCCATGGAATTCATTGTTCCCAGTCTGCGCATTGCAACATTTACCAATAAGGCTGAAGAAAATTCTTTGGAGGAATGGTTGTCGTAGTTGGTTGCTCTAGAAGAGGACTGGTTTATTGCCAATTATCACCAGCAGGTCCAAAAGGCGCGTGAGAAAGCTTGGCATTATAGGCATATCAGGTAGAAGGTGTTCAAGGAGGATGATTTGGTCTTACTGTATGACAACGAGTTTTCACGCCACCCAGGGGAGTTGAAGATGCATTATCTAGGCCCCTATGTTGTCAAGGAAATCATTGATGGAGGAGTAGTGTGCCTAGCCACGTTGAATGGTGAATATATGTCGGGATACATCAATGGAGGACATCCGAAGCCATAGAGGGATGACCCTGTGCCAACCAAATGACTATATGGTCGGCATATCAGACCTGCGCAACTGAGATGGAAAATGCATAGTAAGGTGCGGCATGCGCGCGGTATCTGCGCCAGGGGATTGAGTAGTGCGCAGAGTTGTCAAAAACTAGCCATTGGAACAATAAAACTGGACAAGACAAAATTATTACCATTTTTAGGAGCGTCCAAGATGCATTTAATGCGGGGATTTTTCCAGATTTGGGACCATTTTTTTCAGTAATGGAACGTCATTAATGCCCAAGGAGCCGTTGCAAATGCACAATAAGTATAAATATGAATCATGGGATCGTAATAGTTCCCTTTGCGTTCTAAGTGATTTTTATGCTCTGAGATGTTTATTTGTATTTGCCTCTGCTGCGTCCATGTCTGGATTAGATCTCGTGTTTGAGGAATGATTATGGCAAGCAGGTTTAGGATACGTGATTTAGAGAAGAATGACTACCACCAGACTCGGAGAAAACCCTATTGCGCAGGAGGTCCCTATGATAGAGACCCATGTGCCATCGAAAACAAAGAAGGGCCAAATGTCTGGGACACACAAGTCCTCGAGAGAAACAAACACTAGGCCTCACCATTATGCCAGAGAGAAGATGAAGAAACCCATGCTTGACCTCCCAGAAACTATCGAAGAAGGAGATGACGATGTGGTAGAAGTAGCACCATTCTCGTGACTGCCCGATTACATTGTGTCACACAAACCTACAGTGAAAGCGCCAAAGGACTTGGATAAGGTGCGCGCAGGAATCCAAGTGCCCCTGATCCCAGAGAACGTCCCAATGGAGGGGACATACTCACAAAAATCCCTCAGTTACGATTCAATGACTGGACATCACGGACGTGGAGAAATTTCCAGAGCTCGCGCCATAGTTTTATCTTGATTCAGTTCCATATGTAGGAGGTCTAGTGCGCCTCGAACCGAAGAGAGAAATGCTATGTCTGCACAAGGCACACCTCCTCAATCTCTTACAAATCCCGCATTTTTGGCGCAAACCCATTAATGATATCTGCATAAGGCAACTGTTAGCACTGGTGCATGACGATGCACTCTGGCTGGGAGAGTGCATCCCAATTGATGTAGAACTAATTCACAGAATCACAGGATTGCAAAACAAGGGGGCCAACCCAATGGCCGATTTCAGAGGGAAAGTGTAGGAGAAAGTGCTAGTGGATAAAATCAAGAAGAGATATGATGTTATGCGCAAATCCTAGGGATTTGTGGAAGAATAAATTAATGACCTGATAGTCCGTTTTGGCATGATCATATTCACTTTCAAGATGATGCACAAGTGTAGGCCAAAGGAAGTACCCGTGCATGTAATTGCGCTCGCTGGGAGATGTGAAAAAGGAGTCATCTACAACTGGTGCACATACCTGTGTAAAGAGTTTCTTGAAAACGTGCGTGAAGTTTAGGAGGAGGGAAAACACTATTCAATATGCTTGGCTCTTATTGTTAATCACACTGATTGGGTGGAAGACCCCCAAAGATACCTAGTTCCCTGAACTTGCAGAACCGATGTGCAAAGCTGCGCACTATGCAACCCTATGGAAATCCTCTGACCCAGGGGGAGCAAAATAAAACAAGATCTTTTGGGTCCTCTATGATGCAAGCTTATACCATGCGATACAGTCGAAGTCTCGCTTGTCTCCCACTCTTTACGAGCAATAAAAAATGGTAGCTGACTTTAAGGTTACCTTTCGCAATATCCACATCCCTATGAAGGGCGCTATGGAGGGTGTCTGGTATGAGTTTCCTTACTTAGTGACTGAAGAAAATTTGGTAAAAGTCATAATAGACTGGCCACTGGCGTAGTTGACTCCATCGACACAGTCACGTAACCCAACAAGTAAATCAACAGAGAAGGCCATGGAAAAGCTTGCTGACACAATACCACTGACTGTGATAGACAAACCTAGTGAGACGGAGCCTACACTGACCACAACATGCAAAACCACTGACACCACTATGCCAGAAAAGAATGGCTCTGCAGCCAAAGTAACTGAAGCAACAACATCAAAAGGCACAAATTGTGGTGTGCAGACCAAGGTTGGGTCAAGAAAAAGTCATAAGGGTTCAAAGCAAACAAGATAGGAGGTCCTGACATTGACAAAGGATGATCTCAATGAGACCGCAAATATAGTGATCATTGTGCAGGAGGATCAACAGACGGACATGGAGGTCCAGTATAAATCTGCCTTGGAGATTATACAGGTTGGCCTACAAGAGTTAAAATTTCAAGCGATCCAGATCCAGGCAAGCGTGATTCAAGTGAGTCAGACCAATGCACCTGTTACCAGCGCAAAAACTTTGGGCATAGCATTACCATCATCTAGGGAGGGGCGATTTGTTCATATCCTTCTGCCAGCATTCCAAATGGACGCAAGACAACACACTCAATTTACTGGTACAGGTGATGTTCATATTAATCTTTTTGTGTTGCCTGTAGGAAAACTTCATCTTCTACACTCAGTTATTGTTGACGAGTTGCAGTACCGCAAAGCAACCATGCAGACACAGACAAAATATGCACAAAAACAAGATGCCCAAGCGCATGAGCAGCATCGACAGATAGAAGCAGCATACCAAGAAGTTGAGGCCCAACGTGCCGCGCTAGAAGCCAAGATCAACCAAGTTTGCCAAGATATTCCAGCGGTCGCGACCACTGCTGCACCTACAGAGAAGTTGGATGGATTGGTTGCTGCGATCAAGGATGCACGCGTGGAAGCTCACACCATCCGAGCCAAATATGAGCAACAAATCACAGACCTTCAGACCAAGCTACAACCAGAGACACCGCACAAGGTCCGCGCCAAGAGAGCAGCAGAGGTAAAGCAGGCCCAAGAAAGTATCGCTGCCACAGTCACTCAGTGTGACCAGTCTCTGGCTAAGGCCATGGAAATTTGGGCCTCTGCTCAGAATGATCTATTTGTGCAGTAGCTACACGACACACTCAGCACTAAGGAAAAACACTTTGAAGAAATCCACTTTGTAGCACCCACATTGGTGGTTCAATAGAGACTTGCTCATATGAAAGAAGGTCGCAGACTCTAGGGGGAAATTGCAGATTTTTGTTGTAAAGAATAGGTGCTCACAAAAAGGATGCAACCATGGGCAAAGGAAGCACTGCAACTCTCTCAGACGCTGGAAAACACACTCAATATCATTCAGTAGACCCAATGTAGTGTGGAGATGGTTGCTGAAGGGTATACAATAGATAAGATGGGTCAATAGGCGCAGGGTGCAGCAGCGCAGAGCTTGGAGTTAGTGCTCCCTCTCCAAACTTCTGTCAAGACGCTCCGAGAAAAAACCAAGGAGACACCAGCAACATCTTAGTGACTTGAGAAAAGTCACATGTTTGTGTTGGGGGCTTGTTGGAGCGGGGTCCCCTGAGGCACAATTTCCAATGCTCTTTTTTGTATGTTTGTATGTGCGTGCTGCGCAAATGTAGTCAACAAGCTTTTTGCCCCAATTTTGGATATATTTAAGCTTAAATGTCAACTATCGGCCTTAAGGCATGGTTTGATACCATAGTATCTGCATGGTAGGCATATTATAAATAGATAGCGTTTTTCTAAGTTAGTTAAGTTCATAAGTGAGAAGTGATTGATATTCTAATATTTGCGTCTGTAAGGGTTTTGGGTTGGGTAAAAGGCTCCTGCTGGCTATGTGCGCAAAGATATAGTCTTGGATGTGTGCGTACTCTGATGGCTATGTGTGCGGAAGGGATTGTAAAGGTTTTTGAAGGAAAATCTGGTGTATTAATAGATCTGAAAGATTAATAAAAGGAACAGTTTTAGTGAATTCTCTCAGTTATGCGTATGTTTTCCGTTTATGCTTATTGTTTATGCTTTAATGAGATTGCACTATCCGTTCTCTTATTAATGAATGCACAGAGCTAATTGATATGTTTATGCATAATTATTGACATCTGTTAAGCATTACATTGATTATATCGAGATCTGGTTCTGATTTAGTATCTGCGATAAGTAAGACAATTATTTATGTGTATTCTATTAAAGATTGCACAAAGATATGTAATTCTGTTATAAATTCACTACGCACATCTGTGGAATATAAATTAGGGTTTTGCCGAGAACCGCCTCATTAAATTCTCTCTCAAGGTGCGGAAACATGGTTCCAACACCCCCCATACTTTTTCGGGTGAGACCTTGGTTTGCGCAAAGCAGATCATTTTTGAAAGGGCCAGTAGTTGGAGGGTCTGTTGGTTTATCCATAAAATCCAAACCTGGGTCAGGACCCCTGAACCCAACACAACCACAATATGATATAGTTCACATCTGATTCACTCTTTGTGAATCCCAACCCAGTGAAATAACTGTCGATCCTAGTGTACCAAGCACGAGGTGCTTGCTTCAGCCCATATAGTGCTCTCTTGAGTCTGCACACATGTGACTCCCTGTCAAAGGTATCAAAACCTTTTGGCTGCTCAATGTACACTTCTTCCTTAATAACTCCATTGAGAAAGGTTGTCTTTACATCCATCTGATGTATATGCCACCCCATCTGCGCTGAGAGTGAAAGGATGGATCTAATCGATGAGTACCTTGCAACCGTTTGAAAAGTCTCCTCATAGTCAATCCCATCTACCTATGAGAATCCTCGAGCCAAAAATCTAGCCTTGTATTTCTCCACACTCCCATCTGCTACTTGCTTCACCTTGTAGATCCACTTGGATCCAACCACTAAATTCCCCACTAGTCTTGAGACCACTTCCCATGCATTGTTTCTGATAATGGAGTCATACTCCTCAACCATGGCATCAACCCATGTTGGCTGCTGCACTGCTTCCTCAAAAGAGGATGGTTCTGTCACAATACACTCGCTCATTAGAGCCATGTATCCAGTGTACCTGTCTGGGGACCTTCTCTGCTTGCGTTGTGATGTAGGTGCACCTACATGCTTTATCACATCTAGCATCAATCTGTAAGCCTCTCTAATGTTCTTCCTACCATTTTTGGTGGATGGCTTTGCATGAGTGGTTTCTGCCACTCCATGATCCTATGCTTGTGGCTTATCCACATCTTGAGGTTCATCCTTTGGAACTAATATTTCCTCCTTTGCATGCAATTCAAGCTCCCTCTCAAGGGACAATCACATGGCTTTCTCCTCATCAAATTTAAAATCTTTCCTGACAATTATCATCCTGTTAGCTGGAAAATACACCTGATTAGTTTTGGGGAGTATCAGTTTTCCCCAAAAATATCCAAACCTCTGTTGTTGGTTCTAGCTTCTTCCTGGCATCTTTGGTCACATGGAAATAGACAGATGAGCCAAAAATTTTAAAATAGGAAATGTCTGGTTTCTTACCTGAAAAATCCTCCTCTGGTGTACTCATGCCAAGTATCTGATGAGGACTACGGTTCTACACAAATACCGTTGTGTTGCATGCCTCTGCCCACAGATGCAACGGTAGGCCCTGATCATGTAACATGGTTCATGCTGCTCCCACAATTGTTCTGTTCTTTATTTCTTTAACCCCATCCTGTTGTGGGTTATGAGGTGCAATCAATTCTCTCTGAACTCCTTCTTTGGCACATAAGTTCTTGAATTCATCAGAGATATACTCACCACGATTGTCGCTCCTTAGAGCCTTCACCTTCTTCCCTGTATATTTCTCTATGTGCTTTTAACTCACAAAACTTGGAGAACGTCTGATCTTTCTTCTGCAGAAAGAAGATCCAACAAGGGGTTCTTCTTTACCTCCAATCAGAAATTATTTGCAAGGGGTTCTTCTTTACCTCCCATCGGGCTATGAAGGCATCTATCAATTGATCTGTATTGGCTATTGTGTTAAATTTTCAAGAGGAAAATATTTCTACAATACTTGGTTTATTTCTCCTACTTATGAGATAAGTTATTTACAAATGCTTCAGTAAATTCTGAAATAAACACATTTTCATATCTTCACTATCATTAAGAGCATAAGAACAAAAATATAATTTACACAAGTAGGACAATAGAAACAACCACTTGAACACAGTTATTTTTGGACAATTATCCTCGGAAAAACCCAATGTGGAAAGCCGGTGAAGCAGATGAGGGTTTTATATTTATCTTCAGAAATAGAAAGTAAATTTACAAGAGTCTGATGAGCAGAGAAAAATTTGCAAACACCTGGCTGATTTTCTGGACCTTCCAGACAAATTTCAAACCCTCGAGGTGACCTCCTTAAAATAATTAATTATTTAATAAAGTCATATTCGAGTGAAATTTCCACAAACGATTTTTGGGTTCTCTGGATAATTGATGTCCAAGCCTCTCTACTAAAAAATGAGACTTAGAACACTTTCCGACGCTACATAAATCAACATACTGAATTTGCAGTCAAGGATCTAAACCAGGTTTTAACATCTCCAGAAAAGCTTTGAACTATGATTCTCATCTTAACATCGTCAAAATCTATTTATTCCAAGTCAATAAATTCGGTGACTTTATGTGCTGTCTTGCAGTGATTTGAGAATTCTCATAAAAAAGATGGAGTCTCTGGCCATAGCCTTGTGGTAAGGCATTGAGTTGACCTGGTAGGATGAAGGGTGAAAATTTGGCCATGATTCCCACCGAGTGAAGTGCAGGAGTGACAATGGAAGGAGTTTGTTGAATGGGTAATGAAGTAGATGGTGCAAATGAAGAAGAAACAACTGACTAGGATTGTGTTGGGATAGGTAATGACTCTTGTTGATAATGGATTATGGTTTTTTCTGATTTTTATTGAAGTTGGTTTGCTAAGCTTTCAAGCCTATAGAGTTGACTCCAGACTTTTGTGCCGAATTATGATTCAGACTTAATTTCTTCAAAAGGTAATTTCTGTTCGATTTTCAAGGAACTAGGATCTAATTCAGAGAAAGATTTTACTTCAGAAAGCCTTAATGGGTCAAAAACTATATCAGATAGTGAGGTTTCAGACTTTGATCGAAATAAAGACAACTCAAATTTCAAATCAAAAGGTATGTCTTTGAGAGATAAAACTTTTGTAGGCAATGAAGAAGATCTTACCAATGGAATAAGATTTGACCTCTCTGGATCTTCGACTGGATCAGCTAGATGAGGATCTGGATTTGATCTGGTGTATCTCCTCGAAGCCAGAATTTTCACTGTTCAACAACTTGTTTCTCTGCAACTTTCAGATCAGCCTCAACAGAATCTTAGACCTATCATCCACAGGCAAAGAATTCGGTGAACTAATGGTACAACTAGGGAAGATTTGTCACTTTCTCCTCAATATGGTCGCCAATAAGTTATCACTTCACCGGATCTCTGAGGCTGAGAAGAGACCAACATAGGTAACCACATACCAATATTTTTCCAATTAGCTAGCCCTACTAGGCAGGAGAGGACTCTCTCCTCAAAATCACAGCCAAGATGACTAGATAAAGAGGATTTTAGGCTAGGTATAGTAGCACTAGGGTTTTGGTTGATTGATTTTGAGTGCTGGATGGTGAATAGGCCAGGGAAGAACTAGGTAAGGGCAAACAAGGATCAGAATTGCAGAGATGTGATGGGGCAAGGTAGGCATATGCTTCAACACACTTAGGTATCTTGATGTAGTGGTTTATACTGGTAAGGTTTCAAAAAAGAGCATTGGAAACATGAATTATTTTCAATTAGAATAAGATGAAACAAAACTATAACTATTCCTCCAAAACAGAGCATAAGCTAATTAATTCTGTCTTTCTGACTTAGGAATCAATTACACTAAGAGATGACATGAATATGAATATCACAATACATTCAAAAATTTGCAAACATAAGAAGAAACAATGTAAAATCACATTACCACAGTAATCCCAAAATAGATGCAACTCAGTCTGTTATTTCTTTCCAAAAGTCTAATTACACTAGTGTTCAATGATCAAATTCTACAACATCCAACCCTTGCAATGAGAAAGGAAATGAAAGATATAGACCAAAAACTACTTCTCCTACTTTGGAGGCTCCTTGTACCTTTTTATTCATAATAAGAGTGATCAAACAATGAAAAAAAACCTTCCTTACATGATATATTTAGATCATACTGGTGAAATATATCAAACCCACAAGCCAATCTTTTACACATAAAATTTTAGCCCTTTCTTCTCCGAGTGAAGCATGAAAATGATAGGCTTACCAAACCAAAAGAGGGCAAAGACCGATGACACCTTTTGCGACATTTCTTGAACAAAAGCTGAGATGATGTGGAGTAGGGATAGTATGAAGACGAAACATTTAAAAGATTTCATAAAATGCATTTGATCGTCGATGAAATTTCATGAGCTAACACCATGCATTGACCAACCAGGTCATGAGTTCCACCAGTGCTTTAATTCCTTGTATTGCCCAAAATTTATACAAGCCACAATTCTTCAGCACATGAAGGATTGCTGGGTTATCCATGGCTTCATTATCATGCAACTCATGCTCTCTTTCTCTCCACTCAAGCATGATTGGTTTCCTACAAACAATCATTTAGGAATATTAGAAAACTTGTGGGAGAATTTGGAGCAATTTTTATGGATAGAAATTTAGCTTTGAAAACCCCATGGCGCTTGCACGATTTTTATTCTTACACAGTGCGTTTTTGCGCATGATTTATGTATAAAAACCGCGATAGCCTGATGATTTTTTAGATTAAAAAATCATCGGGGTGCGCGGGTTCTGCCACAAAAACTTGCGCACCCCCGAGAGCGGATTATAAAAACTTATTTCCTCCTAACAAATGACCTAAAAACTTAAATTGAAAAAGTAAACAGATGAAAAGAAAGATAATGAAGAGATGAAATACCTGGAATTGATGGTTTGCGAAATGGATGGCTGGTTATCCCGATATCTGCTCGAGAAGGTTTATGGTAAAAACTCTTTTTCACTGCTTTGAAAATCAAAAGGTAAAAATGATTTGTTCTGGCCACTTTTTATAGTTTTTCATGAATAAATTAATATTATTTTGTTTATTTTTACCTTTAGAAGTTAAATTTTGAATGTATTTTCCATAACTGAGAGCAGATGATTATAATTTTTTGCTTTTTTGTGCAGGGAACAGGTTGTGTCTGAAAATGAATCATTTTGATAATGAGTACCTTTATCACTTTTTTGGGCTCTCAAAAAATACGAAAAAAATGAAACCTTGGAATCTTTTTTTTATCCCTTTTCAGACTCTCTAAACATGAAAAGGTCGTCGAGCAATTGACTATTCAAACTCGTTAAAATAAATGAACAATTGTCTATTCAGTATAAGTTTACCCCTTTTTTAGACTGAACTATACTAATTATGAAAAAGGTATACGTTGACTAAGCATGGTCAATAGAGTTCTCTCCTACATTATTTTATCCTTTTCAGGTTTAAGAGACTAAACTTACGAAAAAGAACACTTCAAAGTTTACTTATGTTTTTCTTCTGACTCCCTAAATCTGAAAAACACCGAGTTAATCCTATGTTGGACTCGTTAAAACTAAGCAATGCAAGAGCTGTCGATTACAATAAGAACGAACCACCCCTTCTTAGGGTTCGTTAAAAATACTGAGATGGACTCGTCCGAAGGATGAACTTACATGAAAAGTGTAGAAATTATATAAATTATGTGTTATATGTCCAAGATTATCCTGATCTCACACTATTTTAACTTCATGCAAAATATAGAATCTATTCCACCATTGATCATTTGCGGAAATTAAATCAAGATTGCAATGCACACATGAAACAATAAAAATTCACACACATTAACACATTTGTTTAACGGGAAAGCCTGAAGTTGAAAATCCCAACTATCTGTATATAATATATGTCATAGAGATCATGTAACAATCCTCATACAAAGCTGATCATATCAATCTCTCAGTGCAATACAATCGCTACACACTAATCAGGCCCGATCTTGCAAATCCATGCACCGATCTTTGCCACCTGCTAGCCTGCCTCTAATGCGCAATCCAAGTTGATTACAAGGAACAATTCGATGTAATCCCACTCTCATTGACTGCGTGATTATCATTGGCAACTCCAATGTATATGTAGATACAATTCATGCATCACCATAGTCACAGCAGATAGTCTATCTTGCCCTTCCACCTATCTCTTCACTGGTCTCCACTGAAACTGCCATGCACTGTAGTTAACTGCTGTATTTTTCAGCTGATTAATGAGTTATTATTTGTGAATTAATTAACTAATTAATTCACTCCACTCTCACTAGTGTATCAATCAGTTAGACTAGATACAACTAGCTCAACTGAGTCTAACTGAGTTAAACTGAATACAACTCCATAACTACTTCTTCAAACTGTGTCATAACTCTGCCACTTGAGTTCTAACTGAGTCCTCCATGCAATAGTCTAAGTAAAACTCTTTCAGAATCGTTGCACCTCTTCTTCGCTGATGTGCCATATCCAGGTAAGTAATCGAACCGAAGTGCTCCAAGAGAATAAGTTGTTGTTTAGAGTCCGATTATTGATAAGAGCTCAATAATAATCGACATGCATCTATTTTCTAGATCGACGATCTATAAATAGATTCGCCCAATATTCTAAAATAGAATTTCATCTATTTTTCACATTTGACCAACCATCTACAACAGTAATTCCAAATCTATAGAATATGCTCACCATGTCTAAAAATAGACATACACCTAAAAATACACTATGTGGGCCCCACCTAGTTTAGGTGATTATTTTCCAACTAGGGTCAAGGATGATGTTTCAGGATGCCTCCTTCACTATTTCTTGTTGCAAACTTCAAAACTCCCTCTCAACAAGAAAGGACTGTCTTTGCATGCGACATGCAACTCCATGCATTCGCCCTGCAACTCCATGCATCTGCTCTGCAACTCTTGCTGCAACACTTCCGAAATTGAAAGGCTCCAATCAACTCAATCAGTCTGATGCATCTATCATCAAAGTCTTCGACTTCTGCTGGTACCAACTGCATATGTCTTCAGGAACCACTGCGCTATTGAAATCTGCACCCATGCACTCTGCACTTGCTGTCAACTCTGAACCGCGCTCCAGTATCTGACACTATCACTTTGATCTGCCTGAATCAATCCAAATGATCATGCTACTACTGCTTTATGGGCACCTCGTAGCTAGGTTCAATTCATGAGATCCACACCATCTCAATGAATCCTGCCCATAAATCTCCTTTTGGGAGTACTCATGCATGTCGCCCCACCTCTCACCTTGTGGTATAGCCGCATGCACTCCCTCTGCCCATCTGGCACGAAATTTCTTTTCATGAGTGGTTGCTCCCACTTCATGATCCTCATCTTGTGGTTGCTCCACATCCCGAGGTTCACTATTACCTGCATGCAAATCCTGCTCCCTCTCAAGTCACCTCATGTTCCTTTCGCACTTCCCAACAAAGAGGAAGTCAGAAAATCCCATCTACTTCAAGTTCATAGAGATTCTTCGTCAATCCTAACCTTCTTGATCGGTCTGTTAGTTTGTACCCATGGAAAATTTTCTCACTAAAGACAACATCATAGCCTATCCCCAACATTGCACCAGACGTCAAATTCTTCTTTAAATTTCAGAACATGCACTTCCATATCTGTAAAAGAATGAGTTTACCCGACTCCTCCGAAAGGTACGGTACCAATGCTTGGCCGCACTCTGACGTCTGTTTCAACTCCGTTTTCAACATGCAATTGGAGATCTTTCTCCACCAAGTCACTGAAAAGGTTCACATCTCTCGTCATGTGAAAGGAAGCACCACTATCAAAGTACCACCCTGATCCCAATGCACTAGACACCATGCATGCGATCAATGAGAAGTAAAGCTCAAATTGCGAGGCAAGAGCCTCACCAACTGTAGCTCCAGCAGCCTGATTTTTCTTCTTCTTTTGTGGACAATTTGTGGCGAAATGCCCATGTTCGTGACAGTGAAAACACTTCACTTTGGACATGTCATGCTCTTTGCCATCTTCACCGGCCTCAGATATAGAATGGAATTTCTTCCCCTTCTTCTTCTTTGCCTTGGAAACCAAAGCACAATCCTCTTCATCATCTTGCTTTAATGAAGAGCCATCCCTGGTACTCCACCTTATCTCCTCCTGCACAAGATCCGACCAAAGTCGCTCCCATCCTGGCAGTTTCTCTTGTCCATTGACAGAGTCTTCGTAGCTATGCCAACTCTTCGGAAGCCCAAGGAGAGCCAAGCTCACCAAGTCTTCTTCATCTACACTAACTCCTACACTCCCAAGCTCATTCCTGCAGTGGACAAACTTTGTCAAGTATACCGGAATAGTGTCATTCTTCTCCATTTTTTTTTTTTTTGAGCTTGTCTTTAAGCGCCAACTTCCTCTGGTTGCTTATGCTTTGGAACAAGTCTGTCAAAGCCTTCCACATTAAGAATGGAGTGGATTTACCATGAAGGCTGGACACAATGTGGTCCTTCACACCTTCCAACAGAGTCCTTCGACACTTTGCTACCTTTTTTTTCCATGCGTCAAGTGCGGTTGCATCGCTAGAACTAGGCTTCGGAATATCAGCATCTATGAACTCCTTTAACCCATTATCATCCAGCAACGCCTCCATCGTGTCCTTCCATGCAATATAATTTGAGCTACCATCAAGGGCATACTCCAATCTCAATCCGTTGAAAGACATTTCAATGAATGCTCAACTTCGACACCAAGAAAACACTGCAGCAAATTCGAATTCCACCAGCACAAAACTCAACCGCTTCAATAATTGCAATCTGCTCCAATGTTCAACTGCTTTGATACCATGTAGAAATTATATAACTTATGTGTTATATGTCCAAGATTCTCCTGATCTCACACTATTTTAACTTCATGCAAAATATAGAATCTATTCCACCATTGATCATTTGCGGAAATTAAATCAAGATTGCAATGCACGCATGAAACAATAAAAATTCACACACATTAACACAATTGTTTAATGGGAAAGCCTGAAGCTAAAAAACCCAACTATCTGTATATAATATATGTCATAGAGATCATGTAACAATCCTCATACAAAGCCGATCATATCAAGCTCTTAGAACAATACAATCCCTACACACTAATCAGGCCCGATCTTGCAAATCCATACACGATCTTTGCCACTTGCTAGCCTGCCTCTACTGCACAATACCTACTGAAGAATGGCTCTGAATGAACACAAATAACTCCAGCCTTGATCATGAAATCCTCATTGGCATCTCCAATGAATGTGTGGTGCAAACAATGCAACACTATAGTCACAACTGATAGTCACACTTGCTCTTTCACCTATCTCTCTACTGGTCTCCACTGAAACTGCCATGCACTGTAGTTAACTGATGTATTGTTCAGTTGATTAATGAGTTATTATTTAGTGAATTAATTAAATAATTAATTCACACCACTCTCACTAGTGTATCAATCAGTTAAACTAGATACAACTAGCTCAACTGAGTCTAACTGAGTTAAACTAAATACAACTCCACCAACTACTTCTCCAACTCCACCAAACTCTGTCACATGAGTTCTAACTGAAGTCCTCCATGCAATAGCTCCAGTAAACCCTCAGGAATAGCGTAATTCCTTCTGTCAGCTGCTGTGCCACATCTGTGCACTTAACCGAAGTGCTCCAAGAGAATAAGATAATGTTTAGAGTCCAAATATTATTAAGAGCTAATAATATTCGACATATCTATTTTTAGACTGGCAATCTAAAAATAGATTCCGCCCAATATGTCTAAAAATAGAAATCCATCTATTTTTCCAACTTGACCAACCATCCACAAATAGCATCCCGCAACTCATAGAATATGCTCCATATGTCTAAAAATAGACATAGTCTAAAAATAGCCTGTGTGGGCCTCACCTAGTTTAGGTGATTATTTTCCAACTAGGATCAAGGATGATATTTCAGGATGCCTCCTTCACTGTTTCTTGTTGCAAAATTCAACAAAAAGTAAATTTTATCCTCCTCAAGCTTGAAAAAAATAGAGAGGTACTTGCCAGTAACGGTGGGAGAAAAGTGAGAAAAAGAATCCATCTTTTATACTTGTTTTTAAAAGCAGCATGTCACTCTTGAACACGACACTTTGTCACACTTGTGTGTGGGTTGGGTAATCCTTTTGTCTTATATTTAATTAAACCTCATTGAAAGTATTCAACCAGTTTTGGGTATTATATTTAAGTCAAATGCTACCAAGTCATTTACAATGTCGTTATGTGTTCAAGAGAAAGTACAACTTCAAATTCATCATTCATTGCAAACATTTGTCTCCATTTGCGTTGACCATCCCCGAGTTAATCCTTGCAAAACATTTCTTCAAAACTTGACCTAATGGTTTCGTGTCCGAGGCCCTCCTAAGACGGATCACTTTCTATCGACATCAGCGCATTATCTAGAAAGTTGATTTAGAATCCTATTAGTACCTTGGAATCTGCATGTCCTAATGGTAGGTTTCTTGCCTTCGACGACAGGTTTTCATAATTGGCCTTCGATCAAATGACTTTATGAGTGTTCAATTGAAAATCATTCATTCACACTTCATAGATTGTATTGAAGTACTTTGAGAGACATTGTCATTACTGGTGGTTTCTCTCACACTTGTTAATGGTTTTCATCATTGACTGGTAATCAAGTGGTTTCTACCATGTTCGACTTCGAAACAATCAATCACATGAATAGATTGGTACTAGTTTGAGAAGCATAAATCAAGACCCTGGATCTAGTTTCAAACATCTAGGCTGTGAGGAGTTATGTATTCATGATACAATAGACTTCTTCATAACAGATGGTTGCACCCATATTGTGTCTACTTTTGATGTAATGTTAAAGTCATATCTGTACCAGAAAATTTAGTTAATTTTGCTCTGAGTATGGGAATGCCTGCCTCAGTGATGATTATATATTTTCATTGAATTTTTCTTACAGATTTTCGACCGGTGTCTCCAATCCAATCCTTGGAATGATAAAGTGCTTCACTCTCTCGAAAAACTTTCTCAGACTTCACAGTTTAGGGGGAAATATGTTACATGCATTTTGTCACCATGACATTTGACTGTCATTATGGATTTATCACCATCCATATTCATGTTTCCTTAGAAGTAAAAAACATCCATTTTCCTGAACCAAGTCTTGGAAAGTGAAAAATCTCTTAAAAAACCCTTAGAAAGTTACCTGCGTGATTTTTGTGGTCATTTCTTGTGCATGCGCTGATACTTCTTCTATTAGCTGCGACGATCACCGCTCTGTTCTCCAATTAAAACTGCACACCCCCATAAAAGGAAGTAAACACGAAAAAGTAACTTCTATAAGCCTAGTTGGGCGAATATTATTCCAACTAGAAGCCTCTAGAGTCGCGCTTGTTTGAGCTATATCCCTCCACTCATGGAGCTTATCCCTTGGATAAAGGAACCCTAATCCCTTCATTGGAGGATCTCATCCATCTCTTGATGGAACTGAAACCTCCTCAATCTCTCTATAAATTGAGTTGAAGTTTCAGGGTTAGGGTAGTTGGTTTAACATACAAATGTCCATTGAAGATCACACCTTTGTACATAAGATTTCATTGAAGATAAATCTATGTTAGTCATTATATAGAGGAAGGCTTGTCAAACCAAGGAGCACAATTGTGCAGACATACGGGAGAAATCTGTACAACGTCAAGGCTCAGGTTGTAAGATTTCACTTTTTGATTCTTGATAATACTTATGGATCTCTTTTTCTCATTGTGTGGTTCTTAAACTCATTGAAAAAATGTTAATACTTAGTCTCCTTGATCATTAAGCTGAACTGGTGTTTTTGATTATTATATACTACAAGTGCTTTGATCCTTTGCAGGTTTTTTATTATATTTTCTTCTCAACATTGAAGGATTTATTTGGAGCGAAAGGAAAAGGTCTACAAAAAATGTCTCGTTGAAAGGTAGGAGCATAACCTCCTAATTTATAACTTATAATAATCTGAATGCTAATAGTTTAGAGAAAGAGGTATTCAAATTGTTTTTTGTTTCTAGTTATATGTTGGGGTACACGGGAGATTGCTCTTGTCCGCAAGAGGGATTTATCCAGAAAACACTCATACATATGTTTATACTTGGAGGAATCTTGATCTGAATCCGCCACAATTTTTGTCAAGCCTGAAAAAGCTGTTCAGAAGGAAAATTTCCAAGAAATCAGGTAATATTCTAGAAATATATAATTCATTACCTATGAAGGTTGAAACAATTGAATATTTACAGTTTGATTAAAAGTTTGAAAACTTCTTGTTTAGATCTAAATATGAAAGCCATATTTCAGATATTATTTTAGATATTGCAATTTTCAAACCTCCAGTTAATGATTCTTTTATCTCAGAACTAGAATTGTTACCGCAAGACCAAGAAATTTGGTCTAATTTTCAGGATCTAGAGCACATAATCCAAGACCTTCAAGTTGTTGTAGCTAGATCTACAACTTTCCCATATTTTATTCTCGAATTCTCAGTCACAGAAACACCCCCATCTTCTTCCGGATCTCGTAGTCCTCAACCATCATTTTCTGCTAATAAGCCTCTAATTCCTTTTTTGTTTCCAGTTACACCTACAGTCCAAAATCCCATTGTAATTGCAACTAGCACAATGGCTGCCAGATATGCCCCTTTGAACTTTCAAGGTTCGATAAATGACCTACCTATAAACTATGGACATCGTATTATTCAATTTGATGGTACGGGGTATTATACAGCTCAACAACATGTAGACAAGCTCAATGACTTTATAGATCCAAAGTTGATCATGAAGATGTAAAGCTTAGATTGTTCACACAAAGCTTGTCAGGTGAAGCAAAGAAATGGTTCAAATCTCTACCCACTGCTAGTATAAATAATTTTCAGCTGTTTGAACAGAATTTTCTTGCCAGATGGGAAGTCAAGAAAAATCCCTTACAGATCTTAGCCAAGATAATACACTTAAGAGATACCTGACTAAATTTGTACAAGAATTCACTGTCGAATTTAATAGAATTTATAATTATATTCCAGCTTAAGTCAAACCTCCTCCTAGTTTAGAATTATTACATTTTCCTGATTGTTTTAACGTAATATTGGCCTATAAGTTAAGAGAAAGGAACCATGCTACTCGAGAACAAATGAAGAGCAACATAATTGGAGTAGAAGCCAATTTGTTGGCAAATAAAGCAAAGATGAAAGTTGAAAAAGGAGTATGATTTAAATAAGAGTCATCCTCATCCCCTGATGTAAAATTTGATGTAATGCTCAAAACCATGGAGAAGCTGGTAGATAAATTGACACCTCCTCGAAATGAGAATCAACCTCAAATCCAAAACACAAATTTCAAGAGGCCTCAGGGTGCTTAGAACCACCCTAGAGAACAAAATGCTCTTGAAGAACAACAACTCGTTGTTCGACCTCCATTTCTAGAAGCATTTATTGATGAAGACATCAATGATGAAAAAGAACATAGATAGGATGTTTGGATGACAAAGAAATCCGGGTTTTTTTCTACCAAGGAAAAACATGACCAGTTTGTTGGATCTTCTGGAGTAAAGGAAAACATACATATTTTTGATTCAGTTCAATATCAACAAGGGTACAATAATGCAATGGCGGAGTTTCAAAGACAGTATAATCTTAGAGACCAGAATGTTCCTACTAAAGCTCCACCACTGAAAAAAACAGTTGAACAACAAGCTGAGCCAAGAAGAGAGATTCTGAAAAGACCAGAGGAGCGGAGAAGGGACATATCAACAGAGCCAAAGAAGGATAATCCGAAGGAACCAAGGAAGGACACTTTATATGTTGATAAAACACCGTCAATTTTCAATTTGGAATCTGAAATCAATAACTTAAAAGTTTCCATTCCTTTTGTTGATATTTTAAAAAATGAACAATATAAGAAAAGGATTTCTACTATGGTTAAAAGTTCAGAAAATAGTGAGCTAAATTTAATCTCTCAATACTCCTTGAACTTGGATGATGATGCCCCAAAATTTGTATTTGGTCCACACGTCACAAATCCAAATGATGACGTACCCCCATTTTATGTAAGCCTAAATGTGCATGACTTGATTCTTCACAATGAAATGTTAGATTCTAAAGCCTCACATAATCTTATGCCCAAATCAGTCATGGACCATTTGGGGCTCCAAATTAATAGACCCTATAAAGACTTGTTCTCCTTTGACTAAAAAAAAGTGAAGTGCTTAGGACTGATTAAAGATTAGTTGTGACTTTAGCTCAAATCCCATCCAAACGTGTTTTGATGTATATAGTTGTAGCTGACATTCTTTCTAGTTTTGGCATGTTGTTGTCTCGATCTTGGGCAACAATTTTGGGAGGAACAATACAAATGGACATGTCCTAAACCTCTATACCATTGTTCGGTAAAATGAAGAGACTATACCGGGAAGTTAAAATGGCTTATATGGTTAGTAGCAAAATGCAGCCGAACAAACATGCAATATATGCAGTAGATACAAAGCTAGGGTCACAAATATTTTTGAATAATGACTGTTTTGAAGGTAAAATATCAGCAACAAATGAAATTAGTCCTCAGCAAGAATAGTCTCAGCCATAACAAAGTCAGATTTTTTCCGGAGAAATTTGGAAGTTGTATTTTGATTGGTCCACATGTGAGAAGGGTTCGAGAGTAGGTGTGTGGATAATTCCACTTGATTGTATAGCTCAATTTCATTATTTTAAACTTTAGTTTGATTGCACAAATAATGTAGCGGAGTATGAAGCTCTTGTTATTGGATTAAATATGTTATGAGAGAAGAAATCATAAAAAATTCACATCTTTGATGATTCAAAACTAGTTGTGAATCAAGTTTATTTTGTTTTTCAAAGTAATCATATGAGAATGAGGGCTTACAGAAATGAAGTCTAGGATCTTCTTTCAAATTTCTTTTTCGATCATGAAGTTTCATTGATACCAAGGGAGAAGAATGGGATTGCAAATGCCTTAGCGAAGTGACGCAGACAAAGCTGCGAAAACCCCACAAATGCATCTTTATCTTTAATTATGCATACCCACATGCATATCAACCCAAATAATGGTAACCTATCACACAGAAGCTGTTCTTCTTTTTATGCATTTCATGTTTACAAACTATATAAAAATACCCAACTTGACAATTTGTATTTAAAAGTTTCAATTGACATTGGTTAAAACCAAAAATGTCAATCATATAAATATATCCGGGCCCACGATTAACATTCCACACATCTTTGTCGGCGATCTGTATGCTTCCATCGATCCAACAGACATCACATTTTAAACTGCTTGACATTTAGCGTTTTCTTATTCATGTGAAATAGGTAGTTTTAGCTTGCAACGTGTCACTATCTTAATGCTATCACATTCCTCAAACAATTACCGCTTATCGTTTTCATTCCACGTGAAAACCCTTACTCGTTTTGTGAAACCATCTTCACTGTTCCGTTGGCCATTTGCTTATGATTCCACATTCAATCTACATACAATTCCGCAGGAAACTCCAAATTCCAACTATGTTAAATACTGGATTTAAACTCCATTAGGGGACTTTTGAGGTCTAATATGGGCCTCCTAAGGAAAATGTACAATGAAAATTCACTTTATGAGAACCAATCACATTTTAGGAGATGACATCATCCCTAATGGTTGAGGTAGCATTACTTGAGTTAAGGGTACTTAGTTGTCACATTCTCAATGGTGGATAAAAACTCATGGTTAACCATGGTGGTGCTCTAAGTACTTTTAAAGTCAAAGTAAAGTACTCGTAATTAATGTGATTTCACACTTTTTGAATAAAAATATATTATTGTCATTTCATATTTCTTGAAAGAAAGAATGCATATTCCTATACATTTATTATATTATATTATATTATTTTTATACAATATATTAATTACATGTTATTATACAATTTCAATAATATAAAATTTAATTAATAGCATATAATATAATTAAGAATTTATAAATTTATATTTATATTTTATTTTAGGTTATTTAAGTACAAAGGACAAATGCATTAGTTGTTCAATGATAATGACTTTTTCTTGAAAATCTCATTCTTATTTATAATCACATCAATAATTTTTTTTTATTAATTTTATTTTGGTACACATTTAGAATTGAATTTAACTATGGTTACATTGATTGTGGTGTAGAAAGTGAATAGAAAATTCATAAATATTATTTTATTGGTTTATCTATTATTTTATTATTTCCTTAGGAGGCCCATTTTAGACCTCAAAATTCCCCTAATGCACAAATTTGAAGTGAAACTCTTAACGCTTTGTCAGATTGTTTCATTATTCTGCTATGCATTTCACGTTGGAATAAATTTCAATATCCACGTTTTCTTTAATGGATCACCATCGATCCATTCTGTGATCGATGGTTGATCTTTGAAATCCTCAAATTCATATCGAATTCAAAATTAAAATTGACTGCAGAATCCCTTTTGCCTTCGGCATTCACATTCAGGTTTATACAATTCGATTTCCACTCCACGTTGATTCCACTTCAGCTCTCAACAATTTGATTTATATGTCATTTGATTCACTCTGTTCTTCTCACCTTTATACATTTCGGATCAAGTCATAATATTGACATTATAAATCCTGTCTTAGCATTTACATCGAACTTCTCAATTGTATACATAACTACCATATCAAACCTCTACTGCAGAGTTTTTATCATGCACCTGTTCATAAACTCGGAGTATTTCTCACATAGATCAACTAAAATTAAAACTTTTGTCCCTCATAAAGGCTTGCACATTCAAATAAAAATCATGCACAAAACTTCATTTAAACAAATATCAGTTTCATTCAATTATGATTAAACACAGAAAACAATTCTGAACACAATGAAAACCCTCCTTTCATTTATAAACAATATTTACATAATCTCAGAACATCTCGTGTTCTGTCTTCTCTCTTTTAGGCCTGATTTTCTACTTAAATGGCCTTTTCCACCTCTCTTGCCCGTAAGTTTCCAATCCAAACTTTTCAAATCTTCTAAATCCTACTCCCCACTATCTTTTGAGACTTACAATTTATACAATTGTTTCTGAAACCAATTCTGGTTTCAGATCTTCTATCGTCTCAACAAATTCCTTAAAATATTCTAAGTCCTAAAATCTCTTCTTTATCCCTAAGGATCCTCTCTAATCCCATAAATCATGAACTAGTTCTTCATTTAAAATTTGCAATTAATTTCCAAATCTCTCAATCCCTATGAGCTCTCAACTATCCTAATTCTCTCATGTTCTCCAACATTCGAGAACATTTACAAAATTCCTCTCAATATTTAATTAATTCCTATTCTAAATGTCACTCAAAAACATTAATAATTACATAAGAAACCAATATTCTTTGAAAACACAAGACCCCTAAATCTATTAAAATACAAAGAATTTTCTGAGCCTAATGCTCCTGCATCAGACTCCCAAGGTTAAAATAATCACGATCTCCTGATCATGTGCTTTTGATCTTTGTCTTCATTGATCCCATACCTTGTTCTGTAACTTGTCTTTTGTTGCTTCTTTTGTTTGTTGGTTTTCTCTAGGTCTCCACACTTTATGCTGCTTTGCTCCACTAGCTATGCTTTTATAGTCTACTACTGTCTTCCTTTTGCTGCTACTTTTTTGCTTTCCTGCTGCTATATTCCTCTGAGACACTTTCATCATTATCTTTCTTATCAATTCAATTTCTTTGTCTAATATATCTTCTGACTGCTGATTACTTTCACCTCTTGATTGCTGAACTTTTATTCTTATTGCCGCCCTGTCATCCTTACCCTCTTGTTTATTGTTATCTTCTTTCTTCAGCAATTCCTTGGACTAATACATAGTCTGCCATTTACTGCTATCTCATTCTTTTTGCTTTAGTTTTTTGCTGTTGTCATTTGACTCTTTCATCTTTACATTTTGCAATTCTCCAAGCTATTTTGTTTCCCAATATTGAAATTGAGATTTCTATTCTTGTATTGAATCCTGATTCTATAGTATTTTTTCCAAAAATTTAATCTCTCTATTCTATGGATTGAATTCTTTCACAAAATCTTCTTCTTCCTCCTTTACTTGTTTGGTCACCTGTGCTAAATTTTCTCCAGCATTTACAAAAAAACCTGCATTCAAAAAATAATTATTAAAATAAAAAACATAAGGCCTTAGTGCCACTTTTTCCTTTGGCAACATTTCAGTATGCTGCTCTGATTTTTCCTCCTCTATCAACACATCAGTATGCCGATTCAACCTCTCTAAAGAATTCTCTAAAGGACTCTCGAGACTGTCAGCAAGTCTCTCTTTCACATCATCTGCTTCAATGATGTCTCTTTTTTCTTGTCCACTGTAGTGAACTCTTTCCTCTGTAATTTCACTATAATATTCCAGCAATGCAATTTCTCTTTGACATTTCTTAAGAACTTCATCATCTCTTACAATCCCTGCATTTTTATACACATTATCAGTTTGAAATCACAAAGCTCAACAATCTTAACTGTTGCTTCACATATCAGCTCTTTAGTCCAAATCTCATCTCCTTCTTTCACAAGAAATTCTTCCTGTGTTTTAACAGCTTCAAATATAAATGCGTCACTGCTTTTCTCTTTCAAGAGACATTATTCATCATTATTATCTGCTTCAGAGTATTTATCTTCTGAAATATACTCTTCCATACTTTTTATAGCTTCAAAAGATTTCTCATTCTCTGCAAGACCTGTAATCACATCAAAATCATTAGATTAAAAAATACAAGGCTTTACATCCTCTGGCTGATCTGAACTTACCCAACAGTTCAGGAAATCATCAATAACCCCTTCCTCAGCAAGGTAAACTTCTTGTTGTCTTGAATTCTCACAATAATTCATAAGATCTTTCACAAATCTCCAATCTTCATATTCTTCCAGAATTTCACCCTGTTCTGGTCTACAAATGGAAACTTCCATTTCTGACTCTGTTTCTCTGAATTCTTCACATATCAATTGCACACTCATCACCTTCTCAAGCTTTTTCAACTCTTCTGCTAACTGCATATTCACCTGCTGATTCCTCTTTTCTTGTAGCCTCTGCCACTTCACTTTCTTCCTCATGGTCCAACCATATCTCTGGTCTTTCTTATTTCTTTGCAACAATTCCATCAATAACTCAAGGTGAACTTCTATCTCAGCCTTCTCCCTCTCATATTCTTCATCAATCAACTGTCTCTGTATGCCATTTGCCTTGGCATCTTCTTTCTTCATTTGTCTTCTGTTGTGGTTTCTCTCAGAACCTCTGCTATCTCTTCTATGACTATTAGTATTCATCTTCTTCTCCATCTCTATCTTCATGAGTTCCTCACTCATTCACCATGAGTTGTACTAAAGCTTCTGCAACAGCAAGTCCTCCCTACTGTCACTTACCTCACCAAGGTTCTCTCCCTTGAACTTGGTCTTTTGGCAAGCACTGGTCCTCTATTCTCTGGAACCTCTTGAGCATTCCTCTCTGCTCCTTCTAGGCTTCAACTCATCTGCACCTTTTAAGAACACAACTGCCCTTTTTATCCAATTTCTTCAAGGTTTTGCCACATTCTTCTTTCACTTATAACTCTTACTAGTTTTCTTCATCACTGTTTCTTAAAGTTCGATCTTCATTTGTTGAGATTTATTCAACTGTCTGCAACCTGAATTCTGCAAATATAATCTTCCACCCAGATTAAAATAATACATAATACCTCACCTTCATAATTTATGTGTGATCTTGTTTCACCTCTCATTTGTACTTTGAATGGATTGTTCTTATTTATTTATGAAAATGTCTGTTACACATCAACTCTGTGTATCTGCTGCTTATCAGATTTAATAAATGATCTCTTCTTACTTCCTCCATCACATATGCATTTTGTATAATTTTAGTTTAATAAAAAAAAACTTGAACATTCAAAAGAGCTTTTGCCAGCTTTGATACCACATTGATGCAGCCAAAGCTGCGAAAACCCCAAAAATGCATATTTATCTTTAATTATGCATACCCACATGCATATCAACCCAAATAATGGTAACCTATCACGCAAAAGCTGTTCTTCATTTTATGCATTTCATGTTTACAACCTATATAAAAATACCCACGTTGACAATTTGTATTTAAAAGTTTCAATTGACATTGGTTAAAACCAAAAATGTAAATCATATAAATATATTCGGGCCTACGCTTAACATTCCACACATCTTTGCCGACGATATGTATGCTTCCATCGATCCAACATACATCGCATTTTAAACTGCTTGACATTTAACGTTTTCTTATTCATGCGAAATAGGTAGTTTTAGCTTGCAACATGTCACTGTCTTAATGCTATCGCATTCCTCAAACAATTACCGCTCATCATTTTCATTCCATGCGAAAACAGTTGTTTTGTGAAACCATATTCACTGTTCCATTGGCCACTTGCTCATGATTCCACATTCAATCTACACACAATTTTGCAGGCAACTCCAGATTCCAACTGTGTTAAATACTGGATTTAAACTCACAAATCTGAAGTGAAACTCTTAACACTTTGTCAGATTGTTTCGTGATTCTGCTATGCATTTCATGCTAGAATAAATTTCAATATCCACGTTTTCTTTAATGGATCACCATCGATCCATTCTGTGATCGATGGTTGATCTTTGAAATCCTCAAATTCACATTGAATTCAAACTTAAAACTGACTGCGGAATCCCTTTTGCCTTCGGCATTCACATTCAGGTTTATGCAATTCGATTGCCACTCCACGCTGATTCCACTTAAGCTCTTGAAAATTCAATTTATATGTCATTTAATTCAATCTATTCTTCTCACCTTTATACATTTTAGATCAATTCATAATATTGACATTATAAACCCTGTCTCGGCATTTACATCGAACTTCTCAATTGTATGCAGAACCACCATATCAAACCTCTACTGCAGAGTTTTTATCATGCACCTGTTCATAAACTCTAGTATTTCTCACACAGATCAACTGAAATTAAAACTTTTGTCCCTCATAAAGGCTTCCACATTCAAATAAAAATCATGCACAAAACTTCATTTAAACAGAGATCAGTTTCATTCAATTATGATTAAACACATAAAACAATTCTGAACACAATGAAAACCCTCCTTTCATTTATAAACAATATTTACATAATCTCAGAACATCTCGTGTTCTGTCTTCTCTCTTTTAGGCCTGATTTTCTAATTAAATGGCCTTTTCCACCTCTCTGGTCCGTAAGTTTCCAATCCAAACTTTTCAAATCTTCTAAATCCTACTCCCCACTATCTTTTGAGACTTACAATTTATACAATTGATTCTGAAACCAATTATGGTTTCAGATCCTCTATCTTCTCATCAAATTCCTCAAAATCCTCTAAGTCCTAAAATATCTTCTTTATCCCTAAGGATCCTCTCTAATCCCATAAATCATGAACTAAATCTGCAATTAATTTCCAAATCTTTCAATCCTTATGAGCTCTCAACTATCCTAATTCTCTCATATTCTCCAACACTCGAGAACATTTACAAAATTCCTCTCAATATTTAATTAATTCCTATTCTAAATGTCACTAAAAAACATTAATAATTACATAAGAAACCAATATTCTTTGAAAACACAAGACCCATAAATCTATTAAAATACAAAGAATTTTTTGAGCCTAATGCTCCTGCATCACGAAGGCTGCCAACACATTTAGAGTTCCTTTGTATTCATTTGAGAAGTATAAAGTAAATATAAGATATTGTCCTTCAATTCCTGACAATACAAAGAATTTGCAAGTTTTTGAAGATGATCAACAAATCAGAATATTTCTGGAGAGAATGGATGAATTCCTCAACACCCCAATAGAAAAAACATGGAGAAGAAATTGCAGAAAATAATCTTGAAGCAGCAGACTTTTTGAATGTTGTAGCAGGACAAGAAATCATTCAGTTGCCCAATAATTTGATCCCTAGAGTTATAGTACCTTTAGAAAGGCTTTTCGATTCTAATGATGTTGCTGTGAAACCAAGAATTCAACCAAGTGATGGAGAGATGGAAGAATATAACTTGGGAATAAAAAGTGAGCCAAAAACAATCAAAGTTTCTAACACTTTGAAGGTAGAACAAAAAACACAGTATGTAGAATTATTAAAAGAATTTGCTGACATATTCGCTTGGAGGTATGAGGACTTGAAAATTTATGACCAATCTTTCATTCAACATACCATACCTTTGAAGGAAGATGAGAATCCATTTAAACAAAATTTGAGGAGGATAAATCCTAAGTTGTTTACCCTCATTGAGAAAGAAGTGGAAAGGTTGTTGGCTGCAAAAATTATTGTTCCACTCAGATTTTATAATTGGGTGGCCAATTTACTGCCACTAAGGAAGAAAAGTAGGGAAATTCACTTGTGTGTCAATTTCCAGAATTTGAAAAAGGTTTCTTTAAAAGACAACTACCCTTTGCCGAAGATGGATCACATTCTACAAAAAGTGGTGGGTGATGAGAGGATTTCTATGTCAGATGGATTTTCAGGATAAATCAAATCCTGGTAAACCCAAAGGATCAAGATAAAACTGCATTCGCTACACCTTGCAGTACATTCATGTAATCTAAAATTCCATTTGGGCTCATGAACACATGAGCTACTTTTCAGTGTGCCATGAACATCACCTTTGCTGATGAAAAGGGCAGATTTGTAGTGATTTATCTAGATGATATTACAGTCTTCTCAAAATCAGAAGCAGATCACCTAAAACACCTTAGGGTTGTTTGCAAAAAATGCAAGAAGTTTGGAGTCTCTCTTAACCCAAAGAAATCCCTTTTTTCCACGAGAGAAGGAAAATTGTTGGGACATATAGTTCAAGAGGATGTATTAGAATAGATCTCAGCAGGGTGATAGAAATTCAACAAATTGAGCAACCAGGAAATAAGAAAGAAGTCCAATATTTCTTAAGTAAAGCGAATTTTCTACGACGTTTAATTCCGAACTTTGCAGAAATTTTGAAGCTAATAACACAAATACTTAAAAAGGGCAGTGAGATCAAATGGACTGAACTAGAAATTTTTTCTTTTGATGGCATCAATAGAGCATTAAGCCAAGAACATGTAGTCATCAGTCCAAATTTTTCAAAGGAGTTCATGATCTTTTCGTTTGCTTCAGAACATAATATTTCTAGTATATTGCTCCAAAAGAATGAGATAGGTCAATAGCAACCTATTTGCTTTTTTAGCAGAGCCTTAAGGGATGCTGAACTAAAATACAACAATTTAGAAAATTAGGAATACGCTTTGACCAAAGCTGTTAAATATTTCAGAGTTTTCATTCTACATTCTCATGCCATTTCTTACGTGCCAAATGCTGCAATAAAATTATTTTAGTACAGTCTCATAGTGAAGACAGAAGAGGAGCATGGATTTCCAAAATGTTGGAATTCGACTTGGAGATTAGACCAACCAAGTTGATTAAAGGATAGGGCCTCGCTAAGATTATGATTGAAACAAACCTTGATGTTGTTGGTATAAATTATGTTTTTGAAATGTCAGATGTGTGATATAAAGAACCAATAATCAGAGCTGAAGATAGTTTGAGTGAAAATCCATGGTATGCTGAAATTGTTTATATTTTAAAGAATTTACAAGTACCACCAGGAACACACAAAACACGGGCTAGGTCTTTAAAATTAAAGTCTGTTAAATACTGTCTTCTAGATGGCTGCCTGAATTGGAAAGATCCCCAAGATATTTTTTTTGCATTGTCTTTTGAAGAGGAAGCTAAGAAGCTAAGTAAAGAGTTTCACGAGGGAGAATGTGGTGGGAATTATTATTGGAAAACCACAATAGATAAGCTCCCGGGGGCTGGATTTTACTAGCCCACTTTGTTTTCTGACACCAGGAAAGAGGTAGCTGCTTGTCATAAATGCCAGTTGTTAGAGGGAAAATCAAAACTAATGTCATTACCTCTGAGATCAATCTCTATAGAGTCACGATTTCATCAATGGGGTCTCGATTTCATAGGTCAGATCCACCCGCCATCATCAGCACAACATAAATGGATCTTGACGGGGACTGATTATTTCACAAAATGGATCGAGGCACTTCCCAGCAAGAAAGCTACTGACCTTGTATTGATTCAATTCTTAGAAAATATATTGTCTAGGTTTGGTTGTCCAAGAAGAATAATCATTGATAATGCTTAATGTTTCAAGTCTAAAAAATTGGTGAAATTCTGTCAAGATTATCATATTACACTTAGTCATTCTACAACCTATTACCCCCAAGGTAATGGAATTGCAGAATCTTCCAGTAAGATTCTAGTAAGAATCATTAAGAAACTGTTAGAAGAAAACAAAAAATACTAGCACAAAAAGCTTAAATTCGCCCTTTGGGCAGACATAGTGAGTACCAAAAGTTCAATCGATACTTCCCCTTTCCAAATAGTATATGGTACCGATGCATTGTTTCCAATTTCAATTGGGATACTTGTCATGAAATATTTACAAGAGCTTGGAGAAGAACCTAATCAGTTACAGAAAAGGATAAATTAGTTAATTGAAGTACAGGAGCTCAGAGAAAGGGTATATGAAATATCTCATCAAGTGAATGATCTAATAATGAAACTGAGTTACTTAGTTCTAATACAGAGATTGACTGTAGGGGCATTTACTGGATATGTCACCCTTAAAGAAAGGATGAGATCCAGAGGCTACCTAGCTCGTTACAGACTCCATCTATAGAACTTTATAGGGATTAACACTCAGGTTCTTAAAATGCAGAATTTACCAAGATCTTTCCTAGTTCTTGTACAAAATGTGAATGGCAGTATTACTGAACAGTTATTATATGCATTAACTGTTTAGACATGAAATAATATATATATATGTTTAGATTTAACAATTTCACATTAATCACATAAGCAATACCATAAGACAAAGAAGTTTGTGATGGAGTTCGTCCCTCTTGGACTACGTCTCCGGGTCCGCCTCAGAAATGTGCGTCCATTGTATTATTTAAGCTAAGAGAAATACTACAAAGAAGTATCAGTCAAGAAGCACGACTGATGTTTGAAGATATGGACTATCTCTTGAATAGGCTAACTGATACAAACTCTTTTATTTCAACAATTAAGAAAAGACATGGATGATTTGCACATTAAAATAACTGAGGAACTGAAGCTTTATGGACCTTTGACTGGATGGTGGCTGAAAGAGTTTTAGAAAGTCGAAGTTGATCTCGTCAATCATAAACATACTTCGATACTGACTTTATGCAAGTAGGATGGCCTTTGCTCCTTCAATAAACCTGTAACAAGAAACTCTCCACCAATTATATCTTCTGTCTTCTTAAGAGTGCCTACTTCTTCTTGAAGTAGGGAAAACTCTCCTCAACACTCCCTTTCAATACTTCCTCCCTTTACAAAGAACTTTCTTCTCTTTTATAAGAGGAGTTCATCAAACATGGCAAATACAAAGCTGCCTCGAATCTCAAAATAACCAAAATTAGCATTTGGTTGAGATAATTTGGTGATGAGGTCTTCAAATTAAACTTCATTCATGAACCTATGGATAAGTTGCATTACCATAGCACTGAAATAAATACAAATACCCACTTTTAAACTTTGGATATGATTTTAGCCGCAGAGTGAGCTAACCAGGTGGAAGAGAAGCCTGTGGCATTTGATCAGGCAGCGTCCCTGCTGTTGTGGTCTTCTGCCCGACGGTTTTGGCAAAATCTGTGTTTACAAACCCATTTTAAAACTTTATGATAGGCCTTAACCTTGACGGTTAGCCTCACCAAGCAGAAATGATAACGTTGTGTGTGATCAGACGGGCGGGTTCGATGTAACATCTAACAGTCTAACTTATCTGCTGCTGTTCCGATGCATTTGATCACATGACACGACAACTGTCAACTTTTACATTTCCTTGCTGCGGTCTTCATACCTATCAACATAAATTTTAAACTACAGTTGGATTGGTTCACACGTCTTTTCCTCACGTGGTGAATGCTGCGGTTATGGTAAACAGATCTCACATGTTAGAAACTCCGACATGTTTCATAACCCACGCGGTCGCGGTCTTTACAACTCTGGTAACACAAAACTCCAACGCAGTTTAGAGTTAACACTGTGGGTTTTAATTACAAAGGTTTAAAAACATAACCTGAATCATTGAAATTTTTATATGCCCGACATCTGAACCCTTTGCACTAAGACTTTTGCGCCATAAGTTTTTTAAAACCTAAACCTTAATAATTTTGCACAATAAGGTTTTAGACCCATCATCTGAACCTTAATAAAAAGGTTTATGGTTTGAATATTGCACTATGAATGTTTAGACTTAGGTTGCTAGGACTTTGATTGACATTTAGTCCTAGGAATAGACTTAGGTCTTTACAACAAGTTAAGTGTGTTTTCATTTGACACTTAGCGCTAGTCCTTAGGACTTAAACCTAGGAATTAAGACTTAAAGTTAGTCCTTTTCACTTTAGGATATTTTTTATCCAATAAGGTTTACAATGCGGACTACAAAAATTTTCGACCTTTACAATTAAGACTTATGACAAGTTTTATTACATAAGTCTTTGACAAACTTGTTGTTTTTGTCGCAGGTCGACTTGAAGATGTCTTGATTGGCACTTTTGAAACATATTTGCTGGTGTGGAAACTGAAGTCAATGTCGATCGATGTCGAACATTTGAACTCACAAATTGATGACCATCTTGATCAATACCTGAATTATTACATAATCTACAATTACTAATTTCCAAATGAAGATCTTGGTCGTTTGGGTAATTTCGATACAATTTTAATAATCTAAAATTGGATCACACCTCCCAACTAAAAGAACTTTTGGTTCTCCAAAAGTTTTATTACAATGCTTTTGAAAAAAAAAAATTCTAGAACCTAGTTACAACTCTTCTAGATCTAGATAATCTTTACAAGAAAACATTTCAAGCATAAGGCATAAAATCTGCCCAATTCCATTCAGCATTGGATTGTTCTCCAGCAGGTGACTTGGATTCTTCCTGGGCTGCTGGTGTCGATGTTGTTTCACTTGGGAGTATTGGACAATTTTCTTTGACATGCCCTGACAATTTGCAGTTTTGACAAGCTTTCTCCCTCTTACTTGATGAGTTTCCGGAGTTGCTTGCTGATTGAAATGAAATTGATTCTGAACATTTCTTTACATGCAATGCCTTATCATTCTCTGAAGGCTGACTTTTTGTCGCTCCAATTTGTTTGCCATAAGCCTTTTTCTTCCAACATTGTTCCACACAATGCCAAGGACTCTTGAAAAAAGTACATGGATAGATCCTCTTGACTGTTTCAATTATCCAATTTTGATAAAAGAAATCACTATCAGAATCATTACTATTAGAGGACTGAGGTTTCTTACCTTTCTTCTTCTGGAGCTTCTCTGGTAAAAGTTCTGGATGTTTTGAACAACATCGGTCAGAGATGTGACCAAGCTTCCCGCAATGGTCACATTTTATCACATCACATCCTAGACCAAGATTCTTAGGTCTCTCTTGTACCTGGATAGGTTGAAGTCTCCCTTGTCCATTTTTCCCCAAGCCTTCACCTTCTCGGTATCCCATGGCTTTCATCATTGATAAGCCTTTCCTTTCAGGGATCATATTGAATTTTTGACTGGAAACTTCTTCAGATTCCGAATCACTTTCTGGTGAAATAAGTGAATCAACATTGTCTTCAGCTTGAGATTGAGAAAAGGAGCCAATGGCTCCCCTTGCTAACTTTGGCGAAGATGAGAGAGAAGAACTACTTTGAAGATAAAGTGTAGGCTTTTTTCCATTGAAGCTGTATCTTTCATAAGAGGACTGCTTCCTCTTTTATTTCTCTTTAAGTCTTCTAATTCCGATCGCAGACTTTTCTTATCGCTCTCAAGTTCTTCCACCATTCTGCGCAATGCAACATTCTTCCATTTCCCTTAGCTTTGACAACTGTCGAGTGTTCTTGCCCATCTTGTACCTGCAAAGAACTAGCTGCTCTGATACCACTTGATCTGATAATGAAACTGAGTTACTTAGTTCTAATACAGAGATTGACTATAGGGGCATTTACTGGATATGTCACCCTTAAAGAAAGGATGAGATCCAAAGGCTACCTAGCCCATTACAGACGCTGTCTATAGAACTTTATAGGGATTAACACTCAGGTTCTTAAAATGCGGAATTTACCAAGATCTTTCCTAGTTCTTGTACAAAATGTGAATGGCAGTATTAATGAACAGTTATTATATGCATTAACTTTTTAGACATGAAATAATCTATGTATGTTTAGATTTAACAATTTCACATTAATCACATAAGCAATACCATAAGACAAAGAATTTTGTGATGGAGTTCGTCCCTCCTGGATTACGTCTCCGGGTCCGCCTCAGAAATGTGCGTTCGTTGTATTCTTTAAGCCAAGAGAAATACTACAAAGAAGTATCAATCAAGAAGCATGACTAATGTTTGCAGATATGGACTATCTCTTGAATAGGCTAACTGATACAAACTCTTTTATTTCAACAATTAAGAAAAGACATGGATGATTTGCACATTAAAAAAACTGAGGAACTGAAGCTTTATGGACCTTTGACTGGATGGTGGCTGAAAGAGTTTTAGAAAGTCGAAGTTGATCTCGTCAACCATCAACGTACTTCGATACTGACTTTATGCAAGTAGGATGGCCTTTGCTCCTTCAATAAACCCGCAACAAGAAACTCTCCACGAATTATATCTTCTGTATTCTTAAGAGTGCCTACTTCTTCTTGAAGTAGGGAAAACTCTCCTCAACACTCCCTTTCAATACTTCCTCCCTTTACAAAGAACTTTCTTATCTTTTATAAGAGGAGTTCATCAAACATGGCAAATACAAAACCGCCTCGAATCTCAAAATAACCAAAATTAGCATTTGGTTGAGATAATTTGGTGATGAGGTCTTCGAATTAAACTTCATTCATGAACCTATGGATAAGTTGCATTACCATAGCGTTGAAATAAATAAAAATACCCACTTTTAAACTTTGGATATGATTTTAGCCGCAGAGTGAGCTAACCGGGCAGAAGAGAAGCCTGTGGCATGTGATCAGGCATCGTCCCTGCTGTTGCGGTCTTCTGCTCGACGGTTTTGGCAAACTCTGTGTTTACAAACCCATTTTAAAACTTTATGATAGGCCTTAACCCTGACGGTTAGCCTCACTGAGAGGAAATGATAACGTTGCGTGTGATCATATGGGCGAGTTTGATGTAACATTTGACAGTCTAACTTATTTGCTGCTGTTCCGATGCATTTGATCACATGACATTGCAACTGTCAACTTTGACATTTCCTTGCTGCGGTCTTCATACCTGTCAACATAAATTTTAAACTGCAGTTGGATTGGTTCACACGTCTTTTCCTCTCGTGGTGAATGCTGTGGTTATGGTAAACAGATCTCACATGTTAGAAACTCTGACATGTTTCATAACCCACGCAGTTGTGGTCTTTACAACTCTGGTAACACAAAACTCCGATGCGGTTTAGAGTTAACACTGTGGGTTTTAATTACAAAGGTTTAAAAACATAACCGGAATCATTGAAATTTGTATATGCCCGACATTCGAACCCTTTGCACTAAGACTTTTGCGCCATAAGGTTTTTAAAACCTAAACCTTAATACTTTTGCGCAATAAGGTTTTAGACCCATCATCCGAACCTTAATAAAAGGGTTTATGGTTTGAATATTGCGCTAGGAATGTTTAGACTTAGGTTGCTAGGACTTTGATTGACATTTAGTCCTAGGAATAGACTTAGGTCTTTACAACAAGTTAAGTGTGTTTTCATTTGACACTTAGCGCTAGTCCTTAGGACTTAAACCTAGGACTTAAGACTTAAACTTAGTCCTTTTACCTTAGGATCTTTTTTTATGCAATAAGGTTTACAAAGCGGACTACAAACATTTTCGACCTTTACAATTAAGACTTAGGACAAGTTTTATTACATAAGTCTTTGAAAAACTTGTTGTTTTTGTCGTAGGTCGACTTGAAGATGTCTTGATTGGCGCTTTTGAAACATATTTGCTGGTGTGGAAACTGAAGTCGATGTTGATCGATGTCGAACATTTGAACTCACAAATTGATGACCATCTTGATCAATACCTGAATTATTACATAATCGACAATTACTAAATTCCAAAAGACGATCTTGATCGTTTGGGTAATTTTGATACAATTTTAATAATCTAAAATTGGATCAGTGAAAGATCATATCAATAAATGTTTTGACAAGAAAACGAAAGAGGATGATTTCAAATACTAGGACGTGGTTCTTAAGTGGGATGCACACATCGAGGTTAAAGGAAACCACATAAAATTTGAGAACCTTTGGAACGGGCCTTACATAATTGCAACATTCCAGGGAAAAAACAGTTTCATCTTGGAAGACCCACAAGGCGAAGAGCTACCTGGACGTCCAATGAATGGACGTTTTCTACAACACTATATTTCCTAAAAAACTAAATCATTTTGAAATTATCATTATAAATATCCATATATGTTCAAAATCTCTTGCAGGTGTGGATGAAGTTTCTAAAAGACTTGAAGCCCGAAGTGAAGGCCCTGAGGTCCTGCTGATATTCATCAAGAATACAAGTTTTCTTATAGGAAATTAGTATTATTTTATTTTCAAAATTCAAAATTTGTGAAGTCATCTATTTTTATATAAGGTCCTATTTTTCCAGAAAATTTTTTTTTCTCAGTTAAGTTTTATAATGGATGAGGCAACTGATCTAGAGGGAGGTTCTTTCTGCCATCATTGATTGACATCATCCCTATGGAGCCATTTGTTATCACCAAATTACATTTTTTTGTAAATTTTTATAAATGTTGACAACTGCGTTGTCAGCATTAAGGGTTGTAATAAAAAAGTTTGGTACTTTTACAATAATTCAGAATTCGACATGGTTGAGAGACTGATATTGTTGACAGTGAGGATATCAAAATTTTCTCATTTCTCCGACATAACGATTGTCGACAATTAAATGTTTTTTAAAAATATCCGAAATACTGACTGTGTTGACCACGTTAGCGTCAGCGCAAGTGTCTCTAATATGTTTCAAAGGGTAAAGTACAGTGTGTGAGGATGTTGAATGACTAAAATAATTAATGGTATGGTGTAATCAATCTCGTGTAATTATGGCCATAATTCACGAGCGTGGTAAACATGTTTTAATTTCAATTTGACAGTCATGCGGGTTTACCATATCTACACAACGGTATGGGTAAATTCACCCAGTTTTCCACTTGGAGATGCAAACCACCTTTCTTGCGTTAAACCAACAGAAAAGCCCATAGAGAGTGCCAGCAAGATGGGGAAAGGCAGAATGTTGGACCTCACTAAGCCAAAGGAGACAGAGTTGTTAAACATTTACCCTGATATCCTATGTTTGTTCCAGAAAGTGGGGTGGAGTCGGTATTTCTACCGATGCTCCAACTATCACGACTTGGTGGCCCAAGAATTTGCGGTGGGGTTCGATGGGAAGCAGGTGAAGGTTGGGGAGCTGGAATTCGAGGTCACAAAGTATACCGTGGCCGAAGCAATAACACTGCTTGTGGACGGAGACAAGGTTTTCCACAACCACATCTTGGTTGGCATAGATGTGCCATCATTTTTCAAGGAAAAGCACAGAGGGAAAAATTGAAAGGATGATGTCCAAAAAGAATGGCTCCTAGATAAGTGGTATAAATCCTTGCGACTTTTCCAGAACTATTTTACTTGTGAGGGTCATTCCCATAGGATCAATTTGTATCATTTTTATTTTTTGGCACATTTGGATGGAGAAATTAGGATAAAACCCTGTTTTTACCTGCTAGAGAGCCTTAAGTGTATGGCTGCTAGTTACAGGGCTAGGAATAATCCCTTAATGCATTTCATATATCATAAATATTTGATTAAATTGCTGGTAGAGAGAAAATTGGCCAAGGTAAATAGGACTTGGGATCATTTCATTTTCTACGGTGGGTTTCAACCTCAGCCTGCCAGAAGAAAAAGGGGCAAACCTCAGACAAATAGAAAGTTCAGAAAACCTAAGAAACAAACCCTTGTTCCTAACTCGACTCCTACTCCTACAAATACCCTTGCTTATACTTATGTTCCTACCCCTACTCATACTTTTGTTCCTACACCTGTTCGTACTCATATCCAGAATTTTGTTCCAGCAGAGAAACCATAAACCCCATCTGCTCCAGTTTCCCCAAGAACCCCTAAGGTCTGTCAGAAGAAAGTTACTAAAGCCCGAAAGCCAAGATCTCTAGTGTTGAAAACCAGGAGGGTGGCATTAGTCCTATTAATGTTTCAAATTTACCCTTAGAGGGTACCCCTGCAGACGTGGCTACACCTAGAGATTCCGAGAGCAAGAGCCCAATATTGGAGAAACTTGTACCTCAGATTCCTAGATAGGTTAATAGGCATACTAGGCCCACCAATAAGCTATGCTACAGTTTCAAACTCAAAATTAATCCGGAATTAGTTGACTAGGTCATCGACATAGACGATGTGCTTTTGAAACACTTGATCATAAATAAGAAATCTATGAAATCTAAGAAAAATCCTGCAAACCCTCACAAAGAAAAAGATGAACAAATTATCAAAGCCAAGCCAATGGAAACTAGGAAAAGGTAGAAACAAAGGTTAAACAAGTTGGATGTGTTTTTGGAAGCTAAAAATACCCTCAACTAATATGTCAAGGTGTCAAAATTATTTTTCCCACTTGTTTAAAATCAAAAGACTCAGTTTTTGCAGTCGACCTACTATTTTCGTATGCACATGAATCGGGATTGGGAGGGTTGACAATGCTCTTGTCAACGAATTTTGAAAAAAAATTGGACAGTATGTATGCCAACTATTTTGAAACGATCACGCAGAACTGGCAGTAAAATGAAATCTACAGGAAAAGCCCGACAGTGTGTCTGTCAGCGTTTTTTTGAACCGGAAAACAGGTCAGCTGAGGACATCTACAGGAAACGATTGACAACGTTCCTGTCAACATTTTTTCTAGAAAGGAAATAAAGATTTCTGAAATCTTTGTTGTCAGCAAACAAACAAAAACAACTAACAACTAAAGTCTGTTAGTCATAAATCATAACAGAAGATCAGTAAAACAGAAAAAATGCTTGTCAACATTCCAAGGAAAATCAAAAGAATGGTGTGGATCAGTTTCAGAGGGACCTGTTCCATGAAAACAAAGGAAATCATTGTCAGAGGGACCTTTTCTATTTTTGAGCTGAGCAATTTATAAAGTCACTTTATTTTTGCCTGAATTTAAGTAGATTCACCTATAGTTTTTCCAGATTTTGTTGGATATTTCTGAATCTATCTTTTAGTACATGAACTTAAAGGTTATTTTAAATATCTCAATTATTGTAATTATGATATTTCTATTATTGCAAAAGTTGTTATGTAAGCTCTATAAATACAACTTATGAGTAATGAGAAAGGTTTGGATTTTGATTGAAAAAGACTCATAGTTTAAATATGTTTGAGCAATCTTGAATATGTATTTACAGGTTTTGATGAATAGTTAGCATAAAATTCACGAGTTTGTTTCCCTGTTAGTATTTTCGTTGTAATTTATTTGTTCTCTTTCATGTCTTACGATGCTAGTTTATAAGATCAGATTTCACTGATGTTCCTTTCTTTAAATTATCAGTCATTACTACTTGTTGCTCTGTTGAAAATAAAATTACTCAGAAAATACATAAAATACACATAACAAGCTAGAAACAAAACATTGGCGGAAAAGGCTTCAGCCTCACGACTTTCTCACATATTCTCTCATTATTAAAAGAATGTAATATTACAATTAAATAGATGAGGATATTGTGTCTCAAGATAGTGCGTTCTATCTTGGACATTTTGGTTGAGACAATTTCTCAACCATACACACACCAATATAGGAGTTACCTAAACTAACTCCTAACTTAGAGGAACAACACAATCTAGAGAGTTAGGTATAAATTCCTAACTTTTAATATTTAATTTATTTAATTTATTTTGGATTTATAATTTTTTTATGAGAGAAGCTAACATTCCCCCCTTCAATGATAAATCCAAAATAAGAACGAAGAACCATCTTCCAAGTTCTCATGTTGATCCTCAAAAACATTGCTTGAAAAACCGCCAAAGCTGGATACTGAAAAAATTGCAATCCGAAGAGACCATGAGTCAGCTGCATGTTTGATTCATCTTTGAATTTCGTTTAACAACTCCATCATGTGTCAAGTTGCAAAATGATCCATTTTTCATTTGCGTGAAATCAAAATCCTTTGTCCACTACAAAATTTGTTGAACGCCCACTGGCTGATGATGTCAGAAAACAACTCACTGTTGCTTTTGTTGTGTTGAAAACTGCCCACAGCTGCTTTGCTGTCGATTTCCCACTGGCGAATTTTTTGATGCCCACTGGTTGCTTTTGTTGGTTTTGTCGAGACATTTAGTCTGAAAAGCACCGTCAATTTCATTGACATTTTCTCCCCTTTGTCAGCTGAAAGGAGAGACAATCCTATGCAAATTATTCATGAACTCCCCCCCTTTAGGTGTAGGAGTGTTGCACTGGTGTACTCCCCCGTTCAACTGCATGAGAGTACCATCTTCTTTTTACTGTCGGCTGCACTAGGTGTGATTGTATTATGTTGTAGAATTGATATAATCTTTTGACTGTGGACGACCATTCCCAAGGATCAATCCATTCATAGTTGATCTTTAATCTGGCTGATTGTTGTTGGTTTCAATAGTTCTCTGAGGAATTATTGGGCTTGCCACAATGGCGACAAGGATGGAGATCAAAACACTGATCTTCCATATGACCGATTATTTGACAATGAGGACATTTCGGTTTTACTGCAACTTCGAGTTGCGTGCATTTCTGTTTGTCTGCAACTTTCTCAGAACGTGCTGAGGTGATTTGTTCAAGAAATCTTGCACTGACGAACTTAATGGGCTTTGAATAACCTGGGATATGCAAGTTGGTGTCATCTTCGACATATCCTAAGCCTCGTCGATTTCTGTTACTTTGGATTTCTTCCCATGGCTTGATGATTGGTTTGGAAGAAAGTTGAACTTGAAAAACTTCAACACTTGAAGTTGTTTGGATGAATGACTTATCATATTTATCTGTATGATTCAAAGACTCGGAAGCATCACTCTTCTCTTGCAACTCATTTATTTGTAGTTTCGACTCCAATTGAAGAAACTCAATGGTTTCATTTGTCTGTTGTAGATGACGTGAAAGATCAGCAAGAGTTTCTTTGCTGATTTGCACCATGTCTTCAACACTTGAGAGGATCAAATTGTCAATAATTTGTAACAACTAGATGTGTTATGCCATGTGAACTCGTTCACTTGAATTTAGGCTCGCTTGTCTTGAACTATCTCACTTGATTTTAACTTTGTTGGATTGAATGCACTTGTTGGATGTTAATGGCACGCTCGCTTGCTTTGTTGCTTGAAGAGCACGTTTGCTTGTGCTGGGTCGCTTGATTGAGTTTATCACGCTTGCTTGCTTCAAAATTTGCTTGATCTCTTGCTTGGTGAAACTTGTTTCTCTTGTTTCAAGTTCACTCACGCTCGCCCGCTGTAGATTTCAACCTGCTTGATTGTTGTTTGAATATGACATTTACTTGCGTTAGAGTTGAACGTGCTTGCTTTCTTTGATTGTTGCTTCAATGAACTTCACGCTGGCTGGCTTGATGTTGTGAACTTTGTACTGACTTGATGAAACTTTCTTGAATGAATACTCACGCTCGCTTGTAGGAGAGGGGAACTTGTTTTTTGTTTGCTTTAGAGTTAAAACTCGTGCACTCACTTGATTCTGCTTAAAGAAAGGGTGTCGAACACTGTCGAAAATGCACCAAAAAATGCTTAATGATTTTAATGACTCACTATAATGAATTCACTTTGACTTAATTTGACTCAATTCAAAACTTGGGTCTCGGTTTCAACCTAGAATGCACCCTTACAATTCAATGCAATTTGAATTTCATTACAAGTTCTTAAATGTATTGCAAGAATATTGATGTAGACTGTGCTTTGAAACACATTAACTTGATTGTATTGAGTGAATTTGCTTGTTGAGGTAGAATGCTGATGTTGACAATCTTTGATTATGTGTTGTAGTGGCACAAATGCATGTGTTGAGTTTAATTATCCTTCCTTGCAGCTACTTCGTTACAGGTGTTGTGCTTGCTGGCATTGAACTTTATGTGTATGTTAAATGAGATCATTTATGTGTCAAAACTAGACACAAATAATAAGCAACATCATGAAGCCATAAAAACATGTGCCATCACAAACACACACATGGTGCACCTAAGATCCCCTTATTCAATTTCGGGTGGATCTAGGACACAATCACCAAAAAATGATATATTTATTAAGTATTGAGTACATAAGAAATCTCCACCTTCAAGTAATGAAAATGCCAAGCTGGCAACAATTTGAAACGACTCGCCTTCAAAATCTGGATGTTCATTGATTGAATCTCTAAAAAAAATATACAACAATGAATCTCTCGTTTTAAAAAAAATCCACTTACCACTCCAATTTAACAAAAAATTTACCTTATCACTTCCAAAAAAATATTTCACCTTTATCACTCCAAATTACAAATTTCATTCATTCCTTATCATTCCTCACCTTATATCTCCACATTTTATTTCTCCACTAAAAAAATTCCATTAAATCTTCCATAACTTCAAACATAAAATTTATACACCTTATTTCTCCAAAAACACTTTAACTTATTTATGCTCTCTTAAAACTCAAACATATTAAAATCCCCACTTCACATTACATCACTCATTCTTGTAAAAATATTAAAATATTACTCAACTTATGCTTTCCAAAACTTAAATA
Organism: Pinus albicaulis; assembly: GCA_034641835.2. Classification (NCBI taxonomy): domain Eukaryota; kingdom Viridiplantae; phylum Streptophyta; class Pinopsida; order Pinales; family Pinaceae; genus Pinus; species Pinus albicaulis. The sequence continues at coordinate 56,461,181 of CM076569.1, read as the reverse complement.
TCTTCATATTCCAAAATATTCTAATAAAAATATATTAAAGGGCACTTTTTCACTATGTCTCCCACTAAAAAGGGAATTTCACATTATGTGATATTGCTTTTTCATTTACTTGGAGGTTTAACTTTTAAGTAATCATAATTTTGTGAAAGCAAAATGAAGAAATAAAATAATGCCCATCTTACCCACTCATGATTTGAATCCGCTTAAAATTTAGTTTAATTTGCTACCTTGAAAATTTATATTCAGATTTGGCATCGTCTACGCATTCCTCCATGGGGTTTGCGTTGTTTCAAGTCCAACTCTTTGCAACCTCCACGCAACAACTGCAATGACAGTGGTCCAATGATCCAATGACTTACGTTGCAAAAGTGCAATGACTTAAGTGGTCCAATGATCCAATGTCTTTTAACGCTGCAAAACTTAAGATAGTAGCCATGACAAAGACAATCCTGAAGATGATATTGCGGAGGGTCGACTTCATTTTCTCGGCCCTTTTATTTTTTAAACAATCCTGTTCAACGTTACTTGCAGGATCACGTTGAAGGCTTTGAATGCAACGTCCTTCGTAGCAATAGATTTTAAGCGGTTCTCATGCCAAAATAAGAAGACAGCTCTCAGGCAAATACAATTACGCACCTCACACAGTTCTCACGCAGCTCTTTTTAATATACTAAAGGGGCTACGAAGAAATTGACAGTGGATAAATGGACGTTGTTAATTAAATATCAGTCTTCCACGCAGGTCTTCATAGCACCTCTCTACTGCACGCATCAGCACCTCTCTACTGCAAGCTCACAAACGTTTTGCTCCACACGAACTGAATTGAACATAGCAGCAACCCTTCAACCCTTCAACGTGCACCTTCAGCACACTTCTCTCCTTTAAATAGTAATGATCGGCAAAGGGATTCGGCTTCAGATGCTTGGAGCCGGTAGCTATTTCCCATGTTGTAGTCGCATAGATCTGCACAAATATATGAAATGAAAGAAGACAAGGATACTGTAAAAAATTGAACCCTGGACTTGGGAAGGCCCTCGACAATTTCTATAAACTCTCGAATCTCTTCATCCCTTTCCAATCTACGCCTTAGCGTAAAACACACTTCGTGAGATTCCTAGTTATTTGATGCTCGAAATGAACTTCTGGAGATGCGGCAAGTGAGTAAATGGACTTGTATTCAGGTTTCAAATCTGCAGCAGTCAGAGAGAGGGAAAATAATTGCAATAATGCCACTATATAAAAACTGCAACTCTAGCATGTACGTTAAATACATACCACTATGTCGATTCCCTTATTTAAAACATACCATAGCTTGATCTTCACAACTTTAGTTGGCAGTTTCCAACACGTCGACTCTGATGAAAGTCGTTGCTTCTGCTTAGCGCTCTGATCTAGCCTCGTGCTGCGACCTCTTCCAAGCTCTCAATACAGAGAATTCCTTTTCTATGCTCCTTGGCTCATCTAAACTTGGTCGTGCTGCATTTGTAAACAATCGCCGTTTACAACAATAGTTGCAGTGTCTCCTAACAATCTCATTATAGCGACCGGCCTTCTCAAACACTCATTCACCTTATTAATTTGTGTACAGTGGATTCTTAAATAGGGTACTGCTTCGATATCACATGTTGAAAATAAAATTACTCAGAAAATACATAAAATACACATAACAAATCAGAGACAAAACATTGGCAGAAAAGGCTTCAGCGTCACGGCTTCCTCACATATTTTTTCATTATTAAAATAGTGTAATATTACAATTAAATAGCTGAGAGGACTGAGTCTCAAGATAGTGCATTATATCTTGGACACTTTGGTGAGATAATTTCTCAACCATATACACACCAATCTAGGAGCTACCTAAACTAACTTCTAACTTAGAGGAACAACCCAATCTAGAGAGTTAGGCATAAATTCCTAATTTTTAATATTTAATTTATTTTAGATTTATAATTGTTTTATGAGACAGGCTAACATGCTCTAACTGTATAAATTATGTTTCTCATTATCTCTTTCTTCTGAATCTTTAAAACAGTGAAAATACGTGACTCCATGCTTGTGCCATTTTCTCATTAGATATGTGATTCCATTTAGTTGATAGCTTGAATATATGCCTAATTGGAGTTTTAGAAGATCAACCAACCATTTCATACCCAAACCCAAATTTGACCACCTGAACTTAATTGCAAAATCCTTCTACCATGGTGACCATAGAGTAGTTGAGTTTTATGGAGAGATCTCCCTCCGGGTTGAAGGGCTTGCTTCAACTTAAAAGAGGTTTTGTGGTAACTTTAGGGTTTTTCCCTACAACCATGGTTTTCCCTAAGTGATAATAGGATGAATGGAAGAATAACGAAGAGGTGTGGACACTCATTCAAAAATATGCAACAAAATCCCAATACATCTGATACATTTATCTAGAAAAATGATTCATATGGTACAAAGATCGCTTATATCTCTGTAAGAATTCTCAACTCTATTATCCAATCTAATTGGATAACTGAAGCAAGGGATGAATGGAAGAATGACAAAGAGGTGTGAACACTCATTCAAAAATTGCAACAAGATCCCAATACATATGATACATTTATTTGGAAAAATCATTCATTATGGTACAAAGGTCGCTTATATCTCTATGATAATTACACATCTCTCCCTTAGGAGAGCACTCAGGATTTTTAAAAACTTACCACAAGGTCAAGAAAGAATTTTTTTGGGATGGCCTTAAATATGACATTCAAAAGTTTGTGGCAGAATGTTTGGCTTGCCAACAAAATAAAGTTGAGATAATTAAGACCCCGACTCTGTTACAATCATTAGACATTCCAAGTCAATGTTGGGAGGATGACCCAATGGATTTTATCACAGGTTTACCCAAGTCTGAAGGAAAGAGTGTCATCATGGTGGTAGTTGATAGAATTACCAAGTATGCACACTTTTGTGCATTATCTCATCCATTTAAAGTCAGTGCAATTGCTACCGCATTTATGGAAATAATTCAATAGCTACATGGAAACCCAATTATTATTGTAAGCGATAGAGACCCCATTTTCACTCGAAAATTTTGGAAAGAATTATTTTCTTGTCTGGGTACTCAATTAGCTCATAGTTCATATTATCATCCTCATTTTGATGGGAAAACTAAGATAGTGAACAAATGTTTTAAATGATATCTTCGTTGTTTTGTATATGATAAACAAACACAATGGATCAAATGGCTACCTCTGGTTGAATGGTGGTAAAGCACTTCCTTCCATACTGTAGCAAAAATGACTCCATTTATGGCACTTTATGGATATCATCCACCATCCATCACATCATCTTTAAGGGAAAATTCTAAGGTTCAAGCAGTGGAAGATCACATTGAGCATCAACAACCGTTTCTCCAACTCTTAAAGGATAACCTCACTCTGGCGCAGAATCGAATGAAACAATAGGTCGATCAACATCTCAGTGAAAAAAACTTTGATATAGGTGATTGGGTATTTTTACGGCTAAAACCATACAAACAAATGTACCTCAAGCAAGCTAAGAAGGATAATAAATTATCACCTAAGTACTATGGTCCTTACAATATGTTGCAAAAGATTGGTACTATGGCATACAAATTGGAGTTCCCTACATCTTCCCGAGTACACCCAATTTTCCATGTTTCATGCTTAAAGAAGTTTTCGGTGACAAGCTCCCAGTGTTGAGAATTTGGAGGGTTGGAGATTAATTCAAATTCTCTTCTTGATAATTACTTGTGAGCTTACTTGGATTACTTATGTCTTCTCTTCTTTATCTTATTTAATCTTTCAGTCAATTATCAAAATACACGCGACACGCAAATTAGGCTCCTAAAGCCAGGGCAAAATCTCTCCCTCTTGGAGAGGAAAACCCACGAGAAATTATTCTTATAGATCTTAAAATGACAAGTACCATGACCCAGACTTAGAGCCTTGACCTATATATCCATCCAAGACATTGTTCTTACTTCTTTTATGTCCTTCAATGTTGATCCTTTCTTCCTTCAACTTGCACTGTTCTGCACTAGCACTTCCTTTGTATACAATTGATACTTCAGTTGCTTGAGATATATATAAGTGGAAGTTAGGAAAGTAAATCACATATTTACTTTCCTACTTTCTCCCATTGTCTGATCTCTTCTTCTCTTTGCAGACCACTGCCCCAACTCTACATGAACTAGAGATGAATACAAATGTCACCTTTGATCAACAACTTCACTTTAGGATCTTTAGATCGGTCCACACTTCAATACTGCCCTTGAACTAAATCTGTCACGCTGTAACTTCTGCACTTCCTTTGATACACAGTCCTCACTTCCTTTTATTAGACTGCAACACCTTTTATACTGTGATATCATAAGGATTTATGTACCTCAAACACTTCTGAAACTCGTCCAAAATGCATATTGAAACTTGTTCACATTCCGCACTGAAATTCATCCAGAAATTCCACGCTTAACGTCAGTCAACCGCAGCACTTATGTTCTAGTAGACCGCAACATTTTATTACATTAAGATATCATTAAGTATATACGCTTCTTCACCAAGCTTATGTCTTCGTTAGATGTTGTCTGAAGGTCCACATTACAACTCATATATCTTTGAAATCTCTTGTTTCAAATGAACACATAACAATTGTATATATATAGGAACAGGGTCACGAAATTTAGGCCGACCATCCTATGGCTTGTAGGCCGACTAGTCATGCCGACATTAACACATCTTTTTAGCTTAACTTGCAGTGTTGTTGGAGGGTTGAATGAGGCCATTCATTCCCAGTTTTATTGACTAGGTCTTGGAGCATTTCATTAGACCAGATCCTTCATATATATATGAAACTAAATTACATTTTTTTTAACCTAGGAGACAAAACCCTAGATAGATATCAAGAAGAAGTTTACTTAACCTATAATAAAATGTTGCTCATGAAACCCATGAAGCAAGTACAAAATACATTTTTATTATCTTTGTCTTCTTCTTTTCATAATTAAATAGTCAATATGAAGATCGATCCTAGTTACACTTTTCAACACCCAATTTAAACAATATTGTCAGAACTTGATGAATAAGGAAAAATCATTTTGGAGCCTGAAGCAATCACGGAAACAAGAACCCAACAACTACGAAATCGATCAATTTTAGAGTATCTCATTAAGTGGATGAACTTACCTGCTGAAGATTCCACGTGGGAGGATGACAATTTTATACAGAAACATCTAGAACTACTCAAGTGTTGAGGACACCATTATTTTGAAGGAGAGGGCCATGTTAGGTCCCTACAATACTAGTGTAACTTCTTTATTGTTATTGTTAGTGTAGCCCCCTATTGTTATTGTTGCGCCCATGACGTAGCCCCCATATTGTGATTGTTATGTCCCATAAAAGCTCATTATTGTTATTGTTGTGTCCTTACATTATTATTATTATGTAGGCTTTGATTATATTATGACCTCTTAGACTCTTTTATATAGCAAGGAGGTCTAGTCATTTGGATCCTTCATGAATTATTCATTTATGTGATGTAAAGGAGGTTTCCCCCTCGAAGAGATTAATTTTGAATTCATTGATCTATCATTTTTGTGACATGGTTACATAACATTTTTGAAGTTTTTTTAGCACCTTTTGGGAAATTTTTTGGTTGTGGTTAGAAGGTTGGTTGACAACCTATTCTAGATGTTGGGTCTTAGCCCTGTTGAGGGTTGAATTTTGTGCCTTTTCGAAGGTCAAATTTTAGGACTGTGTAAAGGGTCTAACTCTGGCGTGGGAGGCAAAATTTAGGCTTGCCTTGAGGGTCAAGTCCTGGTACTATTTGTTGTTAGGCCAAGTTCAGGCCTTGTGAAGGAGACCAAATTCAAGAGTTGTTGGGCCAAGCTTCAAACTTAGGTCTTCTAGGAGGAGTTTCAGGGTGTCTTCTAGGTCGAGTTTCAAGCTGTCTTGGAAGCTGAAATTTGGTTGTTAATTCTGAGAGAGGACAAATTTCAGTGTGTTGAAAACAATCCTATGTGAAGGATATAGGAGCAACTGCCAAGAGGGAAGACTTTCTTTTACTAATGATTGATTATTGAATAAGTGAACAAGTAGTAAGTTGGAACTCACTAATGATTGGTGTCCTCATCCTCTTGACAGGGTGGAGCTTGCAATTGTTTTTGTAAGTTGGTGGTTACAAATGATTGGTGTCCTCACAAATCAATGTAATAAATCAAATATTATATTCAAATGTTCCTTCTTCAAGTTTTGACTTGCACTTTGATTTTTGTATTCATACATTGTGGATGATTGATTATGTGATGTGAGTTATGTTCCAAGATTAACTATGTAAAAAATTGTTAAAAATAATGAAATATTGATTCACCCCCCTCTCTATATTTCTAACAAGTCTTTATACAAGTGGTCTCCTTACATCCCCAACACCTTTTGGGCTATATTGTCTTGGCCTTTTCCATTATGAATTTGTTACTTTTGGTTAACTATCTTGTGTTTGTTTCCCTTGCTAATATGCTTGAGAATTGTTTTGGACAAAAGGTGGCTTAAATTGTTTCTTTCGCTAATCCATCTTGCCTTTATTTTGTTATCCCACTATTTTCGAAAAGTTATCCTCCCCTTATTTTACTCATGTAAATACTTGGCCTTCCTCATGGCTTCCTCCAAAGTTTTCAATTCCTCATTTTGGATTCTATCTTTGTAGAATGATGGTAACCCACTCGAGAACCTTTGAATTTTCACATTTTCATTCCTAATGAAGTCCACATACCTCAAAAGCTCACTGAATTTTCTCAATTACCCATCCATAATTATGTTTTTTGGCCTGACCTCAAAGAATTCCTACATCTTATTGTCATAGTAGTGCTCTAACAAGTATAACTACTGGAAATATTTCTTGAATTGTTTTCAAGAAATTCTCCTCTCCTCAATAGCTTGACCTGCTTCAACTAGTCCCACCACATGGAAGTTTTCCCTGAAGATGATATATCGCAATCTTTGCTTCCAGATTTGAGGAATGATTGTGTACCTTGAAATATTTTCTCATGCCCAATAACCAATATCAATGTTCTCACCCTTTCCTATGCTCTTAAAAATTAGTACTTTGACTTCATGAGCTAACCCTGGAAAATATCCATCTTCGGCCTCCTCATTTGATGTTTGATAGGGAACACACTTAGGTTGCTCTCTAACTCTAAAATGGCATGTACTCTTCAAGTTGAATGTTTAGGTGAATGATGATGTCTAGTAGGGGACACACTTCGGTTGCTCTCTAACTCTAAAATGGCATGTAACATCCCCGAGTTAAAATTCATGTAACAAAAGTTAATAAAGACAAAATAAGACCACGAGAAATGGACACTTATTCTAAGATGAATGTTGGGCAAAACATCCTAGTGTGGTTGTTCATTTCGGTTATTATGGCTAAGGGAAATTGGCAAAGGCAATGTTTAAAGCTTTGGAAAGGCAAAAGAGTATTGTTGGCACATTATTTATGAAAATAATGGAAATTAGGAGAAAAGGAAGGTGACAAGTCATAGTTTGCATGCGAAGAAGAAAATGAAGGAAAATATTGGAAAATGAAGAAAATAGAGGCATCATTGATAAAAAGGGTTATGAGGATCAGTTGGCAAGCTTTTGCTGGTTAATCCTTTTGTTAATTAATTTTCAGAATTACACCAAGAGAAGAGAAGAGCACCAAGAGGAGAAAGAGATCAAGCAAGCAAAGGAAGGAAAATCAAGCAAATGAAGGACAAGGAAAGGAAAGAAAAGCAAAGATTAAGCAAGGAAGAGCCTGATCAAGTAGTTTCAACAAGAAAACTGACGAGTTACAAATTGCATATATTATTTTCTAGTTGGTTTGACATGCATGGTTTGTGCATGTACGTATTTGGTTCTTTTGTTTTCAATGACATGGTTTTGTTGGGTTTTGACAATGGTTTTCAACCTTGCCTTGTCTTTTTCCGAATAGCCATGGTGTGATGGGATTGTTCTCGATTTTGAGCTTTGGAATTTCCGGATGATTTCGAAATCTGGGGCAGAGGTGGTCTCAGGAACATTCCCAAAGGCGTAGGAATCCCTTGACTGGTTTTGGCAGGATACACAGTAAAGCCTGAGGGTGGTGTCTCGGTAAGGGCCTGGTTATCCGGTGTGGATTGGTAAAGCCTAGAGACAAGGAGATGGAAAATTCTTCAATGATAGTGATGAGATCCAGAGGCATTCCAAGCTCGGTTTGGTTTTGTGATCTCGATGCCGATTTACGTGAGATCATGGTATGGTGAGGGTGGAGGTGGTTTAACCTCTGGACTCCCTTGGTTGTTTTCAGATTGGTTTATCCCTGAGAATCACACAATCATGCTTGGAATATGGCACGGGGGTGACTGGCTGAAAGAAACATTTGGTTCAGCCATGTCTATTGTTGGATGGTACATGGAAGTCCCAAACCTGGTTGGCTCTTGCCTATGTTTAATGAAAGCTAAGTTCTCTTGCTTTTCACTTGTATTTATGTGGCTTTAATGGTTGTTATCTTATGATTATTTCTATGGTTATATGTTGGTTATAAGCGTGGTTATATGACTGGTTCTAGTCATGGTTCATTTCATGTTTTTACTTGTAACTGAAGGAATAATAGATGCAAGACCTAATTAATGTTAAGACAGCTAATGGGAGAGGGTGGTGATCCTTCTTGATAAGTTTCATATGAATTTCTAGTCCCTTATGCTCAATGTTGTATTCATGACTTATAGATTGCATTATTGTCAAGTGTTTGACAAAATGTCAGTCCCAGTTGAGGATGTTCAGGCCTAGTCCTGGTGTCAATTTTTGGTTTACACGCATTTTCCTTGTGTAATTTATGATTTCTGAAAGTTATAGGGATTTATGGGCAAAGGTCTAGCCCCAACCCTGGAATCTAGCCTTAAAATCTGTAGTCGTTGACACAACACTGAATAAAATAGTCCACGGTCGCACTGATGCAGGCCTGTGGGAGTGACTGGGGGTTTCCAATTGCATTGATGCCTTGGCAAGGGAGTGACTGGGGTAAAAATTAGGGAAAAGTCAGGTTGGCTTAAGGGAAGGACACGTGGAGGGGTTGGGTTACTCTTGGAGGGTCCTGTGGCACCTGAGGGAAGTCAGTAAGGTTTGTTTGTTGACTATGTTTCCTTAAGGTCCCCTAGGAGGTTGAGTCTGGTCATAATTGCCCATCATCTCATGTTTACTCGGGTAAGCCGGCAAAAGTGGGTAGATGTGAGGGGAGGTGTACGTTACAAATATATCACAACCTTTGCTTCCAGATTTGAGGAATGATTGTGTACCTTGAAATATTCTCACACCCAACAACCAATATCAATGTTCTCGCCCTTTCCTATGCTCTCAAAAGTTAGTACCTTGACTTCTGGAGCTAACCCTACAAAATATCCATCTTTAGTGTCCTCATTTGATGTTTGATAGGGGACACACTTAGGTTGCTCTCTGACTCTAAAATGGCATGTACTCTTCAACTTGAATGTTTAGGTGAATGATGATGTCTACTAACACTTTCTCAATTGTCAAGATCCCCTATGATCCCTCCTATTATGGGATCTAAATGTTGCTACATGTCCTACATTCATTGCATATTTGGTGCTAATTTTTTTATTGATTTGCCTTTGCAAGTTATGTAGACTCTATAGTGATTGAGTGCTAATAAGGTTCTACTCCTCTAGAATTCTTATCAACATTTCATTATCTACTTGGAAGCTCAATGCTTCTTTTTGCAACCTCCTCACTCTCTTGACTAGTACCACAGGCTCTGCCGAACTTCTATGTCCATTGAACTTTGTTTTAGCATTTCTCGAGATGATACACAAGTCTTTAATCTCATCTTCATGGTTTTAAGATACCTATGCATCATCCATCTCTCTAATGCTCATTTATGAATCAAATATTTTTTTCCTATACTCTCAATTCTACAAGAATGTGCTTGCAACAATTACTACTAGAATTTTGCATATTGTAAAATTGTTTATTAATTAGGCCATAAATCCTCCTTTCTCTTAATTTAGAAAGTACCTCAATGCACTAATTCAAGTTTTGAGGCTTCAAATATAATCTAATCTGATTTATCTCTCCAATGACTATACTTGGGTCTTATTTTGGGCTCTAAGCTAAACGTTATGGTTTTCCGAGTTTGTCATTTCCACTTTGCTATGCCATTTTTCATTGGTGCAATATGGCTCGGAAGCCAACTTCTACATCATGCATTGATAGTATTTCCAATTGTGAGTACATAATTTTTTATTTTTTTTTAGATTTGAGAGTTAGTGCTCGATTCAAATTCTGCATCAATCTGGAATTGCCAACTTTGCCCTTTCAACATTCCCTTGAGTCAGAATTTCTTAAAAAAATGGGTTTATGTCCCAAACAAAGCAACACTAGGAAAATTTTAGGACACAATTGTTTGACTAGCAGATGTAAAATGTTGATTAAATAATTTTTCCTATATTTGTGATCTGGGATCCTTTTTCCCCTTCTAAAAATATCAAAAATCCCCAAAAATGGCTTGGAATAGTGGATTTATCCCTGTTTCAGTACCTCCACTCCATAACCTTTGGAAATTCACCAAAATCCCAACTAGGTATCTTCATGTTTGCTTACCAAAATGTCTATAAAATCTTTATCTTCATCAAGCTCTCTACCACTAAGCATGACCTTATTCTTCAAAAACTATTAATTCAGATTTTTTGGAAATTTTAAGTAAAATCAGTTGGTGGTCTTCACTAACACATTTGTAGGCATCCTCATTGCTATCATATTCTTTAAATTTCATCTAATTTTAACTTGTCCTACTCGTGTTATGGCCAAAACAAGTTTTTGACTCCAAACCCTTTTTTGAAATCTTTGTCCAACCTTTTTTTCCTCTCTTTTTTCTCTCTCTTCCCCTTTCTTCTCCTCCTAAATGGGACATGAAATTCTACTTTTTCCATATTACATCCAAGGAGGTTGAAACTACTCTCAAACATCCTGAAACAACTAATGCTAAAAATTTAATTAAAATGATAGAAAAAGAAAGATAAAAGAGAATGCCATTGTAAAAGATAAAATGATGAAAAACATCAGGGATAGAAAAGGTAAGATAAAGGAGTATGTCACATTTACTTTAACAATTTAATATTACCATTAATCACCAAGGTCACAAACTCCTCAAAGCTCTATCCCCTATTTTGTTCTATTCGAAACAATTATTGGATAATCAAGGGTGGAGGCCAAGTATACCCCTTCTAGGGGGTGCACCCAAATGCCCCCCTTAAGGGTGAAAAATTCCCATGCATTTCCCCAAGTTTCCCAAAAAGGGAGAGAATGGGAAAACATTTTCTTGAGCACCTCCCCACCCCTACAGCGTGGGAAATGTGGAGGCACACCCCCTAGAAAACTAAGTCTCCCTATCTCATGTGTCTCTACATCATCATTATTTTTCTTGTGTTCACACTTGCACATTGCCATTCTAAAATACTTCAATATCATAGCTTTGTATAAATAGGAATCGTTATAGCTTGCTACCTCTACACTCTCTTTGCATGTCACCCCCTTGGTTCTTCACACTAGCATCTATATGCTCCTAAAATGCCTCATAGTGATCCTACCCACATTAAAGGTGCCCTTTATGCTTAGGCTTGAATTTGGTCGTTTCTCTCCATGCAAGTTTCTCATAGGATCTGGTCAGCACCTTGATTTCTGCAGTTTCAAGTGAAAAACTCACATCTTGTAATCATTTAATTTTGGAACCAATAAGAGTAAATCCCAATAGATCGGACCACATAAGACAAACAAATGCATTCACCTTTGTGTTATGATTCAAGTGGTAACGGCATTCTGTTGTGTTTACCTTTCCAACTTTGTTGTATATGTCCCTAGAGGTTAATAGTTTTTGGCAATGAGACGCTTGTCATGGCTACAAAGGAGAGTAATGGAGTATCTTCAAATGACATTTTCTCTCTGGGTTGTTCTTTAAAGTGTTTGTCATCAGAGATTCCATTGTCTTCAATAAGTGCCTTCTGGCCCTTTATTTCCTACTTTAGAAAGATGTAATTTATTTCCTTTTCCATTTTAAACATATACGGTATTTATATTGATAAGTATATCCTCCTTTACTAATCATATCCGACTTGCTTTGTTCCTTTTAGTCTACAACGGGATTACATTCTATTGAATTGTTATTCCTTCAAAGGCAGCTCTTAATTAGACAATAATTACTAATAATAATTAGCTTCTATAGCAGATCTTTTTAGCCATTTAAATCAGCTACGAAAACAAATAAAATTGCCTTTCTTTACAAGAGTATTGAATAATTTTATCCATTTCAATCATGTTCCATATGTAATTTTATCAGGTCGCATTTCCCACTTGTTGTAAAAGAGACCTGCAAGCAACACGTTGATAAACAGTTCTTGGAAGCACCAAGTAATAAAGACTGTTCTTTCTAGTGCCTTCCGGTATCAAAGCCTGCAAAATAGAAGGCATTGACTCGTAAAAAACAGCCGACATCCATGGTGTAAGTATTGTGTAAGAAACACTGTTCTCTCTAGTACCTCGCTGTATCCAACCCTACCAATTTAAGGATTTGGCTTCCATCGCAGCTCAATCCTATGGTGTCATGGCGATCCTCATGGTGTTTTTAAGGCTCAGAATAAGAGGCATCTCTTTCATGTAATTCATTGATTGCTTCTGAATTGGTCCACATATCCCTTTGGGCAAGTTGAAACTCATGCGGCTCTTCTTCCTCCACTTCACTGTTGTCCGTCAAATAACCCTCAAAATTCATCCCAGAATTTTTGCTAAAAGCAACACTTTCTTTCCCTGTTTCACTGTTTCCTATCTGATGTATCTCTGATTTGATGTCTGAAGATAAATCTTCACTATAACCATCGTAAGAATCAAGATTTGCTTCAACTTCACTCTGTAGCATGAAAATTTCCACAATTATAGCAATTTATGAAAATCCAAGAGAACTACGCTACTATGTGAAAGTACACAAGATTATGAAAAATCCGCCTCATTTAACAGAGCATGATTAAGTTGGTAAATATCCAGTATCTAAATTGCAAACTTCTATAAGACAAATCCTACCTCTACATCTTTGGAAGGAGGCAGAAGATCCAACTCTGCATTCAACACTTCACTGCTTTGATTATCCTCAACAGATTCAGTTCTACTCTGAAAATGCAGAATAGCCAGGAAAAATATCATAAACTGAAATTTCGGAACATTCACAAGCTTCATAATCCTAATATATTTTCAATGGATGATTTTGTTAATTGCAATTTGATAGTGAACATGGAACTCAACTTTGATGCGTCCCTAATACAAAGAAAAGCATAAAACCAAATGCATGCCTCTATAGGAGTGTTATATCACCATTAGATGAACTGGTGAAAGAGAAACCTACAAGATCATATTTGAGCTGTTCAGTGATCCTCTCCAGTTGTAAAATGTGCCGATTCAATGCCTTGAAAATGATTGCACAGACAAATGTGTACATCAGCTATGAGATAAGAAATGCCTTCCAACCAATGAAAATGAAATGTATTTTGATGTTCACCTATATGACCAAAACAGGTCAATAACAATAGATTTCAGAATTATAGCAAACAATAATAAGATAAAAGGATTCTTGGAATATGCATTACCTCACGTCGCTGGAGTTCTTTTGAACGTTGTAGTGCTTTTCTCTTGGTTAAAAGGTTCTTGGGTTTTATAGTAAGTGGACGCTGATAGTTTTTCCCTCGATAAACAATTATTGCATAACCTTTGCTTACTTTATCCACTGAGACTAATATTCCCCCACTTTCAGACTCCAGCATAAGTGCAGTGTATTTCACCTCTGCCAGAGAACTTTCCTTCGATATGATTTTCACTAGTTCCCTATGTTTCCAGTGCAAGTGCATGTTTTCCACTGTACCATCAAATATCCCTCGCCTCCCTGGAACATGGATCAAACCAAACAATATGTCACACTGAGCTGGGACACTAAAATAATAATTAAAATGCATGTGATCAAGATACTTCTCTAAAGAAAATGCTTACCCAACAATAAGAATGCCTGCATTCTCAGACCAAGCTTACGGAACATGAATCTCTCTTCATCAGTTATTGTCTCTTTATCTGAAGCTGGTTTGGCAGGTGACAAGAATGCCTCTACTTTGGCTAAAGCTTTCTCAGCTTTATCAACCTTGAATTGGGCCTGATAACCCAGAATTGAGGAGAAATAAATGGATACCTCTCAGAACTAAGTTACTAACTATGCATTCACTAATTAACAACATGGATAAACTTATCATATGTCAGTAAACAAACCTACATCTATACAGGCCTCGTAAAGGAATAGTTGCAAATCAAATGAGACTGAAATCAACTATTCTTTATGTTTGTTAAGCAGAGGAAATGATAAACTTACGACAGATAGTCTCTTTTCAAGCTTCCAAACTATCTCATCCTTTCTAGCTTTGGCTGCTGCTAGTTTCATTTTCTCCAGCTCTTCATTATCAATGTGCTTTGACCATCGGGCTTTGGCTTCTAAAGATTCTGATAGAGTGCCAGCAATACTGTGTCCTGCTTCAACTTCCTCAGTTACAACTGGAATTGTTGAAGATGCTTTAATCCGTGCCCTCTCTTCCTCATCCTGAAGAGCCTTTGTCAGTGCCTCTCTCTCCACTAATGCAGCTGAAACAGCAGGAGAAAGAAAGTCTTTTCCTCTAAAGAACACAATGAACTCCTTATTTCTTGAAAGAAGAGTGCCTCCAGTGAGCCTCTGCCATGGATATCGCTTGTGAATTTCAAGGAAACTAACAGCATGGCAATTTACAATAAAAATAATATAAATACTCTTTTGAAATACTGCACCCTAATATCATTTCTATCTATAACAATGAAGAATATATCTCCAGTAACCATGAAATTTTATATTTGCACTTTTTCTAGCTGGTTGTGCATCTATAACAAACTCCATCATGGAACAAATGAATATCATTCAAAAAGACAAGCCTCGACTTTGTAACAAGTAGTTCACTTCAAAGCATATGCAGGGCTGAAACTTTTCATTAAAGATTAGGTTGCTAGGCTCTAGCATACAAAAAGAAGCTCAGCTTCCAAATAGCTCTTGAAATGTTTAAAACCAACAATTGAATAAGATGTAAAAGGGAAAAGATTTTCATTCAGAAACTAAGATTATTATGGTTAACTAACAATGAAAAAGTCAGGTATTCAGTACTCAGGTCAACACTGTTCAATGTTAGCTGTGAAAAACAAGGCCAATTTTCAACTTCTAAGTGTCTCCTCATTGGAATTTTCTGCATGTGTATTCATGCTGTGGTGTTGACTTTGTAAGACGTACATGTTTCTAGGTTCTGATGTACTGGTATGTACCTAATAATTTTCTACTTTCCCAACCAATATAGGCGGCTGATTCAGCATTAAGTGACAAGTGAATGCCTAAATATGGGGACAAGAACAGATAAAATGCATTTTCTCAAAAAGTCGATGCAATTTGTTGGGCCATTCATCACTATTGTAAGCCCAAGGTCACGAGTCAAAATCCATGTAAAAACAATGCCAGGCCCTATATTAGGCATCCTAGACCTGTGCCTTTGTCATTGAGTCTGTATTCAGTTGTTTGGTCAGACCACGCCCTATCCCTCGAAGTTCCACTTAAGGTCACTTTTGTCCCTAACTGGATAGGAGGGCTTTAGGTGAACTCTCTTGTGGAGTCATGGTTTTATGAGAGCCTATGTTTGTAGGGGTGATCACCAGTGTATGGGCCAGTCCAGCCCATGTCAAGGGGCACCGTGCACCTATGTCATTACATATGGTTATAGTCTATCAAGTTTGTATGTGGCCTTGGCTTCGGTGTAGTATTCCTCATGACAACTCTCAGAGAATAGCTATCTCTTTTGACAAGATTCACATTTCCTGAGGCATTTCACAATTCCCAATGTAAAGTGGTCCTTGTTGACTGCTGGAGTTGCACCTAATTTTTTTTTTGAAGACTCCATGCCTGAGGATATGTCAGAGGCTTCATGTACCATCAGAGTTCATATATCATCAGAGTTTTTTAACTCTAACTTCTCATCTTCTTCTATATTGTACTCAGATTCTGCAAGCTCTACGGGGATGATGTAAAGTGATGCTAGTGTGATGAATTGAGTCATGTAACAAGCCTGGGTAACTTAGGACATTGTCACCAAGTAAGTTTATTTAGGGAGGTATTTTTACTTGGTTAATTTTTAGGTACTTTCGGGCACTTAATAATTAATTGAGTTTTTTCCTCCAAGCATAACCCCAAAGCCGGAGTGCGGCTTGATGGCAAGGCCTTATGTGAGTCCTAGTGTCTAAAGTTATTGTATATTACCATACTAGATCACTCGTAAAGTTTCATGGAATTTGATTAGGTCTAGGGGTCAATTTTTTAATTTTTAAAATTTCCTACATGGCAGAAATTTTAATAAATTCGCAGGAAATTTTAATAAACTCTAATTGTAAAATGTAATAAGTGATGTCTAGAGAAGTTGTATGTGGTATGTTTGCTCATAATTACACCTCTCACCCTCAAATTTTACTAAGACACACTTTGAGGGGTAAAAAATAAGTTCTAGACCCTCAAAACCCACTCTTCCAAAGTCATAGCAAGGCCTTGACTAACAACTCTATCTCTCTACAAGATCAAAGCACAATGCTAGCAAGACCAAAGATGTATAGAGACCCTCATCATTGTCTCTCTCAGAACATACCCTATCCGGGTTCACAGGGCGTGTTCCACCAGGACTATTCTTACCTTGGATTCCCAGTCCGCAAAGAATATTGGTTCTCTACGACTACTCTTATCTTGGATGCCCTAACTCATCCTCGAAGAGCATTGGATGCCAGATGTTTACCCAATCCTCCATTCTCTCTTCCCAGGTGAAGACAAGAATGATGTGTTTTTCTCTCCCTCTCAACTTAGGGAGGACATATCTATTCCAATAAAGGAATGTACTCATTCCTATGGAAGGAATGTACCTAAGCTCCCTCTTGGCTTAGGAATTTTGTTTCCAAGTTTCTTCCAAGTAAGAAATTTGCTTTCAAGCTCCCTCTTAATTAGGGACCTATAGAAGCTCCTCAGGTGGAGATGATGGGACAACTAGCCGCTTGAAGAACTCCTCCTCGCGATGTCATGTTATTCAAGAGTCTTTATGTTTTGGGACTTCTTCTTAGGGCACAAACCATCCATCACTTTCATCCTTGAGCCATGTCATCATTCCTTTCATTGGAAAGTGATCTATCAATCCATATTTGGCCTTTCTTCATGCCATGTTTCCTTAAGGATTTTTCATCCTACAACATGGTCATCAGCGGTGGAAGACATTCCCAGCTCTTCCCTTTGGCAGCCCTGCATAAGCCTATCCAGATATTTGTTCATAAACGAGAAATGAACACTTAATGAAAATTACCTTTGTGATGGTCTTTCATCATGACATCTTCTAGTTAGCATTGGCATCCTGCATACATATTGACACATCTCCCAAAGATATATATATTGTCAAGGGTCTCTTTCTTTTTAAGAATCCATCAGAGTCTTCATATCTTTCATGGAGATATCCTAGTTAGATCTTCTTGGTCTTTGGATGTTGATTGCCTTTTTCCATGGTTGCATATCCCACAATCTCTTCCTCCCTTTCTTCACACATTTTATTCCTAGGAATTTCCAATCAGAATTCCTCCAATTGTTTTCAACCACCTCATATTACATATGAGGACATATTATGGTGATTCCATCTAGACAAAGTGTGACTCGTGTCTTCTTGCATCCCTTGCAGCAACTGATATTATTTCTTCTAATTGTTAATTCTACTTAACAACTTGTTTGTTGTTTCCTACGACAAATATCGAAATAAATACACTGCAACCTTCACAAATAAACTGCGGAAGAAAATAAACACTAGAGGAAAATGATAGCACACACACATAAAATAACACAGATATTTTTAGACAATGTCCCCGAAAAAACTCAACTTCGTAAAATCGGTGCAGCAGTTGAGGGTTTTAATAGTATGCAACAGTGAAATAATTTGAGTACAACTGGATGCCCAAACTGACAATAAAACATAGAAAAACTGGCAAGAAAAACTAGTGAGGAAATTCCTCACTCCACAGGCGAATTCGAGCACTGACCTTAGCTCAAAATTGAGTCGTCCAAACTGCCTCTGCGCAGTCACTGTGTCACTTTCACGCAGTCTTTGCGTCACCCAGTTCGGAACAACTTCTCCTAAAGTCGTCTGATCAGCTGTTGTCTGGGAACCTAACTCTTTTGGCCTCTGGAACCTATGCCCAACTTTCGACACTGAATCACTGCTTCTCCCCAGCAAATACGATTTTTCCTCTAGAGGCTATTGCGTTGCCCGTGCGTCAGCCTCTTTATGGCACTTCTGCCTCTTTGCAAATGCACTCACCGGCACTGGAATGCCTCCTCCGACTTCACTGTCTCTACCCCTCTCTCACTTCTTCGATCTCACTGAATCTCTCTCCGGCAACAAACAATTGCTACTCTGGAAATCGATTTCCCAGTAAAATCGAACTGCTCAAGTGTATCTTCTCCAAGCCCCATCAATTTCTTCTTATAATCCTCTGTTGAGACTTCAACAACCAATATTAGGTCTTAATCGATGGCTAGGATTAACTTGAAATCGATCCATATGAGTCTCTAGAACATTCACACCCCGACTTAATTAATTCTGATTAATTAATCATATTCCCTAATTTTAGACTTAGGAAATATTTAAAAACTGACTAATAATCTAATTAAGTCATCTCTAGGCAGAATTTCCATAAATGATTTCTGGGTTTTGGAAATCTCATGTATTCTAGCCTCTCCACAAAATTTCAAGGCTAGAACACATCCAATGCTACAAAAACTAACTCCCCCTCTTAGCGAGGAATGTGTTTAGTACTGTTGCACCTCCGGTAGCACTATGCTTCTGCACCATCTCTTGTCATGCTGCTGATGTCTGCCTATTGCTGCCCACCAACCACTGCGCAACTCCGATATGCGTTGCATCTGTGTTGTTGTTGAACTGCTACCAACACTGCATCTGCACTGCAACTCTGTTTTATCTATTGTTGCTGCAACTGCAACATCTACAACAGAAAAACATCCAAAATACTGAACCAATTGTGCTCAGTATGATGCATCTTTCACCTAAGTCATGACTGCTACTAGTATCTGCATTGTCATTAAAGGATCTGCGTTGTTGCTGACTCTACACTGCTACCAACTCTACATTGTGCTCCGTAGCGTCTAACAGCTACAAGTCACTGCAACTGTCACTCTGGCATCTGACTGCATCAACTGCCACTGGTCCATCCTACTACTGAATATTGTGGGCTCCCGTAGCAAGGTACTAATTCAAGAGGTGGACCTCCTAAAGAATCCTGCCCATCTGTAGTGCTTTGGGGCTACAAAACGAAGTCACCCCACCTTACTCCTCGAGGGATGTCTGCAAACATGACGAAGTCTTCCTCCATCTTGGAGGACAGCCTATCGATCTCAGCAGAAGCCGCCTGCTGGTCTTGCTTCTCCTCCTTATCCTTCTTCCTAAGAGGACATTGGGAACTATAATGGCCTAGCTCACCACACCTGAAGCACTTGACCTTCGACCGATCCTCCTTCTTCCTACGTTGCTCCTCATGTCCCTGACTGGGACCCTTTGATGCGAAGGCCACATTCTCCTCTTCCTTCACCTACTTCGATCTACTGTTGTTGTTGCCGTTGATGGTGCTCTTCATCAAGTCTCGCCTCAACTCCTGTTGCAAGTCTACCCACATCCTGTCCCATCTTGGCACGGTTTCTTTGCCCAAAATACTTTGGACGAATACCTGCCATTCTTCTTAGACACTGTTGAGAGTTACTCGTACTAGCTCTGTGGCTTGAGGCGTTGATCCTACAGCTGCAAGCTCATTTCAAATCTCCTAAATCCTAGTAAGGAAAGGGTCTATGCGCTCCCCTTTCTACATCCTAGTGCATCTCAGCTTCTCTTCCAAGTACATCTCCCGCTACTCAGAAGATCCCTGGTATAGCATGGAAAGAGTATCCCACATCTCTTTGGTCGTTCGCTTGGCTGCTATGTGTGATACAACATGATCCCGAACACCATCAAGGATTAACCTCTTTGCCTTCGCCATCTCCCTCTTGTATTGCTTCAGAAGATCTGCATCTGTGGGGATTGCTACCACGTTCTCGATATAAGCCTTGAGATCAAACTCATCTAGAAGGAAGGAGATCCTTTCCTTCTAGATAACATAGTTGGAAGTTCCATTCATCCTCTCCTGATCTCGAAGCCCAGCTATGGCCATCTCAACAATAAATGTCGAAAATCTCCTCACTCCTTCTGCTTAGCTATACGCACTCCCTTCTGAAGTGAGAAACTCTTCTCACAACGACTGTTTATTTGCAAGGGAAATCAAACTTCTTGAGACTAGAAGTTCCCTGAGGAAACTTTTTCCTCAGTGTGTGCTCCTCTTCCATGCGACACTAGTTCTACTCTAGCAAATTGCTGCAAGACTATTGCGTCCAACTAGAGATTTTCTCTGCAAAAATATTGGTTGCTCCCTCTGCCTCTATAATTCCTTGATCTGAAGAAATCGAGTTTTTCTATCGCTCTCTCAAAAAAACTGATTTTCCTCAAGAAATACAGCCTCTAGGCTAAGGTGACTATGCTGCCTCTGGGGTTTCGAACTGCTGCTCACACTGAACAACAAAAATCTATCTTTCTTCGCTACTGAGCTCTCCAGCTGATCATCTATGCTCTAATACCATGGGAAAATTTGGCAAACCCCGAATCCTATTATAGCAACTGATATTATTTCTTCTAATTGTTAATTCTACTTAACAATTTATCTGTTGTTTCCTACGAAAAATATCAAAATAAATACACTGCAACCTTCACAAATAAACTGTGGAAGAAAATAAACATTGGAAGAAAATGCTAGCACACACATAAAATAACACAGTTATTTTTGTACAAGTCCTTGGAAAAACCCAACTTGGGAAAACCAGTGTAGCAACTGAGGGATTTAAAATTATGTAGCAGCAAAATAATTTGAGTACAACTAGATGCCAAAACTGGCAATCCTACAGAGAAAAACTGGCAAGAAAAGCTAGTGAGGAAATTCCTCACTCCACAGGCCTGACCTCAGCTCAAAATTGAGCCGTCCAAACTGCCTCTTCGCAGTCACTGCGTCACTCTCACGCAGTCCCTGTGTCACCCAGTTTGGAATAGCTTCTCCTCAAGCCGTCTGATCAGTTGTTGTTTGGGAAACTGACTCTTCTGGCCTTTGGAACCTCTGCCCAGCTTCCAGCACTGAATCCCTGCTTCTCCCCAGCAAATACGAATTTTCCTCTAGAGGCTACTACGTTGCCTCTGCATCAGCCTCTTTGCAAATGCACTCACCGGAACTAGAATGCCTCGTCTGGCTTCATTATCTCTGCCCCTCTCACTGCTTCGGTCTCACTGAATCTCTCTCCGACAACAAACTGTTACTTTGGAAATCAATTTCCCAGTAAAATCGAGCTACTCAAGTGTATTTTCTCCAAGCCCCATCAATTTCTTCTTATAATTCTTTGTTGAGACTTCAACGACCAAGATTAGATCTTAATCAATGGCTAGCATTAACTTTAAATCGATCCATGTGAGTCTCTAGAACATTCACACCTTGACTTAATTAATTTTGATTAATTAATCATATTCCCTAAGTTTATACTTAGGAAATATTTAAAAACTGACTAATAATCTAATTAAGTCATCTCTAGGCGGAATTTCCAGAAATGATTTATGGGTTTTGGAGATTTCATGTATTCTAGCCTCTCCACAAAATTTCAAGGCTAGAACACATCTGATGCTACAAAAATTAACAATGAAACAACTCTTCAATATTGAATATAAGCATACATACCTCATTTTCCTTTGGTTCATCCAAACTTCCTGCAACAAATTCCTTGATTGAAAGATCTTAAATCCCTTGATCTGCTTCACCCTTTATGTCATTAGACCATCATCCCATGAATTCCACAATTTTTGGAATTCTTGATGAAACACTTGCTTCCTTTCTTGATCGGTGAATCTTTTGATGAAAATTACCTCAGAGAATCTTGAGGATCTAGAGTATCCCTATCTAGCATATGTTTCCTCTTTAATTGATGTATGATGAGTCTTGTCTTGGATGACTTTTTCCTTTTTCCCGTAAGTGCTACTCATGCTTCTATAGGTACCTGAGACATATATCCTTCCATAGTTTACTGCCATATATTTCAATTTTTGATCATGCTACTCTACGATGATGTCATGAGCTCTTGCTTCTAATGCTTCTATGATGCATCCTATCATGCTCTTCTAATGATTCCTATCATGATAGTTATACTTTACAACGAGAGAACTTTAAAACAGGAACTTTAAAAGAACTAGGTGAGGAAGACTATCTCAATCATAGAAGAGATCTTTCACTTCCTCTTTCTTGGACTTCTTCTTTTCAGCTCCCTCCACTTCCTCGGTGATATGGCCTTCTTCTCTTCCTCTTTTGTTATTGTCCTTCTTGATCTTAGGACAATCTCTCCTATAGTGCCCATATTCATGACACCCATAGCATTGAATCTTAGACGTTTTCTTCTTTTTCTGAGGACCAAACTTTCCAAATTTTCCCTTTCTTTTTGTCTTATCCTTGATTTTGCTCACCTGATCCCATATCAGATTTTGCCTTTATCCTGGATTCTTCAATCTTGCATAAAGACAACAATTCATGGAATGGAGTAGCTTCTTTCTTCCCATAAATACATGAAGTAAAGTTACCCCATTCCTCTGGTAGTGCATTTAGTACTACTATAGTCATTTCTCTATCAGACATGACTTCTCCCAGATCTTGAAGTTGATCCTTGATTTCAGATATCCTCATAAAGTATGAGGCTATTCCTTCTTCTTTTGACATCTTCAGCTTGTAGAGTTCTTGCCCTAATGAGATGACTTCTCCAACAGTGCCTACAAAATACAACTCTACCAATTTGTCATAGATTTCTTTTGAAGTTTCGAGTTTAGATACATATGGGATGAGGGAATCCTTGATGGATTCTATGAGAATCTGTTGAGCCCTAACTTCCCCTTTCATATATTTTGCAAGAGCTTGAGCATCTTCCTTTCCTGGTTTAGTGATTGATCCTTTGACATATTCCATAACCTCGTTTTCAATGAGAATTAGATATGTCCTTTTCTTCCATGCAAGATAGTTTGAAGTCCAAACCAATTTTTTGCTTTCCTTGTAAAAAGACATTTTGATAGAGATTCAGAAGTGGACATAAATATACTTACTTGATAGTATGCTCCTTCTCCTTGATGCTTTCTTGATGTTGATGCTGATATAGAAAAATAGAAGACTTCTCCTTGATGAAGATAGTTTTCTTTAATAATGATCCTTTATCCCACAGAGAGGGAGATCCCTTTGGATCCTTTGATGGTGGAGTCTTTGTTGATGAAGATCAATGATGACTTCCTGAAGGTGTCTTTCAATGGGAAGAACCTTGCTTCAATGAGAGGAAACCTGCCTTATAGCCTTTTGAAGATGATGACAATGCCCTTTGATCTAACCTTCTATGGATACTTCGACTCCTTCGGTGATGAATGAGTGTAGATCCCAGAAATGCTTCTAGGGTTTTGACTTTGTCCAAGATGACGATATGATCTTTGTCCTTGAAGTGCTTCTCTTGGATGTATATGCTTCGGGCTACATTGCTTTGTAGATCGCTTCAACTTGTTGAGGGTCTTTGTGGTTTTGTGATGATGACTAGAAGATTATAAAACTTTTGATGGTGCAAACTTCTTCTTCGACCTAGGGTTTGATCTTCGATGTAGAGCTCGACTTCACTTTGATATCCTTCAATTTGTTTTGGTGTCTTTCTCGAGATTGGATCCTTGAGTGTCCCTTGATAAGATGCCCTTCCTTGACTTTGTCACCTTAGCTTTGATACCATGTTGAGAAATCTAGGGCATCAAAGTTAAGTGATTTCTCTTCTATTAATAACTGCTTGTGAATGTTTTTTGCTACAGATTAGGATCTTCTTTTACTTATATTATTATAGTGTTATTCTTCATCAAACAATTACCAATGCATAAACCATAAAGAGACAAGAGACACAAAATATAGGCTATCATCTAGGGCCAAAACCTCTCCCACTTGAGAGGAAAACCCGAACAAATTCTTCTTCTTATAGAGACTTCAATTGACAAATACCAAGACCAAGACCCTTGACCTATTTTCCACTCCAAGACCAGGATACAAAGCCTCCTTGATGAGATTCTTCTTGAAATAGTCAAACTATGCTTCTTTCTCCTTCTCGACTACTCTTCAGAATTTTGGCTTCCTTGACATTGCTTCAGACCTGCAACTCTTTTCGACCTTAATTCATAAACCCTAACTCATGCATATAACCTTTTCTTATGCCTTGATTTCCTTCGCTTTAGTAGGAGGTCTCTTTCTTGGTGACTCAGCTTGTAATACACCCTTGCTTCCTCCTTGACTTGACCTTCTAATGGGGCTGTAACACTTCGGCCTTTTTAGCAATATAGATAGTTCCTTTTTTCACGCGTGACGAATCAAGCTGACCCAAAAGACAGATCCAAAATGATGCCAAAGACTTCGCGCTTCTTCCCTTTTCTTCACTGATGATTAGGCTCCTTTCTAAGTGACCTTTGCACCTTTTGATTTCAGACTTGCTTCTCCGAAATTGTGTATCCTGAAATGAGGCCGAGCTACCTATTTATAGTCATTGGAGCCTCCATAATGAATCAACATGAACTAGGGGTGAGCCGACGTGTCCTTTTGATAGATTTCATTATTCTTTTGAAGCCGACTTGAAGGAGGTTTCTTTGCCTGGTCTTGGAGGGCCTTCTTATACATTTAATGACTCATACACAAATGTAACATGCCCAAGAAGGGTTCTTCATACATGACATTGACTCAATTTGACTTTTATGACTATATGACAAAACCTAAAGGTTCACAATGGGAACCTTCACTAAAATAAAATTCCTTGATCATGAAACCCATGATTCAAGTATTACAAAATAATTTTATTTTCTTCTTTTCATTAATTACATAGAATCACAATTACACATGTCATTATGAAGATTGAACCTAGTTACACTTTTCAACACACTCCACTCTACACTTGTCCCTCCTCATCTAATTCGAGCTCCCTCATCAAGGATTATGTGGGTATTGCCACTTGGTAAATTCGAATTGCATGGATGGGCATTGGAATTCTCATCATTTTGCCTTGGCATTGTCTCCCACACTCTTATTTATATGAGCTTTGTGCTCTCACTTTGTATTCGATTATTGTGCTTGCGAAGTGTTGCTACTTTGTACACTTTCAAATATCAAAAAAGACTTTGGGGTTTCATTCATGAGAAGTTCTTCCTTCTTGAAGTATAATATGATCTTGTGTTGATTAATTGTACTTATTTTCCTTCTATATGTGCTAATTATTTCATGCTTCCATATACTTTGAGGATATGTATAGATGTAGAGCTATCTTGCGTCAATACATGATTTAGAAATTGTGCTCTAGATTTAGATAGTCCTAGTAGATTTCAAATAAATCTCTAGGTCTCTTTTTCATTGCATATTTTTAAATCTATATGTGGAGCTAATCTCTTTATTGAATTTTGTAGAGAGTAAATTCCTAGTTGGATCAACGATCGAGCATGAGGGAAGTCTTTGGAGAGATCAAGCCACTCTTGTTATGCTCTTGAAGAAACTCTCATTTGTTCTTTAAGCCCCATAGTCTAATGTTACACATTGTATTGCAGGGGTGTTAGTCATAGCTTGTATACAAGCCAAGTTACTTTCAAATTTAAAATCATTTCTTTTAAAAAATATTGTGCTTCATTGAGATATTATTTTGCTATTTTAGAGCTAAACTATGGCTAAGCAAAGAGGAGAGTTTACTCATACTCTTTAGCATAGCCTTCGTAGATTATATTGTATATATATTTCATTTTCTTGATTGATTCTTTTAACTAACTTTTGATTTATTTTGCAGCCATACTAACTCATTTTGTGCCAGCTTGAAGGAGCATTCATTTGAGACATCTAACACACTTTTTGCAGGACCTATTGGCATAGTATTTGCAACCCTCTTTGTGACTATTCACAATTCTTTTTGTGGTTGTTTGCAGCCTTATTTGTTGCTGTCCAAAAGGTCATAAAGGCTGTCATTTATCTCAAGCAAAATTGTTAGTTTTGGGCAACTAGTTCCAAACTCCATGTTGCATTGCTCATATGATGATGATGATATTTTTGTTGGATTCCTCTTTCAGAAAGGTGCAAGATTGATTTAAAGATCATCTTGTTTGGATGAGCAGAACTTATACCTTGAATTTTATTTTCCACATGTGCAAATTGCCAAGGTCCGCCAGAATTGTAATGTAGGCTCAAAAGCCCAATAGATGTGTCACACACCCTCATTGATGGATATCAATAGGAGAGAGATGATGCTCATTTCATCATCATCTCATCACACACATTCTTCCTCTTTTGATTGGTTCGTACAGCCTTTAGAGGCTTCTCTCTCTCCTACATGGAAATATAAATGCCGAAAATGGATGCGATGCCGGAAATATGGATGCTGGAAATGGATGCCGAAAATCTGGATGAGGGATCCTTTTCTTGACTTGCGTTCACTGTTTTGGGAGTTGTCTTTTGAGGTGTGTGTGACACTTGAGGAAGGCTGATATTGTATGTTGGAAGAACTAGTTTGACCAACAAAAGTCCCGTTGACTGCTGTAACAAACATTTCTCTCTATATTTGCTAGACAAGAAGAATTACAAATTCTGATATATTATTTGGCTTGTCTTCTGTTGATCTATTATTACGTTCTATCAGCATTTTACTTTCATGTTTACGTGATTGCTAATCTGAATTGAGCCTATAAGAAAGATTGAAGTAAATTGCATTAAGCATAGAACATAACATGGTTATCTAAATTTAACATGGTATCAGAGCTAAAGTGAAGACAAAGCCCAAGCTAGTGTGAAAAGCAATCACCAAAGAAGTTGTCTTACTAAGGACAAATGGCCTCCTCAACCTACAAGTGTTTCAAGACTGATGATAAACTAACTGATAAGTCTAATTATCATGCCTGGAAGATGTCTTTGGATTTGGTATTGGAAGATCAAGAAGTCATGGATTATGTGAAGGGGAAGATAAATGAGTCTCCATCAAATGCATCGGTTGCCACAAAGATGAAGTATAGAAAAAGGGAAGTCAAGGTGAAGATTATCATCAGGGATTCTATTAATAAGCACTTGGTTGCTTATATCTCCGAGCTGGGCACATACAAAGAGATGTATGATAAGTTGGTTAGCATTTTCAGGGCTAGAAATGCTAATCAAGTTCTCTTCTTCAAGAACAAGTTGAAGAATATCAAAAAGGGCAAAGAAGAATCCATCCAATCTTATTTTATGAGGCCCACAGAAATTATGAATGATCTCTTAGCTATTGGAGAAGAAATAGTTGATCGAGAGCTCGTTCTCATTGCTCTTGGAGGACTCCCCCGTGATTGGTATGTATTCAATACTACTATTCTTAATAATAATGTGATTCCTGATTTTGATGAATTGTTGACGAGATGCACTCAAGAGGAGAAAAGGATGACG
Organism: Pinus albicaulis; assembly: GCA_034641835.2. Lineage (NCBI taxonomy): Eukaryota > Viridiplantae > Streptophyta > Pinopsida > Pinales > Pinaceae > Pinus > Pinus albicaulis. The sequence goes on along the minus strand of CM076569.1, from coordinate 56,433,489 downwards.
GAGAGAGACCATCCCTCTAATGGGAATGGAGGTGACCCTACTGCCTTTACCGCTCATGCAAAGAAGAGGTACAATGGTGGTCCAAGAAATCAAAACCATGGAAGAGCGGGTCCCAAAGGAAGAAAAGGAAGATGTTACACTTGTAACAAGTTTGGTCACTATGCAAGAGAGTGCCCCAATAGAAGGGACTCTCGTAGAGATGATGACAACAACAACAACTTCAAGGGGAATAGAAATCAAAGGAGCAACAGGTTCAAAGGAAAGAGGAAGGCCCCCTCTGATCGAAGTGGTAATGGTCAACCTTTCAAGAGGTCAAGAAATTCCAGGTATGATGAATCAAATGTTGTTGATAATAAGAGAAATGAATATATTCTTATATCTGCCCTCTCTGCTACATCTCCTCTCGACAACTTGGATGTATGATTGATTGATAGTGGTGCTTCAAGGCATCTCACTAGATATAAAGAAGCTCTCCTTGATTTGATTGAGAAGGATACTAATTTGGAGATTATCCTTGAAGACAATGCCACCTGTCCCGTGAAAGAGATAGGGACTGTGACCCTTCATCTAACTCAAGGTCAAGTCCTCCACTTGCAAGATGTGTTGTATGTACCTAATTTAAAGAAGAAACTTGTGTCCATTTCGGCAATGGAAGACAAAGGTTTCAAGGTGGCATTCATCGATGGAAAGGTACGCATTTCGAAGAAGAACTTCAATGAGGCTCTTACTATTGGTTCTAGAGTTGATACACTTTATCAGGTTGGAGGAAGTCCGTTGGGGGCCATGACATGTGACACGACTCTTCAAACCGAGCTATGGCACCAAAGGTTTGCACACCTTCATTTCAAGGCCCTTCCTGAAGCAAGGAAGGTGGTGACAGGGATGCCCAAGTTCAAAGATGAACATGAAGGTGTTTGTCAGGGTTGTGCCAAAGGAAAGCACACAAGGGGACCATTCCCCTCAAGTGTCACGAAGATATTTGATATTTCGCAATGGGTACATTCTGATTTATCTGGTATGATGCCCGTAACATCCTTGGGAGGATGTTTATATTACATCACTTTTATAGATGACTTCCCCCACAAGACTTGGATATACTTCTTGAAGAAGAAGGATGAAGCATTCAAGTGGTTTTGTACCTTCAAGGCCTTGGTTGAAAATCAAACAAGGAAGAAGATCAAAATTTTGAGGACAGATAATGGAACTGAGTATGAGTCAAATGAATTCAATGACTATTGCAGGGAAGCTAGCATTAAGAGGGAAACCACCACTATGTATACTCCCGAACAAAATGGTGTTGTTGAAAGGAAGAATAGAACCATTGTGGAAGTTGCCCATGCCATGCTTTATGACCAAGGTCTTCCGAAGTTTCTATGGGGAGAAGCTGCCAACACCGTTGTGCACGTTCAAAATAGATCCCCACATTCTGCATTGGACTCCAAAACTCCCAAAGAAATCTTCTCTGCTAAGAAACCTGATGTTTCTCACTTTAGAGTTTTTGGAAGTCCCATTTATTTTCATGTGTCGAAAGAAAAGAGAAGCAAGCTAGATGCTTCCGGGAAGAAGGGAATGTTTGTGGGCTATAGCGAAACCTCGAAGGCATATAAAAATCTATGTGCCTAGTCAAAGAGAAGTGAAGATATGCCATGATGTCACCTTCGATGAAGATGTTGCCCTCAAGAAAGTTAGGAATCTTCCTAGCTCAAAGAAAGACAAAGAAAAAGAAGAAGAAGCAGGGAAGCAGGAAGAACTGAAGGATTAACCAATGCCCGATGTTGAAGGTCTGATGGATCCTATTGATCCACCTCCTTCAAATAAAAGGAGACCCTCATGACTTAGGCTCACTCTCCAAGATGTCGAGAGACACATTGCTTCGAGAGGAACATTCCGTGAAAGCAAGAAGTCGAATAGGTAAAAAGCGTACCTAGCAGCCATGAGCATTATTGTAAAATCCGAGCCTAGATCATTTGAAGAAGTCGTAAAGCATCAAGTTTGGAAGGATGCTATGCACAAGGAATATGAATCTATCATGAAGAATGATGTCTGGGATGTGATCTGAAGACCGAAGGACAAATCTATAGTCACCTCAAAATGGCTCTACAAGATCAAGCATGGAGCCGATGGAAGTGTTGAAAAGTACAAGGCAAGATTTGTTGCCCATGGCTTCTCTCAAAAGGAAGGCATAGATTATGATGATAAATTTGCACCTGTTACACCACCATCCGATGGATTATTCCCCTTGCTGCAACGCAAGGAAGGAGTCTCCATCAGATGGATGTGAAGACTGCTTTCTTACATGGTTCACTCAAGGAAGAGGTTTATGTGGAGCAACCTATGGGGTTCGAAGTCCAAGATAGAGATACACATGTATGCAGGTTGAAGAAAGCCCTCTATGGGTTAAAGCAAGCCCCCAGGGCTTGGTATGAGAGGATTGATAGCTACTTGATGAAGTTGGGCTTCACTCGAAGTGGTGTTGATCCAAACCTTTATTTTAAGGTTGATAAAGAAAGGCCTCTCAGTCTGGTTCTATATGTGGACGACATCTTCCTGATAGATGCTGACCCTCTTATTCATCAATGTCAGAGGGAGCTAACTTCTGAGTTCGAGATGGAGGACCTAGGATTGATGCACTATTTCCTAGGGTTGGAAGTCTAGCAAAAGCCAGGTGAGGTTTTCCTTTCTCAAGGAAAATTTGTTGTGAAGTTGTTGGAGAGATTTGGGATGGTGGATTGTAAGTCTGTGTCAACACCGATGGAACTCAACTTTTAGAAGTTGTGTGGAAGCACGGCTGGACCCGAGTTGGGAAATCCCACCGAGTATCGACAACTCGTGGGGGCCTTGATGTTCTTAGGGAACTCATGTCTGGACATATGTTTTACAATATATGGTCGACCCTCATCACATTCACTAGATTGGTGCCAAGAATCTATTGAAATATCTTCGGGGCACAATCACTCATGGGCAAGTGTAATATTCCTAATTAGTAACAGCTAATTGGAATATTTGATTTTTGTATAGTTTGCCGACTATAGTTAATTAATAAATAAAAGTGAGAAAAGGGGGGCTAACTCACTTAAATAAAATAAAGTGTTTCCCTAGTAGATGCAACGTTATAACTTAAGGGGGAGCCTTGGAGGTCCACACCACGTATGAGAGGAGGCTCACGTAGCCTCTAAAAGCTTCTGCGCAGGCCCATGAGGAGCACGTGGGAGAGAGAGGGACCAAGTAGGGTTTTGAGGAGGGCCAGCGTTATAAAAGGAGGGAGAGCTATCTCATTTGGGCATTATTGATATTGTTGATGAAATTGAGCTAGACTTCTGTCTACTTGAGCACGCTGGCTGTTTAGTCGGTCTGTAGCACTGTTTAGTGCGACTGAGTGTCTCCGGTCGGAGATCTCACCCTTGGCCCGGGGGGACTTCGAGTGCCTGCTCGAGCAAGGTTTTTCTTTAGTCTTTAGCAGGAGATTTGCAGGTGTTTTGTTAGGAGTTTTGCTGAGGAGCTGAGCTTCATTGGGTGACTGCGTAGTCCTTGGAGGGAGGACGCAGTTTGAGTTGGAGCTGTTCAGTGGTAGAGATTTCTGCAGGAGATTCAGGCCTATTCCGGTGTGGAGGTTCAGCGTTTATCATTTGGTGAGTTTCCTGAGGAGTTGTGGCCCCATTTCAATCTATTTCAGTTGGTGTCTGTGCAGTTCTTGGAGGGACAACGTTTTTCTAGGAGGAGGGTTTCTGGGGGTGATTTTCGGAGGTGGTCCGTTTTGTATATGGTTTCTGGGTTTTGTCCGGGGTGGTGAGTTCAGGTGGTCTGCCGATTTTCAGCTCATTCCGGCAAGGGGATCATCCCCTAGCTTCAGTTCATTCCCGCAGCAGCAGTTTACGGCAGTTTCTTCCAGCAGCTGGGATGCAGTTTCTTGTAGCAGCCATTTCCTGTTTTTCTGAGAGGGTTCTTCACTTGCCTTGAGCAAGGATAGGTGCATTTATTCTTATTATCCATTGTATCTCATTATATTCTCAGATTAATAAAATGGCTTAGCATTTCCGGCATTTTTATGTGTATTTGCTTTATGTTCTATTTTTGGCATTTCCTATATTGTCGTATGCTTGTATTGCTGTCTATTTCCCTTTCGGGATATTACAGTGGTATCAGAGCATAATTCTGGCTCAGCCTGTGGTCTATGACATCGGGAAAGAGATCATACAAAGGTTTGCTGGAATTTTGGAGAGCAATAGCAGTTGCAGTATCAAAAACGAAATTGGAAAAAGGGCCAAAATATAAATGGTCAAATTTTGAAGGTTGGAATTAGAAGAAACGTTTTCTGGGTTTTTCTGGGTTTTGGGCAAGGATCACCTTCCCAAATTCCTAGAATTTTCTGAGTAGTTTCCAGTGGGTAAATCGAAGGTCGAAGTTAAGCAGTAGTATGGTTTTGGAGCAGCAGTGCCATTTCATGGGGAGCCTGTAGACACATAGCAGAAAGAGCCGATGGCAGGTGATGATGATGAGAGGAGATTTAGAGAGGCGCTCCTCCAAATGCAGGATCTGTCACAGAGATTCACTGCGCTGGAGGTTAGGCAGCGGGAAACCCCAAGGGGATTTCGGATTGGTGAGGGATCAGGCACATCCCACCATTTGCCGGAGCATGATGCCACTCAACATATGGCATCACATACACCCACACGTTCTACCATGCCCACTTTTCTGGATGAAGACACAGAGGCAGGAGCACAGCAGGAGCCAGAGCCTGGCCACATGGGTGATTATTTCGCTGAGTATCAGGCATATGGGCCGGAGCTCAGAGATCTTATCTCATTCAGAGATTTTGTTCAGCTCCAGCGGGATAGTAGACCTCACAACTTTCGCAGAGGGAACATGCGCTCACATGATGGGGGCTTACAGCGCACAGTGGACAAATTCCATCTACCGACATTTGACGGGTCATCCAGGCGCTCAGAAAAAGCTTGGGTGGATAAGTTGGATACCTCTTTCCAGCTTGACCGAGTATCGGAGAGGGAAACCATTAAAATGGTTACCTCGCACTTGGAGGATGAGGGCACACAGGATTGCAGGGAGTCTGAGGTTACACCTAGTGTGACACAGGATTCACCCTCATTGGAGACCTCCTCGGCCGTGTCGGTTGATGTGATAGTGGAGAAGGTAGAGCCTACCCCAGTAGAGCCATCCATTGAGGTGATGACCGGAGTCGCGCCCGAGTCTTCGGGTGGTAGCAGCACACAGATGGGTGCAGTGTCAGGAGATGTATCCACCTTCGATGAGGTACTAGCAGGTACAGAGGTATTGGATGATGGTCGCAGACAGCGGTATCATCGGCTTCGGACGGACCTTCGAGTTTTGAGAGAGAAGGCCACGTCAGTACGGGAGGCCATTTTGTTGCAGAACCAGGAGCTGGAGGGTATGAGAGTGACTTGTGCCAAGTCGGCGGCCAAGTTGGCCCGCATTGGGGAACAACTGGATTCCCTGATGGTACAACCCGAGGGCACATTGCAGCGTCAGATCATTCCCCTTCAGGCATGCATGGATGGGACTAGCAGGGTTGTTGGGTCATCTCTTCCCATTGGAGAGAGAGAGGCAGAGCCACCTAGTCAGATCTCATATGTTGACTTGGATAGCGGTATGAGACGATCAGAGTTGCACAGGGTACGACATCCACATGTTGAGGTTGGATGGCGAGAGATTTTGAGTTGGTACTCGGTGGAGCGGGCTATGGAGATAGTGATGGATCCGAGTGTAGCTCAGCAGGATTTTCTATGCATGGGGAATACAAGAACCCCAGATTGGCATTGGGATCCAGGTGGGATCACCTATCGTTTCCCAGGCAAGTCGGTTGACTATGTCTTGGAGAGTACAGTTGGCCTAGTAGTAGAGCATGTGCAGTTTCGGTCAGCTCCAGTGGCCAACCAGTTTATGGGCAGACTCCCTAGGTTGTCTTCGCATGACATTCATACACGGGATCACGGGGTGGTCAGCACACCTTGGCAGGAGCTTGTCGGAGGAGGTGGCATTGGCAGGCCACCAGATGGCACCTTGTATGGGGCCAAGGATTCTTCACCTTTGTGTGGGGCACAGAGGACGCAACGAAGCCGAGCAGTGGTGGTAACACTACTGACACACAGGGAGATTCACTTCTCGGACCCCTTGAGGAGGATTTGGAGTGATGATCCTTTCGTCGGCAGGTATAGTGATACGACGGTGGAGACGATGTTACCGATTGGTGGTAGTCCGACATGTAGGGGCACAGCTCTAGGTCATCACATCCAGGGATGTGTGGGAGCCTCTAACATTGAGCGGTGGATTGCCGGTGGACATGGAGTAGCATGGTGGTGTACCATAGTGTGTGGGACTGCATTATGGAGTAGGAGTATCCTACATCACATTGAGAGCATGCGGAGAGTGACCGATGCCTGGACACAGTCAGGGCACGAGATGGTACAGGGTGCTACAGCAGTAGCACATGGTATCCAGCAGTATACCAAGGTATGCCTCAGTGTGCAGTGGCATGTTGAGGAGTATATGGATGATCAGTGGTATGCGAGGGCATACGGTGCTGCACAGCAGGGTCTTAGAGCATTGCTTCCAGAGAGACTCATGGACAGGGACATCGGGCTTACCTTTGGTAGTAGTTCACCCAGGATCGATGGAGAGACAAAGGAGCGATACTTGGCGGTATCTGTGGGGACTCACACACCTGACTCGCTTCGACATCACTCACAGTACACTAGGCGAGAGACTTCTCAGCAGTGGCACTGGGTTGGTGTGCTAGTTGACAGCCACAGGTCGGGGGATGAGATGATCCTTTGCAGAGGTGGTGCATCAGTCATCACTGAGCCTACGCTTGGGGAGCAGGTCATGAGGGAGACATGCATCACTTTTCCCTCACGGCATGTCGAGAACATGCATGGGCAGAGGATACTGGGTACAGCAGAGGTAACATCCCAGTATGTGTTTGGGCTCCAGACACTGTATCGACACGTTATCGAGAGGATGGGTGGCATGTTCGATGCAGATGAGATGGCGGAGGTAGAACAGGAGGGCATTCCTTCTGTATACCAGGGTGAGGACTCTTTTTCATATGAGTCCATAGGATCAGTTGAGGACGCTTCTGGGGAGCGAGAGCAGTCATGCATAGATGGTGACAGTAGACTGGAGCTACATTCTAGTGTCCAAGGTGAGCAGTCACGGGACTCTGCGGGAGATACTCTGGGTGAAGAGTCACTTGTGACAATTCAGCTAGAGCAGCAGGTGATGGAGCCTGAGTCGACAGAGGAGGACACTACTTACATCGGGCATGATATTCCTTTGAGAGAGAGCCAGATGGGTGCCCACATTGAGTCGATGAGGGATATGCGGCTAACATTGGGGTCAGCCATCGAGGTGGGACAGTCATATGCACTGACATCGAGTACAGTGACAGCAGCTGCAGGCCCATATTCTCTAGAGGTTTTGGAGGTCGATGGGATTGTTCTGCAGGGGACCAGTAGATAGCGGGAGCATGACATTCTTGATCAAGAGTGGGAGGAGTTGTTGGATATGGTGGAGCATCCATCTGTGGGTCGACACAGGGAAGAGACGCAGATAGGTGCACACACAGTCAGCAGAGCTGCAGTGTTTTTAGTGTGTAGCACTTTCCAGGAGTACATCGATGGAGCTTGCAGCATATCTTGCCCACTTTGGCCCATTATAGAGAGAGGGGCTTCCTTCTACAGGCAGCTTTCACTGGCAGACAGGGCAGAGCAGTGGGAGTTGATTACGAGCTGGCGACAGCACTCCCGGCATGTTCCATATGCAGTTGTTATCGCTACATCAAATTCTTCTTCCATGATGGACTGGCGGGAGGTCATGAGTTGGTACCCTCTTGATGTTATGGTATTCTTCGGAGGGAGCACAGTGGAGCAGGAGCCCATGGACATAGCACATGTTATAGATTCCAGCTGGCAGGGGGACACGGGTCATCATTTCTTTAGCACCCCATCCCGATTTCAGGGGAGTAGGATCAGCATGGGATTGAGTCAGGACTTGGACTGGAGAGAGGTGAGGAGTTTGTATGCAGTTGGTGGGGCAGTATATGCAGTTACAGGTGTAGTACAGCATGAGCCTGGGATCATTGATGCCAGTTGGTGGTCTTCACCCCTGAGAGCATCAGTTATAGCTAGAGATAGTGCGCAGCCTGAGCCGTGGGACTTGGGCGATGATTGGCCCTGGTGGCATTGTGAGCTGAGAGGACTGTTGGTCAGTGAGAGATCAGTTTGGGATCCTGGCATTGAAAGGACCCTTCATGTCAGGGTGATGCAGAGGCCAGAGAGAGTTCAGTGGCACATCTGGGACCCAGGCACATTTTGCAGTGTTAGTGGGGAGCATCGGCTAGAGAGGAGGCTTGTTCAGGCATTGTTGGAGGACAAGCAGTTTTTGCCGGATGAGGATGCCACTTGGGAGAGCGAGGAGATTTTGCAGCATCCATCACTTTAGTTGCTTGAGGACAAGCAACATTTTGCCGGGGGAGACTGTAATATTCCTAATTAGCACCGCTAATTGGAATATTTGATTTTTGTATAGTTTTGCCGCCTATAGTTAATTAATAAATAAAAGTGAGAAAAGGGGGGCTAACTCACTTAAATAAAATAAAGTGTTTCCCTAGTAGATGCAACGTTATAACTTAACGGGGAGCCTTGGGGGTCCACACCACGTATGAGAGGAGGCTCACGTAGCCTCTAGAAGCTTCTGCGCAGGCCCATGAGGAGCACGTGGGAGAGAGAGGGACCACGTAGGGTTTTGAGGAGGGCCAGCGTTATAAAAGGAGGGAGAGCTATCTCATTTGGGCATTATGGATATTGTTGATGATATTGAGCTAGACTTCTGTCTACTTGAGCACGCTGGCTGTTTAGTCGGTCTGCAGCACTGTTTAGTGCGACTGAGTGTCTCCGGTCGGAGATCTCACCCTTGGCCTCGGGGGACTTTGAGTGCCTGCTCGGGCAAGGTTTTTCTTCAGTCTTTAGCAGGAGATTTGCAGGTGTTTTGTTGGGAGTTTTGTTGAGGAGCTGAGCTTCATTGGGTGACTGCGCAGTCCTTGGAGGGAGGACGCAGTTTGAGTTGGAGCTGTTCAGTGGTAGAGATTTCTGCAGGAGATTCAGGCCTATTCCGGTGTGGAGGTTCAACGTTTATCATTTGGTGAGTTTTCTGAGGAGTTGTGGCCCCATTTCAGTCTATTTCAGTTGGTGTCTGCGCTGGTCCTGGAGGGACAGCGTTTTTCTAGGAGGAGGGTTTCTGGGGTGATTTTCGGAGGTGGTCCATTTTGTATATGGTTTCTGGGTTTTGTTCGGGGTGGTGAGTTCAGGTGATCTGCCGATTTTCAGCTCATTCCGGCAAGGGGATCAGCCCCTATTTTGGCCGTTATCTCCAAGAAATGTTAGCTTTTTACTTAGCTTTTCCAGTACTGATGCGCTTGTAGCAAATTATTTCCTCGTTTTTTGTTTTTCGAGAGGGTTCTTCAACTTGCCTCGAGCAAGGATAGGTGCATTTATTCCGATTATCCATCAGATTCATTATATCTCGTGATTAATAAAATGGCTTTAAGATTTCCGTATTTTTATGTGTATTTGCTTTATGTTCTATTTTTGGCATTTCCTATATTGTTCGTATGCTTGTATTACTATTTCATTCTCTTTCTGGATATTACACTAAGATACACCGACGGAGTATGAGGCTCCGTGGATATACTGATGTCGATTGGGCAAGCAGAGTGGTGGATTGTAAGAGCACATCTAGATGTTTCTTCACCTTAGGTTCTGCTTCAATATCTTGGATGAGAAGGAAGCAAAAATCGGTTGCTTTGAGCACCGCTAAGGCCGAATACATTGCAGCAAGTATGGCCTGTTGTGAAGCTATTTGGTTGAGAAAGCTCTTTAGTGAGCTGTTTGGGCATGTGTTGGATATCACCGTTATCCTTTGCGATAACCAAAGTGGGATTCGTCTTTCAAAGAATCCCATGTTCCACGACTGTTCCAAGCATATTGATATTAGGTACCACTTTGTCCGAGACATGGTACAACGAGGCGTCGTAAGGCTCTGTTTCACAGTAATTTGTCACCATGCTCATTTTCCCGTCCCTAATCCTAAAATGCCTTGTGACAGATCTTGTGCAATGTTTTCACCATCATGAAACATGTTAACATATCCCCTTAAAGATACAAAGAAGACTGCCTTGGAAGATTACTGAAGAAACTTGGCCAAATTCCTAGTTTCCTGTGTCAGCGCCCTTCCTCGTGCCATGACCGCGTTGATGTCCTTTTCACAGTTCTGGCTTAACCTTGTAAGCGCCTTAATTTCTTGGAAAACTGTGTTGATCCCCTTTCTGGCAGTGCTTCCTCAAATGGAGGAGAAGCTTCGACCTCTAAAAGCTCAAGGGCGGCGAGTTGGTTGTTAAACGGTGGTGATAAGGTCAAACTCTATGATTTTAGAGCCTTGACCTCATCCATGGGGGTACATCCCTTAGAAAGTGGGCCTTCCTCCTGCTTTCATGGGCTCCCAACCTCTTCTCCCTTTCCATAAATTCACATCCCTCATTCCCCTAAGTTTAGAGCTTGGTTGATCATTGTCAGACTCGTCTGAACTCTCATCCCTTTGCATGCTAGCATTGTGATAAAGCTTAAGTGTTCGGGAGAAGGAATGCTTTTGAGCTTGGTGAAGGACTCAGAATTTCATCAAAGGACGCCTCCAACATCAAGGCCTAGGTCGTCAGCTCTCCTTTTGTATTTATCAATAATAACTTTAAATGTTTATGCAAATATTCTGGTACTCATTGATCTGTTAGATAGCTAATGTTTACATTTATTATGTATTGTATTACATTTGTTGTTGTCTCTTGATCATCCGCAGGTATTCGCGTGCCATTAGTAGCAGGGAGCGAGCCTACAAGGATCGTGGATCGAGGTCACCATCAACGGATTCAAGCGTAACGTCTGGAAAAAGGTATTTATGTCTCTTTCCTAATTGCATCGTAAATATTAGTTAAGAGAGCTTTGCATTAGAAAGAATCTCATGTTGCTAGACCCACTCTAGGGCTAGAGAGATCACCTTAATCCGCAGAGGGGATTTATCTTGACAACAAAACTGGCGACTCCACTGGGGAACTTAGCCTCTTAGTCCTCCTTCCCTAAATTGATCTTGGATCAGTTTCACTGATTTTTGAAATTCAAATCTGCTTAGGCCTCTATTAGCTTGTGTAAGGATTGATAGTCACTTCATTGTGTCAGGTCTTGTGTTTGTGTGAGATTCTTTTTATTTTTTCCTTGTTTTTAGTGACCAATGCGCTTTCTGTTTGCACAGTAGTGCTGGCAGCGCTATTCTATATAGTACAATCGCGTTGATTTGCCTTTCAACACCCTTTTGCTTAGCACAGAATCGTTGATCTCAGACCTAGGAAAATTTGAGTTTCCATTTTGATTTTCCAGTGTGCCCTGGCCCTTGAAGGGAGTCTGTGAGATCTCAGTGATCTCCTTGCTGTGTGTTTGACTTACTTGTCTTCTCTGAGCAAGTCTTTTTTGTCTCTTTGATTTGTTGGTAAGTTTAGGAATTCTTCACCATTTCAAACACCCTTTGTCGCATTGTTCTTGCCTTGTTTCGAAGTGCATTGTTGTATGCTCTGATCATCTTTGCATCTCTGATCTTCCCTTCAGTTTAATGTCAAACATAAGATCACAAATTGTTTGGCGCACAAATCTATAAGAGTGTGTTTTTTGTCTAAATTCAAAAGAAATTGGAAGTGATTTTCATTTTAGCTTTGATTTAGATTATCTTTATCATTTTAAGATGTGTGAAAAGCATTTCATTCGTGCATTCAAAGCGATATTTGTTGTGTTCGATTGAAAGAAAAGTGAAAGCATTTGCATTTCTTCTTTCGTTCATTTGTTTTGCTTTTGATTACATTTCAAAGTGAAAAACAAACAAATTATCTTTTGTGCATCTTAGTGAAAAGAAGAGCATTTTCATTTTTCAATAAGTTGCATTTGTTTGGGAGAATTGAATTCGATTGAAAAGCATTGCATTTCGTAACTTTGGACTACTTTGGGGGGCATTATTGTTGCTGCATTGATTGCATTTTTACTTGTCTCTCTTCCCTAAATAGCTTAGGATTCATCGAAATAGAAAGCTTTCTTTTTTGCATTTAGTCTACACTATAAGGATTCAGGTGACAATCGTTTTGAGCCTTGAAACTGAAACTTTAATCAAGATCAACTTAAAATGAACCCAATTTACCTTAAGGAGGATTGGAACTAACGAGAATATTTAGTGGTCTAGGCTAGAGACGTGTTCCGGCATCATTAAACGTAGGAGTTGTCGCTAACGGTCTGCGTTACAACCCGAGGGTGATATCCCATCCCATGTATGGAAGTATATTGATGTATGATAAGTATATTTGGGGCGCTCTCATCGAACGGTTATGCATTAGACAACACTACTATGGACTGAACTCCCACGTACCGTCGCGTATATTTGGAGAGATAACACTAGGTTGCAAGCCTGCCATAGGTAACCGAGTCGGCCACCTTGTAAACGTGATACACCGAACACAACATTCAGGGAGATTGGTTGTCGTACGTTAATTCCTTGGTCATTTTCCTATCATTTATCACCAAGGTGTATATTGCAGTTCATGGATACTTGGTAAACCTTTATGCCTAGCACACCCTTTTTATTTGTTTTTTGTTAAATCTAAAAATAACTACCCACGAAAACATCTCACCTGTGAAGTTTCTCCAGCCTCATTATTGCTTGGTAAATTGTGAATTTGTTCACCTCCTTTTTTGATCTTCTTTTGAAAGGTCACCGTCGATGAATCACAATATTCGCCCATTCCCTCCTCTAGCGGATCTCAAGAACCTCCTCCTGAGGTCCCTCAGTTTCCGGTTGGACCCCTTGAAGCACAAGGTAAGGAACTTGGAATTGTCATCAGTGTTCAACCCATATCATCTCGACCACTGCTTGACGATTCTCCTAGGACGATGCCGAAAGACTCTGAGCCGGAAAGCCCCAAACCATCTGCTCAGTTCTCGGTCTTTTCTCAAAATCCGCTCTTTGATCCGATTGTGGTCTCGCCTCAGCAACCTTATAGCGCTTTTGATCAACTCAGAATCCCCTTTCGCACTTCTCCAGTAGCGTCTCGCTCAACTGTCCGTTGATTGTTTCCTAACGAAATGGCATCCAATGCTGATGATGTTCCATTCGTGAGCGCTCCTCAAAGCACTCTTCACGAAACCTCTAGCTCTTATATCCCGGAAGCCGCTTCATCGATGTTTCCCTTTGAGGATGAGCTGTTCGGATCCACACCTCATGATTTAGGTAGTGGGACCGAAATACCTTCCAGTCATGTTGCGTCCACGCTCCCGCCTGGTTATACCTCTTTGGGAAACCTTATTTCTAGAGCTTCCGATGGTACACCTTTATTTCCAGATCTCGTTTGGTCAACGGGTATTCCTCCGTCTTCCGGCTCATTCTTTTCGAATGAGGTCGTTGTGTCTCAACCTGTTGTTCAACCTATGGTCACCATTGGTCAAATGACCATTTTGATTGGATCCCCTGTCCCCTATTCGCCATCTACGAATACTACAGTTCCACCACTGAGTGGGCAATCCATGGTTTCGTTCGTGCTTAGGGGGAACTCTAACCCTCTTATGTACCTCCCCTGTTGGGTGGGGGGCAGCCGAGTTCTGGGTCTATTCCTGGGGCAGCACAACCTCATGTTCAATATTCTCAAGTTCATCAGCAATCGAACGTATCGTATTCTTATTTTCAGCAACTTAACATCCCTTATGTTCAACGGTCGAACGTACAATATCAGTATGTTCCTCAACCGAACGTATCTCAATAGTACGTCCAACAGCCCTAGCCTTCGGTGAGTGTTGTTGCGACTAATCCTCAGTTTGGTTCTTACACCCAAGCTGGTCCAAATCTCCTTCTGGGTCAATCTGGTCCTTTCCCCAATCAGTCTAATACTCAATACCAACCATTTTCTCAAGGTCAGAACCAACAACCCTAGTCTGGGCCTCAGCCTAGTGCTTCACATCAGCAGATTCCTCAGTACCAGCAGGCCCAATCAGGGCCTCAGGCTAGACCCTATGTTCAGCAAGGACCATAGGCTGGACCCTATGTTCAACAGGGACCTCAGAATGGACCTCATGTTCAGCAAGGACCTCAGACTGGACCTCATGTTCAGCAGGGACCTTATCCTAGATCCTACGTCCAGCAAGGTCCGCAACCTCAATTCCCACTGGGGTCTTATCAACAACCCTAGCAAGGTCCCTGCCAGCTATCTGCAGCAAGGTCCTTACCAGCCATGGGGGCAATATATGTATCCAGGACAGAATCCGTATCAATCAGGTTGGAACCCCCGACCTTTTTTGCCTCATCATCCGCCCTTGCCATTCCTGGCTACATTGGAATTGTCAGATGTGTCAAAGCTCACAAATGACCCCATCCAGCATCAGTTGCATTGGCAGCCAATTCCAACTAAGATTCCAAAAGATTGTCCAAAGTTCGAAGGCAAATCTGGGGAAGACCCCCAAACCCATGCTATGACATACCATTTGTGGTGTTCCTCTAATTCTTGGGTCGACGATTCTATTTGTCTTCGTCTTTTCCAGCGTACTTTGACCGGTACTGCGGCCAAGTGGTATATTGAGCTCCCTCGAGGAATTTTCTTTGATTTCAATTCATTGGCTATGGCTTTCCTCACTCATTTCCAGCTACCTGTCTGGTATGAAACCAACACCCATCTTCTCACTTTGCTGAAGCAGTCAACTGCTATGCATATTTCGGATCATATCCATGAATGGCGGCATCGTTGTCGCCTTATCAAATTTGAGATCCCCAATCAGTCGTTGACTGAATGATTTACGAAATCATTCGTTCTCAGGATTGCTAAAGATCTTGCCATGGGTGGGTGTGTCACAAAAGAGGAAGTCATTGCTAGAGCTCAATACCTCAATTTGGTTTATTCTCAGCCTGAGACTCTATATGAGTTATTACCTGACGTGCCGCGACCTTCGACTGATCCTGCATCATCTCAGTCTCTTGTTACACCTTCGGTGGATGGTGTCATTGGGACAATGGCTCATACTAATAGTAGTGCGCCTAAAACTTCTTCGAAGTCTAAATCCACGGCTGTCGCTGCACCCCCTACTCCTGCCAATAACCAGAAGAATCTTGGTGAAACCTCAAAGGTAAATGCTGTTCAATCTACCACAGTAGATAAATCCTCGAAAGGTAAGAAAAATGGTATAGGCAAGTCTAAATCCGAAAACCATAAACAAGATTCAAAGAAGTCATCTACTGACAATTCTTCAACACGTAAACCCAAATATCCTTGTCTGATATGTGGTGACGATCATTACACCAAGGATTGTCCTCGGGGTGCTGAAGTTGCCTGTCTTCTGAAGGGCGCATCCGAGACTTCGGCCGTTTTGAAAGAACCTTTCCCTTCTCAGCAAATGCAAATGGTAGATCAAGCTCAATCGTCTGGTAACTCTCAGGTTTTCAAGGCTGGAACGCAATATGTTGCCACTACCACGAGAATGAAAGATTATCCCAATCCATCCAAGGCTCCTGTGGAATCAGAAGTTACACATCACCCTTCCTCTTCTGCGCCCCCTACCTCTGGTCCTCTCCAGATTGAGAGACCAAGTAGTGACTCCATCATCCGACCACCCCCAAAAGGTGTTCTTCGGAAATCGTCTTATAATCCGAATGCGAAAGCAACACAACACTACAATATTGTAGAAGATCTGGCTCAAGCGCCTTCGGCGATGTCAGCTTTGGAGGTTCTTCAGTCGTGCCCATCACAACGGAAGGCACTGCTCTTCGCTATTGGAGGGATTGATCCTGTAGATTCTAATCTAATTACTTTCGATCTCGAGAATTTCTTTCCTCGCCTCCCATCTCAGGTATCTTTTCTGATTCAAGTTACCATTGTGGGAAAGAACATTCCTTGGATTATCATTAATGAAGGCGCTTCGACCTACATCATGTCTGCGAATGCTAGAAAGCCATCGGCTCTCCCCCATTGAATCAATCCCCGAATACCTTAGAAGCTTTCGATGGTAGAGGTTCTCGATTGTACGGTATTCTCAAGGCATTGCCCATCCTGTTGGAGGGGAAAATGGTAACCATGGACGTTGAAGTGGTAGATGCCAACTTGAACTATAATCTCCTTCTTGGACGTAGTTGGACAAACGCTATGGTTTGCATGGTCTCCAACCTTTTTCACATCCTCCGTTTCCCTCATCAAGGGAAGATAGTGACTGTCGATCAGTTGGCGTTTTTCCCCTCTGATTCTTCAGCAGGAAACATTATGTATGTTGAGAAGATCGCTACTCCTTATGAGAACATCGGGGGGGGGGGGGGGGGGGCTCTATTCAAAGTCTTGTCCCTTATGGGAGTTGTTCCGCTTCCACCTCTGAATGTCGCCTCCGTCAATATGATTTTGTCTAGTCACGATCCATGGATTATTTCCCATCCCGACCAACTCGAGAGTTTTGGTGATGCTATGCCTCCAAGCCCAGCTGAGAAAATGTATAAAAGTATTCTCACGGCTTTTGAGGCTGCATCCGAAACCAACACTCATTTGGTTTCCTCTGGACACTTATGCGCAGTCTCCCTGGCTTGGTTCTTGGGACTCTGATGATCCCTTGAATGAGACTTTCCCCACCGACGAGAGTATCGTGGAGGTGATGTCTCTCGAAGAAACTCCGTGGGATGATGGACATCATCGTTCCTCATTTCTCCCAATCCCAGGTGACATCTCTGCCTGTCTGGGATTCCATGCTTCGTCGGTACCAACTGACCCACTTCAAAATCCAACTTTGATTCATGAAGTGTTGTCCGAAAGGAACATGGGAAATATCACTCCGACCATTCCGATCAACATCTCTGTTAAACCAGGGATTGTCGAGAATATTCATATCAGTGCATCTTGTTCTCCCGATGAGATCAATATCTATACTGAGCTTTTTTAGGAATTTCGCGATGTCTTCGCATGGTCATACGAAGAAATTCCCGGCATTGATCCGAGTATCGTCATGCACGAAATTCCCACCTATCCAGATTCAAAGCCCGTTCATCAACGATTTCATCCTATGCAACCGAGAAAGGCTGCTATCATAAAGAGTGAAGTTGAAAAACTTCTTAAAGCTGGTTTTATTTACCCTATACCATTGACAGATTCGGTGTTGAATATTGTTCATGTCAATAAGAAGCAAGGAACCATTCGAGTTTGCGTTGATTATCGTGATATCTATCGAGCCTGTCCTAAGGACAATTACCGCACTCCTTTTATCGACCAAATCATTGATGAATGTGCTGGGGGTGAGATTTCTTCCTTTATGGATGGTTTCTCTAGCTATAACCAGATTAACATTGCTCCAACTGATCAACACAACTGCGTTTATCTGTCCATGGGGGACATTTACCTATAAAAAGCTCCCTTTTGGCTTGAAGAATGTCGGGGCCACCTTCCAATGAGCTATGTCGTATGCTTTTCATGACATCAAGCACATAGTTTAGCCATATCTCGACGATCTTCCTACTCATTCTGCGAAACGTCGAGATCACCTGGAACACCTTAGAGCTATCTTCCTGCACTGCCGACACTATAATATTAGGTTGAATCCTCATAAGTGTGTCTTCTGCATCGAATGCGGTCGGCTCCTGGGTTTCATGGTGTCCAAAGAAGGCATCCGCATTGATCCTCTTAAAGTCGAGGCAATCATCAATTTGCCTCCTCCTTTTGTTCATCAACTGCAGAGTTTACAGGGGAAAGCCAATTTCCTCCGCCGCTTCGTACTGAATTACGCTTAGCTTGCCAAAGGCTTTACGCACTTATTGAGAAAGGGAATCCCGTTCTTATGCAATGAAATTGCTCAGAGCTCTTTCGATGCATTGAAATGAGCCCTCATTACTCTCCGCTAATGCATCCTCCCAATTATCACCGCGATTACTGCCTGTATTTGGCTGCCGTCGCCGACAACACTATTAGTATGGTGCTGGTTTAGGACGATGATGATGGTCAAGAGCATGTATTGTACTACTTGAGCCACAATCTCCTTGATACTAAGACCCATTATGCTCATGTAGAGACTCGCACTGGTTGTTGTCCATGTTTAACGTTTCCGTCACTACATTCTCGTGTGCAAAACTTTGGTGACTTCTGATTGCAACCCCAAGACTTACATTCTCACACTTCAGTTGCTTGGGGGAAAGGACTCGAAATGGATCGTCATCCTTTAAGAGTTCAACTTAGAATTCACTGCTGCTAAGTCTAAGAAATCCCTGGTCTTTGTTGAGTTGATCTGTGGTCTTCCCACCGCGGAGATCTCACTCCTCTTGATGAGTCCATCCCCGATGAGACCCTTTCTCATTAGTACTCTTGATCCATGGTATGGAGACATCATTGTCTATCTCCAGACCCATACTTTTCGGCTAGAGCTATCGCACTATGAGCGACGACGGATTCACTACCAGTCCCAACCTTACAGTATCGTTGGAGACACCCTCTATCGCATTGGTATTGACTCTGTCCTCCGTCGATGTTTAACTCTTGAGGAAACTAAGAAAGCTCTCAATGACTGCCACTCTGTGGCTTATGGTGGTCACATGTCTGGTTACGCTACCGCTCAAAAGATCCTTTGCACAAGGCATTTTTGGCCGTCTATTTTTAAAGACTGCATTATCACAGTATGAAAATGCCATGATTGCCAAATCTACTCTCGGAAAGAGCACGCCCCACCCTCACCCTTGCACACAATTGCGACCATCGGACCTTTTGCGAAATGGGGCATAGATTTTATGACCTGTAACCCTCGCTCGGTCGGGGGGTATGGTTATATCATCGTTATCGTCAATTATTTCACTAAATGGGCCGAAGTGATCCCTACATACGATAATGAAGGTCTAACTGCTCGATTTGGTGTCCCGAAAGCGATTGTCACTAATCATGGCTCTCATTTTCGTAATCATATGATGACAAAGCTCGTTGCTCACTTGGGGTTACGTCACGATAACTCCACCTCTTATTATCCACAGGCCAATGGTCAGGTTGAGGCTGTCATCAAATTCTTGGTGATTATGCTTGTTGGAAATACTGAGAGGGGGGTGAATCAGTATTTCTTTTCAATTGTTATTTTTACTAGTTAAGATCACTTATAATTAGAACACAAAATGAATAATGATAGTATATATTATAGTGTTGTGAATAAAAATTATATGAAATGGGGGGTTGTTGTAGAGGACAACACAACCCTAGATGAAGACACCAATCTTTAGTCTCCCAGGCTCCAACCTTGTCAGTTTGAGGCACCAACCTCTAGGGCTCCAACCTGGTTTCTTGAGGACTCCTATCCACCAAGGCTCCAACCCTATCTTCCAAGGCACCAACCTTGTCTCTATGAGGCTCCAACCTCTTGGGCCTCAACCCTCAGCTTCACTTCGTCAAGATGTGTTTGGTTATACTTCACGGCTCCCAATGTCTTCTTCAACAAGCCTTGTCAATCTTCAGTTATGCCTTCACTTTGTCTCCATATCACATCATCAATGACAACCTTGTTCTTTTAGAAGGTGTCGCCATTGTTCTTCATGGCACCCAACCAAAGATCTCAAAATCACCTCATGATGATATCATGGTCTTCTATGATCTTCACAAATCTTCAATGTGTCTTCAATGAGCAGCCCTAGTTCAACACCTTCTCTAAGCCTCTTCAAGGGCCTTTTCAAGATCTTCTCACAAGGGCCCAACAAGGTATTTCTCCACAATCTTCAAGATGTCTTCAAAGTACTCCAAGATGTCTTCAAGATGCTTCACTATGTTGCACCAGGTCTGCTTCAGAACCTAATCTTCACGATCTTCAAGGAATGTCTTCAAACCCAAAGCACCATTCAACTTCATCTTATGTTCTACTAATTCCAAAACACTGTTTGATTGTCCAGTATTGGTCTCCACCACTGTTACACAACTCCAACACTTCAACAATAGTCAGAGAAGAATCACACTCTGAGGTATGTATTCATCATATTCTGAAGGTAGAAGGTCCTCCACAATCTGAGCTACGAAGTCCACCAACAATCCGAGCAATTCTAAGCATAAGCTGTAAGCACTGTAGTACTGGTCAAGAAGTCTGACCCACTCCAAAAGGAACCAAATCCGAGCCTCTATCCAAGAATGATAATACACAGTCACTGTAAAAAAGTTTCTGAGCCAATACACAATCCAATTTTGTAGTAAATATCACCAAGAAATCACTGTAATCACAGTCCGAGCTAGGGAGGTCACAACACTGTATTATATCCACTTTAATTCCAAATCTGAAGTGTGCCCAGACAGAAATCTGAATTTCAATACATAATGCAGGTCTGAGCTGCAGTAGGTCTGCAATAATACAGAGGGTCCTCAGAAAATTACAGTGCGGTTTGATGAGGTTTTTAAGCCCAAACAGAACTTCAAAATTGCTCCATCTTCTTCGCTGTCCTCCTTACTGTCTACCACTGAATTATACACGTCAGATCGATTTTTTTTATGACTGAAATGGATGAGCGTAGCTATATATATATATATATATATATATATATATATATATATAGTTGTTTGTCCCTATGAAAAGACACGTCACCTGATGAGGCGACCAGCCTACACAAGTCGGCTCAAGTCGGCTATGACAGAAAACTAATTTTTTCATCTTAAAAAATTAATTTCTCTCAGTCTAGAAGGAGTTAGAGGGCGAGTAATAGCTCATTGGAAAGGGAAAAATATGCTCTATCAGCTGATGTCAATTTCATCCTTAGGTGAGGTCATCTTCCCATCAAGATATTTATTTTTCTTTGTGGCTGTTCTTAAATTTTTAGTTCAGACCATATGACTACTTTGGAATCTTTTGTGCAGTCCTTGATAATTTATGGATAAGGATATAGGGACAGAATTTAAGGGCTTTTCCATAAGAGCTTCAAAGTAGTCTTCCAACTATCATCCATATCAACAAATGTGTTATCATGAGGTCGGCTTTTCCATAAGAGCTTCAAAGTAGTCTTCCAACTATCATCCATATCAACAAATGTGTTATCATGAGGTCTTCCAACTATGTCATCATATGTCATCAAGTATAGTGTAGTTATTCATGTCATCATAGGCACATGATAGGCACTTAGGATTTACATCAATCTTTAGGGCATTATGAGCATCAGGAGTAAGGATGCCATAATATGCATGAGGTTATGGCATCTTCATGGTTAGCTGAGGACATCTAGGGCATTATGATCATTAGATATTTAGGACAACAATTTTTCCTAAGTGGCATGACATCTCCATTAATAGCATCTTTAAAACCTAGGGATTGCATGAGGTATTGACATTACAAGAATATTTGTCATCTCGACTAATGCCATATTGATATCAATGACAACCTTGACTAACAATCTCCCCCATTGTCATTGATGGCAATAAACTTGTCCTTCCAATATTCTCTCCACCTTTGACATCAATGGCAAACGGGGTACCCAAGTACTCCCCTTGTCAAGCTACTTCTTTTCTCATCAATAGCAGTTCTTCATAGGTATGTCACTCCCCCTATCATGGTGCTCTTCCTTCTGGCAATGTGGTCCATGATAGACGTGTCTACATTTCTTCATGTAATGAACCAACTCCCCCTGTCTGCATAAACTCCTCTACCTCAAGAAAGATTACTTGCTTAGTGATCAAATGGAAGAGATCCTCAATAATAGTCCACCGGATGAGTAAGGGATCATATTCTTCAATGGAGTTGCTCCCAATAGATGATCTATCAAAGGATGATCGTGCAAGTGTGACTCATCACGGTTTTCATAGGGCCCATTCACGGATAGCCTCCGCAAGAATGGTCAAGAATCACAAGCTCCCCCTAACAGTATGCAAGTCTTCTTGTTGGCAGAAATTCATCATCAGACCTTGTAATATCATCTATGTCAAAGTTGTCTTCATCAAATCAACAACATGTGTTGTTGGCTGGAGTGTTCAAGAGACTTTCGAATCCAATTTGCTTCCTTCTCCATACTTGTGTAACTTTCTTCTCTGGCTTGGTTGTCATGGTTTTAGGGACCCAAGTCAAGTTACAATCACATGCCATATGTCCAATGTTATGGCAATTGAAGCACTCCATCTTGTTCATGAATGAGTAATCATGACTTCTTCTTGCAAAATTACTTCTAGAAGATTGACGTGGACCACTATATTTGTCTTTGTGATATGCCCTACAATCCTTTGCCATGTGCCCAAAATTTGTACAAGAATAGTAATAACCAAAAAATGTACTTTTGTACCTGGAGGATGGATATTGCCTTGATATACTTCCAAAGTTATTTTGTCTTGGGATCTTTTGATGATATCCATTGCTTCTTGCATTCTTGACCCCATCTACAACTATTCTTGGAATATGATTTCTTCCAATGTCATCTTGACTCTTTTTTTTGCTGGAACTGAGAGCATCAACATTTCTTCCTAGCTACCTCACATCCTTGTATTTTGAAGCATTATCATTCTTGCTTAAGGGTTCACCTGCATAGCCAAGCCCTGATTTATCAAGGGGGGGTCTTTGATGACTTATGATGTCATCTAGGGTTTGAGAACTCTTCAAGTTCTTATTCAGCAATTCAACTTCCTTTTTAAGAGAGAATTTCTCCTTTCAATATTTCACAATCTTCATCTTTCATGACTAGTTGCTTCTTCATTTCTTCCATCATCCTTGTTGCTTCGTGTGCTTCGTTTTTAAGGGAGATGATATTTGATGTAATTATGAGGACTTCTTCATTCTCCTTTGCTAGACTGCTCTCCATTTCTTCTTTTATTCTTGTAGCTTCACATGTTTCAGCCTTGAGAAGATTGATGTCTGATTTTAGTTGGAAGATTTCTTCATCCTTTTCTTCTAGTTGAGATTTAAGAGAGGCGACCTCTTCCTTGTATTGACCAATCTCTGCTTCAAGATTGTTCAAGTTCTTAAGTCTTTGTTCAAGGTGGCTTGAAAAAGTTTCTTCATTTTTCTTTTCCTTATCCAATTGATTTGTCATAGATATGACTTCTTCATGATGCTTTCTTTTGTTTTGATGAAATTCCTCTTTAAGTTTGGCGAGCTCCTCATCTCTTTTTTGTACTTGAAGTTTGACAAAGTCAACTTCCTTCCTTGTCTTGTCTTGGTTACCATCTTGTGCTTTCTTCTTAAGTTCCTCATTTTCCTTCTTCAAACTATTAATCTCTTCCATGGAAGCCATAAGTTTTTTCAGGAGATCTTCTTCAAAGTCTTCTTTGTTCTCTTCATCTTCTAGGGCTTCTTTAGCCTTGTTGTCATCTCTCTTATCTTCAGCTTCCTTGATGGATTCTGGACTTCTTTCTTGTTTTCCATCATCTTCTTGACTAGAGATCATTGTCAATACTCCTTTTGAATGAAGATCATGAAGTTTGTCCCATATGACTTTTGCTAATGAACATTTTTCAAGATTGGCCTTCATAGAATTTGGTAACCCATTCAAAATTGTCTCCATTGCTTTTGTGTTGTACTCCTTGGATTCTTCGTCCATCGTGTCATTAGTAATCACAGATTTCCAAAATTCAATTCCTTGAGTCTTCAAGAAATTCCTCATTCTTGCCTCCCATATATCAAAATTTCCATTGAACAATGGAGCCTTCGCAAATTGATTGACTTCAATTTCAATGGTTGAGGAAGACACATCTTTAGGAGGATTGTAGACTTTCTTCCTTGGCTTTGCCATTTGTGTTCTAATGATCAACATCAAGCTGTTAGGCTTTGAGTGAAGGTACTCGCTCTAATACCAATTGTTGGAAATACTGAGAGGGGGGTGAATCAGTATTTCTTTTCAATTGTTATTTTTACCAGTTAAGATCACTTATAATTAGAACACAAAATGAACAATGAGTATAAATACTTTTATTAATTTCTTCTTTATAATAAATCAAGTACAATATATGTATAGGGCTCCAACCCTAGATGAAGACACCAATCTTCAGTCTCCCAGGCACCAACCTCTAGGGCTCCAACCCTATCTCTGGTACAAGCTCCAACCTGGTTTCTTGAGGACTCCTATCCACCAAGGCTCCAACCCTATCTTCCAAGACACCAACCTTTTGTCTATGAGGCTCCAAACTCTTGGGCCTCAACCCTCAGCTTCACTTCGTCAAGATGTGTTTGGTTATACTTCACGGCTCCCAATGTCTTCTTCAACAAGCCTTGTCAATCTTCAATTATGCCTTCACTTTGTCTCCATATTACATCATCAATGACAACCTTGTTCTTTTAGAAGGTGTCGCCATTGTTCTTCATGGTACCCAACCAAAGATCTCAAAATCACCTCATGATGATATCATGGTCTTCTATGATCTTCACAAATCTTCAATGTGTCTTCAATGAGCAGCCCTAGTTCAACACCTTCTCTAAGCCTCTTCAAGGGCCTTTTCAAGATCTTCTCACAAGGGCCCAACAAGGTATTTCTCCACAATCTTCAAAATGTCTTCAAAGTACTCCAAGATGTCTTCAAGATTCTTCACTATGTTGCACCAGGTCTGCTCCAGAACCTAATCTTCACGATCTTCAAGGAATGTCTTCAAACCCAAAGCACTGTTCAACTTCATCTTATGTTCTACTAATTCCAAAACAATGCTTGATTGTCCAGTATTGGTCTCCACCACTGTTACACAACTCCAACACTTCAACAATAGTCAGAGAAGAATCACACTCTGAGGTATGTATTCATCATATTCTGAAGGTAGAAGGTCCTCCACAATCTGAGCTAAGAAGTCCACCAACAATCCGAGCAATTCTAAGCATAAGCTGTAAGCACTGTAGTACTAGTCAAGAAGTCTGACCCACTCCAAAAGGAACCAAATCCGAGCCTCTATCCAAGAATGATAATACACAGTCACTGTAAAAAAGTTTCTGAGCCAATACACAATCCAATTCTGTAGTAAATATCACCAAGAAATCACTGTAATCACAGTTCAAGCTAGGGAGGTCACAACACTGTATTATATCCACTTTAATTCCAGATCTGAAGTGTGCCTAGACAGAAATCCGAATTTCAATACATAATGCAGGTCTGAGCTTCAGCAATACTGCAGGTCCGAACTGCAGTAGGTCTGCAATAATACAGAGGGTCCTCAGAAAATTACAGTGCGGTTTGATGAGGTTTTTAAGCCCAAACAGAACTTCAAAATTGCTCCATCTTCTTCGCTGTACTCCTTATTGTCTCCCACTGAATTATACACATCAGATCAATTTTTTTTTTTATGACTGAAATGGATGAGCATAGCTATATATAAATATAGTTGTTTTTCCATATGAAGAGACACGTCACCTGGTGAGGAGACCAGCCTACACAAGTCGGCTCAAGTCGGCTATGACAGAAAACTAATTAATTTCATCTTAAAAAATTAATTTCTCTCAGTCTAGAAGGAGTTAGAGGGCGAGTAATAGCTCATTAGAAAGGGAAAAATATGCTCTATCAGCTGATGTCAATTTCATCCTTAGGTGAGGTCATCTTCCCATCAAGATATTTATTTTTCTTTGTGGCTGTTCTTAAATTTTTAGTTCAGACCATATGACTACTTTGGAATCTTTTGTGCAGTCCTTGATTCTTTATGGATAAGGATATAGGGACAGAATTTAAGGGCTTTTCCATAAGAGCTTCAAAGTAGTCTTCCAACTATCATCCATATCATCAAATGTGTTATCATGAGGTCTTCCAACTATGTCATCACATGTCATCAAGTATAGTGTAGTTATTCATGTCATCATAGGCACATGATAGGCACTTAGGATTTACATCAATCTTTAGGGCATTATGAGCATCAGGAGTAAGGATGCCATAATATGCATGAGGTTATGGCATCTTCATGGTTAGCTGAGGACATCTAGGGCATTATGATCATTAGGTATTTAGGACAACAATTTTTCTAAGTGGCATGACATCTCCATTAATAGCATCTTTAAAACCTAGGGATTGCATGAGGTATTGACATTACAATAATATTTGTCATCTTGACTAATGCCATATTGACATTAATGACAACCTTGACTAACAATGCTTCAACGCACCATTGGGAAGCACAAACGAGACTGGCACCTCATGCTTTTCTTAGCTCTGTGGGCATACCGAACCTATGCTAAGACTGCCACTGGATTCACACCATTCCAATTGGTGTACAGTCTAGAGGCCACACTCCCGATCGAGTGTGAGATTCCTTCTTTGAAGCTAGCCATCAAACTACTTATGTTGTACCTCGAGCGTCTCGATGAGAGCCGAAGGCTTGCTGCTTTAGTTCTTGAAGCACAAAAACGATGAGTTAAGGTTCAATATGACAAATCTGTCACCCCCCTTGTTTTCTCTAAAGGTGACTTGGTCTTGCTTTATGACCAAGCCCATGATAAGTTGGGAGTAGGAAAGCTCGAGCCAATGTGGCATGGGCCCTATATCATTCAATGTGTATTGGAGCGAGGAGCCTAGGAGCTAGCAGATTACGAAGGCAATCCATTCGCTAAGCCCCGAAGTGGGCTCTATCTAAAAAAATATTACACTTAATCATAAATGTGATACTTTGTACATTAGTGTGCTTTGAGTTTCTTTTTGGTGTGATTGTTTGCCTTGCAGACATGTTTCCTCTGCTCACCTTGTGTTCCACTTGGTTTGGAGATATCTTCGAATCATTACGTTGGTTTTGCTAATGGCGCTTGCCGTAGCACACAGAACCTGTCCTCCACAGCATGGGCACTCTTTGCTCCTAACGGCGAGTTGATTAATTTAAAAGGTATTTGTTTGGGTCAAACAACTAACAATATTGCCGAGTATAGTGCGGTGATCGAACTATTATCGAATGCCATTGATCTTGGGATTAGAGATTTGGTTGTTAAGTTAGACTCACAACTCATTGTGTTACAATTAAATGGTCATTACTCTGTGTGCAATCCTCAAATTTTGCGTATGTATTTGCGCGTTAGATTATTGTAAAGACATTTTGATTTTATCATATATCAACATCTTCCAAGACGTTCAAATACATTAGCAAACCATGTATTAGAAAGACATTTGCGCAATATGTAAACTCAAGACATCATCATGATACACAAGTAGCCGTAGAAACATGCATATGTATATATAAATACATCGGTCTGTCAAGTGTGTTATATCCAAAATCTCAAAAAATGTGTGTTTTGTTACAAAATTGGCTCTCTGAGCCTACATCAGTACAAAAATGTAAAAATTAGGGTTGTTATCCGCCCACATGGTGCTCATGGTAGCAGGTGACTGCTCGAATCACTTGCCAGAGTAATCGACGCAGTCTGCTCGGAACTCCGACTATATGCCTCTGAAGGCGTAGAGGAATCTCATCAAACGTAGCATACTCTGGAATGCCTCTTGTAAGGCCAACCAGGTTCCGCTCCAGCTTAGCTAGTGTATCTGCTCCCTCCTCATAAGGAGCATCCTTTGCTGGGCGGCCTACCCTTCGCGCAATCGATGACATGCCTGGAGGTCTCTGAGGACCCATATCTGTAAACACATCATAAGTTTATGTTTCAAAATACATAACAAAAAACATTCAAAAAGTAAAAATGTTAAAAAAGAAATTTTACCTGCATCTGTCCATTATGTGCTTGGTGGAATAGGAAGATCTGGATCTCCTCTGAAGTCGATATCGGCATATGCGTAGTCCTCAACTACGATAAGTTGACGCCGCAACCAACTAAAAAAGGATGTGGGGAAATGCATCTGTTGGCTCCCACCCTGTCGGGGCATAATGTCGCACCATCTCATCAGTCGCGGATCCCTCGGGGTTGGAACATGGATCTCTAGCCATTGGTACTGGAACAAGGGTACTCTCTCTAGAAAGGTCACCAGAAATGACCCATACCTGAATTGTTTCAGTCACCCTGTCTTGCGCTTGTTTAGCTGGCTCTTCATGTTAGCTAGTAACCCCTCACACCAGTGGAACATCGTTGGGGCCAAGTAGTCCATCGCGTATTGGAACTGAGATTTCGTTGCCTCATGCAACGCCTAGGCTCCTACCACTCTCGTAATGCAATGTAGAATCGTGCACATGGGAAGCACTCTGATGGAAGAAATGTCTACCTTCCCGCTCTCTGTTTTTCAAGCCCCAAGACAGTATCACTAGATGAGCATGCTGGTACTCTCACCCCCTGCGCGAGCTCCAAAGAGTTGGATCCTCACCCCTCTCCTGGATAGTCTAGTGATGAAATAGATGTCCATTACATCTAACTCTAACTCTTGGTCTCCAATGACAAACAACTGTAGGTCCATGCCCCATATACTAATCAAGTATTGGAGTAGCTCCAATTGAGCTCTTAGCCCCAGATGTTTGAAAGAATTTGAACAACCCGCAATTGCACAAAACATTGACGCAATTTTGATCCTACAAAGCTTGGTGGTCTTCCACATCATGGCCTCGTTCTTTCCATTCGACAGGCATCTTTGACGAAAGCACTTGCAAAACATGTTCAATTGGCTTGTTAGGAGTTTTCATTGGAGTATTTTTACAAATTAACCGTGGAGTTGGGTGGATTTCTTGTTTTAAAATCCTTCCTGCAGCCAGCGCAGCTGTCCCAATTAATTCAACGCTAGTGGCGCGCTACTCTAACAGGCTAAACGCGACCCCGACAGCTCGAAATCGCATTGGTCGTAGGCGATTTTAAAACTTGAAATTCTCCCCTTAATCTCCCTATTTCTGAAGCAAAATAACAAATGAATGGAATCAAAATGAAAAGGAGGCTTAGAGCTCTTACCTGACGCTGATGGATTGATGAATGGCGTCCTGGATCGATCGCACCATTGATTTGAAATTCAGAGGGAAAATGGACAAAATTCTCTTCTCAAAATAGAAAGGTGAAAATGAACTTGTTTTTTGGTCTATTTATAGATTTTTGAAAAAAAACACCATTATTTTATTATTTTTCCTCGATATTCGTGATGTCTGTTGTTTTTGTGCAGTATAGGACTTCGGCACTGTTGATGATTATTTCCGATGCAAACGAGTTGTATTTTATCTCTTTTTCGGGCTCGTTAAATGTTTACGAAAAAGGAACCCTCTGGAGTCAACTTTCAGTGCTTTTCTGACTCTCGAAAAATGACTCTTTTCTGACTCTCGTTAAAGAGAATGAATTGACTTGATCTCAGTATACGTTTACCCCTTTTTTGAGTTGAGATTCACTATTTACAAAAAAGGAATACCTTGATCGAACATTGTCAAGAGATTCTCTCGGATATTGTTTTCTGTCTTTTTCGGATTCGAGAGACAACTTACGAAAAGGGACATGATGGAGTTTCCTTTTTGTTTCTTTTCAAACTCCTTAAACATGAAAATTTACTGAGTTTCCCTTTCTTTGGACTTCTTCAAGATTAAACAACGAACGACTTGTCACCATGACGAGACCGAGGTCCTCCTTCCTAGGGCTCATTAAACTTACTAGGATGGATTCTTTCGAAGAATGAACTTACACACTCATCATATGTTATCCTCTTCACGCTGGATATAAAAAATAATGAGGTACTCGTTAGCAATAACGGGGGAAAATTGAAAGTGAACGTCCTATGTGTATTTTGGGCAGCTTGTCACTCTTGAACATGACACTCATCTGCAATTCATGTCGGGTTGGGGACATCTTACATTCGTCACTTTGCCTCCTTGGGTTTGGGAAATCCATTTGCCTCTCATTTGATTACCAATTTTGCCAACATAACCTCTGATCCTACTTTAGTCAAATGTTGCCACACTCCGAACTCGTGTCGCCAATATGTTCAAGAGAAGTCTTTTTTGTCAAACATCCTCTGCTTATCTGACCTCCTATGTTACAATCTCGAAGCACTCCTATCATCTTAAGATATCTGTTGTTTCGTGTCTATGATGTGGGAATCATCATGGCTCTCCTTCGATGAATCACTTCTTGTCGGCTTCAGCTCATTATCTGGGAAGGTGATTTAGAAACTTCTGTTTAGTACCTTGGAGTTTGCATGCCTCAATGGCAAGTTATTCGCGTTCGACGACAAGTTCACATCATTGGCCTTTGATCAAATGATTCTGCAAGTGTTCGACTTCAACACATTCATTCACACTTGTAGATTGTGTTATTGTTCCTTGAGGTCCATCGTCATTATTGGTGGTCTCTCTCGTGCTTGTTAACGGCTCTCATCATTGACCGGTAATCAGGTAGTTTCTACCATGTTCGACACCAACACATTTATTCGCATGGCTAGATTCGTACATTGGGTTGATTGAGATCGTGGTGAAGACCCTGGGTCACATCTAATTTTTGGTCCAGGCTGCAAGGAGTTATTGAGTATTCATGATTGTATACTCCTATCTATATGGGTGGTTGTGTCCATACCGCGAGTCCATTTCTATGATCTCTTTAGACGGATGGTTGCGACCATGTCGTGGGTTCATGTGTTATTTGATGCCTACTGCAGCATTATGTGGTTAGGCATATTCATACCAAAGATGTCATATATTGTAAAATGTTTGATTTGGCAGGTTTTCTAGAGGTGGTCTGTGTTCTTTGCCTTGGTTCATAAAGCACTTCAGCCATCACTCCTTGTTCTGCCTTCAAGCTTTAAGGGGCATCTGTTACACAGTAATTTGTCACCATGCTCATTTTCCCGTCCCTGATCCTGAAATGCCCCGTGAAAGATCCTGTGCAATGTTTCCACCATCACGAAATATGTTAACATATCCCCTTGAAGATCCAAAGAAGACTCCCTTGGAAGATTACTTAAGAAACTTGGCCAAATTCCTAGTTTCCTGGGTCAATGCCCTTCCTGGTGCCATGACTGTGCTGATGTCATTTTCATAGTTATGGCTTAGCACTGTCAGCACCCTAATTTCTTGGAAAACCGTATTGATCCCCTTTCTAGCAATGCTTCCTCAAATGGAGGATAAGCTTCGACCTCTAGAAGCTCAAGGGCAACGATTTGGTTGTTAAACGACAGTCATAAGGTCGAGCTCTCTGATTTTAGAGCCTTGATTTCATCCATGAGGGTTCATCCCTTAGAAAGTGGGCCTTCCTCCTCCTTTCATGGGCTCCCAACCTCTTCTCCCTTCCTATAAATTCACATCTCTCATTCCCCCAAGTTTAGAGCTTGGTTGATCATTGTCAGACTCGTCTAAACTCTCATCCCTTTGCATGCTAGCATTGTGATAAAGCCTAAGTGTTTGTGAGAAGGAATTCTTTTGAGCTTGGTGAAGGACTCAGAATTTCATCGAAGGACGCCTCCAACATTAAGGCCTGGGTTGTAAGCTCTCCTTTTGTATTTATCAATAATAACATCTGATGTTTGCTTTCTATATTTGTTTAAATGTTTATGCAAATATTCTGGTAATCCTTGATCTTCTAAATAGGTAATGTTTACATTTATTTTGTATTGTATTACGTTTGTTGTTGTCTCTTGATCATCCGCAGGTATTCGTGTGCCATCAGTAGTAGGGAGTGAGCCTACAAGGATAGTGGATCGAGGTCACCATCAACGGATTCAAGAGTAGCGTTTGGAAAAAGTTATTTATGTCTCTTTCCTCATTGCATTGTAAACATTAGTTAAGAGAGTTTTGCATTAGAAATAATCTCATGTTGCTAAACCCACTCTAGGGCTAAAGAGATCGCCTCTGTCCACAAAGGGGATTTATCTTGACAATAGGCTCGATCACATTGGAGCTTATGAGCAAGTCGCAGATATTCTCATGAAGACCTTAGGGAAGATCAAATTCTTAACCTTCTGTGAGAAGCTTGGTATTGTGGACAGACCCTATTCTGATGGTCCCGCTTAAGTTGGACAATGCGCTCTGGGAGCTCCGGGGGGCTTGGGGATAGCTACATGGAGCTATAAGCAACCACAGGGCTAGGTTCGCCGAACTTTGTTGGTGTGCTTAATCCCCACTGTTATGATATTGAGTTGGTTAACCCTCTCTTTGATCTATGCCCCGCATGCATCCTGCACATGGAGTTTCAGACTCATGGGAAGTACCTCTCATTTGGCCAATGAGGTGGGAAATGTGGATAGAGACCAATAGCATGACCGATGGACGCATCAAGGATTGTCGTACTCTCTATGTCTAGGATGGGATGTGTCCAACCACTTGATCTAGGACCAAGTCTAGATGAG
This sequence comes from Pinus albicaulis, assembly GCA_034641835.2. Lineage (NCBI taxonomy): Eukaryota > Viridiplantae > Streptophyta > Pinopsida > Pinales > Pinaceae > Pinus > Pinus albicaulis. The sequence goes on along the minus strand of CM076569.1, from coordinate 56,401,302 downwards.
GTTCTTACCTCTAAACTGACTTCGGGTCAGTAAACTAACTTCGGGTTAGTATGTGACTCTCTTGAGTTCCATTGTGGTTTTAATGGCTAAGCTGACTTCAGGTCAACAGTGTGATGTCTTTGTGACTCACTCTCGTTGTGCGAAGAAGAGCCAACAAAGCATGTTACAACAAGATGACGCAAGAGTGCATGATGATGGATGCTTGTACACTATGGTACTGGATGACAGGATGGCATAGGTGGACAAATGGAGTTCTCCCTATTTGAGAGGGAGTATTAATTTTGGGCAACTAAGTCCAAACTCCATGTTGCATTGCTCATATGATGATGATGATATTTTTGTTGGATTCCTCTTTCAGAGAGGTGCAAGATTGATCTAAAGATCATCTTGTTTGGATGAGCAGAACTTATATTTTGAATTTATTTTCCACACATGTGCAAATTGTCAAGGTCAGCCAGAATTGCACTGTAGGCTCACAAGCCCAATAGATGTGTCACATACCCTCATTGATGGATATAAATAGGAGAGAGATGATGCTCATTTCATCATCGTCTCATCACACACATTCTTCCTCTTCTGATTGGTTCGTACAGCCTTTAGAGGCTTCTCTCTCTCCCACGTGGAAATCTGGATTGCTGAAAATGGATGCGATGCCGAAAATCTGGATGTCGGAAATGGATGCAATGCCGAAAATCTGGATGCTGGAAATATGGATGCCGAAAATTTGGATGCCGGAAGGATGCCGGAAATTTGGATGAGGGATCCTTTTGTTGACTTGTGTTGACTGTTTTGGGAGCTGTCTTTTGAGGTGTGTATGACACTGGAGGAAGGCTGATCTTGTATGTTGGAAGCGCTGGTTTGACCAGCAAATGCCTTCGCTGGCTAGGGCATCCTGTTGACTGTTGTAACAAACATTTTTCTCTATATTTGTTGCACAAGAAGAATTACAAATTCTGATATATTATTTGGCTTGTCTTTTGTTGATCTATTATTATGTTCTATCAACATTTTACTTTCATGTTTATGTGATTGCTAATATGAATTGGGCCTATAAGAAAGATTGAAGTAAACTGCATTAAGCATAGAACATACCATGGTTGTCTAAATTTAACAAAAATCATGGGCTTGAGGGAGGCTTACCCTCTCCTCCTTGCACATTTTTCTTGATTGTTGAAGACTGAAATTTTTGGGACAGAATTCAGAAATTTGTTCCCAGTTCAATAGAAAGGATCATTCGCATCTTTTAGCCATCTCCCTTTTGCAAAATTTTGTTCCTATTTCCTAAAAGAATGATCCTAGTGACTAGAAATTAAATTTTATTGGAAAAAGGCCCCAAATCTTGAAGCCTTCCTCTCACATATAAAGGAGGCTCAACTTTGTAATTCTCCCTTTAAATAAAGATTTATTTTCTTGTGAGGGAGCTTGGGAATTATCCCAAGGCATCCCGCCTCCTTATTTATATGGAGGGATTTCTTGGGTGGATTGATTTGCATTTTCGCATTTCTAGCTTTCTCATTTAGTTTACTCACATGCACTTTTGATTTGCTAAATCTAACTAACAAAGCATCCACATCCACCTTCATCACAACTTGCTTTTTCTTAAGTATTTGTATTGTGCAACCTACTACAATTCATGCAACATTTTTCTTGAGTAAGCAAATATTTTACATCTACGTGGCAAGCTAAATTTATCTACTTAGCAATTTGTTTCATAGATCTTTGGAATACATTGTTTCATTATACATCAACCTATGCTTATTTGTTATCTTGATCATACATTTTGAAGCATTATACTTTGAAGTAATTTGCAATTTAGCTCATTTACTTGCAAGTAATATAGAGCTATTTCCATTTAAGTCATTGGTATTGTTGCACACTTTTGTCAAAGTTCAAGGAAGCAGATGTGCCAAAGATTTTTCAAGTGATCAAATAATCTTTCAGCAGTTTATATGTGTCATTGTAAACTCATTCTGCAAGTTATGTAATGTAAATGATGCTAGTAAGACCTTGAATGTAAGTAGCAACCTAGGTAAACCTATCATTTTGGTAGAAAGTTTCATCCTAGGAGGTTTTTCGTCTCACTGACTCATTTGTGTTTCTAAACACAAATGGTCCACAGAGTTTTTCCTTGCAACCTCACCCCAAAGCTAGGGTGAAATTCTTTGTTAAAGTCTTAGGTGAGTCCTAGTGTTTTAGTCGAATCTGATGTAAAAGTGATATGTGAATAATTTAAGCTAGTTGGCTAAATTATTTTATTACAAATCACTTGGTCTACTAGATCATGTATTTTCAATTTTGAGGGTCTAAGCCGAACGAGTATTCCTCCTTAATTGTAAATCTTATGTACAAAATATTTTAATGCATGGTCCCTCATACTTAGACACCATGGTTAAAATATTCGAGGGTGGAAAAAACATTAAATCTCCTCAAATGTCAATTAATTAATTTTTCTAGCAAAAAATAATTAAATCCTAAGCCAGAAAAATAGAAAATTAATTAATTAGAGTCAAATTAAAATGTCTTAGGAAAATTAATTCTCCAAGTGGAAAAAATCGTAGGTCTTACAAAAATCAATTTTTGAAGGTCCTCCACCAAGTGAATATTGTATATTTCAAGAAAATTTGGACCCTTGGACCTTGGTGGTTAAGACAGTCAATTTTTTTAGGAAATTAGCTCAAAATAATAGCTAATAAAAATGGAATTAAATGATAAATTTGAAAATTCCTCAAAAATAAAAATTCAGTGGCTAAGATTAAAATATAATCAAGCATTTTCCGACAGTCGAGATTATTTTGACAAGGATCAAAGAAACTAGCTGTTATTTTTCCACTTGGAGGATTTACCTATAAATTACAATCATTTGAGTCTCTAGCCATTTGATATTTGACTAAGAAATTGTTGCTGAAGCATTCATGGAAACTATTGTCCCGTTGGGAACTATTTTTTCTATCACAATAAAGACTTTGGGGTGCAATTCAAGGTGTTCCATGTTCATTGATTTGTGGTATGTATTGACTACGAGCTTTCCTATGTTGTGCTGATAAATGGTAAGATCTGTTTTTCATTAGATGGAGATAAAATCATTCTATTGATAGTTTTGGATTAATCTTAGGTGATATGATTCACAATATGATTAACAGATAGTCTTGAGACAAATATATAGTGTTTGCATGTACTTCAGGCCTTGGTCTCCAAGTTCACAAACTGAGGGCAGGAACCAATTTATGTGTTGGATTTAATCTTCACTAAGGCTATAGTGTGCATGGGGTTTCTAAAGTGTTTTTAGCCATTTATCAAAAAAAAAAGCCATAAAAAAAATTATTTCTCAAAAAATTATTTTTCAAAACCTTGTATATTTGTAATTTTTGAAAATTTAATTGGTAAATTATTTCGCTAATTTGGGTTTTGGGTGTTTTATTTCCATTTTTGTAGGTTAAATCAAGAGAAGAGGTTGAATTAGAGATAGATCTAGGTCCTTGAGGATAAGATCTAGTCTCTAGAATTTTTTGCAAAGCCAGTCATTGGAAAATTTGCAACCAAATTCAAATATGGAAGATAAATTGTTTCCTAAAACAAGGGTTTCATTTTTCGGGCATCTTGGGACAGGTCTGGCCTCTCCAAGGCTAGTGTCCCCCTCCTTAGCCTCTGCGTCAGCCTTTTAGCCATGTTTAGGGTTGGCCGCAATCCACAAGGGACTTGGCTTTCCCTCCTTGGCCCTGTGTTGGGGTTTCTAGGCCATTTTTGGCCTAGCCTTGGCCTCAAGAAGCCTCAATTGCTAGTTTTTGTAGCATCGAATGTGTTCTAGCCTTGAAGTTTTATGGAGAGCTTAGAATACATGAGTTCTCCAATACCCAGAAATCGTTTCTGGAAATTCCACCTAGAGACAACTTAATTAAATTAATTAGTCAGTTTTTAATATTTCTTAAGTCTAAACTTAGGAAATATGATTAATTAAAAGGTATTAATTAAGTTATGGTGAGAATCTTCTAGAAAATGACTTGGATCGAGTTACATTTAATCTTATCCATCGATTAAGTTTTAATCGTGGTCGTTGAAGTCTCAACGAAAAATTATAAGAAGAAACTTGATGGGGCTTGGAGAACACACTTGAGCAGTTTGATTTCATTGGCAGATCGATTTCCAGAGTAGCAACGTTGAGTTGCCACAGAGAGAGCTTGTGATCTCGAAGCAGTGAGAGAGGGGCAGAGATAGTGAGGCCAGAGGAATATTTTCCAGTTCCGATGAGTGCATTGTAGAGGGGCAATGAGTGCCACAAAGAGGCAGCGCAAAGCCACACAGAGGCAATGTAGTGCTTCAGAGGAGATTCTATATTTTGCTGGGGAGAAACGTTGATTCGGTGCCAGAAGTCGAAGAGAGAGTCCGAAGGCCAAGAGGATCTATTGCCCAGATAACAGCTGGTCAGATTGCAAGAGGAGAAGCAGTTCCAAGTTGTGAGGACATAGTACTGTCTAGGTTAACTCAGAGGCAGCAAGGAGCAACTCAACTTGAGCTAAGGTCAGTGTCGGATCACCTGTGGGAGTGAGATTTTTCTCACTAGATTTACTGTCAGTTAATTCTCTGTATGGATTGCTAGATTTAACCATCCATAGTTTTGTACTCAGATTTACTACTGCATAATAATCAAACCCTCAGTTGTCACACTGGTTTTCCCGAGTTGGGTTTTTCCGGGGACTTAGTCCAAAAATAACTATGTATTTGTGTGTGTGTGCATCGATCTTTCTAGCGTTATTTTCTTCCATAGTGTTTTACTTGTAAAGGCTGCAATGTATTAGTTGTGATATTTACCGTAGCACACAGTAAATAATTTGTTCAATTTATTTAACAAATAGAAGAAACTATATCAGTTGCTGCAGTAGGATTCGGGGTTTCCCAAATTTTCACATGGTATCAGAGCATAGATAGACGCCGAAGAGCTCAATTGCAAGCAGCAAGAAGGAGCTTAAAAGCATTGCGTAAGCAACTACTCGAAACCCCAGAAGCAGCGCAGTACTGTTGGTCAAGAGGGTCAGTTTTTGAGGAAAATTCTATTTCTCTAAGAGAGTCGACAGAGAAATTACATTTTCCAGATCAAAGATTTTCAGAGGCAGAGGGAGCAACAGTATTTTTCCTTCCAGAGAAGATCTTCAACTAGGACACAATTATTTTGCAGCAGTTTTCTAGAGCATAATAGTGTCAGGAGGAAGGAAGAACACACATTGAAGGAATTCTTTCCTCAGGGAACTTCTAGCACAGAAGTTCGATTTCTCACTACAGAGCAGCAGTAGTTGTGAGCAGATTTGCCCACTACAGCAAGGAGTGCGTAGAGCCTAGCAGCAGCTGCGCAGAGGAGAAGAGGAGGAGTTTGACACTTTTGCAGAGATGGCATCAACAGGGCCGAGAGATCAGGGTCGGTTGGACGGAGCCTCCAACTACGTGATCTAGAAGGCAACCATTTTTTGTCTTTTAGATGAATACGATCTCAAGGCCTACATTGATAACGTGGTAGTTATACCCACATCCACATATCAGATTAAGGCGTACAAGAAAAATATGGTGAAGGCGAAGAGACTGATTCTCGATGGGGTTCGAGATCATGTGGTGTCACACATAGCTGGTAAAGATTGTTGGAAATACTGAGAGGGGGGTGAATAAATATTTCTTTTCAATTGTTATTTTTACCAGTTAGAACACAAAATGAACAATAAGAATAAATACTTTTATTAATCTCTTCTTTACAATAAATCCAATATAATAAAGTGTAGGGCTCCAACCCTAGATGAAGACACCAATCTTCAATCCTACCAGGCACCCACCTGTACTTTTCCAAGCATCGACTTGGACTTCACAAGGCTCTGACATCTAATGCTCCAACCCTATCTTCCAAGGCTCCAACCTCTAGGGCTCCAACCTTGTCACTTTGAGGCTCCAATCCTCTCTCTAGTACAGGCACCAACCTGGTCTCTTGAGGACTCCTATCCTCTAGGGCTCCAACCCATGGCTTCAATTCTTCAAGATAGATTCAACAGTTCTTCCTGCCTCCCAATATCTTCTGCAACGAGCCCTGACAATATCTTCACCTTCAGCACTGCCCTCAAACGATCTCCAAGGCACTTAGCTCATCAATGACAACTTTGTTTTCTCATGAAGGTGTCTCCACAGCTTTTCATGTTACCCAAACAAATTCCTTCAAGGTCACTCCATGAGGACCTCAACAGTGCATCATAATCTCCAAGGGTGACTTCAAGATCAACTTAAGTCTTCAATAATTCTTTCTCAAGATGTCTTCACAAACAAGTCTTCAAGGTCACTTCACAAGTGATCCTAGTGTCTTCAAGACTGATATTCAAAGCCTGAAGTTCCAAGGTAGAAGTACCAACAATTTTAAGCCTTCAATTCTTCACTCCACTGATCAAGTCACAGTTCCGTGCTTATGTAAGTCCCATGGTTCCACAGGTCACGAGTAACTTTTGATGAGCCCTAAAAATAATTGTTCTTCAACTTGTCCACAGGCCCTGAAGGTCTAGAATAAGGTCTCCACCACAGATTCTGCAATTGTAAGCCCTTGTCCACAAGTCTGGTATTCCACAATTATGAGGCTAATATTTCTGAGCTTCAGATTTCCACAAATCTGTTTCAATAGGTAGTTGCCACAGGTGGACTTTTGAGCTCTCAAAAGGTAACTAACTGAGTTCCTTATCCCTTCAAACTTGTGTTGCACAATCCTTCCCCCCCCCCCAAGGATCCAAGATCGGAACTGCGTCCCGTACCGATCCTTGGACGATACTCCGATGAAACCGTGGATCCAAAAATCAGATTTGCGGTTTCACCATTTTGAGGCGATTCCTGGAAATTTGGAACCACGCAAGCCCAATCCGCAGTTCCGGTTTCCCGATCCGCGAACCTGGAAAAGGATATGTGGAGGTTCGGGCACGGATCCACGCGGGTCGCCAGTGGATCCAAAGGGAGATGGGCAGTTCTGCGAGGTTCTAAATTTTATTTTATTTTTTAATTCTTTGACTTAAGTTGGGTTGGGGCTTCCCGATCACTCCCAAGGTGCTCCCTTGATGCTCCTTAGATGCCTTCTAGATACTCCCTCATGGTAATGTTAAATTTTTAAAGTAAAAGCGACATTATCCTTTATCTTTCATTTTCATCATGTCGCTTTTACTTAAATTTTTAACATTACCATGAAATGACTCAGGATGTTTGAGAGTGGTTCCAGCCTCATCGGGCTTCATATGGAGAAAATCGAATTTCATATCCTATTCAAAATTCAAAAGACTTAACAGTTTTCAAGAATTCAGGATCAATGAGATTGTGGCTTTTCATTAGATTATATCATGTATGAGGGTATGTGATTGGCATTTAATCAGGAGCACGAAGACCTCTATGTGCTCATGTACCCTTTGTCATGGCTTTAGCAAAAAGTTACCTTTAAATCAAGTCAAAATCATTGATCAAGCATGTTAAGATTTGTCCACCATATTTTAGGGCTTGGATGAGGTAGTTTTATTAAAATTGGGAAATGTTGACTAATATCCCTGGACAATCAAGGTAAAGGCAAAGGCGAGACAAGATGAGAAGAATCTAGATTCTAGATGGTTGATGCTCGAATAATTAACCATTGATGTACAATAGATGCCATATCTATCTTGATTTGTATACAAATATGCATGTTTTCATATCTTCTACAACTAATTTGGTATTTTGTTTTTTTTTTTTAATATAAGTGCAAATATATATATATATAGTAAACGCTTCCAAGATGCTTCGCTTCCTAGATTTTTGGAAAATGACGCTTCCGCGTATCCGCTTCCAAAAAACGTCCCTGCTTCGTCCCCACTTCGTGCAACATTGCTTCAAACAACACCTACAAGCTAGCCTTCAATTGATGTTGGATCTGTAATCCGAGCTCCACCAACCGTTGTTCTACTACCTCTCCAAAGGTTTGAGTTCACTGATTTGTCATAGATCTGAGGCAACACTTATTCAATGTGGTGAGGTCTGTCCAACTGTAGCCCGAGATATTCTCCACAAAAACGAAATATGTCGAGGTTTATTTGTTCAAAAGATTATCAAAATTTTTCCAAGGCTGTTTTCTATCCTGAGCACTCTCAAAAATCCGAGTTGCTTGTAATTCTGAGTCACTGTAATAAGCTACAGGACCGAGACTATGCAGTATCACAGGTTAAAGTTTAGGCAGCAAGTTCGAGCTATGATTGGTGGTCAAGTCCAATCGTAAGCCTCCTATCACAGATCCAAAGTCTGAAACGTTTAACCCACAGATCTGAACCTCAAGTCTATACAATTTCAAGGTGTAGTGATAACTGTCCTTCAAGGATATTGCAACACCGAGCTTGTAAGATATTTAAATAACTGTTCTTTGTCCCTATAATGGAGGTTGGCTGTTAGACGAGGTGTGTAGCTTGCCTACCACAAGTTTGAGTCTTCAAAGAGGTGGAGTCCGAGCTACATACTTAGAGTGAATGTTCACCAGAAAGTTGACCACAATCAATAGTCTGGGCTGCTATAACCCTGATCCGAGCCTCCAAAAGTGAGACTTCAAGGTGTTGTTGTCTGTGTCTTGGTTCAGCTGATCCGAGCCTTATTTTAGGGCTACAAACACATGAACGAGTTTCCTTCACCGAGTTTCGTGCATGACACCTTCAGTTCTGTGGTTTTCAGGATGATCAAACAGTTTTATCCCTTAAACAATCCTTCCTCGGCATCCTTTAGTTCACAAGGTGTGAATTACACTTGCTGCGTTTTGCTCTGAATTATCTTCACCGAATTGATGATAGGAAATGAAGGTTTAGACTTGTATTTATAGTGGTTTTCAACTATACATGAAGGGACATGTCTATTGGCCAAGGGACATGAGCCTGCAAGTCGGCTTAGGTTGGCTAGCCTTAAATTATATTTTTTTCGTCTTAAAAAATCATTTTCTCCCAATCTAAGAAGAGTTAGAGGGCGTGTAATAGCTCGTTGGAAAGGACTTGACCTCCTCTAAACTCCTATGCCAATTCCGCCCTTAGATAAGGTAATTTGATCATCAATAAAATAATATTTGTGAAACTGTCATCATTATTTCATTTTAGGCAACCTTTAGGATTTTATGTCTAGGACAGAGTTTAGGGCTTCTTCACTTGTGTTCTCCATTAGGATAGGCATCCTTATTTCATTAAAGACTAGGGCACTATGAGCATCAATCAAGGAGGACTTGTCATCATATAGATAAGGGTTATTAGCACCTAGGGTTTACTTCATTAATTCCATCCTTAGCACCTAGGGCTAGGTTGGGGCACACAAATGACCTCATGGGTCTCCAATTAAGTCGAAGATGCCTGTAGACCATTTGTTAGGGCTCAGATGATGGAGTAAATAATGCCACATCAGTGTACAAATCTTGGGTCACTTGCCAAGTGTGTGGTGCAACTGTGGGGACAGTTGGGCATGGTGTACCAAGTGCATCTTCCTCGTCCAATACGTGGATATCGAGCAATCTCTGAACATCTTGGGGGATCCATGGAGTGTTGTCTACTGTTCTGGAGGCCCACGACTCTCTACACACAACCTACATGTGCCAATGTAGCCCTCTGGATAGTTAGGACCCTGTATAGGGAGACCAAACTCATAATGGACACCATCTACAATCCTACATAAGATCCAATGTGTCCCCTAGCCTTCCAGCACAACAAATCATTAAAGTAATCGGGTAAAAAAGCTTACAAACCATGGACAACAAGTGGACAATTCATAATGGCATGCCCTTCCATAGTGAGCTTTGGGATATGCTAATATCTCCAAGCTCCAAAGGGGGTTAACCAAACACCTTATTAGGTGGTTTCTACCTTAGAGGGGATGGTATTCCCAAGGTACATCTCTCAAATGGTGGTGGCATGTGATGAAGAAGTGGATGGAATAGGGAATGAAGGGGGAAATCCTGGGCCACATATCGGGGTACAAGGGTAGCTAGAAGGGAAGCCCACACCTGGGTATATAATGTATAGGAGGGAGAAATTGTGGTACATGAGGTGCCTCGGCCTTGATGTTTCCACCCTTCTTTATATGTCTTTTGCCTTTTATGATTTTACTTTGATTAACTGCTCAAGGTTCAAACGATAAGAGCATGATGTGTACGATATAGCAATGGATACCCCCTTTAAGGTAGGGCGGTTAATTGCCCACCAGGGGTTGGGACAATCATGGGTTCTTGAATGATAAAGGAGGTTCATCTAGAGCCTATGGAACCGGGGTGATGGCCATGGGTATGGAGTGGAGCTCATGCATTGACTTTTGCCCACGTGCTAAATATGTCTGTACCGACCATCTTTTGCATCTTGTGGTACATTTTTTGGTTGAATGTGGCCATTTATGCTTTTACTTTTTCTTTTTTTCAGCTGCTTCAACCTCCGGGGCATCGTTCCAAGCCTGACCGAAAGTGGGGGCAAGGGAAAGGGGAGGCTAACCCTATGTGGACCCTATTGATTTTGTAGCATTTGAAATTGTTCCAAGTCTCATATTTTGTGAGGAGGCTTGGACATCAGTATTCCAAAAAACCCAAAAACCGTTTGTGGAAATTCCACTCAATTCATGTTTTATTAAAATAATTAATTATTTTAATGTGGTCCCTAAGTCTAAACTTAGGGAAATTAAATAATTGAAGGGTATTAATAAAACAGAGTGAGAATATTCTAGAAAACGAAGATCAAGTCATGTTTTAATCTTAGCCATTGATTAGAGATCTAATCTGGGTCATTGATTCATCAACGAGAAGATTATAAGAGAAGGCTTGAGGGTCATTTGGAAAATGAGCCTGGCACACACTTAGTACCCGAAGGAAATCGATTCTGAAGGAACATAATTCGATTTCAAAGGGAGAGTTTGTAGAGGCAGCGTTGCAGAGGCAGAGGAAGGAAGGGGAAGTCAAAAGAGCCAAGGCAGCATATCCGAAAAGCAGCAATAGAGCCAAGAATGTGTTGGGATTGATACACTCAGACATCTGCGGACCAATGTCCACAAATGCTCTCAGCGGTGCAAAGTATTTTGTCACCTTTATTGATGACCATTCCAGAAAGACATGGATGTACTTTCTAAAGACCAAAGGCGAGGTCTTTCAGCGATTCAAAGAGTTTAAAGCTCTAGTGGAGAATCTAACAGGGAAGCGGATCAAGACATTGCGATCGGACAATGGTGGAGAGTGTGAAAATTTCTGAATATTACTTATGCAGAAACCCTACTGTTAAATCTGGTTATACTTCTCCTACTTAATCAAATTATTAGTCTAAAATTTCAGCAATAACATCGAAGTAAACACATTAACAGTTCTTCACAGATACAGATCTAAAATTGAAAACATGCACATAGACACAATGACACACAAGATTTTCTGGACAATTGTCCCCGGAAAAACCCAATGCGGGAAAACCCGTCTTCTGGCTACTGGAGGGTTTATATTATTAAGTAGATTCTAAGTACAACAAATCTAGGCACCTTACTGGTTAACCCGACAGAGAAATATAAGATCTGCAGCAATACCTCAGTTCCAGAGACGGAAAACTGGACTGATTCACACCCTCAAATGGGATTTACAGAACTCAACCCCTTTCTGTCTTTAGAAACCACAGCGTTTCTCTAAAGCCCTCTGTGTCGGCTCTGCTAGCCTGATGGTGCCCCTACACTGCTCAGGAGAGGGCTGCATAACCCTAGACTAGGTGACGTAATCCCTGCGCTGCCTCTGCTTGGCCTGCATAAGCCCTGATGGCCTCCTGGTGCCTCTGCGCTGCCCTTTCTGAGCCTGCGTAGCACTAAAGCCCTCTACGCTACATAGCTGTTGCTCCCTCTGCGTTGCTCTGATTGCTGCTTCTCTGCCTCTTCTTGACTCTTGGCTCTTGGATCATATCATCCCCTTAGCCAATACTACCCCTCACTGCAGCTGAAACACTTCTGGAAATTCTTAGCAAACCAAGCCCTAGAATTCCAGCTTAGTCTCAGTGCTCTGCCTTTGTGTGTGTCCTCTAACTGACCCCGAGCCTTTCCTTTATACTTTTCTCGTTGGGAAACCAACGGCCGTGATCTAATCTTGATTCGACAGCTAAGATTAAAAGAAAGCTTGATCTGTGTGACTTAAGTCATTTCCATCACATGTTTAAATTAATTACCTTTTAATATTTTAATTTTCCTAAGTTAAACTTAGGGTCCTTAATTAAAAATATTAATTAATTAATTTTCTCTTCAACCGGATGGAATTTCTCAAATCCCTTTCTGGATTTTGGAGATCTCATGTACTCTAGTCCCTCCACAAAGTTTGGGAGCTAGAGCACATCTGAAGCTACCCCAACACTTCACAAATCTCAACAACATTGACAAGGACTTCACAAGGTTTTGTGCAAAGGAAGGCATCAAGAGAGAATGGACTAGTCCATATAATCCGAAGCAAAATGGGGTCGCAGAGAGGAAGAACAAGACTATTGTGGAAGTTGCGAGGGCAATGCTATATGATCAAGACATGCCCAAATTTCTGTGGGTTGAAGCTTGTAATACAGTCGTGTATGTGCAAAACAGAGTGCCAAATAACGCATTGGATAAGGTTACTCTTGAGAGAGTGTTCACTGGCAGCAAGCCTGAAGTGAGCCACTTTAGGATATTTGGCAATATAGCGTATTGCCATGTACCCGATGAGAAGAGGAAGAAGTTGGATCAGACTGCTGAAAAAGGGTACCTTGTGGGATATAGCGAGAATGTGAAGGCTTACCGCATCTATATTCCCGAGAGTAGGAAGATAGTAGTGAGACGGGACGTGAATTTCATGAAGGAGAGAGCCTTCAGGAAATCCCGAGAAATGTCTTCAGTTACGCAATCTGAGGAGGATTCATTGGTCCAGCCACAACGACCTACAGATGATGGTTGTAGTGCCTCTCCAAGGCACAAGGATCCTAAGGAAAGCTTTTCCGAGGAAGTGCAAGAAGGAGAGCAGGTGAATCCACCCACCACCAGTGGAAGGACGAGCAAAGAACTACAACAGATTTTGAAGGATGCAGAGGAGTTTGATGGAGCTCCTAGAATGAGAAGAGGGAACGCAGGCAGTTAGACAAGTACCAAGCATTGGTAGCACAAGTTGGAGAACCCTCTAGTTTTCAGGAGGCAGCTCAGCATCAGGTGTGGGTAAGATGCTAAGGTGGAGGAGTACAGCTCCATCATGACTAATGATGTCTGGGAAGTAGTTCCTAGACCTCCAAACAAGTCAGTTGTAGGTTCAAGATGGATCTACAAGATTAAATATGTTGCAGATCGCAATGTTATCACTCAGTAATTTCTCAAGGCTAAAGAAAGAAATCTCTGAGGTAACCACAAACCTACTTTTGAGATTAGGATCTAGCCTTCCTAATGCTCAGAGAGGGCTCTTTCTTAATGATTTAACTTTGTTGATTTAATTGATTTTAGGCTAGTTAAGTATGCTTGATTTGGTTGATTTTGATTTGTTGGTGGAATTACTGATTTAAATGGATAGATGACTGCCTATTTTCCATTGGGCTATGGAGTCAATATTTCAAGAAAACAGAACAGAACAAATGATAAAAGTAGTGTTACAGGGCAAGGTAGTTGAGCAAAATCAGATCTTTAAGGCTGAATGGTGAAGTGATTTTCAATCGGGATCAAGGAGCAATTAAGGATTCCTTAAACTGGATAATGAAGAAGGTGAAAGGGGTCAATCGGGATGGGAGAGCAATTAAGGATTCTTAGATCCGGATATTAGAGGAAAACATTAAAATGAATAACAGTTCAGAACAGAGTCTACTTAAACAAATTCTGCAATAATATTCCTGTTATAACATTTAAATTTGGAAAACATACAAGTTTATGGAATACTTAAGAAAATAACATGAATAATTGAAATATACTTCACTGAAGTGGCTCAACACATGAATCCTGTAAAGAAATGCCTTTATTATTGTCATGTTTGTCAACTGAAAAAGCACAATAAACCCTCAGGTTGTAGATAAGTTCAACTATAGAAATGTTTAGGAATCCACACCTCAATGCTTCGAATGGATGAAGTATTTATACAGAAATTAATACAAAATATCCTAAAACTGTTTTAGGATTTATTCTTGGAAATAAAATATCTGGATGCTAAAAGGTAGTGACACCTTTCAACTGACTGAAAGTTGTCCCTATTTTATTTGATTGTTCTCATTTGTTTGTTTCTCTCGTGTTGGTTTATCTCTTACGCTTTTTTCTTCCTCTGTCTTTCATCTGTAGTAAATCACACTAACTCTCTTGCATTCACGTTGTCTGCCCTTTTTACCATGTTTCATCTGCTTTATCTTCAACCTGTGTATTTACTTGTTGCTGGGGTAAATGTTTTTTCATCTCTGTTTTAACAATTACTATCTCTCTTTCTGCTCCATTGCTGTATAGAATCTTATGTTGAGGAAAACCATTCAAATTCATATCCAGGGAGTTTTTGGAGTAAACAAGTCTGGAACTAGTATGAAATTGTTTATCCAATCTCATGGTCATTGTTTAAATACCTGCAAAAATAAAACAATAGTTAATTAAACACATTTTTGCAGAGAGGAGATAATGGCTTCAGGGAATGGGGAGGCCTGTGGAAGGAGTCCGGATTGAAATGAGGCTTAATCTGGTTGGCAATGGCCTTTTTATTCTGTTTGCAATGGTGCTTTTGGTTTCTTTCGCGAATTCGCTCAGGTAGGTGAATGGACAAAAAAACCGAGTTACTTTTGAAGACTTTGTGGATTTTTATATGGCACAGATGTGGTTTAGATGGTTTGTCACAGCACAGGGAGGATAGGCAGTTTATCGCACAGTGGAGGAGCGGACAGGTTTATCGCAATGGCGAGGGATTCATCACATTAGTCTACCGCACGATATCGGAAGCGGTTTAGTGGTTTTATCGCACAGTGGAAGGGTGGTTTGGCAGTTTTAGGATGTGGAGTGTGATGAGATGTGAGAGTGTTGCGTGGCAGGAGGGCGATGGGTAAAACCACCCATTTCGCAACCTCCAGTGGTTTTAAACTTCAGATTGTCGGGGATTGTGAAATGGCTTGTGGCCGTTGGATACAATCTAAGATGGATGAGTTGGCGGGCTTCCAAAGAGGTGGGGTCGGGACTTATATGCGCGAAGGATGTTAATGTAAGTGGGTGGGGTAAGGGTTTAAAGCAGAAGTTTTAATATAACGATGGGTCGGGGATTAAAATGTAAATGGGGTTAGGGATATATAATAAGCGGGAGGTTAAATGGAATAAGGGGTTTTGGTAAATATATAAACTATAGGGGAATTAATGTAATATAAAACTATGGGTTAACATGATATTAAGGGGTCGAGAAATATGATAGTGGGGTATTAGAAATACAATAGGAGGTGGGTTTTAAAATGATATTAGGGAGGGATTTTTGCAGTGGGACCGATATTTTTAGACATTTAAAATTTTGTGTTAGTGGGTTTTTGTTTATTTTATTGAAAAAAGGCGGAGTTAGTTAGGGAAAGGGGTTTTAAACTAGGGAAAGTTGTTTTAATATTAGAAATGGGTTTTTACAAGGAAAATGTGTTAGAATAAGGGAAAATGAATAGGGAAGGGGTTTTCTGGAATTAGGAAGGGGAAATTAGTAATATAATAGTGATAAGAAACAAACCAATTGATGTTTTCCAATGTTTGTGAAAGTAATCTACCTACCCTTCTTTTATCCTAACATTTTTATTTCCTTTATTTGGTGCATTTGAGCTTGTTGACTCTTTTATTTTATTTTAATAAGCAAACTAATCTACTTCTAACCTTATAACTTCCAATGGCTCAGATTAAACTAATGAGCTCATTTATTCTCTACCTAACTACTGATCTGCCAAGATTAAATGGTTTGGCCAGATCCTTATTCACTAACTATCATGATATGAAATTTAAAGCATGAGTAATCAAGATTAAACTGTATGATTATCATGAATTGTGGCATTTTGGACAAGCTACACACAACTTTATTGAAAAAGTAAAGTAAACTAAAGTAGTGGCATTTGAATGTGCAACACTTTTTGAATTTATTCTTGTTTCTTTTTGTGGGGTTTATATTTTATATCCTTTTTTGATCTTTTTCTTTTGGTCCTTTGATTGTTCTTTTAGGACCTACCCTCTTTTCATATTTTAAATATGGGAAAACATTTGCAGAAAAAAAAGGTATGTACAATATTACAAGGCTTACAATAGTCAATTCAAAATTATGAACCCTATTATTATAGGACCTTAACAAGCAGCATAGAGAAATTCAAAGCTAGGTTTGTGGCTAAGGGGTATGCACAGAAGGAAGGGATCGATTATGAAGAAACCTTCGCCCCTGTAGCTCCGCATACTTTAATCAAATCCGTCATCTCTCTTGGAGCGCAGATGGGATGGAAAATTCACCAGATGCATGTCAAGATTGTGTTCTTGAATGGGGTGATAGAAGAGGAAGTGTACATAGAACAACCAAAGGGCTTTGAGATGCATGCACAAAAAACTCATGTGTGCAAGCTTAAGAAAGCCTTGTACGGACTGAAGCAAACCCCTAGAGCTTGGTAAGGGTGAATTGACAGCTACCTGCAAAAGATGGGTTTGTCAAGAGTGACGCAAATCCCAACCTCTCTATCTGAGAGTAGGGGATGAGCCTCTAATATTGGTGTTATATGTAGATAATCTGTTTCTAACTAGATCATCTAGGCTCATCAAAGACTGTAAGAAAAATCTGGCTACAGAATTTGACATGAAGGATCTAGGACAAATGCACTATTTTCTGGGGTTAGAAGTTTGGCAGCAGAAGGGAGAAATCTTCCTTGGGCAAGGAAGATATACTACAGAGATCCTAAAGAGATTTCAGATGGAGGATTGTAGACCCATGGCTACGTCAATGATCACAAACTAGAAGAAATCGACACGTCCGAAGATGATGAGGTTGATCCTACCTTGTATAGGCAGCTCATAGGATCATTGATGTACCTGGTCAACACTAGACCAAACATTTGTTATGTCGTGAATACCCTCAATCAGTTCATGGTAGAACCAAGGAGGGCTTACTTGGCAGCAGCCAAACATGTTCTCAGATACTTGAAGGGGTTAGTCGAGTTTGGATTGAGGTACACAAAGGGCAATGAAATCCAATTGAGTGGGTTCACTTATGCAAACTGGGCTAGAAGTCCAGTAGATCGGAAAAGTACCAATAGGTATTGTTTCAGTGTTAAATCAAGAATGACTTCTTGATGCAGTAGGAAACAAAAATTCGTGGCGCTGAGCACAGTCGAGGCTGAATATATGGCAGCTAGCACAACTTCGTGTGAGGCCATATGGCTTCATAAGTTGCTCTTGAACTTACTCAGGAAGAGGATGGAACCGACCAGAATTTTGTGTGATAATCAGAGTTGCATCAAGCTCTCTGAAAATCTTGTGTTTCATGATCGGTCGAAGCACATTGACATCAAGTGCCACTTCATCAGAGACTATGTCCAACGGGGAGCTGTACAGTTGAAGTACATTCCTATAGGGCAACAGGTGGCAGATATCCTCACAAAAGCTATAGGTAAGATTAAGTTTACTTACTTCAGAGAAAAGATGGGGATGGTCAAGAATCCATTCCAATAGAGGAATGGATGGAAATTCAGAGGGAGTTGCAGTATGGATGAGGCAGTGACAGAGATGGTGTCATGGGCAGCAACGCAGTAGGTGCTTCAGGTCAGAGAAAATGCAGTTGGTATTTTGCTTGAACACTTTCCTCGCTAATAGGGAGTGTTGATTTTGTAGCATTGGAAAGTGTTCCAAGTCTCATACTTTGTGAGGAGGCTTGGACATCATTATTCCAAAGAACCCAGAAACCATTTGTGGAAATTCCACTCGGTTCATGTTTTATTAAAATAATTAATTATTTTAATGTGGTCCCTAAGTCTAAACTTAGGGAAATTAAATAATTAAAGGGTATTAATAAATTAGAGTGAGAATCTTCTAGAAAACGAAGATCAAGTCATGTTTTAATCTTAGCCATTGATTAGAGATCTAATGATTCATCAACAAGAAGATTATAAGAGAAGACTTGAGGGTCATTTGGAAAATGAGTTGGGTACACACTCTGTACCTGAAGGAAATCGATTTTGAAGGAACAGAATTCGATTTCAGAGGGAATGTTTGTAGAGGCAGCGTTGCAGAGGTAGAGGAAGGAAGGGGAAGTCAGCAAAGGCAAAGAAAGGCAGGAGGAGGATGCAGAGGGGACAACGATGAGCAGCAGCACTGAGTCCCCACGCAGAGTGACGCAGTCCAGCGCAGGGACTGCGCAGAAGACAACGCAGAGTGACGCAGGGGGAGCTAGGGTGCCTCCCGGGTGTCAGAACATCTCTGGAAGGATTCGGGAATTTATCTCAGGTGTATTCTAGAAGTATGCTCATCAAATTCTTGTAAATGATTTTCCTTGTTGAAGAATAATACAAACCCCCATCTGCTACACCGGTTTTCGCGCATTGGGTTTTTCCGGGGACAATTGTCCAAAAATCACTGTGTTCATGTGATTGTTTCTATTGCGTTATATGCGTTATGTTCTATTTTTTTGCTTATGGTTAAGTGAATACTGCAGTTGTGTTTATTTCAGAATTTACTAGAAGAATCTGTAAATAACTTATCATAAAATAAGTAGGCGAAATAAATCTATCACTGCAATAGTGTTTTAGTTTGAAAATTTCACAGACCCAATAAGGAACTGTGGATGAACAGGGTATGATAAATGGGAGAGGATTGATATATGTGGATGAGGGAGCGGGACCACGTAACCAAAATCGGGGTTTCCCAAGTAGTACCAACCTAAAACCAAATGGTCAGTAAAGGAGATCCCACGAGACCAAGTTCCGAGGGTAACATCCAAAAGAGGTCTAGGTGACAAGCACAATCTAAGCCCACTCTTTTCGTTGAATTTGCCCATTAAAATTTAATCCATGCCTAGAAGTGTCCATGATAAGCAAACTCAATACTCAATTACCAAATGACAAGACATACCTTCAGGTTTAGGAGGCCCGCCTTCAAACATACGATCATGATAGATGGGTGAGGGACCATATGGTTGGCTCAGGTGGCAGAGAAATGGGACAATGAGCTAGTTGGTGGCTGCAAGGGGCTACTCGCTGCCGACTGAGGACCATCTTGGAGAAAAATTTATCCTAGGGATATCACACACAAAGTGATGGGTAACAAGTTAATTTATGTTTTCCATGAATGCATTTCTCTCTTACAGGTACTACAATTTTTTAGGACTTCTCTCGATCAGTTACTGTCACTATGGCTCCCAAGATAATTGTCTCAAAGGACACCACAGAAAGCAGCACCGGAAGGCAATTGAGAGTACTCCAGTGAACTTGCCAGTTTTCTCAGACGCTCAGCTATTCATAAAGGAAAAATCAGACATTACATGGCAGAAGATGAATGAGGTATTCTCAACAAAAATCTTCAAAGTAGATCTTGAAGACTGGCAGGTGTAAATTAATGTCCAAAGATCAAGACTAAATAAGATTGCATGCAGGTACCCGGTTTTCCATGTGCAGGCATTATCAACTAGATACTGTCACATATGGATAACAATACCATGACTCACAACAGTGCCAGCGGACAATGGCTTGCTTCTTTTATGGCACATGATTATCACCATATGTATCATCTATCGATGCCAGAATCATACATGGACTCCCACTTTTACGCAGTCACCAGCTACCTAAGCACAAAGGATGTCATGAAAGGTTGGGTGAAAGAGCCTTCAAAATTCCTCCAGACACACAGCCACACTTACAAGACCAAATCTCTCAGGAAGGCCTATTAGTACTTGATAATCTTATGTTGTCGGATCTATGGTCAAAGTAATACTAAGACCTTCCCAAAAGGTTGGGCATTCTTGCTTAATCAGGTTGTGAACGAAGGAAAATCGTTCAACTGGTCAGATTTGCTAGCTCAACAATTGAGAATTCATGTAACCAATGCCAAGAACTCTCCCAAGGGTGAGCAAGCCAAATTCTACATGTTTGCTTACTTGTTGGATGCAATATGTGCTCAGAACTCATTTCCTAGCATGAATTGGACCTGGTCAACACTAGAAATTGTAGTGCACATTTACTGCAAGTTGCTTTCGGAGTGCAACTTCAAGGGAGTAATGGAAAAGTTGACTGATCACTTCCTCATTCCACTGTGCAAGTTAATCTTTGAGGAAGAGACACCTTGCATGTCTCGTGAGGCAATGCAAGTAGTGTCAGAAATAGAAAATTGGTTTGCCTCATCAAATGGCACTTACCTCATAGTGTTTGGCAGTCAGAAGTCTCCACATCTTCTACCAAGGTATGCCACCAACAAGTTCGTCATGCAAGAAGTTGCTTATCATCTTTACACAAGGTTGTCATCAATTTTATAAAGGAAGAAGAAAGCACCTTGGCCCGCTCTTCCTTTGCAAATCGGATTGTACGAGATCAAGAATCTGAAGGTTGTTGAGGTCGAAGGCAAGGAGATAGAAAAATTTGCATTCAGTCATTTGGACTTCAATTCGTACGATCCTACGAACATTTACAAAGAACATTGTGCAAGGATTCATTTATAGTGGCCAAGCGGGACATTTTATAGGCCCGAGGAGGAAGAGATGAAGACTTGTTACAATGCCTCTAAGTCCCGCGAACCAGACAACTTCGCAGTCCCGCGAACCAGACAGCTTCGCAGGAACATCGCAATTTACTCCTTAGAAGGAAGTAACTCCAGAGGCAGAACAAGGAAGAAGGTGCAACCCAATGCGCGAAAAGGGAAACAGGAAGGTTTCGCATAGCCCAGCGGAAGAGCAAAGCCACAAGATGAAAGTTATCCCAATCACGCTGAAAGCGACCATAATAGCATAAAAGAGGAGGGAAAAGAGGAAGCAGGAAGAAGAATTGAAGTAGAAGGAAGAACAAGAGCAGAAAAGATTAGAAGAAAGGTAGAAACAACAAGAAAAGAAATGCGGAGAATAGAAGAAAAAGAGGCAACACGGAAACAAGGTGAAGAACAAGAGCCGAACCGGTTGCTAGAAGAGGAGAGGAAACAATTGCGGGAGAAGGAACTTGCTCAAGAAATTGAAGATTTGATTGTAATATAAGACATGAAGGTGGAATCGGAGCCGCTAAATCAAGATGTTGATCTTATGCCGAACACTTAGTCGGTCACCATTCAGTCTCCCACTCCTCCGACAGCAGAGCAAGCTCCAAGTGAAAAGGAGGAAATTGTTCCTCTTAATGATGGTCTGGTCATGGATACGTACATATTAACTTACGATGAGCTTCAGAAGAAGAATGTACAAACGAGAAATAAACATTTCCCAAACGATCTCACATCTCCTACATTCATCCGAGAAAGGGTGATTGTGACACATACCAGGAGAAATCAAAAAAGCCATTGCTACATCCAACTTGGCCTTCGCAATTGCTACCAAGTCAAATACGAAGTATATCATGGGCAAGAACAGGCAAATGGAAAAGAACTTGCAGGCTGCAAGGCAAGAAGTTGAACAACTCCGAGCAGAGCTCCAAAAAGCAGCTTTCGCACAGGCATGTCTCAAAGAACTTAAGGCAACCATACTTGGAGAAGTATCTGCATTGGGAGAGAGCATGCAGAGCCTTTATAAGGAGCTTGTCACCGTGCATAAAGCAGTTGTCTGCTTGCACGGCATGCAGCATAAGTGCAAAGATAATGCTAAAGTCCTCAAGGTTGTTCACACAGTGATCGTGGTCAATGCAACACAAAGGGGCATCATCCAAGTTGGCAGAGAAAACAAGGCAATAGGAAGAGTTGGTGAAATCACAAGTTCGGATGATCATCCAGAGCAACAAACAGCTCGCCAACATTCAAGGCTCATATACACAACTATACAATAGCATGGATTTCATGGCAAAATCACACAAGATCCTTTAGTTGGCTCACTCACCGAGGCCAAACGTAGAAATCAGGTCAGGCGAGAGGTTGAAGAATACTTGGACCATCTCAGGCAAATCGCTACCTAGGAAGATCTGGAGGTGAACAGGGATAAAATGCAGAAGTACATTGTGGCCCTGTCCAAATCAACACTATGTTGATCCTATTGAAGAAGGAAATTCAGACCGGTTCCAAATCAGTCTACCGGGATGCAATGGAGGCTAGAGTCTGCAGCCAGTTTGATCCCATCACACAGCTTGGGGAAGTCATCGCACAGTACAAAGCTTGGAACCACTATGTGACTGAGAAACTACAAATTGAGGTGGTTGAGTTGGAGTTTCCCCAATCTCAAGTTTAACTCATTTTGTCTTATTAAGTTGTCTAGCTGACTCTACCCAATTTTGTCTTATATGGGTATGAACGATATTGTAATAGTTTTTGTAATTAACTGTAAGTGAAATTCAAGTGTCAATTGTGGAATGTGAAGAGTCATTTTGTAATGAAGTCCAAAGGACATGGTTGAAGGAAGTCAAACAGTCACAGAGGGAGATGAATAGTCACCCCTTTTGTTATAATATACCCTCATAAATCATGTAAAGGGATTTTGGTCAGGCTTTTGGCTTAGGATCAGAAGCTTGAGAGTTTTGTTGACAGCCTTAGCTTCTCCGTAGCAAGTGTTGGCTTCATGTTCCATTATTGGCACTAGCGGTTCGTCAATTATATATGTATACTTGGAACTTTCACTTTAATAAAAGCTCAGAGCCGGCACCTTTTCATGCATGTGTTGTGAATATAGTAGGACTATTCTTGTTATGTTTGCAATATAAGTTATTTCATTTATACTGACGCTTATGAACTATTTCGTTTGTATTAGTATGAATCTTGTTGAATGTGTGTTGTTGTATGCTTCCATCATGGTTAACTTGCGAACTATTTTGCAAGCTAACTTATGATCCCCTTTTACGCTCGTGTGTTCCTTTCAAGTTGTGTACTATTACAGGTTCCTAAGGGTCTCGCTCACTTTTCCCCTTGTCATGTTAGAACCTCTCATACATTGCACTTGACCCTCCACAGAGTTATACACTTGTTTCACAAAAGTCACGAATACATCATTCTATGCATTATTCCAACCAAGGGATAACACTAAAACCCACTATTTTGGCAACTGGGTCGTATTTCGGATGGGACTCCTACACCAAACGGTGTGAGGTCTAATTGGGACTTCATATCGGGGAGATCCCCTGAATTTTGGTGGGTCCAACACTGTCAACATAAGAGAAATCACCTAATTTACCTACCCCTAGATTTCTCAACAGTTTCCTCATGTGCGTTAAGGATAAAGCCTTCCTAGATGGGAGGGCATGTAATATACCTAATTTATATTCATTATATTATAATTATTATGTAGGATTGCATCTATTAGCATAGTCTTGTCTCTTAGCTAAATATATATGACAATATTCTTGATTGCCCATCAATCATTCCTTGTATCCTTCAAATTTATTAAATATTATTTATTGTAAATTTATGTAGATGTTCTATGCTTGATGCAACTTTACTTATCACTACAGCAATCACATAAACAATCAAGTAAAATGCTGATAGAACATACCAGTGGATCTACATAAGACAAACCAGAAACAGAAAAATGTGGTGGTGCGTTACGACGGTCAACAGGATGCTTCAACCAGCAAAGCCTCCTTGGTCAGCCAACCCAACATGTGTCACAACAACCCTCAAAACAGCCACACGATCAACTCAAAGTCAACCCCAGAAAAGTCAACGTTGCCCCAACGGCAGTAACACCAACAGCAACGACAGCAACACCAACAGCAACAAGCAAGAGTCAACGTAGCACGGTCTACGGTTAACCTTTGACCTCAGTTCTTGTGCCATAATGTACGGCCTTCCAAAATCAAAGTCTCCACCAAAAATCAACTCCTTTGGACCATGCATTGACCAAAGTCAGCGTCGGTCAAACTTGCGTGGAAACCCTAGCTACAGCAGCTTCCTCTTCGTCCTTCTTTCCCACGTGTGAACTGAAATTGCCTTCAAGGAGCTCGAACCAATCAGAAGAGGAGAGATGATGTGTGAGGATGAGATAAGTGAAATGTCCTCCAACGTTGACTCTATTTATATCAATCACTAAGGTGTGTGACACATTTGCTGGGGGTGTAAAACCTTAAGGCCGACCTGCACATATTTTGAAAGTACTAAAAATAAATTCAAAATAAATGTTTTGCTCATCGGATCAAGATGATCTTTAGATCGATCTTGCACCTCTTCGAAAGAGGAACCCAATAAAAATATTGGTGTCTTCATCTGAGCATCACAACATGGAGCTTGGACCTAGCTGTCCAATTTTAACACTCCCTCTCAACTAGGGAGAACTCCATCCACCAGTGCAATCAAACATCGTGCGTCATCCCGTCGTAACTTGCTTTGCTGGCCTCTTTATTTCAGAACAGAAGTGGGTCAGTCACAAAGACATCATTCTCGGCTAATAGATTCAGCCCAGAGGTCCAAAACCTCTATAGGATTCACAAAGAGTCTCGTAACAACCTGAAGTTGGTTTATCTGACTCGAAGTCAGTAGGAGGTCTGAAACCTCACTAGGACTCAAGAGAGTCATATACTAACCCGAAGTTAGTTTCACTGACCCGAAGTCAGTTGGAGGTCCGAAACCTCACTAGGACTTGATCCCAGATCAAGTGGTTGGACCGTGCCATCCTAGATAGAGAGTACGACAATCTCTGATGCGTCCATCAGTCTTTGCTACTATTCTCTAGCTTTTCCCACCTCATTGGCCAAATGAGAGGTACTTCCCATGAGTCCGAAACTCAAATGGGTAGGATGCATATGGGGCACAGATCATGAGAGGCGAACCAACTCAATCATCACAACGGTGGGGCCCAAGCACACCAACAAGGTTCGGCAAGCCTAGCCCTGTGGTTGCTTATAGCTCCAAGAAGCTATCCCTAAAGCCCCCCAGAGCTCCCAAAGCTCATCGTCCAACAGGACCCTCAAAATAGGGTCGTTCCACGATTCCAAGATTCTCACGGAAGGTTAGGAACATGACCTTCCCCAAGGGCATTGTGAGAATATCCGCGACCTGCTCATCAGTTCCTATATGATTGAGCCTTACGGTGCCTCGCTGTACCATATCCCGGATAAAGTGGTACCAGCCATCAACATGCTTGGATTGATTATGGAACCCGAGATTCTATGACAAACAAATCCCCCTCTGGTTATCACAAAGGATAACGGTGGCATCTAGCACATGCTCGAACAACTCACTGAAGAGCTTTCGCAACCAAGTGACTTCACAACAGGCATACATGCTGCAATGTATTCGGCCTCAGTGGTGCTCAAGGCTACCGACTTTCGTTTCCTGCCCGAAGCAGATCTACATGCGAAGTAACATCCAGATGTGCTCTTGCAATCCACCACACTGCTAGCCCAATCAGCATCAGTATATCCAAGGAGTGTCATGCTCCTGGTAGTGTATCTCAGCCCATGGTCTATCGTGCCCTAGAGATATCTCAAGAGTTTCTTGGCACCAACCCAGTGAATGTTATGATCAACCATGTGTTGACTCAAAGTGTTCACTGCACAACATATGTCTAGACGGGTGTTCACTAAGAACATCAGGGCCTCTACGAGTTGACGATACTCAGTAGAATTTGCTAACACGGGCCCAGCAGCGCTGCCACTCAACTTCTTAATGTTGAGCTCCATCGGTGTCAACACGGACTTACAGTCCACCATACTAAATATTTCCAGAAGCTTCACAATGTATTTTCCTTGAGAGAGGAAAATCTCACTAGGTCTCTGCCAGACCTCCAGGCCTAGGAAGTAGTGCATCAATCCTAGGTCCTTCATCTCGAACTCAGTAGCGAGCTCCCTCTTGATCTGATGAATAAGAGGGTCAGCACTTATCAGGAAGAGGTCGTCCACATATAGCACCAGAATGAGAGGCTTCTCCCTATCAACCTTGAAGTAAAGTTTTGGATCAACATTACTACGAGTGAAGCCCAGCTTCATCAGATAGCTATCTATCCTCTCGTACCAAGCTCTAGGTGCTTCCTTCAACCCATAGAGGGTTTTATTCAACCTGCAGACATGGGTGTCTTGATCCTGGACTTCGAACCCAAGAGGTTGCTCCACATACACCTCTTCCTTTATCGCACCATGCAGAAATGCGGTCTTCACATCCATCTGATGAAGACTCCATCCTTGCGTAGCAGCAAGGGCTATGATAGATCGGATGGTGGTCACAGGTGCAAATATGTCATCATAGTCTATGCCTTCTTTTTTTAGAGAAGCCACGGGCAACGAATCTTGCCTTGAACTTTTTAGCACTTTCATCAGATCCATGCTTGATCTTGTAGAGCCATTTTGAGGTAACAACTGCTTTGTCCTCCGGTCTAGGAACCACATCCCAGACGTCATTCTTCATTATGGACTCATACTCTTCGTGCATAGCATCCTTCCAGACTTGATGCTTTACGACTTCCTCAAAAATATCCAGGCTCGGATTGTACAATAGTACTCATGGCTGCTAGATAACCTTGGTATCTACTTGGCTTCTTGCTTTCACGAAATGTCCCCCTTGGGGCCATATGTCCCTCAGCATCCCCGAGAGTGTCCCTGAGCCATGATGGTCTCTTTCCCAGTGAAGGAGGTGGATCAATCGGGTCCATTGGTCCTTCAACCGGCATCATCTCATCCTTCGGTTCCTCTTGATTTCTAGGCCTTGCTTCATGATCTTCCTCAGATCTCAGAAGATTGAGTACTTTCCTCAGGGAAGCATCTTCATCAAAGGTGACATTGTGGCATATCTCCACTTCCCTTTGACCAGGCACATAGAATCTATAGGCCTTCGAAGTTTCGTTGTAGCCCACAAACATTGTGGTCTCCCTCTTGATGCTAGCTCCTCTGCAAAAGTTCTTGAACTCGTTCGACTCATATTCAGTGCCATTATCGGTCTGTCGGATAGCATCTCATGTCATTGCTCCCAGTGGACTTCCTCCAACTTGGTAGAGTGTATCAATTCTAGACCCAAACGTGATAGCTTCCTTGAAGCTCTTCTTCCACATGCGCACCTTTGCATCAGTGAATGCCACATTGAAACCTTTGTCTTCCATGGCCGATATAGACACAAGGTTCTTTTTCAAATTAGGTACATATGTCATAGAGTACATCTTGCAAGCGGAGGACTTGACCTTGAGACAAGTGGAGGGTCACAGTCCCTGTCCCTTTCACGGGATATGTGGCATTATCTCCAAGGATAATTTCCAGATTAGTATCCTTCTCAACCATATCAGAGAGTGCTTCCTTGAACTCAGTGATGTGCCTTGAGGCACCACTATCTATCAACCAGACATCCATAGTGTCGGGTGGAGATGCAGCAGAGAGGGCAAATACAAGAATGAATTCATTTCTTTTTATCAACAACATTTGATTCCTCATACCTAGAATTTCTTGACCTTTTGAAAGGTTGATCATTTCCGCCGGAGGGAGCCTTCCTCTTTCCCTGGAACCTATTGTTCCTTTGATTGCCATCCCTCCGGTTGTTGTTGTTGTCATCATCATTAGGAGAATCCTTCTTGAAAGGGCATTCTCTAGCATAGTGACTTGGCCTATGACAAGTGTAACACTTGCCCTTCTTTCCTTGTGCCCCTGCACTTCCTTTGTTCTTTGGACCACCAAAGTTCTTCTTTCTAGAATGAGTAGCGTAGGCAGTATTCCCTTCATTTTCATACTCTTTCATTCTTGTCTCTTCTTGAACGCATCTCAACAGTACCTCATCAAAGTCAGGTATCACATTATTATTGAGAATGGTAGTGTTGAACACATGCCATTCGGATGGGAGCCCTCCAAGTGCGGTGAGTACCATCTCTCGATCAGCTATTGTCTCCCCAATAGCCAGCAGATTGTTCCTGATCTCGGTCAGCTTCAAAAAGTATGATTGGACAGACTCATCCCTGCCTTTCTTCAGATTCTTCAATTGATTCTTGAAGAATAGCACTTGATTTGCATTGTTGGCCTTTAACATGAGGACCAACTTATCATGCACCTCTTTTAGATGTGCCTAGCTCAGAGATGTAGGCCATCAGACTCTTATGAATGGATTCCCTGATCATCAGCTTTGCTTTGATCTCCCCCTTTTTGTACTTTGTTTTGGTAGCAACAGCAGCAGTGGATGGAGGTTCTTGGATTTTACCCTGCACATAGTCCATGACATCTTGGTCTTCCAATTTGAGATCCATTATCATCTTCCAAGCATGGAAGTCATCCTTCCCAGTCGATTTGTCATCCTCCTTGAAGCTATAGTTTGTGGAACCCATTTTCTTCTTTGGTGATTGCTACAAATAGGGCTTGTCTTCACCTCAGCTCTGATACCATGTAAATTTATGTAGATGTTCTATGTTTGATGCAACTTTACTTATCACTACAGCAATCACATAAACAATCAAGTAAAATGTTGATAGAACATACTAGTGGATCTACATAAGACAAACTAGAAACAGAAAAATGTGGTGGTGCGTTACGGCGGTCAACAGGATGCTTCAACCAGCAAAGTCTCCTTGGTCAGCCAACCCAGCATGTGTCACAACAACCCTCAAAACAGCCACATGGTCAACTCAAAATCAACCCCAGAAAAGTCAACGTTGCAACAACGACAGCAACACCAGCAGCAACGGTAGCAACGACAGCAACACCAGCAGCAACGACAGCAACGACAGCAACACCAGCAGCAACGGCAGCAGCAACAAGTAAAAGTCAACGTAATATGGTCTACGGTCAAACTTTGACCTCGGTTCTTGTGCCAAAATGTACGGCCTTCCAAAATCGAAGTCTCCACCAAAAATCAGCTCCTTTGGACCATGCGTTGACCAAAGTCAACGTCGATCAAACTTGCGTGGAAACCCTAGCTGCAGCAGCTTCCTCTTCGTCCTTCTTTCCCACGTGTGACTGAAACTGCCTTCAAGGAGCTCAAACCAATCAGAAGAGGAGAGATGATGTGTGAGGATGAGATGAGTGAAATGTCCTCCAATGTTGACTCTAATTATATCAATCACTGAGGTGTGTGACACATTTGCTAGGGGTGTAAAACCTTAAGGCCGACCTGCACATATTTTGAAAGTACTAAAAATAAATTCAAAATAAATGTTCTGCTCATTGGATCAAGATGATCTTTAGATCGATCTTGCAACTCTTCGAAAGAGGAACCCAATAAAAATATTGGTGTCTTCATCTGAGCATCACAACATGTAGTCTGGACCTAGTTGTCCAATTCTAACATTTATGTCCTTCTAAACAATATGGGTTTGTCAATGCAAAGGGTTAGCTCAACCAATTGTCTCCAACATAGTATTAAAAACCGGAACCAGCGACCGGACTGGTGGACCTAATGAACCGAGTTTCTGACTGGAACCAGTCTAACCGGTACTGGTCAGATCTCAATGAACCGGTTTTAATAAAATAAAAAAATAAATAAATAAATAAATAAATAAAACCTATTTTTAAGATTTGCAACCATGATTCCAAACCAATAGAGACAAAATATGCAAAGTTTGCTCATTTATATACCATGTAAAGGGGAATATATCAAAATGGCACCGAGTGCAATACATATCATCGAAAAATTACATAAGCAATGAGGCTCCAAATGGCCTATAAAGTCCAAAAACAATGCTACAAGCTATGAGGCCATTGGCCTAGTACAAGACCACAAGTCTAGAGTCTAGACTCTACAGTGTACACATGATCAATCATTAAATTCATCACCACTAGTAGACACAGGATCAACATCGGGAGCTGCATAGACATCATATGGATCAGAGTCTGAGAATGCCTCAGCCTCATCTGCAACCTCAATACCACTGCCACCAATAACAATAGAAGTGGACCTAATGGAAGCATGAGTTACTCGAGCTGCATGACTAGTGCCTTCCATTGGTTGTTTGCCTTTCCTTGATGCACCTACCAATCTTGGGTCTGATGGCGCCACCAAATCTGCTTCATCCCTCGCTAATGCTGCATCAATATCAAAATCAGCCTCAAACACTGGATCTTCAGTCTGCTCCACCCATTCTGATGTTGGATCAATATCGTCCAACACAATGGGATCTAGATCAGGTGTTTTTTTCATCATTTGGTTCTGCCTCATGCGAAGGTTGTATTGCACAAACACAAGATCATTTAACCATTTCTGTTCCAAACGATTTCTCTTCTTTGTGTGTATGCGCTCAAAAACAGACCAATTGCGCTCACAACCTGAAGCACTGCAAGTTTCGCTGAGGACTCTAATTGCAAACTTTTGCAATTGAGGACATTGGTCGCCAAATGACTCCCACCAATGTGCTGCAAATAAAAAGACATTAATTAGTAACATAGTTCATTTCATTACTTATTTACAAACAATGTAACTTGAAAATAAAAACAAATTGGAATTTCTTACCTGGTTGATCCACATCTCTTGCCATTTTTGCCAAGTTTTTTCCGAAGGTACAAGTTGCCATACTGAAAAAAAGTAAGTTGTTTATGTATTTCCAACTGGTCTGCATGGATAGGGACCATGCGCTCCAAGCAATCAATCAATCCAGCTCTGACCTCCCCATCCTGCTGATCTCCTAGCCGAGCTTTATAATGATACTTTGGGTTCAAAAAATACCCAGCTGGATGTATCGGACGATGGAGTTCATTGTTCCATCTGTTATCAATGATCCCCCATATATGGCCATATTTAGCTAACCTGTCCTCGTAAATTGCCCGTATCTACTCCTTTACCTGATCCATAGCCTCATCAATGTATCCCATTGCCAACTTTTCCCCTTCCACCATCCTTAGCACCTTAACAAGGGGTTTAGTAATTTTTACAAGCTCTGCAGACCTTTTCCAAAAATAATTGTCAAAGACTTTCTTTTTGGTGTCTTTACCATCTTGTCTACGAGCCCACCAAGATTCACTCCAATCATCAGAAGAAAACATTTTATGCAGGTCTTTTTGTCGAGAATTGAGACATTGCAACATGAGGAAGTGAGTTGCAAATCTCATAACTGCAGGCCTAACAAGCTCTTTGCCCCCCGGTGTTTTTCCTCATTAGGCTCAATACCCATGAGTGGTTGTAAATGTATTCTGTAATGCACTTGGCATGCTCTACAGTATTTTTTACCCACTCCACTTTACCTATGTCCTCAAGCATGAGGTCTATTTTATGTGCAGCACATGGAGTCCAAAATATGGTCTTATAATTGGACTCAAGATCTTTCCAACAAGAACATAATTTGAGGCATTATCTGTGATGACCTGCACAACATTCTGCTCCCCCACTTCCTGAATAATCTCATCCAAAAGCTCAAATAGAAGAGTTGCATCCTTCACCTTATCAGACATATCAACTGATCTCAAAAACATTGTTCCTTGAGGGCAAGAAACAAGGAAATTAATGATAGTGCGGTTCTTTCCATCAGTCCATCCATCTGACATGATGGAACAACCTGTTTTGATCCATGACTCTCCATACTCAGCCAAATACTCATCAATGGAAGAAATCTCTTTTTGCAAAGGACATCCCCTCAAGTCATGCACACTAGGGCCTTTGAAGCCCTTCCCTGCAGCTATAACAGAGTCCCACATAGCTTGGTAATAAGGTGAGCGAGCAGCATTAAATGGTATATCTGCATCATACCACCATCTAGCAATGTACTGATAAGAAGTTTCTTTGCATTGTTTTTCCAATGTTGATCCAAAGTGGGTTGATGACTTGGCTGGGAAGAAGTGGTTATGGGATTAGCAATGGATGAGAAATAACTCTGGATGTTGGGTCTCTTTGTTGGTTTTGATTTTTGGCCAAGAGGAGGAACATAGTGAAAGGGGTCATTGGTGGAAGGGATAGAAGTGAAGTCTTGAATCTCATAATCATCATACCCACTCTCTTTCATGGCTTCTATTAATTCCCTCTTCCTTGCAATTTCATCTTGGATGGCCTTCTCCCTAGCATTAGTCTCCTCAAACTTTTCAAACTTGGCCAGATATTCTGCCCTAACAGGACCTATCACTTCAGTAGGTGCATCACATGCCTTTACTTGGCCTCTTATCCCAGCCAAGTGTTGTTTCAATCTAAGAATACCCCCACCTCCAATAGATTTTTCACAAAATTTGCATATCATTTTTCCATCAACCACATCACAATGGGCCCATGCACTGTCCTTGACTTTTGGAGCCATCTTGACTTTAAATAATTAAAATTTGTAAAGAAATCTGCCATTTAAAAAAAAATTGCAGCGAAGATAAATGGAAAACCAAGGCTAAATTTAGGAAAACAAATGCACATTGAAACCTACAAAATTTGATAGCATAAGACTAAAGAATTGATAGCAATAGCATAGTTGAACACAGAAAAACTTTAATACATGGACAACAGTGAAATGAGGGATTTTTCAAGTGAAAATCCTTGCCTGGAAATGCAAA
Organism: Pinus albicaulis; assembly: GCA_034641835.2. Lineage (NCBI taxonomy): Eukaryota > Viridiplantae > Streptophyta > Pinopsida > Pinales > Pinaceae > Pinus > Pinus albicaulis. The sequence continues at coordinate 56,368,888 of CM076569.1, read as the reverse complement.
CTATCTTCATTAGCCTCCTCTCGAAGATGCAAACTCCACTGACAGCTCCAAACTATCTCCAAAATAGCTCCAACTCCAACTCCAAGCCTCCAAAATCACTGTTCCAGCAAAAACTCAACACTCTCCAAGCTCTCAATCACACTCACAAAAGCTCCAAATGAGATGTGTGAGACAAATGAGAGGTTTTCCTTGCTTATAAAGGATTGGGGAGGGCGTTTTTGGAGGGAAACAACCCTCCTCTTCCCTCCAAAACAACCCTAAACAACTGAAATTGCCATGTGTGGGTCCCAGCTGCGGCCAGGCAGCTAACCGGCCGATTAAAAACGGAACCTATCGGTTTATCCCTAAACCAACCGGTTAAGGACAAAACCTAAATCGACCGGTTAGCACTGATCAGACAGGAAAAATGGGCGAAGAGGGGTATCTAACCTAGTTTTTTGGCCAGTTTAGCCCGCCTAGCCTTCTGACTGGCCGATTTTACCAGTTACCGATTCAACCCAGCCGGTTTTAAATACTATGGTCTCCAATGTTGTTGGTCATTTGGCTAGTTCCATGCTAGTAGATGCCCAATTTGAATCTCCCTAGGTTCTACACTAAGAAATTTACATGGGATGCCATGCACAAATGTGGGTCAGCATCCTTTCGATTTCTGCGTGAGGTTTTCCTTGGAAAAAAATATGGTTGTCCCTTTTCTAAAAATGTCTATGGCATCTCATGACTATTGCAGCTGCATAGAAGAGGTTTGCTTGTTTAATGCCTTGAAATTTATTGGGCATTTTGTGTTAATTTTTCCAATAGTCCTCTAAACTGATAATTGTTTCTTATGATTTCCCTTAGATTGACCTTCTCATACATTAGTTATTCATCATAAAACAAATACATAGAGAACTTCAACAGTAAAACAAAAATGTTAGAGGATCATAACAAGGCAGCCACACAAGAACACAAGAGTTTACCCTGGGAAAACCCCAGCAACCTTTTCCTTGGAGAAATCATCATGTCCAACAGAGATACATCAATCAAATACACGGTCAAACAGACCAACCATATAGCTAGGTCAAACCTAGTCCAAGTCCATCCTAGTCAAGTCAAATGGCTACCCAAAAACTTCAGTCTGGTCTGCTCTACTAGGGCATAATATCAACCTCCCTTTTCATCCTTAAACTCGTTCCTGCAACCTTCTAATCACCTGAGAAAATTGTCCCTCAGAATTTCGGTCTATCAAAGAGATGATAACTTTGGTCTACCTTAGAATGATATGCCTCAGTTCAATCTGCCACAAAGACGATAATTTCAGTCTGCACTTTGAATGGTCTGCCTCAGGGATTTCGGTCCAGAAACTTTGCCTCTAGAGCATCACAGAAAACTTGCCCTATTTCAACAGATAGTCTTTCCGTTGCCTCAGAATATGCCTCTTCGCTACCTCGGAGAGATTTAAATTGCTTAACAAGAAGGGAGGTTGAATGCCTTATATTTATAGTCTTTAGTTGGGCCGAATGGGTGCCTCTTAGGTTGGGGCCGACTTGAACACTTGAAGCAGTCGTCTTGACTAGGAGGAGGCCAACTTGAACACTTGAAGTGGCCGACTTCACTAAGAGGAGGCCGACTTGGCTTCTTTTGGAACCAAAAATTCGCTTTTCAAAAATTCAAATTTCTTCGTTTTAAACAAGCATGATTAACAGGCTTCATAAATACATTAGGAGTAAAAATATTAATTATGAAGACCGACCATAGCTATAAAATTCAACACTCCCTCTTAGCTAGGGAGGTATTCATAATGACTATCTAGATGTTCTCATGTTGACAGATTTCTCTAAGAAAAAGGTTATAACAAATCCAAGTACCATAATTGGATCGACAATTGTGACACATGGTAAAACAAGTTACCATAATCAGGTCAACAATTGTGGCACATGGTACATCGATAACATCAACCAATTACCATAATCTAGTCAACCATATTTAACACATGGTAAATCAACAACATCAACAAGTTACCATAAGTTTGGTCGGTGCCTCTGATACATGGTGCATTCTCACCATAATTTTGGTCGGTACTCCTGGAGAATGGTAGATCAGCCATAATAATTAATTCTAGTCGATACCTTTGGCACATGGTGTATCCTCACCATAATTTTGGTCGGTACACTTGACACATGGCACATCATTAGCATCAACTAGTCACCATAATTTTGGTCTATCTGACACATGGTATACACACTAGTCTCGGTTCACCATCATTCTAGTCTATACCTGACACATGGTGAATCCCCAAAGGCCACACTCTATCTGAGAAAATCTAGGCCTAATGCTAATGATCTTGATGTTGGAAGGCCACACTCTATCAAAGTTATTTTGGGCTTCTAGGACCATTCTTCCTAATTTTGGTCAATATACTTGGCACAAGAAGAACGTTTGTCCTCTATCGGACCATTCTCCCTAATTTGTTCAACATACGTGACACGGGAGGAATGATTGTCCTCTGCTGGATCATTCTCCCTAATTTTGGTCAACATACGTGACATAGGGAGAATGCCAATCCACGATGTTATCTCATCAGCACTCCCTCTCAATGAGAGAGGCATTCTTAACAAGTCCATGCTTGTCCCTGAAGTGTATATATATATATATATATATATATATATATATACTTCACCCGAGGACAGAGCCTTGGGTGACAATCTACTATATTGTAGGGTAATATTGAAGCCATATGCTCTCTTTTGTACCATATCTTGGTACTAGATCTCATTGTGCTTCGACCTGTCATAATGATCATCACCTGCACCTGATCAAGACAATCTTGCAAGCAGCCTTTGAAGACATACTTCTTCTCATCTTGCCAATCCAGCTGCAATATAGCGGCAACTACAATACTAAGTGTGACATATGTCTGCTTCATGCTCATAGTCATAACGGAGCCCAAACTAAAGCAATATCTTGATGAACTATTTCTGTCTTCAGCACTCTTTGCCCAATCTAAATCTATAGTTGTACTTCTCTGTTTGAGACAAATCTCAAAACAAAATTGACTTCGCCATGACCAACTGTATGTGGATACTCCAACCCATGTTGAGAAACATTCCTTGGCTCATAAAACTGATCAGCTTCCTTTCACTAGGTCCATCACCATAATTGCTTTCTTGTCACCTTACTGGGTGCTCCCTCTCACACTGAAGCAAATCTAGTTGTGGTAGTTCAGGTTGCTCCCTCTACCACTATATCAGCTGATAATCCATCATCTCGAATTTAGAGTTAACTCTCTATAAAGCTAAAGGAGGACTCTCTGACAACTGCCTCTTCCACAATTGCTCCTTTTGACACATGAGTCTTTCCGCTTTTGTCAAAGATAGATCATATAATATCAAGACTCATCAAATATTCATCAATCCTAGTGTATCAAGCATAATGTGTCTGCTTGCGATCGTACAAAGTCATATTCAATCAGGGGACTTCTTGTCATGCACCTCAAGACCCTAAGGTAGCTCTAAGTACACTTCTTCGTCAATTACTTTATTGAGGGGAGCAATCTATGCATCCACCTAGTGCAGTTTCAAAGCCATGGTAATAGTTCTAACAGAAGTGAAGCAAATGTCTTATCATGATCCTCTCCCTCTTTCTTGGAGAACCTTCTATTCAATTCTCGCTTTGTACTTTTCTATGCTGCCATTTGTTGCATGCATAACTCAAACTTGTTGATCTACTAGCTCTCTATGAGCTCAAATTTTATCTAGTACAATATCTCTCAACTCAACTCACAATTCAGAGGAAGTCCTCTTGTCACACACTTTGCTTAGTTCTTCCATTTCTTCCATTTGTTGCCAAAGCCTTGGAAGCCTTCACTATGTACCTGCAATCTTCACTAGGAGGTCATGGAAGAAAAAATACAACTAAGAAAAGGATACAAAGACGAGAGAATAGCTAGCAACAATAATAATAATAGTAAAAGAGGAGTGATATACAACTACTTATCTTTTGAGGAGAATGTCAGCTCCCTCTTAATCCTTAAACTTCTTGCATCCATCTTGCAATTTTGATTCCTTCCATGCATGTGCTAAGATTTTCTTCTTTCAATGGAAACATTCATCTAGGTCCAATTCTAGGGTTTTCTCCGCAAACCCTAGGATTTCACTATCCTTCAAATTAATCTAGGGTTTACAAACCCTAATTTCATAATACTCCCTTTACACCAGCAGACTTTACAACATGTCATTCTACAACATACTTGATTGTTGCTTCAACATTACCAGCATTTCAACTAAATATTGATCTTGACCATTTCAACCCAAGAGCCTCTAGCAATAAGGACATGTTGATTCAACGGAAACGATAATCTCGGTCTAGTCCTAGGGTTTTGGCCATAAACCCTAATAATTCCTTATCCAAGCCCTTTTTAGCCAGCTAGGATTTTCAAACCCTAGATCTTCAATGTCCAAATTTCAAAACCTAATATATTCTTCAATCAATCAAAGGATGACTTGATCAATGATTATCCTTATACTCTTCAAACCAAGTAACTTTACTTTATCAAAATCATTGTAGCAGCAACAATATTTTGTCCTTAAATACTTATTCTTTATTTCAATGGACTCCATCATTCTTGAGCATTTGATCTCAATAGCAACCCAAAATTTTCTTCAAGCCTTTCGTTATTGCACCATATCTCATTCGATACAATTATACCTACAACAGTGCAGTGCAAGACATAACACTAAGGAATATGGTGTAACAGACTTTGCATCTTCTGGTCATCACTTTATTGTGCTCATGCACCAATATAGCTTACATGTGACACATCAGTAGGTGTATTTGTACATGCACTGTCCTTAATAACTTCATTTAATGTATATGTTAAGGTAGCATTTCCAGATCATTGACACAGTCCTCTAACATATTTTCATTCGTCACGGCATACTAGTCATCAATGACTTCAAAGAAATTTATAATACAAGTCTTTGACACAAACTGTTTTAATCAGACCTATGCTTGGTCTTTACTAACAAAATTCCTTTATAATGACAAGAGATCATTGAGATCAATGAATAATTCAGACAAAAATTTGTTGTGGGTGATGATACATACCTCTTATTAATTTCACTGGACTTCTTGTAGGTTTGCATTCTCATGACAAATCCATCATTGTGGATCTTCAACACTTCAACCGTAGCATTTGTTCCAGTAGCCATAACAGAATTATGAGGTTCATGAAAGTCACTTCAAACTAAGATATCAACACAATGCCTTCTAGAATTCACAAAGAATGAATTTGCTAGCATGTCTTCAAACATAAATCTTTTTCAAACTTCCTCGGGCTACTTCCTTTAAGGTGACATCAATTCGGCTTCTCAATAAATTTAAGGACTCGACTTTTCCAATCATTGTAACAATTGTGTTGAATTTTGGTAGCATCGAATGTGCTCTAAGTCTCAAATTTTGCAGGGAGGCTTAGACACATGCATTCCAAAATAACCAGAAAGCGTTTTGGGAAATTCCACCCAGATGGTGTTTTATTAAAATAATTAATTATTTTTAATGGGAGTCTAAGTCTAAACTTAGGGAACTAAAATAATTAAAGTATATTAATATAACTGGATGTGAATTTTCTAGAAAAAGACAGATCAAGCCAAGTTAATCTTAGCCCTTGATTATGTTTTAATCTGGGCCATTGATTTCTCAACAAGAAGGTTATAAGAGAAGGCTTGATGGGCATTTGGAAAATACATCGGAGAGAGTCTAGAGATCGATTTCTCAAGTGAGTAGCGCAAAGCAGCCGAAGAGATCATCGAGTTGGTTCTACGCAGTGAGGGGCAGAGATAGTTCTGGTTGGAGATTTTTCCTGAGCCTGGAATACATCGCAGAGAAGGCAAAGAAGAGGACGCAGAAGAGGCATCGTAGGGGCTACGCTGGGCAGCGCAGAGCCACACAGAGGCAACGCTAAGCCTCTGAAGAGATCTTCTATTTTGCTGAGGATCAGTCAAATCCAGTGGCAGAGAGTTGGGGTGTGAGACCAGAGGGGCAGAATATCAGTATCCAGCAAGTAGAAAGACCAGTGGAAGGGAATGACGCAGTTCCCAACCATAGTGACATAGATTTGCGCAGAGGCAGCGTGGGGCTTGTCAGTTCAGGGTTGGGTCAGTGTTGGATCTCCAGTATTAGTGTGAGGTCATTTTCTCACTAACTCTCGGTCAGTTATTTTCTCTGTATGGCTTGTCAATAATGCATCCTATATTGTATTCAAATCTACTGCTTAATAATACAAACCCTCAGTTGTTGCACCGGTTTTCTCGCATTGGGTTTTTCTGGGGACATTTATCCAAAAATAACAGTGTCATATGTGTGTTTGATTTCCTTCTTTCTCAGTTCTTGTTTCCACATTATTTTGTGTAGTGAAGCTTACAGTGTGATGTATTTAGTATTTGTTGTAGAAAAACTGCAAATAAATTATTAAGTAATGAATAACAATTAGGTGAATATTTTCCAGTTGTTGCAATAGGATTTTGGATTTAGGAATTTTCGCGTGATATCAGAGCAGTGCAAGTGAAGCAAGAGAATCGACCAGAAGAACTTAGTGTTGAAGAGAAAAAGGGAGACCGAATAGCTCCGTAGGCAGCAGATCGAATCCCCAAGGGATTGTGAAATCCAGGCCAAAAAGGGCAAGATTTGTGAGGAAGTATCTCTTTGAGTGAGTCGACAGAGAGATAGGACTTTTCAGTTCGTGATTTGTCAGCAGCAGAGGGAGTAGCGCGGTAGTAGATTCAGCGCAGAGAAGTTTTCTGTGGGACGAAGTTTTTTTGCAACATTTGTTGGGCAGAAAAGCGTCAGAAGAAGGAAGAAGACACTTTTTGAGGGAATTTCTTCCTCGATGAATTCTGAGCCAAGGAATTCTATTTCCCAATTGCAGAGTAGCAGTAGCAAGGAGCAGATCTACATACTCCAGTAGGGAGTGTGTAGGCCAACGTAGCAGCCGCGCAGAGGAGAGAGGGAGCAGTTTGACTTTTGTTGGCTGAGATGGCAGCTAACAGGTTGAGAGACCAAGATCGGTTGGAGGGTGCCTACAACTATGTGATCTGGCAGGCAAGGATCACTTGTCTGTTAGACGAGCATGATCTCAAGGCCTTTATCGAGAATGTGGTAGCTATCCCCGTAGATGCAGTTTCGTTGAAAGCCTACAAGAAGAATATGGTGAAGGTTAAGCGTTTGATCCTCGACGGAGTGAGGGATCATGTAGTATGTCACATAGCTGGCAAAGGCACTGCCAAGGAGATGTGAGATGCCTTAGCGACGTTGTATCAAGGATCTTCCGAGCAGCGGAAGATGTACTTGTAGGAGAAGATGTGATCTATGAGAATGCAGAAGGGAGAACTCGTATTGATCCATTGCTTGCAAAGCTTCAGGAAACCCGAGATCAGTTGGCATTTGTCGGATCAGCACCTCAGGCCACGGAGATGGTAAGATTGGCCCTAAACTCAGTCTCAGAGGAATGGCAAGTCTTTGTCCAGAGCATCCTGGGCAGAGAAAGGTTTTCTAATTGGGAATCAATGTGGGCCGCTCTTCAGCGGGAAGAGATGAGGAGAGACATGATCAAGTGTAAACTTGATGGCAGCAGCAGCGGTGAGTCGAAGCCCAAGGAGGAGGAAGAGAATGCAACCCTTGCATCCAAGGGGCAACAGAAGCAGCGGCGACGGAAAAAGGACATCTCAAAGATCAAGTGTTTCCGGTGTGGTGAGATGGGTCACTACGCTACGCAATGTCCTCTCAAGAAGAAAGACAAGGATGAGAAACATGATCCGCAAGCAGCAACTGCAAGGATCGAGGAGGAGTTCGCCATGATTGCCCACATAACTCCAGGGGAGAGTTGGGGTGATCTATAACTGTAATTCGAAAAAACTGCAGTTGGGTAGGATCCTTAAGGAGTCCACCTCTTGGATCAATACCTTGCTACGGGAGCCCATATCAAAGTAGCAAGATGGACCAGTGTCAGTTGGTGCAAAGGAGTGTCGAAGTGACAACGCAGTGGCTAGCGAACGCCAGAGTCTGAGCAGCGCAGAGCAAAGTTGGCAACAGTGCAGTAAGGCACAGCGCAAAGTCAGCAGCAGTAGCACCGCAGCTTCAGAGGGTCAGCGCAGAGACTAGCAACAGTCAGATCTTCAGTATTGGATGCATCATACTGAACACTTAGTTCAGTATTTTGGATGTTTTTCTGTTGCAGCAGCAACAGAGTTGCAATGCAGATGCAGTTGACAGCAATATGCAGGGTCAGCAGCAGCGCAGTAGTTGGTGGACAGCAGAGTCAAGCATTAGTGGGGCAGAGGGAGATGTTAAAAAATCAATGTAATGCTTCAGCAGGATGCATTACTAGAACACATTCCTCACTAAGAGAGAGTGTTGATTTCTGGTAGCATCAAATGTGCTCTAAGTCTCAAATTTTGCAGGGAGGCTTGGACACATGTATTCCAAAATACCCAAAAAGTGTTTTGGGAAATTCCACGCAGATGGGGTTTTATTAAAATAATTAGTTATCTTTAATGGGAGCCTAAGTCTAAACTTAGGGAATTGAAATAATTAAAGTATATTAATAGAACTGGGTGTGAATCTTCTAGAAAAAGACGAAGATCGAGTCAAGTTAATCTTAGCCCTTGATTATATTTTAACCAGGGTCGTTGATTTCTCAATGTGAAGGTTATAAGAGAAGGCTTGATCAACATTTGGAAAATACATCGGAGAGTCTAGAGATCGATTTCTCAAGTGAGTAGCGCAGAGCAGCCGGAGAGATCATCGAGTTGGTTCTACGTAGTGAGGGGCGAAGATAGTTCCAGTTGGAGATTTTTCCTAGGCCGGGAATACATCGCAGAGAAGGTAGAGAAGAGGACACAGAAGAGGCAGCATAGGGGCTACGTTGGGCAGCGTAGAGCCACGCAGAGGCAGCGCTGAGCCTCTGAAGAGATCTGTTATTTTGCTGAGGATCAGTCAGATCCAGTGCCAGAGATCCGGGGTGTGAGATCGAAGGGGCAGAAGATCAACATCCAACCAACAGTAAGACCAGCTGAAGGGAGTGACGCAGTCCCCAACCAAAATGACGCAGATCTGCGCAGAGGCAATGTGGGGCTTGTCAGTTCAGGGTTGGGTCAATGTCAGATATCCAGTGTTAGTGTGAGGTCATTTTCTCACTAACTCTCTGTCAGTTATTTTCTCTGTATGGATGGCCAATAAGGCATCCTAGATTGTATTCAGAACTACTGCTTAATAATACAAACCCTCAGCTACTGCACTAGTTTTCCTGCATTGGGTTTTTCCGGGGACATTTGTCCAAAAGTAACGGTGTCATAAGTGTGTTTGATTTCCTTCTTGCTCAGTTCTTGTTTCCACATATTATTTTATGTAGTGAAGGTTGCAGTGTGATGTATTTAGTATTTGCTGTAGAACAACTACAAATAAATTGTTAAGTAACGAATAACAATTAGGTGAATTTTTTCCAGTTGTTGTAATAAGATTCCGAATTTAGGAATTTTCACAAGTTGTACTTGTTTAAAAGCTTGCAAAGCAAGAACACCTTCACTACCTTCTGAGATTCTTTTCTCTGTTGGAAATACTGCGAGGGGGGTGAATCAGTATTTCTTTTCAATTGTTAATTATTGCCAGTTAGATTCTTCACAATTAAGAATTAAAGAGAACTTCAATCCCTTTATAATAATAGTGTACAATAGATGAGAGAAGGGCACCAACCCTTTTAATGAAACAGGCACCAACCTGTTGCCAAGCACCAACTTGGACTTTGGTGAGGCTCCGACCTCTAGGGCTTCGACCTTATACTTCTCAAGGCTACAACCTTGTGTTTAGAGGCACCAACCCCTAGGACACCAATCCTCCAACTTTTAATAAATAGAATGAATAAGTAACTTACATCAGTTTCTCCACAAGTTTGTTCCAGACTTACAATTTTTTCACTGAATATTCTTTACTGTCCAAAACTCCACTGTCAAACCACTAACTGCACCACTGTCCAAGATCTTCAAGTTTGTAACTTGTACAGGCCTCCAGCTATCACTTCAAGCTTTACTGTTGATTGTTCATGCCTCCACTAGCTGTCCACAGAAAAAACTCTGATCACTGAAATGACGATGATCATTCCACAGTTGTATCACCACAGATTTATTACACCGACCTTTCCACAGTTGTATCTTTAATCCTCCACAAATTTGTCCTATCCGAGATCCAAAGAAGCACTAGTCAACACCACTGATGTGTTATGTCCGAGCTCAGAAGAAATATTGAATTTACACTTCAGGTTCACCATTCCGAAATTCTGTGGTGAGGTTTTATAACCCTAGTCAAGTGACTGTTCGAGCTATATAACACAATTATGAGGTATGGAGGGTGTAATCAACAGGACCAAGCCCTTATTTTACTGGTCCGAAGCTCTGTCCTGCAGTCTTTTAAAAAACAAGCCACTACAGTCACTGTAATTGTAGACAGGTCTGAGGCTGGTACACTCTCACAAATCTGAGGCTTATATTCTCATTCAGATTAGAGGTTGTAGATTCAGAAATATGCTTTGTATAGGCTCCTTCTTCTTGATGTTTGAAAGTTCACGAGTTGTGAACTGTTGTTGCTTCTAAGCTCTCACTGTGTCCTTGACCAAAAAAGATGATTGAATGTCAAGTCTAGACGTCATATATATACTGGTTTTGATCATAAATGAAAAGACACGTCCCTTCGCCAAGGAACATGAGCCTACACAAGTCGGCTTAGGTCGGCTGGGATAAAATATATTATAATATTAAAAAAATCGATATCTCTTCAACCACTAGGAATTTGAGGGCAAGAGCTTGTTGGAAAGAGAGAAAAATCCTCTTTAATATGGTCTAGGATTCATTGTGAAATGATGCCTCCAAGGTATCTAAATTTATTTTTCTTTGTGACAGTTCATGAAATTTTAGAGTAGAAGGTGATTGGGGCAGTGAGAGATCATTAAAGCTTCTTCATCATGGTGTGTTCTCATGTCATCATGATAGTACAGCATCATGCCATAATATGATAGTGCACATGTGATGCAGGGGCATTAGAGTCTAGCCAGCAATGTGAAAGCTTGTTCACATGTTGTGGCTAGCTGAGTTAAAATTCATTCATTGATGGGTGAAAGTCAATGTTTAATGAGAGGATTGAATTCCTCAAACAAATTGATATTATTATTTTTGTAATAAATTAGGAGAGTATTTAGAGATAAGTGGTTTGAATAGGTGTGAGCTTGATGAGCATATCTAGCTGCAGTTGATAGATTTTAGGAGGATATTGGGCAGGTAGAATTTTGTCTCAATTTAGGAAATTTGATCCTAAATTGAGGAGGTCTCTGTTTTGTAATAAAACTATAAATTAGAATCTTTGTAATGGAGAAATTCGGAGTTGGCCGAGAGGAATTATTGTGAGGTGTTGGTGTCCCGTGTTTTGATAGTTTGGCAAATCAAAAGACAAGGCAACATCAGAACCAATCTTTAGAGTTACAGGATCTAGTCCTCCTGTTCTCAGAGAGGGATCTCTCAAATGTTTGTTTGCAAAGGTTTATCTTGTGTGCTTAGAGTATTGGTTTTAGACTAGTTATTAAGTGTGGGTGTTTGATTGTTTGTTTGGTTGAATTGATACAACAGAATATGAAAGGTCTAGGAAAGGTAGGTAGAAAGAGGAAGTAGTAGCTTCATTGGGCAATGGAGTCAAAAAGAGGTCATGACAAACTTATCAATGGATATGGGATATCAGAGGGAAAATCTAACTTGGCCACAGGATCCTTTGGTTTTTGAAATGAGATGGACATCAATGATTTGGAAAGAGAATTTAAATTCTCAACAAAGGGAATTTGAAAGCATAACTTGAACAATAAAGAGGTATTTGATAGACAGGGCTGGCCATGAATTCTACAAACCACTCTTTAAGCAAATAATGACTTCAAAACAACTTTTTAAAATGAAATCTAAGATTCGGGGAACACCATATTTCCTCAAAGATCTTATTTCAAATGACTTAGAAAACATAAAAGATTCACTGATAATTGCAGTCATAGAAGAGGGAACACCTAACACATCTATGATTACAACTACAAAGACCTTTAAGACAACTGTTTAAGAAAGGACAAAGGGCAAGATCAGAACAGACCTCCTTGGCTCACTATAAACAGAAATACTTCAAAGGTAGACTTCAATAACAGCCTTTAAGTGGCAGCAGACAAGCAGGGAGAACCATAAATCATGCTGAAACCATCTTATTCGAACTATCATAGAAATAAACAAGCATGAAGACTAAAGAGAGAGATTAAAGACTCTAAAATACCTCAGCAGAAGAAAACATGAAACAGTGAAGGATGAACAGGTCTAAGGTGCCTCCAAGAGTCATTTCTTAGCCTAAAACTTTCAACCTACTGTAGTAAGAAATTATAGAACAGAATGAAAACAGGAGAAAACATTAAACAATTCAAAATACTTCACCGACAGCCTATGTATTATTTGAGAGAGGGGTTGGTTGATCAAGGCTTCCAAGACTTCAATTTCTTCTTCAACTTCAACAGACTATGTATTATTTCAAAGAGTTTCAGTATTACAACTAGTGATCAACCAACCCCTCTCTTATCTTCTGCAGTAGTATTTATAGAAGAATGAGGAGGTGAGATCTGATAAAAGATCTCCAAAGATAATTAATACAGACTTAATGGTTCCTCGGCCCTTGGGGGGCTCGATAAAGAAACTTACATAGGTGTCCTCTGTATTAAATAATTTACATTAAGATTCAAGCTCGGTGGGAGCTCTTCTTGACTTTTGAGGCTCTGTGTTGTGTTAAAGTAACTCTGCTGATATTTTGTCATTAAGTTTATTTGCAGAATTAACTTCTCTGGCTGCGCTGAGGCAAATCCCTGATCTTGATCAATAACTTCGGCCTCTGTTTGAATGCTTTGAGGCACAAGTGGCACTGTGGTAGCTGGGAGGAATCAATTTGCCTCAGATGTGGCGCTGGAGGCTTTCTGTCTGATGAACCTTTATGATTTTTCATTTAACTGTGTTTTAATTGGGAGTTAGGCTTTTGATAAACCATCTGAGATGTAATCCCCACAGATCTATCTTCAATCTCATGTTCTGGTGCGTTTCCTGTCTTCGACACTGATAATCTTTGATTTGTGCCTAATTCACTGTGTTTGTTGGTGTGCAGGGCTGCGCAGGGGTCGTGTGGCATCATCAATGCTTCATGAATCATTGATGAAACGTGGAGTTGAAACCTGCAAGTGATTCCTTTTGATGAATCGAAGGAGGGAGGATCGTCACCCTCAGCCTTTGAAATTTTCTTCAGTATAGCGGAAAAACAATTTAAACCCTGCAAAATACGAACATTATAAAATCCCGCATATATAATTTTACTGCTTCAGAAGGCGCATGGAGACAGCATGGCCATTGGATGGCATCATCCAATGGTCGAGATTGATTAGAGAAGGTCAAAGGGAAGGCAGAAGAAGAATTTAAATCGGAGCCGTCGATCGCGCAGAGATCGACGGTCGGGAGTGGGGGTGAATAAATAACGTGAAGGGGTCACATTATTCAGAAAAATAAAATAAAAAGCGGAGACAAAGGTTTAAAACCTTTGTTTCGGCGAAAATTGGTTGAAAAATGAGTGGGGAGCTCGGGACGAACGTGGGCCGTCGGATGAGATCAGCCCACGCGATCAACGGTGGAGATCGGGTACTGACAAACTTTATGAAACATGCCTGAACTTCAAAACCTTTTAATAAAACTTTGTTGAATAAAGTTCCCGAGTCCGCATTGGGTGACTGTGCGGGGAAACAATGAAGATCCGCCCCAATTAAAATCTGCCGCGTGGATGCTGATGTGGCGCTAGGGACCATCGGCCCTTGTGGGACCGTTGACTGCCGCTATGGACGAGGGGACCGGGGCGATGGAGTGTGGGCCGTCGATCTGATGATTTAAGTAACCGCGTCGTACCACGTTTATCTCACGGGCCTCTTCAGAGCGCGATCACCGTTCGATGAGCTGGCCTCAGATCGAACAGCGCGCCTCGATATCGCGCTCACTCCACATCCGACCTTTAACGCCCAGGGAAAATGGTATCGCCATACCACCCAAGGCCACGTGTCAGCCAGCGGCGTTGATCGCTGCAAAACGGAAAAAACCGCCTCCCTCTCAAAAGCGGTGCGATGAATTCCGCCTAGTTTTCTTTTTAATATAACGACAAAAAACATTAAAAACCCAAAAATCAAATATACACAAAGGTTTGTGTGTCGGGCGAGTTTTATATTTGTGATTTGGCTTGGCGCCCGGCTGCGGGGCCATGGATGTATGGAAGATAATATGACCGGGGGTTTGTGCATAGGGCTAATCGGCATCGAGCAATGCGACAAGCACTTGGATGGCTAGCGCTTGGTTCCAACACCAAGGCGTATGTAGTGAAAATGGTTAAGGACTTAGCCCAAGGGGGCTTAAACCTTAACACAAAAATATGTATTTTTTACAAAGTTTTGAATGTTTTTCAAGAGTTTTGAGAGTTTCGATAAGGCAAAGGAGTCTTAAACCTTATCAAAGGGGGTTTCGATGGGGGAAAGGGGAAAATATGAAAATGAAAGATTTCATGGGGGATGAAGGGGTTAAAATGAGGTTAGTTTTGGAAGTGGAAGGAAGGGGAAAATGGTGTTTGCAGCAGTATTTTTTCATGAAATCAGCAGAATTCCAGAGTCTAAAATGGGCACAGCAGTGAAGATTTCGGACAGAGGCATGAGGCCTTCAAAAGTCTTCAAGAGCCAACACTTTTTGCAATAAAATTTGTTCCTTGAAGGCTCCAAAAATGGTTTAGCCACCTTTTGGTATAACAAATTTCACAGGTGGCTAACATGAGGATTGGAATTAATAAAGATTGCAAAGTTCTGAATTATTGTTTCATACTGACAATCCCCGGAGGTCTTTATCTTCGAAATTTTATTGGTTTTGATATTTTTGTATAAGAGATTGAGGTTAATCGAACTTTTGTCGTCGCTATTTAAAAGAGAAGAGTTTGATTCCTTTCAAAATTCTTGATTTATATGGTTGAGTCTTGAATTAATTGCAACGCAGTCTTTGTATGAATTCTTGTGTTTACCAATTGTTTATTATCCCACGTCATATCTGTTTGAAACTTCCCGTTTTGATAGATAGAAGTCAGTGGTTGGATTATTTCTTGCAAGAGGATTTGTTGTTCAAGAGAAATCAATTATGTATACCAAATTGTTCCATGAGAGAAAATTTCATTAGAGAGAAGCATAGTGGTGGACTTGCTGGACGTTTTGGTACTGATAAAACTTATGAGCAGCACACCTATTCAAACCACTTATCTCTAAATACTCTCCTAATTCAAACAAGCTCACACCTATTCAAACCACTTATTGGTACTGGTGGACATGCTCAACAAGCTCACACCTATTCAAACCACTTATCTCTAAATACTCTCCTAATTTATTACAAAAAGAATAATATCAATTTGTTTGAGGAATTCAATCCTCTCATTAAACATTGACTTTCACCCATCAGTGAATGAATTTTAACTCAGCTAACCACAACATGTGAACAAGCTTTCACATTGCTGGCTAGACTCTAATGCCCCTGCATCAAACTCCCGAGGACAAAATTCTTCATGGGCTCCTGTCCATGAGCTCCTTCACAGAACTGCCCAGTTTCTGTAACATAGCTTTTGTTATCCATGTAGCATCTTCAATCGGTTGATTCTTCCATTTAATCAAATACTGGAAATACTCTTGTCCTCTGGTTCTCTTAAACACCTTTTTGTCTAAGACCATCTCTGGTTGTAATGGCTGTGCTGTAGGTAACTGTTTTACCCAGTCAATCTACTCTTTATCTTCTGGTCTTTCATTTGTGCCACCATCTTCATACCTGTACAAATCTGCAACATTAAATATTGGAGATATTCCAATATCAGATGGTAATTCAATTAGGCATTAGCAGAAAAAAAATTCAGGATTTTGCATGGTCCTATCTTTTTAAACTTCAGTTTGTTATACTCTCTTTTTGGAAATCTGTCTTTCCTTAAGTGAGCCAAAAATAAATCACCAACTTCAAATTGAATTTCTCTTCTGCTCAAATTTGCTCTGCCTTTGTACTTAATATTGTTGTCTTGTAGCTGCCGCTTTACCTGCTCATGTATTGCTTGAATTTCTGAAGCAAATTCCTCTCCTTCAGCACTTCTCATTTCTGCCTTTCCCAAGTTCCTCAATTCAGATACTCCTCTTAGGTGCATCCCATAAACAATATGGAATGGGCTCTGTCCTGTACTTCTGTTTGGTGAATCATTGTATGCATACTCTGCCTGTGGTAAGATATGATCCCACTGCTTAGGATGTTCTCCTGCAAGACTTCTCAAAAGATTACCCAAACTTCTATTCACTACCTCAGTCTGCCCATCAGTCTGAGGATGATAAGCTGAGCTGAAACTCAGATTAGTACCGAGCTTTTTCCACAATGTCCTCCAAAAATGACCAACAAACCTGGTATCTCTATCAAACACAATGCTTTTAGGCAACCCATGTAATCTAACAATTTCTTTGAAAAACAAATTAGCAACATGAGTAGCATCACTGGTTTTATAACATGGAATAAAATGTGCCATCTTTGAAAGTCTGTCAACAACAACAAAAATTGTATCATTCCCTCTCTGTGTTTTAGGCAGTCCTAAAACAAAATCCATACTCACCATATCCCAAGGTCTGTCTGGAATAGGCAATGGAATGTACAAACCTGCATTCTAGCTTCTACCTTTGGCATACTAACAAATTTTACAATTCTTCACATACTTTTCCACTTCAAATCTCATCTTTGGCCAATAATAAAAATGACTCAGCTGCTCATAAGTTTTATCAGTACCAAAATGTACAGCAAGTCCACCACTGTGCTTCTCTCTGATGAGATTTTCTCTCATGGAACAATTTGGTATACATAATTGATTTCTCTTGAACAACAAACCCTCTTGCAAGAAATAATCCAGCTACTGACTTCTATCTATCAAAACAAGAAGGTGTATTGAAACATCTATTTGTTGGAATGATATTGTTGAATCACAGTCTTAACGCAGAGAAAGACAATTTTTCTTTTAAGGGCGGAATTCAGAGTTAACACAATCAAATATCAGTTTTGAAGAAGTGGCTTTGAAGCATGGAAGCCTATAGCGTTTTGAAATAACGCGATCAGTGTTGTGACAGATCTGAAGGTTAACGCATTGAAAGTTACAGGTATGAACCAACGCTCCTTTGAAGTTTCAATTTGTTTAAATTGAAAGCAGTTTGTTAAACAATGGATGCGTGGGACCAAAAAAAAAAAAAAATCCAACATAATATAAGCTCTTGTTTATCAAGTTAATTGGTTAACATTCAAGCTTGAGGTTCGATTTTGTTAAAAGGGTATAATATCAATATTTATGCTATGATGAAGGTTTACCTTTCTTTGCATATACCAAAGATTTAAACCTCAAAAGGACTTTGAGTTGGGTCCTTTTTTTTAATTGAAATTGGAATCAAGGATTTATGACATCTTCAAAGGAGCTGACATAGTCTAAGTAACTTTTTAAAGTTATTGTGATTTCATTAATCAAATTTTCCAAATTTGATGAATGAAAATGAAAATGAAGAATTGAATCTGACTCCTCCGGAGTTAGAAACCATTGTGAACAAATTTGAAAAGCTCTCCTTAACGCCTGCACCGTCACCGCCATCAACATGTATGTCATCATATGTCATAATGCAGCATCTATCAATTTTCCATTAAGAGAGCACATCAAGAGGGCTTATATTCCATCAATGACAATTATTGACCAACAATCTCCCCCTTTGTCATTGATGGAAATATTATAGAATTATCTCCCCCTTTGACATCAATGGCAAATGGGGTGCCCAAGTAATCCCCCTGTCATGCTGCTCCCCCTAACATACTATACACCTAACATGCTGCTTGATTTAATGTGATGCAAGAGCAATGACCCCCATTTTTTGGCGAAGATACTCAAATGCTTCTCGTGGAAGGGGTTTTGTAAAGATATCCGCAATTTGCTCTTTTGTATTGACGTATTCCAACCTGATATTGTGTTCAGCAACTTGTTCGCGGAGAAAGTGGTATTTGATTGGAATATGTTTGGTTCTTGAATGCATCACCGGATTCTTTGAAAGACTGATGGCACTAGCATTGTCACAAAAAATATTAATTGGTTGCTTAGTTTCTATGTTGACATCCTTCAAGGCTTCCTTCATCCATAGAATTTGTGTACAACAATCAGCAGCAGCTATATATTCGGCTTCAGCTGTAGAAAGGGATATAGATGATTTCTTTTTGCTGAGCCAAGATACAAGACAATCTCCCATAAAGAATGCATTTCCACTGGTGATTTTTCAATCATCCACGCTTCCGACCCAATCAGCGTCAAAATAAGTTGTCATAATAAGAGTTGAACTCTTAGGATACCAAAGACCGAAATCAGTCGTTCCTTTCAGATATCTAAGAATTCTTTTCACAGCGGCTAGATGGGATTGTTTAGGACTTGACTGAAATCTTGCTACCATTCCTACTGCTTGCATAATATCTGGTCTTGTAGCAGTTAAGTATAGGAGAGCTCCAATTATTGACCTGTAAAGGGTTGCATCTATTTGGGGGGTATCATCTTCTTTGCTTAATTTACAATCTGTGGTCATTGTTGTGCTCATAGGTGCACAATCTTCCATCCCATATCTTTTAAGCATGTCTTTAAGCTATTTTTCTTGAGATATAAACATGCCTGTAGAAGTTTGAGATATTTGTAGCCCAAGAAAGTAAGACAACTCACCAATCATTGACATCTCGAATTTATTGGACATATTTAGAGCAAATTCATGGCTCATTTCTTCATCATTGCTAGCAAAGATTAGATCATCGACGTAAACAAGAGTGATCAAAAGTTTTTCCTTGTCCATCTTCATGTAGATATTGCTACCTGCCACTCCTTTTTTGAAACCTTCTTGTTGCAGATAGTGATCCAACTTTGCATACCATGCTCTAGGGGCTTGTTTTAATCCATACAAGGCCATTTTTAGTTTGCATACAAGGTCTTTTCCTTCAGCAAGATCAAATTCTTCTGGTTGCTCCATGTAATCTTCTTCCTTGAGATCTCCATTCAGGAATGCTGATTTTACATCCATTTGATAAACCTTGAATCCTTTTGAGCAAGTAAATGCTAAAAACATTCTTATGGCTTCCATTCGAGCTGCTGGTACTAAGGTTTCTTCGAAATCAATTCCTTCGATTTGCGAGTATTCTTTGCAGACAAGTCTGGCTTTATTTCTGATGATTTGTCCATCTTCATTCATCTTGTTTTTGAATACCCATTTTGTTCCAATTATATTTTTATCTTTTGGGCAAGGTACTAGTTCCCAAGTCCCATTTTTTCAATTTGAGACACTTCTTCTTCCATGGCCTTTATCCAATAAGGATCTTTGCTTGCTTGAGAAAAAATTTCAGGTTCTATTAAAGATAATAGAGCCGCATCATCTTTTCTTGGGGTGCTTATCATTCTTCTTCGAGTTTGGATTCCTTCATCTATATTTCTGATGACTTGTTCTTCAGGATGATATCTTTGAACAAACTTGATCTTGGAGGGAGTTTGTGAAGATTTATTTTGAGGTTCACTTTGAGATTCTTCATTCTCCTCTTCTCTTTCAGGTTCTTCTTCTTCACTTTGTTCGAAGAAAGACTCAACTTCATGATCTTCAATTCTTTTTTCTGGAAGGCCTTCATCAATCTTCACATCAATGCTTTCCACTATTCTTCGTAGACGATTGTTGTAACATTTGTAAGCTTTGCTCCTAGTGGAGTATCCAAGAAATATTCCTTCGTCAGTTCTAGAATCAAATTTACCTGGTGAGTCGTCATTTATTTTTATGAAACATTTGCTTCCAAATATTCTGAAATATTTTACTAAAGCAGGGCTTCCTTTCCATAATTCATAAGGAGTCTTTTCATTATTTGGTCTCAGTTGAGTTCGATTTAAGGTATAAACTGCAGTGCCAACTACTTCTCTCCAGAATTTTGGTTGCAAATCAGCTGCTAGTAGCATTGTCCTAGCCATTTCTTGAATGGTTTGGTTCCTTCTTTCAACTACTCCATTTTGCTAGAGTGTCCTAGCAGTAGAGAGTTCTCTTTCGATTCCATGCTCTTTGCAGAATTTATCAAACTCTTTCGAAGTGAATTCTCCTCCTCTATCCGTTCTAAGACATTTAATCTTAGAATCTTTTTCATTTTCAATGAGAGCTTTAAGATTCTTAAAACACTCAAATGCTTCGGATTTATATTTTATGAAATATATCCACATCATTATAGTATAGTCATCAACAAATAGAGCAAAGTACCTTTCACCTTGAAGAGTTGAAGTTCTAGTTGACCCACACAAATCTGCATGAATGATTTCCAAAGGTTTTGATGTTGAGAACTCCTTGGTTTTGTGGCTAGTTCTGGTTTGCTTTCCATGTTGGCATGGGCCACATACAACTTGATTTGGTTTGCACATTTTTGGAATGTCCCTTACTACATTATTTTTGCTGATGCTGACTAGGTTGTCAAAACTTGTATGCCCCAATCGCTTGTGACATAACCAACTTTCATCTATTTGACTTAAGTAACATTTATCTTCTTGGATTCTACTAAGAATGTAAACATTATCTGGTGTTCTTACTCCTTTCGCCACAAGCTCTCCTGAGGACGAGTCTGTTATTTCACAATTTTTTGTACTGAAGACAACATTATGTCCTTGGTCACAAATCTGGCTGACACTTAAGAGATTGTGTTTGAGCCCTTCTACCAGCAAGGTATTTTGAGCCTTTCCTAGTCCATTGACAAGGGTAGCAATCCCTTTTCCAATGATTTTAGTAGATCCACTTCCAAAGGATACATTTCCATTTTTCTTGTTTAATGAGATAAACTTCTTTTGGTCACCTGTCATATGTCTTGAGAATCCACTATCCACGAACCAATGATTTTCTTCACTATGAGCACATAGAGCTAGGCCACATTTATCAGTTTTGAGATTTACGCTTTTAGTTTTTTCCCTTTTGAGAGGGCAATTTTGTTCATTATGACCATAATCATCACATAATGAGCAAGACGGATCAAACTTAGCCAAAGGATCAAAGGAATTGTAAGTTTTGATTTGTTCTTGCTCTTTAGGCTTACGCAATTGGTTTGGTTGATTATTCAATCTTGGTGCTTCATTCTTATGAGCCTTGCAATGCTTAGCTTGATGCCCAAAGTTTTTACAATTGTAACAATGCCCAAGAAAAATAGTTTGATACGTGTTGTAGTATCCATAGCTTGAATCAACATTATTCCTTGGAGTTGCTCTTTTTTCGAATCTTGGTTTTGAGATGCGACCTTTTTCCTGAGATGACTTTTCTTCTTTTGGATGGCAAGAGAGTACATCAGCATAACTTCTGGCATTATTCTTCGTACTTGATGATTCTTCTTTGAAACCAATTCCAGACTTGTCATGTTGAGGTCTTTGAGTATTAAGAATGTTGTCAAGAGCTAGAGAGCTTTGCCAACTCCTTTTGATTTGCTCCAATTCCTTTCTTAGGGACACTATTTCAGCTTCACGTTTTTCACAGATATCATCCTTCTCTTTTAACTTGATGTTCAAGAAGTCTACCCTTCTTTTTGCTTCCTCTCTTTCTATTTTGAGAGAAATTATCTTCTTTTGTAGATTCTCATTTTCTTCAATGGCACTTATTAGCAAACTATCCATGTTTCTTTCATCTTCTATTTCTAAGTCATCATCATTTGTAAATGCCATGAATAGCGTTTCTTTGCTTCCAACATAATTACTTTCCCCATTTGATTCATCATCGCTTTCTTTGTACTGATGCACATTTCTAGATGATTTCCTCTTTATGACTACAAATTCATCTTCATCAGACTCATCTTGTTTAGAGAAGAAGTTCTTCTTATTAAACCCTTTCTTTTTGTACATCATTCTTTTAGAGTCCTTTTCATCATCACTATCATGTTTATGAGGACATTTTGCAGCGTAATGACCTATTCTTCCACAATTGAAACAAATAAGAGGGTACTAATCTTTTAGCTTAGATCCCCTTTTTAGTCTTAGTGCACATGTATGTCATCATATGTCATAGTGCAGCATCTATCAATTTTCCATTAAGAGAGCACATCAAGAGGGCTTATATTCCATCAATGAAAATTATTGACCAACATTCTCTCTCAGATTTTTTCGGCCTATACCAAATAACCCTGGTTCATATAAATCTGAGAAGTAATCTTTCTTTTGCAATGGACATTAGCAACTTCTATCTGGAGTTCCGAAGCAATCTAGACTTATTTGAAAAGCATAATATCAAGAGAGGCAGATCAAGCTTTCTAGCTCTGAGATCTTCTTCAAAAACAATTGAGGTATTGATCTTTGATCCCAAATCATTACACAGTGTAGACTTTAGCACAATGTAACAACCAATTTATTCAAGGGACACAGCTCCTGAGATTCGGTCAACTTTTGGCATAGTTTAGATCCTCGGTCTGAGATTTCCTGAGATCTAATTCGATTTTTGAGGCCTAGTTCTGAGGCTTTTTGGCCTCCTGAGGACTCTCGGATTCCTTGAGACATCTCGGCTTCTGTAACAGGTCTGAGGCTCAGATAGGAGTTTGGTCTGAGGTTTGAAGCTCTTCAATATAGTTCGGCCTTCTCATAAATGCAAGACTGAATCGCAGTTTTCTTCCAACAATAAACAAGACGAAAATTTTGACCTTTAAACTAGGGCTTCAACCCTTTATCAAAGAATTGGATTCTTGTGGCTCGGACTAGGGTTTCTTGCAGACTAGGATTCCTTTCATAACAGATCAAGCCCTAGAGATGACTTCTTCCACCATAGCTCTGAAACCATGTTAATTTTTTCAATACTCCTCTAAACTGATAATTGTTTCTTATGGTTTCCCTTATAGATTGATCTTTTCTTACATTTCTTATTCATCATAAAAAAATTACACAGAGAACTTCAACAGTAAAACACAAGAACACAAGAGTTTACCCTGGGAAAACCCACATGGGGAAAAACCAGCAATCTTTTCCTTCGGGAAACCATCAAGTCCAACATAGATACATTAGTCAAATACAAGGTCAAAGAGACCAACCATATAGCTAGGCAAAACCTGGTCCAACTCTATCCTAATCAAGTCAAATGGCTACCCAAAAACTTCAGTCTGTTCTGCTCTGCTAGGGCATAATCTCAGCCTCCCTTTTCATCCTTAAACTCAGTACTGCAACCTTCTGATCACCTCAGAAACTTGTCCTTCAGAATTTCAGTCTATCAAAGAAATGATAACTTCAGTCTGCCTCAGTTCGATCTGCTACCTCATAATATGCCTCTTCATTGCCTGAGACAGATCCGAATTGCTTACCAAGAAGGGAGGTCGAATGCCTTATATTTATAGTCTTTAGCTGGGCCGAATGGGTGCCTCTTAGGTTGGGGCCGACTTGACTAGGAGGAGGCCAACTTGGCTTCTTTTGGAGCCAAAAATTCTCTTTTCAAAAATTCGAATTTCTTCCTTTAAAAAAAGCATGAAGAACATGCTTTATAATTTTTCTTTTTGACACAAGCATGAAGAACATGCTTCATAAATACATTAGGAGTAAAAATATTAATTATGAAGACCGACCATAGCTACAAAATTCAACATTGTGGACACTAATGGCATGAGCCCTCTCATCCCATCTGGACCCATTGGGCAAGCTTGCAAGGCAAGGCCGAGAGACATGTATGCATGGATGTATGGGTTTACAATTAATGGTGATTAAGTTTAAATAGAAATATAAATTGTAGATATAGCAGATACACACACACATACACCATCCATGGTAATGTATACTTTTGTGCATTATTACACCAAGTTTGTGTGCATGCATTAAACAGTAGAGGAAACTGTGTGCGTGTGTCTATTAGGATACATATACTACATGAATGTAGAGGAAACTGTGTATAAATTTAGCACATGCAATCATAGATATAGAGTAATCCAAGATACTCCAAAAAGGCATGCAGTTGTCTGCTTCTACTTGAAGATTACCAAGATTGAAATAAACCCCCAGCTTCTTATGATTAGATATGAGAAAATATTCACAATCGTTTCATCCTCAAAGTGTACTAGTAGTAAGAGAAACCAT
This sequence comes from Pinus albicaulis, assembly GCA_034641835.2. Taxonomy (NCBI): domain Eukaryota; kingdom Viridiplantae; phylum Streptophyta; class Pinopsida; order Pinales; family Pinaceae; genus Pinus; species Pinus albicaulis. The sequence continues at coordinate 56,344,675 of CM076569.1, read as the reverse complement.
TTTATGTTTATGCTTGATCTAGAAAAGTAGGGAAGAAATGAGGCAATAATAGGTAAGTACCAACTGTACATGCAGTGTATAAGAAAACATCTTGATGATATTCCAATTGATGTGATGGTCAAGAATTATTGAATACTTGGAATTAGTGGAAAAGAAGCCCAATATTGACTATAAATCACCTACTTCCATTATATTCTTATAAAATCTTCTGATTCTCTGAAATATTAACATGACTGAGCTAGAAGACAATTTAATAGTTATCATAGCAGTAACAGAAAATTGTTCACCTTAATTTCTTCAGCCATTCTTTCATTGCTGGTATTTTGAATACCCCGTTTAACTGCAATTTTGGCAATCGCACTTCTTTCCCATAGCTTCACCATAGCAGCAGCCAAACCCTGGTGATTCTTGTTTCTCCCTTTTCAGAAAGATGAGCGAATTTGCATGAGATACAAATTGAAACACATCAAGGACGCACAACATGGTCCGAATCTGGAGCATTAATTTTAATTTTTGAACAACAAATGGCCAAATCACGAATTACCTAATGCAAAGTGAGGAGGTATTGTTCTTGCAAGCTTTCGCAGTTTGGTCATTTCCTGATTACCCAATGTTGGCCTCATACCATAAGGAAGAAGTCTAAAAGGCTGCTTGTAGCCAGGAACTACAGCTGGCAATAAGTCTGCATCTACAGGTAAAGGTCCAGAACCTGACCAATAAGTAAAACGTGGACCCAATCCATCCAATATTTTGTCTATTTCATTTTCATAGTCTGCCTCGCCAATTGGATGAACATGCTGTTTTTTATCAATGCTGTCTCTGCCAAGATGAGAACTGGATACATGATCACCTTTGACCATATCAGCTAGCTTATCTCTGATTAATGTACCATCTGTGCTGCTTCCATCAACTGCACCAATTGGCTTGTTTACAGAAACAGTTTCGGCCTCAGATACCATGCATCCCCCATGATCCAAAGCAGCCCCTTGATTGTTTTCAGATTGCAGTCTTGCAGATTTTACAGAAGGTGGTTCATAGTTCAATCCTCTGTATAGAACAACAGAACCCCCTGACCTCCAAATCACCAATCCTCCAGTTCTCCTCTGAGCAGCAGACAATGTAAGAGACCAGTGATGATGGTTATTGTGAATTAAAAGCTAAAAAAATTCAATTTTAAAGAGCGAAAAACAAATGCCAAAACTTACTCCAGTTGTATTACATTTTACTAACATTACTATTAATTCCAATTACAGTGCACATGGTATTGTCTGGTGACTAAAATGTGACTTGAGCACTTTGTAGTCCATTCTTTTACATTTCGCTAGGTCAGTCTGATTATTTCATACTTGAGGTACTAAAATAAGAACAAGATTATAAAATCATCTTAAATCAGCCATCAGCAATGTTCAACTCGGAAAGGTCCAGACATCATATTTGCACAAATCAATCATGATAAAGAAGATTGCATACAACCAGGCATTTGCAAAATTGATCTAGTCCATTGTGTTATGGATGAAAACTGTTAGTAAGGCAAATTTTGAGAACAATCAAATGTACAGAAATGAAAACCATGTTTGTAATATGTAGTGCAAGGAAGTTCACAGAGAGAATACGTTCCCTTTTAAGATCAAAAGTTTGTCCTCATCTGAATTTGACCAACTCTTTTAGATGAAAGCTATTTCTCAATCCAAATTTTGGGGTGAAAATAGTCGATACCAGATACTTGGTAGAGGTCAAAACTTTGTTGATAGTAGATACCATTAATAATATGAATAGCTAAGATACCCTGTAACTAGACTGCATTCAAATGTAAGACAACCACCAAACTTAAAAGCTTGAAAATGCTTGAAAGTTGAAAGCATCAATCAAGATGCATCGTGCATTCATACAAGGATGCAATTTATCACCCAATGACCAAATGCATCACATCTGTTCTCAACTTATGACTGTTAAGACATGGGAAAAGATATAATTGTTATTCATATAGCATTGTTCATAACTTTAGAAACCATCAGAGCTCTAAGAGTCAACTTGTCATTCTTTTTTGGCATGATGAAGCCCATATTACAGTATAACAAGTAGAAACAAGAGAGAAACCTTAACTCACTATACATTACTTGGATTGTCACCTCAAGAGCATACAAGTACACATATTTATACACCCCAAGAGATTTTGAACTCTTCGCCAATTTACCAATTTTCACAGGATTCATTCATGCCAAATGTGCTCTATTTGGCATATTCCCTTACAACTAATTATGACACATTCTCTTACATCTTATGACACAGTCCATTCATATGTGAAACACGCAATGGGTTCCTCTTTTTCTTTTTCTCTCATTGTCACTCGCAAGACCCACCTAGGCTCCACCTTAAAATAATTAATACCAAGATTCCTAGGACACACAAATAACACAATAAACATTTTAATATGTTTGATGTTAGAATATAAGCATAGATGTGTAATAAAGTCACCTTGGCGACTTTAAGGTTTTTGGTTATTATTAGCTTTTAGGGCTTTGAACAAATATCACCACTGGAATTCCATATAAAAGAGGTGAATCCCGTTAGAACTCACTCAAGTATTCTTGTAATATCATAGTGTTAATATGATTACTTATGTGACTAACCCTATCTACGGTTTCTGGCATTCCTTGATCTTGCTGTTAAATTTTCAAACTGAAACACTATTGCAGTGATAGATTTATTTCGCCTACTTACTTTATGATAAGTTATTTATAGATTCTTCAGTAAATTCAAAAATAAAGACAACTGCAGTATTCACTTAACCATAAGCAGAAAATAGAACAGAACACATATAAGGCAATAGAAACAATTACATGAACACAGTTATTTTTGGACAATTGTCCCCAGAAAAACCCAATGCGAGAAACCCGATGCAGCAGACGAGGGCTTGTATTATTCTTCAGCAATGAAAATCATTTACAAGAATTTGACAAGCAGACTTCTAGAATACACCTGAGATAAATTCTCTGAATCCTTCGGGAGAATTTCTGACACCCGGGAGGCACCCTAGCTCCCTCTACGTCTACGTGCGCTGGACTGCATCACTGCGTGGGGACTCAGTGTTGCTGCTCAGCGCTGTCCCCTTTGCGTCCTCCTCCTACCTTTCTTTGCCTTTGTTGACTTCCCTTCCTTCTTCTGCCTCTACAACCTCTCCCTCTGAAATCAAATTCTATTCCTTCAGAATCGATTTCCTTCGGGTGCTGAGTGTGTGCCCGACTTACTTTCCAAATGACCCTCAAGCCTTCTCTTATAATCTTCTCGTTGATGAATCCACTGTGAAAATTTCTAAATGTTACTTATGCAGAGATTTATTGTTAGATCTGGTTATACTTCTCCTACTTAAACAAGTTATTAATGCTGAAATCTTCAGATTAACATCGAAGTAAACACATAACAGACTTTCACTGATTCAGATCTAAAACAGAAAAAGTACATGCACACATAGACAAAGTGACACAAGATTTTCAAGACAACAGTCCCCGGAAAAACCCAATGAGGGAAACCGGTCTTCTGCCTGTTGGAGGGTTTGTATTATTAAAAGTTTTTTGAATACAGCAAATCTGGGTACCACACTGGTAAACCCGACAGAGAAAAATATAGATCTGCAGCTATCTTGTTGTTCTGAAGCCAAAACGTTGACTGATCCACACCCTTAAACGAGATTTACAAGACTCAGCCAGATTTTGGCCCTAGAAACCCCAGAGCTGCCCCTGAAGCCCCTGTGTCAGCCTCTGCGTGCCTCTACGCTGGCCTGGAGAGGGTTGCGTAACCCCAAAGTGGATGACGCGGACCCTACGCTGCCCTTGAAGGTCTCTGTGTAACCCAGTTGGGTCCCCGGCTGACCAGCGCTGCCCCAGAAGGGATTGCGTAGCACCTGCGTAGCTGAAGCTGCCCCTGCGCTGCGCAGCTGCTACCCTCTCTGTTGTTGTTGCCTCTGCTTCTCTGCGCTGCCTCTGGAAGCTGCTCTCTGCCTCTTGTTGATTCTAGGCACTGGGATCAGACCATCCCCTTTGCCTAAACTCCCCTTTCTACAGCTGAAACACTTCTGGAAATTCTTAGCAAACCATGCCCTAGAATTCCAGCTTAGCTTCAGTGCTCTGCCTCTGTGTGTGTCTCCAACTGATCCTCAAGCCTTTCTCTTATACTTTTTCGTTGAACACATCAACGGCCATGATTAAATCACTTATCAATGGCTAAAATTAAAAGACTGCTTGATCTGCGTCACTTAGAACATTTTAGCACATGTGTTAATTAATTCACTTTAATTATTTAATTTCCCTAAGTTTAGACTTAGGGATTACATTAAAATAATTAATTAATTGAATAACTTCAACACCAATTGAAATTTCTCAAACACTTTCTGGGTTTTGGAGGTGATGTGTTTCTTAGCCCCTCCACAAAGTTTCAGGGGTAGAGCACACCTGATGCTACCCCAACTACACAAAATCTCAACATCAACGGCCCAGATTAGATCTCTAATCAATATCTAAGATTAAAACATGACTTCATCTTTGTTTTCTAGAAGATTCTCACTATGTTTTATTAATACCCTTTAATTATTTAAATTTTCCATTAAAATAATTAATTATTTTAATAAAACATGAACCGAGTGGAATTTCCAAAAACGGTTTCTGAGTTCTTTGGAAAACTGATGTCCAAACCTCCTCACAAAATATGAGACTTGGAACACTTTCCAATGCTACAAAATCAACACTTGCTAATTTCGTGAAATGGTATCAAAGCAAGGAGATCATGATGTCCAGTTTGTGATGTCGAAATAGAGGGCCAATGTTTGCATGCAACCATCAATAAGAGAAAATAGCAGCGATTGCATATCAAATTGAAAAGGAATTAAGGGAGCCGTCACCACCACTTATCAATCGAGGGAGCCACATAGATGCCACCATGCTTCAAGTTGAGAAAGTACATGCTAGACATAAAGTTTGAATAGTATAAGCCATTGTTGTAGTTTCCTAGCTTCCATTCTAGGAGCCCAAAGCTCGTGATCATTCTAAGTCACCACCATATAATGCCGCCATTGTCAAATAGTTTTAACCAGGCCGAAAAGAATCGAACTTGGCCTGGTCGACCGAGTCGAACCCCGTCTGTGTCGGCTCGGTAGAAAAATCGGTTGAAGGTCGATCCATTATCGAACCAAACAAGCCAGCCACCGACTCAGTCGATTCGCTAACGAATCGGTCAACTCGGTCGAGCCCGGTCCGCGACAGAAAAGGGTGGCAAAGTCAAACTTGAAAGCCAATTTTTTTTTGTTTAGATTTTTCCTCAATGCATCTACCCTCTCCCTGTTGAGAATTTGGAGGGGCAGTGATTAATACAAATTCTCTAATTGATAATTACTTGTGAGCTTACTTATTTTACTTATGTCATCTCTTCTTCAGTTATTATGTCTTTCATCAAGTCAATTACCAAAACACAAGAGACACAAATTTAGGCTCTTCAAGCCAGGGCCAAAACCTCTCCCTCTTGGAGAGGAAAATCTGCAAGGAATTCTTCTTATAGATTTTCAAATGACAAGTACCATGACCAAGACTCAGACCCTTGACCTATGAATGCCTCGAAGACCTTGTCACGTTGATCCTTCTTTTTCTGCACCAACCTACACTGACCTGCACCAACACTAGAGAACTCGGTCTCTAGGTTTATCTTCCTTGATTTAGTCTTTGGTTATCCAAACACTCAGTCTCTAATTCGTCTCCAACAGACCTTATTATTACACTCTCCTTTCACGAATCCTTTCTGTACCCTTAACACAGAACAGCAACGAAAAAAGTGCTCCTGAAATAGACCTCGAACTTTTGGAATCTTCACACTTCTATACCTTTGTAATTTTTGCACTTCCATAACAAATTCTGAAAATTACAGTGACCCTATTCATGCTTTATTCAATTAGTATTACGTTGTATATACTATATACAGGCTCCCTTCAAACTAATACGCAATCCTTTCTGCCTGTAGAATGATTTGAATATCTCAGACTTATGCCTATCCTATAGTCCGCACTCAACCACAGATTTCTCCATGTTGTAGTGTCACAGATATATCCGCAAAAATCTTCAGGGATATCTCATTGTTTCTCCTACGCATTTACCATAGACTTTACAAATGTATCTCAACAAATTCTCCTCAAACTTGTCCGAAGTTCACAAAGGCATCCGACCTGTTCCAATCTGCAATTGTAGTCCGAAAAACTCAAAGATATGCGGATTGTTCTTCATGTTTTTTTTGCGCAGACTATTGGGGTATTTATAGTAGTTAGACCTTGTAATAAGCCGACCTGACCATGAATGGTTGTGACAATTCATGAGCCGACTTTCCAGCAGTATCTTCAAGCCGACTTTAGAGGCTTATCTTCTAGCTTTAATGAGGCTATTTGAGGGTTGCTTTGAGCATCATTCTGGAGCCATTTTCTTCACGATTTCATGACAATATCTTGAGGCATATTTTGTTGACTAGACTCTTCATATACATGACCCTTAATTACATTTATAACTAGAAGACAAATCCTAACAGACATCAAGAAGAAGTCTATTGACCTAAAATAAAACCTTGCTCATGAAATCCATGAAAAATACATTTTATTATCTTTGTCTTCTTCTTTATATAAATACATAATTACATAGTCAATATGAAGGCCGATCCTAGTTACACTTTTCAACACTCCCTCTTAACTAGGGAGGTATTCATATAAGTACATGGTCACTTTCAAATTGAAGAATCTCATAAGAAGAATCGGATTGGTAATCACATCTATATAGCATCATATCAACCAGCATTGTCCTAGTGCAAGTCCTTGACTAACAACCCCATCTCTCAATGAGACAATGGGCTACAATGCTGGCGAGGCACATGAATTCTTCTCTTGGGTAGCCAGCCCTCAAAGTATATCAGTCCTCAACTACTCTTACCTTGAATGCCCTATCACATTCGCAAAGAGTATCGAATGCCAGATGATTACCCAATTCTCCATTCTATCTTCTAGGTGAAGACCAGAATGATGTGTCTATCCATTCTCTCCACATGGCCTTCTCTAAGACTTACGGTTGTTAGTCTTGGTCTAGTGCATGACACATGTATTAGAGAATCATATACATCACTCCCTCTTAACTCAGAAAGCATATATTTCAAGTTTCTTCCAAGTAAGAAACTTACCACTAGGCTCCCTCTCAACCAGGGACCTGCAGCAGCAATGGTGAGACACCTAGCTGCTCATGAAGAGTTCCTCCTCTCGATGTCATGGATTTTGATATTGAGGAGTCTTCAACCTTTTGGCTCCATAGGGCACAGATCATCCATCACTTTCGTCCACGAGTCATATCAACTATCAAAAAGAAATTCATCAGACTTCCCTATCTGGTCCACCTTTATGCCATGCTGGTTTCTTTCGAACCATCTCTCAAGGATCTTACATCCTTCTACATGATTGGCAGCCCTGCATAAATTTATCCAAATAAATATATACATAAGAACTTTTAAATCAAAATTTACCTTAGTGATGATCTTTCACCATGACATCTTCCTGTAGGCATCTACATCCTTTATTCAGATTGACACATCTCCTAAAGATATGTCTTGTCAAGGGTTTTCTTGTTTACCATATTTCTATCAGAGTACACATATCTTCCCAGGAGATCTCCTAGTCACATCTTTCTTGGCTTCCATATGATAACTGCCTCTTTACATAGTTGCACTTCATGATCTCTTCTATTCTTTCTATGCACAACTTCATACCCGAGAACTTTCAGTATCCAGTTCCTTGTTTGTATACAACTGCCTCATATTCCATATGACGACATATTTAATTTCATCTTATAGTGATAATATGTGCACCGTAAGAGATCCTCCTCCATAGATCGTACTTCTAAAGATAGAAGTCCATTACCTGCAACCATATGACATGACTTTACAACATCTAGTGTCAGCATATAAATATATGTACCTCGTACCTTTTTCCTTTGAGTCATCCTGTAGCAATTTTACTAGAATGAAGAACTTCATTCCCTTGACCTGCTTCATCAATATGTCATCATATACTAATCTCAGAATTCTGTAGCATAGAATTCTCGATGAAACCTTTCTGCTTTCTTTCTAACAAGTGAATCCATAGAGAACTCCATTAGAAAAATGTCAGCACAAGTTTCCACATTGACTATTGAATGATGACCCTTGATCTTGATGACTGCCTTCCATCATTATTGTTTATCAGAGAGGTTTCCAAGAGTTGCTTCACCAAGTGCTCCTTCCATGCTTCTATCATAATGCTATTAATATACATCGCTTCCCTATTATTTTACAACCAACAGAAATCCCTTGAGGAGAAAGATGATCATAGAGATCTTTCACTTTCTTCTTTCTTAGATTTCTTTGCATCAAGTTCTTCCCTTTTCCTCTTGTCTTTTCTAAATTTAGGACAATCTCTTTTATAATGCCCAAGATCATTACATCCAAAGCATCGTGCTTTGTCCATATTTCTTCTCTTATTCTGAGGATCAGATTTACCGAACCTTCCTTTCTTCCTAGACAAGGCTGCAAAGGCTTGATTCCTTACACTTGATCCAGCTTTCAATCTTGATTCTGCTATCTTACCTAGACCTTGGAATGGCATGGCTTCTTCTCTCCCATCTATGCTTGAAGTGAAACCTCTCCATTCTTCCGATAAAGCATTTTGTACCATAGTGAGTATTTCTCCATCAGACATTACTTCTCCTAATTTCAGTAGTTGGTCTCTTATTGTGAAAAACTCCATTAGATATCGAATTACTCCTTCCTTTCTTGACATTCTCAATTTGTATAGTTTTTGTCTCAAGAATATTATTCCCTTTGTAGAACCTTTCGAGAACAGTTCTACCAATTTATCATATATTTCTTTCGAGGATTCTAGCTTTGATTCATAGGGAATGAGAGAGTCTTTATGGATTCTATAAGAATCCTTCGAGCTCCTATGTCTCCCTTTATGTATTTGATATATGCTAGAATGTCTTCTTTTGTAGGTTGAATTGAAGTTCCTTTGATGACGTTCATAACTTCATTTTCAATTAGATTCAAATATGTCCTTTTCCTCGATGCATTAAAGTTTGATGACCCAACCAATTTGTTGCTCTCTATACAATAAGTCATATTAACAGATTTAGATAAGGTCATAGATACTTACTTGAGTAAAGTGTTTTTCTCCTTCCAGCAGCTTCCTTGATGATGATGAAGATGAAGTCAGGAACTTCTTCTTAGATCAAATTCTCCAATGTAGGTGATCTTGAATCCTTGATGACAAAGAATGTTTCCAAAATATGATGACTCTTCCAACAATGTCTTGAATATAAATCTTTGATGACCAAGATTATCTTTTTTATTAGTGAATCCTTTGAAGAATCTTCCTTGCAAACTGATCTGACCTTTTACCCCAAACTTTGATCTTTGCTTCCTTGAGTGTATTCTTATCAAGTAGCCCTTGTGTTTAGCACCTTAGCTCTGATACCATGTTGAGAATTTGGAGGGGCGGTTATTAATACAAATTCGCTACTTGATAATTACTTGTGACGTTACTTCTTTTACTTATGTCAACTCTTCTTAACTTATTATGTCTTTCATAAAGTCAATTACCAAAACACAAGAGACACAAATTTAGGCTGTTCAAGCCAGGGCCAAAACCTCTCCCTCTTGGAGAGGAAAACCCACAAGAAATTCTTCCTATAGATTTTCAAATGACAAGTACCATGACCAAGACTCAGACCCTTGACCTATGAATGCCTCCAAGACCTTGCCACTGCTCCTTTGTCAACCTCCAATGTTGATCCTTCTTTTCTGCACTAACCTACACTGACCTACACCAACACTAGAGAACTCAGTCTCTAGGTTTATCTTCCTTGATTTAGTCTTTGGTTATCCAAACACTCGGTCTCTGATTCGCCTCCAACAGACCTTATTATTATGCTCTCCTTTCACGAATCCTTTATGTACCCTTAACACAGAACAGCAACGAAAACAGTGTTCCTGAAATAGACCTCGCACTTCTGGAATCTTCGCACTTCTGTACCTCTGTAATGTTTGCACTTCCATAACAAATTCTGAAAATTACAATGACCTTGTTCACGCTTTATTCAATTAGTATTACATTGTATACACAAGCTCCCTTCAGACTAAATCCGCAATCCTTTCTGCCTATAGAATGATCCGAATATCTCAGACTTATCCCCGTCCTATAGTTCACACTCAACCACAGATTTCTCCACGTTGTACAGATATATCCGCAAAAATCTTCAGGGATTTCTCACTGTTTATCCTACGCATTTACCATAGACTTTACAAATGTATCTCAACGAATTCTCCTCAGACTTGTCCAAAGTTCACAGAGGAATCCGAATTGTTCCAATCTGCAATTGTAGTCTGAAAAACTCAAAGATTTGCGGATTGTTCTTCCGGTCTTTTCTGTGCAAACTACTGGGGTATATATAGTAGTTAGACCCTGTAATAAGTCGACCTGACCATGAATGGTTGTGACGGTTCATGAGCCGACTTTCCAGCAGTATCTTCAAGCCGACTTGAGAGGCTTATCTTCCAGTGTTAACGAGGCTATTTGAGGACTGCTTTGGGCATCATTCTAGAGCCATTTTCTTCACGGTTTCATGACAAGGTCTTGAGGCATATTTTGTTGACTAGACTCTTCATATACATGACTCTTAATTACATTTATAACTAGAAGACAAATCCTAATAGACATCAAGAATAAGTCTATTGACCTAAAATAAAACCATACATTTTATTATCTTTGTCTTCTTCTTTATATAAATACATAATTGCATAGTCAATATGAAGACCAATCCTAGTTACACTTTTCAACACTCCCAAGCCTATAAAAGTTACCCAACCCCCTCATATTTCCTCACAGTTATCTCATTGCATTTGTGTGAGCATTTGTGAGGAGTTTGTAAAGAATTGGAATTCGTTTTTGGAACAGCAGTGAGGAGCCTCTTGGGAAATCATTTGAGCAGCATTGAGGAGTTGGTTTTTGGAGCAGCGTGGAGGAGCTGGTGTTTGGAGCAGCATTGAGGGGGCTAGAGGTATTTTTTTTTTCACTTCTCAAATTTGAATTTGCTTTTTTATTTTTTTTGCAAATCTGCAAATTGAAAATAGTAGTTTTTCTAAAATAAATGAACATTGAAGAGTTGATTTTTTTTTCTTTTCATTTTCAAACTTGTGTCCTTTCATTCCAAGTCCAAATATCATAAAATGGATCCTAGAATGAAAGATGTTGCTTGGCCATATGCTGAGATGATTGATAATTGAATGCATTGCAAAAATTTTCATTAAAAAATTAAGGGAGGTGTAGGGGGCATTCACAAGCTGAAACAACACTTGGCTGGTATTAGAGACCAAATTGTTCCATGTGCCAGCACTAGCAGAACAATTTGGGGAAATTAGGAAGGAGTTGCTAGAAAAATTTGAGAAGTTTGAGGAAGGAAAAGCTAGGAAAAAAGAAATAGAGGTTGAAATAGGGAGGAAGAGAAGTATAAAACACATGATGGTTGCCAACAGCGATTTTGATTATGAGGGCTCTTCATCTATCCCTTGCACTAATGCATCCAACCCCTTTCGCTATGTTCCTCTCTCTTTGGAGTCTATTCAAGAAAAGGGTAAGGGTAAAATTAAAAAGAAGGGTCATATCAAAATTTATTTCACAGTCACACCCTCCTCTCCCTCTGATAGTGCACATGGTGCTCAAGCTAATAGAGGTCAAAAGCAGCCTACTTTAGATGACCATTGGAAGAAAGAATTGAGAGAAACTGCCTATGATTAAATAGCTAGATGGTGGTATGATGCTAATATCCCCTTCAATGCTTCTCATTCACCATATTATGCACCTATGTTTGATGCCAAATTTGTTGTTGGAAAGGGCTTCAAAGACCTTACTATGCATGAGTTAAAGGGATCTCTTTTGCAAAAAGAGGTCATGTCCATTGAGGAATATTTCAAATATTTCAAAAGCTCATGGGTGAAAACAGGATGTACCATCATGTCAGATGGATGAATTGATCAAAGAAACCGTACCATCATAAATTTTCTTATCTTTTGCCCACAAGGAACCATGTTTCTAAAATCAGTTGGTGCATCTAATAAGGTGAAAGATGCACACTTGTTTCAGCTTTTGGATGAGGTTGTGGAACAGGTGAGGCTGGCTAATATTGTTCGGATCATCACAGATAATGCCTCTAACTATGTTCTTGCTAGTAAAATGTTAGAGGAAAAACAAAAAATCATCTTTTGGACCCGATGCATTGCACATTACATAGACCTCATGCTTGTTGATATTGGTAAAATAGATTGGATCAAGAACACTATAGAGCATGCCAAAAGCATATCAAAGTATATCTACAATCACTCGTAGATTTTGAACCTGATGAGGAAAAACACAGGGGGCAAGGATCTTGTTAGGCCTGCCATCACTAGATTTGCAACTCATTTTTTGACATTGCAATCTATGCTTTCCCAACATAGAAACTTGCAGAGAATGTTTTCCAGTGATAAATGGAATGGGTGTCAATGGGCTCACAAACAAGATGACAAAGATGTGAGAAAGAAAGTTAATAAAGACATATTTTGGAAAAAGGAAGCAGAGATTGTGAAGGTTGTTGAGCCACTAATTAAGGTGTTGCGGTTGGTGGATGGGGAAAGATTGGCTATGGGTTTCATTTATGAGGCTATGGATCAGGCAAAGGAGAAAATAAAGGCAACATACAAAGATAGAGTGGCTAAGTATGGGCACATTTGGGAAATCATTGATCAAAGATGGAACAATCAACTCCATCGCCCTATTCATACAACTGAGTTTTTTCTGAACCCAAGGTATCATTATAAAGCTCTGGACTCAGAAGCTTTGACTGGGGAGGTTAGAGATGGATGTAGTGAACAAAGTTCCTACTTGCACCAAATACTCTAGAAGACTTGGAATATGAGAATATCCATTGAAGATACAGATATTATTATATATAAACTGTTAGAAGAATGACTGATTGATGAATGTTATAAATGAGGCACGCTTATATATCTACACGGGTGCCTCTTCACATAAGGTCATGTCCCATTAGACATGCCCCTTCAACCTAATTACTAATTAACTAATCATTATTTATATTATTTTATTCATAACATTGTCTTCCTTCTTAAAAAGCTTTGTCCTCAAAGCTTGTTGATAAAAAAAGGCTTGATCTCTTTTTCTGCTACGAATGTCTTCTGGTCTCGGGGTAGTCATCCGTGTCGATACAAGTTGATATGATCCTCTAAGTAACAAACAAAATTGTCGCACTGAGAAGGGATCAAACCATCCTAAATCAATCTTCTGTGGAATTTTGCGGTGACTGGCAACTTGTGATGAATTGTTATCACATGAGTGGATTGCACCGACATTAGTATTCTTCACATCAGTTTGTTGTCTCTATTTTGAATACGTAGTTTGATCGATTTGTCTACTCTCGTGATTCGAATGTCGATAAGGAATTCTAATGATTTGATTTTCCCTTATCTTGTTTGTGTCATTTTTTGGATTTATTTGAAGTTCCTGATTTCGTATGGATGTTGAATGGTTAATTTCTAGATCTTCACTCGAAACTTCTGAGTACCTCTTTGCTTCAACAAGTTTGTCCTCTTCTTGAATTGTGTTATTGACTGGATCGTTATTTGATGTCTTTTCATCAACTTGAATTTCTACATTTGATGCTTCCTTCTCGATAAGTTGGTGTACCTTGTTTTCTAATGACTTCTTGTCCTTCTTAAGCTTCTTTATTTGTGTTAGTAATTTTTAGCTATGGTCTTTTAGTCATGAAACTTCTTCATTTTTGTCAGTGGTGATCTTGTCAACTTCTCTTTGCATATTTTGTATCGCATTTTTACCTTCTTGAAGAATTACTTTTGAAATTTCTTGTATGTCTTCAAATGTCACTGAATTTGGCTTCAAGGTAACGTCCCGTAGCATTATTTTTTTCTTTTTGTGGGAGAATGTCAAAAACTTTTTTTGTATTTAGGATAAAGGACCCTAGAGTTTCCATCCAAGGTGAGCCCAAAACAATGTCACTATTGTCAAAAAATAAGGATTTCACAGTAAATTGCAAGATAAAAGTATAATCCCCAATACTTAGTTGTAGATTATTTATGTCGTATTGTTTTTCACTAGTGTCAAAAAAGTTTGTTTCAATTATATTCGATTCAAGAATCACTAATTGGTTAGCACATTTAGGACTAACATAATTACTCCCTTCAGGAGAAATGATAGAGATTATAATCTCTCTTCCTGCGAGTGATCCTTTGATTTTAAATAGTGTATCAACACATTTAATAAAGGTTTTAGGAAACCTTTCATTACTGGTCTCCATTTTTTTCTCCTTTTATTATTTCCGAATTCCTCCAAAATTTAACTCTCTTTCTGTTCGTCGATGCACTTAAGAGTTTTTAAAGGTAACTCCTTGAATTTTCTCCTTTAAAGTGTACTTTTATACTTGAAATCTCTTTTATAATATTTTTTGTTTTTATATTATAAATCTTCCCTCTTATATATATATATATATATATATATATATATTTTAAATAACCCTTCTCGATTTTTTTTTATGATAACACTCCTTTAAAATATGATTCAAAATCTTGGAAATTCCCTTCTCTCTTCTCCCTTTATATATATATACTATTCTTTCTTTCTTTTTCTTGTATCCTTTTTTTTTCCACTTTCCTCTTTTCTTTTCACTATATTTTTTTCTTATTTATTTATTTATATAAATCTCTCTTTTTTTTTCTTTCTTTTTCTTTATTCTTTTTTTAATTAAATGGCCAAGGGCCTCTGACAAACTCAGCGATGGAGAAACTCCAAAAGTTGTAGGGAATGCTTCAGTCACGACGGCAACAAAGTTGACGATTTTTATGGTCAAAGACCTAGATCGGAGAGCATGTCTCTGTGTAGCAGTTAAGCAGTCGAAGGCTCGAACTGCTTGAACAAAGTTCCTACTTACGTCAAATACTCCAGAAGACTTGGAATATGAGAATATCCATTGAGGATACAAATATTATTATATAGAAATTGTAAGAAGAATGATTGATTGATGAATGTTACAAATGAGGCCTACTTATATACCTACGTAGGTGCCTCTTCACAGAAGGCCATGTCCCATTAGACATGCCCCTTCAACCTAATTACTAATTAACTAATCATTAATTATTGTTTATATTATTTATATTATTTTATTCATAACAATGGATTGATTGAGTGCCTTGAACGCATGGTCCCCAATGAGAGTGAGTAGCTGGAGATACACCGACAAATCACTTTTTTCAATAGAGCCACAGGTACCTTTGGCAAGAACCTAGCAAGTATTGCAAGAGAAGCAGATGATCTAGGTAAACAATTTCAATTTTCAAATTCTTATCTTGTTAAATTGTTTATATTTTGAAAGTTGGATATAATTTGTTGAGCTAACTCATTACACAACTATGTTTTTTGTAGCACAATGGTGGGAGGCGCATTGTCCTCAATTGCAGAAGTTTGCAATCTATATTTTGAGTCTAACTTGTAGTGCTTTAAGGTGTGAGCGCAATTGGTTTGTCTTTGAGAGGATTCACGCGAAGAAGAGAAACCATTTGGAACAAAAACAGTTAAATGATCTAGTCTACGTCCAATACAACCTCCAACTAAGACGCAACCAATTGTTGAACAAAAGACCTGATACAGATCCCATTGTGTTGGAAGATATTGATCCATCATCAGATTGGGTAGTGGAGATTCAACCAGCAAATTCTGACCCTAATGACAATATTGGAGTTAATTTGGATTTAGAGATGAAGGCATTACAGACTATTCAGTTAAATGCAGATCCATTGGTGCCAAGCCCAAGTCCTCTAGTGGCAGGCACTTCCTCTACTCAGCCACGCCGCAGGCGCATAGCTCGTTTATCTCAACATGCAGCTGTTGCGCCTGCTAGTGCTACTACTTCTACAGTTGTAGTTAGAGATCTTGAAGAGGAGGAGCCATGGGTTTCCCCATCTAACTCTGATTCAGAGTTTGAGCCAGATGATGTTGGATTCTCTAGCAGTAGTTACTAGTGACTAGTGATGTTTTGTTGTAGAGGCCATTTAGAGTCTCCTTGGTTATGTGTTTTTGTTCTGATCTCTATATATTACATGTATTGGACAATGCATTGGGTGCCATTTTGATATAATAGATATATTCATGAGCATACTTTGATCATATGTTGTCTTCTCTCTATATTCTAATGCTTTGAGTTTGGAAACATTAATGAAAATCTTTAGAAATATGTTTTATCATAAATAAAAAATATTTAATGTATTTTTCACAAAGATCGAGTCATTGAAATCAACTAGGCCAAGTCGATACCGAGTCGGAGTCAGAGTCGAACCTTGGCTGGTTCTGAATCTGAGTGGGAGTTTTAAAACTATATGTCAAACAATGTAGTTGCCATCATTCGTGAATTGTAACCTACGCTCTATCTACCAAATCATTTGAATGAACAAGCAACCTGCAATATTGTGTGAAGGTTTGACTTAAGGAAAAGTGTTGAAAGACCCAAAGCAAAGAGGGGTTTTATTGTCGTTGGTCTGGAGAATAAGAGATTCAAAATCATTTTCCATTCATCTTTTAGTTGGCATCCCCTAAGTGGGCAAGAGCTTATAAAAATATACTGCTAGATAAAAATCCTATTATATATGAACTGGAGTTTGAGGGTACAAATGTTAATAACCCGATAAATGGCAAAGGGAAGAACTCTAACAATGCAATTAGTACGGATGCAATTTCTAATGTTGAAGAAGGTTTTAGTCAAATAGCTACAACGATGGCTCGCACAACTCATGCCCATGTGTATTCAAAGGAGTTGTATCCATCATTGAAGATCCATTGTAAAATGACAATGATGATGTCTCCACTAAAGAAGAACAGAATTCCACATTTTAAGAAGTCCACACTTTGAAGATAGGAGTGATGTGAGGGAGCATAGATAGTTGTTCAATAGTCTAGGATGCCTACAATTAGAGAAATTATAGCTCATTACCATTACGAGTCATGCATAAAGGGATTGTTGATCAATATTTCAAGGGGGATCCAAGATCTGGCAATTGTTGACGATGTTGGATACCGCCAATAGCAGGGAGTCTCCCCGGTATGAAGTCCCAATTAGACATTACACCATTTGGGATAGGACCCCATCCAGAATAAAGGCCCGACTGCCATTTATACTTAGAAGTTTGACTTGATTGCAATTAACACATAAGAGAGACACATATACTTTGAGAAAAGCAAGTTAGCCATGTGAAGCATACAATTGTAATGTATATAAGGTATTTTCAAGGACAGGAAAAGAACGAGTGAGCCTTTAGAAGAAAAGTAATAGTACCATCCTAATAAAGACACACGCATACATAGAAGGAATTGTTAATTAATCTACAAAACAGTTCGCAAAGTAACAACGATCGTGAAAGCAAGGATGCACCATTCAACAAGATGTGTACTAAAGATAACAAAATAGTTCATTGTCCTTAATACATATGAACACAAACATATATCATAAACATTAAAAGAATAAGCCTTACAACATCCACAATACATGCATGAAAGTGCACAGGCTCTAAAAGCTTCAAGATATTAAGTGGAAGTTCCAAGGTACACAATTACAATGATGCATCACTAGGCCCAATAGTGGAACATGAAGCCACCACTTGCTCCTCAAAAGAATGACCTTCTCCCCTATGCTAAGCTTGAGAAGCTAAGGCTAAAAGTCCTTTACTTGAGGCATGAGGGCCTATTTAGTATTTATAACAAATGGAGTGACTCTTCACCTCCAATGTGACTCTTGACCTCCCATATGACTTTTGAGCTCCTACTTGACCTTTGGACTTCCTAGTGACTCTTCACATTCCTTGTGTGACCCTTGGGCTTCCACACATTTTACATTTTCTTATTTTCAAAATTACAAAATTACATTCCACCAATATTGTGGAAAAAATACATAGGACAAAATAACACTTTTGTGTTCACACTTTGAGAAGCTACAATTTGGCGATTGTGACATGAGACTTCATTGCAATGTGTCAATGCAAAGTTCTTCTCTTTACTGCTATGTCTTCAACTCATCGTGATAGGTTTGAAAGGTGATTCATTTTTACCATCCAAAGGGTTTGGGTAAGTATTGGAACCTTCTAAGTCATCATGAGTTGCCATCTATCTGTCGTAGTCCAAGATTCCTTTACTCCTGCGTGAATAGCATCTTTATGTCTCATCTCCACAAGTGTCTTCTTAAAACTCCTTCTTGATGACCTCCTTGAGCATCATTTGCCATGTTAAGATGATAGTACCTACAAATGGATTTCACTCATGGCAAGACAATATCAGTCCCAAGATCACCTATTATACCTTTGCTCATGCATGATGCCAGTTGTCATGGGACTGTGCGCTATGACTGAGGGAGAGGCCTTCTTGGGCACAAAGCACAGGTCTTGGAGACATTGGCTAGAGGCTTGAGACCTGAGGATGGACAATGCATTATGACTAAGAGGGAGTCTCTGTGAAATTCCTAGATCTTAACAATCTAAGTAATCCTACTGCAACCAACTGGATTACTTCTTCTATTATGTAATTTACTTTACACAATTATTTCTGAATCATTTATGAAATACTGAAGCGGCCTACACTATAATACTCATGATTTTGAAAGAAGGAAACTAAACAAGGAAATCAATTACACATATGACACCTTTATTTTGGACTAAGTCCCCGGAAGAACCCAATGCGGGAAAACCGATGCCGCAGATCTGACAGTTTTATTATTAAGCAGTAGCAATGTTTGAATACATATCTGAATACCCCTAGGGTTATTCAGTTACAGAGAGAAATACTGGCAAAATAATTTGAGGATTTACCTCACTCAATCACTGAGTTCCCGACTGATCCGGATGAAGAAAACCCTGCCCTGGGGAGGCACTGCACAGTCCCAGGGCTGGAACTTCTAGCCTCTGCGTCACCCCCTTCCAGGCTCAGCGTTCAACCCCAACCAAGTCATTTTGCCTCTGTGGACTCTAAGGAGCAGCCTCCTGGTGTCACTTTCCGGATCCCAGCCTCCGAAACTGATCTACAAGCAAAATTCCAAAAACCCTCCTCTGCCTTTGCGCTGCTTATGCGTGAACCCTACGCAGTCACTGCGTTAGCCCTCCTTCCTTCAGCATTGACTTGGTTTGGTTAGATCACCTTTGCCTCTCTCTAAGTGATGCTCCACCGGCTGAGAAAATTTCTTCCTCTCTGGATGTTATCTCTACCCCTCACTGCTCAGATCTTTAGCTCGAATTTCTCAACAAACCATGCCCCTCTAGATCAATTCGGTGTGTCTTTCCAAATGGCCCTCAAGCCTTCCTTTATAGTCTTCTCGTTGAGACATCAACGAGCAAGATTAGATCTCTAATCAACAGCTAAGATTATAACATGACTTAATCTCCGTCTTTCCTAGATTATTCTCACTTTTTTTTATTAATGTCCTTTAATTATTTAATTTCCCTAAGTTTAGACTTACGATCTCCATTAAAATAATTAATTATTTTAATAAAACATTAACCGAGTGGAATTTTCACAAACAGTTTCTGGGTTCTTTGAAATACCAGTGTCTAAACCTCTCCACAAAATTTGAGACTTAGAGCACTTTCCGATACAAAAATCAACAATCTCTAGGTTGAGTGCAGGTCACAACTACAAGGGTCAAGGGATGACCTTACTATCCACTGGGAGTGCGCAATGCGCTCATGAAGGCAAGGCTCATCGAGGCTTGCACAGAGGGAAAGTGTAAGCAACAAGAGGTTGGGTTTGTGCTATAAAGATGCACAATGTAAAAAATTTAGACCCCACTCCGGTTATCAGTTTCTCCTTATCACTCCCATATAGTTAAATGCCCATTCCCATAATCATACATTCAAAATTCTAGAAATGATAAATATTTCTGAAAACACAAATTTAGGAATTTCACAGTGTTGGAAATTGTAGAAATAAAAAAAAACAGTAAAATATTTCAGCCACACATAGAAAATTGATACGTTGATTTTTGGTCAATATAACCCTAGAAAAACCCCCTACAACTCTTGGGGAAAACCAGTTCGAGAGCTCTTCTTTATTTCTGAATAATGCTTTTACATAGAACTGAAACATACAGAAAAATTCCAGAAATCACAATAACAGACTTATCTCGTTTTCCGTGCTTGACTCCACCTCGGAAAATGTGTCAATCAGCAAAATAGTCAAAACAAAAAAAATTTACAACAAGAGATAACATCATTAAATGTTGTATGGTCTCCTCGAAATCTGTGCCAGAAATTTCATACTGCTGTATGGACCGTACGGAATTAACAGTTGCATCTTTTAGCCTCGAAATATGTGCCCACTCAGCCTTAGAATGTGTGCTGCCCACTAGTGTTTCTTCCCCTCGAATTATGCATTGTACGGACCTCGAAATCCATGCCCGCTACTGTTGTACGAAAATCTGTCTTGAAAAGTGTGCCAATAAATGTTGTATAGACTGTTGCCTCGAAAAGTGTGCAACCTACAGCTATTGTACAGACTGCTGAACTGTCTCTCTCCTTCAACTTCTCACGCTTAGAAAATTTCTCCTGCTCTCCTTCTCTTCCTCTCTCTCAATCTGCTCATGAAAGAATAGATGACCTTTTCTCTTATTTTCCTCCTTTAACCGGACCCTAAGTGACTTTTGGGGGATCCCTAAATCCAATGGCTGAAATAGTTTTAGATCTAGGGCTGAGATTAAATTTGCATTTAATATTCACTTTCTAATTTTTAATTCACCCCACTTAAATAAAGACCCACTTAGCCTTTTATTTCCATAGTCACTTTTTCACTTTCTAATTTTTCATTGACTTTAATAAAGTCACTTTAAAATTAGAATGTAACTTTATCACTTATAAAGTCACTTTAAAATTAGATTGACTTTACCACTTATAAAGTCACTTTAGGAGAAAAGTACAAATACACTTGGACACTTTTCCCTAAGCCAAAGATCAAAGCCTTAGGGAACCACTTGTCCTCTGGTACCCAAATTTTAACACTCCCTCTTATCAAGAAAAGTGTTCCTCACCATTCCCATCTTGTCTCTGAAGTAGACATGCTTGCCCCGTGGTAAGGCTTTGGTGAATATGTTTGCTACCTGCTCATTTGTGGAAATATACTCAAGCTTCACAGCTCCCTTCTGAACATAGTATCTGATGAAATGATATTTGATCCCGATATGCTTTGACCTATCATGAAAAACTGGATTCTCCGTGAGTTTAATGCAACTCTGATTATCACAATAAATCACTGAAGGTCTCAATGCCTAACCAAATAAGCCAAACAACATCTTGCGAAGCCATATGGCCTCACAACTAGCCAAACTGGCTGCCATGTACTCTGCTTTAGCTGAAATCAATGCTATTGACTGTTGCTTTCGGCTGAACCACGACACAACTGCCGAACCCAACCCAAAACAACACCCTGAAGTGCTCTTCCTATCCGAAGCAAAACCTGCCCAATCAGAATCAGTGTACCCTGCCAGTCTCACTCCATCTCCTTGTCTATAATCTAGACCATAATCCAATGTCCCCCGCAAGTAACGAAGTATGTGTTTTGTAGCAACCCAATGCACTCTCCTGGGCTCACATATGAACTGGCTCATCGTGTTGACTGCAAAACATATATCTGGTCGAGTGTTGACCAAATACATCAATGAACCAATCAGTTGTCTGTACAAAGTAGGATCCACCAACTCAGAATCTGAAGCGTGAAGCTTCTTCCAGTTAGTGATCATCGATGTCAACATGGGTTTGCAATCCTCCATGCGAAATCTGTTAAGAATGTCCACAATATACTTCCCATTTCCAAGGAAGAAATGCCCCTCCTACTACCATACCTCCAATCCCAAAAAGTAATGCATCAAGCCAATGTCCTTCACCTCAAACTCTGAAGCAAGATCTATGTTGTAGCCCTCTATGAGTCTCTCTGCACCTGTAATGACCAAGTCATCCACATACAGCACCAGAATGAGAGGCTCCTCACCTACCACAATAAAGTATAGGTTTGGATCTACATCACTCTTTGTGAAACCCATCTCCTGCAAGTACGCATCAATCCTGGAGTACCAAGCTCTAGGAGCTTGCTTTAGGCCATAAAGTGCCTTCTTCAGTTAGCATACATGGGACTCCTTCCCATGCACCTCAAAGCCCTGTGGCTGCTCAATGTACACCTCCTCCTGTATGAAGCCATTGAGAAATGTGGTCTTCACATCCATCTAGTGGGTCTTCCAATCCATATCTGTTGTTATCGATATAATGGAGCGAATGGAAGTATATCGAGCCACGGGAGTGAAGGTCTCCTCATAGTCTACTCCCTCTACCTCGGAGAACCCTCTAGCCACAAATCGAGCCTTGAACTTCTCGATGATGCCATCTGCAACATGCTTTATCTTGTAAAGCCATCTGGAAGTAACCACCGATTTCCCTTCAGGCCTCAGCACCACCTCCCAAACATCGTTCTTCATGATAGAAGAATACTCCTGCATGGCCTCTCTCCAGACCTGCTGGCTAGCTGCCTCCTCATAGCTAGAAGGCTCGGAGTCAACGATGCTAGCAACCAATGCCATATAGCTACGGAACAGCTCAGGTGGTCTGCTCTCTCTAACATGTCTCTTCGGCCCAGCAACAGATGTGGCCTCTCTCAAGGTGTCCTAAAGCCACTTGGGCTTCCTCTTCCCTGAGCACACTTCTCCCACCGGAGTGAAGGAATCCTCATCCTCATCAGAAGCCTGAACTCCTGAAGGCCTGCCAACCGACCTCATGCCTGAAACTGTGCCTGTAGATTCTGAAGTACCGTGTGAACTGTCCATCAGTGGGCTACCCTGTGAACTGCTCTGTGGACTGCTCTACATGCTGCCCGAAGCACCACCCATCTGACTCTGCGAGCCACTGCTCACTGATGGACCTAACACCGTAATTGATGTACCTCCTAATCCCTATCCACTAGATCCCTGTGACTGACTCAACTGCTCCTGAGGGTATGGTGAATCCAGATACTCTAACTCTCGTGACCTCCTGAAAGCCCTGTCCTCCTCGAATTTCACATCCCGCCTGAGAACAACTTTCCTCCTCGCATGAATATAAATCCGAAAGGCTTTCGAGGTCTCACTGTAACCCACAAAGATGCCCTTATCTACAGTGGGCTCTAGCTTGGTCCTTTTCTCCTTGGGAATATAGGAGTATGTAATGCACCCAAAGATACGGAAGTGACCAACATCAGGGTTCTTCTCAGAAAAAGCCTCCTCCGGAGTCACATGCCCCAAGGCATGATGTGGACTCTTGTTCTGCAAATACACAGCAGTGTTGCAGGCCTCTGCCCACAAAAACAACGGTAACCCCTGATCATGTAGCATGGCTTTGGCAGCCCCAACAATGGATCTGTTCTTCCTCTCCGCAACCCTGTTCTATTGGGGGTTGTAAGGAACTGTGAACTCCCTCCTGATGCCTACCTCACCATAATAATCAACAAACTCACCAAGGGTATACTCCCCTCCATTGTCTAACCTGAGGAATTTGATCTTTCGACCTATCTGAGTCTCCACAAGAGCTCTGAACTCCTGAAACCGCTTGAAGACCTCACTCTTGGTCTTCAAGAAATAAATCCAGGTCTTCCTGGAGTGATCATCAATGAATAAAACATATTACTCATGTCCACTCAAGGATACATGTGACATCCGACCGCTCACATCGGTATGAATCAAATCAAGAATCCTTGTCGATCTATTGTCACTACTGGGAAAAGGGGAATTGGCAAACTTACCCATAGCACATCCTCTGCATGTATTTAGGTGATCAGAACTGAAATCTAGCACACCTATGATGATCTCCCGCAATGTCCTCAAGGCCACATGATACATGTACCCCATCCTGCGATGCCAAATCTCGCACAGCTCTAAACTGCTAGCTCGGTTTCCAGTACTACTGCCCAATGCCATAAGGGGTTGAAATGAAAACTTGTACACCTTGGCATGGCGTACACCAATCACTCTAGTTGAATCAACTAGAGCGCCCCTGTGATATATAAGCACTTGTCCTCTCTTGAACAATACCTCATACCCTCTGTCCTCTACTGCTGAGACGGATATAAGGTTCTTCTTCATCCCTAGCACATACAGAACATCTGACATTTTCAAGGGAGGTTTGGGTTCCCTATCAAATGTCGATGTCCCCACACCGACTGCTCTAACAATGTTGTCGTCTCTGAGTATTGCCTCTATATCAGTGCCACTCTCTGAAAGCTCCGAGAAGTACTCACGGACTCCTGTCATATGACGAGAAGCCCCACTGTCAACATACCAAATACCTGAAGATGCTCCGCTAGTGGAGGGAAGTGCACACTCCCTCTCAACCTGTGTGGCAGGTGATCCTGCACTAGTGGACTCACAAGCTATGAACCCAAACTCCCGGTCAAAGCTCTCCGAGAAGTCCTCTATCTCTGTTGATGCTGCCATGGTCTTGTCCTTTCCCTTCTTCTTGTTCTCTGGACACACAACTGCATAGTGTCCCAACTTCTGACAATTCCAACATTTAACTTTGGAATAGTCCTTCTCCTTGTTCACCTGTTTACCTTTACCTTTACCTTTGCCCCCACCACCACTTGTGGAAGCTTGCTTCTTTTCTTTACCCTTCTTGCCCCTTACTAACAAAGCTACATTGTCATCCTCCTCTACCTGCTTGGCTGCCCCAAGATGGTTCTTTCTGATTTCATTCTGAATGCAATCATCCCACAACCTCTCCCAGCTGGGAAGGTTCTCCCGTGCAACAATCTCATCCACAAAACTCTCCCATGTCTTGGGAAGACCATTCAATGTGATCCGCACCAACTCAGTGGGTTGAATGGTCTTTCCAACAGCAGCCAACTCATCTCTCACAGAAGTGATCTTTGTGAGGTATGCTGTAACACCATCAGTCTTAGCCATTTTAATGGCCTTCAGCTTCTCCCTTAGGACCATTTTTTTGTTTTCATTTGTGCTCAAGTAAAGATTGGTCAAGGCTGTCCACATCTCATGTGCATATGTCTTTCCTCTCACATGAGAAATGACATGGTCTTTAACACCATCCAAAATCAATCTTTTTCCCTTGGCATTCTTCTTGTTAAAATCAGTCAACTGAACAGGGTCAGCAGGCACTACTACTAGGTGATGTGTGGTGTGAACCATTATGCCCCAGACTTCTGCCTCCTCAAAGATGCTCTGAATTCTCTCCCTCCATGCATTATAGTTGCTCTGCCCATCCAACCTATCCTCCACTCTCAAGCCCAAAGACATGCTTGCTGTCTTAACAAACTGAAGTTTTCAAATCTGTGGTGAAGGTTTAGTTTTTTGTGTGAAAATAGCTTCTTGTAATTTTTCACTTGCTGTCCCAAACTGCACTTTTCAGCCACCCAAGCTCTGATACCATGTAGAAATTTTAGACCCCAATCCAGTTATCAGTTTCTCCTTATCACTCCCATATAGTTACATGCCCATTTTCATAATCATACATTCAAAATTTTGGAAATGATAAATATTTCTAAAAACACAAATTTAGGAATTTCACAGTGCTGGAAATTGCAGAAATAAAAACACAGTAAAATATTTCAGCCACACACATAAAATTGACACGCTGATTTTTTTGTCAATATGGCCCTAGAAAAACCCCCTACAACTCTTGGGGAAAACCAATTCGAGAGCTCTTCTTTATTTCTGAATAATGCTTTTACAAAGAACTGAAATATACAAAAAAAATCCAACAATCACAATAACAGACTTATCTCGTTTTCCATGCTTGACTCCACCTCGAAAAATGTGCCAATCAGCAAAATATTCAAAACAGAGAATTTTTATAGCAAGAGATAACAGCATTAAATGTTGTACGGTCTCCTCGAAATCTATGCCAAAAATTCAATATTGTTGTACGGACTGTACGGAATTGACAACTGCCTCTTTCAACATCGAAATTTGTGCCCACTCAGCCTCGAAATGCGTGTTGCCCATTGTTGTTTCTTCCCCTCGAATTCTGTGTTGTACGGACCTCGAAATCCATGCCCACTGTTGTTGTACGAAAATCTGTCTCGAAAAGTGTGCCAATAAATGATGTACAAACTATTGCCTCGTAAAGCGTGCAACCTACAGCTGCTGTACGGACTGTTGAACTGTCTCTCTCCTTCAACTTCTCACACTCAAAAAATTTCTCCTACTCTCCTCTTCCTCTCTCTCAATCTGCTCATGAAAGAATGAATGACCTTTTCTCTTCTTTTCCTCCTTTAACCTAACCCTAAGTGACTTTTAGGGAATCCCTAAATCCAATGGCTAAGATAGTTTTAGATCTACGGCTGAGATTAAATGTGCATTTAATTCTCAGTTTCTAATTTTTAATTCACCCCGCTTAAATAAAGACCCACTTGGCCTTTTATTTCCATAGTCACTTTTTCACTTTCTAATTTTTCATTGACTTTAATAAGGTCACTTTAAAATTAGAATGTAACTTTATCACTTATAAAGTCACTTTAAAATTAAATTGACTTTACCACTTATAAAGTCACTTTGGGAGAAAGTACAAATACATTTGGACACTTTTCCCTAGGCCAAAGATCAAGGCCTTAGGGAACCACTTGTCCTCTGGTACCCAAATTTGAACACACAATGCGCTTGTGAAGAGAGTTGTCCTCAAGATGGGCGTAGAGCGCAGGTTTAGGACACGAGTCTCACAACTGAGGCTTAGAAGTGCACAATGCGCTCATCACTTGGTTAGGAGTTGAATGTGCTCATAACTTGCGCATGATGTGAGGACAAGGAAAAACTCCATAATTGACTAAGTGTGAGATCAGTTGACTGAAGAAGAGCAAGAAAATGCATGACATGGTCACACACATACATACACATCAAACTCATGATAAGAATATGCACAGTACCCGAAACCAACATGCATACACCAAAACAACACTAGTCTCCAAGTGCGACAGTTAAGGCGCGAGTCTTTGCGACAGAAGTGTCGATCGTAAATAGGAAGTGCGCTATTACTTAGAGACCTTTTGAAAATGAACCAGACTGTCTTGAGACACCAAAACATCTAAGAAACCAGATTCGTTGAAAACCCTTGGCGTGTCCCCGATCTGACGAATCAGACACGATTCGTGGTACACGTGCCCTCCAAACGTGTCCGAGCGTGTCCCACGCGTGTCGGAGCAAGTATGAGTGTGTCCGAGGAGCGTGTCCCGATTTCGAGACACGTGTTCCCTGGAAATGCGTGTTGCGCAGTCCATAAAGCCCGGTTTTGGCTAATTTCTCCCTCCTTATTTTTTGTCTCTCTTGTTGTGGGTGTGTGGGAGCGACTAACAAAAGGTTTGGGAGCATTTCGGAGGTGATTCAAGCAACAAGTAAGTGCATTTTGCTTCTTTTTTTTTTGCATTTTTATTACAACAGTTTACATGAGCATTTTATTTACAAGTTTGTGCATTTTTTCTTTATTTTTTTACAGCATTCATGGCTCAATCAAGGGCAGCAGGGAAGGGGAAGACTGTCCCCATTGGAGATGCCCCTCTTGTTCCAATTTCATCAGGGTCTGTAAGTGTTCCCTCTATTGGAAGTGGGGTTGCAACAGCAGCTTCAAATGTTGAGGGAAGAAGTAATTTAGAATGACAACAAGCTCAAGAAAACAAATATCCCTTGTAGAAGTATGTCACGACTCACAAGACAGCAAGGGCCAGGCAACAAGTTGAAGGGAGGAGGCAATGTTGCTTGGAAATGAAACTATTGCAACAATCATTTCAAGAGCACTTATTATTGTGTGAAAGCTCATTTGTTGGCTTTACCAAGTTGTGGAATTGGAGCAACTACACAGGTGTCTTTAGCTACGAGGAAAGAAATGGAAAAAGAGGCCAGTGTTGGTGTGGCAAAGGTGGTTGCATCATCTAAAAAAAACAAGAATGATGATCCCCTTCCATTCTTGAGGAAAAGCAGCAACAAATTTCCATTTGATAGTTTTGGTGGGGGGCAAGCAGCAAAAAGAAAGGTAGTGGCACTTGGTCCAATGGACAAGATTTTTCAGAAAGAGAAACAGGAAGAGATTGATCTCACCATTGCATTATTTTTCTATCAAGACTTCATATCCTTTATTGTTGCACGCTCACCTTTATTTATTGAGATGTGTCGAGCTCTAACGCAAGGGGTTGATCCATCAGGGTATGTGCCTTTTGGGTCAGAGAAGCTTAGAACCACATCATTGACTAAGGCAAGGAAAGAGGTGAACAAAATGCTTCAGCCTCTTAAATCAGCTTGGCCAACATCTAGGGTTAGTATTGTTTATGATGTATGGACAAATCCAGCACGCCACCCACTCATCAACTTCATGGTTTCTTCCTTGAATGGTCCAGTTTTCTTCAAATCAGTGGATGCACTTGAACAACACAAGGATGCACAATATATGGGTGATTTGTCATTAAAGTTATTGAAGATGTAGGTGTTGATTCTTGTGTGCAAATCATTACAGATAATGCACCTGTTTGCAAGGTTGTTGGCATGATTGTGGAAGCTAAATATCCACAAGTATCTTGGATACCTTACATTGTCCATTCCTTGAATTTACACTTAAATCTATTGCTTCTAATGTGCTTTGGATTGGAAGTACTGTTGAGGATGCACAGCATATCCGCAACTTTGTACAATATCATAAAAATTCCCTCACAATCTACAAGGAGTAAACCAATCTATCATTGTTGAAGATTGCAGATACATGGTTTGACTCTTCATTCATCATGTTGAAGAGGTTGAGGGAGGTCATGACCGCTCTTGGGACCATGGTTATTTCGGAGTTTTGGTCTTTTTGGGACAGATCAAGTAGCCTCAAAAAGAGTGAAGGACACAGTGTTATATGATGCTTGGTGGGAGAGGGTAGATCTACTTATTAAGATCATGGACCCTATCATTTCTTTGCTACGATTTGCAGATATAGACCAACCCATCCTAGGATAGGTTTATGAGGGATGGGATTCCATGATTGAATCTGTGAGGAGCATTATTTTACAGAGTGAGTTCCCCGTGTATGAGACATCATCAGAGGCCTTCTTCACCACCATATAGGATATTCTTGTCAGCAAATGGGACAAAAATTGCACACCTTTGCATTGTTTGGCTCACTGATTGAACCAAAAATACTACATTTATGAGTGGTTGAATGGTGGACCTTCCTGCAGATTCCCTCCTCACATGGATGGTGAAATTTCACAAGGGTGGAAGGATGCATTGAGGCGGAATTTTCAGGATAGAGCATCCATTGATGAGGTGGCGGATGCTTTTGCAAAGTTTTCCACTGGCATTGGTCGATTTGCAGGATATGATGTGATTAGAGACAGGGGACTAAGAAGCCCTATTCTTGGTGGGCAACTCATGGGGCAACAAGCCCTCTTCTATAGCAGTTAGCCATGAGGCTCCTTTCTCAGGTGAATTCATCCTCTTGTTGCGAGAGGAATTGGAGCACATATGGGAATTTATATAGTGTCAAGAAGAGTGGGCTTGAGTAGTCCAACTCAGAGACAATGGTGTATGTGCTCACCAACCTTCGTCTTATTTACAAGCAGAGGGATGAGTGGTTGAAGGGAAATACAAAGATGCGGGATGTTTTTCCTGATGATATGGGTTTGTACATCAGTGTTGAGTTGGCATTGGCCAACTTAGATCTTAATAAGCCAGTGCTAGAGCCTTGTCACTTTTGATGATGGTGATACTATTGAGGGATCATCCTCCACAGCAGCAGATGTAGAGATGATATTGGATACAGAGGAGGAGGATGCAACATAGGAGAGCAGTAGTGACCATGACAGTGTTGATTTTGATGATGATGATAATTGATGACTCATGAGCTACCTACTGCCTTGTACTTGTAGTTGTTTTCATTTTGTATTTGCTATTTATATTTTCCATTGGCATTGCTACTACCTATGTAACACATTTTAATTTTGATGACTTAATGAGAAAACTACGGTTTCTTGTCTTTCTCCTATTGGATCATCGATGAATATGTCACAATTGTATTTGCATGCATAATGTTACTTTGTAAAACTTACTAATTTTAAATTTACAATGTAGAATCTAAATCTATGTCTTAATTTGTATCATGAATGAGAATTTGTGTGAGAAATATCTAATTTTTAATATATACAATGTGTCCTATTATGGGGGGTCAACGTGCCCGTGTCAGACTTGACGATTTTTTTTGTCCTGCAAGTCCTGTATCCCTGTGTCAGGTGATTTATCAAAACATCATGCAAGGACTAAAGCGACACATGCAAGAGCCAAAACAAGCAAAGCAACACATGCGAAAGCAAAAGCAAAAGCGACAGTTGTAAAAGCAAATGCAATCAAAAGCTACAGTTGAGAAACTTACCCGGATGATGGCACACTCACAACCAAGAGTGAGAGAAAGTTCCTTGTGCTCTTTTGAGCACAGAGCTCAAAAGCAAAAGATGATTGTGAAATGAGCTCTGGGTTGGTCCCTTTAAATAGGGGAGAGCACACATGCAATTACGGTTATGGTTTGTAAGTGCATTGTGCGCATGTCGGAAAACTGGGAGATAAAGTGTGATGACTGCCACTAAGAAGTGAGACGAGGCGGACTTGGGAAAGTACACTCCCTCTGCTAACAAGAAGTGCACATTGATTGTCAACAAGGAGTACATTGGCACTGTCTCTAGGAGATGCGTTTTAGCTGTGTCTAGAAGTTGTGCTCTGGCTGTCAACAGAAAGTGCACTAGGCCTGCTTAGAAGAAGTGTGCTATGAAGGAATTGTTACCACTCAAACCAGCAAGGGACCTAAAAGGGACTCATAAGAGGGAAACTGCTAGGTCAAGAGCAACGATGGAGACTTAGCCCACTGTCACCAAAGCTAAGACTCCCTACTCTTTACGAACTTTCACCGATGGGAGGAGACCTGGTAATTAGGAAATCACTTATAAAGGATGGATCAACAAACAGATGTGAAGTGACCTTAAAGACCCTTTCCCTAGGATAGCATTAAGAATGGAGCTTGCTTGCTCTTTAAGCAAGGTACAAGACTTTCTAGGAAAAGGAGTTGAGGATTTGAGGGTTAGGTTAAAGGAATATGACTTGAAAAGGAGTTTCCCAATCCCTAAAATCCTTATAGAACTTGGATTCCTGAGTTTCCCTTGATGAATTGTCTTTGATAAGAAATGGGACCACACGGGGCCAAGTGGACCCAGCCCAAGTTAAGGGAATGGAGTCTAGCAACCGATGATATTCTAAACCTGACCAAGGCAAGGGGAAAGGATCAAACAAGAATTTTCACCAAAAGATGTCAAATTGATCCTATGAGGTACTAGCCTTGGGAACACCAGGGCAAAGTTTGATCCTAGACCTAGGGCTTGGGATATCTCGCAATCCCACTGTCGAAATATCTTCAAATTCGGAGGAGACCTTGAGGACATTGTTACCACTCAAACCAGCAGGGGACATAAAAGGGACTCCAAAGAGGGAACCTGCTAGGTCAAGGGCAACGATAGAGACTCAGCCCACTGTCACCACAGCTAAGACTCCCTACTCTTTACGGATTTTCACCAATGGGAGGAGACCCGGTAGTTAGGAAGTCACTTATAAAGGAGGGATCAATGAATAGGTGTGAAGTGACCTTAAAGACCCTTTCCCTAGGATAGAATGAAGAATGGAACTTGCTTGCCTTTTAAGCAAGGAACTTGATTTTCTAGGGAGAGGGGATGAGGATTGGAGAGTTGAGGTAGAAGAATATGGTCTATAAAGGAGGTTCTCAAACCCTAAAATCTCTTGGGAACTTGGATTCCCGAGTAGTCCTTGATAAATAGGCTTCGGTGAAGAATGGGACCACATGAAACCAAGTGGACCCAGCCCAGGTTAGTGGATGGATTTTGGCAACCAATGATGTTCTTAACCTGGCCAAGGTGAGGGGAAAGGATTAAACAAGAATTTTCAACCAAAGATGTCCAATTGATCCTCTTAGGTGCTAGCCTTGGGGATACTAGGGCAAAATTTGATCCTAGAGCTAGGGCTTGGGGTATCTGAAGATTCCATCGTTGGATTTGCTTCAAATTCAGAGGAGAGCTAGGGGACCCACCACCGGAATTGTTTCTAGGAGATCAAAATTTTCCTACGGATAGTTTCCTGCAAAATTCATGCCCTAGGTGACCTAATGAGCTTAGACCTAAGGAAAAAAGGGAAAAAGTGAAAAAGAGGGTTAAAATGATCACCCTTTTGAGGGACCAATGCCTAATTGCACTTTGGGATATGGAGTCAAGGTGAATGATGAAGACGGATTTAGTTTCTTGTTCAACGAGGCTCCGAAAGTCAACTTCGTCCAATGTTAGAGGAAAGAGAAGAAAGGTGACTTTTAAGTATTTATACTTCATACAAATGGTGCAAACTTATCAAGATAACATGATATCTAGGACATTTCATTCATCTAACAACAACCCGCACATAAAATAAGCTAAATAGACACATAATTCCACATTAAATACATGCAGCAATTAGCCCTACTTATAGCGAAGTTCCAATGTATGCAGCAAAAGAAAAATAACATTAAATTTGCACTTACAATGTTAGAGAGTATATCCAACCAGCATCACATTTGTAATTAAGAAGCTCCAAGAAAGAAAGAACCCAATCCATACATCAAAATTCATCCATCATCAAAAAAATGTCCTCCAAGGAAAAATGCAAAGTTCTCTAAAGATAGAGAGATCCCAAGTTAAGTGATGAAACAAATGAATCCAACTAACTCCTATTATACCCCAATTAGGAGTTCGATTTAGCTAATGGGCCTACATTAGCCCCTAAAGATAAAATAATGCGCAAATAAACTAATTTTTGGTAACAAGCCCACCAAATTAGCTCACAAATGAAATAATAAGCCTCTCAGGAGGTCAAATAATAATCTATGCATGTCACAGGGCCCTCCAAGAGGCCTGATGATGCCCACAAATGCCATAATGATGCATAAACTCCTACAAAATGATGGACAAGGGGGTGGCCCCTTGTTCTCCAGACAATAAACCTGTGGTGCTCCTAGTGGGTGTGGGGGCACACCAATGACGTCATGGGTCTCCATATGAGTCGAAGATGCCTGTAGACCATCTGTAAGGGCTAGATGATGGAATGGATGCTTCCATGTCATCGTACAAGTCTTGGGACACCTGCCAAGTGTGTGGTGCACCTGCGAGACCAGTTGGGCAAGGTGTACAAAGTGCATATTCCTCGTCCAAAGGTTGATCTCTAGCCATCTATGAACAGCTCTGGGGATCCATGGAGTGTTGTTTACCATAGTGGATGCCCATGGCTCTCTACACACACCCTATATGTGCCAATGTAGCTCTTTGGAAGGTCGAGACCCCGTATAGGGAGACCAAACCTGAATGGACACCACCTGCAATCCTGCATAAGATCTAATGCGTCCCCTAGCCTTCTAGTACAGCAAGTCATTAAAGTAATTGTGTAAAAGAGCTTACAAACCATGGACAACAAGTGGACACTTCACAATGTCATGCCCATTCGTAGTGGGCTTTGGCATGTGCAAATGTCTCCAAGCTCCAAAGGGGGTTAGCCAGGTACCTTATTAGGTGGTTTCTACCTTTAGAGGGGATAGTATGCCCAAGGTACATTCCTCAAATAGTGGTGGCATGTCACAAAGAGATGAAATGGAATAGGGAATGAGGGGTAATTGTGGGCCACATATAGGGCACAAGGGTAGCTAGAGAAAGGGAAGCCCACACCTCGGTGTATAATGTGTAGGAGGGAGCAATCGTGGTACATGAGGTGCCCCGACCTTGATTTTTCCACCCTTCTTTATATGGCTTTTGCTTTTTATGATTTACCTTTAATTAATTGCTCGGGGCTCAAAGGACAAGCATGATATGTAAGATATAGCAGTGATTACCCCCTTTTAGGTAGGGCGGTTCATTGCCCTCCAAGGGTTGGGACAATCATGGATTCCTGAATGATAAAGGAGGCTCATCTAGGGCCTATGAAACTAGGTTGATGACCATGGGTATGGCGTAGAGCTCATGTATTGGCTTTTTCCCACGTGCTAATTATTTTTGTCTCG
This sequence comes from Pinus albicaulis, assembly GCA_034641835.2. Classification (NCBI taxonomy): domain Eukaryota; kingdom Viridiplantae; phylum Streptophyta; class Pinopsida; order Pinales; family Pinaceae; genus Pinus; species Pinus albicaulis. Next base: position 56,310,481 of record CM076569.1, on the reverse strand, counting down.
GCCATCTTTTGCAGTTTGTGGTACAATTTCCTGTTGAATGTGACCATCGTTCCAGGCCTGACCCAAGGTGGGGGCAAGGGGATAGGGAGGTCGACCATATGTGGATCCAGAGAGGCAATGTGGACCCAGGTGGGAGAAATGATGAATGGGGGTATAGTGAGTGGAAGGGGAGTAATATATGAGGATAAGGGAGCGGGACCACGCAACCAAAGTTAGGGTTTCCCAAGTACTACATGTGAAAATTCCTAGATCTAAATAGATCTAATGAATCCTATTGCAGCCATCCGAATTACTTCATCTATTATGTAATTTACTTTACACAATTATTTCTGAATACATTCACGAAATACTGAAGCAGCCTACACTACAATAATTATGATTCTGAAAAAAGGAAATCATTCACACATATGACACCTTTATTTTGGACTAAGTCCCTGGAAAAACCCAATGCGGGAAAACCGATGCAGCAGATCTAAGGGTTTTATTATTAAGCAGTAGCACTATCTGAACACATCATTGAATACACCTAGGGTATTTCAGTTACAGAGCGAAATATTGGCAAAATAATTTATGAGGATTTACCTCACTCAATCACTCAATTTTCGGCTAATCCGGATGAAGAAAAAACTGCCTAGGGAGGCTTTGCACAGCCCCAGCGCTGCAACTTGCAACCTCTACATCACCCCCTTCCAGGCTCAGCATTCAGCCCCAGCCAAGTCGTTTTGCCTCCTTGGACCCTGAGGAATAGCCTCCCGATGCCACTTTCTGAATCCCATCCTCCAAAACCAATCCACCAGCAAAATTCCGAAAACCCTTCCTCTACCTCTACGCTGCCTCTGCGTGAGCCTACAGTCACTGTGTCGACCCTCTTCCTTCAGCGCTGGCTTTGGCTAGAACTCTTCTGCCTCTCTCTGACTGATGCTCCACCGGCTGAGAAAATCTCTTCCTCTCCAGATGCTATCTATGCCCCTCACTGCTCAGATCTTTGGCTCAAATTTCTCAGCGAACCACACCCCAGAAATTTCGATTTTAGATCAATTCAGTGTCTCGATGTATTTTCCAAATGACCCTCAAGCCTTCCTTTATAGTCTTCTCGTTGACATATCAATGGCCCAGAGTAGAAGTCTAATCAATGGCTAAGATCATAATATGACTTGATCCATGTCCTCTAGAAGATTCACACTCTATTTTATTCAATACCCTTTAATTATTTAATTTCCCTAAGTTTAGACTTAGGGTCCCCATTAAAATAATTAAATTTTCAAATAAAACAAATCTAAGTGGAATTTCCACAAACACTTTCTAGGTTCTTTGGAATACATGTGTCTAAGCCTCTACACCAAATTTGAGACTTAGAGAACTTTCTGATGCTACAAAAATCAACAATACCACCATAGAACCAAATGGTCAATAAAGGAGATTCCACGGGACTAAGATCCAAGGGTAACATCGAAAAGAGATCAAGGGGACAAGAGCACAAAGTAAGCCCACTCTTTCTGCCAAATCCCTCCATCACTCCATGTCCAGAGGTGTCTATGATAAGTAAACCCAATACTCAATTACCAAATGACAAGACATACCTTTGGGTGAGAGACCACATGGCTGGCTTAGGTGGCGAAGAAATGGCACAACGAGCTAGTTGAGGGTTGCTAGGGGCTGCTAGCTGTCGGTTGAGGTCCATCATGGAGAAAAAAATCTCCTAGGGATATCACCTACGAAGTGGTGGGTAACATCTGGCACCAACTGGGATGTGATCTCTCGAAGAGGTGGGCAAAGCTACTCAAACGGGAGGTCACGAGAACTCCTGCAATCTCTTGTTCATCGTAGACCTATTATTTGCATATATCAACGACCAAAACCACGGGGCAGCATGTTTTTCACGGTGTCTTATGATCACCCATGCTTAATGTCAGGCCATAAAATCAACAAGTAATAAAAATATGCAAAATTTTATTTAAATGCTTCTAGTCTATCATGGGAAAGATCATATGACATTAGTTCTAATGCAAAAATCATCATGTGATGCATCCTATGTTCATTTCTGGTAACATCAGATGTGCTCTAAGTCTCAAAATTTGCAGGGAGGCTTAGGCACATGTATTCCAAAGAACCCAGAAAGTGTTTTTGGAAATTCCACTAAGGTTATGTTTCATGGAAATAATTAATTATTTTTAATGGTGCCCTAAGTCTAAACTTAGGAAATTAAAATAATTAAAGGATTAATGATTAAATCAAGTCAAGCTAATCTTAGTCATTGATTGATGATTAAATCTCGGTCATTGAAGTCTCAACAAGAAGATTATAAGAAGGACTTGATGAGGCATTTGAAAAACACACTGTAACACCGAGAGAGAGAGTCTAGAAATCGAATTTCTCAAGTGAGAAGTGCTCAGGAGAAGTTAGATCGCGAAGATTCTTGCAGAGAGGGGCAGTGATAGATCCGGTTGGAGATTTTCCTGAGCCGAGAATACATCATAGAGGAGACAGAGAGCAGTACGCAGAGATGCAGCATAGCAGCTACGCAGAGCCAGCGCTACAGCCTAGAGGAGATCCATGATTCAGCTGAGGATCAGTCAGATCTAGTGCCGGAGTGCCTGGGTGTGAGACCGGAGGGGCCAAAGATCAGTATCCATCCAGCAAAAGAGCCAGCAAGGAGAGGTGATGCAGTCCCCATGCAGAGTGACACAAAGATTGCGCAGAGACTACGTAGGGCTCATCAGCTCAATGTTTGGCCAGTTCAGAATTTCTAGTGTCAATGTGAGGTAATCCTCACAAGCTCTTTGTCAGTTAGATACAGAAAGGCATCACAGATTGTATTCAGATATTTTGCATAATAATACAATCCCTCAGCTGCTACACCGGTTTTCACGCATTGGGTTTTTCCCATAGTATTAAAAACTGGAACCGGTGATCAGATCGGTGGACCTAATGAACCGGGTTTCGAACCGAAACCAGTCCAACCAGGACTGGTCAGATCTCAATGAACCAGTTTTTAAAAAAATACATTAAATAATTAATTTTTAATAAATAAAAAAACTATTTTTAAGATTTTCAACCATGATTCCAAGCCAATAGAGACAAAATATGCAAAGTTTGCTCATTTATATAACCATGTAAAGGTGAATATATCAAAATGGCACCGAATGCAATGCATATCATCGACAAAATACATAAGCAATGAGGCTCTAAATGGCCTCTAGAGTTCAAAAACAAAGCCTACAAACTATGGGGCCATTGGCCTGCTACAAATCTACATATATGATATTAGTGATCAACATTATCACTTGAAACTTCTCATCGTGATCAAACTCGGTTGAGTCTCGACTCCCAGACTTTGCAACTACTCGAGTCACAAACTTCTTTATTGGTTCAGTGACTTGAGTCTCAAACTTCTGAAGGTATGTTGCCCTAATATGCCCTATTACTTCATTTGGTGCTCCACATGGCTTTACATGGCCTCCTATCCCAGCCAAGTGTTGCTTGAACCTGTAGATACCCCCTTCTGCAATAGATTTTTGGCAATATTTGCAGATCATTTTGCCATCAATCATATCACAATGAGCCCATGCAGTATCCTTGGCTTTGGAGGCATGACGGCTACTACTTAGCTCAAAATATATGTTGTTCCACTACTCCAGCAAAAACTCAACACTCTCCAAGCTCTCAATCAAACTCACAAAAGCTTCAAATGAGATGTGTGAGACAAATGAGAGGGTACCCCTGCTTTTAAAGGATTGGAGAGGGTGTTTTTGGAGGGAAACAACCCTCCTTTTTCCTCCAAAACCACCCATTACCATCCAAATCAACGTCTGTGGGTCCCTTTTGCATGCGTGGCAGCTAACTGGTCAGTTTATCCATAAACCGGTCGGTTTGGTTAGCACCGGTCAGACCAAAAAATTTGGTCAAGCCCCTCCCTTAACCGGGTTTTCAAGCCGGTTTGACCCGACTGGGCATTTGACCGGTCGGTTTGACTGGTTACTGGTTTGAACCAGCCGGTTTTGAATACTACGGTTTTTTCGGGGACATTAGTCCAAAAATAACGGTTTTGTGTGTCGATTGTTTATTCTTGCTCAGATCTTGTTTTTGCGCTTATTTATTTTCCGCAGTTTAATTTTGTTAAGGCTGCAGTGTATGGGTTTCAATATTTATCATAGAAAATAGTAAATAACTTGTTCAAGTAATTAACAAGTATAATAATTATCATCAATCGTTGCAATAGGATTCTGAGTAGCAGAATTTTCACATGGTATCAGAGCCTATTTAGCAGTGCAGGAGGAGCAAGAGAGCAAACCAGAAGGATCCACCATTGAAGAAGAAACAGGAGATCAAAGAGTTGCGTAAGCAACAGATCAATTTCCCCAGTGATTGCGCAGTCCAAGCCAGGAGGGCTAGATCTACAAGGAAATCTCTCTCAGAGTGAACCGACAGAGAGGTCGGATTTTCCAATTTGCAGTTTGTTAGAGGCATAGGGAGCAAGGCAGAAAATTCAGCGCAGATCAGTTACTGGTGGGAGGCAGTTTTCTTGTAGCATCAGTTGTTGGTGCAGAAAGTGTCAGAAGAGAGTAGCAAAAGACATTTTGGGAGATTTCTGACCTCAGAGAGTTTCTTCCCAAGAAACTCTGATTTCCCATGCGGAAGCAGCATGTTCGTGATTTATTTGGCTTGCTCCAATAGGGAGTGTGTAGAGCCAGTTGCGCAGAGGGTTAGAGGCAGCAGATCGACATCTGATTGGGTGAGATGGCAGCCAATGAATTGCTGTGAAAATTCCTAGATCTGAAACAAATCTAAGGAATCCTACTGCAACCAATTAGATTACTTCTTCTATTATGTAATTTACCTTACACAATTATTTCTAAATCATACATGAAATACTGAAGCAATCACTGAAGCAGCCTACACTATAATATTCATGATTCTGAAACAAAGAAATTGAACAAGGAAAATCATTCACATATGACACCTTTATTTTGGTTTAAGTACCCGGAAAAACCCAATGCTGGAAAACCGGTGCAGCAAATCTGAGGGTTTTATTATTAAACAGTAGCAATGTCTGAATACATCTCTGAATACCCCTAGGGTAATTCAGTTACAGAGAGATATACCGATGTTGCCCTGCCCCGGCTGGGACTGCGTCACCCTAACTGGTGCTGCCCACCCCCTGCGCTGCACTGGCTGGGTCTGCGTCACCTTGGTTGGGCTTATGCAGCCTCTAAGCACGTCGCAGTCTCTGCGTGGTGTTGGTTGAACTGTGTCCTCTTGGTTGGCTCTGCGCTGACTGGTACTCACTGCCCCTCTGTCTTGTTGGATTCTCGGCCTTGAATCAAATCATCCCTCGCCGATCTCTGCCCCTCACTACACTGCAACTCGTTTCAAATTTCTTAGCAAAACCCCACCCCAAAAATTCGACTTAGCTTCAGTGCTCTGCCAATGTGTGTGTCTCCAACTGACCCCAAGCCTTTCCTTTATACTTTTCTCATTGGAAAACCAACGGCTGTGATCTAATCTCTAATCGACGGCTCAGATTACAAGATTTCTTGATCCACGTCACTTAGAACATTTCATCACATGTGTTTAGTTAATTCACTTTAATTTTTCTAATTTCCTAAGTTAGACTTAGGGTCCTTGTTAAAAAAGTTAATTATTTGAATATCTCATACACCAAATGAAATTTCTCCAAACGCTCTCTGGGTTTTGGATGTCTCGTGTGTCTTAGCCCCTCCACAAAATTTCAGGACTAGAGCACACCCGATGCTACCTCAAAATCTCAACACTCCCTCTTAGCAAGGAGTGTGCTCTAGCAATACATCCACACCAAGTATTGCCTGATCTTGGCATCAGTCTCTGCATTGCTAATGCTTGGCCTGCTGCCTTCCATCCATTGCGTTGTTGCTTTCTGTACTACTGCCCATGTCACTGCCACTGACACTGCTACATCCGTACTGCAACTCCCTCTCAATTAGCTGCATCATAGCACTGCCACTGCTAACTGCTACACTACAACTCAGTTGCTGAGAAGTAAGCAACTGAAGGATCCCTGCCCAATCACTGACAGACAAGGTCGTCAGGTTGCACCTCATACTAAAACTCCCTTGGTTTTTGTATTGCCCTGCATTGTCTCCCTGAAGCCACTGTGTTGTTGCTGCTCTGCACTGCCCCTCTGCGTTATTGAAGTCCCATTAGCCTCTGCGTTGCTGCTCCTACGTTGTTGTTGCCTTTGCACTGCGTTGCTCCCATCTACAGTGTCCCATCTCTGCCCTCCGCTTCAATGTGATCTCCTGCACCCACTGCTCCACTTGTCCCGCTACCGTCTTAAGGCTTCCGTAGCTCGTATGTGATCCAAGAGTTTAGGCACCTCAAGGACACTGCCTCTCCCCATCTGTAGCTGCTCTACAGATCAATGTCGCCCCACTTACGTGGCTCATGAGCACTCATGGCTACGTCATCGTCACTACCATCGTCCCCCTTTGTTGTTGCCTTGGATTCAGATGATCTCTTGTCCTTCTTCTTAGGACAATTGTTGGTGAAGTGTCCAAGTTCACCACAATTAAAGCACCGGACCTTGGGTAGGTCCCTCTTCTTCTTCCCTTGCTGCCTCTATCCCTTCGATGCAAGGGTTGCATCCTCCTCCTCCTCTTTCTTTACTTTGATTGTACCGCTGCTGCTGCTTTTCCTCTTGGTAAATCCCCTGATTTCCTCCTGACAGAGGATTGCCCACGTATCCGCCCAGGATGGTAACGCTGACCACAATTAAAGCACCGAACCTTGGATAGGTCCCTCTTCTTCTTCCCTTGTTGCCTTTGTCCTTTCGATGCAAGGGTTGCATCCTCCTCCTCCTCTTTCTTACTTTGACTGTATCACTGTTGTTGCTTTGCCTCTTGGTAAATCTCCTGATTTCCTCCTGACGGAGGATTGCCCACGTATCCGCCCAAGATGGTAGCGCTGCCCACAATTAAAGCACTGGACCTTGGATAGGTCCCTCTTCTTCTTCCCTTGTTGCCTTTGTCCCTTCGATGCAAGGGTTGCATCCTCCTCCTCCTCTTTCTTTACTTTGACTGTACCGCTGTCGCTGCTTTGCCTCTTGGTAAATCTCCTGATTTCCTCCTGACGGAGGATTGGCCACATATCCGCCCAAAATGGTAACGTTGCCCTGCCCAAGATGCTTTGGACAAACGTTTCCCATTCCTCGGTGACTGCATTCAGGGCAGTTCTCACCAAGAGAACCTCATCCGGAGTCATACCCATGGCAATCAGTTGATCCCGGATAGTCTGAAGAGGAAGGGATCTATTTCCTCACCCTTCTGCATCTGGAACAACCGCATCTGATTCTCCAGAAGCATCTTTCTTTGGACGAAACCTCCCTGATAGATCGTGTCCAAAGTTGTCCACATTTCATCTTTCGTGTTCTTCCCAACAATATGTGGCACGACATGATCTTTGACTCCGTCCATGATCAAGCGCTTTGGCCGTGCTTGATTCTCCTTCAATTTCTTCAGAGGATCTGCATCAGTAGGCACAGCTAGGACATTCTCAGCATGGTCCTTGATGTCGTACTCATCCAGGACTGTTAGGATCCTGACCCTCCAGATAACGAAGTTGGACATGTCGTTCAACCTGTCCCGATCTCTCAGTGCATGAGAAACCATCTTTGCTCAATTCTGTTGGAACAGATACTGAGAGAAAGGATCAAACAAGAATTTTCTCAGAGCACTGGGGGGCGGGCATGCACTATGAATTGGGAGCCACCTAGCCCCCCCTGGCCAACATCATCCCAATCACAATGGAGCAACCCACACCAGGCTAGTAGATTAGTTTGAGAGAGGCAAGGGTAGAGATGCAACGAGACAAGCAGTTGCTTTTGCGTGTCTTATTCAAATTTAAAAACTCTACTCGAAAAGGGGTTCCTGTTCACATTATGAGCAACGAAGCTCATTAACATAATCAAAATTTTCAATGCAACAGGTGTGAGGGTTGGAATGGAGGGGTATGTATGTATGCATAAATATTACAACCGTATTGTATATGTATGTATGCATAAATATTACAACCAAAAACAAGTGTGTGCCTGATGTGGTAAACGGACTCGTAAAATTTGCTAGGGTGAAACTGAGTTACTCTTGAGGAGCCTCTTGACCTTCGTAAATGAAGTAGCTAAGTAACTGAATTAGATGCAGGCTTGGAACCAGTACCAATCATGACTTCTGCTCAAATTTCTAGCGGATTTTGTGAATCAAAAAAATATGTACAGCTATATCTCTAGCAGTTTCCTCTTGGTCCAACCTTCTGACAAACTCTGTATTTAGTATTGTACGAATTGTTTATCGATCAGGGAAGACTAGGAGAGATTTGTAACTTACCACTATTGTACAATTATGGACAAACCAATTGTGTAATATAAATAAACTATCTGTGTCACCAAATTCCCCTAGGTAACACCCTACTGCCGATAAAACTTCAAATCAGCTTTGAGAGAAATACGACTTTATAAATTACAATAATAGTTGAGATTTATAAAAATAGTGAACCTTCTGCATATCACCTGATTGTGTTAAGAAAAGATTGCGAAAAGCTTAATGTAGGAGCTAGATCTCACACACTTGCCTTACTTGCATGGATTGGTGGTGGAAGACCATTTTCAAATACGATGGCTTAGCATGTACGCTTTGAAGCAATGGCAATTGGATTCTTTTCAGTAATATAAGTATCAAGTTCTTTCTAAAGAGAAAAAGATAGTGAACCTTCTCCACAGCTAAGAATTTCTTCCCAAACAGTTGATAGAGCTGTGACGATGGCAATTAAAATTACTAACCTCCAAAAATTCGTGGGTTCTTTTCATATTCTTGGCCGATAAACCTTCACATTTGAACTTCACTATCTCAGATGTTTTCCATTTTTCATGTACAGTGTCCACGATCCTACGAGTAACACCAGCACTGCCCAACTTGATTCTTTCCTTCAAGCGTATTCCACGGCCTCTGAGCCTATTGAGTTCTGGTTCAGGAATAGTCAGTTCGGCCAATGTAGGCGTCCTCACTCTTCCCTCCCTGTCCGAATTTTCCTCTTGTACATTCTCTTCCCTTCTCTCCCATGGTAACAAAGCATCCGGAACTCGATAGGGGGTGCTCCAGCTTCCCTCAATATCATACCCACCTCTGGTATTGGGAAGAATTCCAGGCTCCGCATGGAATATGTCTTCGACCGAACCCGTTTCGGGTTCGGGTTCTTGTTTTCTGCCTCCTTCAATGTACCCAAATTTTCTCAGCTTGGTCGTAATTTGCTCCATTGCAGTCTTCTCCCGGGGTCCTTCCAAATGCAAAAGCTCATTTTCCATAGCTTCATTATGCTCAGTAATACTAATAGCTTCATCTGTCTCACTTTCACTCGATGATTCCCCCACTGTGTAGTCTACAGCAGGCTGAATGAGCTTCTGGGGACCTTTTTTGGGGGATTTATTCCAACCCTGCATCCAGGACGCTGTGGGTAAAGTAGATGGATGCCCGCTAGGGGAATAGAAGACCTTCTTCTTTTCGGCCATTACAACTGACTGGTCTTTTGAATTTAAGGGAGTTGGGGCTACCTCTACTCTTCCTCCTCCTCCTCCTCCTCTTTCATGTTCTTGTTTTTCCCATGGGTATCTGTATCTCTCAACATTAGGCCTAGCAGCCCAATTTTGATTGGGGTTTTTTCTGCTGTAGCCGAATCTTGCTGGTCCCTTCTCCGCGTTTTCACTTGATGGGTACTCCGAATTTTTAACATTGACGTGTGGAGAAGAACAATGAACTGTCTTCTGTGGACAGGAACTGCATCTTCTTGATTTCAATGAAATTGGCAATCCAAGGGCTTGACCATGAATAGACTTCGAAGTCTTCAGAGAGTCTAATAGGCCTGCTGGCCACGCTGGACGAACAGGTACAAGCGCCATCCTACCTGAAGTATGTTTCAACTGGAATGCTTTGTACCGGAACTAATAAGGTATAAAAACCATAAATCTGCAATATTGGATTCCATAAGTTGTGAAACAGAAAACCTTTTACCCGATTGGCTTATTGGCTCAGTATTTTCGTCCAACTCCAGCGAGGCCGGGCTTATCAGTTCTAATGCAATGCAGTGGCCAGAAATACATTCAACGCATCCATTGAGTTACTTAGTACCGAGCGAAATTAGCAGTGTGGGAATCGGAAAACAGAAATCAGCTGTGTAAATAAAAGACACCTTCAAAGGTGAAAGACACCTTCTTTCCGATCAGATCAAACCAACACATGGAAATGAAGAAAGGATTTGGATGCCTGTCGCTGCCACGAGGATGTTTGTGTCACAAAAACATCCCTACCCCCATCTTCAACCCATTAGACGGGAGAATTATCTTTCGGATTGTTCTATAAGTAAGGTGATAATAGTTACTAAATTTAATAAAAATAATAATTAGTTTCGCTTTTTATTTGATTTTTTTTTATTTAAGATTGTTGTATGTGTCTATAAGGTGATAACCGTTAAAATAAAATAAATAAAAAATAGTTTCGCCTTTGAATTCTTTTATATTTTTATTTTTTTAAATAGCAAATTTCTTATATTGAATCATTTCCGAAGAGTGTATTTCACAATTATTTATAAATGTAAGTTAAGTTGATTTATTAATATTATTTAACGTGGGAGAATTTTCTTGAGCACGTGTGTGCTGCCTAATCTCCCCTGTGTCCCTGCTGCATCTCCGCCGCCATGGCCCTAAGCGGGGGTCTTGAACCTGATCCTCCCCTTCGCCCTGATCTCTTGGCTTTCAAAACACTGGTGGTCGTCAGCAACAACCGACCTCTAAGCGCCCAGCAACAAAAGTTCATGAAACGATTGGAAGAAATCCCCACTGAGGATCTGCTCACTGAAGATCCTTGCAAATCGGCGCTCAATGTATTTGAACGTGGTTTCATTAGGCAGTTTACAGGGCTTTGGCCCTCGCCAAAAACTATGGAAACTTGGATCCGGAGGAACTAGACCCCTCTTATCAAAGATGGCATCATAAGTTATTTTGTTGGTAAGGGCTTTTTTGTTTTTTTTTTTTAAGCAGCTGAAGACATGACTCTGATCTTCCGAAACGGCCTATACTTCATGGGGCCTCAAGGCCTCTACCTGAATCAAAGGACTCTGGATTTCGATCCAAGTCAAGACATCTCATCGGCTATCCCGGTTTGGGTTCGCTTGCCTCACCTTCCTCTCCACTGTTGGAACCCTAAATCTTTAGAAACCAGTGGCAACAAACTTGGGAAGTATATTGACAGAGCATAAATAAGAGATCAGTTCTCATGTGCTCGAAACTGCGTCGAAGTCGATCTGGAGGTCGGCCTCCCTGAGGCTATTAAGCTCACGGTGCCTGAATGGACTCACATCCAAGAGCTTGATTATGAACAACTCCCATTCAAATGTCGGTTTTTCCATGGTTATGGACACTTTGCCAGATACTGCAAAAATAAAACAGTGGAAGAGACTGAGACCTCCAAGGAGGAACAATGGACTCAAGTGCAAAAAGGCGCCACAAATAAACTGAGTATTAGAAACAAAGGAAAAATAAGCCCACTGGGAATGTTGGCCCTTCCTCGGCAGCACAAAGGGAAGGCACCTCTGTCCCTCCAAGCATAGAAGCAATTTTCAATCCCTTCGACATACTAAGCGCCCCTAAAGAACCTCAATCTGCACCAGAGGTAGAAGTGACAAAACAGCAACCAAAACCAGCAGAAGAAAATAAAACACAAGAAGAAGTCACCTCATCACCAATTGGATTGCCAAGAGGAGATTCCACATCCCCGACCTACGTTGAAATGACAGAGAAGAAGCCCCGTTGAATCCTCTGGATCTTCAGAAGAAGAAACGTTCGAAAGACCCTTGAAAAGAGTCGGGAGAAAGTCACACAGAGTGGCAAGAGAAGAAGAGGCTGAGAAGCAAAAAATGCAAGGCGGCCAGTCCACGATTGAGATGTCCATAGGCAGAGGCAACCGATCCAGGCCACATAAAGGCCACCCCTCTGCAAGTAAATGATGTGTATTTTCTCTTGGAACTGCAGAGGCTTGGGGAATCCCACAAAAATGGAAGCAGTGAAGAACCTTCTGAAATCTTATACCCCTGAGATCCTCATGCTCCAAGAGACCAAAATTGAAGGGGCTGCCCTTTTAGAAATTAGTAAAGACAAATGGACAACAAGAGATGGGAAAGCAGTCAGTGCAAGGGGTACTTGTGGTGGGCTTTCCACTCTCTGGAAAGCTGATAAATTCCAACTAGTCAGCTCCTTTGAACCTTGGCATTGGATCTACAATGAGCTCCAGCATATTGTAAGTAAGACCACCCTTGCTCTCTTTAATCTTTATGTTCCGGTTCATTACATTGAAAAAAAGGATTGTTGGCAAACTCTTGCTGACTTCCTCGAAGCCTACTCTCCCGAGAATATAGTCCTCACGGGAGACCTAAATTTGGTCTTCAAACCTAAGGAGAAAAGAGGAGGCAACATTAGCAAAGACCCCATCCTCCCTCTTTTGGAAGAGTTGATCCTAGAATGGGACTTAATAGATATTAAGCCAAAATTCGGGCTCTACACATGGTCAAACAACAAGACTGGGTGTGAGCACATCTCTGCCCGATTGGAAAGATTTCTTCTTTAGAGCTCCCTTCTCTCTGAGAACAAAATAATCTCCTCCAAAATTCTACCCAAATAGATTTCTGATCATAAACTGATCTTACTGCAAATAGAGGAAGAGGAAAACTTGGGTCCCATCTCATTCCGGTTCAGCCCATTATGGATTGAAAGGGATGGGTTTCAGGAGACTATATTGAAAGCTTGGTCCACCTCAGTCAGTGGCTCAGCTAGCCATGTGTGGGAACAAAAACTCAAAGCCACTAAATCAGCGCTGAAGGAATGGCTTAAAAACCCCTCTTTCTCACCTACAAACCTAAGAAGGCAGACCACCGAGAGGCTATTGGATGCAAATGAATATGGAACAACAAAATATCAGTCCCTCAGAAATTCAGCTAGAGCAAGCTATCCAACAAAGCTCTTTCCAGACCTTCAGAGTTGAGGAAGAGTCCTTGAGGCTTAAATATCGCAACCTTTGGCTCAAATCTGGAGATAAAAATATTGCTTTCTTTCACAAGAAAATTCGCACTCGCCTCTTGAGAAATCACATTGTTGAAATCACCTCCTCGGACGACACTGTGTATAAAGGAATGACTGCAATTCGTGAGGCTGCTACCTCTCACTACCAGCAACTTTATATTGAAAGTAGAGATGTTAATAAGGAGAAAACTACATAATTCCTCTCTCATATACCAAGGCTGATTAAGGAGGAGGACAACCTCAGTCTTTTGAGGCCCTTCACGGAAGAGGAAATTAGCAATGTTGTCTGGGCAATGGAGCTAGATAAAGCCCCTGGTCTGGACAGATTCTCCATTCACTTTTACAGAATTTGTTGGGATGTTATAAAGGTTGATCTGATTAGAATAATAAAGGGATTCCAACAGAAAGCTAAAGTGGGAGGATGCACAAACTCAACCTTCCTCGCTTTGATCCCCAAAGAAGCGAACCCCGTCTCTTTTGACAGTTTTAGACCAATTTCGCTCTACAATGCATCAAATAAGATCATCTCTAAGCTCTTGGAAAATAGGATCAAGCCTCTGTTAGAAAATCTCATCTCTCCCAACCAAGGTGGCTTTGTCAAAGGTAGGCACATCTTGGACAATGTGGCTCTGGTGCAGGAAACCATCCACTCTAGCATTCAATGCCACGAAAAAGGGATGATCATCAAACTTGACATGGCGAACGCCTTTAACTGGGTACGTCATTCCTTTCTTCTTCAAGTTCTCTCTGCTTTTGGTTTCAACTCTGCTTTCATTAGGCTAATCAGTGCCTGTATTGGAGAGTCGTGGATTGCCCCCTTGATAAATGGCAGGCCTGTTGGTTTCTTCAAGGCCTCGCGGGGTATCAGACAAGGCTGCCCTCTGTCCCCCTTCCTCTATATATTAATGGCCGACTCCCTCAGTTGGAAGTTGAAGGAAGAGAAGACTAAAGGCTCTCTTCCTGGAATCAAGGCTGCGAGAGACACCGAGCCTATCAACCATACATTGTTTACTGGTGACTCCCTCCTCCTGGGGGGTGCTTCCATTAAGATTTCAAAGGCCTTTAAAGAGGCTATTCATAGCTTCTGCAGCATCTTTGGAGCCCTTGTCAACAGGAGGAAAAGTGCAGTTTACAGCTGGGAGATTGACCAACACACTATGAACCGGATTACCCTTGTTCTAGGCTATGTGGGTTTTGCAAGTTGGGATCAAATCAAATATTTGGGCATCCCTTTGACTCAAGGTCTTAACAAGGCCCTTCATTGGGCTTAGATCCTCAGCAAAATCAAGAACAAAATGAAATTTTGGGGTGGACAGTGGCTTACCACAGCTGGAAAGCTTATCCTGGTGAAATTAGTCCTCTCCTCTCTCCCTTTATACCAGGCCACCTTCCTTCTGGCCCCTAAATCAATTACTAACCAGCTCTCAAAGCTCCTTAGAAACTTTCTTTGGCAAGGCGGAAAGGGAAATCAGAAAAAAAAAATTCCATCTAGTTAGCTGGGACATAGTGAAAAAAGCTCTTGCAGATGGGGGCCTGCAAGTTAGAGATCTTGATTTAGCCAATCTGGCTGTGGGAGGGAAGATGCTATCGAAAATCTTCTCGAATCCTCGGCATCCTGTTAGTCAAGTTCCGATTAAAAAATACATGCATGGTCTCTCTATGTTACATATGGATGAAGGAACAACTCGGAAGGGCACCACTCTCTGGAAAATCTGATGCCGCAGCTGGGATTTCTTCAAATACTTTCTCTTCAGAATTCCGGACAGTGGAGAAAACATCTTCCTTTGGGAAGATAGTATCATGGGCCGCCCTCCACTTGACTCAGTACATGAAATTGCTTACTTGTGTCAGTGGCTCATCAACCATGGGATAAACTCTCTGGCTGGCATTTCATCCTAGGATGTTGTTGGTCATTGGATGGTCTGGAATATTCTGCGCCCCCCCTGATTGGCTCCTCCCTCAACTCTCAATCCTCCAATTGTTGCTTGTTGGCCTCGATCCTATCCATCGGCGCTCTCAGGACAAATGGGGCTGGGGAAAAACTGGTTAGTACACTGTTGCGCTTAGATTTGCTGCCCTCCATCACAACATTCCCCTCCATTCCCCTTCTCTGTGGAAACATGTTTGGGATCACGGCGGTCTCTCTAAGGTGAATTTCTTCACATGGCTGCTCATACACAAGCGTGTATTCACTGGTGAAAATTTTCTCAAACATGGCGTCTAAGGCCCTCATCGATGCCCTCTTTGCTGCACAGAGTTGGAGTCTATGGAACATCTATTCCTATAGTGCGTTTTTTTCCAAAAAAGATTGGGTGAACACGTTATTTGGGCTAAATGTCCAGCCCCCTCCAACAGGCCCGATTTCTCACATCTTTATCGCATGGAAGGAGCACTCCTCCACACGAGCTGCGCAGTAAATCCTTGTGGACCTCTATCTGGTTTGCAATCCTCACATTCATTTGCTGGTAGGTCTGGCTGTCCAGGAATGATGCCATCTTTAATAACATAACTTTCTCCTCCATGGTCGTTGTTGCCAAGGTGAAAGCCTTGCTTACTGAATCCTTGTCGAATCTCCCTCACAAGAAAGACATTAATCTCCCCTCTGACGTGACAAACTGGATCGGTACGCCTTTGAAGTCCACTCTCAGTCTTACACCCTACTCTCGACCTAGTAATAATCCTGAATGGAGGTTGCGAATTTCTGAGATTGAATTTAAAAATTGGTGGAAGTCCCGTGATAAAGCCACAAATTTTTTTTACGGAGCCTCTAAGGGTAATCCGGGTATCTCCGGAGCTGAGGGGGTTCATCTACCCTCAGACTGGGCAGAGCAGAATCAGTTTCAGTTGTGGTCTTGGTCTGAATTCCAATAATCAAGCAGAAATTTTTGCCCTGCTCAAAGCCTGCCAGCTCGCGCATGAGCATGTAGAAAAGGACATTCAAGTCTTCGGAGATTTGGAAATTTTGATCAAAATCATGAATACTGGAGACCAATTCAATAACTCGACCTTCAACGAGACTTTGCAGAGACTCAAGAAAGTGTTAAAAAAATATACCTCCAACTCCTTCTTCCATATACTCCGAAACTTAAACAAGGAAGCTAATGCAAGAGCAAATGCAGGCTGTCATCTGGCCCAAGGAGATCTCTCAAAAAACGACGATGCTCCAATTTGGTCCCTGATTCCTTAAGAATCCGCAACAAAGAGCAAAACCCGCTTCAAAGGGAATTTTGGAAAATCATAATATGTATCATGGGTTGATTAGGCTGTGGCCCGACCCATTCTCATAAATAAAAATATACCCATTCTTGTTAAATATATATATATATATATATATATATATATTATTTAAGGACAGGGCTTGGAAAGGCTTTTGCTATTTGGATGTATAGTTGTTTTTATCCAATAATATTTTTTTTTTAATGCATTTTTGTGTATATAGAAAATTTAATTTCTAAAATTCATAATTAAAAGTAAGGTAGATTTTCAATTTCATTTTTTGTTTCTTATTTTGTGGAGGGAAAAAAAAAAAAAAAAAATATATATATATATATATATATATATATATATAGTTTAATTTCAATATTATAAATAAAATTAATTTAAATAATATTTGTGAGAAAGATTGCTTAGGGAAGACTGTAATGCTTCTATGTTTGATCATGCAAATTTTAGGAGTTGTACATTTGACTTGGATCTCGACTTGCAGAGGAATTTCAAGACTCATTATGGAAAGTAATGGCTAACGACAACAACATAATGATAAGGAATATCTAGATAAGGCAAAGCAAGCAAGGACAATGATGGTCACATGTATATAACCCATTAACAATGGTTAGCAGGAAGCCAAGATGGTGTTGTTGGTTCGGAAAATTTGTTCTATGGAATCGTTGAGGAAAGTACAATTGAAATCTTCCTCGATTGCAATCTCTTTAGGCAGGGAAATTCACTCACTGAAACAACTCACAACAATCGGCATCTCTACAGGCTTGATCTTATAGTCATCCCACTTTGGAATTTTGCTTCAATTCTAGAAATATTTTTCGTTGCATTAAATTCAAAATTTGGTTTTGTGGGATTCTAGTTTTATATCCCTTCCCTTGGCACAATTATCTAGGGGATTAGTCTTCTCTCCAAGGTGAATTCACTTGCCTCCCCTAGTTTTATTCTCTTCCTTCATTTTTTCTCTCCTTTTCTTTTTCTCCAATGCTTATCTAGTGTCATCTCTCTATTTTTATCTCTCATGTGCTTTGGTTTTCTTTCCTCACCCCTCCTCCTAGTTCAGTCCACCCACTTTATTCAAAAGGTTCACCTTCTAGTTCCCTTTTACAAGCCTCTCACTTGGTTCCCCACTATTTTTCCTTCCTTTTACTATGGCTAGTTGTCAATTATAATCTCATCAATGCAATGGCAGACAAGGGCAACCTAGTCTCTCTCTTCCATCTAAGGACAATCTTTCTTCATCCCACCAAATGTTAGCTCTATAGAAATTATACAAACATATGTATATCAATGGATTCAATCTGATCAAGCAATGTACTAAAGCTAGATATTGAATCCTTCTACAAATCAATTGCGGAAAATAAACACGATCGCCAATCACAACAAGTGCAGAAAGAAACAAATCAAACCACAACATAGATACTTTCCAGGGGAAAGCTTGCTGCTAAAAACCCATCTATCTTCTATTGTATATTCACCATGGAATCATGAAATAATTACAATGCACTCTTCTCACAAGAGTCTCCTGCACTCTCACAATTGTCTCACACTAACCTAGACAAAATCGACCAACACTTAGCCAATTCTCAGCCTCTAATCAGCTTGCCTGCCTTGCACAATTCATGTGGAATGAAATCCTTATCCTTTAGAAATTTCGGCCTTCCAAAACTGCGCAAGGATCATGGGCAATCCAATGGATGTCTAGTTGCATGCAGGCAACCTACTAATGATACAACTGATAGTTAACATCCCTTTAACCTTTGTCTCAACTGGGTCTCCACTAGAACTAACACGCATGCAGCTATTAATAGTAAATCATCAGTTGCATGACAGATCACTGATTGTGAATTAAATCTGATTTAATTCACTTGATCTCTCACTAGAGCAAAAAACAGTTGCAACTAGTTCAAATGACTTTAACTCACCTAACTGAGTTAACCAATTACTCATGCATTAAACTAATGCACTTGTTAGAAAATTATATATTACAGAGTAATGCAACACATAAAATATGCGAGAACATAAACACAGAAAACATATAAAACCATAGAGACACATATATACGTGGTTCACCCAATTTGAGCTGCATCCACCCCGGACAGCCAGTCCTTCCTTTCTATTATCCAGCAAAATGAAGAGACACAACCTACAACAAATCCGTTGTAATATCCTATGTTCTCTATCACAGTCTCCCTTTTTGGTTCTCACTCTGAGAATAAACATATAATACACAGCCACAATACAATACCCTCATACAAAACGAGGGGTTGCCTTCTAGGGCAAAAAACCCTAAATTAAACACAACTTCTATAGTCGGATCATCCGCCTAATGAACAGCCTAGATTGACTAGAAATTACAATACTTTTACAAGGCAATTTTACATATGTTTTAGCTTCAGGGGCGCTGCCCTCAAAACCCCCCACTGGGGGGGGGGGTTGCTCCATAAAGTTGCCACCCCCTCGAACCCCCCAAGCAACATTTAAATGACGAGCGGCGTTGCCCCCCCATTAAGAACAAGGGTCCAACGTTGTGATACATCTAAATAAAGAAGATAATCAGGCTTCACACCCAACAACTAACTGCAATTTGAACTCCATAACTAATAGAATCACTCTGCATGCCTCACCAACCACCCTCAACTCGAAATTCATGAGCTAACTGAGTTTATCACACTCAGTTAACTATTACAAGTGATTATGAGATAAGATTACATTTTATTGTCCAATTTAATTAAGGGAAAATTAAATTAGACATTGCACCAATTTTTTAAATTTAAATTGGCTTTCACACTAATGTATCACTAGGACCTGTGGTCCCACACTAGTGTGTGTGCTGCAATTTCTTGTTGACTTTCAACAAGCTCAGGCAGTTGCTAAGGCTGCCATGGAACACTATCGGGACATAATTCTTGCAGGTAGAAGTCATCTTAGACATGGAAGAACAAGTTCAACGATCTAAACTCTACATTCTAGAAAAACGTGTAGAGCAAGAAACCAAGCACAAAATTCCTAATGTTGATCTAGATGGATATTGGTTGCCACCCGCCTATTCCACTTGGACCCCCATCGTTGTTTCTTTCAGTTTCCTTAATTGTAACATAATTTACTATTTTTGGCAGTTTTTTGGGTCCTAAACTTCTAAAGTAATTTTGAGGACCTAAAAGACGTTTTTTGGGAAAACAGATTTATACAATAATGAAATGAAATACAGATATAAACATAAACACAGAGCTACAATGAAAACACAACTTTAATTCATTAATATGAAAGTATTGAAAATTGTTACATGCATAACGGAAATAAACTAGTTGAGGCGATGGTAAGTTATCTTTGAGAAGAGATGTGGTGGCTACATGCCTTCTTAATTGTGTTACAATGAGGCTCAGAGGCCTTTTATCATTAAGAAACAATGGGAAACCCTAAACATCCAAAAATCTAACCCTAGGAGATGAAGCGCCAAAATCTCGTGGGCCTCGTTGGGGTTAGTTGGGACATCATCTTCCTGGGTCGTAACTTTGGCATACGATCTCTGTTTGACTATCATAATACTTCGTTTCGAATATTTTCAAGAGGAGACCGAAAAAATACAAGCAAATTATATTTTCACTTTTTTGGATTCCTTGTTTTCCCAAAAAAACGTCTTTTAGGCCCTCAAAACGGCTCTGAAAGTTTAGGACCTGAAAAATTGCTCACTGTTTGTGAACAAGTCAATAATATGCACATGTCTCCACAATTAGTATCTATCATAGAAAATTGAAATGATGTGTGGATCTCCTTCGCACACTTCTTTCGATTCACACATTTCTTTCGCATAATGGAATCTTCCTCCGTACCTCCACACTCCATATAGAGAATTTTACATGGTTCGACTGCTTAATAGCATTTACTTTGACACATTGTGTAATGATTATTCATTGTAAACATATTAAAGAAAATCATATTTATCGATATTATAAAATAGTCTTTTCAACATTTATTCAATGAGTCAACACAAAATTAACACATCGTTCAATTTATTTGTAACATCAATTGCTTGTAAACAAGTCAAGAAGATGCACAGGGCTCCCGCAACTAGTATCCATTATACCATACTGGAACTATATGCTTCACACACTTCTTGGATTGCCTCATTTGTTGGCAACATTTTGGTGAAATGTTACATAGATTCAATTAACCTCTTGTGTCACGGAAGACATGTAATTAGGACATCCTCCAATGCTTGATAACATATTAAAATAATAATTAAGGTTTAATCATATGATGAACCAAAGGTCCCTTCCCGAATAATGTAAACATTTATTTAGTGAATTGATGCACAATCAAGACATTGTTCCAATGCTTAATAGCATTAATGCATTGTGTAATGGTTATTGCTTGTTAACAAATCAAGAAGATTGTATTCATTGATATTATAAAATAGTCTTTTTGGCATTTATTCAATGAATCCATGCAAAAACATGGCTTCGCAACTAGTATCCATTCTAGTAGACTGAAAGGATGTGTGGTGGAACCTTTATTCCCTCTTTTTTTACGGCTTCGCATACGTTACCCCTGTGTACCTATCAATTTCCTACAGCACGGATTAATGGATATAAAAAACTTAATTAAGGCTTAATACTATGATTAACATATATATTTTCAAAACATAATGGCAAGTACTATTGAAATCATAAGCGCTCGTAACAAAGTAATGGTAAAATCATTATATATTTAGAGTTTATACAAATTCAAGCCTATTGAATTTTGCTAGTGGTTCTTGGTTCTTGGTTCTTTTTTGTTCGCACTACAGAGTTGTCGTGTTTTTATGTTGTTTACAGTAAGGAAAATTTGTAAAGGGCTCCTCTCATCTAAAGGTTGTATAGGTCAGAACGAACAAGGGAACAAATACAAATGAAATATGGACCCTTGTTCAAAATCTATAAATCAAAATGGAGGAAAATTATTAAGTATACTTGTTTCAACATTGCAGAAAGCAACATGGCACAATATACATCACTCAGTAAACCCATAATTTTTACGATATCAATTACCAAAGTTCAGTACACAGGAAGTAATTAAGTAAAAAATTCCAATTGACATTTATGAGAAACTCATAGCTTATTGGTGCACTCTTTATTGCAAGGAAATGTATACTATTATTTTTCTTGTTTGCTAAGTTATTGTCTTGTTGTAAATGAGGATGACGAACAAGATGAGAGACCTATGTAATGAAATACAAAAAGAGGCAATTGTTTATAATTGTGGCCATCAAAGATAAAAAATTATAGAATGGGGTGACAACAACACCATGATTTGTTGCGAAAAATATGTAAGTATGTGTAAAGGACTCAGTGTCATATTTGTGTTTAGCTAGGTTATGTACATATGAAGAGAGCTTTCTGAAACAATGTAACCATGACCATTGCTTCAACAATACTACCTTAGAAGTCACGTGGGTGGATATCTATTTGCTACACAGATTAATTAGACAAAATCACATTGAATATAATAAAACATTGACTGTTGTCTATCCAAATTGCATGAATTATCAGCTTTGTTCTGATTTCATGTAATCTAGTTACTGCTTACTAATTTTTATATCTATATTTGTGCCAATATTGAAAGCGCTTTTTCCATTGCAATTGTTTCCATGACTATTGAAATAAATGCAATTGGGAGAGCATGTAGATTTATCATGCATATTCGGCCTTGGAAATAGAGAATCGATAAAACAAGTTCAGTTGTGTTATTGGCTTTTGGAAAATTGAAATGAATGTTGAAATTCATGAATAAATGCATAAATAGTTTTCAAAACATCTTTTATTTCAACATATTAAATCAATTTGTTTAATTAAAGAAATAAATAGTTTGATAAATTATATTATTAAACTTTGTGAAAAAACCAAAACATCTGAATTATATGTAAGGCAATCCATGCTATACAAATTTTAATGTGTCGCATAACCATTTCATTATTAAATAAATGTGACTATAATTACAAAAGTAGATATCGAAGGAAACATAGCGAAAGGAGAAAAAAATGGATAAGAAACAAAGATATATGCAAAATCTTTCATTGAGAAGATTGCGCATATGTGAAAGAAGCTTTGATTGCATGGAGGAAGATTTCGTTATGGACACAAAGTTTTCATTATGTGGAGTTGTTGATGGCTCGAAATGTTTGCCTCAAAATCGGGGAAAACCACTCGGTCGGGATCTTAGAGCAGATCCTTTTCCGTTTGGATTGTCCAGGGAAATCTTATATATATATGTGTGTGTGCGTGTGTGTGTGTGTGTTATCTAAAAATCTTTCACGAACAATATGAAAATGTATATTATTAAAATATTGTGAAGTTAAAAAAACATATGATAGCTGAATTTAATTAAATAGTTAATTAAATTTGTTGATAAAACTTACCACATATATATGATTTCATTGTTTATACATATACCATATGATTTCAATCACACATAACAATAGTGAAAGATGTATGACTACTTCCAACACATATATGATAAACTTAAATCAAATAACCATTTAACTCTTAAGTAAAGGAAAAACAAACATATAATGGTACACGATATATTGTAACTTTGCTATTGAGAAAACAATAGTGGCTCAACCTTTTATTAAGACAACTTAAGTTACAATAGTGCAAACAAAGCTTTCTCTCCAAAATTCAGAACCCATTGTCCATTCCAATGAAGGGGATTTATAGTTTGACAATAAAATGAAAATAAAGTAAATACAATAACAACATAAAAGCGGTTCCAACAAACAACTCTAAAATTAACAGTTGATGTATTTTTAGAATTTGTTGTAACAAATTACTTATTCCCGAGAAGAAGGTTGTTTCTCCATTTACTCCTGCAGTTCACAAATAGATGTCATATTCTTTAATTTTGGTGGATCCCTTGGTCGAATCCGCATCTGACTAGTGAATACAATGTCCCTTAATGCTGGTAACATCTGAGTGGTAGTGCTAGAGAGGCAACAAAGTATTAACCACTAACTGTATGATTTGACAAAAAACTGCTAGTGACTTTCCAGATTAATTTAGCAATTTTCTCTATGATTTCTGCCCATTTCTTGGATGCCTCTTGCCACATTTTAGTAAGCGGTTTGATCTCAGGAAGTTTTCCTTCGAGACAACTAGAGATAAGGTTAGCCTGTAATAAGCTATCAATTATTGTTTAAATAAGATTATTTGAAATGTCCCTTGCTTGGAAAACTGTTGCTTCCACCTGTTTGAGACAAATTCCCCATTCTCTGAATACAATTTCTTTGTGTGACTCTTCGATATGAGGAAGATTGGCTAATATTTCTTCTGCATTATCTTGCCAAACCATAAAGTTAGCAATCTTATCTTCCACATCATCAAAATAAGTCATGTTACCATTTAGTTGATCAATAAGGGAATTAGCTATATTGCACAAGTCATTGATAATTCCCAATCTTTGACATAAAATAACTTGCTGCAGAGAAAATAGAGTGTTTAGCTCTTTTGCTTCTTTCTTAAATTCACTTAATTCAGGATTGATATGCAATTGTTCAATCTTGCTTTGAAGTTCCTGGATCTTAACATGTCGAGCTTGCATATCAGTTTCATATTGGACCTTTAGAGCATCAAAGGTGCTCTGAATTTGATCGATTTGCTTTTTCCATTGATCGAAAATATTTTGCTTTTTTATTTCAAGATTCAGTTCTAAGTATAGAATCTTGTCTTCCTTTTCCTTTAAAATTTGTTGAACCTCTTTAGCTTTATCATTTGTAGCTGAGGCATAAGCACCTATGAATTGGGTTAGCCTGCCCATTTCCTCTGTAGGGATGGTATTGGATCCTTTACATAACACTTGAAAATATGCATCTTCAGGTATTAGAGCCTGGGATTGATCTAACTTTCTTTTCTTTCTTTGCCTCTTCACTACAACTTTTGTGTTGAGGATTGTAAAATATATCTAGTGGAGGGATTTCTTCGTCTTTCAGAACAACTTCCGATGATTGAAAAACATGGATTATTTCAAAATCCTTTTCTTGATGAAGATTTTTAGAAGCTTTTATCCCAATTGGTATCTGCTCAGTACCATGTGTTTTTCCCTCTACTGAGGTACTCATTGTTTGGTTCTCTCCATTCTTTAATGCTTGATTAAACTCCCACCATATTTCTTCCAGCCTTGTATCAGGCTCAATATTTTCTACTTGGGCAGAGGAAGAGGTAATTGCTTTTATTGACTGAGAAGCTGAAACAGACTTTGTAAGATCAACTGTCCCCTTTTCCACAGGAATTGTTTCCTCTAGGGAGATTTTTAATGAATCAAGAGGCACTTTTTGCAATCTTGAGGCTCAGTACTGTATAAATTGGACAATTTTCTCTGGAGAAAGTTTTTGTGTTGCTTGCTATAAAACCATTGCATATGTAGGAACCTTTTCAAATAGATCGTAAAATATGTCTTTCTCATATATGAATTGTCTAATGCTCACTGTTGTTGTTACCTTTTTGACAACTTGATCAGGATCATATTGTCTATTAGGAATGGTAGGAAAACCAAGCTCCTGAATTGATTTGATTTCTAGAAGAGCATGTTCGTAATTATCGAGGGAAAAAATACCACACTAGATAGGGAAAGTAGGCCACATCTTTTTATTGAAATCCTTAAGACCTTGGAAATACCATTTCCTATAGTTTGATATGTGATTTCCTTGGATAAGAGCTTGTCGGGTATAAACAAGGGAAAAACATGAGGTTCAACTAGACTTCTAAAAACCAGAATGTAGGTAAATAATTCTTCCCCGAACCATTTTCCTATTCGGTTCAAATCAGTTTTAGCTTGTGAGGAAATATGAGGGCAATTTGTACTAAAGATAACAACATGAATTGACAGAATGACTCTGTGACAAATTTTGTAAAGATGAGGCTAGTATTTTGTATCCCATAGTGAATCATGATAAATATGGATTGGGGTTGGGTCTTCTATGGTCCATTTCCAATCCATAGAGGGATAATCCATGGTAAATCATATGCCATACATTATATATGCACTCATATGAAAATAAGGAGCCACATTCTCAGAAACCTTATGTTTACTTCTAAAATAAAGAATATTTGTTGCTAGGTTGTCTAAAAGGATAGTTCCCCAGTCCATAATAAAACCTTCTTAAGCCACATCAATCAATGGAGTCCACTAGTCACTAAACTTTTGGGTATTGGGTAGACCAAAAAGCCTACAAATCATAACAGTTGCTTGATAGAAAGGAGAAGCGAGAGAATCAACAAGTTACTTACTTGTATCTTCCCACTTATGCTTGTTTGAATATATTCTCCATTGTCTTATTGGTAAAAATGCATGGTCATGGTCTTTCATGAATTTTTCAACGAATTCTTTGTTATATTTGGTTTGTGGGTCGGATAACTTGTACATTATGTTGAGGTACTGCCTCAAGAATGAACCAATTATTGTGTTGTTTGCAGTAACTATATGTCTATAGGCATTGCTTAAATCCTCAACGACCCATTGAATCATATCTGTGTAGGGAAGAATATTTGGCCTGACTGTTATTTGGTGAAGGAAGGAATTGGCCAAATCTTTGTAAGTAGCATCATAACTGGAAAAAATTCGTATGTTGTGACTGTTCTCTGAACAATAACAAAATTTTCCTCTTCTAACTATTTATACATGGTTTCCCATGAGGAATGCCTTGCATCTTTGGTGCAAACTGTATCAGAAAACAGACTTGGCATCTTGCTCTTTTCTTCAACAGATTCTATTGTAGGAGTAGGAGGTGGTTCTTGTGTTGCAGTTTTATTCTTTCCCTTAGTGGATTTAGACATCTCTTCACTATTTTGACGGTCAGAATAAGCCTGAAAAATAGAGAGCGCACGATAAGTGATAATCCTCAATTCACACAATCAAGTGAGAGAGATATATTTGATGATAACTTCTTTAAATCAATATAATGAATATTTTGATAGAACCAAGGCAGAATGGTTGAAAATTATTATGCTATCAAAAACCATAAATCAACCTCTTTCTATCATTAAATGCGAATGCGTGGGTTCACATGGGCTTGCAAGCTCAGCGCATCGAAGGAATATTTTCAGAGAAATCCATCAAAGCACTCTTTAAAACTTACGATAACTGAAGTTCCGATGAGGAAAAGTCCCGATTATAATGGTCATAAGAGGAGGGTGGTAATTGATATCGAAGGTTTTCCATTGGTGATGGATTCATCGAGGGTTTTAAAGATGGACTCCGTATATGAAGTTCCGATGAGATAAGCAGATAGCGGAAGTGAAACTATTGGAGGAGGAAGATATGGAATATCAGCGATGGAGCTATCAGGACCAATAAATCTTGGAAGATTTGTTAAGGCACATTTATAAAAGTTATAATGTTTCGAAGCTCATATATGACAGGTGGCATTTATGGGGTCAACGGTTTTCCTATTGTATTCTTTTATTTCAAGTTCATTTTGGATTATGCATTTATTAAAAGAAATCGTCGAAGAAATCTTCATCGGGGGTTGCTTTAATCGTAACATACTCTAAAAAGAAAGTTACGATGTTTTCTAACTCCGATAAGGATATTTTGATAATACACTGATTTCTTAACAAAAAGGCATATCAAGAATTTAATTTCTCATAATGCCACAAAGGTTGAATCTTCAATAGTAAAGTTTCCTAACATGAAACTTTATATATTTAGAAACAAACCTAAAAAATATCTCATTTTATTATATTCTAAGTGATTTATTAGCATGAATATAAGGGTCCCCGTTATTAATTTTATTATTAAGAAAAATAAATGGGGAGGTTGCTGAGTACTACAACAATTAGCGACATACTGGGTGAAATAGTTATATCTGTAAAGTGAGTGAAATTTTAATCAACTAAGGAAAAAGATTTTAGAAAGATTTTTTAAATATTTGAAATCTATATTGTTTAAAATAACTCTGAATTAAATAACTCACTATTTTTAAAATATTCAAAACTTGTATTGATGAGAATCTTTATTATCGTTTCCAGTCATTTAATCGATTATAAAGATAAAAATATATAACTATAGAAGTCTAGCATTTAAGATAGAATTATTTGTCATTAATAGAGCCACTGCTGCCAACAGACGTGCATAACCTCGATAGGGTTACCATTTAACCAAATAATACAAGTATCCCATCCAATTATAGTGATATCTCAGAGGAATTAACCTTTCATCATTTTAACATTTTATTTTGCTGCTTGAAAGCCATTATCCTGGTTTGGTAGTCCGACGATGACAATGCCATTCACAGGTTATAATGAAATTGAACAAGTTGGCTCGTGATGAGAGCTCTTGTCTTACGGATATAAAATTATAAGCCATTATCCTAGTTTGATGGCCAGTTATGATAATGTAAATACCATTAGTTTCCTATGATCATGGTAAGTTGGCTCATGATGAGACCCCTTATCTTTCAAGTTTTTAGATATTTTTGAATTACACTCTAAAAATGCAATATTAGTGGATGGGGAGGTAATATTTATCCTTAATAGTTTTGGATGACAATCAAATTCAAAAGATGCTAAAACTTCAAAATAGCCTCTAATCTTGAAAAAATACTTTTCATGACTGATCAAAGGATAATGAGATATTTTAGTATTTCAAGTGATGAAATATTTACAAACTACTAGATAAAAAGGTTTTCAGAGATTATAATAAATTAATATCAAACTTCAATGTTATAATTTCCTTCTAATAACTTCTTCTTTGATTGATCAAACTTCATGTTATTGATGAGAGATGCCAATATGAATTCAATCAAAGTATTACTCAAAACTTATTAAACTAGAAAAAAAAAACGATATGTACATGTGATTATTTACATATTTATAGCAAGATAGGTTTTTCAAGAAAAATATTTTTTAAGAACTAGCCCCTTAAGAGGACGAGTATCACTCTTTCCTTGTAAATCTTGCAGAATAAAGGTTGATGGGCCTAGTTTCTCAATTATCTGAAATAAGTCAAGCCACAGTCTTTGGAACTTTGTGTTTGCCTTTTTCTTTGTGGGCTTTATCCCATTTCAGAACTAAATCACCAATTTCAATTTTTTTTATTGTTTACCGAACTCGCATCAAACCAAGTTTTGACCACTTTTTGATGTTGAATATGAGATTGTTTGGCTTTATCTCTCCCTTCTTCTAGCTTTAAAATTTGAGACATTCTTAGCTGTAAAGCGGTGCAAGGTTGTTCTTCTATGGATTGAACTAAGGAAAATGAGGGAAAATATAAATTAGAAGGTAAAATTTCTTCTTTCCCATACACTAATTGGTAAGGGGAAATTCCTAATGAAGCCTCATGTGTGATTTTGTCATCCCATTGAGCAAAAATTAGAGATTTGTGCCAATTCTTTTGTTTGTCATCAATGGTTCTCTTGATTATTCTCAAGAGATTCTTGTTGGTATATTTTGCCAATCCATTCCCTTGTGAATAATAATTAGTAGAATATTTGAGTTTAAAACCTCTCTTAAGGGAAAATTCAGTAATAGCATTCCCAGAAAAATAAGATGCATTGTAAAAAATAATAGCATTAGGTAAGCCAAATCTAGTAATTATATGTTGATCATTGAAGTCCATAACATTTTTAGAGTTGACTACCTTCAAAGGAATTGCTTCCACCCACCCAGTAAAATAATTTGTAGCAGTTAGGATGTACTTGTGTTGTTTAGAAGAGTTTGGAACAATCTCACCTATAACATCCAATCCCCATTGTTCAAATGTATGTTCAATATTGACTGGTTGTAAGGGTAAAGATGGTCTTTTCTCTCTTCCTAAAGTTGTTTGGCAGACTTTGCACTTACGTACATAAGCATGAGTATCTTTGAACAAAGTAGGCGAGTAATATCTAGCATGAAGTATTCTGTGAGTAGTAGTATCCCCACTATAATGTCCTCCACCTGGTCCATCATGCATTTCCTGCGTGACCTTTCTAGCCACAGGTTTCTCAAGACATATTAGTAAAACATAGTCATAATTTATTATGAATAAGACATTGTCAACAAGATGATACTAATTAGCCTTAAGCCTTAAAGCCCTTTTACTTTTGTAATTGAATTCTACTGGAGCATGACCATTTTTCAGATAATAAATTAAATCAACATATTGAGATTCAATGTCAATAGGAGATACCTTTGAAATTTGGACTCTATTACGTAAATATTCTTTAGTTGAACTATCAAAAGCTCCAGTTATCAACTTGCAAAAACCTTGACCTTTGACTATTTTAGCTGGCTTTTTTTCCAAATCATATTCTTGCAAAGTAGTAACCCAATTAGCCCTTTTCCCTCCTAATTCTTTATGAATGAGTAATTTCCTAACAACTGGGAAAGAGACACTTACTTTCGTATGTGATTTTAGGAGAAAAGGTCTAAAATGCTTTATTGACTTAAAAAATGCAAAAGCTTATTTCTCCATATCATAGTAATTTAACTCAACCCCTTGTAAATTAGAACTAAAGAATGAAATAGGGGCTTCAATTTGTTCTTAATTTATTTGAGTCAAAATTGCTTCATAATAATTTTCAGAAGAAAAAGTATATAGAACAAATTGTTTAGAAAAACGGGAGTTGATAATGCTGGAGGATCTATGATGGCTTGCTTTATATATTCAAAAGATGTTTTCTCAATTTGCCCCCATTTATAGATTTCTTTTTTCTTTATCATGGTCTGCAAAGGCAAAACAATTGGTGAAAAATTAGGAACAAATATTTTGACAAAATTTATCTGACCAAGGAAAGATTGCATGGATCTTTTGTTGTGAGGTAAGGGGATTTCTGATATTGCTTTGATTCTTTCAGGATTAATACAAATTCCTTCTTTAGAGACACTAAATCCTAGCAGCTTACCTTCGCTAAGAGCAAAGAATGACATTTTAGGATTCAAAGAGATTTTGAATCTTCTACATCTTTCAAATATTTGTTTTAGATCATGAAGATGATTACTTCTCTTTCTTGAATAAATTGTAATGTCATCTAAGTACACTACAACACATTTATTGATCAAACCTTTGAAAGCAATGTCCATTGCTCTTTGAAATGTAGCTCCTGCATTGATTAATCCAAAAGGAATTTTCTAGTATGCATATGTTCCCCATTTGGTCCTAAATGTAGTTTTCAGTCTATCCTTAGGATGCACAAGGATTTGGTTATAGCTTGAAAAACTGTAAGTGACATTAGTTCTGAACTTGCAATAGATTGTAAAAAAACTTCCATCAGAGGCAAAGGGAAGTTATCATTTTCACATGATTTATTTAAATTCCTAAAATCTATGCAAATTCTAATGTCTCCATTCTTTTTTATTACTGGCACAAGATTAGAAACCCACTTGGAATGTCTAATCGAGAAAATCATTTTGGCTTTGAGCAACTTATTTAACTCAGTCTTAATTTGAGCTTCTAGGTTGGTGTGAATTTTCCTGAGTTTTTGTTGGATTGGTTTAACATTTGGTAGCATAGGTATGGTGTGTTGAATGATAGATGTATCATAAGTTTTAAGATAATCATAACTCCAAGCGAATACATCCTTGTATATTTTTAACAGATGGATGAAAGAAGATTTTTCATATGGAGTAAGACCAAGGCCTAAATTGATGTTTTGAGATTTATAATCAGATACTAGGATAACCAATTCAAACCTTAATGTAGAGCTTTGGATTTTGCAATTAGTTACCTTTTTGAGCCTATCTTTAAAATCATACAAGTCTTCCAATTTTACTACAGGTTTAGGCAAATTGTTATCTTCAAAAGACTTGTTTTGTTGCCTGTCATGCTCATCCTAATCAATGATTGATCAAAATAAGATACTTTAGAGGTTAAAAAACTTAGGATGTCATTGTCATGATTAAATAAATGCTAGTTGGTTATATTATTTGGAATGGAGGGGCAGAAAATTAACTCAATTGAAAATATATCGGGACTGAAATCTTCAAGTGGAATGAGTTTGGAAGAAACATTAGCTAGGAGATAAACACTAGCATTATGTAATCTTCGGATCAGAGTTACATTGAATGTAGTGAAATGATAAGTTGTGTCTTGGATCAAAGATTGGTAATGCTTAAGGTGACTAGAAATGCAATCAATGTTGTTTCTAACTTGTTTGATTACAATCTTTGAGTCACCAAAAACTTTAAGGTATTTGAAATCAATACTAATAGCCTTAAGTAAGCCTTGTGCCAATGCCTCATATTCAACAATGTTGTTTGTACAATCAAATTCCAATTTTCATGTAAGCATGGTTTTTTCACCCTTAGGGATTACTAGGATGCAACCAGTTGTTGCACCGTCATTAGATTTCGATGCATCAAAGTAAATATTCCAAAACAAACAATCATGATTATTTACAGGATTTTCTAAAATATTGATACATCTAGATGAATATGTTTGAGAAAAGTTTTCAATTTGAGATAAAACAGAATCAACTAAAAGAGGATAATTTTGTGTCGAAAAATTGCCAAAGAAAGATTCCAGAGAATAATTTACAAGAATGTTATTTGAAAATACTATTGGTTCATTTTCCTCATCAAAATTAATCATTGAATATTTCATAAGTTTCTCCCTATCAACACAAATTTGATTAGGTTTTCCATTGCAGGGAAGCCACATGTATGACCAATCAGTTGCAAAGCAACCATGTAGTTTTTCAGATTAGTCTCCGCTAAAATATGACCAGAAAACTCGGGAATGTCTACAACTAATATATCTATTATTTGACAAACCTTCGAATGATAAGATAACCTAATTAAAACTAAATTCATTTCTCCCAAAAATTTGACTTTTGTGCGGTCTAGATGAACAATCTGAATAACAAATTTCTGAGGTGAAATGTTCAGTTTAAGGAAAATTGCATAAGGTGTTGGGGTTCCCATGTTTTGGCCAGGTTGACAGAGACCAAAAGATGAGACAACATAGAACCACTTTCAGACCTTAGGATCTAGCCCTCCTAGGTCTAGAGAGGGATCTCTCTATGATCATCAAAGGATATATGTCTTTGAAGTTCTCAATTATGATTTTAGGCTAGTTATAGGCTCAGGGTTGTTTGTTTGATTATTTGAGTTTGGTTGTTGAGAATCAGGAAGGAAGGTTTCATCATAAGACAAGGATGGGTAAAGAAGGAAGCTAGACAAAGATAGATAACTCAGGGAACATCAAGGCCATTGGGCAATGGAGTCAAGAAAGGATTTACTTATGTTCAGTGTGTAAGCTTCAATTGGGCTAGTCATCTAGAGCATTTGGATCTCAAAGACTGATTGGTGGGATGGAACACTAAGGGATGAGAATGAAGGATGGAAAACCATCTGATTCCGTCTATAGATCAGGCCAGAGGTCATTTAACTCCAGGCCTGCTTGGACAAAACCATAGGCAACACCAGGGGTCTTGAAAAGGTTTGTATTGGAAGGTCAGGTTATGAAGAGGCAGCGATAGGCTTTACACCTCCCAATGTTCCTAACCTCTTCAATTAAATCTTAACAAAGACATCCGAACACTGATTCTATTAACTTGCACATCAGAGAGCAGGCAATAATCATCCACTACACTGGTTTAGTTAATTAAAAACAATATTCAGACACACAATGAGCCGAAAACATTAGAGACTGAGAGAGCTGGGATATAAGGTACCTAACAAGGGTAAATCTTATATCATGCATTCAGATGTCAGTCAGAAGAACATGAAATGAGATGAAAATAAACACAGAGATAAGAAGAACATCACCAACTGTTGTAGATTAGGATCCAATGAAAACTGCTTATCATGTTAAACACAACACCAATCAGGTACATCACCGCCCAAAGCTTTTACATTCAGCCTGAATACATCCTATTTCTCAGCCTATCATACCACTACCACACAGGAAACTTGGCTCAGGACAAAAAGGCTTGCAATTCACTGATAATGCAGCAACAACCATTACAATGACATCCCTCTGTGCTTTATAGCAGAAGAGACACAGAGGACCGGCTGAGGAGGTAGGTGAGTTTTAAATGTTACAATTAAACACCACAATGAATGCAGGGCCGAGGCCCATTCTGCTTGATACACTGTATATTTAATCATTGTCACCTCTCTCGTGAAAGAAAGATCTGCTCCGGATACAATTTGACCTTTGGGCTGTAGTACTTCAGGTGATTTGAACAAAATGAAATAACTTGCTGGGAGGTCTGCCTCATGGATGTTAGATTGCTCTGAACTATAGATGGGACAGAGAACTCCTTTAGGGACACGACGCATAATAAATACTGTATGGAAGACTTGTCCTTTATGGAAAGACATTCTGCTGATAAGAAACCTTGATATTACCTCTTATTGATGTTCAGGATCTCTAGAATCGATCCTCGGGGTCTTTTAAAATGATGCTTTGCCTCTTTAAACCTCTGTTTCAGGGCTTAAGATCTTTGTTGACGCGCACTAATCCCTCTGCCCTTACTGAAAATCCTTGCTACTTCATTGACTGCCTTTGTCGGGTTAGCTCGAGCTTTTAATGGCGCCGGCAAGATTTTCGGCATTTGATCTTCGCTTTCCTTTAATGTAAGTCCTGACAGCCCCATTCCTTGACCTTCCTGATGGTACTGACTCATTGGATTTGATCCTGACTGCGCCGCTTGCCATTGAGGCAGTACATTGAACAGCGGCGGTCCTCTTCCTCTAGAAACTCTGCAACACAGCACACTTTGTGACGAAAACGGTGGACGAAGCAATGGACGCAGGGTGAACGAAATGGTGGCGCGGCGGTGGCGGAAACAATGGTATGATGCAAACGAACGATGAAAATGCAGTGGAGTGGTGGAATGCGCGGATAATAGGGTTCGGTGTGAATATGCAGCGCAGACCGTTAGATCCTGGACTGGAGACGAAGATCAACGGTGGAGATTGACCCATGGTAACAATATACGAAACTGACAAAATAATCAAAATGCAAGAAATGCGACGGTGATGAATGAAATAGTGGGACCCAACAGAGGCGGAGGGCGATTAGATCCTGACCGTTAGATCGGGGAAGGATGAACGGCCCAGATGTAATCGGGGGGGAGGCGTAAGAAGCTGCGATTAATGCTGGACCGTTGATCTGCGGAGAAACGGACGGTCCAGATTGAATCGGAGGACAGAGAGAGGACTCGCGATCAGCGGAAAAGGGAAGAGCGATGGTCGTTGGATCATGTAACAGACGGACGGCCAGGATTTAATCGGGGAACGGAGAGAGGGTATTGCGATTGCGATCGGGCATGGGCTTGCGATTGAGCGCAGACCGTCCGATCAACCGACAGATCAACGGTTGGGAGGACCATCGGAGGGGCAGTGCGATCAGCGCGGGACCATTTGATCATGAAACATATGGATGGCCGTGATCAAATCGGCAGGTTTCAATCAGGGGGTGGACTTAACATGTTCCGATTGCGATGGGAGGGGGGCCTGCGATTAGCGCTCAGCCGCTCGATCGAAGCAGATCAACGGTGTGGAACAGATCGCGGGACTTAACGTAATAAAACAATCGCATCGGGTTTTTTCAGTTGTTACAAATGATTTTCGCACCCGCCCGGCTTCCGATTGCGATTGGCCCCGGGACTTAAGCGCTTGGTCTTGGGTAACGGGCATATGTGGGGAAGTGGTTGAAGGGGCTTAACTGGAAAGGGGCTAGGGCCTGAATTAAGGTCGGAATATGGGTTTTTTGCCCATTTTAATGGGTTTTAAGGGATTTAAAGGGAAACGATAAGGGGAAAAAGGCTTAAACAAAGGGTAAGAGGGGGATTTAAAGGGGATTAAAGGGGGATTTGAGGGGTAAAAAGGGGAAATAGAAGGGGAGCCAAGGGGGAAATAAAAGAGGCTAAATGAGGGTAACAGAAAGGGGATTTGGACAAAAGGAAAAAGGGGAGAAATGATGTATGTTGCAGGGATAAAGGAAGGAATGACAGGCCCTTTTCAGCAGTTTACTAGCAGGAGGGGATTTGTATTAGGCACAGCAATTGAGAGACTTCAAGGAGGATGAATTTTCAGGGGAAAGGCATTCCTTGAAGGCTCAACACAATCTAGCCCCCAGCTGACTTGTCAAAAATTTCATAGGGGGGCTAACAGTGGCTCCACATGGGGATGGCTTCTTCTTGAAGGAGTCAAGAATTCAGAAACTGATCTCTTGGTGTAGGCCAGATGCCTGCTGCTATAAGCCATCTTTTTTCTTCCTTTAGATTAGCTGCCACAATATATTAGATACGCAAATCAGCAGAAACATATTCCCAACCAATCTACCTACCCAAACTAGAACTCTAACAACTTTCCCTTGGGTGCATTTGAACTAGCAGACCCTTTACAATTTTACTTTGCAAAACAAAAATAAACCTATTCTAATTCTACCCTTATTGCTCCATGAGGCCAGATTAGACTGTTGGCCTCATCTATTTCTCTACCTAAACCACTACCTGTTGGGATTAAACTGTCCAACAGGTTTCTTCACCTACATTCTAAGACAGGAAATTTAAACACAGCCAAGCCAGGATTAGACTGTCTGACTTGCTGGGCAGAGACTTGAAGAAAAAAAAACTGTGAAGGCATGGAATTTTGCAACTGTGAAACATCCTTCTTTCTCTCTTGTGACTCATGTTTTGAGCATATTTGAGTCACTTCTTTCCTTTGCTCCAGCTCTGATTTTGGGCATATTAGAGTTGGATCTTCTGTCACTGCTGATCCAGATTTTGAGCTTGTTAGGACCAGCTCTTCTTGTTCCTTTTGGCTCAGATTTTGAGTTTATTAGAGCCAATCTTTTGCCTCAGAGGTTCATGTTTTGAGCATGTCTGAACCTCTCTTCTCATTCTGTTTTTTGGGACATTTTCTTCTCTTTTTTGCTGAAAACGAAAATTTGCAACGGTATATACAATGGAAATGAAACTGGAAATGGAGAATTAGAAGAAATAGTGTTTAAGCATCCTACCATTGACAGGACCCCCAAACAGCTCTGTACCATCAAGTTCTTGCAAGAAAAACGCATTAGGACTCACAGTGGCTTGAATGATGAAGGGACCTTGCCACAAGCTGTCGAACTTGCCATGTTTGCCTTTATCCTCTCTTCTTGAATCCCACTTCAGGACCTTGTCCCCAACTTTGAAATTTGCTGCTTTGGTTCTTTTGTCAAACTGTCTCTTCATGTTTTCCTGCACTTTGACAGCTCTGTTATAAACCTGCTCCCTTGTTTGTTGAAGATGGATTGTTTCATTAATTCTCCTTATCATGCCGTCTTCTTCTGATTGGATTTCTTGAATAAGCTTTACCACTGGTATCCCAAGGCTAGTAGGAAAAACTGCTTCTGTCCCATAAACCAGCTGGAAAGGGGATATGCCAATAGATTTCTTTGTAGTGAGCCTGTCTGCCCACAAAGCATGTATCAACCTTTTATGCCAAGACCTTTTATTCTCTTCCAGCAGCTTCTTAATGATTATAACCAGGCTTTTATTTGATGATTCAGCCAAGCCATTACCCTGGGGGTAATAGGCAGTTGAATTTCCAAGCGCAATTCCGTACCTGTGACAGAAATCAATCATTCTTTTGGATCCGAAAGCAGCAGCATTGTCAGTGATTATTTTCCTTGGGCAGCCAAACCGAGAGAGGATGAAGTCTTCTAGGAACCTAATGATGATAGAATCAGTGGCATTCCTAGTGGGTATGGCTTCGATCCACTTAGTGAAGTAATCAGTAGCAGTCAAGATCCATTTGTGTTGCCCAGAAGAAGAGGGGTGGATTTCTCCAATGAAGTCTAAGCCCCATTGCATGAAAAGACCTTCTATGGTGATAGGTTGCAAAGGGAGGGGGAGGAGCTTTCTTTTGCCTTCAAAAATTTGGCATTTGTGGCAGGTGAGGATCATCTTATGGACATCACTGAAGAGTGTGGGCCAATAGTAACCAGCCCTGAGTATCTTATTTGCAGTGGCCTTCCAACTCAGGTGGCCTCCACACTCCCCAGCATGAAATTCTTGTTTGATTTTTTCGGCTTCAGTTTCAGGCAAACATTTCAGCAAAAGACCGTTTGGATTTTTCCAATATAGACTCTCATTCATGATGCAGTAATTTCTAGCTTTGAGTTTTATGAATCTGGCCTTAGTTTTGGACAGTTCCAGAGGGGCATTGAGGTGTGTGAGCACGTAAAGGATATCAGCATACCAAGGAGAGTTCTGAAACTGCTCCTCCACAGTTGGATGGGGCAATTCTTCTTGCTCATCCAGGGTATTCATCATGTTAATATCAAGGGCCTGTAGATTAGATTCAGCCATCAATTGGGCTAGGCCCTGACCTTTGATCAGCTTGGTGGGTTTGATCTCAATGTCATATTCTAAAATTGTAGCAATCCATTTGCCCCGTTTCCCATCTGGGTCTTGGGACAAGATATCTTTGACCACTATGTTTGGCACATAGGCAATGGTGTGAGAATGCAGAATGTACACCCTAAAATCTTTCAAAGCCTTAATCAGGGCATAGGCCTGCTTTTCCATGATGTTGTACTTTAAGGGTGCATCTCTCAGGGCTTTACTGAAGAAGGCAATAGGCTGTTCCTTACCTTCCGCATTTTTCTGCAGCAAAACTGCTGCTATGGTGTGTGGGGAGGCAAATGAAAAGATCAGAAAATCTTTTGAGAAGTTAGGACTGATAAGGACAGGGGCCTGGGTGAGTGCAAGCTTTACTGACTCAAAAGATTTCTTGGCTTCGACAGTCCACTTAATTCCAGCATCTTTCTTCAGCATTTCAGTCATTTTCCTAAGACGCTCAGCAAGGTTGGGGATAAATCTTCTAAGAAAATTGATCTTCCCAATGAAGGACTGTAGCTCCTTGATGTTTCTTGGATGTGTAATTTGAAGTATTCCCTCAACTCGCTGGGGGTCTATCCTAATCCCTTTCTCAGATATAATGTGGCCAAGAAGCTTACCTTCTTGCAGCCCAAAAACAGTCTTCTTAGGATTTAGGGACAGACCGTACCTTCTACATTTTTCAAAAACTTTCCTAAAATGTTTTAAGTGTTCTTCTTCTGTTCTAGAAAAGACAGTTAAGTCATCCAAGTAGATAACTATAAAGTGTCCAATCTCATCTGAGAAAGCAATATCCATTGCTCTCTGGAAGGTAGCTCCAGCATTCATCAATCCAAAAAGCATTTTCACATACATGAAGGTGCCCCATGGAGTGGTAAAAGCTGTTTTGAGTTGATCTTCTGGGAGTACCAGAACCTGGTTGTATCCTGAAAAACCATCAAGCAGGGAGATTCTTTTAGAGCCCACTACCTTTTGTAAGATATGTTCCATTCTAGGCAAGGGGTAGTTGTCTTTCAGGGAGGCTCTATTGAGGTTTCTGAAGTCTATGCACAGTCTAATCTCCCCTGTTTTCTTCCTTACAGCCACTAAGTTTGACACCCAATCAGAAAACCTTACAGGGACAATAATGCCTACATCATACATCTTCTTAATTTCCTTTTCTACTGCAGGCAATTGTTTTGGATTAATTCTACGGAGTTTTTGTCTGAAAGGTTTCTGATTTTCCTTCAGTGGTATCTTATGTTGTATAATGTTGGTGTCATAGGCCTTTAAGTCTTCATAGCTCCATGCAAAAACATCAATGAATTCCTTAAACAAGTCAATGTATCTTTTCTTCATGTCTGCAGGTATAGACTTAGCCAGTTTTATCATTTTGGGTTTGTCTTCAGTACCTATGTTGCATTCTTCTACATCTGATTCTGCATGTTCTATTGTGGGCTTCTTTGCAACATCATCGAAATCAAAGAGGTCCTCTAAGGGTGCATAGCCTCTTGGTTTGTTCTTGTCTTTGGCTTGCAGCACCTCCATTTCTTCTCTATCTGCGTTTTCACGTTTTATGGCTGAATCCCCAGTTTCTTCAAAAAAAGAGTTTATTTCTATACTACAAGGTGTTTCTAGTTCATCTGGGGAATCCTCACTTGGGCAGCTGTCATCAGATTTTGAGTCTGAATCAGAAAATTCAAACTCATTTATGCCCATCAGGAAATCTTCAATCTGTTTGTCTCCTTCAAAGACCTGCCAGTATTTTTCATTGTCTGGCACTGCAGGCCTGAATTTAGTCTGAATGATGATTTGTTGGTCAACTGGGGCCTTAGGATAAGAGCTAGCTAGGCAGGCTAGTCCATTTTCAATAGCGTTTTGACCCCTAGGAATGAATACTAAATCATATTCAATGAACGTTTTCAGCAAATCTAGAGTATCGTTCCTATATGCCCTAAGCCTGGGGTGTTTTGCCGAATACTCACCATTCATCTGTTTGATTACTAACTCAGAGTCTCCTCTCACGACTATCCTACGGGCTCCTAATTTTTTCAACAGATTTAAACCCAAGATTAGAGCCTCATATTCTGCAATGTTGTTCGTGCATTTGAAATGCAGGTTGACAGCGTGGTTCTCCGTGTGGTCATTTTTGGTGTTACGTAGCCACACTCCCGCTCCAGCGCTTTGTCTAGTACAGGACCCATCAAAGTTCATTTCCCACAGGGGTTCTTTGTTCACTTCCACTTCACTTTCTCCCTTACAGCTGGGTTCGCCATTAGGTTGAGTCGGGAGGTCTGTACTAGATTGTAAGCTGTCCTGTTGTTCATAGGGGCCATGGATGTCAGGGAGGTGGTTGGCCGGCTGTTCTTGTTCTGTTTCTGTTTCACTTGGAGTGAGAGGTCCACCACAGGTCCTACAGGCTTCATTGCTGATTTCCTCTTCGTTTTCAGTGTGCTGCCCATGGTCTTCCTGATCATATTCTTTCAGAGTGGCCATTATGTGGAGGTCCATAGGCTCGGTGTTCTCATTCATGTGCCTACTCTGGGACTCTGGCTCCTCTAAGGATTCATCATTAAAAAAGATGAAGGAGTCAAGGTCGGTATGCACAGAATATAATGGTGAATTTTCAGGTTTCTCGGGGCTACTGACTAGGAATTTCATTTGGGACTCTCTATACAGTCTTCTTGATTGGCCAAATATAGGGATAGTGGCATATGAACCATCCATCTGCATGGTGCCTTGCAGCTTGGCTCCCCATGATCTAGATAATAACATGCCATACTTGGGTGGCACGTCTGCCACCACTACATCCTTGACCATACATTTCGCAGGAATCTGAGTCAAACTCACACATAAGTCTTTGATAAGGCCTAGGCATTTTACTCTACTAGAGTCAAAAGAGTATAAGTCTTTGTAAGGTCTGGTAATTTCTAGGCCTAGCTTCTCCATGACTACTTTAGGCATTAGATTGTGTGATGCACCGGAGTCATGCATGGCATTATGGAGGATCTTGTCATGAATGTTAAGACTGATATAAAAAGGTGGAACTACCCCTTCCTGAAATTTCCCCTCAATCTTGGGACCGAATAAGAGGGCGGGCTGATCATCGCTCAAATTTACAGTGTCATTATTTATACTCAGATTTAATGCTTTCAAAATCTAGCCCTTATATACATCCTGAGAGGCCAGCTCAGATAATGGTACAGAGATTTTTATTTTTGCAATCTCACTTTCTAAACTGAAAGTGGGTTGACTCTTGGAAGTATTCAACTCTGTTTTATTTGCAACCACCTTAGTAGCTGGATCGGTTTGTGTCTTCTCATTATGTACATGTGTAGACACAGTTTTATCAGGAGCACTAACTGAGGTGCTAGTGCTACTGGTTGGTTGACTTTGTTTTTCATTGTTTTGGTTGTCCTTTTCTTTGTTACTCTCAGAACTCTTGGCCGTTGAGTTGTTTTTCACAACAGCTACTTTAGAAGATTTTTCAGGCCTCTTTTTGATGGTTACCTCAGGAGTTTTAGGTTTGGAAGTGTCTTGGTTCTTTTTACTCTTGAGCTCATATTGTTCTTTGACCTGTAACTTGGAATTTTCGAATCCCAACCTATAATCCTCAGATTCAAACCATTCCTCCTCCCCATAAGAGGTTGAGGGTTGGTCCTCTTCTGAATCACAGTTTAGGATCGAATCTTCTGTTTCGAACATGTTTATCACATTCCCTTCAGAATCTTCTATGATTCCCTCATCCTCATCAAGGAAGTTTTGGAAAGGGGGAATGACTTGCTGATCTGACTCTTTCTGTCTGTTGGGGGTGTTGTTGTTTCTTCTAAAGTTTTGGTTTTGGTTTTGATTTTGGTTCCTGTTCTGAGTGATAGCCATCTTTTCGACCACTTGGCATAGCTTATCCAGATTCTTAGACAATCTGTCGATATTAGGATCTGAAGTGGAGGCTATAGTGTCATCCTTGTATGTTACTCTCTTCTCAGCTCTCAGTTTGGCCCTTTTTTCAATCAAATTTTCCTCTATGTTTACTGCCCCTTTTTGCATATCCTCCAACGTGGTATATTCTTTATCTCTAAGCTCATAGGCCATGTCAGCATCAAATCCATCAAGATATTTGGCCAGGGCCATACCTT
Source organism: Pinus albicaulis (assembly GCA_034641835.2). Lineage (NCBI taxonomy): Eukaryota > Viridiplantae > Streptophyta > Pinopsida > Pinales > Pinaceae > Pinus > Pinus albicaulis. The sequence goes on along the minus strand of CM076569.1, from coordinate 56,268,768 downwards.
GCAGAGGTTTCATGTGTGGAGGAAGGGCGTTGTAAATACCGTTGAATCTAGTGGTGTAATCATGAACGCTTTCCCCCACGTTCCTCTTAAGGGACATGTATTCTGCTAAGAGCTGGCGAGGGTTTGCTCTAGTTTCCCATTTGTTGATGAAAGTCTGGTATAAAGCAGGGAGATCTTGGATACTACCAGCAGGTAGGTTCTTAAACCACTTTTTAACCTCTCCCCCCAGGCTCTGCGCAAAAATTCTCATTTTGATTGTTTCATCATGAATTTCCATATAGTCAAAAGAGTCCTCCATTTTATCTACATGTTGTTGCGCTGTTGTAGGCTCTTTAGCAGGGAAGTGTGGGATTTTGGACTGATAATCATTTGGTAAGGGCAGTAGAGGCTGAGGCAAAACTAGAGGTGCATACCAGGCTGCCATGATGATGTTCTGCTGAGGTATAGGGTTGGCTTGAGCAGTTGGTAGTTGGATGACAGGGATGGTAGGGCCAGCAGAAGTCTGTTGAGCAGATCTAGGGTGAGAAAGCCCCAAGTTTTGGAGAAAGTGGAGATCAGGTGGTGTGGAAGGAGGGGTTTCGCTATCCCTAGTGTCTGGCTGGTCAGAAACACTGAATGACCTAGTTCTAGGTAATCTGTTTTGGAGGCCTAGGTCGAAGAAAGGGTCTAATAGAGCTGCAAGATCTTCTGGTGCAGAATTGGCTCTATGAATGTTGCTGGAAATAGTTGATCTCCTACTCACAGGTGTTCTTTTAAGGATTCTCTTAGGATTATCAACTGTTTCAGGTGGGTTTGGATCAGGGAAAGCTCTTGTATGAATGGTTCTGTAAGCCAGAGTGCTGTTTATAAGCCAAGCAGCTTAGCCCTACTTGTTATTTCTACTGTGGTTAATATTGTCTTGGGAACTGGTCTCCCAGTGGAGTCTGATGTGAAACCGAAATAATCAGCAGGCCTACTGATCACCAGTGGAGTCTTTAACGCTTAGGAACAATGGAGTCGCCAGGTGAAGGGTTTAGGATGATTCTAGGGTACATTGTCCACCACAGTGCTCAGGAACTATCACCTTTCAGGAATCTCCTCTAAAGCAACAAGCTCCAACCAGAGATTGACTGGGAGGGAATTTACCAGATATGTCACCCGTGAATAGAGGATGAGATCTGGAGGCTACCTGGCCCTATCCAGGCTCTGTCTAAGAGTATGGTGGATATTCAATAACGGAGGCTGATTCAAGAAAGGTGTGACTTACTGTCAACCTAGCCAGAGCTCTAAGCTTCTAAGGATGTTTGAAATGAAACACTCAGAATTCCCCAGTGGAGTCGCCATTATGTTGGGGTTCCCATGTTTTGGCCAAGTTGACAGAGACCAAAAGATGAGACAACATAGAACCACTTTCAGACCTTAGGATCTAGCCCTCCTAGGTCCAGAGAGGGATCTCTCTATGATTATAAAAGGATATATGTCTTTGAAGTTCTCAATTATGATTTTAGGCTAGTTATAGGCTCAAGATTGTTTGTTTGATTTTTTGAGTTTGGTTGTTGAGAATCAGGAAGGAAGGTTTCATCATAGGACAAGGATGGGTAAAGAAGGAAGCTAGGTAAGAATAGATAACTCAGGGAACATCAAGGCCATTGGGCAATGGAGTCAAGAAAGGATTTACTTATGTTCAATGTGTAAGCTTCAATTGGGCTAGTCATCTAGAGCATTTGGATCTCAAAGAATGATTGGTGGGTTGGAACACTAAGGAATGAGAATGAAGGGTGGAAAACCCTCTGATTCCATCTATAGATCGGGCCAGAGGTCATTTAACTCCAGGCCTTCTTGGACGAAATCGTAGGCAACACAAGGGGTATTGAAAAGGTTTGTATGGAAGGGCAGGTTATGAAGAGGCAGCGACAGGCTTTACACCTCCCAATGTTCCTGACCTCTTTCAATTAAATCTTAACAAAGACATCTGAACACTGCTTCTATCAACTTGCACATCAGAGAGCAGGCAATAATCATCCACTACACTGGTTTAGTCAATTAAAAACAATATTCAGACACACATATGAGCAGAAAACATTAAAGACTGAGAGAGCTGGGATATAAGGTACCTAACAAGGGTAAATCCTATATCATGCATTCAGATGTCAGTCAGAAGAACATGAAATGAAATGGAAGTAAACACAGAGATAAGAAAAACATCACCAACTGTTGTAGATCAGGATCCAATGAAAACTGCTTATCGTGTTAAACACAACACCAATCAGGTACATCACTGCCCAAAGCTTTTACATTCAGCCTGAATACATCATATTTCTCAGCCTATCATACAATTGTTACACACGAAACTTGGCTCGGGACAAAATGCTTGCAGTTCACTGATAATTCAACAACAACCTTTACAATGATATCCTACACATGCTTTATAAACGAAGGAACCTGAGAAGGAGCCAGAAGTGAGAGGTAGGTGAGTTTTAAATGTTAAATTAAACACCACAATGAATGCGAGGGCGAGAGGCCCATTACGCGATACAACGTATATTTAATCATTGTCACACTCTGTTGAAAGAAAGATGCATCGAGATACGATTTGACCTTTGAAATTTGTGAATGAGATGATTTGAACAAAGTAAATAACTAGCTGGGAGGTGCCCGCCTCATGGATGTTAGATTGCTACGAACTATAGGCCCAGGACAGGAGAACTCCTTCGAGACCTGACATATGCATCTTTGTATGGAAGACTGTCCTTTATAGAAAGACATTAGCGATAAGAGATCTTGATATTACCTCTTATTGATGTTCAGGATCTCTAGAATCGATCCTCGGGGTCTTTTAAAATGATGCTTTGCCTCTTTAAACCTCTGTTTCAGGGTTTAAGATCTTTGTTGACGCGCACTAATCCCTCTGCCCTGTACTGAAAATCCTTGCTGCTTCATGACTGCCTCTGTCGGGTTAGCTCGAGCTTTTAATGGCGCCGGCAAGATTTTCGGCGTTTGATCTCCGCTTTCCTTTAATGTAAGTCCTGATAGCCCCATTCCTTGACCTTCCTGATGGTACTGACTCATTGGATTTGATCCTGACTGTGCCGCTTGCCATTGAGGCAGTACATTGAACAGCGACGGTCCTCTTCCTCTAGAAACTCTGCAACACAGCACACTTTGTGACGAAAACGGTGGACAGAGCAATGGACGCAGGGTGAACGAAATGGTGGCGCGGCGGTGGCGGAAACAACGGTATGATGCAAACGAACGATGAAAATGCAGTGGAGTGGTGGAATGCGTGGATAATAGGGTTCGGTGTGAATATGTAGCGCAGACCGTTAGATCCTGGCTTGGAGGCGAAGATCAACGGTGGAGATTGACCCATGGTAACAATATACGAAACTGACAAAATAATCAAAATGCAAGAAATGTGACGGTGATGAATGAAATAGTGGGACCCAGCAGAGGCGGAGGGCGATTAGATCCTGACCGTTAGATCGGGGAAGGATGAACGGCCCAGATGTAATCGGGGGGGAGGCGGAAGAAGCTGCGATTAATGCTGGACCGTTGATCTGCGGAGAAACGAACGGTCCAGATTGAATCGGAGGACAGAGAGAGGACTCGCGATCAACGGAAAAGGGAAGAGCGATGGCCGTTGGATCATGTAACAGACGGACGGCCAGGATTTAATCGGGGAACGGAGAGAGGGTCTTGCGATTGCGATCGGGCATGGGCTTGCGATTGAGCGCAGACCGTCCGATCAACCGACAGATCAACGGTTGGGAGGACCATCGGAGGGGCAGTGCGATCAGCGCGGGACCGTTGGATCATGAAACATATGGATGGTCGTGATCAAATCGGTAGGTTTCAATCGGGGGGCGGACTTAACATGTTCCGATTGCGATGGGAGGGGGGCCTGCGATTAGCGCTCAGCCGCTCGATCGAAGCAGATCAACGGTGCGAAACAGATCGCGGGACTTAACGTAATAAAACAATCGCATCGGGTTTTTTCAGTTGTTACAAAGGATTTTCGCACCCGCCCGGCTTCCGATTGCGATTGGCCCCGAGACTTAAGCGCTTGGTCTTGGGTGACGGGCATATGTGGGGAAGTGGTTGAAGGGGCTTAACTGGAAAGGGGCTAGGGCCTGAATTAAGGTCGGAATATGGGTTTTTTGCCCATTTTAATGGGTTAAGGGATTTAGAAGGAAACGATAAGGGGAAAAAGGGGAAAAAGGCTAAACAAAGGGTAAGAGGGGGAATTTAAAGGGGATTAAAGGGGGATTTGAGGGGTAAAAAGGGGAAATAGAAGGGGAGCCAATGGGGAAATAAAAGAGGCTAAATGAGGGTAACAGAAAGGGGATTTGGACAAAAGGAAAAAGGGGAGAAATGATGTATGTTGCAGGGATAAAGGAAGGAATGACAGGCCCTTTTCAGCAGTTTACTAGCAGGAGGGGATTTGTATTAGGCACAACAATTGAGAGACTTCAAGGAGGATGGATTTTCAGGGGGAAGGCATTCCTTGAAGGCTCAAAACAATCTAGCCCCCAGCTGACTTGTCAAAAATTTCATAGGGGGGCTAACATAAGGCATGATGTTAGATGATGCAACAAAATCCACTAAACAGTTGTGAACATTCTTATTAAAAATTTCAGAAGTCAATAAAAAGGGAGGAGTGTGGGAATTCGATCTGTCTCTAATTAGAATAACATCAGAAGGGTCAATCTTATCTAAGGAGACATTTGGAGGTTTTCCTTTCCCTTTTGAAGCTTTCATAGTGACAATAATAGGTAATCGAGATGTAGGGACTGCATTTAGCTCCTTGAGAAAAAATTATGCTATTGTTTTAACTTGCTAACCTCATACATGGAAATGTTGGCCTTGACCTTTTTGGTGTCTTCCACAATATTATACTCTATAGTATCAGAGACTACCAAAGTTTTAGATGAAGAAGGAGATTTAGAAGTAGTTGGAACAGCGTCAAAGGGCATAAAAAATATATTTTTAGCCGACCTTTTTCTTTAGTAGAAGGAGTAGGGGATTTTTGTTTTTTATTTGATGCAGATGTATTAGCAGGTCCCTTACTTCTGATACTCACTGGTAGGGCTTCCTCTTCCTCTTCATTTTCTGAAGTGGTGAGAATGAAGTCCCATAAACCATGTGCTTCAACTATTTTATCTTCTCGTGATTCTTCAACAGATAAGACTTTTTCTTCTTCATCATCATCTTGATCAGATTCTACATTTTATATAATGGCAGGAGGTTGTGGTTGTGATGGTTGATTCCTTTTGAAAGGTTGAAAGGACTTCTCTGAAGAGTCAACAAATTATTTCTTAATTTCTACCATTTCATTGGAAATTGTCTTTGGAACCTTTTGTAACCCTTCAAAATCAAAAGGATCTTTAGGAGCTTTCTTCTTGGATTCATCTTTAAAAGTGAAATTTTTGGTTTGATTTATTTCATCGGTAGCAACTTTATTATCAAGGGCCATTGATATCTTTTCTACATACAGAGCTTCTTTCATGTTATCAAGCAGTGTTGTTTTATTAGCTTTATCTACAAAAATATCAATATTTGAATGAATATCCCTAATGTACCATTCAATTTGAACGTCAACACCAAGTTTGGAAGTTTCTGGGATTTTATTTAACAAATTGTTAAAGCTTGAGTTGAAATCTCTTATTTTCTCATTTGAATTGATCTTCATATTTGAAAAATCATCAATTAAGGTTGTAGTTGTTTGATCATATCCAAATTTAATTAAAAAATACTCCTCAAACATATCCCATCTAGTAATTGATCCAGCAGATAATGAGAAATAATAAGACCCTACAGATCATTCAAATGTGTAAGGAAAAAGTTTGACAACCCAATCTCATTTTGTAAATCCATTCAAATTGATGGCTAACATGAAATTTTGAAGATGTTCCTCCGCAGGGAGGGCATCATTAGGATTAAATCTAGGTAACCATCTCTTTAGATGTTTAGGAAGAGGATGTAATGGTGCTTCCATTTGAAATTCCCTCGGGTTATTCCATGGTCGATTAGCCATTCTTTGAGGAGTGGGTCCAGCAAGGGGTGTGCTTGAGCTAGGGGCTGTAGAAGGATTTAGTGTTGAATATGATGCCCCTCTAGTACTGGTTGTTTCTAAGGAAGAGGATTGAGTGGAAATGGGATAAAGAGGATGATAAGAAGAAGGTAGAGGACTTAGGGAAGAAACGAGGTTGAGAGAAGGAGTTTGAGGTGGAGAAGTTGAGGTGATCTCTCTAACTGAAGATTCTTCTTGTGAAGTGTCTTTTCTTCTTCAATGAGTGGGTAATGGAAATTAATTTGGTTGGATTCCAAGTTTCTCACTCTGGGATCTAGTCAAAGCACCAAAAGATTTAAAGGATGAGGAAATACTCCCTTCAGAAAAATCGGATTGGATATCCTTTTCTCCATATATGGAAATTCCTTTCAATCTCTAAATCAAAGTTTGCAGCTCAGGTATCTATGAAACTGGATTTGTCTGAGTGGAAGTGTGTCCTTTTTTTTTTGGAACTTAGTTAGGAGATGGAGTGGTTGAGTGAACAACTTCAGATCTAGAGCTTGGAGGTTTGGAATGTGATCTTGAAGTTGGTGGGATTTTGAGGGAGAATGACTCTTTGCATTGCCTTGAGATTTCAAAGAAGACTTTGTTGCCATTCATAGTCTGATGGCCCTCCTTCTAGCGCCAAAAATGTTGATGGCTCAAAATGTCTGCCTCAACATCAGGGAAAACCACCCATTCGAGACCTTATAATAGATCATTTTTCGTTTTGAATGGTGGCTCTGACTGGGATTATGGGACAAGTTTCCTGTTTAAACATATTATAAAAGGATGAAATGTATGTATAATGGTTTTAATGTAACTAAGACTTGAAAAAAAAAATACTTAAAATTAATATCTATCCTTGGAGAGCTTATATATACATATGTGATCTAAAAAGATTTCATGAACAATATGACAATGTAAATTATAAAATGATTATGAAGTT